>OY997270.1:556830196-558050196 GCA_963921465.1 Triticum timopheevii
TCTTATATTATGAAACAGAGGGAGTACCTGTCTAACATGATCAGGGGTCGATATGCCAAATCCAACAGCAACTGCTTTGTCAGTGACCTGCGTACAGAAACATAGCTACATAAACTCTCTGAAAGACAATATAGCTCCTGCTGGTTACTCGAAAATGAATAGGTAAAGCTTCATCCGGTTATTAAAAAAAACACAATACATGCCTAGCTTAATCTCCCTGAGAAAAAGATGTTACCATTTTTTGGCATATACGAATAATTAATTTATAGTTTTTCTTTACAAACCTGCTTAATCTCCCTGAGAAGATCCTTAACGTGTGGATTCACATCTGGGCGGGCCCCTGTTAATCCGTTGATACTTACCTGTTCAATGTGGTTAAAGCGTTAATTACCACATGGTCACTACATATAAACGCTAAACTTGCAACAAAGCAGTTTGAATTTTAATTATGCATCTAATTGGCACTTACAAGGTACACAAACCCTTCGGAAGCTGATGTGATCTCATTCATCCTCTCTGCCTTTGTAGATGGTGTTGTAAGCAGCACCTGCACCCATCTCTTCATCAGCCTAGCCAGAGTACGAGTGTACAACTTGACTATTTTCTTTTCTTTCTTTCTTTTTGAACAAGGAAAATACTTATTAATGGCTTAAGATGTACTCGTATTATTAGTTGTTCAAGACGGTTTATATGCGAATGGAGCAGATGGCTAGGAAGGTTTTTAACCAATATTGATGACAGCATAAACGTCGGATTGGCTCACCTTCTCTTTCAGTAAGGTATATATAATGTTGGTCCTATATGACTTTGTTGTTACCGATATTTTAGTTTTTATCTTTTCTTTTGTCAGAGACTGTTGGTGATTGTTGTAGTACATCTTAGCTATACAGGACCACTATATGTATCTGATTGCGGCTACATTTTGAGTTAATAAAACGCTCTATGAAGACCATACCAGCTCGATCTCGTTCTTCTTGGCTTCAATGCTCAGAACACTTGCCTCGGTATAAGGAAGATCGGGTACTATAAGACCTGTGACACATGTGACAAGGGCCAATTAGTAACTCCATTATAAGGCTGGTCATAGTGGGGAGTAATTTAGACTAGTGTCATGCATATGACACTAGTCTAAGTTACTACCCTCATAATGCAAAATAACATAATAATACTACCTCCGTTTCAGTTTACAAGTCCTACGTGTATATCTAGGTTGTCAATTTTATCACTCTAATATAAACTATATAACACAAAAATTATACCTTTGAAAGTAGAAACTCTGAAGTTTATGTTGGTATATTTTTTTGTAATATATGACTTGTATTAGGTTGGTCAAATTGACAACCTAGGAGTACGCGCATGCCCTGTAAACTGAGAGAGAGGTAGTAGTATCATAGATGGCTTCATTTACTAGCTCATAGACTCATCTTGTCTTGAAAAGCGCTATGTTACAGTAACATATTATGTTACCACCTCTCATTAATTACTTGTCACATAAGCAGAATTTTCTTGAAGAGCGCTATGTTACTAGCTAAGTTACTCCCACTATGACCAGCCTAAATAAGTTTTACTGACATGAAAAACTAATTTCATTAATACTAATGAAGAATTAAAAAATGAAGAATTAATCAGTGTGATTAAGTAGCTACAGAAATGCATGTGTAGTTAATTAGCAGTGAGATGAAGAACACAGCTCTGGTGGTTACTTACCTCGTACGCCGGCCTCTCTGGCCGCGGCGGTGAAGCTCCCCGCTCCCCGCCGCTCGATGGGGTTGAAGTAGGAGAAGATGACCACCGGGCAGGATAGCTCCGGCGTCACCTCCTTCAGCATCGCCAGCACGGTGTCCGACGTCGCGCCGGACGCGAGCGCCCGCGCCGCGGACGCCTGGATGACGGCGCCGTCGGCGTAGGGGTTGGAGAAGGGCATGCCCACCTCGATGACGTCGGCGCCGAGGGCGTCGAGGAGCCTGAGCGCCTCCGCCGTGGTCGCCAGGTCGGGGTCGCCGGCGGTGATGTACGGGATGAACGCCGTCTGTGCGCAATCAAAAAAACTTAAGCATGTCGGTTTGTCCATGCGTTACATCGTGGCGCAAATAAAAGAAAAAACTTGGTGCGCTGCATGTACCATGCCGTTGTCTCTGGCCCGGGACATGGCCTTCGCTACCGACAGGCCGCAGTTACCGGCGGGCAGGGGCGCCGGGGCCGGTGCCGGGGCCAGCGTGGTCGCCGCCGCGCGCGCCCTGACCGCATGCCTCCCCGGCGCGGCTGGCGTGGCCATTGCCGGGTCGACTGAGGCCGTGGCGAGGGCTCTGACGAATACAGGCTTCACCGGCGCTGTGAGGCTCGCCGGAGGCGAGAGGGACGCCTTGAGCGCGGAAGCCATGTACGTAGCTACGGACAATGCTGTTACTCACTTCGGTGTATCTATATATGCAAGAACAGCTGGGCAGGCTTGGACTTGATGGGATCCAAGTGTAAGATCGATGCTGCTAGCTGGGAGTGGGATCGATGACGAGAATGAGGAGCTGGTCTGCTTGTGATTATATAGCGGCTGGGTGGAGCTCGAAATGAGTGGTTTGTTTAGCCTGTACCTAGGTTGGAATCGTTTTAACTGTGGGACTGACTACGGATGTGAAATGGGTCAGTCACTTTTTTTACCCCATAGAACGTGTGGTGTGTCGTGTCGTGTGCGGGCGTCCGCGAACTAGCTAGCTTCGGCTGGCCGTGGCGCGTGAGCTAGCTAGCTCCGCGTCGCCCGTGAGAGCTAGCTAGCTCCGGCTTTGTCAGTGCGTGAGCTGGCTGGCCCTAGTCAGTGGCATGATATTGCATTGCACAAAAGAAGAAACAAAATGTAAAAACGCATAAAACATATAGTAACGAAAAATTGCATATATTTTTTTGAAAAGGAGGAAGGCCCTCATCCTCTGCATGAGAATGATGCATACAACCAATTTATTAACCAAAAGTATGTAAACAGAGTCTAAAGTCTAGAACTAGCTCACAAAAGGAGCACGAGAATATAGTAAAGATAAAAAGATGTCACAGTCGGCGGAAGAACAGGCTACGATGACTAAACACCTAGCCTTGGTATTACACTTTCAGAAGAAGAAAAACTAAAACAAAATCAAATTAAATTTTCTAATAAAGAATGAAACCCTTTAAGAAGAAAGAAAATGAAAATGAAAAAACTTTCAAAACTTGCACACAATTTGCATTGATATTGCACTTTTTGAAATATGCAAAGAATAAGCATATAATAGTGCATTTTTTACATTCTACTATAATTTCCATAGAGTGCAACTGAAATAATGTATTTCCTTTAAGAAGAAACACAACTAAACAAACTTGTGCATAACTTTGCATCGAAATTGCACTTTATCATATTATGTAAAAATAATCATATAATCATGAAATTTTGGCACATATTATATAGTACTTGTTTGTATATGATTACACTCAACCAAAAACCCACAAAAACAATAATAACAATAAAGGAAAGAAAATGGAAAAAATAAAAGCCCACAGAAACAGAAAATGGAAATAAAAAGTGAAGCAAAAATACCTTTAAATAGAAAGAAAGTGATATAAACAACTAAAATAAAATAATGACAAAATTTGCACACAATCTGCACATAAATTGCGCTTTGTTATAATATGCAAGAGTAAACACATAATAGTGAAATTTTTCACAAAAACAAAATTATCTAAAGAAAGAATGAATTAGTGGCATTGGTATTTGATACATGGTGTCTCTACTTCTCCGGATCAAAATAATGAATTAGTGGTATCGGTATTACCATTTAAGAAGAAAGAAAAGTAAAAAGACAATAATGATAACATTTGCACACGGTTTGAATAAAAATTGTATTTTTTATAATATGCAAAAATAAGCACAAATAGTGAAATTTCACAAACAAAATCCTAAGTAGGGATGAGGTATTGGTATTACCCTTAAAGAATAAAGAAAATGAAATAGAAACTTAAACAAAATTGAAATAGTGAAGTTTTCTAGAAAACAATGAATTAGTGTCATTGGTTTCCCATTAAAGAAGAAAGGAACTGAAAGTAATAAAACAAATAATGAAATATTTTGCAAACAATTTGCACAGAAGTTGTGCATTTTTAGTGTACATATAATCATGAAATTTTGGCACATATTGTATAGTATTTTTTGTATATAATTAGACTTAGCCAAAAACCCACAAAAAAATAACCAATAAAGGAAAAAAAATGGGGAAAAGAAAAACCGATAGAAACAGAAAACAGAAGTAAATCAACAAATATCCATAAAATAGAAATAAAACCAACTAACAAAGAGAATCAGAAAAACAAAAGCAAAAGCACATAAAAACTAAAGAATATTAAAAAATTAAGGGAGAGAGAGGAGTGCTGGATTGCACAGTTAATGGGCTTCAGCCAAGAAAGAAATTGACTGACCCAAACAAGGGGTTTAGTCAATGTTAATATTTCTGACTATAAACTTTGTCAAATGTTATAAAGTTTGATTTTGACAAAAGCTAGTATGCAAAGTAAATAAAAACGGAGGGAGTACTTCGTTTGGTTAAGTCTAGTCTTTACGGTGCTACCAGATCTTTGCCCCATGGCAGCTGTGGTTTTTTTTAACACAGTTCAGACGTAGACGCTCAAATATACGCACATACACTCATTTTTATAAATGCACGCACGCACACTCTACTCTAGATTTCACCAAAGATTGAGCCGACACGTCATCGTATATTGACAAAGTCTCCACCATCGTTGTCGATGAGAACGTCTCCTCACACGGGACGCACATCATCGAAAGCTCTGAAATATATCTAGGAAAATGCGACTATCATGCCGAGTGTAGAACTTGAACCCACAAGAAACCTAATCATCAGAGCTACGTTCAATTCACCACATGACACAAGTGGTAAGCAATCCAAACAATTTTAAAAAAAATACAGTTTAAAAAGAGCTACGCTCAATTCGCTTGTTGTGGGTTCTCTGACATGCCCTTGAACTCGCTTTTCACTCTTCGTCTTAAACTTTGTAGTATTTCCGTTATGAAAAGGGTTTAGTCCTGTTCAAAAAAGTAGAGTGGTTTAGTTTAGTTACATGGATGGATGGGTTATTTATAACACGGTGAGATCATCCATCAAACACTTGGGGTCTTCTTTGGTCTTTGGTTTAGAGAAATCTTGTAGGAATTTCATAGGATAGGATTTCTATAGGAAAAATTCCTTCAGAGTCCTTTGGTTTGTAGGTATGGAATCCTATTCCGATGGAGGAACTCTTCCTATACTCCACATTTCATAGGAAAATAAACATTAGTCTAGACTTAATAAAAAAAATCCTATGATGTGAATCAAAGGGCATTTTCTTTCTTATTCGTACTCATAGGATTTGAGATACATGTCATCTTATTTTTTATGACTTTTTTATTCCTACGATTTTCCTGCACAACGTGAACGGTGCGCGACATCATGCATGCAGATGCAGATGCAGTGCGTCCTAGTAGAATTTAACCAAGGACACCGGTCATTTTCAAAGAGGAATCTGCATGCAGCTGGGTTGCAGCTAGTTGATGTCCAAGTGAGCGTGAGAGAAAGCATGGGTGGGGACGGAGAAGACTTTTCTTTTTGGGTACTAATAAAGTGATAAAAGAATTATACGAGCATGCATACTCCGAGTCTTCAGGTTAAATGTGCTGAATAAAGTGTTTATATATACGAGGAAAGCGAACCAAGACAGTGACAGTTCATACAACAGTTGAGGAAGAAAACAGTGGAATCATCACCTTTCCGTATACGAAGCAGACTGATTGGTCATATCATATACAAAGCCAAACTGCCCACGCTGGCTTTTGTCGCCAAAATAGTGCCAGATCTACGGGGAGAATCCTATGAATTATGATTGATCTTACGGAATGTTGTGTCGCGCACAGACAACAGTTTTGTCGGCGGATCATGCGGAGCTGGCACCACTGCGGTCCTGCGGATCGACGGTTCGTTAGAGCATCTCAAGCCGCGCGTTTTTTCCGCGCCGACGCCGAAAAAATGGCTCAGTCGTCTTTCAGAAACCCGTTTTTTGCCGGCTCGGGTCGAAATTGTTGTCGGCGGACCCAGGCAGAACCCGACGCCCTGGGGGCGCCGACTCAAGCGAAAAGGGCGTGTGGGTCCGCCCTGTCGGCGAGTCGAGCGCTTTTTCCCGCCGTTTCTTCCCCGCTTTTCCCCACTTCCCTCCCATTTGCTCCTTTCCTCCCGTCATTCTCCCTCCCGCTCGCCTCCCAGCCGGCCGCCATGCCATCGAAGAAGTACGCCGTCCCCCGCGCCGCGGCGACCGCGTCTGCCTCTGTCGCCCAGCCGAAGCAGAGGAAGCCGAGGGCGCCGCCGTCCAAGCCGCTGGGCATGTCAAACGCCGAATGGAGGGTGGAAGTACAGCGACGGAGGTCGTCACCGCCGACCGGCGGAACAGGGCCCTCGCCAAGAAGGCATGGGATCGTCGAGGAGGTCGCCGGTCGCCTGGAGAGCGGCGCCAGCAATGAGGATCACGTATGCCACGCCGGTCTCCAGCCTCTTTTCGCCATGCACCCGCTAACTGTTTGGTCGTCCCCGCGCAGTTTTTTGCGTATGTTCGGCCTGTATAGGCAGGGCAACAACGACGCCGAGTTCAAGTACCTCCACGTCTACAAGCGCATTGACAAGTGCGACAAGTGGGCGGAAGTCCGGCGCACTCTTGCGAAGGCCAAGGAGACCTACAAGCCTGACGCGCCGGCTCCGGGTGCGTCAGATGGACGGCCGGACGACAACAAAGGTGCCAAGAAGGGGAAACACGCCGACACGTCCACAGCTCGCGTGCAGGAGTCCTTCGAGCACTGCCTCGCCGATGCACAGGTCCGGGCCGCCCTTCGTGAAGAGAAGACTGAGGCGCGATGGTCGGCGTTGATGTCGACCAGTGCCGTCAAGCTCGACCTACTCCGGACCAATGTCGCCGCGAAGAAGAGGAACACCGACCTGGCTTTCCTGCTGGGCGGGGCGGACATGCTCCAGAGCACCGACGAGGCGGTCAAGGCGTGGTACATGGCGGAGCGTGGCCTCATCCTGAACTAGCTTCCCTCGACGACGCCGCCTACGCCCACAACACCGACGCCGCGCACGCCGCCGCCGCCGCCAAGCCCGACCGCTGATGCTGCCGAGACTGCCCGCAGCACAGAAGCCACACCGCCAAGCACAGAGGCCCCATCAAGCCCGCGCACGCCGACTCCGCCGACGCCGGAGGCCGACCTCGACGCCTGATGCGCGCTTCCTCCCTTTTCTGCTTTTTGTACACTGAACTATTCATCCGGCCGCCAATCTACTGGCCGCTTGATCGCCGGATTGTGGCGTTTATTTTGGGCACGGGAACACTATGTTTGAATTTGCCGTGGCTGGGGGTCGGCGGCTGGGGGCGTGACTGGGAGCTAGGCCGACCTCAGGGGACGAACTAGCGCCGGCTCGCCCCCATGCCGCAGTTTTTCGGCGCCCTGGGGGGCCGAACGGCTGGAGATGCTCTTAAACTTTGTAGTTTAGAACAATAAAGTGATTTTTCTTAAGCACCATACGTCTACTCTTAAAGCATCTGCAATTAGAATGAGGAAATCTGACCTGTATATATTTACTGACCTGTATATATTTACTGACGCGTCTAGATTTGCTCGGCACCGGAGCTGGATGTGTCGGATGCGGCACCAAAGACATCCTCATTGGAGGAAGGGCACGGACGACCTGGTCTTGCTCATCCGTGAGGCCACTGGCGAAGTGGGTTGCAAATAAATGCGGTTGAGACGTATCGGTCACCAAAACAGGCCGGACCGGTCTAGACATCCACCCAACAGTGGCAGAGATAAGCCTGAGGCCTAGTATCAAGATCCTTTGTGATTCCTTTCTACAAAGTATTATAAATTTTGACAATTTATCTTTAAAGCTAGCTCAGCCCTATGTGTAACACGCTGCTAGCTTCGCCATTGGCCCAACCACTGTGAGTTGGACCACATGTCTTCCTAGTCATATGTGTCCTACTCGTCTCTAATAGCACGGCCTGCTGCTGGCTATAAGCCCCTGCCACATCATCTATAAAGCCTTCCCACACAATAAGCTGGCTTTTAGGTTGGCTCTAAGACTGACCCTAATAAAGACATGGACATTTAATATTTGCACTTGTTGTGATCCAATACATACAACATTTTTGTGGCCATTTCAATTAGCATATATCTACCATTCACGCCAATAGAATATACCGGATATACCAAAAGAAACTGATCAATATTCAAGCAATTTTAATAATTATGTATACATATATTCCATTCATGCCAATAGAACAGACCAAGGAAAACTAATTAATAAACAAGCAAGAAACAGGTGCGCATAGCACCATGACAAAACAGTTGAACATTGCTTGAGTCTTTCCAAGGAAGCATTAACCAAACATAGAACTAAATAAGACGCCCGGCAAACAAGCCGTTAGTTTTAATCTTGGCGCCGACGATCAACAAACTAATGGCGCATAACACCATGACATCGACACTCAAACATTACACCAGTCTTTTTAAGAAAACATTAACCAAACAAGAGACAATGCAAATAAGCCATTAGTTTTGATCTTGACGATGATAAGTTGGAACTTCAATAGAAAGGAGCGACGAATCCATCTGCATCAACAATCTTCAGCCACTGTATGAAAAAATGGAAACAAAGCATATGGTAAATATTTCCGCATGAATGCAAATGATGATGAGATGAAGATGGCATGCTCATGACAGTAAGAGTTGCATTATGATTCACTATTATAGGCTACAACTTCTGTAATCCAACAACTATACATGTTCAGTAAAATCAAGTACATTGCCAATAGGAACATGAACAAGCTATAAAAGACTAAACTGTAAGTAGAGAATGCATACCAGTAGGTTGCACATGCAACAGTCACCACGACACGGCTTAGTCCTGGAATAAAATGTATGTAAAATATAATGTTGATCCTCCATTAACAGGAAGGAAAAACGAATAGTAACATGCAGATGTCAATATCCAACTGTGACTAATTGTGATGCCTATTTTGAGCCCTATGCCAAAGATCAATGCATAGATACTTATATTTTCAGCACATAAGAATTTCAGCAGTGATGGTGTGATAAATAAAGTCAAATTTATCTAAGGCAATGGACAATAGGAAATACCTTAGTTAGTTTTTCCAAATAGCTTTTCCCTGAAACACTTCAATGCCAACACGTGCTCGGATCTCACATCTTCGGACATCCTACTTGTGTCTTGCATCATCAAGGAGCGGTATGTTTCTAGCATGACTGACTCCTTGTGATCTTTTGCTGCAAGGCATGCAAGTTTCCGAGCCTCAAGATTCTCACTGGACACACGTCTTTGTGTCTCTAACATCTCTTTGCGGCCTTCATTTGCTGCATTCTGAGCATCTACAAACTTGCTAAGTTCATCTTCAAGATCTATTATACAACCTTCGTCCTTTATTTTTCGTTTCCGTTTAGCTGTCTTGCCACCCGGTGGACGTTCCTCTTTATCATCATCTAGAGTGAAACGTTGCCCCACTTCATCATCAACACTAAACTTCCTCTTGTCCGGCTCCACATCTTCTAGGCGTTCCAAATATGCATCTCATTTTGGTTGCTCTTTTAGAACTACCCAACAATGCTCAAACATAAATGGACCGTCTTCTGGGTGATCTGCCTCATAAGTTTGCATTGCCCTCTTCTTTAAATCTGCATCAGATTCACCACTAGCATACAGTGCACTAGCTTCCTTGTAACTCCCACAAAACCATGCAACCCTTTTCTTAATTCTCCCAAAGCGATCCTTCACTTGCTTGACTAGCCTTTCCCTGTTTTTGGGAGTGGTACTATTGTAGACAGCAGCAACTTCGTTCCAGTATTGGTCGTTCTTCTTGTAATTTGATTGGATTGGATCGTTTGAATTATTCAACCAAGCACCAACCTACAATATTACCAAAAGAGGTTTATTCTTCTCCTAGTAATGTAACACATGGAGACCAACATGGAAAAAAAGCTTACCAATCTAAGATCTTCCTCTTTTGTCCACAGCAAGCGCTTTTCAGTCCTTGCACACTCACCACCATTGGTGGCATCTCCTTTCTTGATTTGTTGCGATGAAGTCCCATTGCTCACAGCTTGGGAAAGGCTTGGCATGTTCTTAAAAAAACCAAGGAACCCACCAGGTGGGTGAGAATCCACTCCCCTGCCGAGACAATACTAGATGATCAAACAATCGACTTCATATAACAACGGGGTTTAATAAAAAAAAAGACATCACATTTAAGCAAAGAACATTTCATTTGTAATTTTTAAGATTGACTAGGCAGTATTCTAATCTACCGAAATATAAGAAAGGATTTCTTATTACTAGTTAAGTACAGTACAAAGGCCGTCAAGGAGAGACTAAATGTTCAGAGTTTCAGATAAGATGGATACACTTATTTGCTTTCTGTTTCTGTCATAACCATTTTTAAATCAACAGCTGAGCATCATATCATATACATGTGGATTCATATCATACAGAAACGCATAGCTGCATATCATGCAAATATTTGACAGTTTGACACCAACAAAGACCATCTGCATGTTCAGAGTTCAGAAAAACAGAAAAACAAATGTATCACATAGCAGGCTAGCATTGCATGACAGTACTAACTAAACCAGATATGTGTAAACAGGTGAACAAATGTATCAAATAGAAGGCTATCATAGCAAGACTGTACTAGTAAACAGGGGGAGAACACATACCATGCTTCTGGATTCAGATCATCAACATTCGTGTACCACAAAGGGCCTTGCGTCCGGGGCAGCCAGCATGGTGTAGAGGCCGCCGCTGCCTTTGGTGGCCGTGGGGGGATCGAGGCACCTGGTCTGGGCTGGCGTGGCGGCGGGACGAGGTGCGGCACCGACGGCGGCGGGACGAGGTGCGGCGTCGACGGCGGGACGAGATGCGGCATCAACGGCGGAACGACCTGAGGCGCCGGCGCACGCGTCCTTTTGGACTGCTGGCCCATCTCCTTGAGTCTGCCTGACCCATTATCAACCATAACCCACAATCCCGATGTAAGCGACATGTTCAGATGTGTTCCTGGACATTTGGTGATGTTCGCGTTGGAGTTGCCCTGGTTCCAACTTCTTTGGAACGGCAACCTATCCAGATCTCCGTGGCCGGCGTCTTCTGCACTACGTTACCGATTTTTCCAACAACAGTTTTTACAAGCTTTTGTCTTTGAACAAGGTTGCTCCAGCAAGATAAAGGTCCAAAGGCGGCAACAAGCTATGCTTATGACACGTCGCCCACGCGTGTACTCCCACTAGTAGAAAAGGGGCCAATGGTCCAGGCCGGTCCAGCCCATTAGTCCCGGTTCAATCCAGAACCGGGATCAATGGGTGCATTGGACCCGGTTCGTGAGCCCCAGGGGCCGGCCGGGCCACGTGGGCCATTGGTCCCGGTTCGTCTGGACCTATTGGTCCCGGTTGGTGGAACGAACCGGAACCAATGGCCCTCGCTCCTAGCCCACCACCATTGGTCCCGGTTGGTGGAACGGACCGGGACTAATGGACGACCATTAGTCCCGGTCCGTTCCACCAACCGGGACTAAAGGGTTGGTCCTCGTTGCGGCCAAAGTTTAGTCCCACCTCGCCAACCGAAGGGGAATCATACCGGTTTATAAGCCCCTCCCCCTCTGCCTTATTGAGCTCCTCTGAAAATGAAAATAGATGCCCTTATATAGGGAATTTAGCCTAAATTCATGCAAATTTTTCTTGAAATTTGTTATGAATTTAAGTTGAATTCCCTCTAAAAGCGCATCTATGCTCATTTCTGAGTAGCTTTTTATATAGTTTTTTTTCTTTTCTGCTATATTTATTTTTTTCTTGTTATTTCTGAGTTGTAATAAGTCATCAAAAATAAGCATCTATGCTCATTTTTTAGTAAAGTTAATCATAACTATTTTTTCTTCTATTTATTTTTGAATTGTAATAAGTCATTAAAAATAAGCATCTATGCTCATATTTTAGTAAAGTTAATCACAACTATTTTTTCTTCTTTTTATTTCTGAGTTGTAATAAGTCATTAAAAATAAGCATTTATGCTCCTTTTTTAGTACAGTTAATCACAACTATTTTTTGCTTCTATTCATTTCTGAGTAGTTTTCTATATAGTTTTTCTTTTCTTTTTTGCTATATTTATTTTTTTTCTTTTTATTTCTGAGTTGTAATAAGTCATTAAAAAGAAGCATCTATGCTCCTTTTTTAGTACAGTTAATCACAATTATTTTTTGCTTCTATTCATTTCTGAGTAGTTTTTTATATAGTTTTTTTTCTTTTCTGCTATATTTTTTATTTTATTTCTGAGTTGTAATATGAAGGAAATATGCCCTAGAGGCAATAATAAAGTTATTATTTATTTCCTCATATCATGATAAATGTTTATTATTCATGCTAGAATTGTATTAACCGGAAACATGATACATGTGTGAATACATAGACAAACATATAGTCACTAGTATGCCTCTACTTGACTAGCTCATTAATCAAAGATGGTTATGTTTCCTAACCATAGACATGTGTTGTCATTTGATTAGTGGGATCACATCATTAGGAGAATGATGTGATTGACATGACCCATTCCGTTAGCCTAGCACTTGATCGTTTAGTATATTGCTATTGCTTTCTTCATGACTTATACATGTTCCTGTAACTATGAGAATTATGCAACTCCCGTTTACCGGAGGAACACTTTGGGTACTACCAAACGTCACAACGTAACTGGGTGATTATAAAGGAGTACTACAGGTGTCTCCGAAGGTACATGTTGAGTTGGCGTATTTCGAGATTAGGTTTTGTCACTCCGATTGTCGGAGAGGTATCTCTGGGCCCTCCCGGTAATGCACATCACTATAAGCCTTGCAAGCAATGTGACCAATGAGTTGGTTACGGGATGATGCATTACGTAACGAGTAAAGAGACTTGCCGGTAACGAGATTGAACTAGGTATTGGATACGGACGATCAAATCTCGGGCAAGTAACATACCGATGACAAAGGGAACAACGTATGTTGTTATGCGGTTTGACCGATAAAGATCTTCGTAGAATATGTAGGAACCAATATGGGCATCCAGGTCCCGCTATTGGTTATTGACCGAGAATAGTTCTAGGTCATGTCTACATAGTTCTCGAACCCGTAGGGTCCGCACGCTTAACGTTACGATGACAGTTTTATTATGAGTTTATAAGTTTTGATGTACCGAAGTTTGTTCGGAGTCCCGGATGTGATCACGGACATGAC
Organism: Triticum timopheevii; assembly: GCA_963921465.1. Lineage (NCBI taxonomy): Eukaryota > Viridiplantae > Streptophyta > Magnoliopsida > Poales > Poaceae > Triticum > Triticum timopheevii. The sequence continues at coordinate 556,843,523 of OY997270.1, forward strand.
GAGGAGTCTCAAAATGGTCGAGACATAAATATTGATATATCGGATGACTATATTCGGACACCGGAAGTGTTCCGGGTGATTTCGGAGAAAACCGGAGTGCCGGAGGGGTTACCGGAACCCCCCGGGAGAGTAATGGGCCTTATGGGCCTTAGGGGAAAGAAGAGAGGGGCAGCCAGCATGGTCCGCGCGCCCCCTCCTCCCTCTGGTCCGAATTGGACTAGGAAGGGGGGCGGCGCCCCCTCTTTCCTTCCCCCCTCTCCCCCTTCCTTCCCCTCCTAGTAGGAGTAGGAAAGGAGGAGTCCTACTCCTACTAGGAGGAGGACTCCTCCTCCTGGCGCGCCCCCCTTGGGCCGGCCGGCCTCCCCCCTTGCTCCTTTATATACGGGGGCAGGGGGCACCCCATAGACACACAAGTTGATCTACAGATCGTTCCTTAGCCGTGTGCGGTGCCCCCCTCCACCATATTCCACCTTGGTCATATCGTCGCGGAGTTTAGGCGAAGCCCTGCACCGGTAGAACATCATCATCGTCACCACGCCGTCGTGCTGACGGAACTCATCTCCGGAGCTTTGCTGGATCGGAGGTCGGAGATCGTCATCGAGCTGAACGTGTGCTGAACTCGGAGGCCCCGTACGTTCGGTCCTTGGATCGGTCGGATCGTGAAGACGTACGACTACATCAACCGTGCTGTGCTAACGTTTCCGCTTACGGTCTATGAGGGTACGTGGACATACACTCTCCCCTCTCGTTGCTATGCCATCACCATGATCTTGCGTGTGCGTAGGAAATTTTTTGAAATTACTACGTTCCCCAACAGTGGCATCCGAGCCTAGGTTTTATGCGTTGATGTTATATGCACGAGTAGAACACAAGTGAGTTGTGGGCGATACAAGTCATACTGCTTACCAGCATGTCATACTTTGGTTCAGTGGTATTGTGAGATGAAGCGGCCCGGACCGACATTACGCGTACGCTTACGCGAGACTGGTTTCACCGTTACGAGCACTCGTGCTTAAAGGTGGCTAGCGGGTGTCTGTCTCTCTCACTTTAGCTGAATCGAGTGTGGCTACGCCCGGTCCTTGCGAAGGTTAAAACAGCACCAACTTGACGAACTATCGTTGTGGTTTTTGATGCGTAGGTAAGAACGGTTCTTGCTCAGCCCGTAGCAGCCACGTAAAATTTGCAACAACAAAGTAGAGGACATCTAACTTGTTTTTGCAGGGCATGTTGTGATATGATATGGTCAAGACGTGATGCTATATTTTATTGTATGAGATGATCATGTTTTGTAACCGAAGTTATCGGCAACTGGCAGAAGCCATGTGGTTGTCGCTTTATTGTATGAAATGCAAACGCCCTGTAATTGCTTTACTTTATCACTAAGCGGTAGCGATAGTCGTAGAAGCAATAGATGGCGTAACGACAACAATGCTACGATGGAGATCAAGGTGTCGCGCCGGTGACGATGGTGATCATGACGGTGCTTCGAAGATGGAGATCACAAGCACAAGATGATGATGGCCATATCATATCACTTATATTGATTGCATGCGATGTTTATCCTTTATGCATCTTATCTTGCTTTGATTGACGGTAGCATTTTAAGATGATCTCTCACTAATAATCAAGAAGTGTTCTCCCTGAGTATGCACCGTTGTGAAAGTTCTTCGTGCTGAGACACCACGTGATGATCGGGTGTGATAGGCTCTACGTTCAAATACAACGGGTGCAAAACAGTTGCACGAGCGGAATACTCAGGTCATACTTGACGAGCCTAGCATATACAGATATGGCCTCGGAACACGGAGACCGAAAGGTCGAGCGTGAATCATATAGTAGATATGATCAACATAGTGATGTTCACCATTGAAACTACTCCATCTCACGTGATGATCGGACATGGTTTAGTTGATTTGGATCACGTGATCACTTAGATGACTAGAGAGATGTCTGTCTAAGTGGGAGTTCTTTAGTAATATGATTAATTGAACTTAAATTTATCATGAACTTAGTACCTGATAGTATTTTGCTTGTCTATGTTTGTTTGTAGATAGATGGCTCGTGCTGTTGTTCCGTTGAATTTTAATGCGTTCCTTGAGAAAGCAAAGTTGAAAGATGATGGTAGCAATTACACGGACTGGGTCCGTAACCTGAGGATTATCCTCATTGTTGCACAGAGAAGTTACATCCTGGAAGCACCGCTGGGTGCCAGGCCTGCTACTGATGCAACTGACGATGTTAAGAACGTCTGGCAGAGCAAAGCTGATGACTACTCGATAGTTCAGTGTGCCATGCTTTACGGCTTAGAACCGGGTCTTCAACGACGTTTTGAACGTCATGGAGCATATGAGATGTTTCAGGAGTTGAAGTTAATATTTCAAGCAAATGCCCGGATTGAGAGATATGAAGTTTCCAATAAGTTCTACAGCTGCAAGATGGAGGAGAATATTTCTGTCAGTGAACACATACTCAAAATGTCTGGGTATAATAATCACTTGATTCAACTGGGAGTTAATCTTCCTGATGATAGTGTCATTGACAGAATTCTCCAATCACTGCCACCAAGCTACAAGAGCTTCGTGATGAACTATAATATGCAAGGGATGAACAAGACTATTCCCGAGCTCTTCGCAATGCTAAAAGCAGCGGAGGTAGAAATCAAAAAGGAGCATCAAGTGTTGATGGTTAACAAGACCACTAGTTTCAAGAAAAAGGGCAAAGGGAAGAAGAAGAGGAACTTCAAAAAGAACAGCAAGAAAGTTGCTGCACAAGAGAAGAAACCCAAGTATGGACCTAAGCCTGAAACTGAGTGCTTCTACTGCAAGCATACTGGACACTGGAAGCGGAACTGCCCCAAGTATTTGGCGGATAAGAAGGATGGCAAAGTGAACAAAGGTATATGTGATATACATGTTATTGATGTGTACCTTACTAATGCTCGCAGTAGCACCTGGGTATTTGATACTGGTTCTGTTGCTAATATTTGCAACTCAAAACAGGGACTACGGATTAAGCGAAGATTGGCTAAGGACGAGGTGACGATGCGCGTGGGAAATGGTTCCAAAGTCGATGTGATCGCGGTCGGCATGCTACCTCTACATCTACCATCGGGATTAGTTTTAGACCTAAATAATTGTTATTTGGTGCCAGCATTGAGCATGAACATTATATCTGGATCTTGTTTAATGCGAGACGGTTATTCATTTAAATCAGAGAATAATGGTTGTTCTATTGATATGAGTAATATCTTTTATGGTCATGCACCCTTGAAGAGTGGTCTATTTTTATTGAATCTCGATAGTAGTGATACACATATTCATAGTGTTGAAACCAAAAGATGCAGAGTTGATAATGATAGTGCAACTTATTTGTGGCACTGCCGTTTAGGTCATATCGGTGTAAAGCGCATGAAGAAACTCCATACTGATGGGCTTTTGGAATCACTTGATTATGAATCACTTGGTACTTGCGAACCGTGCCTCATGGGCAAGATGACTAAAACGCCGTTCTCGGGAACTATGGAGCGAACAACTGATTTGTTGGAAATCATACATACTGATGTTTGTGGTCCAATGAATGTTGAGGCTCGTGGCGGGTATCGTTATTTTCTCACCTTCACAGATGATTTGAGCAGATATGGGTATATCTACTTGATGAAACACAAGTCTGAAACATTTGAAAGGTTCAAAGAATTTCAGAGTGAAGTGGAAAATCATCGTAACAAGAAAATAAAATTTCTACGATCTGATCGTGGAGGAGAATGTTTGAGTTACGAGTTTGGCCTACACTTGAAACAATGCGGAATAGTTTCGCAACTCACGCCACCCGGAACACCACAACGAAATGGTGTGTCCGAACATCGTAATCGTACTTTACTAGATATGGTGCGATCTATGATGTCTCTTACTGATTTACCGCTATCGTTTTGGGGTTATGCTTTAGAGACGGCCGCATTCACGTTAAATAGGGCACCATCAAAATCCGTTAAGACGACGCCTTATGAACTGTGGTTTGGCAAGAAACCAAAGTTGTCATTTCTTAAAGTTTGGGGCTGCGATGCTTATGTGAAGAAACTTCAACCAGATAAGATCGAACCCAAATTGGAGAAATGTGTCTTCATAGGATACCCAAAAGAGACTATTGGGTACACATTCTATCATAGATCTGAGGGCAAGATTTTCGTTGCTAAAATCGGATCCTTTCTAGAGAAGGAGTTTCTCTCGAAAGAAGTGAGTGGGAGGAAAGTAGAACTTGATGAGATAACTGTATCTACTCCCTTATTGGAAAGTAGTTCATCACAAGAACCGGTTCCTGTGACGACTACACCAATTAGTGAGGAAGCTAATGATATTGATCATGAAACTTCAGATCAAGTTTCTACTGAACCTCGTAGGTCTATCAGAGTAAGATCCGCACCAGAGTGGTACGGTAATCCTATTCTGGAAGTCATGTTACTTGACCATGATGAACCTACGAACTATGAGGAAGCGATGATGAGCCCAGATTCCGCAAAATGGCTAGAGGCTATGAAATCTGAGATGGGATCCATGTATGAAAACAAAGTATGGACTTTGGTTGACTTGCCCGATGATCGGCAAGCCATTGAGAATAAATGGATCTTTAAGAAGAAGACTGACGCTGATGGTAACGTAACTGTCTATAAAGCTCGACTTGTTGAGAAAGGTTTTCGACAAGTTCAAGGGGTTGACTACGATGAGACTTTCTCACCCGTAGCGATGCTTAAGTCTGTCCGAATCATGTTAGCTATTGCTGCATTTCATGATTATGAAATTTGGCAAATGGATGTCAAAACTGCATTCTTGAATGGATTTCTGGAAGAAGAGTTGTATATGATGCAGCCAGAAGGTTTTGTTGATCCAAAAGGTGCTAACAAAGTATGCAAGCTCCAGCGATCCATTTATGGACTGGTGCAAGCATCTCGGAGTTGGAATAAACGTTTTGATAGTGTAATCAAAGCATATGGTTTTATATAGACTTTTGGAGAAGCCTGTATTTACAAGAAAGTGAGTGGGAGCTCTGTAGCATTTCTGATATTATATGTAGATGACATATTATTAATCGGAAATAATATAGAATTTCTGGATAGCATAAAGGGATACTTGAATAAAAGTTTTTCAATGAAAGACCTCGGTGAAGCTGCTTACATATTGGGCATCAAGATCTATAGAGATAGATCAAGACGCTTAATAGGACTTTCACAAAGCACATACCTTGACAAAATTTTAAAAAAGTTCAAAATGGATCAGGCAAAGAAAGGGTTCTTGCCCGTGCTACAAGGTGTGAAGTTGAGTCAAACTCAATGCCCGACCACAGCAGAAGATAGAGAGAAAATGAAAGATGTTCCCTATGCTTCAGCCATAGGCTCTATCATGTATGCAATGCTGTGTACCAGACCTGACGTATGCTTAGCAATAAGCTTGGCGGGAAGGTACCAAAGTAATCCAGGAGTGGATCACTGGACAGCGGTCAAGAACATCCTGAAATACCTGAAAAGGACTAAGGATATGTTTCTCGTATATGGAGGTGACAAAGAGCTAGTCGTAAATGGTTACGTCGATGCAAGCTTTGACACTGATCCGGACGATTCTAAATCGCAAACCGGATACATGTTTTTATTAAACAGTGGAGCTGTAAGTTGGTGCAGTTCTAAACAAAGCGTCGTGGCGGGATCTACATGTGAAGTGGAGTACATAGCTGCTTCTGAAGCAGCAAATGAAGGAGTCTGGATGAAGGAGTTCATTTCCGATCTAGGTGTCATACCTAGTGCATCGGGACCAATGAAGATCTTCTGTGACAATACTGGTGCAATTGCCTTGGCAAAGGAATCCAGATTTCACAAGAGGACCAAGCACATCAAGAGACGCTTCAATTCCATTCGGGACCAAGTCCAAGTGGGAGACATAGAGATTTGCAAGATACATACGGATCTGAATGTTGCAGACCCGTTGACTAAGCCTCTCTCACGAGCAAAACATGATCAGCACCAAGACTCCATGGGTGTTAGAATCATTACTATGTAATCTAGATTATTGACTCTAGTGCAAGTGGGAGACTGAAGGAAATATGCCCTAGAGGCAATAATAAAGTTATTATTTATTTCCTCATATCATGATAAATGTTTATTATTCATGCTAGAATTGTATTAACCGGAAACATGATACATGTGTGAATACATAGACAAACATATAGTCACTAGTATGCCTCTACTTGACTAGCTCATTAATCAAAGATGGTTATGTTTCCTAACCATAGACATGTGTTGTCATTTGATTAGTGGGATCACATCATTAGGAGAATGATGTGATTGACATGACCCATTCCGTTAGCCTAGCACTTGATCGTTTAGTATATTGCTATTGCTTTCTTCATGACTTATACATGTTCCTGTAACTATGAGAATTATGCAACTCCCGTTTACCGGAGGAACACTTTGGGTACTACCAAATGTCACAACGTAACTGGGTGATTATAAAGGAGTACTACAGGTGTCTCCGAAGGTACATGTTGAGTTGGCGTATTTCGAGATTAGGTTTTGTCACTCCGATTGTCGGAGAGGTATCTCTGGGCCCTCTCGGTAATGCACATCACTATAAGCCTTGCAAGCAATGTGACCAATGAGTTGGTTATGGGATGATGCATTACGTAACGAGTAAAGAGACTTGCCGGTAACGAGATTGAACTAGGTATTGGATACGGACGATCAAATCTCGGGCAAGTAACATACCGATGACAAAGGGAACAACGTATGTTGTTATGCGGTTTGACCGATAAAGATCTTTGTAGAATATGTAGGAACCAATATGGGCATCCAGGTCCCGCTATTGGTTATTGACCGAGAATAGTTCTAGGTCATGTCTACATAGTTCTCGAACCCGTAGGGTCCGCACGCTTAACGTTACGATGACAGTTTTATTATGAGTTTATAAGTTTTGATGTACCGAAGTTTGTTCGGAGTCCCGGATGTGATCACGGACATGACGAGGAGTCTCAAAATGGTCGAGACATAAAGATTGATATATTGGACGACTATATTCGGACACCGGAAGTGTTCCGGGTGATTTCGGAGAAAACCGGAGTGCCGGAGGGGTTACCGGAACCCCCCGGGAGAGTAATGGGCCTTATGGGCCTTAGGGGAAAGAAGAGAGGGGCGGCCAGCATGGGCCGCGTGCCCCCTCCTCCCTCTGGTCCGAATTGGACTAGGAAGGGGGGCGGCGCCCCCTCTTTCCTTCCCCCCTCTCCCCCTTCCTTCCCCTCCTAGTAGGAGTAGGAAAGGAGGAGTCCTACTCCTACTAGGAGGAGGACTCCTCCTCCTGGCGCGCCCCCCTTGGGCCGGCCGGCCTCCCCCCTTGCTCCTTTATATACGGGGGCAGGGGGGCACCCCATAGACACACAAGTTGATCTACGGATCGTTCCTTAGCCGTGTGCGGTGCCCCCCTCCACCATATTCCACCTCGGTCATATCGTCGCGGAGTTTAGGCGAAGCCCTGCACCGGTAGAACATCATCATCGTCACCACGCCGTCGTGCTGACGGAACTCATCTCCGGAGCTTTGCTGGATCGGAGGCCGGAGATCGTCATCGAGCTGAACGTGTGCTGAACTCGGAAGCCCCGTACGTTCGTTGCTTGGATCGGTCGGATCGTGAAGACGTACGACTACATCAACCGTGTTGTGCTAACGCTTCCGCTTACGGTCTACAAGGGTACGTGGACATACACTCTCCCCTCTCGTTGCTATGCCATCACCATGATCTTGCGTGTGCGTAGGAATTTTTTTGAAATTACTACGTTCCCCAACATAATAAGTCATTAAAAATAAAAAGAGCGGCAATGCTTGTTAATTTGCTTCAAGCCTTTCGGAATAGTGTCAACTGCACTGCACATAGCTCTGTGCACTCTACCGTATTTCTCAAGGCTTGAAGCTAACCAACGTGCAGGAGCATTGAGCCTCTTCGTCATCGTCTCTGCACTCAGGGCTTATAAACAGCTGCGAGTGCCTCTCGCTTGGCGAGGTGGGACTAAAAAAACAGCTACAGGAAGAATCAACAAAAAAACAGCTGCAGAAAATAAAAAAGTAGTTAGACGTGTCCATTGGTACCGGTTGGTGGCATCAACTGGTACCAATGCCGCTCTTTGGTCCCGGTTGGTGGATCCAACCGGGACGAATGCCGCTCTTTAGTCCCGGTTGGAGCCACCAACCGGGACCAAAGGTCTTCGTTTCCCGCCCTTTGGGCTGCTGAAAAGAGGCCTTTGGTCCCGGTTGGTGGCACCAACCGGGACTAAAGGGGGCATTGGTCCTGGTTGGTGCCACGAACCGGGACCAAAGCCTTTGCTATATATACAGCACTTAGCGCGACTTCGATCTCTCCTGCTCCACTCCCGTCGTCGCGCGTCTCCCTGCCGCCACCTCGCCGTCGCCGCCCCGCCCCGACGCCGTCGCCGCCACGCCCCGCCACGCCCCGACGCCGTCGCCGCCCCGCTTAGCCCCGCCCCGCGCCGTCGCTGCCCGCGCGCCCCGCCCAGCCCGCCCGCGCCGCCCCGATCGACGTCGCCGCCCTGGCCCGCGCCGCCTCGACGTCGTCGCCGCCCCGCTCCGCACCTCGCCGTCGCCGTCGCCGGCCGTACGTGAGCACCTCGCCGTCGCCTTCGCCGGCCGTACGTCGGCCACCGTCATTTTTTTGTTAGATTAATTAGATTTTTTTTGTTAGGTTAGATGTGTAGTAATTTATATATGTAGTTCATAGATTTTTTTGTTAGATTAGATTTTTTTGTTAGATTAGATGTGTAGTAATTAATTTGTTTATATTATGTTAGATTTTTTTGTTAGATTAATTAAATTTTTTTTGTTAGATTAGATGTGTAGTAATTTAGATATGTAGCTCATAGATTTTTTTGTTAGATTAGATTTTTTTTATTAGATGTGTAGTAATTAATTTGTTTATATTATGTTAGATTTTTTTATTAGATTAATTAGATTTTTTTGTTAGATTAGATGTGTAGTAATTTAGATATGTAGTTCATAAAAATTTTTTGTTAGATTAATTAGATTTTTTTTGTTAAATTAGATGTGTAGTAATTTATGTAGTTCATAGATTTTTTTTGTTAGATTAGATTTTTTTTTGTTAGATTAGATGTGTAGTAATTAATTTGTTTATATTATGTTAGATTTTTTGTTAGATTAATTAGATTTTTTTTGTTAGATTAGATGTGTATTAATTTAGATATGTAGTTCATAGATTTTTTTTGTTAGATTAGATTTCTTTTGTTAGATTAGATGTGTAGTAATTAATTTTTTTCATAGAATTTTAATGATTTTTTTGTTCATAGTATTTAGAAAAAGGAAAAAAAGAAGTAGTTTATATATAGTTGATCTAGCTAGTTGATTTAATAAACTAATTTATTTTACTATATATAGAAGTAGTTTGTTTTTAGTAAGTATTACTTATTTATTTATAGTAAGTGCTTAGTAGTTGAATTAGATAGTTGATTTAATTAATAAAATTACTTTTATTTAACTATATATAGAAGTAGTTCCCGCATCGACGTCGGCGATGCCTATCCCGCATCCTCGTCGTCGTCGACTCGGCGGTGGAGGCCTGCTTGATCAGGGCCATGTTCGGGACTGGGCTCCGCCGGACTGGTATTGGGAGGTGCTCCCTTCCGGGGGACGTAGGTTGGTGAGGAGGCAGCCCGTTGTTGACCCGATCCTTGTTTGGTGGCGATCGCGTGGGCCAGTGACGGTGGTGAGGCATCCGGACACCGCGGAGGTGGTACGTCACCGTGTCAGCGAGGAGGACGAGCACGTCCGTCACCACATGGTTGCATTGGAGGGCAGGTTCGACAATACCTGGCAGGTTCTTCAGGGATCTCACTGGAGCTATGATCCTGTGATGGTTCCTTATCTTTGGGTGTCCACCGCCCGCGTCGATACCCGTCGGGGGCTACGATTCTAGTTGTATTAGTGATAATATTCGACGATGTACGGACACCAAGAGATGATGTACTTTTGCTTATAATTATTGAATGCATGCTAATTTGAATACTATACTTTATTTTATGATTTGGTTTTGCTTATTTTATGATTTGGTTTTGCTTATTGAATGCTCATATTGGATAAGTTCTCCTTCATTCCCGTGTGCTAGACAATTTGATATAATAATGCATTCGGGAATGAAAGGAGGAGCTACTTACATCGATCATCGATAATCAACCCGTGATTAATAATAATGATCTAGTTTAATATTTGAATTATGAATGTAGGCCGAAAATGTCGTACTCATCGGACGACGAAAACCGTCCGGGGGAGTGCGACTGGTGCCACGACGACCGAGGTATCTGCGACAGGTTCATTGAGCTGGACGAAGATCGGCGCTTCAGCATTAAGCTCGAGGAGACCTGCGATGTTCATACGGTACGCAACGACGACAATAGTTTTTTTCGTAATTAAGCACGACTTCAACTATTTTAACGTGTATTTTTCATATTTTCCAATTCGACTAGCTTATCCCATGCTTTGCAAGACGCTATGTCTTGGAGAGGATGGATTTTGAAGACCATGAAAGTTTCGAAACCAAAAAAATATCCTAAGTACCGATCATGGTGTGGATTTTCAAGTAAAGCTGTACAATGCTCAGAGTGTAACCCATTTTGGTTGCAAAAATTGGGAAGCACTTTACAAAATGTATGGTCTTGATGAGGGTATGCTTGTCATCATGGATCTTGGTGATCCTACAATCGAGCAAGAGAGACCTTCGATTTGGGTCCTTGTGGATACACCTCCAATTCTTCCCCCATGTGAGCTTAACATAGTTATTAAGTAATTTATATTGTTTATTTAAAAATATATACAGTTGACAACTTATCTTCATTGACAGCTTATTTTCATTCTTCAAAGAATGTGCGAAAGATGGTAGACAGAACCTACTACACCGAAGGCTCCGAATTAACTTATCGGGAGAAAAATCATCTGGTCGGATTTTGTACTGATCTTGAGAATTACAATATCTACAATCAAACTCCTCAACATTATGGTCAATACGTGCCACTAGTGCACGTGTTGAACTACGGTAACTACCATGGAGATACCCTGATAAGATTATTTTTTACTATTACAACATCCGTGCATCTTTTTGCACACTTCTAAAACTAGTACATCATTGCTAACTGCGACGTTATTACTATGTTTTTCAACAGATAATCCCGAATAATTGTGTGCCTCATATGATGTATACGCATGGTAGCCTTCATGTTTTGAACATACAACCAGGTCGTCTTACGAATCTCAACTGTCCATACCGGGTTTCTAAAAAAAATGGAGACATAACAATCAAAGAATGGAAAAAATGTATGGACAGTCGTAAGGAGCTTCTTGGAAGCAATAAGCAGCGAAGGGCAAGAATTGGAGACAGGTTGATCGCCATTCTTCATAATGGAGAGTCAGGGTCTATATTGTTTTATGCTATTTTACCTTAAGGGTGTTTAGGTCCTACCTGATACTGATGATCATGTGCTAAGAACAATTATGTAGGGTTGGGTTCGATGACTATGAGGATGATGATCGCATGACTTATTATTAATAACGAGTAGAAGTTGTATGATGATGCATGATTAGTAGGACTTGTTATTATATATGATGATGTATGATGCGAGCATGCATGAGCATGTTATATCAGCGGGTGAAATGAACATAGCAGCAGCGTTGATAAACCAAGGACGAAGATATAAGAGAGGACACTTCTCTCTATTAGCTAGCTAATAACAACCTAAAAATAACCCCCAAAACCCCTAAAGCAGCCACTTTTGTAAAAAAAAACATGAACGGGACCAAAGGCCCCCTGACTGGGCTCGGCGCACAGGGCCACGTGGAAGCACATTGGTCCCGGTTCGTGTTTGAACCGGGACTAATGGGTGGAGGTATTAGTAACGACTCATTAGTCCCGATTCATGAACCGGGACTAAAGGCCCTTACGAACTGGGACTATTTGGTGTTTTTCTACTAGTTTCCTCCGTTCCTAAATATAAGTCTTTCTAGCCATTTTAAATAGACTACAACATACGGATGTATGCAGACATATTTTAGAGTGTAGATTCACTCATTTTGTTTCGTATGTAGTCCCTTATTGAAATATCTAAAAAGACTTATATTTGGGAACAGAGAGAGTAGAACAAAGAAGTTGCTGGTTATTGTGAAGGTCTCACATGTAATTTCATATCCTTGTATGATGTGTGTTTGCAAATGTTTGGAGAAATTTTTGTAGAATGCTTGGAAGTATTTTACAAGAAAACCCGATCTCATTGAGAGATTCTATGCTAGTTTTCCTCCGTGAAAACGTAAATACAAGATATTTAATGGCAAAGATATATGTCTTGGGTTTCTCCCTAGAAAAAGAAGATATTTAATGGCAAAGATATATGTCTTGAGTTGGAAGGGTCCATTTTTGTCATGTCACGAGGCACATCGTCCTTGGGACACAGACGGTTAGCAAGCTGGTGCATGGCTTGACTAGTCTCGACAGGGAAACTGATAGGTCCAGACACAAAAATGTAACACATGGAAGCCCAATCGCATCTGCTTTTTTTTTTTTTTGAGGATAATCGCATCTGCTTTTGTCACGTACAGGTCGACCGGGTGCAAGCTGATGCACCCACGCTCGCGCTCCCGCTGCCAACCGTTCCAAAGCTTGGTCTCCGGCCGGCCATATCCCTTATCCTCGTCTTGAGCGCGAAAGGCATGTATACCTCATCCTAGTTTCTCTACAAATTTGGCAAGGCAAAATGGTAAATAGACTTTTCCTTAATAGTGCGTGGAGCGAACCAACTTGTGGTCGGATGATTATAGTGACTGCGGTAACCCTGGCCCATCAGGGTTCAGGTCCTGGTGCTCGTATTTATTTCTGGATTATTTCAGGATTTGCGTCTGTATGCGTGTGTATATGAGCGTTTGTATATGAGCGTTTGCGTCTGTATTGTGTTTAGAAAAAAAAAAGCTGTGCATGGAGAATGTGTGTCGCGTGAATAAACACGCATCGTTTCGAGAAGGAATCTGCATGTGCTATTTTGAGACCAAATCGTCGCATGGAACCGAATCTGCATGTTTTCTTGGCAGTTCCTCGGGATTGTGACACTGTTAATGACGAAGATATTTTGAGATATATCTTTGAAGATGTTTGGGATCATGGTGCGCTTTTTTGCGATGTCTGTTTTGTCATTCTATTGAGCCACGGTAAACATGCGTCAACCCATATGTTTCATGCACCGTCCTTTGACAGGGGCAAGCGATGGCTTGACTTGTCTATACGAAGAAATTTCAAGCATGACAAAGATAGTAGTACCAGGTAGGACAGGGGCGTAAGGCTCGTCGCTTCCGCCCGTTACTTTCAGGCCAGGCAAAAAGGAGCGTGAGAGAAAAATCTAGTGCTATCACCCTTCTATATGTGGTAGCAGTACCAAAATGTTTCCATAAATTGCTAAAACATTTGTGTATATAGACACAAAATGTATCTTTCGCCTCACAATATTGCACAACTGTAAATTCAATACACAATTCATGATACATAAAAGGCAAGTCCGGTTATGAACATTACATGAAACACTATTTATTGTGGGTCTTGAATTCAACACTGTTCGCTGTGAAGCTTATCTTTTTGTATCTTGGACTGTAAATTTGGTGGATGGTAAATATATGACGTGTCTATATACTCAGCTTTTTCGAATTTTTTGAGCTGGTAACAAGTAGCACTATATAGTCTTACCCGCAAAAAAAAAAAACACTATATAGTCTGCTGAGGGTGCGCCTTCACAAGGACATCCATCACCGAGCCAGGTGTCGCATGCATGTAATCATAGACCAAGAAATCATAAATACGGGGTGTCGTATTAGGAATTAAAAGTAAGCCAACTCCTTCCTCTTAGAGCAACTTGTGTTCACCTATGTTGGTTTGGGGTACAATCAGTTCACCGAGAGTATCGCCCTATGAATTTCAAAGTTTTTCCCGTGTCCTTTTAATGGGTCCAACACTAGGATTGAGCCATGCTCAACAGATTTGCGAAGAACTTAACGGTTGCCTGGTTAGTCGTGAACGGTCTGGAATCAGCAATACTGGTTTGGTCCTAACAACTCCCCTGATGTGAGCCTAAACTTGTCCTCAAGTTTGAAATCCTAGAAAGGTCTTTTTGATAAAACCAGCAGTTTTCCAACATAGCTTATGACGCGGCTAACTTCACTCGTTTGATGAGCCATTAAACCATCGAATGCCATGTCTCCTTGGACACAAGGAATGAGCTGTCTATATTTCATGGCCTTTGCTTACCAAACTGCATTACAGGAATGCCGGTTGACCCATTCATGAGCGTTCGTGGATTTTATGTGGAAGAAATATGTAACCAAACGGTGTAGAATCTTCTTATGGCCGACCCATGAGCAACGCATGTTCATGGTTCGCCGACATTAGGATGTTTCTTGAGCGGTTTTCCCCTGGTGTTTTTCGGCTAGAGTTTTGTAAGATTGTTCTTTTACCCATTTTTTCTTTTCCATTTTTGTTTTCATAAAATTCATAAAAAAAATTCAAATTTGTGAACCTTTTTTCAAAATCCTCTCAATTGTGTGAAGCTTTTCCTCCAAATTTTATGATTTTTTCAATTTTAATTTTTATTTCAAATTTTGTGAACTTTTTCTCAATTCATGATTTTCTTTGAATTATGAACATTTTCAAAGTTTTGAAATTTTCTCAAAGTTTCAAACTTTTATCCAAATTTCATGAACTTTTTTCAATTTTTCTGATGTTTTTTATATTCTTTATGAAAAATTTCTTTTTTTTTTGAAAAGTCAACGACCAATTCTCTGTGTTCAAGGGTTGACCGGTCAATCTGTCATCGGTTACTGTCATTGGTCCACCAGTCAACTGATTTAACCAAAACGCAGCTTGGCCGGCCCATAAGCTTTTGCGCGTGAGCGCCAGTTAGCTCAACTGACGCCTAGGAGCTCTCTCACCTAGGTTCACTTTGTTCACGTGCATGAAACTTCGCGAGGAACGTTGTTCCATGCTGGCGTTGATGTGCGCTTGTTTCTTTTAACACAGTACAATCATGGATGTTTATATATATACACATACATACACTCATCTCTATGAATGCACATATTTAAAATTTATTTTTATGAGCACCTTTAAGATAATGAGCTGGCATCATATTTTGAGATTGACGGAGTTATCATAGGCGCTTTGTAGTCGACGGGACTTCTCCTTCCACTGAACGAACATTGTCGAAAAGGCTAAAATAAATTCAGAAAAATGCGAGGACCGGTGCCAAATCTAGGACATATACCCGGTGCACTGGTTCCATCAAAAGAAACTTAACAAACTGAGCCATGCTAAGTTCGCATGTGCTCATTATTGGCGTCCCTTATTTTTACCGCATATAAAGTGGATAAATACTCCAGATGGTAATAAGCACAAATTTTTGAAGTAGGGTAAAACCCCACCGCAAGTAATAAGCACAAATCGTATGTGATTATTTTGTCCCGAGACAAAAGAGAGGAGGAGCATATGTACAACCGGTTTTCTAATTTAGACCTAAGTTACTACCACGACTATCATTTGCCAATCTTGCCCATTTATTAGTTCCAGTCTTTTCTTTACGCGTATTATTAGTTGTAGTCTTAGTACATAATCCTGAAAGTGCATCCAGTGATGGACCCAGAGATACTGAGGTTTGCCAGGGCAGCGGATAACGACGGAGCTAGATTGCACTGCACCACTGGTCACTAGACAGGGGATGTACCCCGCCATGACATTGGAGAACCGGGGCGGTCGCCCTAACTCGCCCCAATGATGGACCCGCCACTGAGTGCATCCTTCAGGCTCCTGGCGTATACTTCCAACCTCTTTAAACCTTCTCTTGGAGAATCAGCTTCACCCAACTGCTTTACCATCGCGCTGCCGATTATCACTCCATCTGCACCCCATTGTGCAACCTGTATGCATCCCGTTGCAACCGTTAGGCAATAGCAACAGCAGCATAGTTAAGAATGAGTAAAATTTAGAAGAAAAAAGAAGAACAAATGAATCTTTATATAGGGAAAACGCCTTTTACCTGTCTAATATGGTCAGGGGTCGATATGCCAAACCCAACAGCCACTGCTTTGTTAGTGACCTGCATATACAAAAACATTACTACATAAGCTTCTTGAAGGACAGTCACAATATAGCTAGACTAGAGAAAATAATTGTTACCATTTCCTGCAAAAAGGGACAATTTATCATTTATTTTCTACAAACCTGCTTAATCTCCTTGAGAAGATCCTTCACCCGCGGGTTCACATCTGGGCGGGCTCCTGTAACTCCGTTGATACTTACCTGTGTAATAGTATGTGATTAAGACGTTCATTGCAACGAAGCAGTTTGGATTTTAACCATACATCTACTTGGCACTTACAAGGTAAACAAACCCTTCGGAAGCTATTGTGATCTCGTTCATCATGTCTGCCTTTGTAGATGGTGTTGTGAGCAGCACCTGCACCCATCACTTCATCAGCCTCGAGTACAACTACACTTTTAATGCTTATTGACAAAAACGATTTGGACTATTTGCTATGTTTTACTTTTCCGTTTGATGATTTGCCTTGACTTACCTCAATGATAAAAAATCTCCAAGGTGTTATTAGGCATATGAGGTCCTCGGGGTCGGGGTACACTGATTTCTCATGCCGGCATGGCTGCGATCCTCTTCAGTGGTCTTGATTGTAGTGTGTTAGGGGTGGTCTGCACTTGTGCCACTCACTTGGTGCCTTTTATTTTTCTTTCGACTAGCAGCTTGCATGAGGGTTTACTCAACACTTTATATCATTTTGGTCGTTTGTGCCTTTATCTAGGGGGGTGTTACTAGGCATACGAGGTTCTCGGGGTACGGTGATTTCTCATGCCAGCACGGCTCCGGCCACTTCTGTACTCTTGGTTGTAGTGTGCTAGGGGTGGCCTCTCCTACTTTTTCATACTTGGTGTTGGGTTAGGGGACTTGTGCCACTAGCCCGATGTTTTTCTTATTTTTCTTTCGACCTGGTTGCAAGAGGGTTTACTCACCATTTTATATCGGCTTGGTCGTTTGTGCCTTTATATATAAAGTGGGAGCAAGACTGTTTCACGTGTTATTAGACATACCAGCTCGATGTCGTTCTTTATGGCTTCATTCCTAAGAACACTTGTCTCAATATAAGGAAGATCAGGTACTATAAGACCTGTAGTACATGAAGAGCGAATTAGTAACTCCATAATATTTTTAGAAGTTACAAAGTTTATAATAATGAATATTGACTTGAAAACTATATTCCTTCCCAAAAAATTGTATAAAAAAATATAGAGTAGCTGCATGTTACGATTTTTTTTTGCATAAAGAACCACCTGCGTCAACGAAGAAGACAACTGTTTACCTCGTACACCGGCCTCTCTGGCTGCAGCGGTGAAGCTCCCCGTTCCCCGCCGCGCGATTGGGTTGAAGTAAGAGAAGATGACCACCGGGCAGGACAGCTCCGGCGTCACCTCCTTCAGCATCGCCATCACGGCGTCCGTTGTCACGCCGGCCGAGAGCGCCCGCGCAGCGGATGCCTGGATGACGGGGCCGTCGGCGTAGGGGTCGGAGAACGGCATGCCGACCTCTATGACGTCGGCACCGAGGGTGTCGAGGAGCCTGAGCGCCTCCGCCGTCGTGGCCAGGTCGGGATCGCCGGCGGTGATGTACGGGATGAACGCCGTCTGTGTGCAGTCAAAAAACTTAAGTATCGGCCGGTCCATGCGTTGCATCGTGGTGCAAAAATAAAATAAACTTGGTGCGCTGCATGTACGTACCTTGCCCTTGTGTCTGGCCTGGGACATGGCCTTCGCTACCGACATGCCGCTCTTACCGGCCGGTGCCGGGGCAAGCAAGGTCGCCGCTGCGCGCGCCCTGACCGCAAGCCTCCTCGCCGTCGGCATGACCACCGCCGGGTCGACCGAGGTCGCGGCCAGTGCCCTGGCGACGAAAGGCCTCCCCGGTGTGGCCACTGCCACTGCGGCCCTGGCGTGGCTTCTCTGGAGGCTCGACGGAGGCGAGGAAGACGGCGAGAGGGACGCCTTGAGCGCTAAAGCCATCCACGTAGCTAAGGATGCTATTACTCACTTCAGTGTATCTATGGAAGAACACCTGGACACACTTGAACTTGATGGAATCAAAGTGTAGGATGCTGAGCAATCGATGAGTAGAATGGAGTGCTGTGCTTGTTGTTATATAGCAGTAGCAGTAGCACAGGCTAGACTGTTAGCTAGGTGGAAGCTTGGAGGAAATAGTACACACGGATCGCTTTAGTTTAATTCAGCTATGCTACACTTACTAGACATATTTTATGGAATTATCTTATTTTTAATAGAATTATCTTATTATTTTGATAAAGAATGAATTTTATTAACTCAAAATAAAGAATCAAGGAGATACAAACACAACGAGCACACACCAGATCTCCTCATAGTTGGAATCCACACAACCAACACCAACACATACACACGCACAAATCACATCGGCAACTAGTAAGTCAAACAAAACCGAAATTACGACTAGGTGGAGAAAAAAAGAAAAAAAGTTAGGCACAAAAGGAATTGCCGAAGCAATCAAACGACAACAGCAGCATCTACCACTATCCTATCCTTGGTAACACACAAACTATGATAGAGGTTCTTCAAAAACAATGCTTCCAAGAAGAAAACCGACATACCTACGCTATCGCCACCAGATCTAACCACGAAAGGTTAGATACTCAGAACCTTGAAGAGCAGGTGTGAGCATCTCCAACCAAAGGCTTCAACAAGGAAATCGGCGTCTAAACACCGCATTGCCAAGTATAACGAAGTATGACCAGACCTAGGGTTTGTAGCCCGGAAACTCAAGGCCCGATACTCGAAGAGCACCACTGAATGACAACCACTGTATGAACTCTTTCACAATTCACACTGATTGTCTTCAAGTTGTTCAAACTATTAATGATGGAGGTTTCTCGGCTACATCAGCAAGTGCAGTTTACACGGATTGTAATATTCTTCTTGCTGGTTTTGATAATGTTCTTGTGAAACATTGTAATAGGAAGGCCAATGTAGTGGCGCATGAGCTAGCTAGAAATTATGTGGCTATGTCTAGAACTTGTGTTTGGGACGATGATCTCCCTAGCTTTATTTTTGCGAGTTTGGTGAACGATATAACTCTTTTATCTAATCAAGAAAGCTCGCCATGATCGCTTTCCTAAAAAAATGATTTGTCCCGTATGATCCCCTTATTGTGTTATAAAAAATATTCGACCGCTGTGACAACGCACGGGCACATAGCTAATAATTACCAAAAAATAATGAATGTCGAAACACGTCCACACAAGGCATCACTGGGCGATCTAGCTAAACTTCCCTCAGATCCCTTTTAGCTACCTAAAAATATTTGCTTGAGAAGTTAAGCCCTATCTTTTTTGAACATCAGTACAGATGCAAGCGCTCATACATGCATACGCGCATACACTCACCCCCTATGAACGCACACACGCATACCCTACCTCTATGAGCACCTCCGAGAGACTGGGCCAGTATATCATCTTGAAATTTACGAAGTCATTGTAGGCGCCTCGTCATCGACGAAAACGTCTTCTCTCACTGAAAGTGCATCGCTAGAAATGCTAAAATAAATCCAGGAATAATGCAAGCACCAGAACTTGAACCCTGATGAGCCGGGGATATCACTGGCGCTCTAACCATCCAATCATAGGTTGGTTCGCAGTTAAGCCCTATCTAGGAGGTGACATCTCAACGATTTGATACGTGTCTTGAGTTGGAAGGCTCCGTTTTTGTCAAGTCACGAGGCATAAATATCGTCCTTGGGACACTGACGGTGCATGGCTTGATAGTCTAGACAGGGAAACTGATTGATACGGACACAAAAAGTAACACATTCATGTGTGAAGCCGATAAGAAGAATCTGTTTGTTTCATTCTGCATTGTAGTGCGTCCAGTTGGCTGACAGGTCAGGTGTAGGCCGATTCACCAAGCTGCACCCCACGTTCGCGCGCGCTTCCACACTTTTTTTTTTAGAAAAACTTTCAATCATCTTCGATCATGGTCCTTTGGTCTTCGGCCGGGCATCCTTATCGTCGTCTTTTGAGCGCGAAAGGCATATATGGCCCGCCTCAATTTTTTTCCCTACAAACCTAGACAAAATTTAAATTGTTTGGTTTGAGAATAAAAAACATCCGCCTTCTTTTCAAACATGAAGGGAGTTGAGGAACCCAGTGGTGGAGCCAGCCCGCTTCGACCTTTACTCCTTAAGCCTGGGCTTGAAACTAACTAAACTTTTCACTAGCAGTGCATGCAGAGCGTGTGTCGCGTGGATAAGCACGCAACGAGAAGGAATCTGCAGGTGCTGAATAGAATTCCAAGAAGAAGAAAAAACACAAAATAACAATCATACATTCGCAAACCTCAAAAGGCGCCACAAAATTTGCATTTCACTTTCACGAGGAAGAAAGTGAAAAGGGGCTATAGGCGTTGATATTTGTCCGAAAAAGTAAAAAAAAAGGGGCTGTAGACGTTGATGTTTTGTTGGTGGTTCCTCGGGATTGTTGCAGTGTTAATGGCGAAGATATTTCAATTTATTTCTTGAAGAGGTTTGGGACAATGGTGCGGCTTTTTGCCATGGCGCTAAGCACTATGTCGAGCCACGTTAATATGTGTGAAACCATATATTCCATGCCCCGTCCTTTGACAGGGGTAAGAGATGGCTTGACTAGCATGGTTCAAGAAATTTCAAGGATGACAAAGATGTTACCAAGTAGGGTAGGGGCGTAGGGCTCGTCGCTTCCGCCCATTACTTTTGAGCTGGGCAAAAAGAAGCGTGAGAGAAAAAAAACCTAGTGCCATCACCCTTCTAGATGTTATCGTTATACTAGTTGTACCACCACAAAAATGGTTTTATAAATTTCTGAAACAATTGAGTATGTAGAGACAACATGTACCTATCATCTCACACATTGTTAACTTCATGTTCAATACCCGCAGAAAAATATATCAAGATAGTTATAAATGATGACACAAACAAGTGTAAATTTGAATTTTTGAAAGACAACAAGCACTCTAGACCGAGAGAGATAACCGAAAACATTAAACTAGGCTAGTTAGGCTAGTAAAACATTTACACTAAACAACAAAATCTATGCCTCTTTAGATTTGGATATTTGACGTTGTACTACAGCGACTACTTAATATAGTGATCTAGGGTACAAAATGAGTTCAATAGTGTACCTTATGACCGGTTAACTGTTCCACTGCTTAACACCGGGTTGATTCTTTTGAGCTTGTGTCCAATAAGCAATAGGTTCTATACAAAACACAACTAAAAATTATAATAACCTCATGATGCTTAGGACTTTTACGGGCCTAGATTTAGAGAAATGATAAAAAGAAGAAAATACATTATTAAAAGAGAATGTGGGAGCATCTCCCCAAGCTTAAATTAAGAAAGCATGGGCCACTCGTTATCATTATGGTTAAAATCCCTTATTATTGGTGATGACCTTTGCTTCACTCATAGTTCGAGGGTGCATAAGAACTGTTATGTCTTTTGATTTTCTATTTTACTAGTATCACAAAAGGTCTTTTGTAGTCAACCTACGTATCACAATTAAGACGACAAATAGGTTTAAGAGTGTATCATTTTCTAGATGTAATTCGAGCACTGTATCTAAGGTGCTCAAGAGTTGTTCCAAATCAAAATAATGAATTCCCGCTCAAGGTAGGAGTACACAACTACAATGTATTTATTGAAGCAAGTAATAGGTTAGAAGATTTTACCAAAACTCGAAGTGAAGGTCCTGGACTGAAACAAGACAGGGTTGCACATACCGTTGTACAATTGGCACCACACCGTAAACACCACCCCGCAAAGTTCCATATCCCTGTAGAAAAAACATAAAAAAAAGTAATTCAATGTACAAACAAGATTTAGTTTAAGGGTGTAAGCTTCAGTGTATCTATGCAAGAACACCTGGATGCTGAGGGGTCCATGAGTAGAATGGGGTTTTGTGCTTGTGGTTATACAGCAGTAGCAGTGCAGCACAAGCTAGACTGGTAGCTGGGTGAAGCTTGGAGGAGATAGTACACATGGATCAATTTAGTTTAAGGGTGTAGCTACATCTCAGTCGACTGAGACTTAACCACTCAGTCAAGTGATATACTCCCTCCATTCCTAAATATAGGGTGTATAGTTTTTGGCACGGAAATTAAATAACACATGTGGAGGAAAAATTTCATAAGTTTTGGGTGAGATTACACCTGACTAATTGACATGATAAAATAGAGGAGCTTGTGTGATATAAGGAAATGTAATCAAATCCCCAAAAAATTATCCAAATGAGTGGTGCAACGCAATACACCTTATATTTCGGGATTTTTTTCAAAAATCTATAACACCTTATATCAAGGAACAGAGGGAGTAGTATATAAGGAGAAAAAAGAAAAAACTGAAAATAATTTTTTTTGCACGAATCTCCATGCAAGATCAAAGGAATTAATGTAACATCGACTGAGACATAATGAAGTCTCAGTCGACTGAGACTTAGCAAAACTGTTAGTTTAATTCAGCCATGCTACACTTACGAGAGATATTTTATGGAATTATCTTATTATTTTGATAAAGAGTGAATTTTATTAACTCAAAATGAAGAATCAAGACGATACTAGGTAAAATTATATTCTCCTCTTGCCGTGAGCTGTTCTCCTGTAGAAACCCACTAGAAGCAGACTTATGTGCTTGAATGGAAGGGATATCTATTGCCATTATGAGATCGGAGCTAACCATTTGTGTGGAACTAGAATCGCTATAGGCAGTAAACATGCTAAAGGAGAAGGAGGTGGACAGATCAGTATTTGCGTCACTAATTGCTGAAATCAAATATCTTCTGTCTCTTCGTAATATTTTGTATTACGTACTCACATCAACGTAATATCTTTTGTAACTTGGTCAGCGATATTTGGCTAGGTATACTAGAACTGAAAATAGAACCATCGTTAGGTTAAGCTTCGGTCTACCTGAGGTAGTTAATCTTTGTAATGCGGACTGTAATGATGCCATGATTTGAGTAATACAAGTTTTACCCCGAAAAAAATAACAACATGAACACATAGCAGGCTTCTGCATAGTTTAGATACACACAACCAACACTAACACACACAAATAAATAACAAGGGCAACTAGTAAAGTCACACAAAATCGACGCTAAGCCTAGGTGGAGAAAAAAAGATAAAAAAAGCAAGCACAAAAAGAATCGCTAAGAAATCAAACGGCACACAACAACAAACAGTAACTTCTACCATTATCTTCACAACACACAGACTATGATAGAGATTCTTCAAAATCAATGCCTCTAAGAAGGGAAATGACGCTTCACCGGATCTAACCACGATAGGTCAGATTATAGGTTTTCACCTTGAAGAGCAGGTGCGGGCAATCTCCAAGCAAAGTCTTCAACAAGGAACCCTATTGTTTATACCATTATTTATACAAATTATAGGTTTTCAGCTTGAAGATCAGGTTTATACCATTATTCAATAAGGAACTTCTACCATTATTTAGATGCATTTTTAACTCCCTATTGTTTATACGGATACAATTTTAGGAGTCATAGGTGGTATATAGGAACCCTTCAAAATATTAATTGCAAAGTGTATGTCCTATTTAGGCCGGTCGTAATGAGGAGTATCATATATTAGTATCACATAGTACTTTATTTAGTATCATGCATTACACATAATAGCATATCATTTATTGTGATACGGTATCATGATATGATATTCAACCTTCTCTTTCTTCATTTAATTCCATGTCACCTCATCAAAATTGCCTAGTTGGCATTCACTACTAGGAAAAACCCTAGTAGTAGCGCGGGTTTTGAGGCTATCAGCAACGCGGGCAGCCGCGCTACCAATAAGGCGCTACAGCTAACTGTTAGTAGTAGCGCGGTCTGTATCTGCGCTCCTACTATGTACTATATCAGCAGCGTGTTTCCTTAGCGCGCTACTATTAATTAGCTGTAGCGATTTCCTGACCCCGCGCTACTGCTATATCGTCCATCATTTACCCCATTTCAGCTTCAATAAACTACAATTACCAGATACAAGGTACTATTACATATCAATTTCATAAAGCATTATAGGTACTAGGTAGTACTCCCTCGGTTCCAAATTACTCGTCGTGGTTTTAGTTCAAATTTGAACTAAAACCACGACGAGTAATTTGGAACGGAGGGAGTACTAGATAACTATTTCATATATATTGAGCATGCATCCTCAAGCAGTACAAGGTGATCATCGTATGTAGTTCTAGATGATATAGCCACACACACATATGTAGTTCTAGATGATATCGATGACGATCATCATCCTCAAGCCTGGGCGGTGGGTGTTCCTGATAGTAATTAGAATGGCCTGTCCAACACGAAGATTCTTGTCAACGAGGAATCTCTTCCACCCAACCGAGTTTAAGTGTGTGCGACCGTCTGTGTCCGTGCAGTAAGTACATTTGGTGACGGAGCCCCTTGCGGGAAGGCGTAGTCCAGCTGAGCCTTCTTCATCAGGCTCGATACCACGATTCACACATAGGTTCTTTGGCAATTTCTAAATAAGAAAAACATATCAATTAATAAATAGCCTCGCACATACTCTTGCAAATATATTTCTATTGAGTCTAGATTTCTACACTATCAAAAGACACAGTACTATGCAGTTGTACTAACTAATCATGAATTCTACTAATAAGTATATATATGGATTATCTACACTATTAATAGTTCCTTGGATTCTACACTAATAAGCATGTGATCAGACTCTACACTAAAGCATATCATCGACTAGATTCCACAAAGCATTTGTAAGTATAACAATGAAGCATATATATATATATATCATCAAATTACTACAGTCAGTACATATAACATACCATTTCATGTCGATCAACCATGGTACTTGTCAGGCGGGTCAGGAATGGCACCCCGAGAAAGTCATCACGTGGCGGAATTATGTCCCATAGTTTGCACACCTCCTCCTCGCTCAGCCTCATTCTTTGAGCTACGATGGCTTCATGAAGTGGGTTCTCATCATCTTCATCGAGTGGGTCCTCATCATCTTCATCATCTTCGTCATCTTCATCATCTTCCACCAGGTTGAGATAAATGACAGTCAGTTTGGGTCTTTCTGCTCCGAAGGAGAAGCTGATCAACTCACCACCAGTAAGACGCATACGGGCAAGGAAACGGGCTCATCCATTGTTGGGGAACATAGTAATTTCAAAAAAAAATCCTACGCACACGCAAAGATCATGGCGATGCATAGCAACGAGAGGGGAGAGTGTTGTTCACGTACCCTCGTAGACCGAAAGTAGAAGCGTTAGAAGAACGCGGTTGATGTAGTCGTGCGTCTTCACGATCCGACCGATCCAAGTACCGAATGTACGGCACCTCCGAGATCAGCACACGTTCAGCTCGATGACGATCCCCAGACTCCGATCCAGCAGGTGTCGGGGATGAGTTTCGTCAGCACGACGGCGTGGTGACGATGATGATGTTCTACCGACGCAGGGCTTCGCCTAAGCACCGCAACGATATGACCGAGGTGGAATATGGTGGAGGGGGGCACCGCACACGGCTAAGGAACGATCACGAAGATCAACTTGTGTTGTCTAGAGGTGCCCCCCTGCCCCCGTATATAAAGGAGCCAAGGGGGAGGGGCGGTCGGCCAAGGAGGGCGCGCCAAGGGGGAGTCCTACTCCCACTCCCTTCTTTCCTAGTTGGAGAAGGAGAAGGGGGGAAGGAGGAGGAAGAGGGGAAGGAAAGGGGGCGCCGCCCCCCTCTCCTTGTCCTATTCGGACTAGGAAGGGGAGGGGGCGCAGCCCACCTCTTGCCTCCTCTCTTCCTTTCCACTAGGGCCTATGTAGGCCCATTAAGCCCCCGGGGGGTTCCGGTAACCTCCCGGTACTCCGGTAAAATCCCGATTTCACCCGGAACACTTCTGATATCCAAATATAGGCTTCCAATATATCAATCTTTATGTCTCGACCATTTCGAGACTCCTCGTCATGTCCGTGATCACATCTGGGACTCTGAACAACCTTCGGTACATCAAAAATTATAAACTCATAATAAAACTGTCATCGTAACGTTAAGCGTGCGGACCCTACGGGTTCGAGAACTATGTAGACATGACCTAGAACTGTTTCTGGTCAATAACCAATAGAGAACCTGGATGCTCATATTGGCTCCTACATATTCTACGGAGATCTTTATCGGTCAAACCGCATAACAACATACGTCGTTCCCTTTGTCATCGGTATGTTACTTGCTCGAGATTCGATCGTCGGTATCCAATACCTAGTTCAATCTCGTTACCGGCAAGTCTCTTTACTCGTTACGTAATGCATCATTCCGTAACCAACTCATTGGCCACATTGCTTGCAAGGCTTATAGTGATGTGCATTACCGAGAGGGACTAGAGATAACTCTCCGACAATAGGAGTGACAAAACCTAATCTCGAAATATGCCAACTCAACATGTACCATTGGAGACACCTGTAGAGCTCCTTTATAATCACCCAGTTATGTTGTGACGTTTGGTAGCACACAAAGTGTTCCTCTGGTAAACGGGAGTTGCATAATCTCATAGTTATAGGAACATGTATAAGTCATGAAGAAAGCAATAGCAACATACTAAAAGATCAAGTGCTAAGCTAACGGAATGGGTCAAGTCAATCACATCATTCTCCTAATGATGTGATCCCGTTAATCAAATGACAACTCATGTCCATGGCTAGGAAACTTAACCATCTTTGATTAACGAGCTAGTCAAATAGAGGCATACTAGTGACACTATGTTTGTCTATGTATTCACACATATATTATGTTTCCGGTTAATACATTTATAGCATGAATAATAGACATTTATCATGATATAAGGAAATAAATAATAACTTCATATTGCCTCTAGGGCATATTTCCTTCAGTCTCCCACTTGCACTAGAGTCAATAATCTAGTTCACATCGCCATGTGATTTAACACCAATATTCATATCTGTATATGATTAACACCCATAGTTCACATCGTCATGTGACCAACACCCAAAGGGTTTACTAGAGTCAATAATCTATTTCACATTGCTATGTGATTAACACCCAAAGAGTACTAAGGTGTGATCATGTTTTGCTCGTGAGAGAAGCTTAGTCAACGGGTCTGTCACATTTAGAGCCGTATGTATTTTGCAAATATTCTATGTCTACAATGCTCTGCACGGAGCTACTCTAGCTAATTGCTCCCACTTTCAATATGTATCCAGATTGAGACTTAGAGTCATCTGGATTGGTGTAAAAGCTTGCATCGTTGTAACTTTTTACGACGGGCTCTTTTATCACCTCCATAATCGAGAAACATCTCCTTAGTCCTCACTAAGGATATTCTTGACCGCTGTCCAGTGATCTACTCTTAGATCAAAATTGTATTCCTTTGTCAAACTTAGAGCAAGGTATACAATAGGTCTGGTTCACAGCATAGCATACTTTATAGAACCTATGACTGAGGCATAGGGAATGAATTTTCATTCTCTTTCTATTTTCTGCCATGGTCGGGTCTTGAGTCTTACTCAACTTCACACCTTTGCATCATAGGCAAGAACTCCTTCTTTGTCTATTCCATTTTGAACTATTTCAAAAATTTATTAAGGTATGTACTCATTGAAAAATCTTATCAAGCGTCTTGATCTATCTATATAGATCTTGATGCTCAATGTGTAAGTAGCTTCACCGAGGTCTTGCTTTAAAAAACTCTTATTCAAGTATCCTTTCATGCCATCCAGAATTTATATATCATTTCCAATCAACAATATGTCATCCATATATAATATTAGAAATGCCACAGAGCTCTCACTCACTTTCTTGTAAATGCAGGCTTCTCAAAAAGTCTCTATAAAACCATATGCTTTGATCAACTTATCAAAGCGTATATTCCAACTCCGAGAGGATTGCACCAGTCCATAAATGGATCGCTGGAGCTTGCACACTTTGTTAGCACCTTTAGGATTGACAAAACCTTCTGGTTGCATCATATACAACTCTTCTTTAATAAATTCATTAAGGAATGCAGTTTTGACATCCTTTTGCCAGATTTCATAAAATGTGGCAATTGCTAACATGATTCAGACAGACTTAAGCATCGATACGAGTGAGAAAATCTCATTGTATTCAACACCTTGAACTTGTCGAAAAACCTTTCACTACAAGTCGAGCTTTGTAGATAGTAACACTACTATCAGTGCCCGTCTTCCTCTTGAAGATCCATTTATTTTCTATGGCTTGCCGATCATCGGGCAAGTCAATCAAAGTCCACACTTTGTTCTCATATATGGATCCCATCTCAGATTTCATGGCCTCAAACCATTTCGCGGAATCTGGGCTCATCATCGCTTCCTCATAGTTCGTAGGTTTATCATGGTCTAGTAACATGACTTCCAGAATAGGATTACAGAACCACACTGGCGCGGACCGTACTCTGGAATACCTACAAGGTTCTGTAGTAACTTGATTTGAAGTTTCATGATCATCATCATTAGCTTCCTCGCTAATCGGTGTAGCAATCACTAGAACTGATTTCTGTGATGAACAACTTTCCAATTTGGGAGAAGGTACAATTACCTCATCAAGTTTTACTTTCCTCCCACTCACTTCTTTCGAGAGAAACTCCTTCTCTAGAGAGGATCCATTCTTAGCAACAAATGTTTTGCCATCGGATCTGTGATAGAAGGTGCACTCAACAGTTTCCTTTGGGTATTCTATGAAGACGCACTTTTCCGATTTGGGTTCGAGCTTATCAAGTTGAAAACCTTTTTCATATAAGCATCGCAACTCCAAACTTTAAGAAATGACAGCTTAGGTTTACTGCTAAACCATAGTTCATACGGTGTCGTCTCAACGGATTTAGATGGTGCCCTATTTAAACGTGAATGCAGCTGTCTCTAATGCATAACCCCAAAACGATAGTGGTAAACCGATAAGAGACATCATAGATCGCACCATATCTAGTAAAGTACGATTACGACGTTCGGACACACCATTCAATTGTGGTGTTCCAGGTGGCGTGAGTTGCGAAACTATTTCACATTGTTTCAAATGAAGACCAAACTCGTAACTCAAATATTCGTCTCCATGATCAGATCGTAGAAACTTTATTTTTCTTGTTACGATGATTTTCCACTTCACTCTGAAATTCTTTGAACTTTTCAAATGTTTCAGACTTATGTTCCATCAAGTAGATATACCCATATCTGCTCAAATCATCTGTGAAGGTCAAAAAATAACGATACACGCCGCGAGCCTTAACACTCATCGGATCGCATACATCGGTATGTATTATTTCCAATAAGTCAGTAGCTCGTTCCATTGTTCCAGAGAACGGAGTTTTAGTCATCTTGCCCAAAAGGCACGGTTCGCAAGCATCAAATGATTCATAACCAAGTGATTCCGAAAATCCATCTTTAAGGAGTTTCTTCATGCGCTTTACACCGATATGACCCAAACGGCAATGCCACAAATAAGTTGCACTGTCATTATTAGCTTTGCATCTTTTGGCATCAATATTATGAATATGTGTATTACTATGATCGAGATCCAACAAACTATTTTCATTGGGTGTATGACCATCGAAGGTTTTATTCATGTAAATAGAACAACAATTATTCTTTGACTTTAAATGAATAACCGTATCGCAATAAACATGATCAAATCATATTCATGTTCAACGCAAACGCCAAATAACATTTATTTAGGTTTAACACTAATCCCGAAAGTATAGGGAGTGTGCGATGATGATCATATCAATCTTGGAACCACTTCCAATACACATCGTCACTTCACCCTCAACTAGTCTCTGTTTATTCTGTAACTCCTGTTTCGAGTCACTAATTTTTAGCAACCGAACAAGTATCAAATACTCAGGGGCTACTATAAACACTAGTAAGGTACACATCAATAACCTGTATATCAAATATACCCTTGTTCACTCTGCCATCCTTCTTATCCACCAAATATTCAGGGCATTTCCGCTTCCAGTGACCATTTCCTTTGCAGCGTAAGCACTCAGTTTCAGGCTTTGGTTCAGCTTTGGTCTTCTTCACGGGAGTGACAACTTATTTGCCATTCTACTTGAAGTTTCCCTTTCTTTCCCTTTGCCCTTTTCTTGAAACTAGTGGTCTTGTCAATCATCAACACTTGATGCTCTTTCTTGATTTCTACCTTCGTCGATTTCAACATCACAAAGAGCTCGGGAATCATTTTCGTCATCCCTTGCATACTGTAGTTCATCACAAAGTTCTACTAACTTGGTGATGGTGACTAGAGAACTCTATCAATCACTATCTTATCTGGAAGATTAACTTTCACTTGATTCAATCGATTGTAGTACCCAGACAATCTGAGCACATGCTCACTAGTTGAGCGATTCTCGTCCATCTTACAGCTATAGAACTTATTGGAGACTTCATATCTCTCAATCCGGGCATTTGCTTGAAATATTAACTTCACCTCCTGGAACATCTCATATGCTCCATGACGTTCAAAACATCGTTGAAGACCTGGTTCCAAGCCGTAAAGCATGGCACACTGAACTATCGAGTAGTCATCAGCTTGAGCTAGCCAAACGTTCATAACGTCTGCATCTGCTCCTCCAATAGGTCTTTCACCTAGCGGTGCATTAAGGACATAATTCTTCTGTGTAGCAATGAGGATAAACCTCTGATCACGGATCCAATACGCATCATTGCTACTAACATCTTTCAACATAATTTTCTCTAGGAACATATCAAAAATAAACATATGAAAGCAACAACGCGAACTATTGATCTACAACATAATTTGCAAAATACTACCAGGACTAAGTTCATGATAAATTTAAGTTCAATTAATCATATTACTTAAGAACTCCCACTTAGACAGACATCTCTCTAGTCATCTAAGTGATCACGTGATCCAAATCAACTAAACCATGTCCGATCATCACGTGAGATGGAGTAGTTTTCAATGGTGAACATCACTATGTTGATCATATCTACTATATGATTCACGCTCGACCTTTCGGTCTCCGTGTTCCGAGGCCATATCTGTATATGCTAGGTGATGTCTACTACACAATCTTCTTCTTGTAGACGTTGTTGGGCCTGCAAGTGCACAGGTTTATAGGACAGTAGCAAAATTCCCTCAAGTGGATGACCTAAGGTTTATCAATCCGTAGGAGGCGTAGGATGAAGATGGTCTATCTCAAACAACTCTGCAACCAAATAACAAAAAGTCTCTTGTGTCCCCAACACACCCAATACAATGGCAAATTGTATAGGTCCACTAGTTCGGCGAAGAGATGGTGATACAAGTGCAATATGGATGGTAGATATAGGTTTCTGTAATCTGAAAATATAAAAACAGCAAGGTAACTAATGATAAAAGTGAGCGTAAACGGTATTGCAATGATAGGAAACAAGGCCTAGGGTTCATACTTTCACTAGTGCAAGTTCTCTCAACAATAATAACATAGATAGAACATATGACAAGCCCTCAACATGCAAGAAAGAGTCACTCCAAAGCCACTAATAGCGGAGAACAAACATAGAGATTATGGTAGGGTACGAAACCACCTCAAAGTTATTCGTTTGGATCGATCTATAAAAGAGTTCGTACTAGAATAACACCTTAAGACACAAATCAACTAAAACCCTAATGTCACCTAGATACTCCATTGTCACCTCAAGTATCCGTGGGCATGATTATACGATATGCATCACACAATCTCAGATTCATCCAACCAACATAAAAGTACTTCAAAGAGTGCCCCAAAGTTTCTACCGGAGAGTCAAGAACGTGTGCCAACCCCTATGCATAGGTTCATGGGTAGAACCCGCAAGTTGGTCACCAAAACATACATCAAGTGGCACATGATATCCCATTGTCACCACAGATAATCACGGCAAGACATACATCAAGTGTTCTCATAAAGACTCAATCCGATAAGATAACTTCAAAGGGGAAATTCAATTCATCACAAGAGAGTAGAGGGGGAGAAACATCATAAGATCCAACTACAATAGCAAAGCTCGGGATACATCAAGATCTTGCCATAGAGGAACACGAGAGAGAACACGAGAGAGAGAGAGATCAAACACATAGCTACTGGTACATACCCTCAGCCCCGAGGGTGAACTACTCCCTCCTCGTCATGGATAGCGCCGGGATGATGAAGATGGCCTCCGGTGATGGGATCCCCCACCTGCAGGGTGCCAGAACAGGGTCCCGATTGGTTTTTGGTGGGTACAGAGGCTTACGGTGGCAGAACTCCCGATCTATCTTCTGTTCTGGAAGTTTTAGGGTACGTAGGTATATATAGGTGCAGGGGGTACGTCGGTGGACCTCCGGGTTGCTCACGAGGTAGGGGGCGCGCCCAGGGGGCGCCCCCCACCCGTCGTGGGAAGCCCAGGACTCCCCTGAAATGCACTCCAAGCCCATCAGGTTGGTTTCCTTCCAAAATTAACTTCTCCAGTTGATTTCGTTCCGTTTTGACTCCGTCTGATATTCCTTTTCCTCGAAACACTGAAATAGGCATAAAACAGCAAATTTGGCTGGGCCTCCGGTTAATAGGTTAGTCCCAAAAATAATATAAAAGTGGATAATAAAGCCCAATATTGCCTAAAACAGTAGATAAAGTAGCATGGAGCAATCAAAATTATAGATACGTTGGAGACGTATCACTAGGCTCGTCAAGTTTAACCTGAGTATTCCGCGTGTGCAAATGTTTTGCACCCGTTGTATTTGAACGTAGAGCCTATCACACCCGATCATCACGTGGTGTCTCAGCACGAAGAACTTTCGCAACGGTGCATACTCAGGGAGAACACTTCTTGATAATTAGTGAGAGATCATCTTAAAATGCTACCGCCAATCAAAGCAAGATAAGATGCATAAAGGATAAACATCACATGCAATCAATATAAGTGATATGATATGGCCATCATCATCTTGTGCTTGTGATCTCCATCTCCGAAGCACCGTCGTGATCACCATCGTCACCGGCGCGACACCTTGATCTCCATCGTAGCATCGTTGTCGTTACGCCATCTATTGCTTCTACGACTATCGCTACCGCTTAGTGATAAAGTAAAGCAATTACAGGGCGTTTGCATTTCATACAATAAAGTGACAACCATATGGCTCCTGCCAATTGCCGATAACTCGGTTACAAAACATGATCATCTCATACAATAAAATATAGCATCACGTCTTGACCATATCACATCACATCATGTCCTGCAAAAACAAGTTAGACGTCCTCTACTTTGTTGTTGCAAATTTTACGTGGCTGCTACGGGCTTAGCAAGAACCGTTCTTACCTACGCATCAAAACCACAACGATAGTTTGTCAAGTTGGTGCTGTTTTAACCTTCGCAAGGACCGGGCGTAGCCACACTCGATTCAACTAAAGTGAGAGACACAGACACCCGCCGGTCACCTTTAAGCAACGAGTGCTCGTAGTGGTGAAACCAGTCTCGCGTAAGCGTACGCGTAATGTCGGTCCGGGCCGCTTCATCTCACAATGCCACTGAACCAAAGTATGACATGCTAGTAAGCAGTATGACTTATATCGCCCACAACTCACTTGTGTTCTACTCGTGCATATGACATCTACGCATAAAACCAGGCTCGGATGCCACTGTTGGGGAACGTAGTAATTTCAAAAAAAAAAATCCTACGCACACGCAAGGATCATGGTGATGCATAACAACGAGAGGGGAGAGTGTTATCCACGTACCCTCGTAGACCGAAAGCGGAAGCATTATAACAACGCGGTTGATGTAGTCGTATGTCTTCACGATCCGACCGATCCAAGTACCGAACGTACGGCACCTCCGAGTTCAGCACACGTTCAGCTCGATGACGATCCCCAGACTCCGATCCAGCAGGGTGTCGGGGATGAGTTCCGTCAGCACGACGGCGTGGTGACGATGATTATGTTCTACCCATGCAGGGCTTCTCCTAAGCACCGCAACAATATGACCGAGGTGGAATATGCATGGTGGAGGGGGGCACCGCACACGGCTAAGGAACGATCACGAAGATCAACTTGTGTTGTCTAGAGGTGCCCCCCTGCCCCCGTATATAAAGGAGCCAAGGGGGAGGGGGCGGCCGGCCAAGAAGGGCGCGTCAAGGGGGAGTCCTACTCCCACCGGGAGTAAGACTCCCTTCTTTCCTAGTTGGAGAAGGGGAAGGGGGGAAGGAGGAGGAAGAGGGGAAGGAAAGGGGGGGCGCCGCCCCCCTCTCCTTGTCCTATTCGGACTAGGGAGGGGAGGGGGCGCAGACCACCTCTTGCCTCCTCTCTTCCTCTCCACTAGGGCCTATGTAGGCCCATTAAGCCCCCGGGGGGTTCCGGTAACCTCCCGGT
The DNA here is from genome assembly GCA_963921465.1 of Triticum timopheevii. Lineage (NCBI taxonomy): Eukaryota > Viridiplantae > Streptophyta > Magnoliopsida > Poales > Poaceae > Triticum > Triticum timopheevii. The sequence goes on from OY997270.1 coordinate 556,878,046, forward strand.
ACTTCGGTAAAATCCCGATTTCACCCGGAACACTTCTGATATCCAAATATAGGCTTCCAATATATCAATCTTTATGTCTCGACCATTTCGAGACTCCTTGTCATGTCCGTGATCACATCCAGGACTCCGAACAATCTTTGGTACATCAAAACTTATAACCTCATAATAAAACTGTCATCGTAACGTTAAGCGTGCGGACCCTACGGGTTCGAGAACTATGTAGACATGACCTAGAACTGTTTCTGGTCAATAACCAATAGCGGAACCTGGATGCTCATATTGGCTCCTACATATTCTACGAAGATCTTTATCGGTCAAACCGCATAACAACATACGTCGTTCCCTTTGTCATCGGTATGTTACTTGCCCGAGATTCGATCATCGGTATCCAATACCTAGTTCAATCTCGTTACCGGCAAGTCTCTTTACTCGTTACGTAATGCATCATTCTGTAACCAACTCATTGGCCACATTGCTTGCAAGGCTTATAGTGATGTGCATTACCGAGAGGGCCCAGAGATAACTCTCCGACAATCGGAGTGACGAAACCTAATCTCGAAATACGCCAACTCAACATGTACCATTGGAGACACCTGTAGAGCTCCTTTATAATCACCCAGGTACGTTGTGACGTTTGTTAGCACATAAAGTGTTCCTCTGGTAAATGGGAGTTGCATAATCTCATAGTTATAGGAACATGTATAAGTCATGAAGAAAGCAATAGCAACATACTAAACGATCAAGTGCTAAGCTAACGGAATGGGTCAAGTCAATCACATCATTCTCCTAATGATGTGATCCCGTTAATCAAATGATAACTAATGGCCATGGCTAGGAAACTTAACCATATTTGATTAACGAGCTAGTCAAGCAGAGGCATACTAGTGACACTATGTTTGTCTATGTATTCACACATGTATTATGTTTCCGGTTAATACAATTATAGCATGAATAATAAACATTTATCATGATATAAGGAAATAAATAATAACTTCATTATTGCCTCTAGGGCATATTTCCTTCATCCATCTCCTCCTATCTACGACATATTGCGTCCTTTCTCGACCTCCATAGTGTACGGCCCCCCAGAAGCCTCAAATGTCACAGTGTCTCCTGTCAGCTTGTTGAATTTCAACCTCACATTGCATGGGACGATCTGTGTAAAAAAGCAAAATGATACAATACAGTAATGCCAACACTAAAAATAAAATAGTTGTTACATGTCATCTAATTTCTTACCGCCGCGTGACGAAAACTCGGCAGGAATTAGATGCCGAACAGCTTGCCAGTTGCAAGGCTGTTGGCGCACCTTGACTTGCACAGTCGACATAGTGGTGGTGGTGGTGGCGCCATTTTCCTAAAATAACAAGTGGCAAATTTAACTAAATTGGCACCTACATTTTGCGAAAAGATAACTTATTACAAAAAAACAAAAGCATCTACCTATCCATGTACAGAAAAAATAACAACAAAATGGTGCATACTAAATCAACTAAATCAACTAGCCTACTAAATCCACTAGCATACTAAATCAACTAAATCAAAATGTTCTAAATCAACTAAATCAACTAGCCTACTAAATCAACTAAATCAAAATGTTCTAAATCGACTAAATCAACTAGCATACTAAATCAACTAAATCAAAATGTTCTAAATCAACTAATCTACTAAATCAACTAGCCTACTAAATCAAAATATAGTAGGGAGGATGGGTTGTGGATGGAGGAGGGAGGAGGGAGAAGGAGGGGCGACTCGAGGAGGGAGAAGAGAGTAGGACGGAGGAGGAAGACGGAGCGAGGAGGGGCCGGCCGGCGGCGAGTGGAGGGAGGATGGAGGAGGAAGGCGGAGCGAGGAGGGGCCGGCCAGCGGAGACACTGGAGGGAGGATGGAGGAGGATGCCGGTACCGAGTCCAGCGAGGAGGAGGAGGTGACGGCGGCGCAGATCGGAGGAGTGGCGACGGGGGAGGACCGGCGTGGGTGAGGGGGAGATCGAGTGAGTGTGGATCGGATAGATCTAGAGGAGGGGGAGATGGAATGGCTTAGCAGTAGCGCGCTATAGCAAAAGGCGCTACTGCTAAACGACCTAGCAGTAGCACCTTTCAAAAAGAACGCGCTACTGCTATGTGTCAGCATGTAAAAATAGACATAAAAAATACATTGATCATCAATGATCTTTTTGTGTACAATCTAATTTGTCAATATGAGTCTTCACCAAATTAGGAACTGGTCAAGACTCATATTGCGGCCACAAATACTACACATAGAGTTCAATAAAGACCAAGTGCTTGTGAAAGTTTGAGAAGTAACATATTTAAGGTAGTACAAACTCCCTTCACGGAGCGAGGTGGGACTAAATTTTTTAGTAAACTTAGCAGTAGTGGTTATTGTGCAAACGCGCTTCTGCTATGATCTGTAGCAGCAGCGCTCTTAATATTAACGCGTTGGTGCTAGAACTAGCCTCGCGGCGGCGTCGTGGCAATTATAGCAGTAGCGCGCCTTAGACCGGGCGCGCTACTGATACATTTATTTCAGCGGCATGTTTTGCGCGCACGCGCTACTGCTAGTTAGCAGCAGCGCCTTATTTTAAGGCGCGCTGTTGGTAAGATTCTGTGTATAGGATTTTCCCTAGTAGTGATTCATGATACTAGTTATGATACTCCCATTACGACCAGCCTTAGCATCCAGAAATAAGCACATTGGGAGAACATTGATGTTCTCAGAGTTTAGCGAATGTCGGCCATCGGATCGATTTTTTGATGCATTCTGGAGCATCAGATCGAGCCTCCGGACAATCTGGGCCGCCGGATCGAGAGGAGACACTACTACAATGAATAGTTAGCTCTCGCGTGTGCCACTGCGGGTAATTTTCTTGCCCTGCATGGGCATTTTCGTCATTTTGCGCACAACGTTATAAAAGGGGCTGCTCCCATGGAGATAACCCTAGCCGGCTCACTCTCACACTCGCGCGCCGCCGCCGCCGCCTCCGCTCGCCCTCGCCGCTGCCTCCGCCTCCGCTCACCCTCGCCGCCGCCTCCGCTCGCCCTCGCGCCATCGCATCTTCTCCTCCTCCCCACCCTCTCGGTGCTCCTACCAGGCGAGCGCGAGCGCGAGCAGCCAGAGAGGAATGGCCACATGCCTCTCCCTTAGCGGCGCCGGCGCCGGTGGCTCCCTACTCTGCAGGCCCCATACCTCGTGGGGCCCATGGCCCTCTCCCTCCTCCGTAGGCTCCCTGCCTCGTGGGGCCTGGCGGCCTCGCGCGCGGACGACTCATAGCCGATGCTTCCTTCAACTAGATCCTGCGCGCCAAGAAGGTCGTTGCCACCTCCTGCAAGGATGAACCAAACGCCGTCGCCCAGGTCCCTCCTCCCTCCCAAACTTCTCCTCCACTCCATGTTGTACTTCAATCCCTGGACATTAGTAAATTTCTGTATATTTAGTTGATTATTGTTTCGCCTCCATTTATTTTTGATAGATGAGGACATGTTAGTGATGGATGTCAGGATGGTGGTGTACCCATACTTTCATGAACTTTTGTGTGATTAGTGGTTTGGAAAAGATGAATCACATGAATGATTGCTGGAAGTATATTGTCTAATGTTATATTGGTGATGTGGGTGAGCTGATTTGGACCTTTTCATCTTGGTCTGTGTAGAATTGGAGCCTTTGAAGGATTTGAATGGAGCATATGTATGCATGCCACGGTTCATCTTAGGTGAGTGCGAATCTTCAACATCTGTCTCATGTTGCTTCTGGGAAGATGCTTTTTATTGTTTTATTATCGATGATATCAATTTGGTAACAGCCTTTGAGTGGTGGCAAGATTATGTGCATAGTATACTTTCAGCACTTGCATATCCTTGGTTCCTTGCTTGGCATGGGATATAAGAACTTCTTGTTTTATGTTCTTTGGATGCACAAGCAGCAAAAGTCAAACTTACCATTTTTTTTCATCTTGGTCTGTGCAGAATTGGAGCCTTTGAAGGATTTGAATGGAGCATATGTATGCATGCTACGGTTCATCTTAGGTGAGTGCGAATCTTCAGCATCTGTCTCATGTCACTTCTGGGAAGATGCTTTTAATTGTTTTATTATCGATGATATCAATTTGGTAGCAGCCTTTGAGTGGTGGCAAGATTATGTGCATAGTATACTTTCAGCACTTGCATATCCTTGGTTCCTTGCTTGGCATGGGATATAAGAACTTCTTGTTTTATGTTCTTTGGATGCACAAGCAGCAGAAGTCAAACTTATATTTCTAACTTTTGTTTGTGTTGGGTGCTTTCTAGCTTTTTCTGTGTGAGTGGGCTAATTTTGGGTTATATTTTGTGGGTGGCAGGATTTTGGCTGTGAGTAGGGATAAAAATGGAGTGGAAAGTTTCCGCTTTTCCAGAGGGAAAATGGAAACGGAGAGGAAATATGAAAACGGAAACGGAAATTCACAAAACGGAAATGGAAATGAATTTTTTATGCGGAAGCGGAAACAAAAACGGAATGGTGTTTTCCGTTTCCGTTAACATGGAATTTCTGTTTCTGCTATAGACCCATGGCTGATTTGTAGCCCAACTACCAAAAAATACACAATGACACAGTAAGTAAAATGAGCAGAATATATTATTTGAGTACCAAGTTTTACTACCAGTCACATACTCAACTAGACCCTATACGGAATTGTCATGTACTACTACAATACTACCCTAGTGTGCCAACACAACCATATTATTTTGCAGCCATGTTAACAATTCCATCAATTTGTTTGTTTTTTGTCTGTATTTCTCTATGATTCAAGGGGATTTTAAGTTCCGGTCAACAAACTGTTTTGTTTCCGTGTCCGCTCTGTATTCGCTCTGTGTTTATTTCCGGTAGTATCTGTTTCCTTATTCGTTTTCGGGGTTTCTGTATTCGTTTCTGCTTATGCAAAAAAAAAATGAAAACAAATATGGTAGCACCCAGTTTCATTCGTTTCCGCACCGTTTTCATCCCTAGATGTGAGCAATTGATTTAAACTTACTGTACTGGGTTGATCTGTCTTGTGCAACCATTCTAATTTCCATTTGGCAAGGGCTCATCCATCTGAAGCAATCATTCCAAGTCTCATTTGACAATATTAAATGCTTTGTTTAAGCGTGTGGACAATATGTTCGCGCCTTGGCGCGTTTCCTATCTAGTGTACATAACCGCATGTCGATTTCTTGCAAACAACCCAAAAGATATCAGTGGGCCATTAGTAAATAAAAGCATCCTTTCAATGGTTGTTGAGACCAAGCCATTTAGCACTTAGAATCCTACTACATGTCCCAGGGCAACGCGCGGGGTATCCACCTATAGTTAGTTGAGAAGAGAAGATTTGTCCAGTAACTAATTTAAAAAAAAAAGTCATGAATGGTTAGGAGGACAATGATATCCCCAACCCATCAGAGTTCAAGTCCTCGACTTACATTGGTGCTCGCATAGGCTTCTGGGTGATGTGCGTTCAGTGGGAGAAGACGTTCCCGTCGACTGTGAGGTGTTTGTGGTGACTTCGTAAAATCTCAATATACTATGTCGGCTCAGCCTCTCCAAGGCTCATAGGGGTAGGATATGCGTGCGTGCGTGCGTTCATAGGGGGGCGGGGGGGGGGGGGGGGGGTTATGCTTCTGTATGTGAGCGACTTTGACTGTATGGTGTTAAAAAAAAAAGGTCGAAACACGTCCACGGAAGGCTTTTAACCTCCTAAAAGTATTTGTTTGAGAAGTAAAGCCCTATCTAGGAGGTGACATCTTGACGATTTCTGGTGGTGAGTCCGCCAGGCGATGTACAAGATATTTGATGGCAAAGATGTGTCTTGAATTGGAAGGGCCCGTTTTTGTCATGTCACGAAGCATATCGTCCTTGGGACACTGACGGTGCATGCTTGACTAGTCAGGGAAACTGATTGGTACGGACACAAAAAGTAACACATGAAGTGTGAAGCCGATAGAAAGCATCTGTTTGTTTCATTCTGCATTGTAGCACGTCCAGTTGACGGACAGGTCAAGTGCAAGCTGATGCACCACCAAGCTGCACCCATGATCGCGCGCGCTTCCACCCGCTCCTCGCTTGGTCTCCGGCCGGCATCCCTTATCGTCGTCTTTTGAGCACGAAAGGCATGTATGGCTCGCTGCATTTTTTCTTTCCTACAAACCTAGCCAAAATTTAAATTGTTTGTTTTTTTATAAAAAGAAGACTTCTTTTCAAACATGAAGGGAGTACAGGAACCCAGTGGCCGAGCCAGCCTGCTTCGATCCTCAGCCTGGGCAAAATAGTAAACGAACTTTTCATTAGCAGTGACGTTGATCTAAGTCTCTCCCCCTCTCCCTCTCCTCCTCCCCCGCCGCCCCCCGCATGGGCGGCTGGGAGGCCCTCGGATCCCGTCAGCCGGCCATCCCCCTCTCCTCCTCCTCCTCCCTCGCCGCCGTCCAAGGGCGCGGCCAGGCGAAGCCTGCCGTTGCCGGCAGCAGCAGGGACTCGGGCCCTCTCGCTCGGGTGGGGCTGGCGCGGGCCGGCGCCCCCGGACCGGAGCATGGCGGCGGGCCGGACACCACGGTCGGTGGTGGCGGCGCCTCGGCGATTTCGCTCCCCCGCGGCAAATGGCCTCGCGATCTGGTGCGTCGCGTTCGCCAGGGACGGCGGCGGCGTGGCCGTATCGGTTCGCGGCGGCGCGGCCGGATCTATGCCCGGCGTGGGCCTTGATCGCTGGATTGCCGTCGGTACGGTGGCGGGTGCAACTCGTCGGCAGCTGGGCAGATCCGTCGGGATTCTACCCTTGCCTGGTCCTTGACAGCGCGGGCAACTCCGGGGGAAACCCTAGATCTCCTTGGGATCGAGCGATGGCGGCGCTTTTGCGTCGTAGTCCCTATTTAGGGCATCATTTTGGAGTTTACTCCGGTTGAAGGGACCAGCGACGTCGGCGACGCACGTCTGATGGAGCAACTGCCGATAAAAATCGCGCCGACTACGGTCATGGCGGACGATGGCGGCGTCTTAGATGTCGTTCCCTTGTCGAGGCATCGTCGTTGCAGTCTGCTTCATCAGGCTTGGGATGCTCCGGGGGAAAACTAGATCTGGGTGTTCCGGATCGGATGATGATGGCGTTTTACCGCTTTCCCTCCCGGGGGCATCGTTTTGGAGCAAGTGATGGTTGAGGGATGGTGAAGCGGTGCTTCATCTCACACATTGATGGCGGCGGTTATCGGCGGCATGGCGCTGTGGAGGCTCGGTGTCCGATGCGCGGGATGGACTCGCGCAGGAGGAGGTAGCTGTCTGGCGTCATGGTGACGTCGATGGCTGAGTGGCCAGACAAGGTAGATGCCTCAATATGATCTGAAGACGGACCTGTGGAAGATGGCGGCGACGACACACGAGTGCGTCTGACTGGATTGTGCCCCAGACCCGGTATGTGGCTCGGCTGGGGCTTCCGACTTTTGATGTTAGGCTTAGGTGAGTGGTCTGAGTGGCCCAGCTAGCACCCCTTCATCGTATGTATAGGAGTAGCGGCATATGTTGCCAAGATGGTGGATTCGGGCATATTGTTGTAATACTTTGTAAGGCCCTCGAGAATAATCAATAATGTGGTTGTATGGATCTCCCAGATGCAGAGGCCGGGGGTCATCCTCCTTTTTTAAAAAAAAATTAGCAGTGCGTGGAGAACGTGCGTCGCGTGGATAAACACGCAACGGGAAGGAATCTGCAGGTGCTGAATATAATTCCAAGAAGAAACCAAAATAACAATCATATATTCTTCTTTTCTTTTTGCGGGTGAACAATCATATATTCGCAAACCTCAAGAGGTGCCACAAAATTTGCATTCGGTTTCAGGAGGGAAAAAGTGAAAAGGGGCTATAGACGTTGATGTTTGTCCTAAAAAATGAAAAGGGGCTTATAGATGTCGATGTTTTGTTGGCAGATCCTCGGGATTGTTAGTGTTAATGGCGAAGATATTTTGATATATTTCTTGAAGATGTTTGGCATAATGGTGCGGCTTTTCGCCATGTCACTACTGTTCTGCCGAACCACGCTAAACATGCATGAAACCATATGTTTCTTTCATGCACCGTCCTTTGACAGAGACAAGAGATGGTTTGACTAGCATGTGTGAAGAAATTTCAAGGACTACAAAGATGGTAACAACTAGGGTAGGGGCGTAGGGCTTGTCGCTTCCACCCATTACTTTTGAGCGAGGCAAATTGGAGCGTGAGAGAAAAAACTAGTGCTATCACCCTTCTAGATGTTATCGTTATACTAGTTGTAGTACCACTAAAATGTTTTTATAAATTTCTGAAAGAATTGTGTATGTAGAGACAACATGTACTCACACATTGTTAACTTTAGGTTCAATACCCGCAAAAAAAAGAGTCAAGATAGTTCTAAATGATGCCACAAACAAGTGTAAATTTGAATTTCTGGAAGACGACACACACGCTAGACCGAGAGAGCTAAACCGGAAACTTTAAAAGTAGGCTAGTAAAACATTTACATCAAACAATAAAATATATACCTATTTAGAGTTAGATATTTGGTGTTGTACTATAGCAACTACTTAACATTAGTGATCAAGGGTACAAAATGAGTTCAATAGTGTACCTTATGACCGGTTAACTATTCACACTGCTTAACACCGGGTTGATTCTTTTGAGCTCATGTCTAATAAGAAATAGGTAAAACACAACTAAAAATAAATAACCTCATGAAGTTTAAGACGTTTACGTGCCTAAGTTTAGAGAAATGATAAAAAGAAGAAAACACAATTATTAAAAGAGAGTGTCGGAGCATCTCCCCGAGCTTAAATTAAGAAAGTGTGGACCACTTATTATCACTAGGTTAAAAATAAAATCCCTTCTTATAGGTGACGACCTTTGCTTCACTGATAGCCCGAGGGTGCATAAGAATCATTATGTCTTTTGATTTTCTATTTTACTAGTCTCACAAAAAGGTCTTTTGTAGTCAACCTTAGCATCACAATTAAGTAGACAAATAGGTTTAAGAGTGTATCATTTTATAGCTTTAATTAGAGTGCTTGTATCTAAGATGCTCAAGAGTTGTTTGTAATCAAAATAACGAATTCCCGCTCAAGGCAGGAGTACCCAACTATAGTGTATTTACTAGAGCAAGTAATAGGATTGAAGATTTTACCAAAACTCGACCCAAAAGTCTTGGACTGAAGACAGGTTGCACACAACGTTGTACAATTGGCACCACACCATAAACACCACCCCACAAGGTTCCATACACCTGTAGAAAACACATAAACAACAAGTAATTCAATGTACAAACAAGATTTGTATTCCAGAACTTGTGTGCTTCTCTTTTTTTCTACTTTATCTGACTAGGAGGCTCGATGGTCGAGACGGGTCACGACGGCTCTTCTACGAATGAGGGACTCTGTGTCGAGGAACTCCTTATGCCATCGGTCTGAGTGCGAGAAGGACTCCTCAGTTCCAAAGTAGAACTCCCTCCTTGGAGATTTGGCCCTCTCTCCTTGAGTAGATTCAAGTGAGAGTTAATGAAGTACATATCCATGGGAGGTCTTATAAGCTAGGGGTGCTTGACAAATTTAAAGGATACATATGGAGGTGTTAGGAGGGAAGGATAGTGGAGATAATCTTGGGTCCACTAGTCCCCCAAGACCAGTTAGAGATGGGGTCTATGATCCACGATGAGCCACCACTCACATCACTCCACCATGATGGGTTTTGGCGACCAATTCTTTACTTGAACTCCTTTAATTTCGTGTTTTCCACCATATAATGGACTTTGCCTATTAGCTATTTTGCTTTAAATCATTTACCTCCATGATTTGGTTGGACTACTTTTTAGTTGTCTTCATCTTGATATTTTGTTCATGTAGGACCCCGTGAGACCACTAGGTAGACTTGTCTATTCCTACGACATCATAAATAGATGCTAGTATGGCCTCAGGTGGTCATGCTACAACCCAGGTTGTCCTATGAAAATGAATTGCTTATGCGCCCAAGGCTGGAACGAGCATTAGTACGACCGCCAAGGTCGTACCACATCTCATATAGCATACTCGAACTACATAATTTGACAAATTTGTCGGTACTTTCTCCTTATGCCCTCCATGTGACTCTCCATGTGGTACTTGCTCGGATATGTTCGGACTTGTTCTTTAGGGTGAAAACCTAGAATATGGCCTTTGGCGGTTGGATCCGGTGACGACGACGCTTGAGCATCGCTCTCTTCTTGAAGGCGTTGCTGTTGAAGAACATCGTTGTCCTTGTGATGTCAAAAGATGGTTGATGCGGATAAGGTCATTGTTGTAGACTTGTAGTTTGTCGACAGCTATTTTGATCTCCTTAGGGATTTTTTCCCTCTCGCTTTGGCATAGCTTTGGTCTTATATGACTTTGCTCTTTGCCAGCGTGTTTTTGATGTGTGTGTGTGTGTTGATGTTGGCTGTGTGCATCCTAGCTATGCAGAGGCCGAGTGTGTACTCATGGTGTCTGTATGCACTCGATGCTTTATTTTGAGTCAATAAAATTCACTCTTTATCAAAAAATGTGACACTTCTACAACAAAATAATAGGGAGTAAGGCAACAATATGCATGGTTTGATAAATGAATCAACCAATTGTAAGATTAGGGTCATGAAAAAATAACTAGGTACCAATGCTACTATATAAAATGCAACCAAATTTAGAAAGACACAAAGCTAATAAAGACCCTTTGCTTGACATCTGGGTTGCTTTCCTAGAAGCGCTTCTGTAAATTTATCATGTTAGGCTTGGATGCTTCATTCATCCGCCAGGATCAAAGCGGTATCAACCGGAGATGCTTTAATTTTTTTTACTTTCGACTCACAGTGTGGATCGCCCAAAAACTAGAGATCAAGGACATATTCTCTTCCTATGCATCTGCATGTGATAAGAGAACAAAACCATCACTTTTTGATGAGTACCAACGCACCAGTGTCCAACAGTGATGCATGTAATGTTAGTAGTTGCAATGTTGATGTGAGAATCGCTTCTGTATTTGAAAGAGAAAGTATACCGCTCCAGGTCTTAGCGACCCTAGGCTTGGGGCTTTTCGGTTTTGAGTAAGTTGGGATCGCAATGGCTAGGTCTAAGAGCATCTCAAGCCGTTCGGCCCCCTAGGGCGGCGAAAAAAAGCCGCTTGGGGACGAACCGGCGCAAGTTCGGCGCTTGGGGGCGATTCCGTTCCCAGTCGTCGTTCATCAGGTCGCCGCGAGTTCGGCGAAATTACGTACAAACTTGCGCAAACTCGGCGAAAAAAAAATAGAACATGCAAACTGAGCTAGCCAAAATGTGTTAGCACTAAGCAATGTCCACAGCCCACCATCTACATGCCTAGAAGCTTGTAGAAGCGGGTGTAGTCGTTGTCGTCGCACCCCCCCCCCCCCCCGCCGGAGCCACCCCTGTTCCTACACCCCTGCCCAGGGTCGCCGACGCGCGGCGGGGCACTGGATGGCCCGACCTTGCCTTCCTCGTCGCTGTCGATGTCGAGGACGATGACGCCGCCCTCCTCGCGGCCGCGTCGCCGGGCCTGGAGCTCCGCGTAAGCCTGGCGCTGGCGGCGCACCTGCTCGCGGACGTAGTCCTCCTTCGCCCATTTTAGGGCGGCCTCGTCGTTGGGGGCCACCATGTCGACGTGCTCCGGCTTCACGGGAAGCAGGCCCGACTCAGGCTTCGGCCAGACCAGGCAAAGGGAGCACGAGAAGGGGCGGGCACCCTTGTTGATGACGATGGCGCCGCTGCGGTGTCTCCTCCGGCTCTGGCTTGACGGGACGGAGAGCCGGCGAGCCAGAGGAGAGCGAGCCGGAGCCCGACGACGAGGACGTCGGCTCCATTCGCCGCGGCATCCACGAACTGCCGTGGCGACGAGAGAAGGACGGCCTCGAGGGGTACTCGAGGCGCGGCACATTGCCGGTCTCGATGTGGTCGAGGACGGCCTCAAGGGTGCGACTGGGGACGCCCCGCCACTCGCGCCGTCCTTCAGCGTTGAGGCGGCCGCGGGGAATGACGCCGTTGAGGAGGCGATCTGCTCCTCCCGGCGGCGCTCGAAGTACATCGTCCACAACATTTCGCCGTCGGGCGCGCACCTCGGCTCGTTTCAATGTTCCTTCGTCAGGGAAGAGCGGATGCGGGCGATCTCCGCTCGCCATGCTGCCCCTTCGGGCACCGGTGGCACCGGGACGCCGCCGGCGCTCAGCCTCCACACCCCTGGCACGCGCATGTCTAGGGGCGCCGGGTACTCGGCCTCGTAGAGGAGGCGCGCCTCCGGCTCTTGGAGGTGACGGCGCCCGAAGCCGTTCGCCGCCGCGCCGTCGCCTGGAAACCTCTCGGCCATCTTTGCTCGTCGGCGGGAAGGGGGGAGAGGGCTGCTTTTGCGGGGCGGATGCAGGGGGGTGGGGGGGGGGGGGGGGTTGTGGTGTTCACCGGCGGGGAGGGGTCGCATTTTATAGCCCCAGCGGCGGGGAGGCTGCATGTCGGGTGACGCATGGCGGGAGCGGGCTGGACGCGCGTCGGCGGCGCCTTCACTACGGCGCCCGTGACGCATCAATGGAGGCTGACCGGCACGGCAGCACGACAGCCTTGGCATTGGTTCCCGCGGGAACCGAGGCGATGAGGAAGATGAAGCGGCGTCTCGCTGACTCGGCGGGCCCGCCCCCATTCGCACCAAAATCGCTCGCACCTGCGCCCCCCAGCGTGCCGGGTTGGCTTCGCCGGCGCTAATTTCGACCCAAACCGACGAAAAACGGGCTCCTAAAAACGCAACTGGGTCATTTTTTTGGCGCGTCCGTGTTGGGGCTCAGCGGGAGATGCTCTAAGCTGTGCTTCCCGCATCTCATAGTGGTTCTTATGCACCCTCGAACAATTATCACGGCCTTCGTGCCATGCATCGGATCTTTAAAACTGATGCATAGTAGCAATGGATAGAAACTGGCCATTGTCGGACTTCATAAATGGCGTCAAATGGTACTTGAACTGCCCGTTTTGAACAAAAATGTTTCGTGAGAATTCTCCGGGTTCCCATGGCTAACTATCAATTGAATCTGTTTAACAGAAGCAAACTAAGAAAACAATTTCTGTGTATCTACTTAAATATATCAAAAAGGCTTTCACCCCGTTTTATATATAAAACATCGACCATCAGACAAACTGATACAAACGCACACCACCACCACCACCACCACACACGACACACGCACCCATGGCAAGATACATAGATGCCGGGCATCGCCACATCACCCCAACGCTACCAAGCATGGCCACCGAGGAGGGGTGAGACAGCCCACGACGGAGCACAGGCTCCAAGATAGTGCCTCCAAGGAAACGACTACAAAGCGACGCCACCGTCCAAACCCGAAGATCAAGTTTTCACCCGGAGCAACGCAATGGGGAGGGACCAACCGCGACGGGGCCTTCAGGAAGGGAAGGACGCCCCCGGACGCCGCCGCCGTCGACTAGTACAACCGGGCAAGTAATACACCCCGGCTCACCCCCGCCATTGCACCCAAGCTTCGCCGACCACCAGCACCCATGTCACCCGCATGGCCATGGCTGCCTGCCCGCACCTAAGACGCTCGCTCCGCCCACAAACGCCACGTCTCCCGCCGCTAGAGCCACCACCCTGTACCCAAACACCCCCGGGACCAACCAAAGGCTTTGGCTTTGGTCCAATTGGCAGCCCCAAACCAACTGAACAACAGTAGACGCCCCGCCTCGAAAATCGCCGGGGTTGCGGCCAGCGCACTTGGCCGAGGAAAGGGGGAGGAGGGGGAGCGGACGCATCCGGACCGGCACACCTGTGCCAGCGACGGGTGGCTCGACCTCGTCGACACCTCCCATCCCTCCAACCAACCTCCCCATCGGACCCCTTCCCCCTGTGTCGCCCCACCACGGCGCCGGTGCAGACCCGCGCGAGGCCACCGACGACCACCTGTTCACCAGTAAGGGACACCACATCCACCACTGCCAAGCGCCAAGGATGCTCACCGAGGAGGCAACCCGCGCCGCTCACTGCCGTCCAACCGCCGGGACCAGCCGGAGTCCGGCCAGCCCGCCTACCAGCCCGCCTCTGCCGTGCCTCCACCACCACCAACTAGGGCCATGGCAGGGGTGGACGCTCGCAACCTGCGCCGCCTGCGACAGATCTGACTGCGCCGGCGCAACAACCACCTCTGAGCTCCAGGCGCGCCCGACCGCCAAGCTGCCCATCACGCCGCAGCGGAGACGCAGGGACGCCGCGCCCGCCCGCTGGTCCTCCGAGACGCCCAGCACCGCGACACGCTCCGGCACGGTGCACCGCCCCGTGCCGGCCCAATGCGAGCGGGAAGACCAACAGGCCTCGCCGCCGTCGGCAACGACTGGGCTTCACCCGACCGCGCCCTCAGGCGGTGGTGAGGAAGGAGGACGAAGGGACGGAGGTAAGGGCCGGCGACGATCTAGGGTTTCCCCCTGGTCGCCTTGCGGGGGGCGACGCGGGAGGGAGGAAGAAGGCACCTACTTAAGTGTAACGAGAATGAAGCTGGAGTCAACACCCCTCGCTTTGCACGAGAAAGGCTTAAGCGTATTTGCAAGTTGATTTTCTAAAATATTGCTTTTCTAAAACTTCTTTAACTATAAATTTGTTTGTGATATATTTTATCACGTGGATTATGACGCTCACAAAACAGTACTGCCTCCGGTCCTTTTTACTTCGCGTATTAGATTCTTGTCAATTTCAACATTTCAAAGTTTGACCAAATTTATATTAAAAAATATCAACATCTATAATACAATTATGTATATTAGTCCCTTCGTCTCATAATGTAAGACCTTTTTTGACATTACACTAGAGTAAAAAAAGTCTTACATTATGGGACGAGGGGAGTATAAAACTACATTTCATAACAAATCTAACAATATGAGACAGATGGAGTATATGTTTTGTCAAAGTAGAGATACTTTGACTTTGAACAAAATTTATACACACACTAAGAGCATGGTTAATAATACAGCCAACGGTCGGCTATAAGAAGTTGCCATGTCATATATAGCCAACCTCTTAGCCGACATGTACAATAATAAGTTTAAATATATACTAGTTTATTAATAGTTGGCCCACCTTACATCCCCACAAAGTGTTTTGGGTCTCGTGTTGCAGCTGGCTACTAACCAAGAGCCCGCTTCTCTTCTCTCTCCTCTTCTCTTTCCTCCAACTAAGCACATATATATTATTTTATTTCTTATAGTCTGCTTATGTCACTCTATTGTACTTGCTCTAAAAAGGACGGGAGGGAGTAGTTTGACTAGAAGAGTTTTAAACAGACACTAGTACAAATGCCCGTGCGTTGCACCGGGCACCATTTTTTGTATCTAATTTTAATAATTTTAATATACATCGATAATAAGGTTAAACTGATTAGTTCTTTATGTAGCATGAAGTTCGGACGTGAAGAAGCCGCCTTAGCGTTATCCATCTGTTTTTATGGAAGAGTAATTTTTTCTTGGAATAGATTGTCTGTCATTTTCTTTTTGCTTTTCTAAAAAATGCGGAAAATTCCTTATTTAAAAGCTAGCATTTTCATAAAAACTGACACTTTTTTAAGAATAGTTACTATTTTTATGAAAATCAGTGCATTTCTTTGAAGAAGAACATTTTTGAAGAGCTTTCTTTGAAAAGTTTTTTTTGTGTAAGCAACAGTCCCATCAAACTTTCGCTGGTTGGTCGTAAGGATTTGGCAGGCTCGCTCCAGCCACCAGGAGTACACCGTGCCCTCCCGGAGGCCATCTTCACGTCATAATGTCTCGAATCGAAACAAGACCAAGCCGCGATCCTCCTCCAAACTTGGCGAGCAAAATAACAGTTCAGAAGAAGATGCTCCACTGACTCCTCCTGTGAACTGCACATCGAACAAATCTCGCTTCCTTGCCATCCTCTCTGGATCAGCTTGTCCGCGGTCAGAATCCTCCCAAGCGACAGGTGTCAACAGAAATTTTTTACTTTGTTTTCAGCCAAAGCCTTCCAGAAAGTTCGAGAGCAAGTGCTCGAGTAAGAGCCCCAGAACATTGCCTTGTAGGTTGAGCGCGTCATATACATTCCATCTGTTGTCCAACACCAGGAGACGACATCTTGGCCTGTGGTATTTGCACCTCTCTGATCAACAACCATAATTTGATGGATTCATGAACTAACTCGGTGGTGTTGAACTGACGGAGTGCAGAAATCCATTTGTTCCCCTGAAGGGCTGTGCAAATAGAGATCTTCTTCGTTTTGAACTTGCGGAACATGCCAGAAGCAACCTCCCTACGGACATAGCAAAAAGGAATCTAGCGAGTTCAGCATTCATAGCTCTAACACGTACTAATGAGGAACAGTAAAATCACTCAGCAAAGAGAAATTAGTAACCTGAACGTTTTATCTGTAAGAACATAATAACATGGTGCCTCTATGCAGTTTTGACATGATCATGTTTATGCCCCTAAACATTAGCCAAGTTCATGCACTTCTTGTCACATATGAATAGTGGATATTCATTTATACATTGCTTAAGTTACGAAGACTACAGAATAACATTTTTTTTCTATAGAACTATCCATGCGGGTTAAAAGCATAAACATGGGGGAGGATCTCTCTTCCTATAGAAGCATATCGCGATGACATGCGCTAAAGAACGATTTGTGCTGGAGGCCCGATCCCCCGTCTTCAAGGCGGATCTCAAGAACAACACGGTCGGCGAGCAACATGTTGACGACATGGACATGGAGGTGCTCTGTATTAATGGTCAAACAATTTGCTTGATGGATGCACTTCATTGTAAATTAGGTGTTATACTTATCAAATAAAAATAAAATTCCAAATATAAATTGGGAACTACTGGGTGGTAAGGGAAGACTGCAGTTCATCCCCTCAATGATTTTCCAACAAGCTGTGTATCGTCAGTTCTTGCACGGAGAGGATTCAATCATGTATGTATACAAACTTATCTGAAAGTTTCCATGTACGTTCTAGTGTGTCATCTTTTCTAGATCAATGGTCCAGCTAGGAAGCAAATCACGGGAGCAGCTGCACTAAACTGACACTTAATAACAAATTAACACCTGATCACTACACTTTGAACATAAGATTTTTGAAAAGTGCAGGTCAATGGCAGCGTACATTGCTGGAGATCCAGAGAGGCAGGGCTCGGCGAGCAGGGGCGGGGCATAGAGCGCGGCGGCTGCAGCTAGAGCCTCCGCATCCGTGTCGACGTAAGCCTCGGCCGGATCCGACGCGCTGATTCTGACGCTGCCGTGCGTCCTCCTCCTCCTCCCGGTCGTTGGCTCTTATCTAGCAGTATAAGAAGCAGGCATGGGCACACAGAATATGATTTAAGAAAACTGACAGGATGCACAAGCTGGGACGCAACTCATGTTTCGGTAACGTACCTTAAGCTCCTCGTTTTCCAGCTCACACTTGTATAAAATCTTTAGATCCTCGTTTTCACTCTTTAGGGAATTAGGTGTTCTATATTCAGTGCAGCAGACAAGGGTAGCAGTCCGTAGCAACCTGATTATGTAAAGATTAGGTGATATGCGCTGCTAGTAGCAAGCAGAGTAGCAGCTGAGGAAATGCTCCTCTTACCGGGGAACATCCGGTCATCGTCGGAGCGCCATAGGGCCATGCACGTCGCCTCCCACATCCTCCAGTTCTCATCCGCCTGACATCTCCGCGAGCACACGCTAGTCAGTAGCATCAGTGAGGAGCCGATCGAAATCCTAGGATAAAGAGGAGGGAGTGGATGGAGCGGAGGGGTCACCTTGAGGAGGCGCCACTGGAGGCGAACGTCGCGGGCCTCCCAGGGGCCAGGACTCGTGCTGCAGTGCGTTGACGGCCTCCAGCCGCGCGCGGTCGGCGGCGAGCGCCTCCACCCGCGGCATCATCGCCACGGCCTACGCGCGCAGCCACTCGCCCTCCCGGCAGGCCGGCCCCGCGACGACGCCACCGCCGTCCATGGAATCGCGGAGACGGAGCTGGTCGGCCGGCGCCGCAACAACTTTCTTGTCACGCCGGATTGGCACCTGCCCTCTCCATCCCCGTCCACGAGCCCTCCGGCGCCAACCTCCGGTCCCCTTAATCGAGCCCGCTCGTCTCGAGTGCAGCACGCCATCCCATCCTCTGCCTCCCGCGAGGTCGCCGGCGCGCAGATCGGTCCGCTCGATCTTCGTGAGGCGGATGCCAGCTCCGCACCCTCCCATCCTCTGCCTCCAGCGAGGTCGCGGCCAGTCGATGGAGGGGAGCTGTGAACGGCGAAGAAAGCCCCGGGTGGGGAGGAGATGGGATTGGGAGTCAGGAGTCGGCCGGCGGCGCGCGGGGCCTGGCTGGAGGGAACGGTGGGTTGGGCGGGGTGGAGCACCGCGAGGCAGAGCGTGGCTGCGTTTTTATTTTCCTTCGTACCGATTCAATTCAATTAGTACCACCTCGTTTATATTACAATTTTATCTATACAAATCGTAAAAGCGTATTATGACATGTGAAGAAAGCGTATTGTGACGGTGAACCCGGAGACCCAATCCGTGCTTTATTATTAAAAAAAACTAGTACAAATACCCGTGCGTTGCAACGGGAGAAAACTAAATGTTATATCTAAGCATAGTGCATCATGGGAATTTTTTGTCAAACGCAACTTGTTTGCAACGTGATAAAAAGTTGACATGTAAGAGTACACTTAGATGCATCCGTGTCCATACTTTCTATATTTTCATGGATCGAGTTGATTTAGCCAGTGCATGCACGTAGGAGCAGTTGCAACATCCCTCAAAAAAAAAAAGGAGCAGTTGCAACAGGAGAAAAATACATATCAAAATCCTCCTCCTTCTGCACACATAGTGCCACGTCCTTTTAAAAAAAATTCAATGCGATGCCCCACATGTATTGCCGCTTATCCTCCTTCCCACCCACGCTGACGGTGGCGATGGTGTCCACATGTCAGATGTGGTAGACCAAAAAGACATGGGGCAGTTGAAGTGGCTTAAGAAAAATCAGTCGGGAAAGTTGGCAAAACCAAAAAACCGAGGAGCAAGTTGGAAGTGAAAGTGTCGATGAAAGGGGAAAAAAATCTACTTTTTGTCTCCAGCGCAACATAATTCTTGTTGGACCAAGAATACAGAGGCAGTCCAAGCAGGGAAGGGAGGATGAAAAAAAGTAGAGGCATACCTATATATTCTTTCTCTCTATGATAAAAAATATAATCATTCTCGCTGATGTTTCAATCCTTTATTCTCGTCATATAGTGAAGAACATTTCACACCATAAATGAAATAATTTTTGTTTGGAATCAGGCAATGAAAGCTAACCCACCTTCCTGCAATTTATGCCCTTGATCAAATAGCATGCACAAGCAGATTTTTATTGTAGCGTTATGAGCGCACAATTTGAGGCCGTGTAGTCGGGCAATGGCACCAAATCTCCACAACAAAAACACATATAGTAGAACTTAACTAAAAATCGATGGCCAATGATTGACCTGGATGATCAGGAAATTAAATCTACATAGCCCAAATCAAAAGAGATCATTAATCTTCTTAATGTAAGGCTGTCCTAATAATTTTATCGAAAAAAAAGGCTGTCCTAATAATCAATTAACGCACGACAACCACCGATCAAGAACAATTAACTCATTATGTACAGAGCCAAGATCCCTGCTTGCTCCGGCAGCAATTACCAATAAAGATCATGGCCCCATCCATCAGTATGCATATATAGGACCGTAAAAAGATCTATCAAGATCCACCGTACCAAGAGCTTGCATGTAGCATTGGGCATATGAATTTTTACATCCAGTGGCACCTCAAAAGTCAAGAGTATGCACCCAATACTGACTGCACAAGATACTATGAATTTCAGAGTGCATGTCATGTACAGAACATGGCACCACACAAAAATTCAGAGAAAGAAAATTATCAGGGAACATGGCAGCACTTGGGTCGCATGCAGAAATTCAGAAAACAACCTAATTAATAGGCAACACATAATTTAGAAATTCAGAGTAGGGTTGCGCACAGAGTTAGAGAGAACGTGGTTACTCCAAGTTGTTAACTCCAATTAGCCTACAACCAAAACAGGCAAACACAACCATGAGAGATTAGGAGGGGGCGCCATGGGTGATGAGAGAGGGGAGGGGTGGACGTGCAATGTTCAAAGGGTCGTGGAGCGGTCAGGTCGAGCAGGCTGTACCTTGCCGTCTTGAGTGCGCAAACTGGGGAAGGGGAGTGCCTGAAGTGCGGCTCCACTGCGGGGGCGTCGGGGCGGCTCCAGTCAACGGCCCCGTCAGAGGCCGGCGCCAGCGCGACCGCGGCGCCCCACGCGGGCGGGGAAGTCGTAGCGCTGCACGGCGCCGACGAGCGCGCCCTCGGCGTCGAGCGGCCAGACCCGGACCTCGGCGTCGGGGGCCCAGCCGTACTTATCGACGACATCGTCGAAGAAGATGGGATCCGGGGCGGGCACCGGCTCGCGGCCCGCGAAGGCGTAGGCGTGGGAGGAGGCGTTGGAGGTGGCCACGAGCGGGGATAGCGAGGCGGCAATGGCGGGGCGGTGAAGAGCAGCGCGAGGAGCAGTACGATGATCGAGCAGGCGTAGGGGGGCGGAGCTGCTGTCTCCCATGGCCCAGGCGGCTGAGGTATTGAGGGAGAGGAAGCCGAGGTCGCCGGAGGACGGTCCGACCCCCCTGGACGCCGGGACCAGTGCGCCGCCTGAGTTCGGCATCTTTGTCCTCATGGTGGGTTGGGGACGACGGCCGGTAGTCGGGATTGGGGCAGGCGGAGACTGGGGTTTGCGTCCGTCCGTTTGGGTGTGAGAATTGTTTTACCAATATTTATTAGTACCACCTCGCTTATATGTTTACATTCAAACTGAAAGCGTAAATTCACAGAAAGAAAGCGTATTGTGACGGTGAACCCGAAGACCCAATCCGTGCTTTATTATTAAAAAATTAGGGAGAGAAAATAGGGAGAGATTAGGAGACATGTTTATTAATCCGCCGCTACCTAATCGATCACACATCGATCCAACGGTCGTAACCCCACCCGCACCGCTACACGGCTACAGCAGCACCAGCTCTCCCCAAATCCACCTCCGCGCCCGTGCGCCGCCGCCGTTCTCTTCTAGGTTTCCGGCGGTGAGCTGCTGAGACCGAGGAGTGCGCCCCCGGGGCTCAGCCGTCGCCACCTGAGATGGCGGGGGCGCTCGCGGGAGCCGGGATCGTGTGGCAGACACCGGCCAACCCGCCCGAGGCGCAGGACTACATCTTCCGCAACGGTAACCGCTGCGGCGCGGCCTCGCCCCGTCCCACCCCCTCTGAGTTTCTAACCCTAAACCCTCCCCGAACTAACCATTGAAGAACGGCTCCCTTCTCCTCGCAGGGCGGCGCTACGTGAGGCCCTATTACTTCGAGTTCATCTCCCATGTAAACCAGCCTTCTCTAACAGTTTCAATTGCTCAGGGCGTATGTGCAGTAGTTGTTGATTTTGCTGCTCCACTCAAAATAATGAAACCACACAGTCATTCACAGCTCTGAATGTTTAGCCTAGTTTTCTAATTTGTTCGGGTGATGGGATAACAGTAACAATTTGTTTGCTACAAGTAGTCTTACCAGATATTGTTTGGACCAAATTCTGAACTTGTTTTGCAGGCGAAGAACAGATGGGCTGGAAAGACCATTGTAGATCTCTTCACGGATGAATTCAAGGGGCGCCCCCGTGAATACTATGTAGGCGTCCAATACTCTCTTTTAGTAATACTATCTGCATCACTGTTCCTTGCTTGTATGCTCAAGCATAAGATCATTCCGTTTTAGCTGTAGACATACATTTACTAGAAGCCTAGGACCTTGCTTCTGAATATATTTGTAGTCGGTTCCCGCATTCCACTATCTTTTAATGATTTAACGCTTGTACACTGGATTGTAAGCAGCTTTATTTGCTCTTGGGCAATATCATCATTTCTGTATCTGAAATAAAAGCTGAAATTGCTAGGTTCACGCAGTGAAGTGTGGGAGGCTTCAGGTGGATGAGCAAATGGTTCATGCAGACTATATTGTGAAATCATCACAAAAGATAAGCCATTTCTTGCACAGGTGTGTAAGGTTTTTAAGTCTCATTTTTATTATTGCTTTGTACTGGTCCATTTAGCAAAAGTGATTACTCCCTCGGTTCACTAAACACATGTTCTTTGGAAAATACATGCAGTTAAACTGCTCTAACTCTAACCACTAACATAGAGATTCTATATAAAAAAAATCTCGTGTAGTATGGCAAGTGCATAATTTATTAGTCTATAAGCCAATTGCTGTGACCATTCGATTTGTATGGAGATATATGCCAGTAAGTGGATTTATATTTACTTATTCTATAACAACGCATATGTTTTCAGCTTGTATGCAAACTTACCAAGTAGCGGTCAAAGTTGCTTGTTGGAGATCCTGGCGGTGTCCTAAACGGCATCTATTCACAGAGCAGTATTGTAGTTGAGAATTATTTTTTCTACCTACAAACAAGTGTTCCAAAATTGGGTGCAACATAAGTTATTACTGCACATGATATCATCTTATATGAACCACGAAAAATCCAAATAAAACAGTTTACCAACTATAGAATGTATTGGTCAATGTCACATTTATCTTTTTTTCTTCATTCATGCTATTATTTAGCTAAACTAATTTAAGAAAGAGTTGTACTCTGGATAGTAGTAATGACATTTATTCTTGATATATTGGCTTTTAAGACAGTGATTGCTAGTTTATGCTTCCTTTGGCTTCTAACAACTGAAGCTATTTATTCTTGCTTTTAACATAAATAACTCATGCATATTTCTCATTTAAAATCTTGAGTTGGTATATTCCTGAAGGTGGTTACTCTTTCAGGCACGAGCCACCAGTCTTGGGTGGTAATATTGTAATCCTTCAGAATGAAGTTGATGTTGTAACTGTTTGCAAACCGGCATCCGTTCCAGTAAGCCTATAATTGCAATATTCGAGAAAGATGTTATACTGTGTGATGCATGTTAAAAAAAACACTATGCAGCTTTCCTCTCTTAACAAATTTCATAAAATTGCATGTATAATATAATACTATTATAGTTATTGGAACTTCTTGATCAGAATTACATGAACAGCTGAACTATAACCAATTAGGTTCTATCAAGTCTGCAAGTTATACAAGCTTTGCTCTTAAAGTTTATTTTATTGGGTTCTTCTTCTGCCAGAGGGGCTTCTTTGGAATGACAAGGACATATTTTGTACATAGTAATTATTGTATGGTACATTGTTGTAGCTGCTGACCACCAGAACCATGATTCATCAGAAAAAAGAGGAAAACCAATCACTATAACCCTTCTATAATATGAAAATAATTTAGGTCTCTTGTGTTTGAATTTATGAATTCATGGTGAAGTGTGAGATTTGTTTTGATAAAGAGTTAGCCATAACATATTCAGTTGATGAGATTTCTGTATGTTCAAGATGAACACGGCTTTTGAGAACTACTCCCTCCGTTCCTAAATATTTGTCTTTCCAGAGATTTCAAATGGACTACCACATACGGATGTATATAGACATATTTTAGTGTGTAGATCCACTCATTTTGCTCCGTATGTAGTCACTTGTTGAAATCTCTAGAAAGACAATTATTTAGGAACGGAGGGAGTAGAATGCTAATTCTGTCTGTTCAGCTATATTTAGCTTCAGTCACTTATTGGTACGTACATAAGGGAAGTGTTTTTCTTGTGTAGGTTCATCCCTGTGGACAGTACCGTAAAAATACTGTAGTAGGCATTATGGAGGCAGAGCATGGATTGACACCCCTGTTTCGTATCCTTTGCTTCAGTTATGCCATCATTGGGCAATGGCTTCCATTATACTCCCTCAAGCTACTCTTAAGGAGAAAGTCCTTTTTATTCCCTCAAACTATTTATTGTGCTCACATTGACCCTATCAACTAAATTTGGGATCACTGAATGTCACCCCCTTCCTCTGGGGTTCCATGCGAATAGCGGTTTGTAATGCTCGAACGCCATGTATAGGGCACTTATGCAGCAAAGAGGATCATTCATCACTGTCTTATCCCCTCCTCTTGGTCATGTACTCGCCTGCCTTCGGGCGTGACTAGAAAACAGAGACAGTCCATGGCGCCTCTCACTCTCATGGTACGGTCTCGAAGACGTGAGTTCTACACTGTGTGAACTCAGTTCCTGCTCACGTGCCTCCCCGCTGCACGAGACCCTCCATGCCTGCACCTCATATCTCCACCATGCAAGCTCTGCGGCCGTGCCCTGCCGGCTGTTCGAGTGCCTCTATGGACCCCACCAAACTCTGTGAGGTCTTAGATTCCACGTTCCCCTTCTGTGATCCTCAACCGCACGAGTCATGAGCAGTGCTGTGAAATTTCGACCTCCCACTGACTCCTCTGTTACGAATTGACAGATGACTGATTCTTTAGCGTGGATCGGGATAGAAGCGAGTTAGGAAGAGAAAAGGGACAGAAGATTGGATTAGAAATCACCCACAGGGGCACATTTTGCAAATAACATGGAATCAACATCGTTGGGATTGCTTCAATTTCTGGCTCTGCTGCTGCTTCTGCTGCAGTGCTTTAGTTTCTCAATTTATTGAGGGCCTTGCCTTGTCGCCGTATGTGTCTAGGAATTCAGAGCGGGGATGGGATAGCTCGATCTCACCAGTTGTGCAAGGTCGCCTCTCACTGCATCAGACTTATTGCCATGTGCCTGCGCAACTGCTCCACCACAAGCACCTGCTCAAGGATCCACAACAAGATTAATTCACGACCTTAGCTGGACCTGAAGCTTCACGCGATGTCTCAGTTAAGGAGGCAAAGCATGAGTCAAACCCAACCTGAAGCCACATCAGCATGTATCCGTCTATCCCTGAGCCACGCCAGCATTAATCCCTGAGTAGAGGTTTAAGTCGGTGCGAAGTTATAAATCAGGGGCGTTATGCGTGCAAAATTTTATTTACGGGGGTGAAGCGAGCACGACAAAATAGACTTTCTTCTTTTGTTTCTTCCTTTTGCTGTAACTGTGTACTTCTACTGTATTTATGGATGTCCTAAAATTCCTTGACCACCTCTATTATTGTTTCAGCTGTGCATCGGTTAGACCGGTTAGTTTCAGGTCTCCTTATATTCGCTAAAAGTGCTGAGCGAGCAGAATGTTTCAGGCAACAGGTGCTAGCACTCACCTTATTTTACCACTCCACACCTGTTCATTGTGCAGTCTACAGTCAGCATATCATCCTGTTTATCATGTGTGTCTGCACTTACCTTACATTCCGCCCTTTGAGATATTTTATCTTATTATGCAGTTTGTTCATTTGAATTATTGTTACCACAGATAGAAGCTAATTTGCTGCAGAAAGAATATGTAGCCAAAGTTGTTGGTGTATTTCCTGAAGGCGAGGTAATGCTGTTTGTTTACTGTGACAGTTGTATGGTGTATCTTTGGATCCATGAACAGAAGCTATTTCTGTTGTAAATATACGTTGAATAGATTTCTATGGTTTGTTTACCTTAAAAGGATTTCTTGCAGTGTCATTCCGAGATTTATGTTATTTCAGTTCTTCAGATTCTGCTTGTTACTATGCAAAAGCTTTTAGAATATCTTGTGATCTCTTGTGACCGAATTGCGTAGCTTCGCAGTTAAACTATATAAACATTTCAAGAAAAGGAAACTCCACTTTGTGGAGCCATTAGCTTCATAGCCGAACACTAAGCCCGAAATGTTATGCCGGTGGCAGAGAGTTCAGACTTCCTAAATGCAAACCAAATCCATTCACTTGGAGTGGAACTTCCTAGTCTTTAGCAAATATTTGTGTATAAAATAAAATCTATGAGCACCGGGTCTGGAATGTCTTTAGCAAATATTTATTTATAAAATAAAAGCTATAACCACCAGGCAGGGAATGTCTCAGTGGCAAATTCTGTAAAACAGAAGAAACCTTCAGATGTTATTTTATTTTGTGTCATCCATTTTTATTTAAATGGATTTCTTTGCAGCAAACTGTTGACGCTAATGTAAACTTCAATGCAAGGGAAGGAAGGAGCACTGTTGAGGTCTGTAAAGTATTGTGAATTGTTTTTGTCCAAAAGTACATATGCTGAGTTTGTTTTTTCAACCACAGGTATCTAATGGTCCTGGTAAAGCCCTCCCAAGTGGAAAACAAGCATGCACCAAGTTTCAGAGGATTTGCACTGATGGGAACCACAGCATTGTCTTGTGCAAACCTGTCACTGGCCGAACTCACCAGGTACCTAATCCTGTTTTACCCTTTATAAATGCATGTGTGTCTGCTTACGTTCACACAGGTGAAAATCCTGGTAATAAAAGTTAAAAGCCTAGCTCGTGAATCATCCCGACGCTGTGAAAGATTTGAAGGCTGTGCAATGCTCATGTGTACAATGAAGGGTTCCGGAACTGCCAGAAGTTGGTTCATTAAATCGTGCATGAACCAAGCCTTTGGAAGATGACCGGAGCCAAGGTGTTGTGCCGGTTGCCGCACACCAGAGTCCTCCTAACAGTTGCCGGAACCTGTTATATCATTGTACTATATGAATCATTCTATGTCTTAACTACCTGTTAGACGAGGCCTCCATGATGAAGAACCTGGCCATCGTAGTTTCCATTTGAACGATCAATGCCTCCTTTCCATGATCCATAGATCTTGTTTTCTTGTTTAAGAAGCTTCATACTGGATAGAAATAATCTTAATCGTGCTGCCTATATGTATATTTTTGTTAAGTTTGTGGTGTTATGTGTATTGCTGATACATATTTTCTGTTTGTCCAAAACTGTGAAAATGCAGATACGGGTGCATCTAAAACACCTTGGTTACCCAATAGCTAATGACGAGCTCTATGTTTCGGGGGATTTTTGTCCGCGTTCGTCAAAGAGGACAAGTATCCATAGGGCAACCTCACTAGCGTGCTCATTGCCATCATCAGCTCCCGACAATGGTGCTGAAGCTGATTTGGAATTTGGTATTGATCCAATGTGCACGAATTGTCCAAATCTTGCTCCTGTCGGGTGAGTTCCTAAAGCTACAAGTTCACTTTTACGAGATCATAAAGGGCAGGCTCGAACTAAACAAGCATTTACGAGATCTGTATGTAGTAGGCTAGTTGCTTTTGAATTCTTCAGGCGTTATTTATAAATCCTTTGTTCATTTTGGCAGTTATGATGGCGACGAGGAGGGACTATGGCTGCATTGTGTGCGATATACTGGCCCCGATTGGTGCTACGAATGCCCATATCCTGACTGGGCATCCCTTGACAATGTGTCAGGGAAGAAAATGAAGCCTGATGTACCACCAGAAAATTAGGTCGAGAAAGCAAACGACATCTTGATGGTAGCTCGCCAACTAGTATGGCTGAAATTTTGGATACTTATGATCAGTTTGATGCCCATGGTACTATTGTCTTGTCACTTTGGGATGTAACTCTTTCTAAAGATGTATGTGGTTCATGTGGTAATTTAGTCAGGTTGGTTTTATAGCAACATTTCTCTATGTAGGGTTTACATAACATAATATCCATCTCCCCTGCAAAAAGACAAACATAATATCCATCTGAAAATTTTACCAGTGTAGTCTTACAATCTACTCCCTCCGTTCCAAATTACTCGTCGTGGTTTTAAACTAAACCACGACGAGTAATTTGGAACGGAGGGAGTAGATTTCACTTGATGGTTTGCAAATGGTGTGATCATGGTACTTCATTGTTATGTTCTTTCTCAAGAGCTCAAGCACGAGTGGAGGCGGGCTGGAGGTAAACTGGAAAGACTGGGGGAGGCAGCCTCCGGCTAGGACTTTTGCTGCCCCTTGATGAGATCGGATGGCTTATGTCGATTTACTACGCAATCGGACAGCCGAGAATCCCAAAAGCCTGAGAAGCCCTCTGACGCCTCCACCAATTGCACTTTCAGATAGACAGAGTGCTCATAAAGAAACTCTGCCACCACAACATAGCAAATAATTAACTCTAGTGTTTTTGCAACACAAAAAGGAGTACTCTTCTATCTCAAAGAATAATAAGGCGCACGTGCATTTCCAAATTCAACTTTGAGATGATGTTGCATGTTTCCACCGTTCAATGGCCCCGCTTGCACAATCTTGTACTCGGGGCGTGCTTGGTTGCCCACCGTTCAATGACCCTACTTGTACTATCTTGTACTCGGGGCGTGCTTGGTTGCCCATCGTACAATGACCCTACTTGTACAATCTTATACTCGGGCGTGTTTGGTTTCCCACACACTAGTAGGTAGGCAGCATCAAGAAAATCTTTTATTTTCTACCATATTTGCTTGCCTGGATTGCACCAAATTCATGGCCCACACGCTTCTTAAAACAGTGTTGGGCCTAGCTAAGGAGGAACGACCGAATCAGCCATTTCCATTCATGCGGCCTCGTGCGGACCAGCAGGTAAGAAAGACCCCCTCCTTTTCTGTGGAGGCTGCATCCTCCTCTCACAACACATGTGAGAAGTTGCATGCCTAAACTAAACAAGAGGCCCCTCCTGTATAGGCCAGTTCAGGTCAGCTGAGACTCCACTAGGAAACAATGTGGACAGGGTCATCCCTATAACACAAATTAGAGCGTGTTTGGTTGCTCGCATTCAACTCATACAGACCCCGTAGATGCAAAATGAGCGTGTTTGGTTGTCCATTCAGCTCGTTATACCTATCAAATTATCCTCAAAGTCCCCGTAGATACCTATTGTAACTCTTAAGAATACATCTTACTCCCTTCGTAAACTAATATAAGAGTGTTTAGATAACTACTTTAGTGATCTAAACGCTCTTATATTAGTTTACAGAGGGAGTACTTCCGATGCTTAATACCACTAGTATTAAAGTTAGCCCCCCATCCTTTTGAATGCTCAACACAAAAGGGTTTGGACTCTTTTCCAACAGCCTTTGATATTTTTCCCCTCACCTTGGAAGCCACGAAGTTTGTAAAGCTTTAGTTCAGGAACCATGTTTGCTCGACTTTCTTGATGGAGGATCTCCGTTATGCCGTGCTAGCAGAGATCGTCAAGAAGACCAGTGATCAGAATTCTATTTCCCTTGTGTCGAAGCAGCTCGGCACAACCGATGCGGCTCAAGGGCACACTGGGCATAAAACCCAAAAATCTTAAGCCCGGACCTGAAAAATCCGAGCACTATATCGGGCAGCAGATAAACTCGAATTTTATTCTTTTTTTTTTGAGTAATCACTAGAATTTTATTCGGGTATTAGGCCACGGTACATGAATAGCGCAGTAAAAAAAACGCACGGCGTGCACGCATAGAGGAGGCCCAGCCCGCAAAACCTAGGCTAGGTCGCGTCGCGCC
Source organism: Triticum timopheevii (assembly GCA_963921465.1). Classification (NCBI taxonomy): domain Eukaryota; kingdom Viridiplantae; phylum Streptophyta; class Magnoliopsida; order Poales; family Poaceae; genus Triticum; species Triticum timopheevii. The sequence continues at coordinate 556,907,398 of OY997270.1, forward strand.
CCAACACCCCAACCCCACTGTTCTAGAAAAAAAAACCCTACCCCAACCCCATTCGCCACAGCCGCCGCCCCCACCCCACCGGCAGCTGCCCCTCATTCCGCCGCCGTGACGAGAAAGCCGGAGCCCGGAGGTGGAGACTGCGTTCGGCGGGGCGACTGCGCAGTCTATCGCCCGCTCTCTCATCTTCGTCGACGGCCGGCGCGACGCCACGAGGCCGGCCCACGACCACGACCGGCGTCCTCCTCGTTCTACGGCCTGCATCTCCGACGCGACCGCCCAATAGACGTAAATTCTCCCTCTCTCCTCTAGTCCTCTCCTCTATTTCGAATGTTAGTGCTGCCTAAAAAGACTGTATTCTGAATTTCTGATTTTTTCAGAGTAATTTCTGATTGATTCACATGGATTATCAACTGTCCTCTCCTCCTCTAGTTCTAATACTTACCCACCCAGTACTGATTGAGTTACCCAGGTGTTAAGTGTGTAGTCATCATCATGAAATCGATCTAGTTACCCTGCTCCCCAGGTAACAGTTACCAGTCTCCGACGTGTTCAGGGTACAATTATCACAACGAAATTGATATAGTTATCACCTTAATACTTACGGAGTAGTTACCCAGGTGTTTTAGGGTATATTTTCCCACTTGTTCACGATACAGTTCCCATCCCAAAATACTATCACATTTATGAAACTGTGTCGTAACGTCTAAACTCGAAAAAATTGCAAAGAACAACCCAAGGTGAGATATACTCCCCCCGTTCCAAAATATAAGTCTTTTTAGAGATTCCACTACGGACTACATACGGATGTCCGTAGTGGAATCTCTAAAAAGACTTATATTTAGGAACGGAGGGAGTAGTTTCAACTCAAAACTATTTGTCACCATGGTGTCAATGTAGTTACCCTGTCCTTTGGCTAATAGTTATCACCACCAAGTTAATGTAGTTAAATCGGATAAACGGTTTGAGCTACAAAACTTTTTGAATTGTTGGATTTGCATTTAGTGCGGATGATGCCAACAGTTTTGTTTTGGCGCACGCAAGAGAGCACCAGGAAACTAACGCAGTGCGGAAAGGGTTGATGATTAAGACGCAAGATTTGTCCTAACGTTTTATGGTTATGCCAATCCTAGAATGTTCTATATGTTAGTACTTTCCCCATTGTGATTAATTAGGTGTCTGCAAATAAATAGGTTCAGACTGAGCACATGAGTCTTTTCTTGAGGAGTTGCTTGCGTCAATTACTCAATTCTAGTTTGTTTCTTTGTATTCTCTTTGTTCGTTTGTTATTCAGGCTCTGCTACTTATGGCGCTAGTTTAATTTAATGATGTGGCTTGTAGCTTCACTGTTTCTTGCTAGCAGTCTAGCTAGGGATAGATCAGGTGTTAGATGCTTCAATTAATCTCCATTCTTATGAAGAACACACAAGTATTGGATGGATACAGCAAATGCCCAACGTTGGTCAGTGTATCCTTCGTAATTAGTGCTGCCAGTTTGATCTCAATCTTTTCACATGCTTTATTTTGATATATCATAAGTTTGAGTCTAGCTCTTCGGTTGTTTTATGAACCTTAGTATATGTTACCTGATGATTGGTACAGCTGAATTTGTTTGATGGAGGACCTACCGGAGGCTCTGCTGACTGAGATTCTAAAGAGGATCACCAGAACAAGTGATCTCAATTCTTTTTCCCTCGTGTCAAAGCAGCTCTACAAGATAGAGGGGAATCAAAGGGGTGCTATCCGTGTTGGTTCCGGTCTTTGCACTGCTAAAAAAGCCCTAACATCATTGTGCGCCCGGTTCCCAAATCTGCGGAAAGTGGAAATCGATTACTCTGGTTGGATACCTGGACATGGAAAGCAGCTGGACAACAAAGGCCTTCTTGTGTTTTCATCTCACTGTTCCTCGCTGATTGACCTCACCTTAAGCTTCTGCTCATGCATCGATGACTCTGGGCTTGCTTGTTTAGCTTATTGCAAGACAATGGTGTCTCTCAGGCTCAACTCTGCACCAAAAATAACGTCAGTTGGGCTTTTCTCGGTTGCAGTTGGTTGCACAAGTCTATCTGCTCTCCACCTTATTGATTGCGAGAAAATCGATAGTGTAGAGTGGCTGGAATACCTTGGCAGGGATGGATCGTTGGAAGAGCTTGTAGTGAAGAATTGCAAAGGAATCAATCATCATGACTTCCTAAAGTTTGGTTCGGGATGGATGAAGCTCCAGAAATTTGAGTTTCAGAGGAAAAGAGAAAGATACGATATTCTTCCAGGTGATGTTGTCTATGACTCCTCGTACGATGCTCACAGCACGGATATATATGATTTCTGCTGTGAGAGTTTGAAGGATTTAAGGTTGGCGCATATTAAAACTTGGCCAGAATTAGGACTTCGTGTTGTCCTAGGGAAGTGTAAAGCATTGGAGAAGCTTTGCCTTGAGCATGTTCGTGCCCTAAATGACAATGACATTATTGCATTATCTCGGAGCTGCAGCAACCTTAAAAGCATCTCACTTTGGCTCAACCTGCAGCGCTACTCTAGTGATGTCAGATATTGTGAAACCAGGACGTCATTTACTGATGACAGCCTTTACGCTCTACCCCTCAACTGTCCTATGCTTCAGATCGTAGACCTCTGGTTTACAGGATGTTCCCGTGACTGGCCATCAGAAATAGGATTCACACAACAGGGTTTTCTGGCGCTCATTCAGTCCTGCCCGATTCGTGTTCTCATGCTCAACAACGCCAACTTCTTTGATGACAAGGGGATGAAGGCCCTCTCATCCTCACCACATCTGGAGACACTCGAGCTTATATTGTGTCATGCGGTAACTAATGCTGGGATACGCTTCATTGCACACACCCCATGCTTGAGTAGTCTCACACTTCGTGCGTGCCATAAGGTTACTGATGTTGGAGTGGCTGAACTGGGACGTGCACGTAAGTTAGAGTCTTTGATCATTGAGTATTGTGGTGAGGTCTCTCTGCAAGCTGCGCAGGGTGTTGCCAAGTCAGTTCACTACTCCAGCAAATGTTCAGATGCCCTTACGAAGAAACTTGGTTTGCCAGTATGAATTTGCTGCTGAAGTCATTATTAAGTTTTTGGCTGTGCATCATCCAACCCAGATTCACCCCTCTGAACTTTTTGTTGCCTTCTACCTTTACTGCAATGACTTTCCTTTTTGACAGTGTAGTGATCCTTGGACGGCATCTAGCGAATGAAACTTTAATAGTAGGCGCCACTTGTGCATTGCTTTGCTTAATTTCCACTCTATGTAGCCATTTCGAAACCCGCACAAGTAGGCCCCAAGATTCCCTGTTTTTGCAATGGAGGCACTATATGACCGTTTGGTGTTATTTGTATTATTTAAGCAAATGCCGTGGTCCAATTTTTATTGCGGAAGTAATTTTGAAGACATATATACCTGCCTGCTATATATTTTTGCGTGACAATTTAAGCAATTTTGATATGGATCGATGTAGTGCTAATAATAGTCCAAGTTTTGATGGGAATGTACAATGGCGGCATGCTTGTTTTGTTGATATCGACTATTGGAGGATGTATTTCAAAAGAAGAGTGATAGTTATTACTCCCTCTGTCCCATAATATAATATCATTTTGCAAGCTGTTTTAGCTTGCAAAGCGATCTTATATTATGGGACGGGGGGGGGGGGGGGGGGGGGGGGGGGAGTAAGAAGCATAATTGTGGATTTAGATTCCAGAATGGACTGAAGTTGAGGAACAAGTGAAACTTGAGCGACTACTGAAGGCATTTAACATAGCTGTGTGCTATTTACATTACAGGAGATTCATGTGTTTGTTTGGTTCATGTGAGATTCATGTGTTTGCTTGGTTCGTCAGTCTATTACAAAGATTCATGTGTTTTTTGGCTTGCAGTGTGTGCGTCATTGCTGCCCCTGATGATCCATCCATTGGAAGCCTCAAATCTTTTCTCAGACGGACAGACAGACAGATGTGTGTGCAGTGCAGGGTCAGACACATAAATAGACACAAGTGGAGCTAGCTAGTTTCAACCATTGGTTGGCAGGACTGACATGGAACAAATATCATACAACCTCCTTATTTCTTCATGCCTAATGCAAACTTATTAACAGAAAGGGTGAGTTGCGATGGTACGAGAACTAGCAAATACCCCAATAACCTTTTCTCATCAGAAAAGTAGATATCAATTCCCCTCGGAACTCAAGTAGGCTAGTGCAATCACGCACATGCTAACTATAGGATGTACTCCCTCCGTTCTTGAAAGAGTGTACTTCCAACTTTGTTAGAGAGTCAAACCATCTCAAAGTTTCACCGAGTTTGTGTGAAAATATATCAATGTTTGTGAAACCAAATAGGTATATGATGAAAATATATATTATCATTAGTCTAATGCTACTAATTTGATGGCATAAATGTTGATGTATTGTTGTATAAATACGGTCAAACATTAAAATGTTTGACTTTTCAACAAATTTGGAAGCACATTCTTTCAAGGATGGAGGGAGTACAGCCGTATAGAGAACACATATTTGTGAGATAAGAAGAAAATAATGGGCTAAAATGAGCGGTTAGCTATCTTAAACCAACAATCAACAATCAACAACCAATATCATAATAATGGGCTACAAAAAATCTAAGACAAGTAATTTGAGATGGAAGTTGTATAATAGTTATACCTCCTTGCGATGAACGGCTAATTTCTAGTAGTTGCCATAAAAAAGTGCTCTGCTTTACTGCTTCCACACTTTCATATATATTAGAAAAGCAAACTAGCTAGTCGACCGAATTAACTAATAGCCCCTTTTTAAATATGTACATGTGGCAATCTAATTAATTAAGCATGTTTCTTGTATTCATATATTCCCTCCGTCTCAAAATTCTTGGTACAAGAATTTTGGGACGGAGGGAGGGAGTACTATGCAGCGCATCCTTAAGAAGGCATATTCTTCTAGGCCATCGCACTGTGAATGATCACTGCATCTGCACCCCACTCTGCAATATGTGTTATTTATGAAATTTTAATTAGCTTGTTGAAATTCAGTAAAAAGTTACTAATTCATGGTGAGTCTTCTATCCATAAATAGGTTTGTTTTACCCGTCTAACATGATCAGGTGTCCGTATGCCAAAGCCAACAGCCACAGGTCTGTTCGTGACCAGTTTAATTTCCTTAAGAAGATCCTTGACACGCGAGTCCACGGCTGCTCGTGGACCAGTAACTCCATTGACACTTGCCTGCTTGATTATATTACAGAGTAAAGATTTTAATAATCATGCCTGTGCCGCATGTAAATATCTTGTAAAACGGTGGAGTTTTAAGGAGTCTTTCCCTTCTTATTTAATGAATGATACGCACACTCGTGCATATTCGAGATACCGGCCCGTCGGCGCAGGAGTCCAAGAAGGGCATGCCCAGCTCGATGACGTCGGGGCCACATGCGTCTAGGACCCTGAGCGCCTCCACCGTGGTCGCTAGCTCGGGGTCGCCGGCGGTGATGTACTGGATTGTTTTTTGATCAAAGAAGGGCTTGCCCCTTCCGATTTTCATTACTGAAAACCACTAAGTTCCACAAACGAGTTCAAACTGAAAAGAAAAGATCGAAACGAAACCATCACGACATCATAACATCCCAAAAGGCCAACACAGGCCAGCCAACCCGCGCAATCCCCCAACCAAATTTACCAACTACGACAGAGTTCGACCTACATCGATCACCATTACACCAAAAGCAAAAGCAGCAAAAGGAGCTGAAGGAGCCTAGCTACAAGAACAACAAACATCAGGTCCACCACCGCAAGAGATTCTTCATTCCAGTCTCGCTACCTTGATTCTCCATCCTTGCTTGGCTGTGAACACCTCACTTGCTGCCCGTTCTAGCACCCTTGCTCCCAGCTCCAACATTTTTCTTGACGACTCCTTTATCTGTAGAATGGACCAGTCAGTTAACCACCTGCACATCATTTTGACAATACATAAAGGATCATTTATCCTTTTTTTCTCAAAAATAATTGCATTCCTGCTTTTCCAAATTGCCCAAAACAGGGCTGAAATCCCCACCAGAACCATTTTCTTATCATCTTTATTAAATTTCCTAATCCAATCCCCAAAACAGTCTTTTACATTAGATGGAACAGTTTTAAATCCACACACACACCTGACCAAACTCCATAACAATGAAGCAGCAGAACAGGAAAAGAATAAATGATCAATCGATTCATCTTTCCCACAAAGAACACAACCTTTTCTACCTTTCCAGCCTTTTTTTAACAACACATCTCTAGTTAGAATACTTTTTTTATTAACTAACCATAAAAACACTTTCAGTTTCGCAGGCAACTTGGATTTCCATAGGTATTTCTGTGGGAATTTTACCCCTACAGCAACCAATTTCCTATATAAGGATCCCACAGAAAACTTATAATCAGCAGTGAGGGTCCAGAGAATTTTGTCTGCCCCTCCCTGCATTTGAATTTCCTCACATCTCTTTTTGAGGCAGTTCCAAAGTCCCAAAGTCTCCCCATACAAGGTCCTCCTAAACTTGAACCCATGCCACCCTTTCTGTATGGCCTCTTCCACAGTAATGTTGTGGTCAAAGCTTATATCATATAGTCTAGGGTAAGCCTCTCTCAAAGGTTTATCATCAGCCCAGGAATCTTCCCAAAACCTAGTATTTCTCCCATCCCCCACCTTTTTCTTAACAAATTTGTAGAAGATATCCTTAGTTTTCAGCAAGTTGGCCCAAAATTGGGAGTCCCCAGGCCTCTTGCTCACTAGAGCCAAACAACCACCTTTTCTATATTTTCATCCAAAATATCCTGCCACAGACCTTTTTCATTTTCCATTTTCCAAAACCATTTAGCAAGAAGTGCAATATTCATTATTTCAAGATTTAGTATCCGTAAACCACCCATATCTTTAGGTAAACAACATTCTTTCCAATTCACTAAGTGGTATTTTTTGACATTCTCATCTTCTTGCCATACCAATCTGGATCTAAAAAAGTCTTCTTTCTTTATAATTCCTTTGGGCATAGCATAGAAGGACATCATGAACAGAGGTATGTTAGTCAGGCAAGCTTGCACCAAGGTAATTCTACCTGCAATGGAGCCCAGCAACTTCCCCTGCCAACATCCACACCTTTTTTCAATTTTGTCAGTTACACAACCCCAGTGTGTGTTCCTGATTCTGGTTTCTGATATAGGCATTCCCAAGTATTTAATGGGTAAATCCCCCATCTTACATGTTAGGATTTCTTGATAAATCATTTGCTTATCTCTAGCCTTGCCAAATAGCAGCAATTCACTTTTATGAAAATTTAGTTTGAGCCCAGACATTTGCTCAAAAGTCCCTAGTATGAGTTTAAGATTTTTCACACTTTCCACCTCATCTTTGATCAAGAATATAGTATCATCAGCATATTGTAACATATTAATCCCTTTTTCTCTTTTTTTTATTTAACACCCCCTTGACCAAATCATGCTTCGGGGCATTACTCATTAAAAAGGCTGGGGCATCGGCAGCTATGTCAAACAGTAAAGGTGGCATAGCATCTCCTTGCCTTAATCCTTTAAAAGTTTTACAATATGGGCCAATTTCATCATTCACTTTAATTCCAACATGTCCCCCTCTCATAGTTTCCATTACCCAGTCACACCATTTATCAGGAAATCCTTTCATTTTCAGCATTTGAATCACAAAGGGCCATTTTATTTTATCATATGCCTTCTCAAAGTCTACTTTAAAAATTAGGGCATCATCTTTATTCTTGTGAAAAGAATTCAGGGCCTCATGCACAATCACAATCCCCTCCATTATGTATCTGCCCTTAATAAAGGCAGTTTGGGTTCTGGAGATCACAGGGGCCACACATTTAGCCAGCCTATTCATCAGAATTTTAGTAATGATTTTAAACTAACATTCAACAAGCAGATAGGTCTAAACTTCTGAATTTGTTTAGCATCATTAGTCTTTGGTATTAAAGTAATCATGCCATAGTTAAGTCTGGCAATATTGATTTCTCCTTTTGCAAAACCATCTACTAGGGCTTTCAGATCCCATTTAACCACTTCCCAAAAATCTTGGTAGAAATCAGCAGGGAACCCATTAGGGCCTGGGCTTTTGTTTCTTTTCATCCCAAAGACCACCTGATGGATTTCAGTTAGTGAAAAAGGTGTCATAAGTTCCTCTCTCTCTTGTGCACCAATTTTATCTATCTCCACCTCTCTCAATGAAATATTAGATTCTTCATGATGTCCAAATAATTCTTTATAAAATTTGGTAATATACCCCATTAACTTCTCATCCCCTTCTACAATCCCTTCCTCCTGTTCCAGGGAAACAATTCTATTTTTTCTTCTCCTCCCATTCACCTTAGCATGATAGTATCTGGTGTTTCTATCTTCATCTTTGTTTTCTGAATCTTTATATCTTTGCAACCATTTCATTTCCTCTTGTAGCATCACTCTTTTCAATTGAGCTCTAAGCTCCTTCTGTTCATTTCTGTCCACAACACTTAGCCCCATAATCTCAGCTCTCTTGTCTAAATCATCAAGCTCCTTTATTATCTCCATTTTTATTTTTCTGTACCAAGCATCTATATTTCTATTCCACCCTTTAGCCTTCTTTCTAAGTCTTCTCAACCTTGATTGCCATCTATCCAAAATGTCCCCATAGTATCTCTCATTCCAGGTGTTATATACCAGCTCTCTAAAACCCTCTCTCAGTAGCCAAGCATTTTCATATCTAAAGATATATTTATGATTATGTGTCTCCCCTGTATCCAAGAACAAAGGAGTATGATCAAAGATTTCTCTAGCAAAAGCTTGCAATATGGTTAGTGGATACTTTTCCTCCCAAGCTGGGCACATCAACACCCTGTCTAATTTTTCAAAAGTAGGGTCTTCCTGATTATTAGCCCAAGTGTATTTCCTCCCATTCAGAGGCAATTCCCTTAACCCTGCTTGTTCAATAATAACATTAAACATAAAGGACCATTGGTCATTAAGCATAGGTTTGTTTTTCTCCTTCCCATTTCTAATAATGTTAAAATCTCCCCCAACCAAGGAAGGCAGGGGATTATCATGGTATAATCTTGCCAATTCAACAAGAAAACTGGCTTTCCCTTCCTTCTGTACATCCCCATATACAGTGACCAAATTCTAGTGCATTTTGATATTCTTATCAAATATTAACATTCTCAAAAAATATTGTCCTTTTTCAATAGCTTCAGTATCAAACACATCTTTATTAATCCCCACCAGGATCCCCCCAGACATGCCTCTAGGTGAGTTCCAACTCCATTGATAATTTCTCCCTCCACATAAATTGTGAAGCTCATTTTTTGTGAAGTCTTGCTTTATGGTCTTAGAGAGTCCAATAAAGTCTAGCTTCTGATCCAAAATCATTTCTCTAATGTATCTTTTCTTGTGGTCCTGTCCTATACCCCTTACATTCCAGAAAACTTCTCTCATTTTGTTAACAACTCTATCCTAATTCAAATTCAGAAAAACTCTCAACTAAAACCTTCTTTCTTTTTTCCTTCTTTGGAGGACCCCAATCCCAACTGATTGCTTCACACAGTCAAGTGCTGGTGAGCTTTTTACCACTTTTTCTCCCTGAGAGCATTCCTCTCAGTTTCTTAATCTGTTGTTCCTCAATATCCACATCAGAGTGTTCATAGTCTGAACACAGTTCCTCTAAGGTTATATCTCCAGTATCAATATATACTGGGACATCTTTTTTATTATCTCATTCCTCCTTACATTCCTCTTCTCTTTTACCACTCTCTTCTCTTTTAATATTTTGAAAATATAGCTCTCTTCCAGCTATCTCCATCTTATTAATAATTTCTATGTTTTTATCAATCATCTCTATTGAGCAACCCAAATCAATCCCCACCAAAGAACTAATATGCAGTAAAGAAGCATCAGCAATTGCCAGATCAAGATTCTTACCATAATTGTCTCTCTCCTCAGCTCCGCTTTTTGCCATATCTTCAATTTTCTTGTCCTCCTTTCCTTTATTTCTAAGACTTTTCTTGATCTTAACATCTTTTTCTTCCCCCTCCTTATCCAGGATCTCACTCCCATGTATCTCAGCCATTTTCTCCCCCAAAGTCCCAATAGATTCTTGACTAGCATTGTAATTAGTGGGCTCATTGCATTCCCCAGAATTAGTCTCTTCTTTTTTCTGCTGAGTCTCTTTCTCATAATCTTCAAGGTCCATGTTTGCTAATTCCATTTCATATTCCTCTCTATTGGCAGCCTCTTGTGCCAGCTTCTGAATTTCTTCCCACTTGCCTCCTGCAGCTCTGCCTGAATCTTCTCCAACTCTTTGATTCTATTCTCATTTTTTGCCCATAATGCATTATTTCTGACTTTGTCTTCCTCCAAAGTTTTTATTTTACTGAGCATGACTTCAGTTTCTTTTTGCCATTTTCTTCTCTCTAAAGTCATCTCACTTTGCCATTGCATCATGTTTTCTTCCATCTGAGATTTCATCCTCTCAATTCTTCTATCAACCTCCTCACTCTGTTTCAGGGACAAGCACCCCAGAGAAACCCCCTTGTGCTCAGTGTCTTCCAACTTAGTCCACTTCCTGTTTTCTATCTCTTCCTCTCCCACTTCTGAGATATTATTGTTGTCATTCTTTCTCTTCTCTTCCTTGTACCAGCCAATTTCCACCACCTTCTCAGCTTCTACCCCATTTCTGAATATAAGGAGATCAAGGGAAGTGATCTCCACTTGAGATGGTATTTTATCCACATCCCTGATCCCACACTTTTCTCTAATTTTTTCCTCATTTATAGTATCCACATCAATCTCCAAGACAGGTCCAACTGCAGCAGCAACCTCACACATGCCTAAGAAATGTCTAAAATAATCAGGAACCTTGGCCAGCTTGATCCAAATTGTATGCATTTTCCCAACAGCCTGATGATCAAGAGACCAGGGTTGAACTTTGATCACCACCCCTGTTCCCAACAGATTGAAGTCATTGAACTTGGCCAACTCCACCAGTTTTGCCTTATTGGGAAATCTCATCATGTACCCATTCTTCCCAAATCCCCTCACTCTCCATTGCCATCCCCAGCCAAACATTTCTCCCAAAGCTTTCACAAGCTCAGTCTCATTGATTCTCCCTTCTCTTATGATCACCACCCCCAAAGGATTGGTGTGCTCAGCAATCAGGACATCCTTATAACTCTGCACCAGAAGAATCCCTAATCCTTTAGCTGCATATCCTATATATTTTGGGACTGGTTTAACTTGTTTCAGTAAATTGCACTCTCCAGTAATATGATTCTCTCTGCCACAGATCAAGCAATGTCCCACCCTGCATTCTTTGGTGGTATGTCTAGGATCTTTACATTTACCACACACCTGTTTGCTAAACCTATCAAAGTTTTTCTTGCTCTCCTCATAACCTTGCTGCGAACTGCTTCTGCCTCCCTGCTTCTTCATTTCCAGTCCAGCCCCCTGTTCAGCTCCCTTGTCAACTCTTTGTTGCCCATCAGGTCCTCCTTCCTCTTTCCTTTGGCTCTCTTTCCCAAGCAAATTTCCAGTCTGATTTCCAACCATCCCTTCCATCTGATTCTTCTCATTGTTCTTCATCCCCTGCACCAGCTGAGAAAGTAAGGAAGTCAACAGCAATTGCTGCTGATGCTGATCTGGCTGAGACATCTGATTTTTGCTCCTGTCTTTTTCCAGCACAGCACCTTCTGCATCACACATGCCATCCTTGCGGTCTCCCCCCTTCATCCTTCTTCCCTGCCTTAGCTTGCCACACCAAATTCTCTCCGTTCCTCTCAGATCTAGGGTCTTCTTCCTCTGAATCTCTGCCCACTCCATTCGCAGCACCAAAATGACCAACCCCTCTCCCAAAACCACCAGACCCCCCTGGGAGAGCATGTCTACCTCTAGTCCATCCCCCCTCTTAGCATTGTTAAATCTTCCTCCTATGTGCCCATTCCCTCCCCCTCGGTTGAATCTATGAGCTCCAAATCCTCTACCAAAATTCCCTGACATAATTTCTTCTTGTGGCGGCGAGGGGAGGAGAGGGGGAAACCCTAAAGAATAGGATTGCTTCCCAGTCCTCTCCACTCCCTCTTTTATACCAACCAAGGCTCTGTCCCCTTTTTGGGTTGGGCTGGGCTCCAATTCACCAGGCCCCCACCACTGCAGGCCCACATCCACATCCATGTTTAAATCTCTCCCAACCGAGCCCCAAAAAATAATCAGGGGTCTCACTTTTTCCTCAATACCAAATCCCCCACACTTTCCCTCTTTTGTAACAAAATATGTTGCAATTGGGGTTCTTTGCATATCAATTTCCCCAAAATCCGAATCCTCCTCCCCAAATAGAGGGGTTATGGGATGTACATTTTTTTCCATATGTTTTTGCACAATTCTAGAATCTACACCAATACAATGAGTATTATTGCTCAACCTTCTATCCTTATTTTTATCCCCAAATCCCCCATGTTCTGAGCTAGTAGCAACAGAAGAAATCAAACCCAGACCCTTATTTTTCTGAGATTTTGGTCCCCTCCTAACCCTATTTCTGTTATCAAGCCTAAACCCCCCAAGTAAACTACCATTATTGGCATCATCTACCTTAATTGAAGTAGTAGATACCAAGTATTTTGCAGCTTCAATCATACCTGGACCGGAGATGAGGGCCTCCCCTCCCCCTCCTTCTCGGAGCCCTCACCGGCCAGCAACCAGAAGTGATTGCCAGCCGGCGAGCGCCCTACTGGTGGCGGGAGAGAGCGAGGAGGCGAGGCGAGCGCCTCTGGAAGCGCGGGGAATGGTGAGGGAATGAGCTCGGGGTCGGAGGCACCCTGGCCCTTTGCCACGGCGGCACCGCCGCCTCCCCCTCCATCTCCTCGAGCTCCGCGTCCTCCTCGATCTTGATTCGTAGCCACCTGGATCCGGGGGCAGGAATCCCCATCACCGCCTCCTGCGGTGGCGCCTGCTACGTTGGAGGCAGTGCCCTCGGCTAGATCTGGCGGTAGCGGAGGGAGCGGAACACCTTCCACTTCTCCCTCTGCTCCGGGACCAGCGACTCCGCAGAGTATCGCCCACAGGAGCACCCCCATCGCCGGCTGGCGGTTGTAGTTGGGGAAGCATCTGAGGATCTCCTCTCCGCGCAGCTTGTCCCTCACCACCTCCGACGCGTTGTTGAGCGATTTCGCCGTCGGAAACCATCGGTCGATCTCTTTCAACCTCCCCATCAGGGTCTCGTCGCCGTCGGACAGCGCCCACATCTGCTGCTCCCTTGTCATCATCGAACCCTAACTGTCGCAGCGGCGCAGGGCGGTGGTTCTCACAGGTGAGATTTGTGTGGTGTGGGGAGGGAGAGAGCCGATGCGACGGCCTAATAACCCCGCTCTCAGCCCCCCGCTCGCCATTACTCACCTTGAACTCCACCCCGGCGTCGCCCCACCGGTCAGCTGCCGCAATTTCTGCGACGTGGCACGGGAACACCACCTCTTGGCCCACCCTCCATGCTGCACCGTCCGCCCCACTGCATGCATCCACCACCACCACCTCGTCGTCGAGGAGCTCCACCCGCTGCCCTCGCCGGCGAACGTGGCCATGGTGGGGCACCGGCAGCGCCGTGCAAAAATCCGGCACGAAGACACACGGGAGACGTGACGAAGACGTGTCCATCCGCGCGCGGGCCTCTGATGAACGCCATCTGCTGGCATACATACGCATGCGCAACAATTGATTGATGTGCCTTGCAGCCCTTACCTTAGATTAAGCCCAACGCGATTGCGCGACGGATGGATGTACTACCTTGCCCTGCTCCTTGATCTTGGACAGGGTCTGCCTCACGACCAGTCTCCGCCAGTTGGTGACGGGCACGAACGCCGCTGGGACGCGCGGCGGCGCTCTGAGCACCGAAGCCGGGTCGAATGAGGCCGGCGCCGGTGCTGCGGCGACCACAAGCCTCCCCGGCACGGACACCGCCACAGCCGACGAAGCAAGCCGCCTCGAGTGGCTCAGCGCATGAGCCGTGGACACCGCCTTGAGCGCAAAAGCACTGCCGCTTGACGGATGCTACACAGTTCACTGTGTCTCTAGCTGGAGTACAAACGCTTGGACTTTACAGAGCATTAAAAAAATAGAAATACATCGATGTCTCTAGAGTCTAGACTACCAAACGACCTGTGCTCCTGCAAGAACGAGGCGCCGACACGCCGTACTTGCCGCTCCCATACCGGAGTCAGCCTAGGCTAGTCTTGTCTATGACAACCGTGAAGTCTTCGTGCATGTGCCCTTGAGGACCAGCGTCCTGGAGTGGAAGTCGTTCGCCGTTGAATACTTGAATCGATCCGAAGAACCGGACACCAAATCTCACCATCGCATACGCATATTGAGAAGCCCTAACCTCGCGGCCTTGAGGAACTGACAAGAATCTACGCCGGTGCTCAGTATGATAGTTGAGAGGTGGGGGAAGAGAGGTTTTGGGACTCAGCACACACATCCATTAGGCTCATCGGCCGGCCATATATACAGTTACAGAGAGCACGTTCGAGAGGGAGATCGTGTTCCACTACCACTATTGTGCGCAACCCACGCACACGCACAGAATGCGTATAGCCTTGACTCTATACAGGTCGTGTATGTATAGTCTAACCCCCCCTCCCCCGCTATCGTGACGTCGCTGGGAGCGACCACAAAGACTGAACCTGAACTCAAGAAAGGTGTCAGTGGGCAGCCCTTTGGTCATCACGTCTGCCAGCTGCTGTTTGGTGGGGATATGCAGCACTAGAAATTCGGCAAGGGCGACACGCTCGCGAATGAAGTGGATGTCCAACTCCACGTGCTTGGTGCGCCGGTGGTGAACGGGGTTCGCCGAGAGGTACACTGACGACACGTTGTCGTAGAAGACGAGCGTGGCCTTGGTCACCGGTGCACGGAGCTCGCCGAGAAGTTGGCGTGGCCAGATGCACTCAGTCACGGCGTTCGCGACGCCGCGGTATTCCACCTCAGCGCTGGAACGAGACACGGTGGCTTGCCGCTTCGAAGACCAGGAGACGAGGGCGTCGCCGAGGTAGATGCAGAAGCTAGACATCGAGCGTCTGGTGTCCGGGCACCCGGCCCAGTCAGTGCCGGTGAAGGCATGAAGATCCAAGGTTGACGAAGCGCGAAGATGTAGATCGAGCGACGCCGTCCCGCGAACATAGCGAAGTACGCGCTTGACCAAGTTCAGGTGGCAGGCGCGCGGATCATGCATGTGCAGGCAGACCTGATGAACTGCGTTGGCCAGCTCAGGACGGGTGATGGTGAGGTACTGCAGCGCGCCTGCAATGCTGCGGTAGGCGGAGGGATCGTCGACGCACGGGCCGTCGGCCTATGGGAGCTTGCCCTTCGTGTCGACCGGCGTGGGCGAGGGTTGCAAGTGTCCATGCCGACACGATCAACCACATCCTCGGCGTACTGTTGTTGGCAGAGGAAGAACCGTGCAGGTGTGCGTTGAACGCGAATGCCGAGGAAGAAATGGAGCGGGCCAAGATACTTCATGGCGAACTCGTCTGTGAGGCGGTGGACGATGTGCTGGAGGAGAGCGGTGCTGGACGCGGTGAGAACAGTGTCGTCCACGTACAGCAGAAGAAACGCTTGCTCGACGCCATTGGTGTAGACGAAGAGAGATGAGTCGGAGCGAGTGCCGACGAAGCCGATCATCTTGAGGAAGCCAGCGAAGCGCAGGAACCAGGCGCGCGGCGCCTGCTTAAGGCCGTAGAGTGACTTGGCCAAGCGGCAGACATGCCTGGGCTTGGTGTCGTCGACGAAGCCGGCGGGCTGGTGGCAGAACACTTCCTCCTCAAGCGTGCCGTGCAAGAAGGCGTTCTTCACATCCAGTTGGTGCACGGGCCAGCGGTGCGAGGCGGCAATGGTGAGGACCGTGTGGATGGTGGCCGGCTTGACCACGGGGGAGAATGTCTCGCCGTAGGTGACGCAGGTGTGTTGCTGGAATCCGCGCACGACCCACCTGGCCTGGCGGGCGAAGAGGGTGCGGGCGCGACCGGAGAGGGCGCGGCGAGACCACGCTTGGTGACGAGCGCGTGCGCGCCCTGGATGCGCGCGGTGTTCCTCGAGCAGGAGGAAGGAGCGCGTTTGGTGAAAGGTGGGGAGCGGCGAGCGCGAGGTGATGTGGGGGATGGCGCCGTGGAACTGCCGCCCGAGCCCGCGCAGGAGATGAAACACCTGCTGCGGCTCGGACACGGGCTGCCCCAGGTCACGCAGCTGGTCGACGTAGGTCTTGAGCTTGGTGCAGTACTGCATGATCGTCATGTCGCCCTGGACGACGGCGTGGTACTCGGCGTTGATGTAGACGGCCCGGGCAAGCTGGTTGTCCAGGAAGATGGCATCGATCACCGTCCACACAGTGAGGGCGATGTCCTCGTTCTGCATCACCGCATCCAGAAGCTCAGGGGAGACGGTGGTGTTGAGCCAGTGGACGACGATGTGATCTGCCATCTCCCGTTAGGGGTCGTCGAAGTGTGGGAGAGCCGCGACATCGACATGGTCACGGAGACCGAACATGCCGATCGCCGTGCCGAAGTGTCGGCACCACTGCGCGTAGTTGCCGGCGAGGAGGTCCAGGGTGACTGGCACATGCCGGCGGATGTCGATCGTCTGGAGCACGGAGCCGGGGAGGGGAACAACAGTGGGTACAACCGCTGGAGGAGGAGCGGGAAGGGCCGCATGCGGGGCGAGAAGGGCAGGTGGAGGGGTGACGGCAGACGCATCGGCGTCAATGGGCGCGTCGCCAGGCACGGGCGCGTCGCCAGGGGCGGCGGCGGTGCCGTCGGGAGCAGCGGAAGAGGGATCGGGGATTGGAGCAAAGGAGTTGATCCGATCGGGAGCATCAGATGCCATGATAGTTGAGAGGTGGGGGAAGAGAGGTTTTGGGACTCAGCACACACATCCATTAGGCTCATCGGCGGCCATATATACAGTTACAGAGAGCACGTCCGAGAGGGAGATCGTGTGCCACTACCACTATCGTGCGCAACCCACGCACACGCCCACAATGCGTATAGCCTTGACTCTATACAGGTCGTGTACGTATAGTCTAACACAATATAATTCATCTTGACGGACGAGCTCGAGGAGAATTGGAGCCCGAAAGACCGACTCGAAGATGAAGCTTCACCCCTACGAGGAATAAAACCCTAACCTATGTACCAACCTGAGCCGAGGCACGGGGGAGGTGAGTCCACGTGATCCTCAACGGGGATCGATCGAATCCATGAGTTTACAATTCGTCATAGGGCTAAATGCATCCTCTTCTCCATCTTAGGAAATACCAAATGCATCCATGACTCTACAATTCGTCGTGAAGGCCTAAATGTAACCATCGATTCTTTTCTGTTAACCAGGAAAGAAATAGTGTCTGTCTCCCTCCTCCTCCCTCGGCGGTATGTTCGAAGTATCACCAGCCACATATCATTTGTGGTTGTTCGTAGGTCATAGACATGGCAGTGGCAGTCAACTTTGGCATACCGAACCCCAAAACATGTTACCGGTAAATAACACACCGTAAGATTGACCAAAAAGTTATAATATTGATTTGGAAAATCACAATAAAATAATTACATTGCTGACATCCACTTATAGTGGACATAGATTGCCGAATGGGGTGCAAATGGAGTGATCATTGGTAGTGCAATTGTGAAACAGTTGGGTGAAGCGGCTTCTCCAAGAGAAAGGTTGAAAAGTCTAGAAGGCTTCGCCGGGAGCCTCAAGGATGCAATGCAATGATCTGCAGCACATAAGCATAGTTCATTATCTAGATCACCATGATATGTGGAAATAAAGGCACCGAATTGTTTTAGCTTCCTGGTCAAGTATGAAAGGGTAGAAGCAAGATAGTTGCCTACTATTTTTTGTACGGCAAGAACAAAGACGACCTAATCATGACATGCAACGCCACATTACACCCACGTCACATCGTCTTACTAGTACGGTGACCTATAGGCCGGGCAAAAAGGGCGGGTTTTTGGCCCGAGAGGAGGAGTAGGGCATCCTACATGCCATAATAATTAGATTTTGATGTTAAATTAATGTACAACCTTTCATTTGAGGAACTGGCATGAGCACTCTCATGCACCAGACAAAACCAAGTGCATCTAGATGAGCATATGAAGTAGCCAGATCATGTACATGCAAAAATAGAATCACTAATATTTTATATTGTTTGATTATTACATTAACGATGACATTCTAAATACAAAAACAAATCATGCATATGATGTCAAATTAGTACTGAGCGCAGTTTACAGAAACATTTGTCATACGCTACAAGTTTCTATAGATATGCTTACCTAGTAATACACTATAAAATATCCCCTCCGCCCCATAATATAAGACGTTATTACATCCAATATGATAATAACATCTTATATTATGGGACTATGTGTATGTTAGACATTGTTAGGCTATATGGTTTAGAAACATCTACCATGATATAATTAATGATACTTATATATATGAACACAAGCACATACATGGAATGCTCATAAATAATTTTCTTACGTGGTATAATTAAAATTTAACAAAGACAAAATTTCCATGGATATACATTACAATTGCATAATAATTCACACCATACTACTATTTACCAACAATACGACGCGGTTAATTATAATAGATAAATGATAGAAAAAAAATAGATTCATAAAAACTATATGATGGTACTTTTGGTTAAGAAACTATAATATGTACAATTAATTTAAGTAAGTATAAAAACTTAGCATAAAATAATTAATGTATTTGCCCAAGGTCTCCACGAGCTCTTGGCATACACCAAATAACACATATGTACCCTCCAGCGTGGTGAGATCGGGGGTGCCATTCACGCTATGTCCCAACAAAGATTTCATGGCACGATATGCGAATTACTTTCGACATGCCATGCCGACCACCAACGCTCCTCCTACCCCAGCCGTGCATCCTCCTCCTCCTCCTCCTTCATTCCAGCAGGGTGATCCCAAGACAGAGTTGTGCCACCTCTGGGCAGTGGGAGATGCCGCTTCAAGGGGTAGTGCAACTTTGCAC
Source organism: Triticum timopheevii (assembly GCA_963921465.1). NCBI lineage: Eukaryota > Viridiplantae > Streptophyta > Magnoliopsida > Poales > Poaceae > Triticum > Triticum timopheevii. The sequence goes on from OY997270.1 coordinate 556,926,467, forward strand.
AGGGCGAAGCGGAGATGAACCATGTTGACCGAACAGCGAACTACAAGAATATCGGTATGGCCCTACGTGGCCCTCCGATCGCCGATCCCATTTCAAGCACTAGAGAGGTTGCATTGTGATAGATTTTTGTTTCCCCCACTTCTTTGTGTTTTATTCTCTTTCTCTTAGAAGTTGTTTGCCCAAATGAATCAGCGGAAAGTTGAGCAGATCATTAAATACACCTCAAAAACCTTCACATACTCAAATTCGTCCAACACATGCATGGTTTCAAAATATCAAAATTACATCCACCATCCACTCCTCCTGATGTAAAGAATGCTTAAAGTGCTTAACAAGCAAAACATCGTTCGAACACAAGGGGCCATGATGTATGCCAAACAACCTAGTTCATCCTCTTGTTGAGCTAGTTGATGTAGCTCTCGTGGTTGCCCGTGTCACCACCCTCAACGTAGTGGCTCCTCTTCCTCTTGAGGCCCCCCAGCGGAACCTTCAGCTTGAGTGGCCAGAGGAACTTGTTCGCCTCCTTCAAGTGCAGGCCGACTGGCGGTCAAGATCTTCGTGGCCAAGGTCCCTTAAAGAAGATCGTGTTGAGCTTTCCAACACCCTGATGAGACCAACTAAATGGTTAGAATATCATATACCAAAGTTTCGTTTGGAAATACAAAGTAAAGAGATCAAATGAGGGCAATCAACTGCTAACCTCCTTGATGACATTTTTGTTAGTCAGAGTAATCCTTTGCTTGTTGAGCTTGCCATAAACCTCTCTTGTACATCAACTCCCTAACGCTCCTTAGGTTTGGCTAGCTACAAACATAATGATTTTATACAATTAGCTACAAATGGAACATCACATGAGAATCTTGCAATACCCAATACACCATTGACTAGTTATCCTCATGATGCAGAAAACCTCATGGCATATAATTTTCTTCACAACTAATTCAGCTTAAGAAATGCATGACATGATTACATTTCAGACCACGCTTTTCACAAAGTGTACACCCCCTAGGATTTAAGAATGGCTAGAGACATATTTAGTCAAAGTTATGACAAAAATGATATTATAGGCACTGCATTTGTTTAGCCAAGAGGCCATGACAACAATAATGCAATCATGAGGAGACACCTATCCCCCTCCCCTTCCCCTCGCGTCGCCCCGCGCGCGACTGAGGGGGTACCCTAAGTCGCCGCCGCCCCAGCCCCCCCTCCACCTCTCCCTCCTCCCTTGCCTCCGGCCAAGGGCGCGGCCGGGCGAAGCCCGGTTGTCGCCGGCGGCGGCGGGATCCTCTTGTCCCCTCGCTCGGCTTCCTCGGCGCGGATCTTGGCGGCGGCCGGGGGTGCATGGCTGGCCGACGGGCGGTGCAGCGCGGCAGCTTGCCGGCGCTGGAGGGTGGCGGCGGCCTTCGGCCTCGCGCCAGGCATCCTGGTGGCGGAGTACTCATGGTGGCCGGCTGCGTCGTCTTTGGCTGGTTGGGCGCGCGGATTCTGCGGCCGATGGGGCGCGCGGATCTCGCCCTCGCGAGGTACCGGCCGCGGGCGGCATGGGCTACGGGCGGCCGCCCCCTGTCGTGGCGGTCGACTGGTGGGGGGTGGTGGTGCAGTGGTGGTGGTGGTGGTTCGTGATGGTGGTGGCGCCGGCGGCGGTGTGGGCTTCGGCCGTCCTTGCGTCCGGCGGCCGTTGGCGGCGAGGGTGGTGGCGCTGGCTCGGGGCTGTCCCTCGGGGTCCCGACGTGGATGTGGGCTGCCACGGCGTGGTGGTGGTCCACCGAGGTGGTCTGGGTCGTTTCACGGCGGCGGCTGACTTCTTCAGCATCTGCCTGTCAGTGAGCGCCCTTGTTGACCTTCGATTCATCTCCCTGTTGTTTGGGCGCGGCCTTCATCGGAGGGTTGGCCCTCTCCCAGCTACGGCCCATCGCTCGTCTCGCGCCCGGCAGCAGGACCGAGCTCGTCTCGCGCCCGGCAGCAGGACCATGCTCGTCTCGCGCCCGGCAGCAGGACCGAGCTCGTCTCGCGCCCGGCAGTAGGACCATGCTCGTCTTGCGCCCGACATCAGGACGGGTCGATGGTGGCCAGTTTTGGTCGGTCTATTGGGTCTCGACGCTGGGGACAGCTCAGGGGTGCGAAAGGCGGTTCCTTTCCACTTGCCTCTTTGGTTGGGGCAGCGGCGGGTGGCGGGTGAGGTGGCATCAAGGTCCTGGATGCCGGGGCGGCGGCCCTGGTGGTGGTGTCGCGGTGCTCCTGGGCAAAGCCCGTGGCTTGGTGCTGCCTGGTGGCCATGGCCGTGTGGGCGGCGTGGTAGCCAGGGTGTGATGTTCGGTGGCGGTGAATATTGGCCGAGGTGAAAACCTGTTCTGTCTTCGGACGGACCGGCGGCGGCGAAGCTCGTTCCCTTCTTGAAGGCGTCGTCGCGGCTCTCACTGCCCGTCGTGTTGCTCCAGGGGAAACTCTGATCCTTGGGTCGGGCGGTGGCGGCGCTTCGGTGTCGTAACCTTCCTGTAGGCACCGCCTTGGAGCCCATGGTTCATCGTATGTAGCTTCTTCTCTTCGCAGTGACGAGTTTGCGGTTGAGGCCTCCGGTTGCTCATGTAGTGCTAGGGGTGGTGTTGCTACGCTCAGCGCCTATGTATTCTGCCTTGGGTGTGTGCGTGTGTTCCGATGATGTGCGTTGTATCGGGTCGTTGATGATCTTTGCTTTATATATAAAGCGAGGTGAAAGACTTTTTCTGTAATAATGCAATCATTACACCTTGAAGGCGTACCAGTACCAAAATATATAGATGCAACATACCCATATGAAACATATGGCTCGACCCTGCATAGCATGTTGATGGTGGCTTTGTTGACCACTAGCTTGAGGAACACTCCATTGAAGATCTGTGAATGGGCAATGAACCAAAGTACTCTCTCGGTTTCATAATTCTTGTCGTGGTTTTAGTTCAATGAAGCAAAATAAACCATTATATTTTGTAGTTTTGTAGGTTTCTGAGCATGAATATGAGGAGGAGGAGGAGGAGGATAAACTATTGCACCCGGGATGGGCTGTAGCTAGCATACGAGTTCTTTTAATGGTGAGAACGAGCGACTTGTATGCCTAATCACCGGCCGCTCGCCTCGTGCTCCACCGCGTCAAAAAGTCATCAACTCTGCCGGAGCGAGAGAAAGACGAAGTCCAGCCAGAGCTCGAATCGGCTGAGAAGACCGGTCATTAGATCGATTTCATTCGTTTAATTTTCAAGCGCAGTGGTGACTAAGTTGTAGTAGTAGTAAATCCGTTGAGTTATATCCGTGTTACACCATGCATATTTAACACGTGGACAGGAGATGCCGCTGACGCGTGCAAATACATGCGGCAGCACGTGCGTCCTGGAATGCATGCATTATCCTACGACGCGTTTACCATGGAACGCTTCCACATCGCTGACCATGTCATCGTGTTGTCAGGATCACTACAACGCCGATGATGCCTCCGTGCGAACGGTGAAAATCTAATTTACCCCACCATTAGCGCCGCCGCCGGCGGCAGCTGCTCCCCGCGTGTGCGTCCATCCGTGCTCCCCGCGTAGGTGGTTTGATTTGATTGAAATAAAATAAAGCCCGCCCCATCCCTTAAAATCAGGGGGAAGCTGATTAGATAAAAAAGAAAAATGGAAAAAGACAGCCGTAGGATGAAGTGGGAGCACATATGGAAGCATGGGGAGGGAGCAGGCAAGCCGGATCCAACACACACCACATGAGAGCTCGGGATCAGAACAACCGCGTCCCTTTCACGAACCCTTTTTTGGTAACTCTGATGCACTATATATGTGACCTCAACCGGCCCAGCTGAACCATACGGCAACACGGCGCCCTCCACCAGCAGCTACTCCGCCTCCTCCTACTACGGCGACGCGGTGCCCTCGACTAGAAGCTACCTCGCCTCCTCCTACTACGGCGATGCCACGCGCTCAGTCTGAACCGACATGACGCTACCCGGCGGCTACTTGGAAACCTCCTCCTCTTGCGCCGCACCGGCAAGGCAATGTGGAGGGCCTTCGATCTGCGCCGCCGGTCGCCTCCTCCTGCCTCCCCCTCCCTCGCCACCGCCCAAGGGAGCGCCCGGGCGAAGCCCGACCGGCGATGGTGGCGGCGGGGCGTCCTCTTTCCCTCGCGCAATGGGGTGGCACGGGCCGGCCTCTTCGGACCTGGGCGCGGCACAGCGCGCCGCGACGCACCGGCTCGCCGGCGTGGGGTGCCTGCGTGGGTGATGCAGCGGCGTGGAGGACTTCGTGGCGGTGGTGACCCGGGGCGGCGGCCCTAGAAGGTGTTTGCAGGTGAAGTCTAGGCCTCTCGTAGTGGCATGGCGTGGCGATGTCCCTCTCCAAGGCTGATCTGCGCTGGCGATCTAGTGACTTTGGCTCCGGATTGGATCGGATCAGGGATGGTGACGAGCGCGCGGGATTCCTCTCGGCGGTTCTCGCGGTTTGGCGAGGTGGGGTGGCGGCCCTCCTCTCAGGCTCCAGTGATGGCACACGCAGGCAGTGGCCGGTGTGCCTGGGATCCCACGGTTGCAGTGGCGTTGTGGATGGTCGCCGGATCTGGTGGTCAGATCTATGAAGGCGGTCTAGACAGTGCACATGTTGTCGTTGGATGCTTATGGGACAGATCCGGGTGAAAACCTGGTATCCGGCCGGTGGCCGGAGCTGATGATGGTGACGCTCTCGGCGTCGTTTCCTTCTTGAAGGAATCATCAAGGTGAAGCTCCCAACTCCTTTCGCTACCTCCGGGGCAAACCCAAGATCAGTCGATTGGATGACGACGACGCACTTGTGTCGTTTCCTCCTTGGGGGCGTCATTCTTGGAGATGTGCATTAGTTTGAGGGACCAGTGGACGGTTTCAGCGGTGGAGCGACTTTCCATGTGACGCATCGACGACGTGAAGTCTTGACGGTGTGGCGCGGCAAGACCTCTGCGACGGATGTATGATGATGGACGCGCGCAGGGAGGAGGCGTTGTCTGGTGCCGTGGGGGTGTCGACGATAGGCCTAGCAAGGTTGTTGCGTCAGTACCTGCTCTGAAGATGGATCAGTGGAAGACGGCGGCAACGACCTATGAGAGTGCGCCGGACCGGTTTGCGCCCCAAACCCAGTATGTAGCTCGGTTGGGGCCTCCGGCTTTAGATGGTATTTGTGCGATGTCTGTTTGATATTAAACTCGGACTATCGGCATCCCTTTATTAAGTGGATAAGAGTAGCAACAGATGTTGCTAAGAGGATGGCTTCGGACTACCTGATGTACTCCCTCCGTTTTTATTTAGTTCGCATATTAGCTTTGGTCAAAGTCAAGCTTTACAAACTTTGACCATGTTTATAAACAAAAATATTAAAATATACAATAACAAATCAACAACATTAGATTTATTATTGAATGTACTTTCACATCGTATAGATTTATTATGATAAATGTCTATATTGTTTTTTACAAACTTAGTCAAACTTTATGAAGTTTGACTTCAGTCAACTCTAATATGCAGAGTAAATAAAAACGGAGGGAGTACTACTTTATAAGGTTTATGTGAATAATTAATAAAACGAACGCATTGCATCTCAAACCGGGGCCATCCTCCTTTTCGAAAAGAAGGTACCGGCGCCGGGGGACTTCATCGCTGGCACTAAGAGGGTGTCTCATGTCGCCGCCGGCGCCGATGCACCGCAGTACGGTTCCTCGGCGATGGTGGAATTAACCATGCTGTCCACGTCCGGCTTGGACTAGAAGTCTAGAACTCGTCACCGTGTAGTTATAGGACTCCAAGTACGACTAGGATTAGAGTTCCTAGCTACTACTCTCTATATATACACATACCCCTGTAATATTGTACCGAATCGTGAGATCAAAGTAATACTCCGTAAAACACAGGTGCAACAGGCACCTGTTGCCAGAAATCCGGAGTCTCTCTGTGTCCCGCGTGCGACATCAAGATCGATTAAGGCTTGTGTCAGCTGGCGTGAGAAATCGATCCAGCAGACCGCTAGCTTGCTTCCTGGTCGTACGTCTGCTCCGCCGCTAGCATGTACGAGCACACCATCGGAAACTACTCCACGGCTGCCTCGTCACGGTCGAGGCCTCGCCAACAGCCGATCGGTGGCAGCGGGGGCGCGATGGCAGCAGCAGCAGCCACCGACGAGCTCATGGCAGACATCACGAAGCGCCTCATCCGCACCCTCCAGCGCGGCGGGGTCGGGGTGCCTTACACGCTATCTCCCGACGAAGACTTCATGTCACGGTCAGCCAAATACTTCGGACATGCCATGCCGATCACCAGCGCTCCAGCGGTGCAGGCATTCCAGCAGGGAGACCCCAAGACCGTCGTCCCCTGCCCGTATGGCCCTGCATGCCCCTCGGGTCGCCAATGCTATTGGAAGCATTAGAGGGCGCGCGCAACTAGTTTTTGTTAGGTATTCCAAACCGTAGTCCTATACATTCTGGTGTCGTTGGATAGTCTAAGTCAGGTCATGTCGGGCTAGGTCGGCAAGTATTAGTAGTGTTTGATGTTTCCCTTGGAGTCTATGTAATCATATACCAGTTTCAAAAAAAAGAAAAAGGTTATACCGTGCGTGTGTTTTGCCGTGTTTTTGTACAGATTAATTACACTTGTCGTCGGAGATGACTTTGCTTTGTAAGTCTCGCGTGAGAAGCATCCACCTGCCCGCTTAGCTAGTTGTGTTCTTGTTCCGGCTAGTTGCACCGGCGTTCAACGGTGATCCGATCGCCGACAAGAGATGTTCTTGTTCCAACACTTTTGGACCGTTTATTCCTTTAGCATTGCGATAGATGTTTGTTTCCCTGCTTTGTGTTTGTTTTCTATCTCTTAGAAGTTGTTTGTCCAAAAGAAAAATCGGTGGAAAGTTGAGCGAGTCCCTTAAATACATCTCATAACCTTCACATAGAGACTCAAGTTCTTCCAACACATGCATGGTTTCGGAATATCAAAATTGCATTCAGCATCCACCTTCCACTTCTTCCTAACTTAAAGCATGCTTAAGAGATTAGAGCATCTCCAACAGATGCGCTAGATAAGCCGCGTGCTGAAAAAAAGGGCTATATAGCATGCGTGCGACCGAAAGTAGCGCTCCAGTAGTCGCACACGGTAAACAAGGTTCATCACGCTGGGGAAAACTGCATCGCGCGCTACGTATTTGGTGCGCCCGCTCACGCGCCCTGCAAAATCTGGGCTGCTGCAGGTGGACAACGGGATTGGACGCCGTGTTTTTGCGCTTCTGGTAAAGCAAAACACCAGTCCAGCGCGCTAAAACGCTATTTCGGCATCACAAAAAAAATTTAGCGCGCGGTTTGTTGGAGATGCTCTTAACAAATAAACACCGCTCAAGCACAAGGGATCATCGATGATATGCTAAACAGCCTAGTTCATCCTCCCAATGAGTTAGTTGATGCAGTTCTCGCGGTTGCACGTTTCACCACCCTCAACGTAGTGGTTCCTCTTCTTCTTGAGGCCTCCCAGCGACTCCTTCAGCTTGGATGGCCAGGTGAACTTGTTCGTCTCCTTCAATTGTGGGCGGACTGACAGTTAAGATCTTCGTGAACAAGGTCCTCAAATGCATATCATGTTGTGCTTTCCAACACCCTCATGAGCCCAACAAAACGGTCAGTATAACAAGTTGCGTTTGGAGATACAAAGTAAAGAGATCACATGAGGCAGGGCAATCGGCTGCTAACCTCCTCGATGACTTTGTTGCTGGCCAGATGAATCCTTTGCTTGTTGAGCTTGCCATAAGCCTCTCTTGTACGTCAACTCCCTGACGCTCCTTAGGCTTGGGTAGCTACAAATATCATAATTTTATACAATTAGCTACAAACGGGACATCACATGAGACTCTTTCAATACCCAATGTATCTTTGACTAGTTATGCTCTGGATGCAAAAAATCTCATGGCCTATAATTTCCTTCACAACTAATTCAGCTTAAGAAATGCATGGGGTGATTAAGTATCACCACTCTTTTTCACAAGGTATTCAACCCCATGCTTCAGGAGCGGCTATAAAGGCATATTTAGTCAAAGTTCTAACAAAAATGATATTATAGGCACTGTACATTTGTTTAGCAAAGGTGCCGTGACAACAACGGTGCAATCATTGCATCTTGAAGGCGTACCAACACAACCAAAATGTACTGTACACATACAACATACGCATATGCAACATATGGCTCGACCCTGAGCAACATGTTGATGGTGGCTTTGTTGACCTTCAGCGTGAGGAACAGTCCATTGAAGATCTATGAAAGTAAACCAATGGCACAATGAACAAAAGTACTCCTTCTGTTTCATAATTCTTGTCATGGTTTTAGTTTAACTGAAACCACGACAAGAATTATGGAATGAAGGGAGCAGCAATCATTTTAAACAAGAGATGCACTGAAACAACCAACTATTAGCCAACCCAGCCATCTCAAGCACAGAAGCTTCAAAATCTTCCTGGCCTTCGGGTGCATGGCATTGATACTGCAGCATGGCACCATCAAAATAGCATCAAATTAAGCAAGCATGCCCACAACAACATAGATATAATGACATACTAGGTAGTGACTTACCCATGGATCCGTACAACAAACCTCTTAGCCTCATGGTTAACGTACAACCCACCCTTCATCCAGGCCCCACTCTTACTCATTTGAGCAAAACCTCTTTAATGTACCTCTAACAAAGTTGAACCATCACATAAAGCATTATTAAAAACAAAAATTAATGTTTCCATCAAGTAAAAGGGAAACCTGACGGTGAGCGCTCATGCTAGAAAACACCAACTAATATCAAATTCCAACACAGCTGGCAACAATGTATACAACACATTAATATCCAGATGTTCCTATTCATCAAAGTTAAAATATACAACACATAAATCTTTTTTTACCAGAGATAAATCATTGTTAAATGACACGGGTTTGACGCTTATCATAAGTTGCTGCAAAACCATGCAAAGCTGACTAGGCCATTACTTATACAAAGGCATGGAATATGCCTCGAGCAGGGCATGAAATGCACGAAAACTATGCACATCCAAAAGCATACAGTGTTTTGCTGCTACTACAACATAAGTGAGCGTATTCTCATCATCGCGGTAAGCGAATATTACAATCTACTTCTGAGTAACATTACCATCCATGTTGTCCTATCAATATGAGATTTTAAGCCAAAAGCACACTGACTACAAAAGGTCCACATCCACTTATAACATTACCATCCGTATTCTAGATGTTGTCCAATCAATATTGGCACTCCAGTATAATTTACGCACATGTTGTACAGTATTTACATGTATAATTACAAAACACACAACATCCACGTATACACATAAAAGAGAAAAAACTCAAAAAAAGATGAAAATAATTAGGCGTCTGTCCAATCGCAAACACACATGTAAAATTGTAAATGGGGAAAATTTGACTGAGATGAAAAAAGTTAGGCGTGTATATATATATATATATATATATATATATATATATATATATATATATATATATAGAGAGAGAGAGAGAGAGAGAGAGAGAGAGAGAGAGAGAGAGAGAGAGAGAGAGAGAAGAAAGTTCTGTTCTAACATAGAATGAATTAAGGTATTGGTATTGCCCTATAGAAGAAAGTAAATGATGATAAAAACTTATCCAAATATTTCACAGAACTTTGCGCTGTTTTGCAATGCATAAGAACAAGCATATGGTAGGGATGATGTTAGATAATCGTACAATTTATTCGCAAAAAAGAGATAATAGTGCAATTTGTACTGTAAATCCATGTTAAGTGATCAAACACAAAACACCAATGTTGAAGATTAATAGTATCCCAAATGTCGAAGATGAATTGCATCTCATATGGAGTCACTCCCCCATCTCTCTTGTGAATGCACGAGTCTGCTTAGTGAAAAGAATGTTTTTTGATAGACCTAGGACATGGATTCTACATGAACCAATGGATCGTGACAAGTCGTTACTATTAGCAATGACTTCCTCTTTCATTTCTTCATCCTTTCCATATCCCTCTCCCTTGTTCGATTTTACTCATCAAATGGCACTCAGTTCATATCTCTAAGTTCGTTCGACCATTGACATGGTTCAAAGAAAGGGTGGGCCATTCACCATGAAGACTAAAAGCATACATGCTATGTACGCAAAAGCAGCCAGGGGAACATGCACGTGTGCACATATACGCACACACAGAGGAAAGAACACCAATCTATACAATAATACGCGAACCAACGTGTGGTTGGATGGTTAGAGGGACTGTGGTATCCCCAGCCCAGCAGGGTTCAAGTGAGACGTTTCCGTCGACGACAATGTGTCTACGGTGACTTCGTAAATTTCAAGATGATATGCCGGCTCAGTCTTTCGGAGGTGCTCATAGGGGTAGGGTGGGCGTGTGTGCATTCATAGGGGTGAGTGTATGCACGTGTATATGAGCGCTTGCGTCTGTACTGTGTTAAAAATCTATACAATAATACAAACACAAAATAAATAAATAAATACAAAATAAATAACAAAACAAGCTGAAATAAAAATAATCATATGTGTAGAGTTGTGCACACACCAAGTCCCAGAAAGCTCCATGGCAAAAAATTCTGGCCCACAAATAGAAAATACTGAAAATGACTTGGGTCATAGAAGGAACTGATTGATCGGTCGAAAAATAAGGTAACACTTCCCTATATATACGGCTGATTCTAAAAAAAAACGTACGGCTATGAAATTGACGTCAATAAAATTTCAGGTGCCTGACAAATAGCAAAACCAATTTTTCTAACCGTGTATCCACATCAGCACAGTTTCTTCTTAGCACGTGCAATTAGAGGGGCTTCAAAGGCTCAATTCATACTGGTGAACCTTAAATTATATCATTATTAGAAACTCCGTTCACATACAAATTCGACAATATGCTTTTTTTTGAAGGAAATTCGACAATATGCTTTGTGTAACATACATGTCATGTATTATTGTTCTAACCCGTGGTCAAGGTAATACATATCAAAATGGTATTAAATCCTAAATATTTGAATTGAAGGAGTAACACCTCGTCTTCTTCCTCCTCAAAGAAGTTAGGGCTCGTGCCTCTCGCCGGCGCCGCCACAGGTCCGCCTCGCCTCTGGTGGCCCTAGGGCCATTGGGGTGTGGTGGATCCTGGCAAGGCCCGGCGGGAGGGCTCTGTTGTTAGTTGTTTCTTTGATTTTTGTTATTAGGGTTTGTGTTCTTCTCAGGAAGACGAGACGGCGTCGGCTCCCTGAAGATGGAATAAAGGTCTCCCGACCTAGCCCCATTTCGATGATGCGTGTAGCATCATTGGTGGGCGTGTGGAGGTGTGTCTTCAGCAGATCTATCCTCGGTAGATTTGCTCGGACTTGGTTATCGTTCGTCTATGTTTGTGTGTCTTCAGGTTGGATCTTTTCGATCTACGTTATTCTTCGTCGGTGGGGGTTGCTGTTCTGACGCGCTAGTCCTATGCGGTCTTAGCACGCCGATTTTTTGACTGTCTACTAAAACAAATTGTGCCCGACTCCGGCGAGGGAGGGGTGATGACGGCGGCGCGCCTTCGGCTCGCTTCAGTGCTTGTAGTCGTCGGTAGGTGGTCTACGGATCAGGATGTAATTTTTATTATTTCTGGTGTTCGTTGTACTGCCATGATTTGCCATGATTGAAGATGAATAGATTGAAAGTTTTCTGAAAAAAAACCCTTCATTATCTTGTTTTTACGGAAGCGGGGCATAAGTACATAAACGTTCCAACGGGGAACTGGGGATACCAGTAACCAATTATTCCAGACTACTCATGAGAGCAACAGCTCAGAACACGAAATAACCAAGCTAAAAGGCTGCTAGCAAAATCCCAAGAAGTATAGAGGGCCGGAGCAGCCCCACGCTGAGTGTGTAAATTCAGCCCCACGGTAGCACAGAAGTGCCAAACAGTATTGGCCAAAGTTTGCAGAAGGCTCGCCCCTTGATGAACAATGAGTACGGTCTTTCAGAGAGCTCATATCAATGATGCCTTGGCCCGTACCCGGTAGACTTGCTCTCAGTGTGCATTCTTATCGGTCTGTCCCATGATTGAAAACCATCCCCCGAGATGTATATTATGATGGAGTCAAACACGAGTGAACCTCTAGATGTCTTGCTGATGTCACCAACCCGATATCCACGCCATGGGCCATCCCGGATTTGCCACTCGCAGAGAGGCTTGTACTGATCGACACTTGATTCTTCTAAATGTCTTGGTCTTGCCCCTCCAATGTACACCTGGACAGGAAAACACAATTTCAATCTATCGGCCTACGACCACACCAAACCATATATACGTGATTTAAAATTTCCAACCAGGTTTGAATGGAAAGCCAAATTTTGTACAAAAGGAGACTAAAATTATCATGCTATGTAGTATTACATTCCCTCGTATTACTATTCACTATCAGTCCTAATGTATATAAGCTGGGTATTTAGTTTCCTTTCTGGCAGATAATTACTCTATTTATTATATAGTTCTTGTGAAACAGAACTAATATTATTGGATTCGTATATATCACTGATTAAAATCGCGCTCAAAAGGAAATAACAGCAACTTTTTTGGCATGGAAATTTCAGCCTAAACTGACTCGATCTCCAGCAATCTTGCACAATCTCCCTGATTCGCTTGCCTGCAAATCGCGCCATGTTTTCCCAGCGGCGATTGCGGCCATTTCCCCCACGATTTAAAATCGTGAACATATGCAGATGTACCTACTTGCCTATAATTATGATGTTGTAGTACAACATAAGCAACAAATTAGCAGAGTAACAGCTGGTAAAATCCTCGTTCTAACAGGGAAAAAATATGACTTGTATTGTCTGACTTTAACTGGGTTGCCACTCAAACAAAAGCTTAATCACCCTCTTATGGATATCCCATATCGACAGACAGAGAAAGCAAAAGAGACAGGTCTTAATCCCAAAGTTTCAGATTTTTTAAATTTTGTTCCTTTTTTTGGATTTACTGTTCCTGAGGGTGTAGGGGCACCCGGGGGCTATCACACCTTTCTCTGAAACAAACCCAGTAAAAGAATCAGTTCTGGTGCACGGCAAATGCCCATAAAAAGTCCCAGTCATTGGTAATATCTCTAAAAAATTGACTCTGCATTCGCACTAGTAATATGTAGCAGCATTGTCCCAGCTAAAACAAAAATTATGCAGCAGCACTGGTACGATCCAGTCATTCATTATGCATGAAAATTAGAAATTGCGAACGAGGTTGACATAGGTACCTGCCGTCCGTTAATGATATGGCATGGGTCGGCGAGGACGCGGCAGGTGTCACTGGGGTTAGAGAACTGGACAAAAGCGCAGCAGCGGGGCTGGCCAGTGAGGCGATACGTGGGAATGAAGATGTCAGCCACGTCCCCGTAGCGACCGAAGTGGTTACGGAGGTCCGCGTCACAGGTGCCAGGGGCTATGTCATCTAAGTACAGCCTCCCATTTATATGCATCTTGCTCATTGCTGGTGACATGTTGGTGTTTGGTTGGCACCTGTAAACATAAATCGCAAAAAGGAACCATTCAAAAAGCTGAAATAGTTGTGATTTGCCTTATGGCTACAATTGTTGGTCAGAAAAGAACGCCATCACGGGGATTGAGCATGAACATTACGGACAACTAAAAATTATAATACAAATCATATAAAAGTTGCAAGGGAAAAAAACACCCTCCGAATTACGGATCAGATTGGAAGAAGAATGATCATAGGGGGCATAGGTTAGGGTTCAAAAATTAGAGGATTTTGTTGTTGTTGTTGTTGTTGTTGTTGTTGTTGTTGTTATGTCTGTGTGTGTGTGTGTGTGAGAGAGAGAGAGGGGGGGGGGGGGGGGGGGTGTACCGGGATACACTTGATTGTTTGAAATTTCTTGGTCGTGCCCTTGCAATGTATACCTGCACATGAAGAGGCATTTCAAATCTATCAGCCTATAACCACACCAAACCATATACATGGGACTGGAGAAGTTGTGGCTAAATGAACGATGGATAAAATGGAAAAAAATACAGCAGAATCAAAAAATTCTGAAAGTATGTGGTTTCAACTATGATCAAATATTTTAGGTGCTTGCAAATTTTGGTGCACAAATGACATCCGAGGAGCTACAAAAAAAATATCTGCTCAAAAGTGCAGAAAATCTTGAGAAGTAATTATGTTTTTATGTAGCTCCTCTGATGTTGTTTGGCCACCAAATTTTGCAAGCACCTACTACATTTGGTCATAATCGAAGCAACAAAATTTAGATGTATTTTCTTCTTTGTTACTTCTTTTGATTTTATTGTTCATGATGGGTGCAATGCACCCAGCGGGTTTTGAAGAACCTGTCTCGGATGGGATTTAAATTCCCAAGTAGGCATGAATGGAAAGCCAAATTTTGTACAAAAGGAAATTACCTTCCCAAGTAGGCATGATTTGAAATATTTGAATTTCTATGTACTACCGAAATTGCTGTTTTTTTTTGGCCAAAAAGTAAATATTTCAGAGTGTCTAGTGAATTTCATCGAAATCTCACCCAGAATGAAAACCATGATTCTGTCATTAATTACATGGGTAAAGAAGAAACTGTGAACGAGGTTGACATAGGTACCTCCCGGCCGTTGATGACATGGCTTGGGTCGGCGAGGGCACGGCCGGCATCACGAATGCTAGAGAACTGCACAAAGGCGCAGCAGCGGGGGCTGCCGGTGAGGCGGTCAGTTGGAATGAAGATGTCAGCCACGTCCCCGTAGCTTCCGAAGTGGCGGAGGAGGTCCGCATCGCCCGTGCCTGGGGCCATGTCATCCACATACAACCTCCCGTTCATATGCAGCTTGCTCATCGCCGGTGACATGCTGGTGTTTTGGTTGGACACTGTGAACACAATCATAAAAGGAACCTTTCAGAAAGCAACTTGAAATAGTTATGATTTACCATATGGCTAGTACTGGTGGAAAAGAACGCCACGGCGACAGAGCATGAACTTCAGAGACAACTTATGGTACAAATGAAATGAAAGTGGCGAGGCAAAAAAAGAAACCTCCGAATCAGATTGGAACAAGAATTTGATGATAGGGAACATCATCATATTGGAGAACTTGACAAAAGCTAGGGTTAGGGTTAAAAAAGGACAATATTTTGTTGTATGAGAGAGAGAGAGAGAGAGAGAGAGAGAGAGAGAGAGAGAGAGAGACCTAGTCGTCGCCGAAAGCCGTGATCGCTGCTCCGTGGAGACGACTACGGGTGTTGGCTTACGAAGCTCGGATGACCGTGTTATATACTGATTCTCGTCTTAGCTTGTTTTGTAAACGGATATGGAAGCCCATGGCCCGTATAGAAACTAACCTATACGACGCTTATTATATAGACTATATAGATTTTCTCAAAAACAAAATGTAGAGTATATAGAAAAAAAACTATAGGCCACTTATCACGAGCGAGATAGCCTAGCATCGCTCAAAAGTGCTTCCTTGATTCGGAAAACTATAAAATAGAACATTTTAAGATAAAAAACAGGACATTTTTCTTTCTTTGAAATTGCATTTACATTATATATATAAATAATTATCATCGGTTTAATAATAAAATAAGTGAAAACTATTGCAAAAAAGTGAAACATTCACCTGTAAAAATAGTAGCATATATGAAATACAACAATATGCATACCCTTTCAAAAAATTATTCATGTATTTCAAAAAATTAGATAAAGTAATTAAAAAATATCATATTTTAAATTATTCAATTCATTAGTAAATAGGCTCATGCAATTAAAAAACAATTCAAATAATTCAAAAAAGTGCTCATGTACTTAAAAAAAGTAGTATGCTTTTAAAAATTGATCGCCCTTTTAATAATAATATTTCTCTAATTTCAAAAGTATTAACGCATATTCGTGTGTGTAATAAAAACGTAGTCATCTATTTTTTAAATGCTTTTGTGATTTTGATAAGTGTTCACATGTATTTTCTAAAACGTTCATTTATTTTTCAAAGAAAAACTTTTTAAGAAACAAGAAACAAAAAAGAAAAGGGAAAAGGAAAGACAAATAAAAAGGGGAAAGGGAAAACTAAAAAATTAATAGAAAACGAAAAAGAGGCCACGAAAAAGCTAGGGTCTGTCCGGCGGCAGACGGGCAGGCAGGCCTCTGACCTTGCACACGAGCTCCCCACACCGGTTGTCGCGCCTTCTTCGTTTCAGAACCTCCTCATCGTACTGCCACCACCACACATCAAGAACGACCTCGTGATCAAGTATCGTTGTCGGCTTAGCGACCTCCACTGCCATCCTATTGTCCATCTAGGCCATAAGCTCACGGTTGACCATGGCCAGCTCCAAGCAACTCGCCCGTGTTGTCTTCGGCCACGAATGACCGTCCAACCTGGCTCTCAACCTATTCATTGGGATGCCATAGAGAGAGGGGAATGTGGAAGCTGATAAGTGGGCCATACTGTAGTTTAACAGCCAAGTTAAAGGTGTGAGAATCCCCTACCATGTCATCATGATGTTTTTTTTTGTTTTTTTAGAAAAGGAGGATGACCCCCGGCCTCTGCATCTGGAAGATGCATACGGCCACTTTATTGATTATTCTCGAGGACCATACAAAGTATTACACCAATGTGCCTGAATCCACCATCTTGGCAACATATGCCACTACGCCTATCCAATATGATGAAGGGGTGCTAGCTGGGCCACTACCCAGACCGCTCACGTAAACCTAACATCAAAAGCCGGAAGCCGAAACACATTCGGAAGTCCCAGCCGAGCCACATACCGGGTCTGGGGCATAATCCGGTCATACGCACTCGTGTGTCGTCGCCGCCATCTTCCACAGGTCCGTCTTCAGATCAAATTGAGGCATCTACCATGTCTGGCCACTCCGCCATTGACGCCACCATGACGCCAAACAGCAACCTCCTCCTGCGCGAGTCCATCTCTGTGCATCGGACGTCGAGCCTCCACAGCGCCATGCCGCCGACATCCGCCGCCATCAATGTGTGAGATGGAGCACCGCTCCACCATCCCCCCAGCCAACACTTACTCCAAAACGACGCCCCCAGGAGAACCTGGACGCGTCGGAGGAAAAGCGGAGGCTTGGGCGAAAAAGGGCACGCCGTCGGCAGCTGACACCGACCCCAAACAGCGCCCGCCACCACCCAGCCCTCAAAGCGGCGCCTTCAAGAAGGTCGCGGTGCCAAAGACGCCGCCGCCGCCCACCGGAATTAGGTTTTCACCCGAGAAGCTTGGTGGTGGGGAGTGGAAGGGCAGACCTTGACAGACGTATCCATGAAGAAATCGGCGCCCGCGGGCGTCGTCGTCGTCGCGGCCGGCCGGAGCCGACCCGGGTTCCCCCGATCTGGATCCCGACCACCAAAATCGCCCGCATCCCATAGGCAGGCCATCCAGCACACCTAGGGACCTTCGCAGGAGAAGCGCACCGATCAGGGAAGAAGGTCAGCAGCCAGATCTGGCGCCGCCAGCCGCCAAGGCAGCCACGCGAGGCCCCAGGCCACCGGAGATCCGTCGGCCACCCGACCAGATCGCCGGCACCATGCCAACCCCACTGCCCGCCGCAGGAGACAAGGAGCCTCGCCAGGGGCCGCCGCCCGGATCCGAGACCCTCCGATGCAGATTGGAGCGGAGCCGGCCCCGCCGCCGCAATCCCAGACCGCGCCCCAGGCATGGCCCGGCGCCAGCCTCGTGCGGCGGCGAGGAGAGATGGAGAGAGAGGGAGGTTGCCGGCGAGAGGGGAGTCACCCCCCGAGACGCCCGCTAGGGGCGGCGCGGGGGCAGGGGGAGGGGAGGAAGTGGTCATGTCATCATGATGTGAGGGCCCCCATATCAGATCAGCCGTCAAACATGGGTAAGTTCATGTTCAGTGCTACGTGCAGAAAATCTTGGGGCACTCAAAGGGCATCCCCTACTCTCGCCCCATTTGTTCGCCCAAATAGTCCAAACGCAGTTCGAACACAAAGCAGCCAACTAGTGAGCTCCCCCAAACCTGTCTGAAATGTCTGATGGAAGGATGTGTTATGTGGAAACCCTGGCCCTAAATTGCTCTAGAAAGTGTTGGATCCGTCATGAGAGGACCATAGCTCACCTTACATAAATGGCCGATATAGGTTTACATGGTTCACGTCGGACAAAAGGTCGGGTTGCACACGCGGGGTGAACCGGACCATGCCATGTGCCTATAGACTGACGTTGCCTTTCCTTCCAAGAAGGTATGGTTTATGCTTGGCCTTTGGGTTTGAGTGGATAACTCAGCTTGCTCAGAGATGACGTGGCCAACCATTTTCTGGTTGGCGCTACCTAGATGTCATATACACATCATGGATGGTCTTTGAACTAGTCCTTTGTAAAATTAACGTCATCTCTCTATTGGTTAATTTTACTTGACCACTAGATCGAGGATGATAAGGTGATACTCTATGATTAATACCATACTTAATTAAAACTTCTCTGAATTCACCATGTATTAAATATAAACCACCATCATTCATAAGGGAGGTAATATCATCGGGACTCACATAACTTGCTTTGTATGTTCAGTTTGGTGTTAGAAGTTCGAAAACACGGATTTGTGGTTATCCTTGTGTTGTGGTGCAAATACGGTCATAAAAATTGTACGCGGGCGTATCCGCCGCTTGCATGGTGTGCCACACATGCATGGCCCCACTGTCAACGACTGTTGGTGGAGGAGGCGTTAGGTGTGACATGTGTAACGTCCATTTTGCAGAAACACCCCAGCTTTTTCATAATTGCGGTTGTATAATTCATTCTTACGTAATAAGTACTGATCGATAATTAAGTCTGTGGCTCCCATTTAGCAGTCGGACCTATAAGGGACTCACCTGAAAGCGAACGTGAGAAAGATTTGAAGATTTTAAAAATAATGGTGCGGTGTGAATTCAAACCACCAACCTCTTCAATCCAAACTTCTTCAATCCGGTCTCACGTTCTAACCACCACACTAGACGTCCTTTGCTTTCTAGTATTGAGATGCATTTGTTGTTATATTGTTCAACCGACAAATACATTTTTTTTCTTTTAATTTTTTTTGCGACAAATAAATTCTTTTTTTTAGCCGAGGCAACCATAAATTCAAGCATATACAAAGAGAACGATGATGTTAGCAATAAGCTTGCTCTAATATCAAGTTATCTAAACGAATTTAGAGGGAGCACAATATTTTTTTCATTCCGCTCAAATTGTTTATGGTTGGTTTGAACTCCTATGTCAAATGGACTTGGATCACTTAAAATTCAAATTCAATATTGTACTGTTGCGGTAGGTTAGTTTTCTTCACACCTCTAGGTCTAGAATCCAGATCATGAGGCACAAATACTTTGATTATTTTTGTACTGAATATGTTTTTTTGGCAAAAATATACCTATACAAGATTCAAACCCGGGCGAGTTGCAAGCTAATTAATGGAAATCATCAGGATAAAAATGATATATCATTATGCGCTATATTATATTTATCTAGACTTCTAAATTTTAAATTATTTGAATTGAAACAAAAATATTGGTTTGTCTGAAAGAATTTTCAACCATTTCGAGCGTGAGCGATTTTTTTTGTTTGCAGTTTTGGAATTTGTACTTGTTCATGTGTCTAAGGAGAAACCTAGAATTTTATATGTTGGCAACGACGACTACTCAAGGATGAGCGAATTTTTTTCCAGAATTTATTCAAATGGATTTTGAATTCAAAAATTTTGGGCATTAAAATATATAAATTGAAAATACAAAAGAACAGAGCTTGGGCATGTTCGAGTGGTTAGTACTGCGCATCCAGTGGGTGACCCCAGCAGTTTATGAAAATATCAGCTGATCCTTACATTCTAAAGTGAAATGGTGGCTGAGGCCATGTGCGTGCATGACATCGCGAGTTCAAGCCCCACACAGCCCTTTTGTTTCTCATTTCTCTGTCAAGCGTGACGTGCGCTCGGTTTTTTTATTTCTCATTTCTCTATCAAGTGTGACCACATGTGTTGATGAGGGGGCTTCTATGCAATTAAAAACAAAGCAGGGGTGTTTCTGTTAAAAAATGGTTCCAGGCCACGTAAGCGCAGGATACATCTGGATAGGGATAAAGTATCTGTATTTGCACGAGAACGCAAGCAGGATTCGTTCAGATAGGAATAAAGTGGCTGTATTTGGACGAGAACGCAAGTTGGATGACCACAAATCCAAATTTTCAAAGTTCTAACACCAAACTGAACACCCAATGTAAGTTCTATGAGCTCTGGTGATATTACCTCTTCATAAGGTATTTAAAAACTCCAAACCTTGAAAAGATAGCACCTTTTAATATGGGAAATACACTTTGGTTCCTGGTTGTATATCACCCTATATGGGGATTTTATATAATATTTTAATAAAAAGTCAAAATAGGTAAGAACTATTTTGACAAAACACTTGACTTACTTTTACACTAGTATATAAATCTCGAAGGAAAAAAAACAAAAGTTGACCTCACAGCAAAAAAGAAAAAATTTATTTGCTATTATAGGTCACTATTCACACTACTTTAGCCAAAATTTGTCTTTTTTGAAAAGAAGTCAAAGGGATATTTTTTTTGTGGATTCTATATCTCACGAGTACAATAGAAGGTCAAGTTTATTTCAAAAATATTTTCAGGAATTTTTGACTTTTTGTTGAATTACTGAATTTTTCCCCATATAGGGTGCATATGTCCCATAGACCAAAAATTCCCCTCCCTTTTAATATTCTAATAGAAGTATGATGATCATTACTTTTAGTTGGAATAACTTCTACCTACTTGGTGACATAATCAATAACAACTAAAATATGTGTTACAATATGAAGTTGGAAAAGGTCCCATGGAATCAAAACACTAGAAATTAAAAGGTTAGTAACAAAAAAAATTCATAGGCATGTCTTGAGGTTTGGTAATATTACTACTCTTGTTCCTCCTATGCCTGGTGGCACGCTGACAAAGCGCCAACATAGGCTGGACCTCCGCCATGGCGGCGTTGTAGTACGCATGCGCCCGCTCCATGGGTGAAGTCGGCGTGCACAGGAAGCGCGGTAGCCGGAGCGGTGTCGTCGAAGCTCGTCCCCATCGTGGTCTCGTCGTCGTCGTCGGAGGCCTCGGGCGAGTTGGCCGGCAAGCCCGCCTCTACCCGCCTGGCACGGTGGCTCTGCCAGGCAGGGGCAAGGGCGGCCACGGCGTGCTTCATCTCCGTGCAGTCATGGCGGATGTCGTGCAAGGGAGGGGCTGGGAAGGGGCTTCTGTTGTGGTGTGGAGTTAGGCAGGTGTGGCCGCCTTTATATAGCAGATTCCTGTGAGGCCAGACGTCAGGGGGCATCAATGCGCGGCGCCGCAGTGGGTTCCTTGGCTGGCGAGTCTACTTAATGGCGGCATGCGGACAGACAATGGCATTGAACGGGCGTGGTAGATATTTGTCCTGTCTTGTCCAGTCACGTGTTTCCTGCATTGAAAAGACGTGGACACAGGAGACGCGTCACGGGCGGCGCCCTCGGCCAGCGCGCCGCTTCAATGGTACCGTCTGCCCTAAGCCATCTTCAATGTTGAGCGGTGCGCTCTATAGCGGCATGAATGCGGGCGAGCGAGGAGGGGTTTTGGTGGGTCAGGGCGGTTAGAAGAGGGCATGGGATCGGTCCGAACTACACAAAGCTCCTCATGTTTGTCTCTGGTTTGTCGAAGAATTTGCTTCTGAACTACGCTGCGGATTGATAAAAGGCCTGTATTGGATGCATTTGCGGAGCTATGTGTGCTCGTGGGGTGGCTGTGGCCGCCAACCTTGGCAAAAAGTGTGAAGGAAATTTTTTTAGAGGGTGTAGATGAGTATAAATTTAGTATTTGGCCCCCTCATATCTGGATCTTTTATCATTTGCCTCCTGAACTCCCTCCCTAGCTCCGCCAGTGATTGGATGGCTTTCGCTGCCCCAAGAACACGGTCCACACGCATGCAAAAGGTTTGTGTGTCAGCGTTGGAAACGCTCTAATCACGCCTCGTGCTCTACCGCATCAAAAGTCATCGCTTCTGCCGGAGTCAGAGGAAGACGAGGTCCGGCCGGAGCACGAGTGTCGGCCGAGAAGACCAGTCGTATAGACTTCATCCTTTTATAACTTTCAAAGTTAGCCGCCATGCAGTAGTAAATCCGTTGGTTGATCTGGCATGTTCTCGATGATGCCATCGTGATGTCAGGATCGCTCGCCTCCTTGTGATCCGATGGCAAAACGGCTCCATGCATGATATCCAGAGACCAACGTCTCTGATGTTAGGATCACTCGCCTCCTTTCGAATGCCCGGCCGGATTCATTCATCGTGTGTGAATCGTCGGGTTTTGTCGTGTACAGAGCACTGACTCATCCGATGGAGCAAACCCCAACAATGCTACATTCACGGACTAATACGGAGGTTTTACGGAGTGTTTAGCATTTGTCAAGTGTTGATTGGATTAAGGGAGAGGAGGGGCCCCACCCACCTGAAAATTTGGGGGGAGTTGAATAGAATAGAAGGAAGGGCCCGTAATACCCCTGTAACTAGCCCGCGCATTGAGACTGCCCCCCCCCCCCCCCCCCCCCGGTCGCCTCCTTTGAGGCGACTCGGGGCAACCCTAGCGTCGCCACCGCGGTTCCCCCTCCTTCTTCCTCCTCTCCGCCGCTGCCTGAGGGGCGCCCGGCGCTCGGCCCGCGTCCCCGATGATGGTGGCGGCGGGGATCTGGCGCCTCCTCCTCGGATGGAGGGCTGCGGGTCCCAGGGCGGCGGCCCTGGTCGGCGGAGTGCGGCGCGGCCTGGGCGGCGGGCGGCGCCGGCTGGTGCTGGTGGGTGGCCTCCCATGGCTGCGTGGGCAGCGTGGGGGTCACGGGCGATGGCGCAGCGGCGGCCCCTCGCAGTCCGCCGGGCTCCATGGTGAAGCTTCGGTGCCGGCCTGATCTGCTCCGATCCGTGCCAGCGCTTGTCCCTGGCGGCGGTGTCCATCGTCCCGTGGTGCCGGATGGCCGGATCTGGCGTTTGGGGGTGGTTCCGGGGAAAACCCTTGGCCGGCGCGGCGGCCCCCCCAAAGTTGACGTCTTTGACGCCGAGCCCCTCCTTGCAGGCTTTGGGGTGGACCCTCCCCCTCCCGCCTCCTCCTTGAGCTCCGGCGAAAGCCGGTTCTCCCCTGGTCTGGGAGTCGACAGCACCTCGGTGGCGTGTTCCTTCTTGAAGGCGGCGGTCGGGAGTTGCTCTTGGTGGTGGAGCGGTTGGTGTCTCGGCTCCAAAGCATGGCGGCCTGGTTGTCCTACTCTTCTTCTTCGGTCTTCGTCATGGATGCGCGCCTTCGTCCGACAGCTCGCGTCCCTGCTCCGTGCTGCCGCGGCCGGATTGGTTCTCGCCGGGTTGGTCAACCGTTGCTTGTGGGTCAGCGTTGGCGGCTTCTCCTTTGGCAGCTCGGTCACCTGGAGCTGGGCTATGTTTAGCCACTCTGCTGGTCGCCGGTGCGGCATCCATCGAGCCTGGGTGAAAGGGTAGTGGCCCTTTGCGACGGTGGAGACAGCTCAAGTGTTGCCCAAGCTTGGCCATGGATGTAGCCGGCGCTCAATGCTTGCACGGCATGCCCCTCCTCCCAAGTACCTAGTTGGCTAGTTGATGTAGGCGTAGTGGTGGTCGTCGGCATCGATGCTCCATTGGTGCCATTGTGTTGTTCTGCTTAGCTCTATGTATCTTTTTTCCGCTTTGCATTGCTTTCTTCGCTTTGTAATGTGGTGCCCCTGTAATCCTGGCCGGTTGATGGCTTTGTTAATTCAAAGTCGGGCTAGGTTCGAGCTCTTCTCGGGCTCGGCCGGCGCCTTTTATCTAAAAAAAAAAGTAGCCCGCGCATTTAGCATTTTTGGAGCAAACCCACAGGCCACATCGGGATATCGTAGCGGACGTTTGCGGGAGTATAATATTCCTTCTCTCTCCGCGGGGAATATAATATTCCTTCTACGATGAAATATACTGTTCCTTCCCCGAAAGAGGCTTCCGAATGGACGCGCAATATCATAGTCCGGAGCTCAAATGCTCTCTTATGATCACGCAAAAGTTTATCATGAAATAACATTTGTGAAATTCTTCACAAAGTACAAAAACAAAATCAATGCTCCAAAATTGCTACTTCATCTGTAAACTTTTATAATTTTTTTAGATCACTAACGTTACGAAAGCATGTTGGAGTACTAAATTTTATATTTTTGTTGTAACTTCCAGTAATATAAATTCATGATGAAAATTTGCAGGCACTCAAAACATTTGTCAAAGTTTGCAGCAAAAAAAATTCAGATTTTTTATTTTTTTCAGATTTACTATACATGCTCACGAGTAGAAGGGGACTTTCGCTTCCGAACCCAATATAAAGTATAAATGGCGAAATCAATATAAAATCGTGATACTATTCCTTCTCTAGGAAATGCGTTGCGAACTTATGATTCATGTATTGAAAGCAAATGAAGAAGTCCATTTTTGTCTCTAAAATCATCTACTTGATTGGATTTGGTCTTTAAATGAAAAACTAGTAAAAGTAGGCAAATTTAGTTTCTATCCCGACTTGAAGCGCTTACGTTGATAACTTGGTGTGATTTTGAGCACATGTGACACGTAGCAGCCAAATCATCTCTTCGGTCTTGTGCTAAACATTTGAAAGTTCAGGATATATATTATAAGTAGGCTATGTAGTTGAAGCTCCTTGAGAGGGGATGGCAAATCAAATGTTTTTATGGCAATCTATATTAGATGACAACTTTAGTGTGCAAGCACGGCAAATCCTGACAAAATGCACCGAGACGGATTTATCACGCTTGTCAACTTAACTTGTCATCCTCGGCCAACATAAATTGCCATGCAAATCGCATGCAATTGCCATACTTCCAAACTGACGTTTGCTGGTTAAGAGGGTTTTAAATTATTTGTTTTTAAAGTTTGAGGTACCAAATCTGTACGAGTTGACAAATTAAGCGGTGCTAAACATCAGTTGCCTGAATTTATTTATTCGATCAACACACGTATATCACCAGCCCTAGGGGGGGGGGGGGGGGGGGTCTTCGTGGCTAAGCGAGGCGTCACCATCGAGTGCGAGCCAGGAGATCATCGCACTCGGGGATGCCACGGCATCGCCGGTGAAGGAGAGGTAGGAGGTTCACAAGTTTGAGTCCGGGTGTCGTTGGTGCCGGAGTTGGTGGTCGGGGCTTTAGAGGGAAGACCGGGGCAGCGACAACACGGCGAAGGCGGAGGTACCCGCCGGTCGCAGGTGGTTGGCCAGCAGGACAGGTCACAGAAGAGAGGAGGAAAAAGAAGGCGCATGGGAAGAGGAAAAAGATGGCTCCGTTGGATTTCAATCTACCGGCTAAGAAAATCGAATGATGCTAAAAAAACAGTTGCACTGCAAGTATGTGGCCCCTAAATTAAGTAACCAAAATGTAGTGATACGTACTAGTCTTCAGCCTGGCACGCTGCTGTGCCGCGTGCGGTGAAGATCGAATCAACCCACCATTAGTCGGTTTATTATTGTTACTCCTAGCTTCCTCTGTTTCTCCTCCCTGCGTAGAGCCGCCGCCGGCTGCTGCTTCAGCTATATAAACGAACGAACGCACGCACGCACGCCAGCACTCGAGTCATCTCGCGCGGAAAAGTTGAAGTGTTCTCTGCTGCTCCTGTATTTTAGCCCTGCAAACAGAGCGACCTTGGCTGAGTTGCGTGCGTGCCGTCCGTCGCTGTTTGCATGGCCTTCGCGCTCAAGCCGTCCCTCTCCGTGTCCTCCTCGGCTCTGCCGTTGAACCACCCCACGCGTCGCGGCCAGGCCGCGGTTGCGGTGCCCACGCCGGGTAGGCCCGTGGTCGGAGCGGTCGCCGTGGCGGCGGTGACCGCGCCCGCTCCTGCTGGGAGGTGCGCGTCGCTATCCGCGGCCGGCGAGCGCGGCCTGTCGGTGGCAGAGGCCATGTCTCGCGTCAGGGCGAATGGCAAAGTAAGTGCGCCGAGTGAGTGTACTAAGCTCAGTTCGCAGCATGCATGCACGTAAAAGATCGATGCTAATCGACCGAGGCTTTACTGTTGCGCGCGCGCGCAGACGGCGTTCATCCCGTACATCACCGCCGGCGATCCCGACCTTGCAACGACAGCGGAGGCGCTCAGGCTCCTCGACAGCCTCGGCGCCGACGTCATCGAGCTCGGCTTGCCCTTCTCTGACCCCTCTGCCGACGGGCCAGTGATTCAGGCATCCGCTGCGCGGGCGTTGGCCGCTGGCGCAACCACCGACGCCGTGATGTCGATGCTGAAGGAGGTGACGCCGGAGCTGTCCTGCCCCGTGGTCATCTTCTCTTACTTCAACCCCATTGTGCGCCGTGGGACGGGATGTTTCGCCGCGGCTGCCAAAGAAGCCGGTGTCAAAGGTAATTAACATATTAAATATTTTAACTGATGTTGACAATTAACACAACAGATTTGCTCTAATTCGCACTTGTTACGCGCATGTACTCCAGGCATTATCATACCCGACCTTCCATACGAGGAGATGCATGCTTTCAGGAAAAAGGCCATCAAGAACAATCTAGAGCTGGTACGTGCATGCCCTCATTAAACATTAATGCCATGTTAAATAGCTCAGGATTAAGCCAGTCCTTAAACAAGTTATTATGGTTTTTCAATAAATGATTGTAGATCCTCCTTACAACGCCAGCTACACCATTAGAGAGGATGAAAGAAATTACAAAAGCTTCAGAAGGGTTTGTTTACCTTGTAAGTTGCACAACACACATGCGTACAATCCTACTAGCTTCTTATTCCAATTTTGGCTTTGTGCTCAAGATCTCATGATTAACATTTTAATCTCATAATTAATGACATTATGCAGGTAAGTGTTACTGGAGTTACGGGAGCCAGGGCGACCGTAAATCCACGTGTCAAGGATCTTCTTCAGGAGATTAGACAGGTTTGTAGGAAAGATTTTTAAAACCATCTATTCTTTTCTCTTAACCAGTAAAGAAATAGTGTTAATTTACCACCTTGTTATGTTCAAAGTATCAACTGTCACATATATTTTGTAATTGTTCGCAGGTCACAGACAAGGCAGTGGCGGTTGGCTTTGGCATATCGACCCCGGAACATGTTAGCCAGGTAAATAACACATCAAAAGATTCACAAAAAAAATTATAATCTTGATTGAAAAATCTCAATAAGATTATTACATTGCTGACCTCCACTTATGAATGGACACAGATTGCTGAGTGGGGTTCAGATGGAGTGATCATAGGTAGTGCAATGGTCAAACAGTTGGGTGAAGCAAATTCTCCAAGAGAAGGATTAAAGAGGCTAGAAGTATATGCCAAGAGTTTGAAGAATGCACTCCCATGATATGCAATTAACATGGTTAATTATTTAGGGTGGCAAGCCAGAGCATGGTTGAAGAGGCTAGAAGACTTCACGGAGCATCAGGGATGCACTATAATGATATGTAATAGCATAGTTCATTCCCTAGATCACCATGATATATGTGGAAATAAAGGCGGTGAATTGTTCTTAATTTGTGGTCAAGTATGAAAGGGTAGAAGCAACATAGTTACATGTTGCTTTTATATGACAAGAACACCAACAGGTACATGCTGATGACCTGATCACGGCATGTGACACCACCTTCCACCTGCGCTACTACCTTGACACTGCTTCCTCATCGTACGACTACTAACCGGGAGCCGCACCCTATTAGAAGAACACGAGCAAGATAATTTTGTCAGGGATAATGGTATCATTGCCTCCACCCAAGCACAACTTAGAAGGGACATTTTTCATTGCTAGAGGTGATCCACCTACCCAAGAAATCAACGGCGAGTTTTGGGAAGAGATGCATCCACAGTCCCTGCAAGGTGAAGTGCATCCCCACACTCCTCCAGAAGATATTGCCACACATATGGTGAATACTCCAGACTCATTGTTTGGGATTGTGGAAATAGGTGATGAAGCGCATGCCTTAGCAGGGGCGCATGTTGCGTGTTATATAGCCACCAGAGGGCCTGGCGGCACACAAGATACAAGGGGTTAGGGTTTAGGTTAGGTGGAGATTGATCTCTTAAACTAACTACTAGGATCTTATCTCAACACCTAACCTATCCTAACAATATACAACACACGCAATATACAACATGTTTAACACTCCCCCTCAATCACAACTATCTAAGTTGAGATTGCGCCTGAAGGCTTCCAGCTGCCGCACTGACAAGGGTTTGGTGAAGCCATCTGCCACTTGATCACCAGTAGGCACAAAACGAATGTTTAGAAGCTTGTTGGCAACTCTTTCACGAACAAAGTGATAATCAATCTCAATATGCTTCGTCCTCGCATGAAACACATGATTGGCAGAGAGATAAGTAGCTCCAAGGTTGTCACACCAAAGGGAAGCCGCAGGTGAATGGCGAATACCCAACTCTGTGAGCAAAATTCTGCACCCAAATAATTTCAGCAGTAGCATTTGCTAGGGCCTTGTACTCAGCTTCTGTGCTTGACCGAGACACTGTAGCTTGCTTACGTGCACTCCAAGAAATCAGGTTGCCTCCAAAAAACACTGCAAAACCTCCAGTGGATCTTCGATCACCAGGACAACCTGCCCAGTCTGCATCTGAGAAAGCGCTGACCAACGTGGAGTCTGACTTAACAAGTTTGAGACCATGACTCTTGGTTGCTTGAAGATAACGAAGTATCCTTTTAACTGCTGTCCAATGAGTACTAGTAGGTGCATGCAAAAACTGAAAAACCTTGTTGACTGAAAAACATATATCTGGCTTGGTTAATGTCAAATACTGCAAAGCTCCTACAACACTCCTATATCTGGTGGAATCTTCAGCTCCAAGCACCTCTCCATCATGAAGAGACAACTTTTCGGACGTAGACAACGGAGTGGAGGAAGGTTTACATTCTTTCATGCCCACTCGCTCAAGGATGTCACGGACATACTTTTCCCGAGATAAAAGAATGCCACGGCCCACGTGTTTTACCTCAATACCAAGAAAAAAAATGAAGGGTGCCCAAATCCTTGAGCGCAAAATCCATACGAAGGTCCTGAAGAAGTGCTTCAACTGCTCGAGAGGAAGAACTGGTGACGATAATATCATCAACATAAATAAGCATAAAAATAGTTACTCCATGCCGATGATAGAAAAACAAGGAGGTATCTCCTTTGGAAGCAGCAAAACCAAGAGACTGTAACTTGGAGTACAAACGATAATAGCATGCTCTGGGAGCCTGTTTTAAACCATAGATTGCTTTGTCAAGCTTGCAAACGTGCCGTGGTAAAGCTGAACTTTCATACCCAGGAGGCTGCCTCATAAACACCTCTTCTTCCAGAACACCATGCAAAAACGCGTTCTTTACGTCTAGTTGTCGTATGCACCAATTCTTAGATATTGCAACGGAAAGAACCAAGCGGATAGTTGCAGCTTTTACCACAGGGCTAAAGGTATCCTCATAATCAATTCCATACCTTTGCTTAAAACCTTTGGCCACAAGATGTGCCTTGTATCTATCAATCGTGCCATCAGACTTGCATTTCACCTTGTACACCCATTTGCAGTCAATCACGTTTCTCCCTCTGACCGGTGGAACCAAGTGCCATGTCTTGTTTGCAACTAGGGCGGAAAACTCTTCATCCATGGCCTGCCTCCACTTAGGATCACCAAGTGCATCATGCAGATTCTTCGGTTCACCTGTGGCACAAAAGGAACCCCATCGAACAAAACCATCTTTATATACCTTGGGTTTCGCAATGCCACTTTGGGACCGAGTGTGGGACCGAGCAGGAGGAGGTGGAGCTGGCCGAGCATGCTGTAGCTGGAGACGATCGTGTGTGGCTGAAACAGCAGAGTCGGATGCAGGAGACGCCGGTGCAGAAAATCCCGAGTCCCCTTCTTGTAGAGAGCCAGGGGGATCCGGTGCGGCAGCCGCTGGCGAACTGCCACTTGGCAGTTCCGATTTGGAGGGCTCCGCGCCAGGCTCCACACGCCGCGCCTCGTGGGGCGCACGGGGCCCGCTCCTGGTCGGCCCGCCAGGAGACCGCTCGCCCTCCCACGCTGAGGACAATGCGGTGGGGCGCGCAGCTGGCCCACGCGGTGGCTCGGGGCGCCCGCCTGGCCCCCCACCTGCAGGCGTAGATCCCGGCGTGGATTCGCCTGGTGCGGCTGGCCCACGCGCCGAATCGGGGCGCCCGCCTGGCCCCCCACCTGCGCACGTGGATCCCGGAGTGGATTCGCCTGGCGCCGCGCCAGGTGCGGATCCCGCGGCTGATCCGCCTGCCGCCGCCGATCCCGAGGGCACCTGAGGATCTTCTGTGGCTGCATGCATGTCATTAGTTTCTTGCATAAAATCGTAGGGGTTATCACCATAATCCTCAGCGTTCGGCTGCTCGGTTTCCTGCACACTTTCAGCTGGTTCATGTATTAGACAAGGACATATTGTCACCAGCAAGATCCGCTCCCCCTTGAGCAAAATGAGGAGATGGCAGGAGGTGGGAAGGGAGAAGAAGTAGTTCTTTTCGAAGCTGTGCACCGGCATTGTAGTGAAGGCTGGCGAAAGGAAAAACTTGCTCATCGAAGATAACATCACGTGAAACATAGACACGACCAGAAGAGATATCAAGACACTTATAACCCTTGTGAAGAGTGTTGTATCCGAGGAAAGCACATTGCTTGCACCGGAATACAATCTTGTGCTTATTGAAGGGACGCAAGTTTGGCCAGACGGCACACCCAAATATGCGAAGAAAAGAATAGTTGGGCTTCGTGCCAAAGAGTCGTTCTAGAGGTGTTTGATTCTTGATAACTCTACTAGGGATGCGGTTTATAAGATAAACGACAATAAGGAACGCTTCGTCCCAAAACTTGAGTGGCATAAACGCGTGAGTAATTAAAGAGAGGCCAACTTCTACGATGTGTCTATGTTTCCGCTCGGCAGAGACGTTCTGTTGATGAGCATGTGGGCAAGAAACGTGAGGCGTGATGCCAATACGTTCAAAAAAGGAATTCAACCATTGGTACTCCCCACCCCAATCGGTTTGCATGGCAATGATCTTGCGATCAAAGAGTCGTTCAACATGAGCTTGGAAGAGACGAAATTTTTCAAAGACATCAAATTTATTTTTGAGCAAATATATCCAACTGAACTTGCTAAAATCATCAATAAAACTGACATAGTATTTCTGTCTTCCTACAGAGACGGGTCCAGGACCCCAAACATCTGAAAAAATAAGCTCTAAAGGAGCTGTCGACTCACTAGTTGAACGCGAATAAGGCAACTCATGGCTCTTGGCCATTTGACACGCGTCACACACTAGTAGGTGATCTTGTTTATTCGAAACAGGAAGATTGAAGTCGGGGAGAATCTTTTGAACTACCGGAAGAGCTGGGTGCCCTAGGCGCTTGTGCCACCGAGATGTGGAGGGTTTGATGGTGGCAAGGACTTGACGTTGAGGGGCACTTTGCCGTCCGGTCATGGGGAACAAGCCCCATCTACTCTTGTTTTGAAGGATTGTTCTCCGGGTAGCCTGATCCTTGACAAGAAAGAATTCAGGGTGAAGTTCAATGAAAACATCATTATCTTGGATAAGATTATAGGCCGAAAGTAGGCTCTGGTCGGCACTAGGAGCATGGAGAATGTTGTTTAAGTGGAGGGAACCAGAGGGAGTAGATAATACTGAATGGCCAATATGTGCTATGTCCATACCTTGCCCACTTGCTGTGTGGATCTGGTCGGTGCCAGTGTAGCGGTCTCGAACGGCCAGCTTCTCTAATTCCCCCGTGACATGGTCAGTGGCGCCGGTGTCGAGATACCAGTTAGTATCTACGCCATAGGAGTGGGCAGAGTTGGCGGAGCGGGAGTTGCCACCGCCGCCGCCGCCACCACGCCCACCACCGCCGCGTCCGCCGCCACCACCGCCGCCTGCTGGGTTACGCACGTTGTTGTTGTAGCTCTTGTCGAACCATTTCCTGCAGCGCCACGCACCGTGGCCTTCCTCCTTGCAAATCTGGCAGCGCTCGCGGTCACTGCGCTCACCGCGGTCACCACCCTATTGGCGCGGCGCGCCGCCACCTGAGTTGTCATTGTAGTTGCCGCCGTTGTAGCCACCACGGCCAGCACCCTGGCCGCCACGTCCGCCTCCGTAGCCGCCTCGACCACCCTTTGCGGCGAGGTTGGCGGAGTGATGGGCAGTGTAGGCTGCTTGCTGGGCGGCGATCCGTGACTCCGCGGAGAGCAGCAGCGAAAAAAGTTCGCTGAGGCCGATCAGTTGATCGGTAATAGCGCGTGTAGAGATGGCGGTGACAAACCCGTTGTAATCGGGTTCGTGCATGAGGCCCTCCAAGATGTGCGAGACGATGTCGTCTTCATCGAGCGGTTTTCCAGCGGCGGCGAGCTCATCTGCAAGCCCCTTCATCTTGGTGAAGTAGGCGGCGGCAGAGAGATCGCCTTTGCGTGCGTTCCCGATTGCCGAACGAAGCTGAATCTGGCGTGCCCTCGACTGCGTAGAGAAGCTTTCCACCAGAGCATGCCACACTCCCGCAGCGGTGGTGTGGTTCGAGACCTGCATCAGAACCTCTCGGGACAGGGAGGTGAGCAAAAAAGTGAGCACCTGTTGGTCTTGAGTGACCCAGATCGCATGTTCTGGGTTGGGCGTCTCGGTGATCTCCTTCTTCCCGGCGGTGTCCTTCTCGGAGACGATGACGGCAGCGGGCTCCTTGATCGAGCCGTCAAGGTAGCCCATCATCGCGGCGGCTCTGACATGCGGGAGCACCTGGGCCTTCCACACCAGGAAGTTGTCGCGGGTGAGCTTTTCGGTGATGGTGTGGCCGAGGGCAGCGAGGGAGGGCATAGCCATGGCGTGAGCGGAGGAGGAGGATGACATAACCTAGACGTATGGAAGAACTAGGCTCTGTATACCATGTGGAAATAGGTGATGAAGCGCATGCCTTAGCAGGGGCGCATGTTGCGTGTTATATAGCCACCAGAGGGCCTGGCGGCGCACAAGATACAAGGGGTTAGGGTTTAGGTTAGGTGGAGATTGATCTCTTAAACTAACTACTAGGATCTTATCTCAACACCTAACCTATCCTAACAATATACAACACACGCAATATACAACATGTTTAACAGGGACAACTGCAATGGGGGTGGAAGACAAAGAACAACGTCGTTCACTTTTTAAAAGGCTTCACAAAGTTCCAGCGCCTCCACCCCCTCCCATGGCAAGCATTCTTGAAGAAAATACCTCCACCATAGTTCATGAAGAGAATGAGATTGCGGCTGCATGCTGATGAAGAAATTTCACATGCTCCTGAAGCAAATGAGCATCCCACTAAAAATGTCGATATAAATAAGAATGCACCGGTGAATGCCTCTTTTATTGAAGAATCTGTACAAGAGACAGATATGGATGTTGAATAAACTGCCATTCCAACTCAAAGGTCGTGGCCCTGACTCAAGATGCCTGAATGCGACAAACCATACCGTGAACTGACCGTCTTCAACAGGCCAATTGTGAACCCTGTGCCGCGTTTGCCTCATCTTCATGGTCCTGGATGAAAAGGGCCTTACTGGTTCAACGAGCGAAGAGCTGCTCATACTCCGAGGTTCTTCGAGTCTGATTACAATCCACATTATGCCCCACAAATCACTTTAGATCGCTTCTGGAACCATCATCAACGCCAATACTATTCATGTGTGTTATATAATCAGTACCGAGTTTTTGCTCATCGCCATATCTCCATTGGTGCTCGTTGCCTGAATTCATTGAGGCCTCCATGTTATCTTTTGTGTCACACGTAGCTTCCTCCTACTTATAATGCATCCGAGTTCCCATAATGTAATAAATATGCCATGACCTGATCTATGTTTATCGGCTCTGCTGACATTCATGATTCCACACGTACCTCACCTACCATTAATTGCTAACAAACATGCCATCCCAATGTACAGAGCCAACAACTTAAGACCAAAACAAGCCACCCTCTGCTTCCTTTGCTGGAGCCGAACTCTAAGCTGAGCAAGAGGTGCAATTTCTGGCTTTTGTTGGCCGAGTCGAGCTCCGCAGCAACCACCTGTGCGATAGAGAGGTGCAGGACCTCGGCCCGCTGTCGTGCTCTGCGACGAGGAGGCGGGAGGAGGAAGAGAGCGTGATGTGGAGGCGGCTCTGGCCACGACGGGAGCTGACAGGAGTGGTGGTGGCACTAATCGAAGGGGAGGGGACCAGATGGGCGCACAGGACGGCTGTTCTTGTGGGGAAAAGGATGGGAATGGCCGGAGTGAAGGAAAAAAAAAGGAGAAGAGAAACAAAAGAAAATAAGTGGCAACCGACGAATGAGTGGTTCCATATGAAAGTACTACCTATGTAACTTTTTAGAATATGTTTTTAGAGTCTACCACAATGTGAAGACACAGAATTTAGAGTTGCATTTTAGTAGAATTGATCCGATAGTGTAAAAACATTTTAGAAAGAAGAATAGTGTTGCTTTGTTGTTAATTAACTGCAATAACTACCCACATAAGAGGTAGATAAGTGCACATAAGCACCGATAAAAAAACTAGCACAAAGTCATAAAATGTTAGCCAAGTCCCAGCTGGTTGGGTTCAAGACCTAACAACAAAGATATGATAAAAGGGTTACACGCCATCCTGTTCATAAAAAAGATACATGATATTCTGTTGGCAAAAAGACAAATACACAGTATGCAATTAAGATTTCTAGTTCCCGTCAGCCAGTGAACCTGAGAACAAGGGAACATATGAAAGATAAGGACTCTTCCAGTCATGTGCAAGATCACTTATAAGATGCACCTTCCTAGAATCCATGTCGTATGACATTAGTTTCGTCACTGATCTGCATGTCGAGTAGAATCTCGTAAGTAATATAAATATCAGATTGCATTCTGGGTGGATGATAATATTGTAGTCCTGCTCATAAGATGAATCATCTGCTCCAAACAATTGCAAATGGCTGAGATTGTGCTTCAAGGTCCAACTTTCAGTACTAGAATCTCCAAGAGCCCACATTGATAGTTCAGAATCACTAGAAATTACAACATACAATTGTCCCTGTGATACATAAACTTCACGAGCAATACAAAGAATCATGCGACGGAGGAATATGAATGACCCGACAATTTCCCTCCATGTCGATGGCTACAACCTTATCTTTGTAGGATGATAAATATAACACCCCTCTGAAAAATGTGCTGCTGGAATATTTGTCTATACCAATTGGACATTTCCAATCGCTCCGATGTGTCCAGGCTCCAGCTTTGGAAGAGTAGATCCCCAATGTCTTGACGTGTGTATCATCGGCCGGTGCAAACTCAAGTACATGGAAGTGAGAGGAGACGACTGGGTCGAACCCCAGGCGAGCGACGCGCACCTTGCGGGACCAGTCGGTGCCAGGCACGGCAATCCATGTCTTAGTGGCCGGATTGCACACCACGTAGTCCGTTGCCCCGTGATAATCGGTCTGCTGTCGTCGGCAAAGCAGGAGGCCATTGCAGCAGTCCAACATGTCAATGTGAATGTCACAGAGTCTGTATTTGGGCAGGAACTTGAGGGCGGGGTCGATGCTGCGGCACCACTTCTTCCCTGTTAGGCTTTTGTAATGACGGTTCATAGTTGTGCGACACAGATGGCCGGTTCTGTAGAAGAAGCCGGCGAGGGTTGACCGAGGCAGCTTCTTGCGGTGGTCAGGGTTGGAGACGACGTCGCGCCATCGCGTGCAGACGCACTTGCAGCAACGGGTGGATTTGAAGGGCACGCGCGAGATGATCTCGACGAGGAGATCGTCGGAGAGCCAGGAGAACGGGCTCCTCTCTGTGTCCCTCTTCTTCTTGGAGACCCGGGCTTCCATTGCCGGCGAAACTACAGATTGACCGGTGCCACGCGAGCTGCGAACGGACAGCTAGGGTTTGTGTGCGCGGCGGCGATGCGAGCGGGGGTGGAGCTGGAAAGGACAAGGGTGCAGCCGTGCAGGCCTCTGGAATATATGTGCGGCGGTGGGCCGTACGAGTCGATGGAAACGCGAAGTGGTTTTCCATACGACGGTACGAAGCTGTATCCTTGATGGATGCCGCGCGATCCACACGATCAGCTGTATACGCATTGTGATACAAGCCTTTGGCAATCTGGCCATCCGGCTGTTTGTTCACGTCCCTGTACTGATTGCTAGTCGTGGATTAATTCATCCATCGTCTTATCTAGCTAGGTCCAGAGGATGATGAATCCATCAGCTGTGCATGAGCTACTGTTGACACCAGATTTTGGCACGGTCAATAACTTATTTAAGATAGCCTCAAATGGAGAAGTGATCTTCATGAAAGAGTTTCGTATTGTCGATATGAACATCTTTGAAGTTTGGGTCATCGCAGTCCGATTTCATCTCGAAGGCCGAAACTATGCTCAAAGTACTAAGATCTTATATTCAGAGTATAGTTTGGCTGATTAAGCCCCCAAGACGATCTCAAATGGAATAATTATCTACACGGATTGTCTTCGTC
This sequence comes from Triticum timopheevii, assembly GCA_963921465.1. Lineage (NCBI taxonomy): Eukaryota > Viridiplantae > Streptophyta > Magnoliopsida > Poales > Poaceae > Triticum > Triticum timopheevii. Next base: position 556,962,990 of record OY997270.1, read on the forward strand.
TCGTCGAAACGACCGATTTTGATATAAAAATCGTTCCAATCCGAGTTCGTATGCAAAAGTTAGATCCATCGGAATACAGCCCTGTCAGGAGGCAAAAACTGGCGCGCCCCACCAGACACCTTGTCTGATGGGTAGCGCGACGGTAGCCTGTTTTGTGCGACCGATTTGACCCTCAAGATGACCTCTGATCAAAAAACGTTCAACATAAAAGTTGTTCGTCTCGTCGAAACGGTCAAGATTGCTTTTGTGCTCGTTTCCATCCGAGATCGTTTACCACCACAAAAAAGACCCGCAAGGTGCAGCCAGTTTAAACCGAACAGTTTTGAAAAGTTCGGACAAAACCAATCCGAATTTGACTAGGGTTTTGAACGTGAATCCAAGCCTTTTCCTTGCACGGGAAGTCCAGCCGCCTCTTATATACCTAAGGGGTGACGGCTGATTGAACAACACACAATCAAACAAATCATCTACCACTTTTTACCTTTACCTTTATCTCTCTCCCTCGTTCTTCTTCTTCCTCGTTCTTCGTTCGTTCTTCTTGTTGCAGGGCGGCGAACCTCGAGGCCCTAGGGGCGATTAGGTCGACCTAGGGCAGCCCATAGCCACCGCGCGCCCAGACGGAGTCCCTCCCGGGCGTGTGGGGTTTCGGGTCTTCAAAAGCATCCGCCGGATTGCCTGCGTACCGCGCTTCCGGACGGGTCTCCTTCGACGTGAGCTGCGGTGTATCACCCTCGGCGTTGGAGATACACGGTGACGTGTTCGTGTGCGAACACACTTTTTGGCGACTCCGCTGGGGACGAAGCTTTGAACGGTCTCTAGCCCGTTCTTGCTACGAAGAGATCGTCATCAAGTTGCTGCAATCTACAAAGGTAATATGAATACCCAATTCCCCTTTGTAGATGCAAATAATCCATATGTTGTTGCTGGATCACCTATTGAGCATAATGTATCGGCTAGACCTAGTTTTATCAATCATGCATCTAATTATGTGCAAGGGCCGATGCAAAACAATCTTCATGTTTCAAATTCTTATAAATTTAGCAACATGCAACATATGTATCCCAACTCCCATGCATCGGCAACCCCACAAATTCATATGCCGATGAGCAACATGATGAGTTCGGTTAATCAATTTGAAACACCCCAAGTTAGAATTTCCAATGCCATACAAGAAAGTGTTTCACCCTTTTATTCATCGGCAGCTAATGTGCAATATAGTAATCCAACCATGCCGATGAATGAGAGAATTGGCCATACTACTAATGGCTATTTGGCCAGTTACTCTCAACTGTCATATGCTACACCTCATGTTAGTAATTCTTCGGCACCATACGCAACTGTAGATGCTCATAATTCGGCTTCACACCTTCCTGGTTATAGCCAAATGAATGTCAATTTTACAGGAGCGGTTGTGCCCAACATTGTAGAAGATGAGGTAGTGGTGGCTGCTTTGAAGAGTTTAGTCCAAAATAAGAGAATTAGTGCTCTTTGCCTTGAACAACATGAAAAGGGGCTATTTCCTGATTATGCCGCAATGAAAGCTAGAGTTTTGCAAGAAGATGAATCTTTGCCAATTGATAAAATTGGCGAGCAAAAGTGTGGTATTACAACACTGCATATGCCTTCACCTAGTACTACATCATATTATACACCCCCTACAGAATTGCAAAATTTCGGCAACACCCGTGTGTCATTGCCGAAAGAATCTAAAAGCATTGGGGGGCAATCATATCCGGAGTGGGCTGAAATTGAGAAAAAGCTTAAAGCTAATTTTGCCGCTCGCCGTCAGAAACAAATAGAAAAGGAATTGGCTCAGATAAAAGAAGCATTGCCAATTGGTACTATCAATGAAAAGAAGGATGATTCGGAACATGAAAGTGCTTCGGTTGAAAAAGCCGAATCAAGTAGTATACATTCTGAATCCATCAAATCCAACGAGGCAAGCATTATTGAGAAAGGGCATGGCAAGCATAGGAAAACAACGGTGCTTGATTTTTCTAAAGTTAATGGAACCTACTTCCTGCCCTATGAGTTCCGTGCCATAGAAATTGATGAGCTTCAAGGACAAGAACAAGTAGTCGAATAAAGTTCGGTTGACAAAGATCTTCAAATTTATGATGCACGAAATCAAGAAGAAAATTGTGACATGGTGTTGGGAAGTCATCCAGAAGCAAAGCACAATATTATTCATCATATGCATTCATCATGCTCTCCCAACATATTTGAAGAGGTATATCTAGCAAGTAATTTACCTATTTTCAGATTTGGTCACAACTTTATTGTTGATGCATCTATTAGAAAAATTCTAATAAGTAATTTTCAAAGACCAATGAAGAAGGGCAATATACTTGTTAGCAATAAAATTGTTACTAAGTATATCGGTCAATATATTGTACCATTCAAAGAGACCGATAGTGACTTATTACTGCAACCAAAGCTTTTCCCGTTGCTTTATTTAAAGTTCATATCTAATTGGGTAGCTTTGTTTGCTTCATACTTGGCTTACGCATGGTCTCAATTGAGACGTGTATGTTCTAACTACTTTGATTTCAGAAATTCAAAGCCAATGTTAAAATCTTTTGAGAAAACCGATGCTAGTATAGTTTCTTATTTAAGGACATCGGAAAAAGAATGCGAAAGAGAATTCATAGCCGAATGGGAAGATGCCAAATCTGAACCATTCGTTTGCTTAACTCCAAAGCCGTTCTCACAACAAGATCGGCTAGAAAACAAAAGGTATACCTTTGATTCAAACATGTGTGATCAAATCTTTGATTTGTTGTTGAAAAATAATTACATTAGAATTCTTGATCACCATGTTAAGCCATCAATTCAAGGACGAATGTATTGTAGGTTGCATCATTCGTTCAAACATAATTTTGAGGATTGCAATATGTTTCGTCAAATAGTCAAATCGACCATTGATAAAGGATGATTGAAATTTGTTGAGACACCAAGAGATGACCAGTCTATTCCGATTGGTCCCGATGGCAGAAAGTTTTTGCATCGGCTGATTCAAGCCAATCCATTTAAAGAGAAGGTAAAAACAGCAGGTGATGGGATTGAGCTTTCAAGTAAAGAATTTGTTGAAGAGCATAATGAACATAACCTTGAGGGCAAAAATTCCATCGAAGCTACAATGGAGACGCCAAGGACTGGGGGGCAGCAAGCAAACCCAATGATCGATGGAAGCAAACCAAAAGAAAACAAAGGCCGAAATAAGCGCAAGTGTAAGAGATCAAAAATCACCTTCGCTGAACTATTGGATAAATATCAAAAGAAGAGTGAAGAGAAGAATGCTTATCGGCCAAATCATGCAAAGAAACCAAGATCACCCCCAAGGCGCAAATATGAGGATCGGTATTGGCAAAGTGCGGATTTTAATGCAACATATTCATATCCTTATTTTGGGCCGCCAATGCCAATGTCGTGGATGCCTCCCTATGCTCATATAGATACATATTCATCATGGGACAGGTATGATACAATGGCACATTCTCCATCTTATTTTAGACCATCTCACCAATATTATGCAGCTCCAAGAAGATCAACATCTGAACAATCACATGTTAAAGACCGTTTCAATCATAAGGAATCGGTCCAGAGCTCAAGGAAGAAGAAAGAGGTGGTCAAACAAGTTTACTGCGTTAAAAGAGATGGTCGTAAGAGTGCTACTTCAGATTTGATCTCAAATAAAAAAGAGCCAATGAAAGTGTTGACATTGGCTACTAAAGGCAATGAGACGAAGCAACCAATTATTAAGAGTCAAAGTGCCAAATCTGAAGAAAAGAAGTTGAGAGTGCACAAGGCCAAGAAAGAATTGCCATTGGTCAAAACAGAATCACAGCCGAGATGCCCACTCGGCTTATCGTATTGGCAAAAGAAGGAATTACAAAATCTTAGTGCACAAGAGCTGAGAAAGAGGAACATGGCATGGGTTTCCAAGAAGATCAATCAAGACAAAAATGATGTGCATGCTTCTGTTGCAACAAGTATAACAAAAGTGAAGAAGGAAAATAATGAAAGCCACAAACAATTAAGCCGAAGGTATGATTAGTTACCCTCCATGGACTTATTTTGATCCATGGATGCAACATAATTTTCCATATCATGACAGAGTATTACCAAATCACTATATATTTGGTTAGTTACATTTTTGTTGCTAAGACAAAGGGGCCAAAATATTTTATTGCTATTTTATTTGTTTATTTCGGCTATACATGCTTTAATGGATGAATTCTACATGGACCTCATGATAATGGCCGATAATTAACTATCGTCCTAAGAAACTATCCGATCATGGCCGGTGTAATATTCTTACATCGTTCTTAGTTCGAATGGAGAGCGAGACAAGTACTATGGAGATTATGTTTTGATAGTTGAATTCATAACAATGGTCATGGTGTAGGTGTTGTTTATATATCTCCATATGGTGCTGTTATGTGAAGCCTCATGCCTCTTAAAATATTTTTACACAATAATCAAAGCTGAATATGAAATTTATTCGGTTTGGAGCTTTTGGTTGCTATAGGTGCTATACATATTGAGGCTTCCGGTGATTCGTTATTAGTAGTGCAACAAATATCCAAGGGTTATCAATGTTTTGACGGATCACTTATAGTTTATCTTTTGGTATGTCTAGATGCAAGATTTACCTTGGGTTGCTTTGAAATTGTTCATATATCTAGGCATGACAATTCGAAAGAGTTGGCACAGCAAGCGTCCGGCTACTATGTTAACCATGGTGTATTGCATTTCTATCAATAGCCGATGCTAGGTCTTGTCAACATAGGTAAGGCTGAATCGAAGCCCACCGCTTCGGCCACTAATGAAACTTTTATGAAGGCGAAGTAAGGATTGAAGGAAGTTCATTCTTGATTATCTGCAAAATCCTAGCGAAAGGGTGAACAATGTGGTTCGGAGGATGGTTTTGATCTATGGAACCTTATCACCGGATTGTTATAGAAGCTGAGAAGTTTTCACCCAAGTTTGCATCAAGAGGTTCAAACAAGCAATGGCCGATATATACTTGTCGTCCTAAGAACATGCAAAATGGCCGATGGAGTGTTGACATCGTCCTTAGAACAAGCTATGCGGAAGTTATTTTTCGGCACACAAACTTTGCCGAAAAACAGGGGGGCATGTGTTGACACCAGATTTTGGCACGGTCAATAACTTATTTAAGATAGACTCAAATGGAGAAGTGATCTTCATGAAAGAGTTTCGTATTGTCGATATGAACATCTTTGAAGTTTGGGTCATCGCAGTCCGATTTCATCTCGAAGGCCGAAACTATGCTCAAAGTACTAAGATCTTATATTCAGAGTACAGTTTGGCTGATTAAGCCTCCAAGACGACCTCAAATGGAAAAATTATCTACACGGATTGTCTTCGTCTCGTTGAAACGATCGATTTTGGTATAAAAATCGTTCCAATCCGAGTTCGTATGCAAAAGTTAGAGCCATCGGAATATAGCCCTGTCAGGAGGCAAAAACTGGCGCGCCCCACCAGACACCTTGTCTGATGGGTAGCGCGAGGGTAGCCTGTTTTGCGCGACCGATTTGACCCTCAAGATGACCTCTGATCAAAAAACGTTCAACATAAAAGTTGTTCGTCCCGTCGAAACGGTCAAGATTGCTTTTGTGCTCGTTTCCATCCGAGATTGTTTACCACCACAAAAAAGACCCGCAAGGTGCAGCCAGTTTAAACCGAACAGTTTTGGAAAGTTCGGACAAAACCAATCCGAATTTGACTAGAGTTTTGGACGTGAATCCAAGCCTTTTCCTTGCACGGGAAGTCCAGCCGCCTCTTATATACCTAAGGGGTGACGGCTGATTGAACAACACACAATCGAACAAATCATCTACCACTTTTTACCTTTACCTTTATCTCTCTTCCTCGTTCTTCTTCTTCCTCGTTCTTCGTTTGTTCTTCTTGTTGCAGGGCGGCGAACCTCGAGGCCCTAGGGGCGATCAGGTCGACCTAAGGCAGCCCATAGCCACCGCGCGCCCAGACGGAGTCCCTTCCGGGCGTGTGGGGTTTCGGGTCTTCAAAAGCATCCGCCGGATTGCCTGCGTACCGCGCTTCCGGACGGGTCTACTTCGACGTGAGCTGCGGTGTATCACCCTCGGCGTTGAAGGTATACGGTGACGTGTTCGTGTGCGAACAGCTACTAGCTTCACCAAACGCACCGGCCAGCGGCTGATCGATCAGGAGATCGTCTACATGCGTGTTGCCGCTATTCAAAACATCCGCTAGCAGAAATCCACGAGCAAAAGTTAGCTTTAATTTCTTCTTGTTGTCTCGTCGGACGTACTTGATCGCGTGAGGAATCTGCGGCAGGCACGCGCTTCCTACCAAACTTGATCTACGAATTCACTAGATTTTTTATATGATAAACACGAATTGACTAGAATTTTCATAACCTTTCATCTGAAGGGTATCTTTTAGGCCTTCTACGAAAAAGGCTTTCGTCCCGCTATATTGATATAGCAACCGCCCGATACAACAAAGAGTCCAATGCTGGGGCAAACAGCACAAGCATGCCCAAAAGAAACAAAAGAGAAAGAAGAGAGAAAATAATGTCCACAGCGTCGGATCGACGAAAACGATGATAACCCAAAACCGTTGCGCCCACCGGAAATGTACCACCTCGCTCCAGGCACCTCGAACCTCCACATACCAAGCAGCACTTTCAGGAAGGAACACGACGACGACGACGACGCTGCTGCCCGGGCAGGTCCTAGGGTTTCCCCTGGTACGCGGAGGGGCGTGGGGTAGGGGAAGACCCGACGCCCTTCAGGAAGGAACGATGGCACCCACGGGCGTTACCGCGTCGGTGCCGGCAAGCCGGCCCGGATTTCTCCCATCCGCCAAACACCCACAACCCCGAACAGTCCGACGCGCACCACCAGACAAGCCACCCACGAACGTGCGCCACCACGGACTTGCCATCATCACCGCCGCCTCACCGTGGTCATCGAAGAGAGACCGACGAGGACGAGAGGGAGCAGCCGGGAACGAGGAACAACAGCGAGAGAAGCCACGCTGGAGGAGACAACCTCCACCGCCATCGGCGGTCACCGACCGGACGCGGCAAGGGGAGCGTACCAAGCCCTCGAGGCCCGGCCGGGCCCAAAAGGGGCTCGTGAAGCACCCGTCGCCGAGCTGCAGTAGACGTGCCGCCGTCTCCACCACCCCCCGCACGAGCCGCACCACCATCGCCCCTGCCGGAGCCGCCGCAGGCAAGACCGAGTCTGGCCCGCCCAGACCCAGATGGGGCCCAAAAGGGCCCAGATCTGGGCCGGCGGGCGCCGCCACCATCCATCGTGCCAGCGCGCCGCCAAGGGGTTGCGCCGCCACCTCTAGGCCACCCGGAGCTGCGCCGCCAGGAGCAGCCGCCGCTGCCGGAATCACCGTTGACCGAGGAGCACCACCGCGGGACACCACCACCCGAGCCATGGCACCGCGCGCGGTGAAGGGACGGCCGCCGCCGCCGCCAACACCACGCGGGCAGGGCCCGGTGGCGCAGGCCGGCGGCGGCGGGAGGAGGGGAACGGGAGGGGAGGCGCTGGAGGGCGGGGAGATGGGCCCCCGGTCGCCTCGCTCGGGGAGGCGACGCGGGGGGCGGGCCGGGAGGGAGTAGGGAGGCGGGGAGCGGCGCGGCGCGCGCGGCCGGAGGCGCGGGAGGGTGGGGGGAGGGGGCCGGCGGCGGCGGCGGAGCGGGAGGAACCCTAGGGTTCCAAAGTCTGAAAAATAGGAAACACAGATGTCAATGCGAGATAAAAATATTTAGCACCACCCACACATCGTGGAAGAATTGGGCATCGATTGATGATTGGGCCCACACACATAAACTAGTATATATCGGCCACTGTTACCCCACTGCCACTGTCTCATTCGAGCTCACTGGTGGTTCTTTGGACGAGTGACGTGCTTAATTTATTGCCTCTTGGATTTGACATCGGAGTAAGTAGGTGCTTCGGTGTCTAGATTTTTCTTATGGCATCGGCTCGATAATGGAGAGCACCCGTGCCAAGTGAAGCAATAGTGAATTTGACACCAGTTTTAGCTTACGTTGTGAAGGAACTTAGTCTCCACCATTGATTAAATTAGGGAGGGTGTGCTGAAGAGAAACCAGACACTTGACTCTATTTCCACTCCTTATCTTTTGTATACAAGACTACTGAGAGCGAGTAAAGAGCGAATGCATTGAGTGTCGATCCTCTATTCCTCTGCAGTATATACAGGTTACAGCCGTGCGCATAGCGCAGTTACAGAGAGAGAGCTAGGCGCGTCGTGCGCAGAGAGAGGGAGAGACCGTGGGGGCACGACATGCCCATGCAGGCCCATGCAGGATGGGACGTGCGCATGCACGAGGAGTACTAGCAACTGTTAACACCCCGCCGCAGCTGCAGCATCCGGTGGTCAGATGCACAAGCTGGATCGGAACTCCTGGAAGGCCGGCGTGGGAAGTCCCTTCGTCAGAACGTCGGTGAACTGCTGCATGGTGGGGACGTGGAGTGCACGAAACTTGCCGAGGGCCACCTTCTCGCGAACGAAGTGGATGTCGAGCTCCATGTGTTTCGTGCGCCGGTGATGGACGGGGTTGGCTGCCATGTACACGGAGGAGATATTATCACAGAAGACGACTGTGGCCTTGGGCAACGGGACACGGAGCTTGCCGAGGAGTTACCAGAGCCAACAACATTCGGCGACCGTGTTGGCGACTGTGCGGTACTCGGCTTCGGCGCTGGAGCGGGAGACCGTGGCCTGGCGTTTACTCGACCAGGAGATCAGGGAGTCACCGAGGAACACGGCGTAGCTGGAGGTGGAGCGTCGCATGTCGGGGCAGACGGCCCAGTCGGCGTCAGAGTATGCGACTAGGTCAAGCGACGGCGAGCGATGTAGGTGCAGTCCATGATCAGTGGTGACGCGCAGGTAGCAGAGTACTCTCTTCACAAGAGCAAGGTGTCCAGAGTGTGGGGGTCATTGATGACCAGGCAGCATTGCTGCATGGCGTATGCGATCTCCGGTCGCATACTGAAGGGCTCCAACGAGACTGCGATATTCTGACGCATCGGGGATCGGTGCGCCATCCGTGGCTGAGAGCTTGGAGTGCATGTTGACGGGGGTCGAGGCAGGTTTGCACACAATCATGTTGGCGCTCTCCAATAGCTCTTCAGTATAGCCGCACTGGGAGAGGTAGAAGCCGCGGTCGTCTCTGGTGACGGCGATCCCCAGGGAGTAGGGCCCGAGGTCTTTCATGGATAATTCCGCGGACAACTGCTGTTGTAGGCGTTGGAGAAGGGTCGACGAGGAAGCGAGGATTATGTCGTCGACATACAGTAGCAGGTAGGCCGCGCCATCATCACGGTGTAGCATGAACAGCGATGGATCGGAGCGGGAGTCGGGGAAGCCGATGGTGCGGATGAAGGCAGGCGAACCGCGCGAACCAGGCGCACGGCGCCTGCTTGAGGCCGTAGAGGGACTGGTCGAGGAGGCATACATGGTCGGGGTTGTTGGCGTCGACAAACCCGACCGGTTGCTGGCAGTAGACGTGCTCGGTGAGGTGACCACGTAGGAAGGCATTGTTCATGTCCATCTGATGAACTGGCCATTGGCGTGTCGCATCTACAGACAGAACGGCGCGAATTGTGGCTGCCTTGACCACCGGCGAGAACGTCTCGTCAAAATCAACTCCAGGCCGCTGAGAGAACCCGCGGACCACCCACATTGCTTTGTAGCATTCCAGGCTCCCGTCGGCTTTGAATTTGTGACGGAAGAGCCACTTGCCAGTGACGATGTTGGCTCCGCGCGAGCGAGGGACAAGACTCCATGTCCGGTTTTGGATCAACGCCGTGTACTCACCCTGCATTGCAGCTAGCCAGTTCGGATCACGTCAGGCATCACACACGGTTTTGGGCACAGGGGAGACGGAGGTGTCCGTGGACGCGAGAAGGGATTGATGGTACTTGGCGTTGGGGAAGAAGCGCCCGGCCTAGGCACGGGTGACCATCTGGTGGGTGGGAATGGGTGCGGGGTTGTCGGGTTGGGCGCGTGTGAGCTTGCCGTGGTGGGTGCGCGTCTGCTTGCCAGGGTGGTTTGGTTCGTGAGCTGGCCAGGGTGGGCGTACGTGAGCTTGCCGGGGTGGGTTCGTCAGGAACATGTGACATGGGAGGGCTCGCGGTGGGAGGGGTGGTTGCTAGTGCAGGTGGTTGGTTTCGAGTACTGGCTACCACAACAGGAGGAGTGGCTGCTGAGTGTTGGGGTGGTGCGGTGTTTGGTGTGGTGCGTGTACGATGAGGAATGGCAACAGAGGGCATGAGATCAACAAGATCAGGCAGAGATGCGGGATTGTTGGGCTCGGTAGTGGGGTTTGGGTCGTGGAATGGGAACTGAGATTGGCCAAACATGACGTGGCATGAGATGATCATGTGACCAGTGATGCGGTTAAGACATTGGTAGCCTTTGTGTTCCGACGAGTAGCCAAGAAAGACACAGGATGCAGATCGGGGGGCGAGTTTGTGCGGTGTAATGGTAGAGAAGTTTGGGAAACACAGGCACCCACGCATAGCGGAGTAGTCTGGATGTGCGCCATAAAGGAGAAAGAAAGGTGTCTGACCATGGCGTGGCCGGCATGGCTGGCGATTGAGGAGAAAGGTGGCGGTTTGGAGAGCCTCTGCCCAGTACTAATACGGCATAATTGCGTGAATGAGGAGGACAGAAGCCTGCTCTTTAGTTCCGGTTACAGCCACCAACCGGGACTAAAGGACAGCACCAGGAGCGAGGCCCTTTGGTCCCGATTCGTGTCTGGAACCGAGATCAAAGGTGTCAGACGAACCGGGACCAATGGCCCTAGAGACCCGCCCAACGCGCTGGCCTCACAAACCGGGACTAATGCACCCACTGGTCCCAGTTCGTAGGAGAACCGGGATTAATGCCCTTTTCAGGCCTTGACCAAAGCCCTGTTTTCTACTAGTGGAAAGCCATGCCGCAACGGATGCTAATGCTACACACTTCATTGTATCTATATCTCTAGCTGGAGTAGTATTGTGTGCGCGTGCGTACTCTCGATAGAAGTCTCGAACTCTCGATGCGTGAGCTAGTGCAGCTTTGTTGCGCACGGCGAAGCAGAGTTGCACGACGTCCGCCGACCACCAAAGTACAAGACCTGCCGAAATGTCCATGCATGCCCTTCAGTGACCGATGACATATCAGGCATTCGAGGGCGCAAATACTTTTAGTCGAGGATTTTGTAGAATTATCAGTTTGCCTGGATACGCAATTAGCATCCCAATATCGTGAATCACTGTTCTTACTTTGCTGATACATGATTAGCAGTCCAACATTGTGATTCCCTTATTTGTATTAGAGTATATATTCGGTTTGTATATTTGGTAGTTCAAATTGTAATCTATCTCTACTATCCTTGGCCCTCAAGTTTTGTATCTTATATAAACAGCCCTTTGAGGCCCTAATACATATTCAGAATTCAATAATCTTCATGGTATCCGTCGCCTAGGTTATTTTCTCCACATGGCCTCTCCGCCGGCCCCTCCACCTCTTCCGGCGCGGCCTCTCTTTACCGCGGCCGAGTTCAATGCCGCCAGATCGCCATCTGCCTCTTCTTCCTCCTTCAACCCTAGTTCCCTTACCCATCACCAATATGCCCTTCACGCCACCACCAAGTCTTTGGCGCCAGCTCCATCCACTTCGTCGTCGGCCCTGTCCAGCCGCCTTCAGGCTGGCGCCCGAGCCCTAACTACCGCGGCAAGAATCCCGTCTACCGGCCGCCCCAGCCTCGCTCCGCCAGCTCCTCGGCATCATCATCATCATCGTCTACACCGGCATCTACTCCAACGGCATGGCACCAGCAGCAAGATCCCTGGACCGGGCTGGTTCACGCGTGGCCCATGCCTTGGTCTGCTCCGTCTCCTTACGACGCTCCTCTAGCATACACGGGCGCCTGGAGCCCGGGCCATCGTCCTGCCACCGGCTCCCCTGGTCTCCTCGGACCCCGACCGCCGGCTCACGTCTACACCGCCACTACTACACCGACCACGCCCGGCGCCCCCGTGCTTCCGCCCGGCTACGCCCTGGTTCCCTATGCGCCCGGTGCTCCTTCGGCTCGGTCACCGTACGCATACGGGCAGCATGCACCAATGAACATGCCTGCTCCCTTTCCTACGACCACATCGCCGAGCTGGGATCAGGCTGCTTTCATCGCCGCCATGAACAATTTCACCCTCAACAACGAAGGTACGGATTGGATTTTCGATTCTGGTGCATCTACGCATATGTCTTCAACTATGAATTTTTTGTCAGCTTGTTTCCCTTCTTCTTTTTCTTCCATTACCATCGGTGATGGTTCTACTATTCCTGTCTCTTGCACCGGTGATTCTTACATCCCCTATTCTTCTAACAATTTTCTTTTACGCAATATTCTTGTAGTCCCATCCTTAATTACTAATCTTATCTCCGTTCGTCAGTTTACCATCGATAATCAAGTTATTGTGGCCTTTGACCCCTTTGGTTTATCTGTGAAGAATCTGACAACGGGGGAGGTTCTAGCTCGGTACAATAGCACCGGCGATCTTTATCCTTTTCATGGCGCCCCCACTTCCACTCCTCGCGCCATGCTTGCATCAGTTCATCTATGGCATCGTCGGCTTGGTCATCCTAATAAAGCTACACTATCATCATTGTTACAGGAATTTTGTATCCCTAGTTCTAGTGTCCCTCATGATTCCTCTCTTTATAATGCTTGTCAATGTGGCAAACATGTTAGACTACCTTTTGGTACATCCTCTACTATTAGTACTTTTCCTTTTGAATTGCTCCATTGTGATCTATGGACCTCTGCAATTCCTAGTGTTTCTGGTTACAAATACTATCTTGTAATTCTTGATGATTATTCCCATTATGTTTGGACCTTTCCTCTCCGAGCCAAGTCCGATGTACACCCAATTTTTCTCAATTTTCGTCAATATGTTCTAACCCACTTTGGTCTTCCAATACGCTTTATTCAATGTGACAATGGACGAGAATTTGATAATACTCGCAATCGCACTTTCTTTCTTTCTCACGGCATACTTCTTCGTTTTTCTTGTCCCTATACATCTCCTCAAAATGGCAAAGCAGAACGCTCTCTTCGTTCCATCAATGATATTCTTCGCACCTTGCTTATTCAAGCTTCTCTTCCTCCCCGTTTTTGGGTTGAAGCATTACGCACTGCCACACTTCTTCTCAATATTAGACCAACCAAAACATGTCCTCTCTACACTCCCTTTCAATCCCTCTTTCTTTCCCATCCCGACTATCTTTCCCTTCGCGTTTTTGGTTGTCTCTGTTTTCCCAACATCACTTCTACCACTTCTCATAAACTAGAACCTCGCTCTTTACCCTGCATTTATCTTGGTCTCTCCGATGATCATAAGGGCTCTCGCTGCTTTGATCCCTCACCCGGCCGTGTCATTATTTCCCGTCACGTCGTCTTTGACGAATATACCTTTCCCTACGCTGCCACACAAACATCATCCACAACCCAACCTTCCTCTGTTCGTTCTTCATCTCCTCTCCTCCCTCGTCTAGCTCCTACCTCTATTGTCCCGGAGCAACAACCACCACCGCATCAGTCTTCCATGCCTCCACAACAGCCTTCTGCACCGCCCACTTCTCCTTCACCACAGCCTTCCGCGCCCCCCACTCCTCCCTTGACAGCAGCTTCCTCTCCTCCCACGCCCATCTCCCCTATTGTTGCTTCTCCTTCTTCCTCTTCTTCCTCCACACCGCCTCTTCCATCTAATGCCGTTCCTATAATACCTGCGGTCAATGATCATGTCATGTGCACTCGTGGTAAGCGTGGCTTTCACCTCCCTACACGACGTCTTAACCTCACGGCCGTTCCCACTATCTCCCCTATTCCTACATCTTATAAACGTGCTCTTCTCGATCCTCTTTGGCACTCTGCTATGCGTGATGAGTTTCATGCTCTTCAGCAAAATAACACCTGGACTCTCGTTCCCAAACCACCCGGTGTCAATGTTGTTTCCGGCAAATGGGTTTTCCGTCACAAATTTCATGCTGATGGTACTCTTGCTCGTTATAAAGCTCGTTGGGTTTGTCGTGGGTTTTCTCAGCAACACGGTGTTGATTTTAATGAGACTTTTTCTCCAGTTGTAAAACCTAGTACCATTCGTGTTGTTCTCAGTCTCGCTGTCTCCTCCTCTTGGCCGATCCATCAGTTAGATGTTAAAAATGCCTTCCTCCATGGCACTCTCAATGAAACTGTCTATTGTCAACAACCTTCGGGTTTTGAGAATTCCTCTTCTCCTGATTTTGTTTGTCTTCTTCACAAATCTCTGTACGGTCTTAAACAAGCTCCTCGTGCTTGGTTTCATCGCTTCACCACCTTTATTCGCACAATAGGTTTTACCACGTCTAAATCTGATTCATCTCTCTTCATTTTTCGTTCCTCCTCCCATACTGCCTATCTTCTCTTATATGTTGATGACATAATTCTCACTGCTTCTTCTGATTCCTTTTTACAACACATTATATCTTCTCTTAATCGTGAATTTTCCATGACTGATCTCGGTCCTCTTCATCACTTTCTTGGGATCACTGTCTCCCGCACTTCATCTACACTCTTTCTCTCTCAACGCCAGTACATTCTTGACTTGCTCTCTCGTGCAGGGATGACTGACTGTCAACCATGTCGTACGCCGGTCGACGTTGGTACCAAGTTGTCGGCCGACGGTGAACCTTTTTCTGATCCTACTCTATATCGCAGTATCACTGGTGCTCTCCAATATGCCACACTCACTCGTCCTGATATATCTTATTCTGTTCAACAAGCGTGCTTATATATGCATGATCCTCGTGTTCCTCATTATTCTCATGTCAAGAGAATACTTCGGTATCTCAAAGGCACTATTGATCATGGTCTTCTCCTTAATTCTTCCTCTCCAACAAGCTTGACAGTTTATTCTGATGCAGACTGGGCGGGTTGTCCAGATACTCGACGATCTACATCCGGCTTTTGTGTTTATTTGGGTGACAATCTTGTTTCTTGGTCTTCTAAAAGGCAGGTTACAGTTTCCAGATCGTCTGCAGAAGCTGAATACAGGTCTGTTGCTCATTCTGTGGCCGAGGCGGTGTGGCTCCGTCAGCTTTTGGTTGAGCTCCATCGACCAATTGAGCGTGCAACTATTGTTTATTGCGACAATATTTCTGCAGTCTACATGGCGTCCAATCCTGTTCAGCATCGACGCACCAAGCACATCGAGATTGATATTCATTTTGTTCGTGAAAAAGTGGCTCTTGGCGAGGTCCGTGTGCTTCATATTCCTACCACTGCGCAATTTGCTAATATTTTCACCAAGGGGCTCCCCACTGCAGCATTCACTGGCATTCGCTCCAGTCTCAACATTGTTACACATGATGTTGACACTGCGGGGGGGTATTAGAGTATATATTCGGTTTGTATATTTGGTAGTTCAAATTGTAATCTATCTCTACTA
This sequence comes from Triticum timopheevii, assembly GCA_963921465.1. NCBI lineage: Eukaryota > Viridiplantae > Streptophyta > Magnoliopsida > Poales > Poaceae > Triticum > Triticum timopheevii. Next base: position 556,978,514 of record OY997270.1, read on the forward strand.
TCCTTGGCCCCCAAGTTTTGTATCTTATATAAACAGCCCTTTGAGGCCCTAATACATATTCAGAATTCAATAATCTTCAATTTGTTCCTTTTGTAATACGATGCTTTGTTTTGTGGTAGTGAGTAAGTAATCAATGTAGCTACATCTCTAATAATTTCTAGAATGGAAGAGCATTGTTAGAATATATTATCATATATACCATTTTATGTGTTCATAGTAACCATGCGGTAGAAAGTACACACATTTCGGGTCACAAGTCCATATCATGTTTGTAATTTCAAGAGGAGCAAGATTATTCACGGTGGTGCCGGGCCTATCCACCAAGCTACTCATGCCTTGGGAAATTGCCGTATCGTCCTCCGAGTTACTCCCAAAAAGTTGGGTTGCTCTCTCTCGAGAGAGTAGCATGGAACTCCTTTTGATCAGGATGAGCATTGGGGTGAGCCAAACCAAGTATCGATGGGGCTTCGCACAACATCATGCCTATGATAGCCTAAGGCCCAGGACCAGTCACGATCAGGCATCGAGCTCATCTTCAGCACAAACCATGCTTAGTTGACACAAGTCCAGCCAGGTTAATGCCGACTCGTCATGGAACCATGTATAGCAAATCACAAGGTAGCTCGGGTCCTTGTCAGACAAATGTATTTTAATGATAAGCACAAAGCCCCAGGTACGTACCAGAAGGCGTGGGGTACGAACCCCACGCGACAACCCCTCGCGCGACCGCGTCCGTCCCACGCGGGCAGCCGGCCGCGCCGTCCATCCTTCGTCTCCAGCGTTCCCCCTACCCTCCCTCTCCCCACCGTCGCCGACGTGCGGCGCCGATGGCGGCGGCCTTCGGCTTTTCCCCTTATGCGGCGGATCATGCGCGGGGCGGTGCTGCTTCAGGAGGTGCTCCCAGGCGGCGATGTTGCGGCGCGGCCGCGGGCTGGCTCGGTGCTGGCATCTGTGGTCGGAGGCATGAGGCGCGGCCGTTGGCGGCGGAGCTCCGGGCCGGCGCGGGCTGGCGGTGGCAGCTCGGCCCAGATCTGGGCCCCTTCGGGCCCCATCTGGGCTGGGGTGGGCTGGTCGCTCCGATCTATGGCGTAGCTTCCTGGAGGCGGCGGCGAGGCGTCGGGATCCTGGGTGGTGGCGGCGCCATCGTCGGCTTGCTGCAGTGTGACGGCGGAGTCTTTGTGGGCTCGATCTGAGCCCGGCCGGCCCGGGTGGCCTGGTTTGCCTCTTGCCGCTGCTTCCGGCCGGCTACCGCGATGGCGCTGGAGGAACTGCCCTTCGGTGCGACGGCTGTGGAGGTTGTCCCCTCCCGCTTGGCCGCTGTGCTGCCGCCCCCGGCTCCATGCGTTCTCATTTTCCGTCCTCTAGGTCTCGCGATGATAGCCTCAGTGAGACGGCGTGGGTGGCTTCAAGACCGTGGTGGCGCAGGCAGGTGGGTGGCGTGCTGGGTGGAAGACTCCGGAGCGATTGGGTAGTGGTGTTCAGGGGGTGGGAGAAATCCATGTCGGCTCGTGTGACTCCGACGCGATGACGCCTGCGGGTGCCGGCACCCCTCCTTAGAGGGCGTTGGGTGACCCCTTTCCCCTCCTTCCTCCGCGTGCCGGGGGAATCCCTAGGACATGTCAGTGCAACAGCGTCATCGTCGTTGCTCTCCTTCCTGAAGGTGTTGCTTGGTACGCGTCGCTCCGGAGTGTTGGGTGTGTGGTGGGACGACTTCGGAGGGCGCATCGTTGGCGGGTCATCCACTTGTCGTTAAGCTATCATCGTTGGCATTTTTTTTTCTTTTTTGTTCTTCTTGTTTTATCTTTGGGCTTAATGTGCTATTCGCCCCAGCAATGCGGTAATGGTTGCTTTATAATACAAAGCGGGGGAAACCTATTTCGAGAGAACTTTCCACAGATTTTTCTCTTGGACAAACAACATCTAACAGAAAGAAAAAGGATAAGAAATGCGGTGAAGGAAAAACTTCTATAAATATAAGACTTTTTAGAGATTTCAATATGGACTACATATAGAGCAAAATGAGTGAATCTACAATTTAAGTACGTCTATATACATCTGTATATGGTCCATATTGAAATATCTAAAAAGTACTCCCTCTGCTCCAAAATAAGTGTCCCAAGTTTGTACTAGCTCTAGTATAAATTTATACTAAGCTCAAGGCCCTTGTTTTGGCACGGAGGGAGTATTATACTTAAGAAAAGAAAAATAGTAGTATATTATAATCAATGCATACGGGCTCGTAAACAAACTCTCGCAACTACAAGAAAGGAAATGATTGCGGCTCTGTTTGGTTGTCCTTCTAGAACAGTTTCCGTGAAGGAAAGCAAACTCTAGTGTGTTCTTGCCATACAAAAATAATAGGCAAGTATATTAATTGCTTCTACGTTTCATACTTGACAATGAACCTAATACCATTCACTGCCTTTATTTTCCCATATAATGGCAATCTAGGGAATAAATTATGCTTCCGTATTACATATCACTTTAGTGCATCCTTGAGGCTCCTCGCAAAGTCCTGTAGCCTCTTCAACCCTTCTCTCGGAGAAGCCTCTTCACCCAATGGTTTCACCATTGCACTACCAACGATTATCCCATCAGCACCCCACTCAGCAATCTGCACCAATTTATAAAATTCAATTAGCTGTTAAACTTCACACAAAAAATACTAGTAATGCCGGCAAAGTTTTCGTCTCCGGAAAAGGGTTTATTTTTACCTGTCTAACATGATCAGGTGTCGATATACCAAAGCCAACAACCACTGCTTTGTCAGTGACCTGCAGACAACAGGGAAACCATTTAGCATATATGCAGCCATGCAGGAGTATATACATTTTTTTTCGAAAAGGGGATATCCCCGGCTTCTGCATCAGAGCGATGCATATATACATGATGATAATTTTAACAACTTTGTTGATAGAGGGGGTGGTTCTTATGATCTTTTCTTCGAACCTGCTTAATCTCCTTAAGAAGATCTTTGACGCGCGGGTTCACAGTTGTTCGTGGACCTGTAACTCCATTGACACTTACCTGCATAATCGGATTAAAGAATTAAGATGAGAAAGGTAAAGTTGCAAGGAACAATTAATTCGGACAAATGTACTCATCCATTTGGCACTTACAAGGTAAACAAAGCCTTCTGAAGCATTAGTGATTTTCTTCATCCTCTCTGCTGGTGTGGCTGGTGTTGTAAGTAGCACCTGAAAACATTAATTCAATCAGAAGACTGTTAACGGCCGTCACTACAAATCCTTGTCTGTTTTGTTTCAGATATTGTACATTGTTGAAGAGGGAGAGCACATACAAACTCTAGGTTATTCTTGATGGCTTCATTTCTGAATGGACATGTCTCAGTATAAGGAAGATTGGACACTATAAGACCTGGTGGAAAAGATATAAATAAGCGGGCCAGATCTTGTAAATTAATTTGTGGTGACTTCAGTGAGCTAGTTTTCTTTTTGAAGTAACACCAGTGAGCTAGTTTAAATTAACTTGCACGCCGGCCTGTTTGACAGCGGCGATGAAGTTGGCCGCGCACCACCGCACGATGGGGCCGAGGTACGAGACGATCACCACCGGGCAGGAAAGCTCCGGCGTCACCTCCTTCAGCATGGACAACACGCCGTCAATCGTCGTGCCAGACACTAGCGCCCGTGCTGCAGAGGCCTGGATGGCCGGCCCGTCAGCGTAGGAGTCCGAGAAAGGGATGCCTAGGTCGATGACATCCGCGCCACAAGCGTCCAGGAGCCTGAGCGCCTCCGCCGTGGTCGCCAGGTCGGGGTCGCCGGCGGTGATGTACGGGATGAACGCCGCCTGCACACGGGCGCCGAATATATAATATACCAATAAATCATAATCCTACACCTACGAAAGCAACGTACGAAGAGTTAAACCTGCCCCCATTTTCACCCGTGTGGGCCCCTCCCACACCCTTCCGTCCAATCCCAATCCTACACGTTGACTGTTACGTAACGTAACTTTACCTAGATGTAGCATTTCTCATAATATACTCCTATGAGACTTCACATTACCAAGGATCTTATTTAAAGTACACGTACGTACGTTCTGCAATGCAAATTATGCTTAACAAGGGTGCACGCGCGTACCTTGCCCTGCTCCTTGACCCTGTTCAAGGTCCGCGCCACGGACAAGTCGGCGACGGGCACGAACGCCGCCGGGACGCTCGGCGGCGCTCTGAACACCACAGCCGGTTTGAACGAGGCCGGCGCCGAGGCGGGGGCGGCCCTGACCACAAGCCTGCCCCGCGTGGCCACCAACACAGCCGGCGACGAACCGCGCCGCGTCGGGTGGTTGAGCGCGTGAGCCGTCGGCGACGCCTTGAGCGCGAAAGCCATGCCGCTCGACGGATGCTAATGCTACACACTCACTGTATCTCTAGATTGTGTGAGCGTACGTAGAAACACTTCAACTCCCGAAGTCTCGATGTGGTCAGATGATGGTCTGTGCTCGTTTATATAGTTGATGAGTCCCGCGGAGAAGATCGAGGACCGGTGTATTATCCTGCCGCGTGGGAAACGTGCGTGTCCATTACAGGGGAACATCCACGTCCACAGAGCAGTGGCCCAAACACACTCCAGGGTTAAAATGTCAAACGCACTACCTAAAAGAAACACCTGACAAGATAGATTCGACGTGCAACCACCACTACAGGAAAATCACGTTTTGCCGTGTGAAATAGTATAAGCCGAGTTCTTTTTTTGGGTACTCGGCTTATGTCACTCTAAACCGAGTTTGCTGAAAAAAACACCCGGCAAATAAAAATGACTCGACTTATGGGAGTCTATAAGCCGAGTGGTGCTGAAAAGCCCTCAGCTTACATGAGGTACACGGCATCTACACAAAAAAGCACTCGGCTTATAGAGCAGACACGGCAAAGATAGCTGCCACGTGTCCAAAACGGAGGTGGTTGACGGTGCCGTCACGGAGCAGCCTGTAAGCTGTGTGCCCTGCAACAGCACTCGGCTTATATGGCCTATAAGCCGTGTGCACTGCGACAGCACCCGGCTTATATTAAGTACATTTTTATATCTTTAGCGAATAGAATTCGAATTTGAATTACAAGTGCGTGAAAAAGTTGACAACGTTAGGTTAAAAAATCATACTTGTGTTCTTGAGTCTATGTTTAGGCCATATGCAAGAAAAATAAATGAACTTCAAACATGAGGGTGCCAAGACTTGACCCCGAACATGTAGTTTTTCTTTTTATAAATTTTGAGAAATGCAAACGAACTCTGAAAAGCATGAAAATTGGCATGGTGCCCTTACATGACACCTAAATACCGTGGTGAAAAATTGAGAACATTTCGTAAAGGGTGTGATGTATATCGCTTGGAAACTAGACCATCTCCGAAGAAGAAACGTGTTTTTGAGATGGAGCGAGCGAGGTGTGAAGGTGACGCAACTGTTCCTTCAACCGTTGGCTTTGAAACTTTTTCTACACTCAATATACACCATTACTTGATCCATGTAAAAAATTGGAATCTTTCGGGCTTCGTTTGCTATATTTAAGCCATTAAATGCATTTCTATATCTTTAACGGATATAATTCAAATTTGAACTACAAGCGTGTGAAAAGGTTGACAAAGTTGGGTTAAAAAAACATATTTGTGTTCTTGAGTCTATGTCTAGGCCATATACAATAGAAAGAAAGGAACTCGAAACATGAGGGTGCCAGGACTCGATCTCGAACATCTAGTTTTTCGATTTATAAATTCCAAAAAATGCAAATGAACTCCGAAAAGCATGAAAATTGGCATGGTGCCCTCATATGACACCTAAATATAGTGGTAAATTTTTTAGAACGTTTCGTAAAAGTTGTGATGTACATCGCTTGGAAACTAGACCATCTCCGAGGAAGAAACATGTTTCTGAGATGGAACGAGCGAGATGTGAAGGCAACGCGACCGTTCCTTCATCCGTTGGCCTTGATTTTTTTCTACACTCAATATACACCACTACGTGATCCATGTAAAAATTTGGAATCTTTCGGGCTCCGTTTGCTATATTTAAGCCATTAAGTGCATTTCTATATCTTTAACAGATATAATTCAATTTTGAACTACAAGTGCGTGAAAAAGTTGAGGGTTAAAAAATCATATTTGTGTTCTTGAGTCTATGTATAGAACATATGCAATAAAAAGAAAGGAACTCCAAACATGAGAGTGCCAAGACTCGATCCCAAACATCTAGTTTTCGGTTTATAAATCCCAAAAAATGCAAACAAAATTCAAAAAACATGAAAATTGGCATGGTGCCTTCATGTGACACCTAAATGTTGTGTTATAAATTTGAGAACATTTCGTAAAAGTTGTGATGTACATCGCTTGAAAACTAGACCGTCTCTGAGGAAGAAACGTGTTTTCGAGAGAGAACGAGCAAGGTATGAAGGCAAAGCGACCGTTGCTACATCCGTTGGTCTTGGAAATTTTTATACACTGAATATGCACCATTACTTGATCCATGTAAAATTTTGGTATCTTTCCGGTTCTGTTTGCTATATTTAAGTCATTAAGTGCATTTCTAGACATTTAACGGATATAATTCAAATTTGAACTACAAGTGCGTGAAAAAGTTGGCAAAATTTGATTGAAAATTCATATTTGCATTCTTGAGTCTATGTTTAGACCATATACAAGAAAATAAAAGGAATTCCAAACACAAGGGCGCCAATATTCGACCCAAACATAAAGTTTGTTGGTTTTTTAATTCCAGAGAATGCAAACGAACTCCGAAATTCTTGAAACTTGGTAGCATGTCTTTATATAATACCTAGAGGCTGTGATAAAAATGTATGAGAAAATAATGCAATTATGGGTCCTAATTAATATGAAAACGTACTAGTAAAGAAACACACATAATGTAGCTCATGTGCTTTTTTCTCATTGGCTGAGCCGTGTGAGCCACGGATCAGTGACATGGCAAGAACTCAGCCGCATATCTCGTGCGCTCCTTCCGAAATCGAACGGCTGTTGGCCTCTCTCCTCCCTCCCCTCTCTCCCTTATTATATCTGTCGGTGTACTAAAGTAGGGGGGCACCTTAGTCCCCTGAACTTGTGCACGGGCAGTCGCAGCAACCCGCGGCAGGGCTTGCCGGGCATCCACCATCACCCCCGACGGCTACTTCGACGCCGCTCAAGGACCAAGTACTCAAGCTAAAAACCCCGGCAAGAGGAGCTTGCCGGGAAGGACAACCAAGGCCCCGGCAAAAGAAGACAGCCGGGAAGAATACAAGGCCCCGGCAAGAGGAGCTTGCCGGGAAGAAGACGAGACCCCGGCAAGAGGATCTTGCCGGGAAGGCCACCCGAGGCACTTCAAGGAACTTGCCGCGACGCCCCTCGCGTCCCGGCAAGGCCTGGCGGGCAGCAAGCTCGCTGGTGCGACAAGACAAGGGCTGCGGCAAGGCGCTTGCCGCGGCAAGGCTGCCACCCTGCGCCCGCGCTCCAGCTCATCCGACGACGTGTCGCCACAGGATCGCCCCTGGTGCACGTGGCGGGCAGCTGTGCAGCATGGCGGTGCGAGGTGGCAAGCGAAGCTGACAAGGAGGCCATCGTGGCGATCGGTGGCGCCTCTAACGGTCGTTTCCTTGCACTGTTGGGGCGACCGGACGGGCATTAAATGCCCTTATCCCCTGCCGTCAGAGTTAGGTAGGGGACACTGTTGGTAGTAGTTGTACCAACCCGTGTTTTTACCTTTCTACCCCCCCTCTCTACGCTGCCACCTGTCAGTGACCCCTTTAGCCTATAAAAAGGAGGCCCATGCGCACGTAGAAGGGGTTCGGAGGTTCGGGATTTCGGCTCCACAGCTTAGGGTTCGGCTGGTTCAACGCCGCGCCCGCTCTCTCGAGCAAGAACAATACACAAACACAGAGCAGCAGTAGGGGTGTTATCTCTCCGGAGAGCCCCGAAGCTGGGTAAAAACCCCCCGCGCGCTCCCTCGCCTCGATCCGCTCTGCGTACGCCCTCCGCTCCCTTGCCGGACAAACAAAGGGGCCCTCCTGCCCCATAGGTGCTCGTGGCTCCCAGCCGTCGCCCACGACATCTCTGGCGCGCCAGGTAGGGGAGCGTCGAGATCGTGCGCATCTGATCCGGCGTCTGCGCGCGCTACATCAACATCTTCGTCGACATGCCTCCAAAGAAGAAGACTTCGGAAGTGGCCGCTCCATCTGCGACTTCCCTACCGCCACCGGAGCAAACGGGCGGTGGGGGAGACACCGGCGGAGGAGCGGGCGCCGGCGAGGGGACGCGCGTCGTCACCCGGTCCAAGGACAAGGCCCCGCAAGGTTCAGCTTCTGCATATCCACCGCACCCCTCCTAGGAGGTGCAGGATCAGCAACGCCGCGGTGCTCCTAGCACCGTACTCGCGTTGGAACAAGGCCAAGCTGGTGGGTCACGGGACGCTCAAGGCCAACATGCACGCCAACATGCTGGCACGAGCGCGGTGCGATCGCCTGCGCGAGATGATGCTCCTTCTAACACTGTTAGAAGTTTGAGTTTGTCTCGCGCCTCGCGCCGCTCGCCACCGCCGCCCCAGACTCCAGAGGAAGCGCTGGCCCGAGCCCAGCTGCTTCTAGATTACCGTCCAGCGCCGGACAAGATCGACGACTGGAGGGCCGCCATCTATAGCCTCATTGGCTTCGCCAACGGCGACAAGCCCCGGCAAACGAGCACATCGAAGCCCCGGCAAGACGTCCAGACGCAAGCCGATGCCGACAAGACCGCCGGGGGTGCCACCACTGCGCACTCCCCGCCCCGAAGGCTGAGGTCGTCGACTCGCCGGGCCAACCTCGACACCGACTCCACCGCGTCATCGGACCCGCGAGCTCGCCGCGACCAACGCCAAGTTCTCCAAGAACGACGACACGAAGACGCTCGCACTCGCATCAAGCGTCGAAGAGAAGCGCGACGTCAATCCGACAGGCGCGCTGGGCCCACTGTCGACATGCATGCGCCAGGGGAACTAGGCGATTTGCCGTACGCGGCAGGTTGTCCTGCGTTCACCCGTGAGCTGCGGCAAGTCCAGTGGCCCAGTACCAAGAACTTCAAGCCAGACGTGCCCGAGAAGTACGATAGCAGGATACATCCGTCGGAGTTCCTCAGCGTCTACACCATTGCGGTGCAAGCTGCCGGAGGCCGCGACGAGAAGATCCTCGCCAACTACTTCCCGGTGGTACTTAAGCCCAACGTCAGATCTTGGCTCATGCACTTGCCGGGCAACTCCATCTCTTCGTGGGCGGACCTGTGCCATCAGTTTGTTGGCGCCTTCACAGGCGGCCACAAACCCCATGGCTAGGAGAGCGACCTCCACCTGCTCGCCCAGAAGGAGGGAGAACCCCTGCGCAAGTATATACAGAGATTCAGTCAGGTGCAGCGCAACATCCCAGACGTCCACCCTGCCACGGTTATTAGCGCGTTCCATCAGAACGTACGTAACCGCAGGATGAGGGAGGAGATGGCGATGTGCAAAATCAGAGATGTCAGCGAGCTATATGCCCTGGCCGACAAGTGTTCACGGGCTGAAGAGGGGAGGAAACTCCCCGGAGAGAATGCAGGAACAGAAGGATCTGACAGTGAGGGCACCCCTCCAGCAAAGAGGAACCGGAGGCGGAACAACAGAAAGAGAAAGGCTAAGGATGTGCTAGCTGTTGAGCAATCCATCAGCGGAGGCGGTTCCGAGAAGGCTAGAGCTGGCAACTCCGGCAAGGCCGTGGTAGCCGCCGACAAGCAGGATGGTTCCGGCAAGCAGTATTGCAAGATTCACCCCACCAAGGGCCATGATCTCCAAGCCTGCAAGAAAGTTGAGCAGATGGCGGAGCTGCAGAAAGCTGAATACGAGCGCCGCGACAAGGAGAAGGCCCGGCAACAAGGCGGAGGATCCGGCAAGAAGTATCCCGCCCGGGGAGGGCGCCGCGACAAGGCTAAGCCGCGGCAAGGAGACAGGCCTCCCCGCAGCCGCGACAAAGACGAAGACGAAGATGAGGATGATGAGACGGAGGAAGATGAGACTGACGAGCAGGAGTTCCAGAAGGTGACAGAGGTGTTGTGCGTCGACGGCGGTGCTTCTCTGCACACCTCGCACCGCCAACTCAAACAGTGGGCGCGGGAAGTGAACGCAGCAGAACCCTCCGTTGAGTCGCGCAAGGACCGACAAGAGTAGCTCTGATGCCTACTCCGGCAAGCGCACCTCCGCGGAGTGCTGCGTTACCGTCGAGGACGCACCATCGAGCTCCACCGGCAAGTGCAAGAAGGCGAAGATAGCTTCACCAAAAACCAAGAAAGTGGCCGCCAAGGAGGACGGCACTGGTGGCACTTTCACCATCAGTGCCACGCTTGATCCTAAATAGGAAAGCGCGCTCGTTGCTTTCCTGCGGGCGAATGTCGATGTGTTTGCATGGAAACCATCTGACATCCCCGGTGTTCCCAGGGAAGTAATTGAGCACCACCTTGCCGTTTGTCCCCACGTGCGGCCCGTCAAGCAGAGAGTCAGAAAACAAGCAGTAGAGCGTCAAGAGTTCATTGCAGAAGAGATCAGGAAGTTGGAAGCAGTAGGCCTGGTCCGAGGAGTGCTCCATTCGACGTGTTTAGCCAATCCAGTAGTCGTGCGCAAAGCAAACGGGAAGTGGAGGCTTTGTATTGACTTCACTGATGTTAATAAAGCTTGCCCCAAGGATCCATTTCCCTTGCCGCGCATTGACCAGATTGTCGACTCCACGGCAGGATGTGATCTGCTTTCGTTCCTTGATGCATACTCAGGTTACCACCAGATCTTCATGGCAGAAGAGGATGAAGAGAAAACCGCATTCATTACTCCATGTGGCACGTACTGCTTTGTACGAATGCCCTTCGGACTAAAGAATGCTGGTTCAACATTTGCAAGAGTAGTCAGTCATGCTTTTGAGCCACAGCTGCACAGAAATGTAGAAGCTTACATGGACGACATAGTGGTCAAGGGCAAGGACAAAGAGACTTTGATACAAGATTTAGACGAGACTTTTGCAAATCTATGCAGGATCAACCTCAAGTTGAATCCCGAGAAGTGTGTGTTTGGAGTTCCCTCCGGCAAGCTTCTCGGATTCTTTGTGTCCCAGAGGGGGATTGAAGCCAACCCCGACAAGATCAAGGCCATTGAGCAAATCGAGGCACCAAAGCGCGTCAAGGATGTGCGAAGGCTTGCCGGCTGTGTCGCAGCTCTCAGTAGGTTCATCTCTAAGTCTGCTGAGCGCGCCCTGCCATTTTTCAAAATTTTGAAGAGGGCAGGTCCAATGAAATGGACTCCGGAGGCGGAGGCTGCGCTGCAGGACCTGAAGAGATACCTATCCTCTACTCCAACACTTGTCGCACCTAAGCCACAGGAGAAGTTGCTGCTATATCTGGCGGCAACCAATCAAGTGGTTAGTGCTGCGTTAGTAGCGGAGAGGGAGGCAGATGGTGAGCCGGCGACCGCGGCAAGAGAGTCCAGCGACAAGCAGGGGGCTTCCCCGACAAGCTCTGGCCCGACAAGCCCCGATCCGGCAAGTTCTGGTTCCGGCAAGAATGGATCCGCGCAGCCACAAGAAGAGAAACAGAAGAAGATGGTGCAGCGCCCAGTCTACTTTGTCAGTTCCCTTCTGCAGGGGGCTAGATCAAGGTACTCTGGCGTGCAGAAATTGCTCTTCGGCCTCCTAATGGCCTCGAGGAAGCTGCGCCATTACTTTCAAGCACATGAGATCACAGTGGCCACCCGCTTTACGCTGAAGAGGATATTGCAAAACCCGGAAGCAACGGGTAGGATTGTTGAGTGGGCACTGGAATTGTCAAGCTTTGGCCTCAAGTTCGAGAGTACCTCGACTATCCAGAGCCGAGCCTTGGCAGAATTCATAGCAGAATGGACGCCTACGCCTGATGAGGAAATTCCGGAGAGGAGCATCCCCGTCAAGGAAGATAACAAGGAATGGGTCATGTACTTCGACGGTGCCTTCTCGCTGCAAGGCGCCGGTGCGGGGGCACTACTTGTCGCACCCACCGGAGAGCACCTCAAGTACGTGGTCCAAATGCACTTTCCCAAGGAGCAAGCAACAAATAATACTGCAGAGTATGAAGGCTTGCTTGCCAGACTCAGAATCGCGGCAGAACTTGGGATCAAGAAGCTTATTGTCAGGGGTGATTCACAGCTTGTCGTCCGCCAAGTTAACAAAGATTATCAGAGCCCGTTGATGGAAGCCTACATCGATGAAGTGAGGAAGCTAGAGGAGCACTTTGACGGCCTACAAATGGAACATGTCCCAAGAGCTCAGAATGACATTGCAGATAGTCTGTCGAAGTGTGCCGCACTCAAGTTGCCTGTGGAACCAGGGACCTTTGTGCTCAAGCTGACTCAGCCATCTGTGACACCATCAACTGGGCAGAGCAAAAACAGGAAGTTGGTTACTGGCGACTACCCTCCGGCAAAGCTCCTTGAAGACGCCGTCAAGAAGGTCCCCAAGATCAACACCAAGAGTGCTGAGGAGCGGTCTGCTCCGGCAGGCCCTGGACCTTGTTCCGTTCGAGCAGAGGCTCCCGACAAGCTGTGTCCAGAAACGCTTGCCGGGGAACGTCCTACTTCGGCAAGCCCCAGGCCTTGTTCTGTTCGAGCAGGGGCTCTCGACAAGTTTGGCTCCGGCAAGCTTGTCGGGGAACATTACGCTCCGGCAGGATCCCAGGTCCTTGCCGTAGAAGCAGATGTTCCCGCAGCAGCATTCGCGCCTTTAGTCCCTGTCGTCGAGCCACAAGCTCCGGCATGGGCACAGCTGATCGTCCATTTCCTTCAGACAGGAGAACTCCCCGAGGAACAGGAAGAATCGGAAAAAGTAGCCCGGCAGTCAAGTATGTACCAGTTTGTCGATGACATACTGTACAGAAAAAGATTCAATGGAGTGAAATTGAAGTGCATTTCCCGGGAAGATGGACAGGAGCTGTTGGCGGAGATACATGGAGGCATATGTGGTCACCACATTGGCGCAAGAGCCCTTGTCGGCAAAGCCTTCCGGCAAGGTTTCTTCTGGCCGACAGCCCTCCAGGATGCAACTGCACAAGTAACCAAGTGTGAAGCGTGCCAGTTCCATTCCAAACAGATTCATTGGCCAGCTCAAGCTTTCCGGACAATCCCTTTACCCTGGCCATTTTGGGGCTGGGGGCTCGGCATTCTCGACCCCTTTCCCCTCGTATATGGATCGCCTCGAGTACTCCCTTACGGGGAGCTAGAGCGAGAGCAGCCGCGGGAAAGATGATGCGCTGCTCCTCGAGGAAGATCGTCTTCAGGCTACAGTACGAGCTGCTCGCTACCAGCAAACTTTGCGCTACTACCATAGCCGCAAAGCTAACGCCAGAAGCTTCGAGGAGGGAAGGATAGAGGTGTGGGCCGGGTGTCGTTCGAAGGAGCATGGCCTCGCCGGACTACCGGCGACAAAAAAAAGAGATAAGTTGCCAAAGTTTGAGCATGATCAAGTTTTAAATTTTTTTAAGTTATATTCCTTGAATGTCCGTGCCTTGTATGGAAAACACTGAGCGCGGAGGAACCAGCTCGCGGCTAAGTTGCGCCCTTGATTTGTTTCGAGTCTGCTCAACAATACAAGCGCGCTGCAACTAGCCTCGGCAAGGTTTCTTGCCGGATGCAGCACCGCCAGCGGGCTGCTGATGTTCCGCACTCAGCAAGTGTGCTTGCGCCGGCAAGTTTCCCTCAAAGCGTGGGGTGAAAACATACAAGGGACGTGACAGGGTAAAGGATATAACGCAGCGAGCAAAGTTATATTCCTTGAACGACCGCGCCCTGTGTGTAAAGCCTGTGCGCGGAGGAACCGGCCCGTGGCTAAGTTGCGCCCTTGATTTGTTTTCGAGCCCGCTTAACAAATACAAGCGCGCCGCAACTAGCCCCGACAAGGTTTCTTGCCGGACGCAGCACCGCCAGTGGGCTGCTGATGTCCCGCACTCAGCAAGTGTGCTTGTGCCGGCAAGTTCCCCTCAAAGCGTAGGGTGAAAGCACACAAGGAACGGGATCAAGTAAAGGAAATAACGTAGCAGACGTTGCCCAGAATTGAGTTATGATGCAGAAGTAACTTCTCGCGGCACTGGCTAAAAAGCTTTCATAACTGAAATGACAGTGACCAGAGAGAAGACGAAGGACGCGCCGGCACTTAGACCCCGGCAAGCCAGTGTTACCAGGGGGCCGCGAATATCAAGCCTCATCTGCGGCAAGTCAAGGTCGCCAGAGGCTACGATACTAGATAAGTTTTTCATCCCTCGTCATGCATCCTCTCATGGACTGGGAAACGCGAAGCCGCGTCCTTGAACGTTCATGCCTTGTATAAAAAAAACCCTGTGCGCGGAGGAACCTCCTCGTAGCTAGTTGCGCCCTTGCTTCGTTTCGAGCCCGCTCAACGACTTAAGCGCGCTGCAACTAGTTGCGGCGAGGTTTCTTGTCGGCACAGGCACCGCCAGCAGGCTGCTGATGTCCAGCGCTCAGTGCCCGCGGCAAGCGTGCTCCGGCACCGCCGGCGAGCTGCTGATGTTCCGCACTCAGCGCTCGCGGCAAGCGCGCCCGTGTCGACAAGTTTCCCTCATAGCGTAGGGTAAAAACATACAAGGCATAGAATCAAGTAAAGGATGTGACATAGCGAGCTTCCCCTTTTCATTAAAAAAACATCCCACTCGGGTACAGTCCATAGAGGATGAAAAACATGAAAGAGAGGATTACAAATTTTAAATGCAGCTAAGGCCTGAAGGCTTACAAATTAAAAAGACGAGATGCCCGTAATCCTTTTTCTGTCCCTCTTTTCAGGAGGTAGGTCAAGGAGGCGAGAAGGGCAAAAGGGGCGCCTAGGCGAACTACGGGTGCCAGAAGACACCAAGAGAACAGCCCGGGGGCTGTCCGAAGGCTGGACGGTGATGGCGACGCCGGAAGCAGGGCCCGAGGACGGGGCGGCGGGACGTCAGCACGCTGTCGAGGGCACCACGCCCTCGTACTCCGACCTGACGGCCTTGCCGACTCTCTTCCCCTTCCGCAGCCTCCCTACGCCAGCCGCCCAAGGAGACGGCCCCGGGGAGCTCGAGGTGCCGGCGACACGGATGATGGGGTCACCAGAGACGCGCGGAGCGGCATCTGACACCTAGTCGGACTCGCCGCTCCGCCGCCCGTTACCCTCGTCGTCGCTGTCGCTCTCCTCCTCGTCACTCTCGCTCAAGGAGGAGTCTTCGCTATCAGAGGAGCTTTCCACGCAGCACCTTGCCCGGATGCCGGAGTCCCCGAAGACCTTGACGGAGAGGAGGTCACCCTCCATTAACTTAAAATGGAGGGTAAACCCCGCCGTCAAGCTGTGGATACGGGCGAACGTCTTCCATCCACGATCGAGATACATCACGCCAGGGGCTGGGGATACCACGTGGACTCGCGTGCCGCTAATCCCACAGCCCCTCATGCGCAATCTCAGCATCTCGGGCGGTTCCGGTTCCATCGCGCTCGCAAACGGAGCAGGAAGCCGGAGGCAACGACGAGGCGGTCGGCGCAGCCTGACGAAGAACTCGCAAGGGTCGTCCCCCGTGTGGACCGCCGCGAGGGGAGGAGCCGTCGGCGGAGGCGGAGATACGGCACCGCCACGACCGCCTCTTCCCCGGGCGCCTCGTCCTCGTCCTCGTCCTTGACCGCGACCTCGCCCCCTCCCTCTTCCCCTTGTGGCTGGCTCCACCACCGCGGGCGTGGAATAGGGAGGGATGCGTTGTCTGGCGGCGACCCTCGCCACCACCGATGAAGGCCCAGGGTTCCCTTCCTCCATGGCGAATGGGAGAAAGGGGAACAGGAGACTGGAGAAAGGAGAAGATGAGGGAGTGCGGTTTCTGGCGCCCCCCTCCCGCTCTTCTTAAAGGGGCGAGGTGGGGGCTCGACTGCCCCGCTCAGTGAATCAGGGCGCGGGAGGAGCGGGGAATCTGGGCCGACCCGCTGCCTCCACCCGTGACGGCTCGGTTTCCCGCCTCCACCGTCCGCGACCCCGAGTGCATGGGAGCCGCGTGGCGAGGACGCAGAGCCGAGGCGACAGATGAGGTGACCTCGCCTCTCCCCGCGGTCACAGGCGGGGTGGGGGAGAGGACGCCTCGAAAATCACGCACGCTACCCACGTCTCCCACTACGCCGCGTTTGACGCGTGCCATTGCGAGGGAAGGGCGTGGTATGCGCAGAGTCAGATTTAGTGTGGACCTAGGCCGCGCATGCCCGTGCACTGTTTTGGGCCTGGCCCAACAGCGCTCGGCACCGTGTATGGCCCAGGCCCGGGGGCTCCTGTCGGTGTACTAAAGTAGGGGGACACCTTAGTCCCCCGAACTTGTGCACGGGCAGTCGCAACAACCCGCGGTAGGGCTTGCCGGGCATCCACCATCACCCCCGATGGCTACTTCGACGCCGCTCAAGGACCAAGTACTCAAGCTAAAAACCCCGGCAAGAGGAGCTTGCCGGGAAGGACAACCAAGGCCCCGGCAAAAGAAGACAGCCGGGAAGAATACAAGGCCCCGGCAAGAGGAGCTTGCCGGGAAGAAGACGAGACCCCGGCAAGAGGATCTTGCCGGGAAGGCCACCCGAGGCACTTCAAGGAACTTGCCGCGACGCCCCTCGCGTCCCGGCAAGGCCTGGCGGGCGGCAAGCTCGCTGGTGCGACAAGACAAGGGCTGCGGCAAGGCGCTTGCCGCGGCAAGGCTGCCACCCTGCGCCCGCGCTCCAGCTCGTCCGACGACGTGTCGCCACAGGATCGCCCCTGGTGCACGTGGCGGGCAGCTGTGCAGCATGGCGGTGCGAGGTGGCAAGCGAAGCTGACAAGGAGGCCATCGTGGCGATCGGTGGCGCCTCTAACGGTCGTTTCCTTGCACTGTTGGGGCGACCGGACGGGCATTAAATGCCCTTGTCCCCTGCCGTCAGAGTTAGGTAGGGGACACTGTTGGTAGTAGTTGTACCAACCCGCGTTTTTACCTTTCTACCCCCCCCTCTACGCTGCCACCTGTCGGTGACCCCTTTAGCCTATAAAAAGGAGGCCCATGCGCACGTAGAAGGGGTTCGGAGGTTCGGGATTTCGGCTCCACAGCTTAGGGTTCGGCTGGTTCAACGCCGCGCCCGCTCTCTCGAGCAAGAACAATACACAAACACAGAGCAGCAGTAGGGGTGTTATCTCTCCGGAGAGCCCCGAAGCTGGGTAAAAACCCCCCGCGCGCTCCCTCGCCTCGATCCGCTCTGCGTGCGCCCTCCGCTCCCTTGCCGGACAAACAAAGGGGCCCTCCTGCCCCATAGGTGCTCGTGGCTCCCAGCCGTCGCCCACGACAATATCCCCATCCTCTCCTCAATGGCTACCGGCTCTCCCTCCTCTCCGTCCACTCCACGCCGCCGCCGCCTACGCCGAAGTGCCGCAGCCTCCTCAAAGAGCAGCAGTCAACGGAGCAAGCAGCAGCAACTCGCGGCAGCAGAAGCTACCCGTCCATGCTCAACTCGATGCAGTGCTCCTCCTCGCCGGCGGGTGAGTGCTCCAGCACGGCCGCATCGATCCACCAGCAAGCAAAGCTAGCCTCTATCTAGCTAATCGAGCCGCTCGATCTGCTCTCACGTGTACTAGACCACTAGTAGTATGTATATAGCTAGCTAATCGATCCACTCGATTGATTCCTATGTGTAACAGCAGTACGTACTACGTATGTGTGGGCGTTTGTAACCGGCGTGTATACATATACATTTGAATACTCAAATACCTGGGGTGTGTACGCATACATTTGAATACCTGCAAACCGCAATACCGAGTTTTTTTAGCACAGCACCCGGCTTATACCTGATAAGCCGGTCCCTTGTAAGCCGTGTCCTATAAACCGGGAGTTTTACTCGGCTTATATATAAGCTGAGTGCAAATCGGCATAAGCCGAGTGTATTAGGCACACAGCTTACAATTTTTTTTCCTGTAGTGCACCCTGTCGACGACTTCAGGGGAACTAACGTGTCATGGCCGCGTTATTTATTTATTTAACGCATCTGTTGTGCGTGTTATAACTCAGAAATTAGTTATTTAGCTAGGGTTTTAGCCGGGTAGTATTGTGACTTCGGCAATGGCAGACATCAAATAATTGTGGTCACGGGATCATGCATTACGGAACGAGTAAAGTGAACTGCCGGTAACGAGATTGAATGAGGTATTGGGATACCGACGATCGAATCTCGGGCAAGTAACGTACCGGTTGACAAAGGGAACTGTATACGGGATTGCTTGAATCCTCGACATTGTGGTTCATCCGATGAGATCATCGTGGAACATGTGGGAGCCAATATGGGATATTTATGAGCATGTGATCGGTTTGTGTAGAGGATGATTGTTTCGAGTCTTTGATCGGTTTGTGTGGAGAAGGAAGGGGAGGGTGCAGCGTCGTGAGAGAGAAGACGACGGATGCGGTGGATGCGTCGTGAGAGGAAGGGGAGGGGGTGGCAATGCGGTGAGGATGGAGAGGAGGACGGCGAGGTTGGCGGTGGGTGAACTGGATCTCCGTCGTCCTTGGTTGAGGTCGGCGGTGGGAGGGAGGACTGAATCGGGAGGGGGCGGTGATGTGAGGAGATGGGGGGATCTTAGTGGGAGATCGGGAGGGGGCGATGGGAGATCGAGGGTTTGGGTGGGGGAAGGGGAGGGGCGTGCGGGAGGCCATGGACGGCGGCCCGCTCCGCCGGAGGGAGGTGCCAGCGGCGATCTGGAAGGGAGGAGGTAGCTCTCTCTCTCTCTCTCTCTCTCTCTCTCTCCATTGGGCGGCGAGGAGATCTGGAAGGGAGGAGGCAGCGAGGAGATGGATGGGTTGGTGTGGGGGTGGGAAAGAAAGGAGGCGCGGGGGGGGGGGGGGGGATGGATGGAAAATGACCAGCTAGGGTTTCGGGGTTGGTGTGGACAGCCGTTGGATCCACGAGCATCCGACGGCGTATGATGCACGATCCGCGTGAAGCGTCTATAGACCAATCAGAATGCAGTATGATGCTATGACCATTTAAATTGGTCGTAGTTGTTTAAAAATAATATGTTAAAATCATCACAGCTATTTTATGACCTGAGAAATTCAAAAAGAAAATAGAAAACCTTCTCATTGTGTCACCAAAATGTGAACGAGTTTTCAGAAAAAAATAACAAACATGAAAAAATATAAATATCTTCAAAAAGGTGTAGTGAGAAATGAGTTTTTTTTGCAAAAATAAACATTTTTCATTTTTCGAGTGCCCAAAAGAAGGTTTTTTTGTGAACGACCTCCCAAGTAATTGTTGCAAAATTGGACCAAATCATTTTTCTAAAATACTAGGCCATATTTAATGCACAATTGACAAAATGGTTGGGTGTCAAAAGTTTTGATCCACCTCTGGTGAAAAAGACAAATTCCCGCCAATTCAGCTGGAAGCGGGTCAAATTTGAACTGCAGGTGCCTCATAGTTTGCTATTTATTTTTTCCAAAAATCATTTCTAGGTACACAAGTACCTATTTAATCAGAGAAACACCAAAAAAATTCCAAGATTCAACCACTAGCTAGGAACGGTCATCCCCGCCGTTTGACCGCATTTTGAAACGGGCATAAAAAATTCAAAAAAATTCAAAAAATTGGAAACCTTCGCATTGTGTCATTATATGTGGCCAAGTTCCCAGGAAAATATAACAAACTTGTAATATGGCAATTATTTTTAAAAAAAAGTGTTCTCAGAAATGAGCTATAACGTGTGGAGATCAATGGCTTTCAAGCCAAATGATCAATCTTATGGCCACATTCATGGCATAGTTTGTTCAAATGATCTCATATTGTGCACAAGGGTGCATATTGGAATGGCAAACAATGTTGCCTATGGAAGTTTTCATTTTCTTTGGACGAAAAAACCATTTTCCATTTTTCGAGTGCCCGAAAGGAGGTTTTTTTGTGAAGGACCTCCCAAATAATTGTTGCAAAATTGGACCAAATCATTTTTCTAAAATACTAGGCCATATTTAATGCACAATTGACAAAATGGTTGGGTGTCAAAAGTTTTGATCCACCTCTGGTGAAAAAGACAAATTGCCGTCGATTCAGCTGGAAGCGGGTCAAATTTGAACTGCAGGTGCCTCATAGTTTGCTATTTATTTTCTCCAAACATCATTTATAGGTACATAAGTACCTATTTAATCAGAGAAACACCAAAAAAATTCCAAGATTCAACCACTAGCTAGGAACGGTCATTCCCGCCGTTTTGACCGCATTTTGAAACGGGCATAAAAAATTCAAAAAAATTCAAAAAATTGGGAAACCTTCGCATTGTGTCATTATATGTGGCCAAGTTCCCAGGAAAAATAACAAACTTGTAATACGGCAATTATTTTCAAAAGTGTTCTCAGAAACGAGCTATCACGTGTGGAGATCAATGGCTTTCAAGACAAATGATCAATCTTATGGCCACATTCATGGCATAGTTTGTTCAAATGATCTCATATTATGCACAAGGGTACATCTTGGAATTCCAAACAATGTTGCCTAAGGAAGTTTTCATTTTCTTTGCACGGAAAATTCATTTTTCATTTTCCGAGTGCCCAAAAGGAGGTTTTTTTGTGAAGGAACTACCAAATAATTGTTGCAAAAATGGACCAAATCAATTTTATAAAATACTAGGCCATATTTAATGCACAATTGACAAAATAGTGGGGTGAAAAAAGTTTTGATCCACCTCTGGTGAAAAAGACAAATTGCCGTCGATTCAGCTGGAAACGGGTCAAATTTGAACTGCAGCTGCCTCATAGTTTGCTCTTTATTTTTTCCAAAAATCATTTCTAGGTAAATAAGTATCTATTTAATCAGAAATACATGGTTTGATGGCGAGAAATCGAGGTTTGGACGGTGGCCGAGGGCCCCAACTCTAGAGCGCGTAAGCTCGCATGCCCTCCGCGTGGTCACCGCGTGACCGTGGCGTTGCCATGTGTTCTGGGCGGCCTAGGCATGTCTAGTGGGTTGGGCACTCCCCAGGTAGGTGCTAGGAAGAAAATCACAACATAAGATTCTCACGAGGAGACCGATCGATGCTCAAACATGAATAAGCAGCCAAGTGTTTGATTTGCGGTACGGGAAAATGCACATGGCTAATGGGCGTGAGTTTTGGCTGAGGATGTTCAGCTACTAAGAAGACCGTCTTCACAAATTTTCACCTCAAAAGGAGGAGCCTAGGTGGTACTTGCTTTACAAAGTACCACACTAGACATAAATACGAATGTTGAAGCTGGGCTCAAAATAATGAATGGATTGAGCTGGCATTTGGTGGAGATGGTTATTTGGGCATAGGAAAGCACTGTAGAAAATGGATACCATTTGGACATGCCAAAGTTGTACTTCCTTCACAAAGTGCTGCTCTGAATAGTATAGGAAAATGAATATTTTCGAATTATTTTTGAACTAGGAAAGGAATGTTTTTGACATATTTGATGAAGATATGATCCAAAACATTTATGAGAATTTTTTGGGAATTTTTGGAATAACAAAAATATAGGTTGCTTCACAACCTAGGGCAAAAACTGCCACATGGACATGACACATAGGCAAAACTGATGAGATGGCGCCTAGTCATCACAACCCACCACAATCTACAAGGCTATGACCATCTATATTGGTCATTAACAACTAGAAATAAGGCAGTGGACTAGCACTGTTTGCTTTGTGACCATTTCGTGTAAGGAAATTACGACCTTTCTGACCAAAATGGTCACAATGGTTTAGGGTTTGGAGCCCCCCGAATAGCTTTTGACCAATTGGTCTGAAATGGTCATAGATCTATGACCAATTCTTCCAGGGTCACTGACAAAAGGTCACTAGTTGACATATTTCTTGTAGTGGACGGACAGTGATGGTAAGTGTCACCATTAAGAAAGCTTGACTTGTCGCTAAGATGTTTTCCGACAAGTTCAAGGAGTTGACTACGATGGGAATTTCTCACTCGTAGCGATGCTAAGAGTCTGTTGGAATTATATTAGCAGTTACTGCATTATTGATGAAATCTTGCAGATAGGATGTCAAAAACCATTGTTTCCTCGATGATTTTCTTGAGGAAAGGTTGTATGCGATACAACCAGAAGGTTTTGTCAATCCTGAAAGATGCTAACAAGTATGCAAAGCTCTAGTAATCCTTCTAAGGACTGGAGTAAGCATCTCGGAGATGGAATATACGCTTTGATGAGATGATCAAACATTTTGGGTTTATACAAAGTTTATGAGAAACTTGTATTTCCAAAGAAGTGAGTGGGAGCACTATAGAATTTCTGATGAGTATATGTTGTTAACATATTGTTGATCAGAAATGCTGTAGAATTTCTAGAAAGCATATAGGGTTATTTGAAAAGTGTTTTTCAATGGAAAACCTGGATTAAGCTACTTGAACATTGAGCATCAAGATCTATAAGGATAGATAAAAAAACACTTAATAGTACTTTCAAATGAGTGCGCAACGTGACAAGATTTTGAAGGAGTTCAAAATAGATCGGCAAAGGAGTTCTTGGCTGTGTTATAAGGTGTGAATATTGAGTAAGACTCAAGACTTGACCATAGCAGAAGAGAGAGAAAGGACGAAGGTCGTCCCCTATGCTTTAGACGTAGGCTCTATAGTATGCTATGATCTGTACCGCACCTAAAGTGTGCCTTGCCATGAGTCAGTCAAGGGGTACAAGAGTGATCCAGGAATGGGTCACATGACAGGGGTCAAACTTAACCTTAGTAACTAGTGGACTAAGGAATTTTCTCGATTATGGAGGTGGTAAAAGAGTTCGTCGTAAAGGGTTACGTCGATGCAAACTTTGACACTAATCCGGATGACTCTGAGTAGTAAACTGGATTCATATAGTAGATCATTTATTTGGAATAGCTCCAAGTAGCACGTGGTAGCTGCATCTACAAGATGACATAGAGATTTGTAAAGCACACACGGATCTGAAAGGTTCAGACCCGTTGACTAATAACCTCTCTCACAAGCGAGATATGATCAAACCCCATGGGTGTTGGATTCATTACAATCACATAGTGATGTGAACTAGATTATTGACTCTAGTGCAAGTGGGAGACTGTTGGAAATATGCCCTAGAGGCAATACTAAAATGGTTATTATTGTATTTCCTTGTTCGTGATAATTTTCTATTGTTCATGCTATAATTGTATTAACTGGAAACCATAATACATGTGTGAATACATAGACCACAACATGTCCCTAGTGAGCCTCTAGTTGACTAGCTCGTTGATCAATAGATGGTTATGGTTTCCTGACCATGGACATTGGATGTCATTGATAACAGGATCACATCATTAGGAGAATGATGTGATGGGCAAGACCCAATCCTAAGCATAGCACAAGATCGTGTAGTTCGTTTTGCTAGAGCTTTTCTAATGTCAAGTATCATTTCCTTAGACCATGAGATTGTGCAACTCCCGGATACCCTAGGATTGCTTTGGGTGTACTAAACGTCACAACGTAACTGGGTGGCTATAAAGGTGCACTACAGGTATCCCCAAAAGTGTCTGTTGGGTTGGCACGAATCGAGACTGGGATTTGTCACTCCGTATGACGGAGAGGTATCTCTGGGCCCACTCGGTAATGCATCATCATAATGAGCTCAATGTGACTAAGTAGTTAGTCACGGGATCATGCATTACGGAATGAATAAAGTGACTTGCCGGTAACGAGATTGAACGAGGTATTGGGATACCGACGATCGAATCTCGGGCAAGTAACGTACCGATTGACAAAGGGAACTGTATACGGGATTGCTTGAATCCTCGACATTGTGGTTCATCCGATGAGATCATCGTGGAACATGTGGGAGCCAATATGGGCATCCAGATCCTGCTATTGGTTATTGTCCAGAGAGGTATCTTGGTCATGTCTGCATGGTTCCCGAACCCATAGGGTCTACACACTTAAGGTTCGGTGACGCTAGAGTTGTTATGGGAAATAGTATGTGGTTACTGAAGGTTGTTCGGAGTCCCGGATGAGATCCCGAACATGACGAGGAACTCCGGAATGGTCCGGAGGTGAAGATCGATATATTGGACGAAGGGTATTGGAGTCCGGAATTGTTCTGTGAGTACCGGGTGACGACCAGCGTGACCGAAAGGTGTTTCGGAGGCCCCGGCAAGCGTTGGGGGGTGTTATGGGCCAAGGGGAGGGGGCACATCAGCCCACTAAGGGGCTGTGCGCCCCTCCCACCCCATCTCACATAACGTGGAGAGGTGGGGGCGCCTCCCCTAGGGCAGCCACCCCTCCCGGCTTGGGGGGCAAGTTCCTAGGGGTGGGGGCGCCCAAACCCATCTAGGGTTTCCCCTGTGGCCGCCACCCCTCCCCTAGGGAACCCTTGGGCGCCTCCTCCACCCCCTTCCCCCTATATATAGTGAGGGAGAGAGAGGGCAGCCGCACCCTTCCCCTGGCGCAACCCTCTCCCTCCCCAAACACCTCCTCCTCCTCCTCCGTAGTGCTTGGCGAAGCCCTGCTGGAGAACCACGAGCTCCACCATCACCACGCCATCGTGCTGTCAGAGTTCTCCCTCAACTTCTCATCTCCCCTTGCTGGATCAAGAAGGAGGAGACATCCCCGGGCTGTACGTGTGTTGAACGCGGAGGCACCGTCCGTTCGGCGCTAGATCGGATCTTTCGCAATTTGAATCGCCGCGAGTACGACTCCGTCATCCGCGTTCTTGTAACGCTTCCGCTTAGCGATCTTCAAAGGTATGAAGATGCTCATCCTCTCCCTCTCTTCTTGCTACAATCTCCATAGATTGATCTTGGTGATGCGTAGAAAATTTTGAATTTCTGCTACGTTCCCCAACAGGATGATCCTTTAGGCAGCCCCCTCCTCCCCTATTTATAGGCCAATCCCAAGGGTGGCTTCTCCAAGAAGCCAATGGGGGAAATACCAAAAGTCCCTCAAGGTGGCTTCTCTAAGAAGCCACGCAAAAAGCACTTTCACTATTCATGACGACATTTTTCAGCATCTGTTCGAACCGAAAATATTTATGTGGGCTTAGAACATTTCCAGTACCCACTAATATAATTTTCAACGCGTTCCGAAACAATTGCCGGATTAGTGATTTTCATCTGCGAAAAGCATCTGAAGTGGTTCCGGCAGCTCTAAAATGTTTCTGGTTTTTATCTCGGAAAATTCGCGGAAGTTTCCAGAATGATTCTGGCACCCTCCAAGAATTATCAGGGGTGTCTCGAGACCATTTTGACTTAGTGGCATACCCTGAAACAACTTTTTGGTTTGACAGAACTATTTCGATGTTTTTCTCTCCCGAACGTTTCCGTTGTTTGAAACTTTTCCGGTGATTTTTTCTCAGACTCCCTGTCTAGTATTTAGCAGATAGATGAACCTTAAGCGTGTGACCCTATAGGTTCGGTTAAATATAGACATGACCGGAACTCTTTCCAATCAATGAATATTCGAGTGAACCTCCGGTTGTCGTGTATTCCTGTTGCTTTGCGATATGTTACAAATACTCGAGGTGAGACATGTTGGCATTCCCGTGGATCAACAACTTTTCCACTATGCCAGTTACCTTGTTACTGGTATTGTTCTCTTTTATCGTTACCATGTTCCGGCATCCCTATGATCAAATCACCCTGTGCCTGGCCAGACGATGATGGATACCTTAACATCGAGAGGGCCCAGAGATATCGCTCCATCATCGGAGGAGCAAATCCCAATCTTGAGCTATCAAGTTACTAGACATACTTTCCCATGAACCCGTAAGCCACCGTAATAGCCATCCAGTTATAGATGACGTTTAACAAACCCCAAAGTTCATGAATCAAGCATGAATAAACTCGATACTCTCATGGTATGAGGAATCATACAAATGTTAACCATCTCTGTGTTATTAACCATTAACTTATGATGAATGTATCTCTTAGCATAACATCAATTCAGGTTGATTCAACACAAATGTTCTTCTAACATTGTGCCCTCAAAGTTGCTGGCATAGACATGCCCATGATTGGGACAACATAATCATCATGCAACACTTGAGCTGGTCTTAGAGGCATGACTAGGAATACATTTTGCCGTTTATTATTCCACACGTGCACATGGGTTTTCCCCAGAGCCTTTATGGATATACGGGCTCGGGAACCACGATAGTTATAGCACGGAACATAAACATAATTATGATCATGGAGATAAATAATAACTTTTATTATTGCCTCTAGGGCATATCTCCTACAACAAATACACAAAGAATCACACCGACATATAGCAATGTCATACAAGGCCGAAGCTATCCACGGTGGAGTAAAAAGAAAAAAGAAAAATTAACAAGTGATTAAAACAATGATCAAGGCTGTAACGATGACCATATCCGCATCGACCATCCCTTGACATAACAAATACAACGAGAAAGGTTCTCCAAGAGCAATACCTTCAGGAAGAGAACGCTGATCAAGCGCCAATATCGGCAGATAAAAGCAATGCCCTATCATGGATTTTCACCCTAACGATCAAGTCGGACCAATGCCTTCAACAAGGCAACACTACAAAAAATATTTTCATTGTTAGGTATAACCAATTGAGAGGGTCAGACCTTGCGTTTTCACCCTGAAGTTTGAGACTAGTACTGGAGAAGCACCATCAAATCAAAGTCATCATATGTTGTGGCCACCACTTTTGGCGATCCTAATAGCTACATGTGTAGCATGGTATTGACATGAGATGTCAGACAAGACTGTGCTAGCTCAAGCGGGCAGACAAGTCACGACAGGAGTCAGTTGGCACAAAAGACTCCAAACATCAAAAGGCGTCATGGCACATCATGGTCATGATTGAGGGAGGATGGTCACTGGCACTGTATAAATTCCAATTCGGGACCATCCCGCAGTGCTGCACCGCCCTCATGCTCTATTGTCCTCATCTGTGGCGGTGATAGCCCACAAGTGTAGGGGATTTGTTGTAGATCATTTTGATAAGTAGAGTGTCGAATCCAAGCAGAAGGAATTGGTTGATGAAAATAGCAAGGAATTACCACGAAATTTGCAAAGACTATTTGTATGTTTATTTCATCATGAGAATAATTACAAGAATGTAAATTGCAATAAAAAAGTGTAATGATGAAGCAAGTAGCTTAATCCTTAATTGTGCTAAGGTCAAGCCAATGATATTACTTACTCCTCTATACCAGTGCATTCACATATTAAGAAAATAAATAATCCCATGAAAAAAGGAAACAACAATGACTTAAGAGTGCATAACACAGCATGTAATGGTATTAAATAGCAAATAAAGATTATGTTCCCTTGTTTTTTCCTTCGCCTTGGCCGCAGTGCACAACCTAAGATGCGCAATGCATAGGTATGAAGAGAGTGTATGGATCAAATCGTTCTCGAGGGCGGCAGCACTAGTAGAAAAACACCTATTAGTCCCGGTTCGTAAGGGCCTTTAGTCCCGGTTCATGAACCGGGACTAATTGGTCGTTACTAATACCTCCCCCCTTTAGTCCCGGTTCAAACACGAATCGGGACAGATGGTCCTCCACGTGGCCGGTGCGCCGAGCCCAGGCAGGGGGGCCTTTGGTCCCGGTTGGTGGCACCAACCGGGACCAAAAGGCATCCACGCGTCAGCATTCCAGTGGCTGGGGTTTTTGTTTTTTTAAGGGGGGGGGGGGGGGGGTTGGGGGTTTTGGGGGTTAATTTAGGTGTTTCATATATTATTTTAGCTAGCTAATTAATAGAGAGAAGTGTCCTCTCTTATGTCCGTGCTTGGTCGACGCTACGTACTATATACATATAGCCCTCGACACGCTAGCTAGTAAGAAAATGAAGGGAACCATTGAGTACAGAAGTTCGTCATGCATACCGAGAGAAATGATCGATCGACCTCTCCTTCTCCGAGAGATTGGTCGAACAACAAGTTTTCGTATCATGTACGTCCGACGCTACTGGCTACATACATGTACAATATATAAGATCTCTCAATTACAGTCCCTACCATTTGAAATCAACTTCCACATGGTATTCTCCGGCTTTATTGATGACGTGGTCAAGAAAGAGTCCCGCCAATTCCTCTTGAATTGCTTTCATGCGATCTGGTTCTAGGAGTTCATTCCGCATCTGCCACGTCTAATTTGAAGAAGGGGGTTAATTAATACATATATATGAATGAAACTCAACAGAAATGATGGTGTAATAAAATGAAATTGTGAATATTATTGCTTACGCACTTCATATTGTCTTTGAGAGTAGCCCCACTTGTTTTTCAAAGTCGCGGTGTGGATGAACTCGCACACGTAGTATTCACAGAAATCATTCCCTTGTTCCTGCCACAAGCACTTTACGAGAAATAGAGGTCAATCAAACTGATAATGAAGCATTATAAATGGCATTGATGAAAGTATAGCTATAGAATCAACGAGAGATGCGCGCAACTAGCTAGCAAGTAGTACTTACTTTCGGGTATGTATATCGCAGCTCCTTCGGCAGTCCCGGAGCTTCGGCGGTGAACTGTTTCCAAACCCTGCAAGACAAAGAAAATAATTATTATTACTTGAGATATCAGGAAATGAACAAAAAGTTGCCGATATGGTGCGATAATGATCGATTGAACTTACTTGCTGAGCATTTCAGTCATGTCCGCATAGGTTTTGGGATCTTTCCGTCTTGAGTCTAAGACGGTTACTAGTCCACGCTCAAGCTTAATCTCCAGAAGAATATAGTGGTACCTGCGCATGCATGCATAACTCATCAATTACATTACTATAACCTCGCTCGAGTAATAGGGGAAACCGAATATGCAAACGACAGTAACACTCACTTGCCGTTGTAAGGAAAGAGTATGGTATCTTTGTTTTGATTTTTGATCAACGATTGTAGCAAGTTGTCCTCGACCTCTTTGACGTGCTTTTCAACCAGAAATACATCTATGATATTTGTGTTAATGAACCCAATATCATAAATTTCTTGTTTTTTGCACTCGACGATCTTCAATCTGCATAATATATTGAGGATAATTAATTATAAATACATGCAATGAAAGAGCCGAGCTATATATTTAAAACATGTCAATTATTATTCAAACATGGTACAGATGGATATATAAATATTAGTGGCAAACGTAGAACTAGCTAGCTAATCACAATAAGGAATCATGTTAGTGGCCTCGATGCTGCTTCTCTAGGGTTTGGGGTCGCCTCGACACAACGCTTCAAGGGTTTGGGGTGGCCTCGACGACAACGCTCTTTTAACTTGGTAAATTTGGGTGTCCTCGAGAGAGTTAATTTGTCGGGTAGGGGCGCGGCGGGAGGGGGTAGGAGACCAACATCGTTTTCTCTCTAGGGTTTGGGTGTCCTCGAGAGTTTTGATCGAGCGAGAGGGCCGAGGGGGGGTGCTTTCGTTGTATAAGTTATCACGGTCGAGAGGGGGTATATATATCAAACGCCCCTCTTGTCGAAGTTATCTCGAGGGGGTTATATCGACAACGACGTGACATACATATACATGGGAAAATAATGTTATCGGGGAGGGGGTATCGGTACCCCCCCTCGTGTTGAAGTTTCTTCTTTCTCCTCTATTCGTTTCTTCTTCTTCTACTCTTCCTTTTCTTCTTCTCCCTCGAGAAAGGAAAATAAGGAAAAGGAAGAAAAGAGGAAGAAGGAAGAAGAAGAAGAAAAAAAAAGAGGAGAAGAAGAAAAATATAAAATTTCTATTTTTTTCTTCTTCTCCTCTATTCCTTTCTTCTTCTCCTCTTCTTTTTCTTCTTTTTCCTCTTCTTATTTATTTCTCCTCTTCTTCCTCCCCTCTTCTTCTCCTTTTCTTCCTCTTCTTATTTTTCTTTTTCCTCTCATTCTTTTTCTTCTTCTTCCTTTCCTAGCTAGATATATAAAATTTTCATAAAAATTAAACTAACCTAAAATGTACTAAATCAGAGAACATATATAGATAAAACTTTTCTAAAAATCTAACTTTTGCATATATGTATACTTTAAAACATCATTACAATTGAAAAAATACATACATACATAAAAAACATGTAAAAAATACATACATACATATATGAACAAACATAAAAAAATACATATATCTAAAAAATACATACATACATATATGAATCTAAAAACATATAAAAAATAGCATGTATAACTAAAAAATAGCACGGCGGCGGTGGGGCCGCAGAGGCGCGGTGCTCACAGAGGGAGGAGCGCGTGGCGGGCAGCGTCGGGGCGAGCAGTGGCGCGGCGACGGCGTCGGTGCAGGAGCGGTGCGCGGCCGGGCAGGGGCTGCGCGCGTTGGGGCAGGGACGGCGTGCGGCGATGGCGACGGGCGAGGGCGCGGGCGGCGATGGCAGGGGCGGCGGGCGGCGTCGGGGCAGCCTGGCGGCGACGATGTGCTCGGCGTCGTCGGGGGGCAACTGTGGTGATGAACTCTGCAAAATTGCGAAGTGCTACTTATATACCACGAGCATTGGTCCCGGTTTGTGGCACCAACCGGGACCAATGCCCCCTTTAGTCCCGGTTGGTACCACCAACCGGGACCAAAGGCCTCTTTTTCGGCAGTCCAAAGGGCGGGAAGCGGCGACCTTTGGTACCGGTTGGTGCCACCAACCGGGACCAATGCCCCCCTTTAGTCCCGGTTGGTGCCGCCAACCGGGACCAAAGGCCCCTGTGCTGCCCGCGTTGGGGCCAAAGTTTAGTCCCACCTCGCTAGTTGCGAGGGGCACGCAGTTGTTTATAAGCCCCATTGCCGCACCCCTCTCGAGCTCCTCTCCACCGCAGATGCTTTTTTGCTTTTAGTTTTAGGAAAATTATAAACTTTCTGTTAGTGCCATTAGTTTTCAAATTTGAAAACACTTTTTTTGTTTTTTTGTTTTCTTTCTTGCTTTATTTATTTTATTTTCCTTCTACTTACAACAAAATACTTATTGTTGTTTTTTTGTTTTTTCTGCATTATTTATTTTCTTTTGTATTTTGCTTTATTTTTCAATTCTTTTTGCTTTTAGTTTTAGGAAAATTATAAACTTTCTGTTAGTGCCATTAGTTTTCAAATTTGAAAACACTTTTTTTGTTTTTTTTGTTTTCTTTCTTGCTTTATTTATTTTATTTTGTTTCTACTTACAACAAAATACTTATTGTTCCTATTTTTAATTATTACGAGGGCTGAACCATAAGACATTAAAGCATTTCAAATGAACTTTGAAAAAGTTGAAAGTTGGCATGGTATCATAAATTGACCCACATAGCATGTGCATGTACAAAACGGACAATGGTATCATACTCGTTAGTTACAAAGTTGGCATGGTATCATCATAATAGTTGCGGGAGAAAGTCTTCACTTTTTCTTCACTTGTGTCATTTGCTTATTGCGCCGTAACCATGGATAATCTTCATCGTTTATCAGGATGCTGGGGTCAGCCTTGACTTTGAAGGGAGGAATTTCATGAAACTTTTCATAATCTTCAGACATGTCTGTCGTGCCCTCCACTCCCAAGATGTCCCTTTTTCCTGAAAGAACTATGTGGCGCTTTGGCTCATCGTATGATGTATTCGCTTCCTTATCTTTTCTCTTTCTAGGTCTGGTAGACATGTCCTTCACATAGATAACCTGTGCCACATCATTGGCTAGGACGAACGGTTCGTCAGTGTACCCAAGATTTTTCAGATCCACTATTCTCATTCTGTACTGTGGGTCTACCTGTACCCCGCCTCCTGACAGATTGACCCATTTGCACTTAAACAAAGGGACCTTAAAATCATGTCCGTAGTCAAGTTCCCATATGTCCACTATGTAACCATAATATGTGTCCTTTCCCCTCTCGGTTGTTGCATCAAAGCGGACACCGTTGTTTTGGTTGGTGCTCTTTTGATCTTGGTCAATCGTGTAAAATGTATTCCCATTTATCTCATATCCTTTCCAAGTCAATGCAGTCAAAGATGGTCCCCTGGACAACAAGTACAGCTCATCACAGTGTTGTCACCTCTGATACGTGCTTCCAACCAACTGCTGAAAGTCTTGATGTGTTCACATGTAATCCAGTCGTCGCACTGCTCCGGGTGTTTGGAGCGCAGACTGTTCTTGTGTTCATCGACATACGGGGTCACCAAGGTAGAGTTCTGTAGAACTGTGTAGTGTGCTTGAGACCAAGAATATCCGTCCCTGCATATTATTGAGTCCCTTCCAAGCGTGCCTTTTCCAGTCAGTCTCCCCTCATACCGCGATTTAGGGAGACCTATCTTCTTAAGGCCAGGAATGAAGTCAACACAAAACCCGATGACATCCTCTGTTTGATGGCCCATGGAGATGCTTCCTTCTGGCCTAGCGCGGTTACAGACATATTTCTTTAGGACTCCCATGAACCTCTCAAAGGGGTACATATTGTGTAGAAATACAGGGCCCAGAATGACAATCTTGTCAACTAGATGAACTAGGACGTGCATCATGATATTAAAGAAGGATGGTGGGAACACCAGCTCGAAACTGACAAGACATTACACCACATCACTCCTTAGCCTTGGTATGATTTCTGGATTGATCACCTTCTGAGAGATTGCATTGAGGAATGCACATAGCTTCACAATGGCTAATCGGGCATTTTCCGGTAGAAGCCCCCTCAATGCAACTGGAAGCAGTTGCGTCATAATCACGTGGCAGTCATGAGACTTTAGGTTCTGAAACTTTTTCTCTGCCATATTTATTATTCCTTTTATATTCGACGAGAAGCCAGTCGGGACCTTCATACTAAGCAGGCATTCAAAGAAGATTCCCTTCTCTTCTTTTGTAAGAGCATAGCTGGCAGGACCTTCATACTGCTTTGGAGGCATGCCGTCTTTTTCGTGCAAACGTTGCAGGTCCTCCTGTGCCTCAGCTGTATCTTTTGTCTTCCCATACACGCCCAAGAAGCCTAGCAGGTTCACGCAAAGGTTCTTCGTCACGTGCATCATGTCGATCGAAGAGCGGACCTCTAGGTCTTTCCAGTAGGGTAGGTCCCAAAATATAGATTTCTTCTTCCACATGGGTGCGTGTCCCCCAGCGTCACTCGGAACAGCTAGTCCGCCGGGACCCTTTCCAAAGATTACGTGTAAATCATTGACCATAGCAAGTACGTGATCACCGGTACACATGGCGGGCTTCTTCCGGTGATCTGCCTCGCCTTTGAAATGCTTGCCTTTCTTTCGACATTGATGGTTGGTCGGAAGAAATCGACGATGGCCCAGGTACACATTCTTCCTGCAGCTTGCCAGGTATATACTATCGGTGTCAAGTAAGCAGTGCGTGCATGCGTGGTATCTCTTGTTTGTCTGTCCTGAAAGGTTACTGAGAGCAAGCCAATCGTTGATGGTCACGAACAACAACGCCTTTAGGTTAAATTCCTCCTGTTTGTGCTCATCCCATGTACGTACACCGTTTCCATTCCACAGCTGTAAAAGTTCTTCAACTAATGGCCTTAGGTACACATCAATGTCGTTGCCGGGTTGCTTAGGGCCTTGGATGAGAACTCGCATCATAATGAACTTCCACTTCATGCACATCCGAGGAAGGTTATACATACATAGAGTCACGGGCCAGGTGCTGTGATTGCTGCTCCGCTCCCCGAAAGGATTAATGCCATCCGCGCTTAAAGCAAACCATACATTCCTTGGCTCACTTGCAAACTCATCCCAGTACTTTCTCTCGATTTTTCTCCACTGCGACCCGTCAGCGGGTGCTCTCAACTTCCCGTCTTTCTTACGGTCCTCACTGTGCCATCGCATCAACTTGGCATGCTCTCCGTTTCTGAACAGACGTTTCAACCGTGGTATTATAGGAGCATACCACATCACCTTCGCAGGAACCATCTTCCTGGGGGGCTCGCCGTCAACATCATCAGGGTCATCTCGTCTGATTTTATACCGTAATGCACCGCATACCGGGCATGCGTTCAGATCCTTGTACGCACTGCTGTAGAGGATGTAGTCATTAGGGCATGCATGTATCTTCTGCACCTCCAATCCTAGAGGGCATACGACCTTCTTTGCTGCGTATGTACTGTCGGGCAATTCATTATCCTTTGGAAGCTTCTTCTTCAATATTTTCAGTAGCTTCTCAAATCCTTTGTCAGGCACAACATTCTCTGCCTTCCACTGCAGCAATTCCAGTATGGTACCGAGCTTTGTGTTGCTATCTTCGCAATTGGGGTACAACCCTTTTTTGTGGTCCTCTAACATGCGATCGAACTTCAGCTTCTCCTTTTGACTTTCGCATTGCATCCTTGCATCGACAATGACCCGGCGTAGATCATCATCATTGGGCACATCGTCTGGTTCCTCTTGATCTTCAGCAGCTTCGCCCGTTGCAGCATTATCGTGCACATCGTCTGGTTCCTCTTGATGTTCAGTAGAA
This sequence comes from Triticum timopheevii, assembly GCA_963921465.1. Taxonomy (NCBI): domain Eukaryota; kingdom Viridiplantae; phylum Streptophyta; class Magnoliopsida; order Poales; family Poaceae; genus Triticum; species Triticum timopheevii. Next base: position 557,012,870 of record OY997270.1, read on the forward strand.
TCACCATATTCAGGGGGCACATAGTTGTCATCGTACTCTTCTTCTTCGCCGTCTTCCATCATAACCCCTAATTCTCCGTGCCTCGTCCAAACATTATAGTGTGGCATGAAACCCTTGTAAAGCAGGTGGGTGTGGAGGATTTTCCGGTCAGAGTAAGACTTCGTATTCCCACATATAGGGCATGGACAACACATAAAACCATTCTGCTTGTTTGCCTCAGCCACTTCGAGAAAATCATGCACGCCCTTAATGTACTCGGAGGTGTGTCTTGAACCGTACATCCATTGCCTGTTCATCTGCGTGCATTATATATAATTAAGTGTGTCAAAAATCATTACAGAACATCATGAATAGATAATTAAGTGACCAAATTAATAGAAGTTCATCATCACATTAAAACCAAAGTATATACATAGTTCTCATCTAACAACATACACTACAGGAATCTGCTACTTTGCCATCTGCCACGGCGGACGGCAAAGGCATGGATGGCGGACGGCAAAGACCTGTGCCGTCAGCCGCGGATGGCAAAAGGTGACGGCAAAGTAGGGGACGACTAAGAGCTGCGTTGCCGTCTGCTTCGGGCAGCTGACGGCAAAGGGTCCTTTGCCATCAGCAGCGGATGGCAAAGCTTTTGCCGTCAGCCACTGTAGGCAAACTGACCAAATTGGTCAGCCTCCCAGGAAGCACAGTTGCCTGCCACGTGGCCTGTTTGCCGTCCGCTGCTGATGGCAAAGAGCCCTTTGCCGTCGGTGGCTGACGGCAAAGAGCCTGCATATTGTCTCTTTTTTCTGTTTTTTTAATCCAACAATTTTCACAGCAAATATATATGACATATATAGATATATTTAACAGCAAACATATCACATATCCAGCACATAATTCCATATACATATTACATAGCAAAGTTTCATCAAAATAGCAAGTTCCATCAAGTTCCATCCATACACATTGTTCCATATACATATTACATAGCAAAGTTTCATCAACATAGCAAGTTCTATCATAGGAAGCTAGATACAATGCAAAGTTTTAGCAAAGAAAAAGCAAGCACTCCATCATAGCAAGCTAGCTTCCATGAGGTGAGTGAAATCTGCAAAATGGTAAATAAGAAAGTTAGAAATAGGTGAATAGAACAAGAAGAAGACTTGAACAAGAAGTATATGTCATTTATGAGCTAACTTAGGTGAAATGGATCATATATGAGCTAACTAAGTTGAAATGGGTTGTTCATGAGCTAACTTTGGTGAAATGGATCATTTATGAGCTAACTTAGTTGAAATGGGTCATTTATGAGCTAACTAAGGTGAAGGGCATCGTTTTTGAGCTAAGTAAGGTGAAATGGATCGTTTTTGAGCTAACTTAGGTGAAATGGATCATTTATGAGCTTTTATGAGCTAACTTAGTTGAAATGGGTCGTTTATGACCCAACTTAGGTGAAATGGATCATTTAAGAGCTAGTTTAGGTGAAATGGATCATTTTTAGCTAACTTAGGTGAAATTGATCGTTTAGGAGCTAATCTAGGTGAAATGGGTCATTTTGGAGCTAACCTAGGTGAAATGGGTCATTTTGGAGCTAACCTAGGTGAAATGGGTCATTTTAAAGCTAACGTAGGTAAAATGGATCATTTACGAGCTAATCTACTAAAATGGGTCATTTTAGAGCTAACTTAGGTAAAATGGATCGTTTATGAGCTAACTAAGTTAATTATGCAATTTTTGACATAAGTAAGCTTATTAAGTCATTTTGAATGAAAGGAAGCTAACTCTAGGTCATTATGGTAAGCATATTGGAGGAAATAAAGCTAAGTCTAAGTCTAGAGAAACTTACCGCGATCAGGGAGGTGTAGGAGCGGGCTGGCTCGTGCCGGTAGCTGGAGAAGGATCGTGCGATGCGTTTCTAGAGTTAAGCTACACCAAAGATCATTTCCAATGTCTCGTTAGCATTATGACACTCAAATGTTAAGACTAGCAAGTAATGTCCATTCAAATTAAACTCACCGTGCTCCCAGGAGCAATCACTGGCATCGGCGGAGCGGTCTGACCGGACTTCTCGCACACAGACTGCACATTTGGTTTTCACAACAGAGTCATACTAGTTAGTAATGAGACTCAAATGTCAAGACTAGCAAGTAATCTGCAGAAGAAACTTACCACAAGGAGCTCATACATGGCCCTTGCCTGCATGTCATTCCGTGCCCTCTCCTCCTCCAACATCTTTGTCGTCCTCTCCTCCAACTCCCACTGCCTCTCCGCCGCCTCTGCCAGAAGTTTCTCCATTCTATCTCTCTCACTCTGTATAGCAGCCTACAACACCACTCACATGACCATTTGTAATCATTGATGGAAGCGCACACAATGTAATGGAGAAAGATAGCTGAGTACGTATAACTAACCTTGATGGCGAGTTGGACTGGCCGTTCACGAGGCCTTATCTCAGGAGCGGAGCTCGACTGGCATGCCTTGATCTCCGGGAGAGTGCTAGGACAACGGATAAGTCCATCTCCCATGGCTATGACGCCATGGGACCTCCCGCCACCAGATATCATCAGCAACTCTGTATCAATGGGACCCTGGCTCGGGTTAAAGTCCTCCCCTTTCCTTGCCTTCCCCTGATCTCTATATTGCACGGGCTTTTCATGGGCGGAGATGTTGGTGAAGTTCTTTGGATCATCGAGGTCAGACGCAGAGAATGCCTTGACTTTCTTGTAAGAGCCAGTGTGGGCCATGGCATATAGGTCGTACACCTCTAGCACCTTATCCGCCTTATTGTAGCATGCCTGAAAGAGAGAAACAAAGTAAATTAGTAATTAAAGGGCTAAAGCTAGCATGATGAATGAATTGCATGAATCATGAAGCAAACCACATACCCAGTTCCACCCGTACTGAAATAAGTTGGAGGTACCTTGGTGGTGTGGCACACATTCCATTTGGGCACGTTTGTCCTTGGCCTCATTGTGGGTGGCCAGCCATCCTTTTGAGCACCACCCATCGACCAACACCTCCCAACAATCCATCCGATCCGCACACCATCTCTGAGGGGCCTAAGTTAGCAAATAGAAACTTCAGCACTACGGCTATGAATTACTAAATAAAGGAATTAAGTACAAGGCCTTAAGAATTACCTTCATGTACTGCTCCTTACTCAAGAACTTATCGCGGCACTCCTGCTTGGACTTCTTGATACCACGGTCGGCGTAGTAGTCTCGAACAAACTGCACCCGAGCCTCATGCCGTAAGTTCTGAAGTAGGCGCTTGCACTCCTTGTGGATAACATCTGCCGCCTCCTCCTCGTATCCCTCCTCACACCTGTAGAATGTCTGCAATCAAATGAGACAATATTGATTAGTACAATTAATAACTAGCTAGTTGAAGATTTTTAATTGTGTAAAGGAGAAATTACCCAGAACTTTCTGATCACCATGTCTGCCCTCGTCTTGCACAAGACACCATCGATAATCTCACCCGGAGGGCCGGGGCAGCCAAGTAGTGCCCCCAACTCAATCCAACCTCTAGAAGCCGACCCTCACCAGGCAACATGACAAACCCCGGAAAGTTTTGCCGAATCAGAACTCCAAGGACGGAGTTGGGTCGGCGGACACTTTCATGGTGGTCCCAACCCCTGCAGCATGACAAGGCCAACGCATTAGTTATTTGAAGAAACGTGAATGCAGAAGGTACAAAAAGATTAAATGCACTTACCTCTCCCCATCAGGCAAAATCAACCACCTCTGCTCGCGGGTCGCCGGCACGGACGGGAGCCGTGTAGCACCACGCTGGTAGACGTTGCCCCCCTCCTCCCCCTCCTCCTCAAGACCAGTCGGCTCCCCGCCATCATCAACATGGCCACTCGGCTCCCCGCCATCATCAGCATGGCCACTCGGCTCCTCAAGCTGACCCGACCAAGTACTCCATCCAGACGTGTGCTCCTATGGGGTCTCGTGGGCCCAACTCTCGTGGGCTGAAGGCCCGTCGACCCGAGGCTCGTGGGCCGAAGAACCGTGGACCGGAGGCTCGTCGACCGGAGTCCGTGTAGCCTCCTCCTCAGACGAGTCCACCCTAGCAGTCACGTGCTCGGGTGAAACAGCTGGGGGCGGCGGCGAGGAAGGCGCCGTAAGAGCCACCCTACCTCCTCTCCCGCGACCACGTGCTCCACCTCGGCCCTTCTTCTTACCTCGTCCCCTGCTGGGCACCGCGGTCGACGAAGAAGGGCCCGGCGGTGTCGCCATACTGTCCAGCAACGCTCGGCAGAGAGGTGCATGTGGAATGGAAGACCTCACACTACGCGCCGACGAAGAAGGGGCCTCGGCGCGCTCCCGACCAGCGCCCACCATCTGTCAACACCTGCCATGACAAGAATAAACGAAATTAGTACAACATTAAAAAAAGTACCGACATGAATAATAATATGTATATCACTGAAGTGTATCATCATCAAGTACAACAGAAACAACTGCAGATTTAAAACTACCCGATCAACACAATTATATATGATGTTTTTCATAACAAAATCGAAAAATATATGACCTTACTAATAATTCACAAATATATGACCCCGTCGGCCTCTGGAAGGCCAAAGAACACCTTTTCGGGAGGTGTCGGGGGTTGGGGTGTCGTGTCGGTGTCGGGGTGCCGTGTCGGGGTCGGGGTCGGGGTCTCGGGGTCGGGGTGTCGGGTCGGGGTGTCGTGTCGTTGTCGGGGTCGGGGTGTCGGGTCAGGCTCGGGGTCGGGGTGTCGGTGTCGGGGTCTCGGGGTCGGGGTGTCGGGTCGGGGTGCCGGGTCGGGGTCGGGGTGTCGTGTCGGTGTCGGGGTCGGGGTGACGGGTCGGGGTGCCGGGTCGGGGTCGGGGTGCCATGTCGGTGTCGGGGTCGGGTTGTCGGGTCAGGCTCGGGGTCGGGGTGTCGGTGTCGGGGTCGGGGTCGGGGTCGGGGTGTCGGGTCAGGCTCGGGGTCGGGGTCGGGGTCGGGGTCTCGGGGTCGGGGTGTCGGGTCGAGGTCGGGGTGCCGTGTCGGTGTCGGGGTCGGGGTGTCGGGTCAGGCTCGGGGTCGGTGTGTCGGTGTCGAGGTCGGGGTCGGGGTCGTGGTCGGGGTCGGGGTGTCGGGTCAAGCTCGGGGTTGGGGTGCCGGGTCGGGGTCGGGGTGCCATGTCGGTGTCGGGGTCGGGGTGTCGGGTCAGGCTCGGGGTCGGGGTGTCGGTGTCGGGGTCGGGGTCGGGGTCGGGGTGTCGGGGTCGGGGTTGGGGTCTCGGGGTCGGGGTGTCAGGTCGGGGTCGGGGTGCCGTGTCGGTGTCGGGGTCGGGGTGTCGGGTCAGGCTCGGGGTCGGGGTGTTGGTGTCGGGGTCGGGGTCGGGGTGTCAGGGTCGGGGTCGGGGTGTCGGGGTCGGGGTCGGGGTGTCGGGGTCGGGGTGCCGGGTCGGGGTCGGGGTGCCGTGTTGGTGTCGGGGTCGGGCTGTCGGGTCAGGCTCGGGGTCAGGGTGTCGGTGTCGGGGTCGGGGTCAGGGTGTCGGGGTCGGGGTCTCGGGGTCGGGGTGTCGTGCCGGGGTGCCGGGTCGGGGTCTTTTTTCCTTTTCTTCTTCTTCCTCTTCTTCCTTTTCTTCCTTTTTTCCTTCTTCTTCTTCTTCTTCTTCTTCTTCTTCTTCTTCTTCTTCTTCTTCTTCTTCTTCTTCTTCCTCCTTTCCTTTTTCCTCTTCTTCTTTCCTCCTCTCCTGTTTTTTTCTTCTTCTTCTTCCTCTTCTTCTTTTTTCTTCTCCTCCTCTTCTTCTTCCTTTCCTTTTTCCTCTTCTTCTTCTCCTCTTCTCCTGTTTTTTCTTCTTCTTCTTTTTCTTTCCTAAAACTGAACTAAACCTAAAACTAAACCTAAATCTAATCTAAACATAAACCTAAAACTAAAAAAACAAAAAAAAAGGAAAAAACTAAATCTAAACCTAAAACTAAACTAAAACTAAACCTAAACCTAAAACAAAACCTAAAACTAAAACTAAATCTAAACTAAACATAAACCTAAAACTAAAAAAATAGAAAAAAGGAAAAGGTAGAGCTCACCTGAGCCGGTGGAAGAGGTGGCCTGTGGAGGAGGGGGGCGGGGCGGCCTGGGGCGGCGGCGCCGGTCCCAGGGCGGTGGGGCGCGGGGGGGGGGGGGGGGGGGGGCGGCGGCGCCGACACGGCAAGGCGGCGGGGGCGACGGGGAGGGCGGCCGGTGGAGCGACGGCGCCTGGCGGCAGTGGCAACGAGGCGGGGGGCCGGTGGAGGAGTGGGGCGGGGCGTCGGCGCCGGGCACGGGGCGGTGGGGCGCGGGGGGGCCGGGTCGCCGTTGGGCCTGGGCACGGCGGCGCCGAGACGGGGCGAGGGGCCTGGGCGACGGGGCGGTGGGGCGACGGGGCGGGGGGGCGGTGGGGCGGTGGGGCGGTGGTGCGACCGAGCGGCGGCGAGTGGTGGGGGCGGCGGCGCGCGTCTGTGGGAGGGAAACAGAGAGAGAGGGGGGGTGGGGCGCGCCGGCCGTTAGCTAGATACGTTTAATCTTTGCCGTCCGCCACCTTTGCCATCCGCTAATGTGCGCTTTGCCGTCCGCTAGCGGACGGCAAAGAGGGGGGCCGTTAAGTTTTTTTTACCAGCTCCTCAGTGGGGCCCCCCCTCCCTCTTTGCCGTCCGCTAGCTGACGGCAAAGAATCTTTGTCGTCCGCTAGCAGACGGCAAAAACAGGCTGATGGCAAAGGCTTTCTTTGCCATCAGCCAGTTCTTTGCCGTCTGCTTTCAGGTAGCTGATGGCAAAGAGCCTCTTTGCCGTCCGGTACCTGATGGCAAAGAGCTGGCAGATGGCAAAGTAGCTGATTCCAGTAGTGATAAAGCTCTGCAGAGCATCTAAATTAATTAAACCATACATTGAAACTATGTAAAACATTTCAATGCGAAAACAAATAAGATCATAATCGTAACCAATGTAACAACTGATCCAACAGCATAATGATACCAAGCCTCGTTATGAATGGCATATTTTCTAATCTTTCTAATCTTCAAGTGCATTGCATCCATCTTGATCTTGTGATCATCGACGACATCCGCAACATGCAACTCCAATATCATCTTCTCCTCCTCAATTTTTCTAATTTTCTCCTTCAACAAATTGTTTTCTTCTTCAACTAAATTTAACCAATCGACAATAGGGTCGGTTGGAATTTCTGGTTCAACAACCTCCTAGATAAATAAAATCTATGTCACGTTGGTCGGCATAATTGTCATAAATAATAAATGAACCAATAGTTATGAAAAGATAATATATACCACATTCGAATCATAGACAGGACGAGGGCCGACGGGGGCGGATACCAAAACCATCGCACTATATAAGATGCAATAATAGAAGTAATAAAATTATACAAGTATCTATATAAACATACAAGTAAGAATTTTTTTTCCTTTCAGAAAGAAGATAAGAACAAGAGGCTCACCATGGTGGTGCCGGCGACGAGATCGGCGCGGGCGATCGACGGCGGTGAAGACGGGGACGGGACGTGAAGGACCGCTAAGCCTAGACAAATATTGAGGAAAATGGAGCTTGGAGGTCGAGCTTGGAGAGGAGAAAGCTTAAGTAGTGTGGCTCGGGCATTCCATCGAACACCTCGTGTGCATAGGAGGTGAGCTAGAGCACCACAAAGCTCTCCCCTCGCCGGCCACAAAAAACAGAGCGGTGGGAGTGCTCTTCTCGCGGGCGAGGGGTATATATAGGCAACTAATTGGCCCCATTTCGTGGCTCGAACCGGGACTAAAGGGCAGCCTTTGGTCCTGGTTCAAGCCACCAACCGGGACCAATGGTGGTGGGCCAAGAGCGAGGCCCATTGGTCCCGGTTCGTCCCACCAACCGGGACCAATAGGTCGAGTCAAACCGGGACCAATGGCCCACGTGGCCTGGCCGGCCCCCGTGGCTCACGAACCGTGTCCAATTCCCCCATTGGTCCCGGTTCTGGATTGAACCGGGACTAATGGGCTGGCCCGGCCTGGACCATTGCCCCCTTTTCTACTAGTGCAGGAATTTCATCTAGTTCCATTGATATTAAGTTTCATTACTTTGATAAGTGTTGCGCAGTGGAGCCTAAACTTATGTAATGTTTTTACTTGAAAAAAATGCATAGTTATGATTATACCCTCCATGCAAGCATCCAAAAGTAAAATAGAATAATTAAGATAAAATCTAATCATAACATTAAAATTTCGAGGTCCCCAATAACTCCTTATCCAATAAGTTACAAACTCAGGACATGGTAATATCTGCCACTCCAGCCATCCATCCTAAGAAAATTTATCACATAACACTCTCCTCTAGGCCCAAAAAGGTGAATTTATATGCATACGATGTTCTCATATCATCACTAGAGAATTACAACACAACATAATTTCAAAATATTAAACTTTACTATTTCACATGTTTACTAGTTACAAGGGTTGACTCAAGTCCTCAAGAGCGTAACGAACTACTCAAGAGATATCGTATAGATTATGATCAGTGGAGAATGATATGATAAATAATCTGAAGATACAAATATTCTACCAGCAAATCATGAAGCATCAACTATTAAGCAAATATTAACACCAGGAAGTGATCAAAACAACTAATCTGAGAGAATTGCTCACATATTGAAGTCTAAGGTTGGAGATGGATGATGATGAAGAGTATGCTGCCTGGTAATGATGACGATGTTGATGATGATCACCATAATGAACGGAGTGTTGGTGATGTCAATTGATTCAATTTTCCCTACATAGAGGGGAATGATGCTGCAGAAACAACCCTCTAGGAGCAAGAGAGTGCTCCGCTCAGTTTCTGCCTTGTAGATGGCGGCGAAAAATCACGTAAAATAAACTGAGGGTTTTTGTGGTAATATAGGATCATGGGTATCGAGAGGCAGCTAGAGGTGCCCTATGGCCCCCTCGCGCCTTGTTTGCACGACCCAAGGGTTGGTCGCATGGGCCCCATAGGCAACCCCCCCCCTCAAGTGGGCCCTGACCCCTGGCTCTCTTCTTGGGCGAAATCTCTTCTAGTATATTTCTTTGTTTTTTGGGTCTTTGGAAAATTAGTTTCTCTATTGATCCTTGTTTTGGTTCTTTTTTGTAGGATTTCGTTAATTTCCCATCCTCCGGTAACCATGAATTAAGTGGAAAAAGGCAGACGTGATAATGTGCAAAATATCCTTAATAATGAGTAATCTATACTAAGAAACAATGATGCAAAATGGACGTACTAGCTCCCCCGAAGCATAGACACCGCTTGTCTCCAAGTGAATGTCGAGCTTAGTAAACATGACCATGGGTTTATGTATAGTGAGGTGTCGATAATGAAGAATGCATATATGACAACATCACCATTACTATTTATGACCAAACATTTTGAACAACTCTCCCTTGTAAAACTTCATGTGAGGCCATCATGACACCTTTACATGCAAAATTTCAAGAACTAAAAATTAATTGTTCATTCCAGACCATGTTTTCAGTTACTTAACAATTGCATTATCCTCATTCTTCTAGAAAAGTCTATGTTCGTGCTTTTGTTTAGCAAACACCACATGCTCGACTATCTCTTAGTCTTAACAATTAATTAGCTCTCATAAGCACATTTTTAGAATAACTCACTTCAGACGGGCACAAAGGAAGAATGATGTTTGATAACCCACAAGTGTAGGGGATCGCAACAGCTTTCGAGGGTAAAGTATTCAACCCAAATTTATTGATTCGACACAAGGGGAGCCAAAGAATATTCTTGAGTATTAGCAGTTGAGTTGTCAATTCAACCACACCTGGATAACTTAGTATCTGCAGCAAAGTATTTAGTAGCAAAAGTGGTATGATAATAAAAGTAACGGTGGCAAAAAGTAAAGATAATTGTTTTTTGGTTTTTGTAGTAGTTGTAACAGTAGCAACGAAAAAGTAAATAAGCAAAGAACAATATGTGAAAAGCTCGAGGCAATGGATCAGTGATGGATAATTATGCCGGATGCGATTCCTCATGTAATAGCTATAACATAGGGTGACACAGAACTAGCTCCAGTTCATCAATGTAATGTAGGCATGTATTCCATAAATAGTCATACGTGTTTATGGAAAAGAACTTGCATGGCATCTTTTGTCCTACCCTCCCGTGGCAGCAGGGCCCTAGCGGAAACTAAGGGATATTAAGGTCTCCTTTTAATAGAGAACCGGAACAAAGCATTAACACATAGTGAATACATGAACTCCTCAAACTACGGTCATCACCGAGAAGTATCCCGATTATTGTCACCTCGGGGTTGTCGAATCATAACACATAATAGGTGACTATAGACTTGCAAGATAGGATCAAGAACACACATATATTCATGAAAACATAATAGGTTCAGATCTGAAATCATGGCACTCGGACCCTAGTGACAAGCATTAAGCATAGCAAAGTCATAGCAACATCAATCTCAGAACATAGTGGATACTAGGGATCAAACCCTAATAAAACTAACTTGATTACATGGTAAATCTCATCCAACCCATCACCATCCAACAAGCCTACGATGGAATTACTCATGCACGGTGGTGAGCATTATGGAATTGGTGATGGAGGATGGTTGATGATGACGACGGCGACGAATCCCCCTCTCCGGAGCCCCGAACGGACTCCAGATCAGCCCTCCCGAGAGAGATTAGGGCTTGGCGGCGGCTCCGTGTCGTAAAACGCGATGAAACTTTCTCCCTGATTTTTTTCTCCTCGAATGTGAATATATGGAGTTGGAGTTCAGGTCGGTGGAGGTCCAGGGGGCCCACGAGATAGGGGCGCGCCCTACAGGGGGGCGCCCCCTGTCTCGTGGACAGGCCCTGGGCCCCCTGGTGTATTTATTTCGCCCAAAAATTCTTATTAATTCCAAAAGGTGCCTCCGTGGATTTTCAGGACATTCCGAGAACTTTTCTTTTCTACACATAAAACAACATCATGGTAGTTCTGCTGAAAACAGCGTCAGTCCGGGTTAGTTTCATTCAAATCATGCAAGTTAGAGTCCAAAACAAGGGCAAAAGTGTTTGGAAAAGTAGATACGTTGGAGACGTATCAATGTTTAGCAAATGCATAGCTTCTTGCTTACTCATTTCAAGGATAATGTTAATAATAAGAAGTAAACATGTTCACAATCTTAAAAATTCATATTCTCATGGATCTTTTTCCAACATGCTATGTTTACTTTTAGAGAACAAGTTGGCTCAAGGAAATTGACTCAATGTAAAAGTAAAATATATGCCCTTAACAAAGGGAAGCATGGACTATCATGCGCTTTTCTTTTGTTTTTGGTGCTTAATCCTTAATGAATTAGAACTTTATTTTTCATTGCCCCTTATGATGGTGCCCATTTGTGTTATTATTATAGTTGTTTTCACTATCACAAGTTCATGGAAAACATCGATTCCAAGTCATTAAAAATTTGGAATTTTTATTTTTTGGGAACACCTGCACAAATGAAAATTTACTTTGAATGACCTTACTCAATAGGATAGGTAGGTGATGTTTGGCAAGTGTACAAAGTTTTGCAGTATATTTTTTGAAGTAAGGATATCAATCCCACAGGGAGCACAAGAAGTGGTCTTTGGCTCTTGTACATGGTTACTGCAATGTATCTGTAAGTTAATTGAGGTCCAGCGTAAAAGCAAGTGCGAAGGTTGAAATATTGCAAGTGTTTGGTGACTAAAACTGAAATTTCAATAATAAGGTAAAAGAACAAGGGAGTAGTGGAAACATTGAAATCAACAATATGGGGTAAGGCATTCTGAGGGTGTGTGGATTCAAAACTACTATGTACCGAACATAATTATGTGAGTACATAATTCTAGGTTCAGATCGCTAAGTCATCTCACATTGTTTCCATAAGTGGGTAGAGCCTGGCACAACCTACATGCATACATGCGTAGATACGTATCACACATGTAGCCAACATTCCTCGCCACATCTAGGTCCACACAAAGTATCCACTAAGTTCACAGGCTGGAGATAAGCGGACTCAAACCGCTGACATCCGCCACAGGGTAAACCACCACCTCTCATCTTTGGGAGGCCAATCTTCATCAACAACTTCAATTGCACCATATTATCTCAAACCCTAGTTCATCTCTTGTGTTCAATCTTTGTATCAAAATATTATATTGGTACCTGTGTGTGTGGACGCAACTAATGGGCGGTCTCTATTATTCCCATGTCAACTACTCAGGGAAGGATAGAAGTAGTTACCGTCAGCTCAGTACTTCCGCAAGCCACCATCACAACGATAATAATATTCTTCACATATGAAAGACAATATATTGAGTGGTCGACTTTCACACAACATTGTGAAGAACATTATCATAAACATGCAAAAGAACATATTGTATCCTATCGGCACCTAAACATACAAGGGTTCCACTGTATCCCCAAGAACTAGGGATGTTTACTCAGACATAGAGACAACGAGCATCATAGGGATAATCATGAATGCATGATCAATGTAATACACGTTGGAATCCACCTCGGGTTTGAGTATTACAAAGAGATGAAGGGCCAGTTCTTTTGCTAGCTTCTAGAAGAAGCTGGAATAAGCTGCCCACTACCTAGCTTATTTTAGAAGATCAACCAAATTCATTTTTTAGAAGCTTACTAATTAAGACTTGACTAATAGGCTTCTAAATAAATATTTTTGGTTGTGCTTCTAGAATAAGCTGGGTAGGAGGAAGCTTATTCTAGAAGACCAAAAAAGTCACCAAAAGAAATGGCCCGAATGTTGGAGTGATGATCGTGACGATGGTTAATGCTGGATTCTCCTTGATTGGGTTGATGGCATGATAGAGCCCATCTGTCAATTTCCCCTCCGGATCCCTTCCTAAGGATAGGGTTCTTGATCAGGCGCATGTTCTCGTCTCTCCGTGTCTCTTCTAAACGATTCGAATGCACGAGGGTGAAGTAGTTGACCTGGGGGAGAATGCGCTACTTGGTATGAGCGCTCGCACTCATACAAGACGTTGTTTTCGCTTCTGGAAGCACATGTCCAACTGATATTTCTCCCATTTGGTTGTTGCGTCATATCGTAGGTTATTATCATGCCAATTAGTGTGATTTTTACCATAATTGATGTTTTTTCTTTAATGTGTTAGATTACGTACTTCGTTATGATCCTAGAAGAATCAACAAAAAAGGTGCACACATGCGATAAAATCCCTAAAATCCTACGCCTACATGCAAAACAAGAAGTAAATTATGATGCAAAATTTGATTCATCAACTCCTCCCCCAAGCTTAGAGCTTTGCTCATCCCTAAGAAAATATCGCAGCTTCCAAGAACAAGGCCATCTGGTTCATGAAATGTAGATAGTTGTAATGGATGAGTTCAATGCATCAAATCAAGAGCTATAACAGATATAGAGTCATGATGAGCACTCAACACATTTTCATCATCAACATAATTATTAAGGCTTCCACACCATTGATCAGTTCATTAATTAGAAAAGGTAAAACAATCTCATGCAATAAATCATTTGTGCTTCAATCAGGCAAGTTGCAAGGGGCTCTCAGTTTACTTTTAGAAAATTGCACATTCAACTTGTTTTCAATGCTTGTCCTGTACTTTTTCATTTTCTCTTGTTGTGGTAAGAAGACCTATTTGTGTGGCCAATATCACACGCGCCACTAGTAATTCCTTTGGGCCACTAATAAACGTGACACAGAAGCTCACGCGGCAGGTGGGACCCTAGGTCGCTACCACTGCAACCCCCCATACTAGTGGTGCCCATTTTGGACTCAATTCCACTAGGAAGTAGGGCCAGGCCACGGGCCCGGCTCATGTTACTTGTGGCATGCGGATTGAAATCTCACGCCACTAGTATAGTAAGTACTAGTGGTGAGCCTATGTTCGAGCACCAATAGTAAGATTTGCCTAGTACGGATGTTGGCTCGGTCTTAATAGTGGTGTGCGTTCTATACCGCTCACCTGTAGTGAGATGCTATTAGAAGCATCGCAGCCCACATGCCATTGGTATTTTCACAAAATACATGTGGCGTTTCTTTTTACCCACGCGCCACTAATTACCTACACCTATAAGGGTTTCTGCACTAGTGTCCCTTGCAAGAATGAACCGAGCCTTGGATCTATGCTACCATTTAACTTCTTGGTCTCATAATAGACACACTAACTACTCATTGGACTGGCTCTTAAGCTCAATCTCTTTATAGGAAACAATGTGTTTCTTAGGTATCTTTTTAAGTCACCGGTGATAGTGGAAAGGTGTTTTTTAATCCCGCTGGTGTGTTTCGCCCATCCAGTTAGGAATTGTCGCATAGAGCAAATCTTAGAGTTCCATCTTTGGATGGGAGTTTCACCAAGAACATGCCTTTCTCAAACATTCTTGACAACTTTTGCCAAGCCATCACGTTGTACCAATCCTAGTTCAAACTCGAATGGGCGTTGTGCAGGCAAGTTAGTTGCAGAATTTGAGTCGAGAATTATTGTGGTGTGGTCCCACGATATCTCAGTACTCTCGAGAGCACGCATGGTTGCCATAAGGAATTTTTCTTCCCATTCGAAGTCCATGAGCAGGCATTCAAGTTTCCCATATGTTGGCATCAGACGATTTATGGCCCAAGTAAATTGATGACAAGACAACTTAACCACTCGGGTCCAAACTATCAATGAAAACATTGAACAAGAAAGTCCAAAGTATGTCGAATTGATTGTTGTTTTTTCTCTTGCTGGTATCGTGGGACATTGAAATCACCCCAATGATCATGGGGTATGGGTTATCCTTTGCAAGATTAACAAGTTCATGAAAAAAGCGGGTTTATACTTGTCTTGGGCAGCTCCATACTACCATCTTACTCCACATAACTTCGTCAGCTATGTTTCGACGATATAATTTCATGTGAAACTCTCCAACCTAAAGGGATACAAATACATCTTCGAAGTCAGAACTCCAAGCAAGATCCCACCAGACATCCCTCATGGATGTAGACAACTTTGGTGATGGCAACAAAATCCAACCCATGTTCACCAACAAAATGGGCAATGTGTTTATGCTTAGCCAAGTCAGTGAGGCCTCTCCTATTTCAAATCATGTCTTGAATGGGGAAACTTAGGATCGCTGGAGAAAGTTTCGCCATCTTTGTGCGGGTTTTGCTTCTTTTGGAGGAATGGGTCTTAGACTTGTGGAAATACACTGTTAGGTTGCATAGAATGGATCCAGATCCCGAGCCAACCAGGTGGGGAAGCAATGGCCCCTCCAAATTATACAGTTAAACTCCAAGATAGGTCGAAGAAGAGTGCTTAATTCAGCCCGATAACTGAAGTCCTATAATTGTTGCTATAAGAGGATCCATGACATCTATAGAAAGGGCTAAGGTTCAAGGTGGCAACGGGGACGGGGATGACCGGGGATGACTCCACCATCCCCGCCCCGATCCCCGCCAATCCCCATACCAGTGCGCCCCGTGAAGCTTCGCGGGGACAAAACGCCCCCCCCATACCCGTCAATATCGGGTACCCGGTACCCGTCGGGTATCCACGGGGATCTCAAAACTGACTAGGATAGGTGAGATTGGAGAGGGCATGGTTGTTGGGAGAGGTGGAGAAAAATAATTGTGTCAAATATCTATGTATTAATCTATATATTGTGCATTTGTAGTACGCATGGCATAGTTTTTCGGGTATCCATGGAGTCCCCATGGGGGGGGGGGGGGGATTTTATCCCCATCCCCGCCCCGCGAGACTAACGGGTACCCATCAGAAAATACCCATGGGGTGAATTTGTCCCCCATCCCCGCTCCATGATGGGTAAAGCCCCGCGGGTACCCGTCCCCACGGGGAATATTGCCACCTTGAGCTAAGGTATGAAACAAGTGTAGTTGACAAAATGTGGAAAAGTCCTTTTGTTCTTCAGTCTTAAGTACCGATCACGCTATAGTAAAGTGATTTATTCAGGAGTATAGCTTCGTACTAACGACATGCAATGCTTGCAATGAAAGCACCAATAACATCTCTGTTCACTCACACAATTGGCGATGTCTTCATGCTTAATTAGCCTAGTCCTATCCAAAACTTGCCTGTCATGACAAAACTCTCTCATATCCAAAACATGTCTCGTTGGAAGATCAGGATGGAGAAAGTTTCGCCTCCTTACGCGTTTTGTTTGTTTGTTTGTTTGTTTTTGAGGAATGAGACTTGAACTTGTGGGAAGACAGTGTTAGGTCGCATAGAATGGACCCCGATCCCACGTCATCCGATCCCACTTCCGTTAGCACGACAACCAGTTGAGAAAGCAGCTGCTGGCCGTCAAAGGCGTCTGCCATTTACTCTTCCTCGGTCATGGGGTATGGTCGAGGGCTCAAACCCTAAGGAAAAAAAAAACTTGCCTCTTCCGTGGTAGTAGTATCTTTCGCTCTCTACAACTACAACTTGCAGCCGTCGTCCAATTACAAGCGTGCATGGTGGGTTTGTTTCACGCGCGCGGACGAAACGGAAGGAAGCCGCAAGCCAACAGCGTAAAGCTAGAAAAAGCGGCTGAGGCGATAAGTTGCGTGCATGAACGAATGAGGCCTGGATTCATGATAGATACTCCGTATGTGACCACTGGATACTGGGTGTGTGTGTGTGTGGGGGGGGGGGGGGGGGGGGGGGGGGGCTATCCCGGGTTAATTACAACGGTTTTGGCCCTTTTTGTATCTTGAAGCCATGCATTACAACGCTCTACGCTTAACTAGACGCGTTACTTACATTATCGTCGCAGGTAACATGCAAGTGAGGCGGCTGCAAGTTGGCTGGCAACCCTTTCTTTTCTTCACGGTTACTCTTTGTATTGTGATACTCTATCTATAGTAACGGCTAGTAAACCATATCTATCTCGACATCGACGGCCGCCGCCAAATTTTCCCTTTAAATACCGCGGCCACTGCGATCCATCTCCTCACTCCCACTGCAGACCACAACAGAGAGAGCACTTGAGGCGGCTGCAAATTTTCTGCACACTCATCCTCTTGACAAGTCAATCGTCTCTCACTCCCGCCCGCGTAAGATGGGAAGCACTCAGGTATGTGCCGTACTTAGTAGTGGTAGCACCAGTGCAGCACACGGTCTAGCTCATTCATTTGCATGCATGGTGCACATTCAGGACGTGAACCTGGTCCACAACAGCACACTGGAGGACGGCTGTGCACCGTTCGGCTCACGCACGACGACACTGTCCGTGCACAACGAGGAGGAGACGGCCATGCTCCCCGTCACCGTGGGTGGCAGCAAGCCCAGCGGCCGGTACATCCTGGTGGCGGGGCGGGCCGACGAGAAGGACGGCCTGCGCCAGCCGATCATGGCAGGCTCCCTCAAGACTCGAGTCACGTACCGCGTGGCCGGGTGGATCAGCCTGGGCTCAGGCGCAGAGCGGGGGACGGTGCGCGTCAACCTTGGCGTGGACGAGGACGACAATGGCAACGAGACCCTGGTGGAGTGCGGCGCGGTGGGCGCTGAGGCGGGCGGGTGGACGGAGATCATGGGCGCCTTCCGGCTCAGGACTGACCCGCGCAGCGCCGCAGTTTACGTCCACGGTGCCCCGGCCGGCGTGGACGTCAAGGTCATGGATCTTCGTGTCTTCCAGACGGACCGCAAGGCGCGCTTCAGGCAACTCAAGGACAAGACTGACAAGGTTAGCATGCACATCCACGTAACCATGTTTTCATTTGCCACCTGCATGGCATTAGCTGCATGCATACTTGACGCGGCACGTAATGCATGCATTCTTGATGCAGGCGCGCAAGAGGGACGTGCTCCTCAAGCTGGGCGCGGCGACGGGAGCGGCGTCCGTGCGCGTCGTGCAGATGGATAGCGCCTTCCCGTTCGGGACATGCATCAACACGACGGTGATCCAGAACCCAGCCTTCGTCGACTTCTTCACCAATCATTTGGACTGGGCCGTCTTCGAGAACGAGCTCAAGTGGTACCACACCGAGGCGCAGCAAGGGCAGCTCAACTACCGCGACGCCGACGCGCTCCTCGATTTCTGCGACCGCCTGGACAAGCGCGCCCGCGGCCACTGCGTCTTCTGGTCCGCGGATGGCGCTGTGCAGCAGTGGGTCAAGAACCTCGACCGCGACCAGCTCAGGTCCGCCGTCCAAAGCCGCATCCAGAGCCTGGTGTCCCGCTACGCCGGCAGGTTCCCGCACTACGACGTCAACAACGAGATGCTGCACGGCCGCTTCTTCCGGGACCGCCTCGGCGACGAGGACGTCCCGGCGTTCATGTTCAAGGAGGTGGCGCGGCTGGACCCGGACGCCGCGCTCTTCGTCAACGACTACAATGTGGAGTGCGCCAACGATCCCAACGCGACTCCGGACAAGTACGCGGAGCAGGTCGCATGGCTGCAGAGCTGCGGCGCCGTGGTGCGCGGCATCGGGCTGCAGGGCCACATCAGCAACCCCGTCGGGGAGGTCGTCTGCGGCGCCCTCGACAGGCTCGCCGCCACGGGCGTGCCCGTCTGGTTCACCGAGATGGACGTGTGCGAGCCCGACGTTGGCCTCCGCGCCGAGGACCTGGAGGTGGTGCTCCGGGAGGCGTACGCGCACCCGGCGGTGGAGGGCGTCGTGTTCTGGGGCATCATGCAGGGCAAAATGTGGCGCAAGGACGCCTGGCTTGTCGACGCCGACGGCACCGTCAACGAGGCAGGCCAGACGCTCCTGGATCTCCAGAAGGAGTGGAAGACGGACACGCGCGGGAACGTCGACGGCGATGGAAACTTCAAGTTCAGGGGCTTCCACGGCAGATACGTCGTGGAGGTTACCACCCCGACGGGGAAGCAGATGCTCAAGACCTTCACCGTGGAGAAAGGTGACAACACTCCTCTCCTCGTGGATTTGGTCGATGCCTGACGGTGAATCTATCTAAGAAACTACTTATTTTTACCAATCTAATTACATGCGTGGACGACACGTGAAGAAATAAGCTGTATAACATTATTCACATTTCCAAGGTAATGGGTATTGTATTTTGTAAGAGAAGTGTAAGGTATTGTACTGCCTAAATCTCATGTCGATGGAGATGATTGAAGCAAAGAGTACCTGTGGTGTTCAAAGGATTTGTTCTCAATTTTTTTGTCAATTGATTAAAGTAATAATAATATTACAAAAGAGAAAAATTGCATCTGAGATATAAGTATAACACAACGGTCTTGCTAAGTCTCAGTCAACTGAGACTTTGTTAAGTCTCTGTCGATGCTATATCCATAAAACATTGAGATCCATGCAAAAAATAATCTAGTTTTTTCTTTTTCTCTCTTATACATTATGTCACTTGACTACTTTGTTAAAGTCGACTGAAACCTAGCCATACCCATAACACAAAACCACATTTCTAAAGTAATTAAGAAGTTCAACTGATACCCATAGGACCAAGTAGTGACAACAAAACACATGATTACTCTGATTAATCACTTAATGAAAAATATGATGTGTGGGCCCCATGTTTAAGTGACTAGGGGGACAACTTGGCTTGAGTACATTGACGGGGCTTGCCGACGAGGGCGAGACCAACCTCCAACGGATGCATATGGGGCTCATCGCCAGGATCGCAGGCCTCTGAAGCTGTACAGGAAGGGGCTTGACGACGAGGACGAGAACACGTCCAAGAGTGGGGCCGAGGCTGAAGTGATCAAGCTTTCATCGAAATAGTTTTAATTTGCACTGGGCAATGTACTTTGAATTTAATTATGCTATCTATGTGTGATCATTCTAATTACATACATGGTGATTGAAAGGACGACACATCCTGGAATAAGGTTGTATAATTTTCACATTTCAATCTAAGGTAACAGTATTGTACTGTACTTTGTTAGAGAAGTGCAAGGTATTGCACTGTCTAAATCTGATGATGGAGATGATTAAAGCAAACAATCTATTGATCGTTATATTTATACAAAAGATTTGTCAATTGAGTAACGTGATAAAATTAGGAAGGGAAAATTGCCTATGTTGTTCAAAAGTTTCAGTCTCAACGAATTGGTACCACTTTATGTTTTTTTTTCAAAATCAGTACCAAGTCTAGGGCACGTGGTAACAAATCGATGTAAATTGCGTATAAACACGTATTGACAGTGAAAATGACAAGGGGAAAGTATCCAGTACTCCAGCGAACTGGGTGCTCCGGCTGCACCATATGCAAAAAGAACCTCATAGAAGCACAGAATAGCTGTAACGTTTTGATCACAACAGGCAGCATGTGCTGCCCCAGTCTGGAAAGAACACGACTACTATGTGGCTTCGAGGTTCCGGTGACTCGGGGTGTGCCTTGACTGTCAACATGTTTCAAGGTGTACAAGATTTCTTGCCAAGCTATTTTTTTCTTTTAAATGCACCATTAATTTTTATGCTAGGAGTATCATCTGAACTGAATGTGCAATTTCTGTCAAGTATGTGCTGCTCACTTTGTCTCTAAACAATTGAAAAGATCTTACTGTAGAAGACTTCGCATCAGTATGAGTCCACACAAGATTAGATTTATGCATAAACTTCGCATCAGTATGATTCAACACCAAATATCAGCAGGAGCGTGTGCAACATCAATAAGTTGCCAGTAGCTGCTCGGAAGGCAGTATTTCGTTGGATTCATTTGGTTGTTCAAAAAACATAAATTCCAAAAGGAAACACAGGGGCTCCTACAAGTTTTCACCTTCATCGGACACATATACTCTAAATATGGTACAGATAGTGACATGGAATTTCCAAGATGATATACAAAATGAAACATATATTCCAAAACAAGTGCACATTCTGAAGAAGGAATGTTTAGGGAGGTGATTTAACAAGTTACAATTTATTTGATGTAATGGAAGAGTCTAAACAAGATTTTAACAAATCTGAACCACAAATGAGAAGAAAACATCGTCAGGTGTATGAAGCACTCATGTCAAATTAACAAGGATCAATCAACAACTACCATTGCTGTAGTTGAGCCGACACTTGGAGCAATACTTTCCATTGACTCCATCGTGGATCGGAAGGAGTAACATTTTTCCACTCCTGTCAGCACATGTTACAAGTGTTAATGAATCTCAGTATTGTGCGTTCAAGCAGAATCTCACTCTTGTTCCAACAATCACTTGATGTCAGTACTTGAAAGGGTAGATAAAATTACTTCGTACTAATGTATACTCATAATTGCTAGAATATGCAGTCTAAGAAAAATATAGCATTCTATGATTAATTTAGCCGTGCCCCGATACAGAGAGATATCACTGTATTCTACTCAAGATATGATTGGCTACAGCTAAAGAAATCAGCATAAAAGGGACAATTGTGGTATATGGCTCCTCCTATGAAGAGGGCAAAGCAGCTTTTATTTCTGAGCTGCACTCTTTGTTTGTAGACAATCACTTGCCCACCCTAATTGGAGGGGACTTTAATCTAGTTAGGAATGCTAAGGAGAAAAGCAACGGAGTAATCAATCATAGATGGAGAAATAATTTCAATGACTGGATTGAGATCCGGGGACTGCTGGAGATCAAGCTCTTTAGCAGAAAATTCACTTGGGCTAATAACCAAGTGGACCTCATCATGTCTACTATTGATAGACTCTTCTGCAATACTGACATGGATGCTCTTTTCCCTCTAGCTACATGTAGATCTCTACCTAGATGTGGCCGTGACCACACACCCCTCCTTTGGGATTCTGGGATTAATGTCCAACCTAGGAAAAGTAGTTATAAGATGGAAAAATGGTGGCTGCTTAGAGCTGATTTTTCTGATCTTATTCTCAAAATTTGGTCTGAACCAAACAATGCCATCTCTAGCATTGATAATTGGTAGATCAAGATTAGAAGCCTCAGGAGAGTCACTAAAGGCTGGAACTCCAATGAAGAGGCTAATCTTAGGAGATATTAGAAAATCTTAGTGGAGGAGTTTGACACTTTAGATGTCAAATCTGAAACCTCTGATCTTTCTTAAGGGGTGTTCAACATAATGAAATTCATTCATACTGAACTCCAGAAAATTTGGCTTCAGGAAGAAACTAAAGCTAAACAGAGATCTAGAGATAGAGATATTAAAGGAGACAGAAACACTGCATACTTCCATGAAGTGGCTAATCAAAGGAGGAGGAATCCCCTCATCCACTCTTTAGATGGCCCTGATGGGTCTGTCAATGATATTAAAGATATGCTTGAAGTAGCAGAAGATTTCTATAAAGATTTGTTTAAAAAAGAGCACAATAGTGGCTTCACACTGAGCTCTGAGTTTTTCTCTGCAGAGGAATTAGTCACACCTGCAGAGAATGAGACCCTAGAATCACCTTTTACTGAAGAAGAGATAAAGAAAGCAGTCTTTGACTGCTACCCTGATGGTGCCCCTGGACCAGATGGGATTCCTTTCTTCTTTTATCAACATTTTTGGGAGGTGATTAAGGTGGACTTAATAGCCATGTTTAATGATTTTCATAAGGGAGAGTTGGACATACATAGACTTAACTTTGCCATGCTCTCCCTCATCCATAAGGAACCTGATGCAACTTCCATGAAAAAGTTTAGACCCATCAGCTTGCTTAACTGTAGTTTTAAATTTTTTACTAAGGTCCTCACCAACAGGCTAACTAGGATCCTCCAGAGGCTGATTGCCAGTAACCAATCTGCCTTCCTCAAAGGCAGATACATTCTGGAGAGCGTGGTCACTGCCCATGAAGTAGTGCACTCAGTCCATTCTGGGAAAAAACAAGGTTTGGTTTTGAAACTGGATTATGAAAAAGCCTTAGATAAAGTAGACCTTGGTTTCCTCCTGGACCTCCTCAAAAAAAGAGGCTTCGGTGATATTTGGATTAATTGGATCCAGCAGATCACCCATAATGGCTCGGTTGGGGTCAAAATTAACAATGTTGAAAGTAACTTCTTCTTAGCTGGCAAAGGGCTCAGACAAGGGGATCCTATTTCCCCATTACTTTTCAACTTAGTAGTAGATGTGCTGACCAAGATGCTGTTCAAAGCAGCTAGCTGTAACTTGATTGCTGGACTATGTACTGAAGTCTGCAATGGAGGGATCATTTGTCTGCAGTATGCTGATGATACCCTTCTCTTTTTAGATAATGACCTTACCCATGCCTCCAACCTCAAAACTATCCTCACCTGTTTTGAGCAGGTTTCTGGCATGAGTATCAACTACTCTAAGAGTGAGTTGATCCCCATTAACATGGAAGACTCTGATTTCATGCACTTTCTTACTGCCCTAGATTGTAAAGGGGGGGGGTCCTTCCCTATTAAATATCTTGGCATCCCCCTGCACCATGACAAGCTTAGGAAGGAGGATATCCAACCTCTCATAGATAAAATTATGAAAAGGATTGCTGGTTGGAGAGGTAAGCTCCTCTCTTATAAAGGTAGACTCATTCTGATCCAGGCTTGCCTGGCCAGTATTCCAATCTATCTTTTATCCTTCTTTAAGTTCCCTAAATGGGCCATTGAGATGATCAACTCTCAAATGGCCAACTGTTTGTGGAATGATTTTGAAGGCCATAGGAAACTTCATCTTGCCAACTGGAAAATGGTGTGTATGAAGAAAGAATTTGGAGGCTTGGGAATCCCAAACCTCCAAGATGTCAACTTGTGTTTACTAGGTTCCTGGGTGAAGAGATACTATGAGAGTGAAGGAAAACCATGGAAAATGATCTTTGATCACAAGTACATGTCTGGTAAGATTAATATTTTTGCTCCTAACCTATCCCGCAGTGCCTCCAGATTCTGGAAGGGGCTGAAAACCATTATCCAAGCACTAAAACTTGGTTATAGGTGGAAAGTTGGGTCGGGTGAAAAAGTTAGGTTTTGGGAAGACACTTGGTTTGGTACCTCCCCACTGGCAGTGCAATTTTGGCCTATCTACTCAATTTGTAATGAACAAGCCAGTAGTGTCAGGGAAGTTTGGGATGGTACGCAACTTAGGCTTACTTTTAGAAGGAATTTTGGTGATAGACTCATGGAACAATGGTATCAGTTAGTGGAGATAACTAGTAGCCTGACCCTTACCAATGAAACTGATGCCCTTGTCTGGCAGTTAGAGAACAGGGGGGTTTACTCCACTAGCTCACTTTACCATGTGATTAATTTTAGGGGGGTGCAACCAGTCTTTATACCTTCGGTGTGGAAGCTAAAAATTCCACCAGAAATCCATGTCTTCCTGTGGCTCCTTGCCAACAACAAGCTAATGACCAGGGATAACCTCAGGAAAAGACAGATTATTAAGCCGCTTGAGTGTGTGTTCTTCTCTGAGGCTGAAACATGCTCGCATTTGTTTTTTGATTGTGTGGTCTCTAGACAGATCTGGCCTCTGGTTCAAATCACTTCGGGGTGGATACTGGAACTAATTTCGAATCAGTGGCCAGACTCTGGATTGCCAACAAAAAGCACTCTGCTCTCAACACGACTAATGCGGCTGTACTTTGGTGTATTTGGAAATATAGGAACTCTATGATTTTCAATAACACCATGTGTACATCCATTAAGCAGGTGATGAGGCTGATTCTAAAAACCATCAAGAACTGGGTGATCCTGTCTTCGGATGGGGCGGCAGAAAGGCTGGAGGCCTTCACGACACACCTAGCGACCAATCTGAGACAACCACTAATGATCGGTGGCTGATCACGAAGCTCGCTGGAGCCCCGTTGGTGACTCCATGGGACAAGCTGAAGATCTCGGACGACGCAGTGGGCTTCTCGTCCCCCTCCAAGAAGCGCTCAGAAGCTGCATCGTTGTCGAGCCCAACCTCGACACTGGTGGCTGCCTGGTCCCCTCAGGCGGTGACTGCACCGCCGCTGAAAGCGCGCAAGGCATCCCAGGAGCTGATCTGCATCTGATGCTAAGCAGTGCCTATGATCCGGTTGATTTACCTTTGTACTGGCTTAATGCCATCATTTTGCTTTCTGAACTGCTCCTCTTAGTGAGCTTATGTAATAACTGCATCTGAACTGAATTTGGTTTCATTAATATAATGGAACCGGGGGAGGCTCCCTGTTCTTCTAAAAAAAGCTTAGATCCAAATGACAAAATAATAACAAAAAATCGTAACATCCAAAAGAATACCTGAAGCCTGGGAGTTCTCTTCTCTGACGTCGGCGGATGGCGGAGCGAGGCGCGTGCTGCGTGGAGAGGATAACATCAAGGTGGATAATGGCGGGGCAAGGGTGGGGCGAGTTTTCCGCTGTTTGTCAGAGCACAGTACGTCCGGCGAGCTTGTTTCGTCGATGTTGCAGCACAGCCCACGGCCAGGTCCGCTGCTGGACCACCGACGTGCTATCCAAACTGGGAATAGTACATCTTGGAGCTAACTAATGGGGCCATTACAACTATTCTGTGCTAATATGGAGTCTCTTTGCAAAATTTCAATACTGTGGCGTCCGGCTTCCATCATGTCCTTGTATTCTTTATCTAACGGTTGTGCTAAGTGCGATGCAGCCGGAGCACCCACACTAGTGCAGAACCAAGATTTAGCACCGGTTCCTAAGCGCCTTTAGTGCCGGTTCTACAACCGGCACTAAAGGGTGGGGACTAAAGGTCCCCCTTTAGTACCGGTTCGGCACAAACCGCCACTAAAGTGCCACCACGTGGCATGAGCCAGGGCCGGGTCCGGGGAGACCTTTAGTACCGGTTGGTAACATCAACCGGTACTAAATGTTTGGGGGGTTTTGGTTTTATTTTTTATTTTTTTCTTTAGTTTTATGTTTTCAATTTAATTTAGAGATTGTTTTTACATTATAATGAGTTGTTAAATCATTAGGTGAAAGTACCGCAGATTAGTTTCAACTGGATGCATGCATGGATCCTAGCTAAGTGATCAAAGTATATATATGCCATATCCATATTACCTGATCACTAATATTAGGTGAGCAAGTAATATGGATATGGCATATACTTGATCACTTAGCTAGCTAGGATCCATCCAGCTGAAACTAATCTGCGGTTTCTTTCATAAATGATATAATAACTCATCATCATCATATTAATATAAAAACTATTGCATCATATATCATCACCAACAAGTTAAAGGTATACTAGCTAGCTAAAAATTATTATAGTTGTCATTACCACTATATAATCATCATAGTCATTACCACTATCTAATCATCACCAATACTAGCTTAAAGAAGAAACTTTCACTTGTACCAGAAGGAAAGATATCATCGAGTTCAACATGGTCATGATTATAAGCGTTCATATATAAGACCACAAAAGCAAACCACTCTTTGAGATTAAGTTCAGAACGAAGAACACGGACATGAGAGGACAAGTACTAAGAGCATCCTAATCACTCCTACTGCTCTCTCTCTCAGGTAAAATAGCATAGAACATGTATAGCTCTCCTGATTCATCATATTGGAGCATGCAGATGAACCTGTCTCCTAATCGTGGGCCGCGCTTCTGATTGATGCCCCTAGTACTTCTCTGCGATCGTGGACAATTTTGCTCCAGTCTTTCACTATTAAGCATTCCTCGCTATTAGAAATCCTGAATGCACTAAAGTGCATTGTAGGATGTCTTGGCCGTAAGCTAACCATTCTCATGCGACCTTTAGTCTCGATCCACTGAGGCACAACATTCATCGGGAGTCCCTGTTGAAGAACATCGTATAGTAACATACTTAGCAATGAAGTTTAGCTTAAAAAATAATGTATGCAAAATATGCACTGAGGAAAAATAGTAAAATACTTAACATATTTCCTAAATAGATGTGACCGTAGTTCAATACGATCACTGTTGGTCGCACGTTTTGAGTACTGAGATTTTCAAATTCAGGAAAATAATTTCTCTTGACAGCATCAAGATCCTCAAGCCATGAAACATAATGACTTATCTCCTCGCAGTTTAGTTCAGCCCCGGGATAGTGGATGGTCCTGTCTACCAAGCGCCGGACATGTTTGCTTGAATGGAAATAAGTCGTCAATAGAAATTAGTAGTCAACTATTTTTGAAAAAACAATATCGAAGACATAAATATGGTTGAGAAACTCACATAATGGTAGAACTGGACGCGTCTGCACATCGACCCAAATGTCTCTATTACCTTCAATATCATCTTCAAGATGAATATCAAAGGTGATAAACATGTCAGGCTCAAATGCATAAGCCTTGCATAGTGCTTGCCAAGTTTTGCATTCAAAATGGGTGTAGGTGTCTTGATTGTATAATTTGACGTTGAAGGTATAACCATGCTCGGTCTTCAAGTAAACTCTCTTTACCTCCATAGTTTTGTTAGGACTGAAACCTATTTTATCCAAGACAAAAATTCTTGCATGGCAGGGGATACGCTAGTAGAATAGTGAAAATTTAAAATAATAAGTTGAAGCAAATGAAGCATATATAAGTCATGCTTAATTACAAAAAAGGACTTGTTCAACTAATTCGTTGTGACTTACTGTATCCACTTCGAAGGTCTCATCCAGCTTGATGCTGAAGCGCCTATCATCAACTAGGAAATTTTTGTCGCACAGGCTACATTGGTCTTCGAAGTTTTCGCACATAATGAAATCGTTTTCATCGTCAGACGACATTTCCTATGTTCATAGGTGAAACACTAAACATTTATTAGTTATATTAATTCAACTAATTAAACTAGTTCTATTAACTCAACTAGCTACTTCAACCAATTAATTCAACTAAGCACTTACTAAAAATATACCTAAATAAAGTAGCTCCTAATTCAACTAACTAGTTCAACTAATTCAACTTAACTAGTTCTATTAATTTTCTTACTAAAAATAAAGTAGCTAGTTCTATATACTAAAATTTTAATTAGATGATAAAATCTCATATATCAAAATTTAATATATATCTAATTCATCTAACATTAATATAAATTCATCTATAACTAAAAGTATAAAAATTAACTCATCTAACATTATCTAATTCATATATAATCTAACATTTATATAATCTAACATTTCACATTAAACATTTGGTGTGTGTGTGTGTGTGTGTGTGTGTGTGTGTGTGTGTGTGTGTGTGTGTGTGTGCATAGAGGCCGCCGGCGAGCGGCAGGGGGCTGGCCGGGCGCGCGGTCGATCGATCTTACAGCAGGGCGACGACCGGCGATGCGAGGTGACAGGGACGGGTCGGGGCACCAACGGGAAGCGCGCGACGGGGGCGGCGACGAGAGCGGCGGGGGCGGCGACTGTAACAGACTGGATTTTGGCCCTTTTCTTTTTCTTTTGATTTATTTGGTTTTTGCTCTGTTTCTCTTTTTTAATGGTTCTGGGGCCTTGCCACCTGGGAAATCATCCTCATTCCAACTCCCAAGTGGCTCAGCATTCTCAAAACCTTGCCAAGATCATATCACTTCACTCCTTGACCAAACCCTAAAATATTTTTTTAGGGAAAATTCCTTTTTCATTAAAGGAATAACCCTACCTGCCCTATGTTGTGAAGCAACCTATATTTCTGTGCATCCAAAAATCCCCAAATAATACTTTGGGTCATATATAGCTCAAATATGCCCAAATCCTTGGCCAGTTCAAAAATAATTCCCTAATAATTATTCTTCTATTCTGCCATGAATGGCTCTTTGTGAAGGAAGTGTCATTTATATTTTTCCTAGTGGCTCCCAACCTTTTTAGGCATGATTACATGTCCAAATAATTTGCCTCATGCACAATTTCAACTTTGTTTGCCTAGCCAATCTTCCTCAGTGAATTTTTAAAGCTTCTGTCAGACAGAAGGCTTTGTGAAGGAAGTACTAGCTAGGAGTATCCAAATGAGTTGAGATTTTGCACACTCCTTAATGTGCTCATATTAACCCCCTCCACCCATTTGCAGCCCCATCCAATCATCTATGTGAGCACATGAGCAAATCTTTGATTCTGGCAATATTTTCAGGTTGTGAAGCAAGTGTATTTTATATTGCTTCAAAAATCCTGATAAATTACCAGATCATTCTTATACCCGTAAAACATCTGCACCTAATTTGGCATCATTTCAATGAGCCATTTGATCACCAAAATTATTCCAAGTTTCTAGACAGAAAGGATGTTTGTGAAGCAAGTGCCATTTTGGCTTGTCCATTTGGTATGAGCTTTTTACAGGATCTTTATATGTCCATATGATGAGGGTTTGCCAAGTTGCATCCCATTCCATAACTGCAGGTGAGTGCATCATCCAAATTTAGTTTCTGGACCAGATTATGCAATTGTAAAGCAAGTGTATTAAACCTTGGTCCATTTCTGGCCAAACTCCCCAGGACTGTAGTCCTTCCTAGCCTAAATACCCCAGACATAACATTTGACCCATAACATCTCTCTGTCGATCACATTTAGTTGATCAAGTTTACTACAGTAAACTTCAGAGGTTGCTTACCATTTAACCAGAGCAGTTTTCACCGAGCTACCACCTCAGTTGCAACCTCCCCAGGAAGGACAAACCCCCAGACATCATTTGGCATAGCTAGTGGCACTGTGTGCACAAGTGCACGTGGTGACCACTGTT
This sequence comes from Triticum timopheevii, assembly GCA_963921465.1. Classification (NCBI taxonomy): domain Eukaryota; kingdom Viridiplantae; phylum Streptophyta; class Magnoliopsida; order Poales; family Poaceae; genus Triticum; species Triticum timopheevii. The sequence continues at coordinate 557,042,314 of OY997270.1, forward strand.
TTGGCATGCCATGAGCGTGTCCAGAACGTCGCTTTGCTCGGGCCCCTCCTCTGCTCGGCGTCTCAGCGAGCACGGGCCTGTCCAGCGTGTTCCCCGCATCGTCACCGTCCTCCTGGAGCCATCTCCCCCTCCGTCAGCCCCTCCGTCAGCGCTCGTCGCCGCACGCCCACGGGCAAGCTGTAGCCGACCGGCTCTGTTTGTGCCGTGGCCGCATCCCCTCTGTGCCCCACGGCCCCTCTTGTCCTGTGCACCGCTGTAGCTCGTCCGCACCTCCCTCGTCGCCTTCTCGTGCCACCCTGTGCTCACTGCGTGTCGCCAGAGCTTTGGCCGAGCTCGAACGGCGGCAATCAGCTCGACACCTCGCCCCCACCTATATAAATGACTCCCCCGAGCCCGTCGAGCACACCAGCAGGCCTCCCACTCTCCAAGCTGTTGGGGAACGTAGTAATTTCAAAAAATTTCCTATGCACATGCAAGATCATGGTGATGGCATAGCAACGAGAGGGGAGAGTGTTTGTCCATGTACCCTCGTAGACCGTAAGCGGAAGCGTTTAGCACAACGCGGTTGATGTAGTCGTACGTCTTCACGATCTGACCGATCCAAGCACCGAACGTACGGCACCTCGGAGTTCAGCACACGTTCAGCTCGATGAAGATGTCCGGGCTCCGATCCAGCAAAGCTCCGGAGATGAGTTCCGTCAGCACGACGGCGTGGTGACGATGATGATGTTCTACCGGCGCAGGGCTTTGCCTAAACTCCGCGGCGATATGACCGAGGTGGAATATGGTGGAGGGGGGCACCGCACACGGCTAAGGAACGATCCGTAGATCAACTTGTGTAGCATGGGGTGCCCCCTGCCCCCGTATATAAAGGAGCAAGGGAGGAGGAGGCCGGCCCTAGGAGGAGGGCGCGCCAAGGGGAGTCCTACTCCCACCGAGAGTAGGATTCCTTCTTTCCTAGTCCAACTAGGAGAAGGGGGGAAAGAAGGGAAGTGGAGAAGGAAGGGAGAGGGGGGCCGCGCCCCAAACCCTTTGTCCAATTCGGACTGGGCTTGGGAGGGGCGCGCGCCACCTCCTGGCTCCTTCCCACTAAGGCCCATTAAGGCCCAATACTCTTCCCCGTATTCCCGTAACTCCCCGGTACTCCGAAAAATACCCGAATCACTCGGAACCTTTCCGAACTCCGAATATAGTCGTCCAATATATCGATCTTTACGTCTCGACCATTTCAAGACTCCTCGTCATGTCCCTGATCTCATCCGGGACTCCGAACTCCTTCGGTACATCAAAACTCATAATAAAACTGTCATCATAACGTTAAGCGTGCGGACCCTACGGGTTCGAGAACTATGTAGACATGACCTAGAACTATTCTTGGTCAATAACCAATAGCAGAACCTGGATGCCTATATTGGCTCCTACATATTCTACGAAGATCTTTATTGGTCAAACCGCATAACAACATACGTTGTTCCCTTTGTCATCGGTATGTTACTTGCCCGAGATTTGATCGTCGGTATCCAATACCTAGTTCAATCTCGTTACTGGCAAGTCTCTTTACTCATTACGTAATGCATCATTCCGTAACTAACTCATTAGCTACATTGCTTGCAAGGCTTATAGTGATGTGCATTACCGAGAGGGCCCAGAGATACTTCTCCGACAATCGGAGTGACAAAACCTTGGAGACACCTGTATAACTCTTTTATAATCACCCAGTTACGTTGTGACGTTTGGTAGCACCCAAAGTGTTCCTCCGGTAAACGGGAGTTGCATAATCTCATAGTTAGAGGAACATGTATAAGTCATGAAGAAAGCAATAGCAACATACTAAACGATCAAGTGCTAGGCTAACGAAATGGGTCATGTCAATCACATCATTCTCCTAATGATGTGATCCCGTTAATCAAATGACAACTCTTTTGTCCATGGCTAGGAAACATAACCATCTTTGATAAACGAGCTAGTCAAGTAGAGGCATACTAGTGACACTATGTTTATCTATGTATTCACACATGTATTATGTTTCCGGTTAATACAATTCTAGCATGAATAATAAACATTTATCATGATACAAGGAAATAAATAATAACTTTATTATTGCCTCTAGGGCATATTTCCTTCAGTCTCCCACTTGCACTAGAGTCAATAATCTAGTTCACATCGCCATGTGATTTAACATCAATATTCATATCTGTATAGGATTAACACCCATAGTTCACATCGTCATGTGACCAACACCCAAAGGGTTTACTAGAGTCAATAATCTAGTTCACATCGCTATGTGATTAACACCCAAAGAGTACTAAGGTGTGATCATGTTTTGCTCGTGAGAGCAGCTTAGTCAACGGGTCTGTCATATTCAGAGCCTTATGTATTTTGCAAATATTCTATGTCTACAATGCTCTGCATGGAGCTACTCTAGCTAATTGCTCCCACTTTCAATATGTATCCAGATTGAAACTTAGAGTCATCTAGATCGGTGTAAAAGCTTGCACCGATGTAACTCTTTACGATGGGCTCTTTTATTACCTCCATAATCGAGAAATATTTCCTTAGTCCTCACTAAGGATATTCTTGACCAATATCCAGTGATCTACTCCTAGATCACTATTGTACTCCCTTGCCAAATTCAGAGCAAGGTATACAATAGGTCTGGTACATAGCATAGCATAGTTTATAGAACCTATGATTGAAGCATAGGGAATGACTTTCATTCTCTTTTCTATTTTCTGCCATGGTCGGGTCTTGAGCCTTACTCAACTTCACACCTTGTAACACAGGCAAGAACTCCTTCTTTGACTGTTCCATTTTGAACTATTTCAAAATCTTGTCAAGGTATGTACTTATTGAAAATCTTATCAAGCGTCTTGATCTATCTCAATAGATCTTGATGCCCAATACGTAAGTAGCTTTTACTGAGGTCTTTCTTTTAAAGAACTCCTTTCAAACACTCCTTTATGCTTTGCAGAATAATTCTACATTATTTCCGATCAACAATATGTCATTCACATATACTTATCAGAAATGTTGTAGTGCTCCCACGCACTTTCTTGTAAATACAGGCTTCACCGTAAGTCTGTACAAAACTATATGCTTTGATCAACTCATCAAAGCGTATATTCCAACTCCGAGATGCTTGCACCAGTCCATAGATGGATCGCTGGAGCATGCACATTTTGTTAGTACTTTTAGGATTGACAAAACCTTCTGGTTGCATCATATACAACTTTTCTTTGAGAAATCCATTAAGGAATGTAGTTTTGACATCCATTTGCCAGATTTCATAAAATGTGACAATTGCTAACATGATTCGGACAGACTTAAGCATCGCTACAGTTGACAAAATCTCATTGTAGTCAACACCTTGAACTTATCAAAAAAAACTTTTTTTTGCGACAAGTCGAGCTTTGTAGATAGTAACACTACTATCAACGTCCGTCTTCCTCTTGAAGATCCATTTATATTTCTATGGTTTTCCAATCATCGGGCAAGTCCACCAAAGTCCATACTTTGTTCTTATACATGGATCCCATCTCAGATTTCATGGCTTCAAGCCATTTTGCGGAATCTGGGCTCATCATCGCTTCCTCATAGTTCGTAGGTTCATCATGGTCTAGTAACATGACTTCCAGAATAGGATTACCGTACCACTCTGGTGCGGACTGTACTTTGGAAGACCAACGAGGTTTTTGTAGTAACTTGATTTGAAGTTTCATGATCATCATCATTAGCTCCTCACTAATTGGTGTAGGAATCACTGGAACTGATTTTTGTGATGAACTACTTTCCAATTCGGGAGAAGGTACAGTTACCTCATCAAGTTCTACTTTCCTCCCACTCACTTCTTTCGAGAGAAACTCCTTCTCTAGAAAGGATCCATTCTTAGCAACGAATGATTTGCCTTCGGATCTGGGATAGAAGGTGTACCCAACAGTTTCCTTTGGGTATTCTATGAAGACACACTTCTCCGATTTGGGTTTGAGCTTATCAGGATGAAACTTTTTCACATAAGCATCGCAGCCCCAAACTTTAAGAAACGACAACTTGGGTTTCTTGCTAAACCACAGTTCATATGGTGTCGTCTCAACAGATTTAGATGGTGCCCTTTTAACGTGAATGCAGCTGTCTCTAATGCATAACCCCAAAACAATAGTGGTAAATCAGTAAGAGACATCATAGATCGCACCATATCCAATAAAGTGCGGTTATGACGTTCGGACACACCATAACGTTGTGGTGTTCCAGGTGGCGTGAGCTGTGAAACTATTCCACATAGTTTTAATTGAAGACCAAACTCGTAACTCAAATATTCGTCTCTGCGATCAGATCGCAGAAATTTTATTTTCTTGTTACGATGATTTTACCACTTCACTCTAAAATTATTTGAACCTTTCAACTATTTCAGACTTATGTTTCATCAAGTAGATATACCCATATCTGCTCAAATCATCTTGTGAAGGTTAGAAAATAATGATACTTGCCACAAGCATCAACACTCATTGGATCGCATACATCGATATGTATTATTTCCAATAAGTCAGTAGCTTGTTCCATTGTTCCGGAGAACGGAGTTTTAGTCATCTTGCCCAAAAGGCACGATTCGCAAGCATCAAATGATTCATAACCAAGTGATTCCGAAAATCCATCTTTATGGAGTTTCTTCATGCGCTTTACACCGATATGACCCAAACGGCAGTGCCACAAATAAGTTGCACTATCATTATTAACTTTGCATCTTTTGGCATCAATATTATGAATATGTGTATCACTACGATCGAGATCCAACAAACTATTTTCATTGGGTGTATGACCATTTGAAGGTTTTATTCATGTAAACAGAACAACAATTATTCTCTGATTTTAAATGAATAACCGTATTGCAATAAACATGATCCAATCATATTCATGCTCAACGCAAACGCCAAATAACATTTATTTAGGTTCAACACTAATCTCGAAAGTATAGGGAGTGTGCGATGATGATCATATCATTCTTGGAACTACTTCCAACACTCATCGTCACTTCCCCTCAACTAGTCTCTGTTTATTATGTAACTCCTGTTTTGAGTTACTAATCTTAGCAACCGAACAAGTATCAAATACTCAGGGGTTACTATAAACACTAGTAAGGTACACATCAAACACTTGTATATCAAATATACCCTTATTCACTTTGCCATCCTTCTTATCCACCAAATATTTGGAGTAGTTCCACTTCCAGTGACCATTTCCTTTGCAGTAGAAACACTCAGTTTCAGGCTTAGGTCCAGCTTTGGGCTTCTTAATGGGAGTGACAACTTGTTTGCCATTCTACTTGAAGTTTCCCTTTCTTTCCCTTTGCCCTTTTCTTGAAACTAGTGATCTTGTCAATCATCAACACTTGATGCTCTTTCTTGATTTCTACCTTCGTCGATTTCAACATCATGAAGAGCTCGGGAATCGTTTACATCATCCCTTGCATACTATAGTTCATCATGAAGTTCTAGTAACTTAGTGATGGTGACTAGAGAATTTTGTCAATCACTATCTTATCTGGAAGATTAACTCCCACTTGATTCAAGTGATTGAAGTACCCAGACAATCGGAACACATGCTCACTAGTTGAGCGATTCTCCTCCATCTTTTAGCTATAGAACTTGTTAGAGACTTCATATCTCTCAACTCCTAGAACATCTCATATGGTCCATGACGTTCAAAACGTCTTTGAAGTCATGATTCTAAGCCGTTAAGCATGGTGCACTAAACTATCAAGTAGTCATCATATTGAGCTAGTCAAACGTTCATAACGTCTGCATCTGCTCTTGCAATAGGTTTGTCACCTAGCCGTGCATCAAGGACATAATTCTTCTGCGCAGCAATGAGGATAAGCCTCAGATCACGAATCCAATCCGCATCATTGCTACTAACATCTTTCAACACAATTTTCTCTAGGAACATATCAAAATAAACATATGAAAGCAACAACGCAAGCTATTGATCTACAACATAATTTGCAAAATACTACCAGGACTAAGTTCATGATAAATTTAAATTCAATTAATCATATTACTTAAGAACTCCCACTTAGACAGACATCTCTCTAGTCATCTAAGTGATCACGTGATCCAAATCAACTAAACCATAACCGATCATCACGTGAGATGGAGTAGTTTTCAATGGTGAACATCTTTATGTTGATCATGTCTACTATATGATTCACGCTCGACCTTTCGGTCTCCGTGTTCCGAGGTCATATCTGCATATGCTAGGCTCATCAAGTTTAACCTGAGTATTCTGCGTGTGCAAAACTGGCTTGCACCCGTTGTAGATGGACGTAGAGCTTATCACACCCGATCATCACGTGGTGTCTGGGCACGACGAACTTTGGCAACGGTGCATACTCAGGGAGAACACTTCTTGATAATTTTTAATGAGAGATCATCTTAAAATGCTACTCTCAATCAAAGCAAGATAAGATGCATAAAGGATAAACATCACATGCAATCAATATAAGTGATATGATATGGCCATCATCATCTTGTGCTTGTGATCTCCATCTCCGAAACACCGTCATGATCACCATCGTCACCGGCGCGACACCTTGATCTCCATCGTATCATCATTGTCGTTATGCCATCTATTGCTTCTACGACTATCGCTACCGCTTAGTGATAAAGTAAAGCAATTACAGGGCGTTTGCATTTCATACAATAGAGCGACAACCATATGGCTCCTGCCAGTTGCCGATAACTTCGGTTACAAAACATGATCATCTCATACAATAAAATATAGCATCACGTCTTGACCATATCACATCACAACATGCCCAGCAAAAACAAGTTAGACGTCCTCTACTTTGTTGTTGCAAATTTTACGTGGCTGCTACGGGCTGAGCAAGAAACGTTCTTACCTACGCATCAAAAACCACAACGATAGTTCGTCAAGTTAGTGCTGTTTTAACCTTCGCAAGGACCGGGCGTAGCCACACTCAATTCAGCTAAAGTGAGAGAGACAGACACCCGCCAGCCACCTTTAAGCATGAGTGCTCGTAACGGTGAAACCAGTCTCGCGTAAGCGTATGCGTAATGTCGGTCCGGGCCGCTTCATCTCATAATACCGCCGAACCAAAGTATGACATGCTGGTAAGCAGTATGACTTGTATCGCCCACAACTCACTTGTGTTCTACTCGTGCATATAACATCAACGCACAAAACCTAGGCTCGGATGCCACTGTTGGGCAACGTAGTAATTTCAAAAAATTTCCTACGCACATGCAAGATCATGGTGATGGCATAGCAACGAGAGGGGAGAGTGTTTGTCCACGTACCCTCGTAGATCGTAAGCGGAAGCGTTTAGCACAACGCGGTTGATGTAGTTGTGCGTCTTCACGATCCGACCGATCCAAGCACCGAACGTACGGCACCTCCGAGTTCAGCACACGTTCAGCTCGATGATGATCTTTGGGCTCCGATCCAGCAAAGCTCCGGAGATGAGTTCCGTCAGCACGACGGCGTGGTAACGATGATGATGTTCTACCGGCGCAGGGCTTTGCCTAAACTCCGCGATGATATGACCGAGGTGGAATATGGTGGAGGGGGGCACCGCACACGGCTAAGGAACGATCCGTAGATCAACTTGTGTATCATGGGGTGCCCCCTTGCCCCCGTATATAAAGGAGCAAGGGAGGAGGACGCCGGCCCTAGGAGGAGGGCGTGCCAAGGGGAGTCCTACTCCCACCGGGAGTAGGATTCCTTCTTTCCTAGTCCAACTAGGAGAAGGGGGGAAAGAAGGAAAGTGGAGAAGGAAGGGAGAGGGGGGCCGCGCCCCAAACCCTTTGTCCAATTGGGACTGGGCTTGGGAGGGGCGCGCGCCACCTCCTGGCTCCTTCCCACTAAGGCCCATTAAGGCCCAATACTCTTCCCCATATTCCCGTAACTCCCCGGTACTCCGAAAAATACCCGAATCACTTGGAATCTTTACGAACTCCGAATATAGTCGTCCAATATATCGATCTTTACGTCTCGACCATTTCGAGACTCCTCGTCATGTCCCCGATCTCATCCGGGAATCCGAACTCCTTCGGTACATCAAAACTCATAAACTCATAATAAATCTGTCATCGTAACGTTAAGCGTGCGGACCCTACGGGTTCGAGAACTATGTAGACATGACCTAGAACTATTCTTGGTCAATAACCAATAGCGGAACCTGGATGCCCATATTGGTTCCTACATATTCTACGAAGATCTTTATCGGTCAAACCGCATAACAACATACGTTGTTCCCTTTGTCATCGGTATGTTACTTGCCCGAGATTTGATCGTCGGTATCCAATACCTAGTTCAATCTCGTTACTGGCAAGTCTGTTTACTCGTTACGTAATGCATCATTCCGTAACTAACTCATTAGCTACATTGCTTGCAAGGCTTATAGTGATGTGCATTACCGAGAGGGCCCAGAGATACTTCTCCGACAATCGGAGTGACAAAACCTAATCTCGAAATACGCCAACCCAACATGTACCTTTGGAGACACCTGTAGTACTCCTTTATAATCACCCAGTTACGTTGTGACGCTTGGTAGCACCCAAAGTGTTCCTCCGGTAAACGGGAGTTGCATAATCTCATAGTTACAAGAACATGTATAAGTCATGAAGAAAGCAATAGCAACATACTAAACGATCAAGTGCTAGGCTAACGGAATGGGTCAGGTCAATCACATCATTCTCCTAATGATGTGATCCCGTTAATCAAATGACAACTCTTTTGTCCATGGCTAGGAAACATAACCATCTTTGATAAACGAGCTAATCAAGTAGAGGCATACTAGTGACACTATGTTTATCTATGTATTCACACATGTATTATGTTTCCGGTTAATACAATTCTAGCATGAATAATAAACATTTATCATGACATAAGGAAATAAATAATAACTTTATTATTGCCTCTAGGGCATATTTCCTTCCCAAGCTTCCTCCCTGTCCAATCGCCCGAAACCCGAAGCCCCTCCTCGCTGCTCTAGGCCGCCATGGCCGCCGTCGGTGCCCGCTTAAATCAGAGGCAACCAAGCCCTCCCCTTCTCTCCTGACCTCACCATAGCTCCACCCAGACCCCGACGGTCCTCCCCGTGTCCTCGGCCCACCGCCAGAGCCACCCTGGCCGCGTGCCTCGAAGATCACCGCCGCCTCTGCCTCTTTCTTCCACCAACGGTCGCCACCTCCCCACTCCTTCCCGGGGCTTATTTTACCCCTGGATGGATGTGGTGGGCTGCACCGCGCTCGCCGCTGGCCTCGGCTCGGCCTAAGGTGGCCGGAGCCAGCCGGACCGCCGCCGACCTCGCCCTGCTCCCTCTCCTCTGTTCCCGATCGGGGGGAACGCGAGGAGGAAGAAGACAGGAGCCAGGTGGGCCTCCCTGTGCATGGACCCCACAGGTCAGCCACCCATGCGTTGACCCGCCCAGTCCAGCGTGGATAAGTGACGGGCCCCACCCACGTGGGACCCGCACGTCAGCGACCACAAGCCCCACCCCGCCACTGTTCGAGTGGATAAGTGAAAGAGTATTCCCTAAATGCGCTTTTAGTTTTTCTGTTTTGGCCCAGTCTGTAAAAATTTCTATTACAGATAGGTCCCTGGCAGAAAAACTATCACAACTTGTTGACCGTAACTCCGTTTGAGGTGAATCCAACGCTCACTTCTTCGTTTCGTGGAGCCCGTTCTGTTGGTCACACTTCCACCATGTGTTAACATTCTGAAAATTACCATTATGCCCTTGCCCTTATTCAGCCCCCTCCGAGAGAGTACCATTTCCGACAATTTGTTCCGCGAGTTTCTCGCAATTTCTTTCGGTGACTTCTTCCACCACAGGCAAGCCACACGCTCCATTTGCATCACTGTAATGGAGTGACATGGTTTAATCTATTTGAACTTGTTTAAAATATTGCTTTAGCTACATGACTCTGTGCATGGCATTTTCTCGAAGTATTATTTTGATCTTGCTGTTGCCATGCTTTTGTTTGGATTACTAGGAGTTATGTTTGTAGTTGATGATTATCATCTTGTCATTGGAGTATTAGTGGTTGATATTATGATTGTTTCATGATGGTATCTGTTATTATATTTTTGGAGTATTACTTTGGATGTCATGCTACCTTTGGATTATTAGTGGTTAGTATGATTATTTTCATGATGCTAGTTGATGTTCTATTGCTTGGAGTATTTTGAGCTGATGATATAATGCTTGGATTATTTGTTGGATATTGCTATGACTTGGATTATAGTTTGATAGTTGACATCGGAGTATCAGTTATCACAGTTATATTTTTGGGGTTAAATTTCGTCATTAAGTTGGTCGGGTGCCATCGAACCGGGCTTTTTCCAGTGCAACCACATTTGCCTTTTATGGGAAGGCCCTAATGCGGTCTATGGTCGTGCCTCTCGTTGGTGCCTCCAACGAGGGAAGGTTATGGGCGTGCGGTACCCTGGCCCGGTAAGCAGACATAACCTTGTGTGCCCGTAGTTGTTGTTAGGCGCCTTTTTGTCCCCGTTTGGGACCGTTTTCGTTTTGCCACGACGGTGGTCGTTGGTGTCTGGGGTAGACACGGGGCCACCCATGACTTAGCCCAGTAGGGAGTGAGTCAGAGTGGCCGGGAGAGTGTCATGGCAGTAGATCGATTTTGTCGGAACGCCGTTGGTCCACCCGAATGGGAGTACGAGGCCATGGGTTCTGTGGTGTGGGTACAGTGTGCTACCTTTGCAGAGTGTGTTTGTTTAATCTATCGATAGCCGCGTCCTCGGTCATGGGCATACATTCGTACTAGGTCACACCGTTCGATCAACACTCACATGACGGAATGACTTATAGTGTTGTATATATCGATATTGTGAGCTATAACAGTCTGGCAGGATGATGATGATGATGTTGGGATGATCTTGAGAAGGATCATTCAGTTTGTGATGTGGTCACGAGGTGATCATGTGGATGTTTCGTTTGTGATTCGTGAGTGATCACCGTTTTGTTTTGGTCACGAGGTGATCGAGATGGTATATTGCTTGTCCGGTTAGCCAAGTGTGAGATCGTTCATGTGGTACTTGAGATCTGAGATAATGGCTTATCAGTATTCTAGTAGTTCATGTCGTGATTATTAGTTGCTTCATCATGGTAGCTATTAATTCAATTAATTTGTTTAATGCTATGTTATTGTCTTGCCTTGATGCTTTTGGTTGTTGTGAGCTTGCAAGTACATTCAATGTACTGACCTGGCGTGTCATGCCAGATTGCAGGTGATGCCGTGATTGCTTGATTGCTTGTCGTAGTTTCCGTTCGTGCGAGCTAGATCGTGTCCCAGTCAGAGTCCCAGCGGAGTGGAGTTCACTACCTTCGTCGTTGTTCCGCTGCTAGAAGATTTCCACTGCTACGAGTTGTTCCGCTGCTAGCATAGAGGAAGTGTAGTATCGCAGGCGTAGTGTCGCCGTGCTGATGTGCTTCTTTGTAACATCAGACCCTTGTATTATTATTCTTGTAATAAGAGCTGATTTGTTCTATGTCAAGCAGTGCCGTATTCCAGAGACTTCTCCTCGATGTTTGGGCTGGAATACGTGGCGTTTCGGTTTCGCTGAGCCGGGGTGCCACAGGCTTGGTATCAGAGCAGGTCTGGCTGTAGGACGCCCTAGTCAGTGCGAGCGGTAGAAACCGGTAGAAATCGAATCGGTAGTATGGAGTTTGACTTGTTTATTGCATTTGATTGCTGCATTTGTTTGTTGCATAACATGCATATAGAATTATTATTTGTTGCTAACGGTTTATCTGGTGAGTGTAGCTGCCATCGGTTCGGATCCACTACAGCTCAATCTTTGCATTTCTCCAGTTCCTTTTTCTTTTGGTATTTGGTGTCATTTCTGTCCCAGCAGAGTGATGCCAAGTGATCCCGACACTCTTTGCAAAAATGGTGCTTAGGTATCGCGCCGATGTATTTCTTTCAGTCCCGTCCATCATTTCGGTGATGGACATGTCTCTATCCCGGATCGTTCTTTTATTTTGCCTTGTTGGCAACCCTTAATGATCTTAGTTATTAAGAAAGGGCAATGTCGGCAGCCTCAGTTTTTCCCCGCTATCCAATTTCTTGGACGAGTACGGATCTTTTTCTGTCCGCTTGATAATAATGTGGTTGCGACCTTTATGTCCCACTACATGATTACCGAGTGCGTCCTCGCCTCCGAGCTAGTCCAGTTTGCTACCTGGCTAATCTAGCACTTGCACTACTAGGGAAAATGTTATACACAGAACTTTAGCAGTAGCGCTTGTTAAAAAAGCTCGCTACCGCTAGACAGCAGTAGCGCGTGCCAAATAAGCACGCTGCAGATGCATATATGGCAGTAGCGTGTCTTGCTGAAAACTCGCTACTACTAAAATTTCGACCACTAAGTAGATGGACTACACATAGTAGTAGCAATCTTTTAGAAACCGCGCTACCAATAATATTCTTATAGCAGCGCGTTTACTTGTAAAGCTTTACTGCTAACGAAAATAAAATAAAATGAAAAACAAATAGAAAAGTAAATGAAAACGAAAGAAATAGAAAAAGGAGAAAGGAAAAATATATAATGTAAAGAAAAATAAACGAAAAAGAAAAAAAGGACGAAGGAATAGCAGTAGCGTGTTTGCGGAAACGCGCTATAGCTAACTTAGCTATAGCGCGTTTTCCCTAATGTGCTACCGTTATTTTCGACTTAACCCAAAAAACGGTTTCTCCCCGGCCACCACTTCTCCCCCAAATCCCTCGCCCCACTCTTCGCCGCCGTCTTCCCCACTTCGTCGTCGCCCTCACTTCGCCGCCTTCTCCTGCCGGCATCAACGCCGCGCTCATCCTCACCGTCGCCGCCCGAGACCGCCCGGCCTCACCGCCGCCGCCTCTCAGGCCCCCCTCAACCTCACCATCGCCTCCCTTGACCTCTCCGCCGCCGCACTCGACCTCACTGCCCCCGAACCCGCCCAGGAGCGCCACCTATCGATCCTGAAACCGCCATCGCCGCCCCTACCTCTGTCGCCGAGCACCTCCCCGCCACCGTCTCTCCCCTCTCTATAAGCCCCCCACCCCTCCCCCACCCCCCTCTCTCTCAGCTTTTTCTTCCTCTGCCATGTTAATTAGCAGTAGTAGTAGATGTTAATTAGTACTAGGGTTCATACATAATGATTTTTAGTAGTAGTAGTAGATGTTAATTAGTACTAGGGTTCATACATAATGATTTTTAGTAGTAGTAGATGTTAATTAGTAGTAGTGATGGTACTAGTTACCTAGGGCAGTATGGTTAATAGTAGATGTTTTTTAGTTAGGGTAATAATAGATGTTAAGTAGTAGACAATGTTGATGTTAATTAGTTCAGTAGGGTTTAGTTTTTGAATTGAGTTTGTTTAACTAGATGTTAATTAGGGCAGTAGGGTTTAGTTGAGAGTAAAGTAATTTAGTTCAGTAGTTAACTAAATATAATCTATATTTGGTTTTTGAATTGAGTTTGAGAGAGCATGAGATTTGTGTAGATTTTCTTGTAGTGTCAAACGCTAGGACATGCAAATTTGAATTGGTCAGGATATATAAAAATTCCTCAATTGTGTTTGCACATGCATGTTTCGATTGTGCCCAAGTGGCCTTTTGTTGTTTCCACGGAATGAAGCCGAGTGGCCTATGTTTTGCCGGAATGTTGATTCATTTCCGTTCCGGCAAATTTCAGGTTCTCGATTTGTCCACTTTTTAGCAAAGGTCATGCCGAAGTTTTTCATGAATTTCGGCATGACTTGTGCTACAAACTAGGACATATCGAGTGCCCGAGATTTGCCGCACCGGGAAGGAGTCAACGTTCCTGCAAAACAATAGGCCTTTTTATGTCATTATTCATTTTATTAGTTCTAGAATTAATTGACTAGATTTAATCGTAGGAAACATGGCTAGCAACGATGAAGGACAGGGTTTTGGTGATTGCGACGACGTCTACCGGGCGGCGGACGAATTTTTGAGCCTTGCCGACGATCAACCGCTGTTGTTGCTGGGCCCACCAGTGGCATCGGGGACTGAGACCGACACACAGACCGGTGCTGAGACTGAGACCGGCGCTGAGACTCAGACCGGCATCGAGACCGGCGCTGAGACTCAGACCGACGCTGCCTCGGGGAGTGGAGCCGGTGTAGAACCGAAAGCAAAGAGGCAACAGCTTCCTAACAAACTCAAGACTACTAGACTGGTGGTCACGGAGGTGGACGACGGAAATTTTGTGCCAAACGCGCCCGAGGAAGCGCACGCATGATACGACAATCAAATAGGCTGCATCGTACGGACAACCACCACCATCAACGATGAGAAACTACAGAAGATAGATAATATGAGGCCCTCCCTCCTAAAGAAGTTTCACTAGATATTCTTGTTCCCGGGCCGGAATGAAAAGGATTATGAAGATCCAGATAAGGACCCGGCAATGAAGAAGATAAACAAACACGCCATGACCAAGTTTAGCGACGCGTTGGCCGCCTGGAAAACAAGGGTGAAAGCAAGGATCATTGACAAGAAGGAACCCTACTCAGAGATTGTAAAGGATAATCTGACAATCACACAAGAGAGCAGTGTCAAATATTCAAGGAGGCTTGCAAGGCCAAAGCTGCCAAAAAAGTCTAAGTACATGAAGGGGCTTCAAGAGAGGAACATTGGGAGCCACCACCTCGAAAGCCGTGGTTACGGCGGGAAGAGGTCCAAATGGGCCAAGGAGAACGCAAACGCCGCGAAACTGGGCATCCCAGACCCCTTGGCGGAGTTCACCATCCCGCAGGAGCGTGACGTCCTCAGGGCCCGGCACCGTTGGGACCCAGTGAAGAACGTTTACGAGACAAACCCAGTCACAACGGAGTTCATTAGACTACTGGTAATTTTAGTTTCTGATCAATTCGACTACACACGTTAGTCATATTTGTAAACGATCCTTGTGCCTTTTGCAGAGAGAGTAGCACGGGATTGCGGCCGAAAGCGACTCGCCGTCTGAGGCGTTGGCGAGGCCCAAGTGGGACACTCCATTCAACTGGGCGTTGAACATATTGAAATGACTCTGGGTGGATACTCGACTGTCGTATGGACGCGTGCACGGTGTCGGAGACGGCGCCACGTGGAAGAAGTACTACAGTGAGACCACGGAGGAGAGAAAGGAAAGACGGAGGTTAACTGAAGAAAACATCGACAAGAAGGTTGATATTACAGTTGAGAAGAAATCATCTCAGACAGTCGCAACAGTGGTAGCTTCCGCAAAACAGGTGGTTGCAGATATGTCTACTTCCTTGGTTCCGGCCGTTTTCAATTGGACCAGGCAAAATCCAGAAAAAAAATGCAGCGGACTTTCCCCTTGCTGACTTCTTGTGGAGCAGCTCGACTAGCGTTGCACCAGCACCTGCTCCCGCACCGGCTCCAGCACCGGCTCCCGCACCTGCACCGGCACCGGCTCCGGCACCGGATGTGCTCGGTGGTGCTTCATCTTTGGCTGAGCTCGACGCCCGCATGGTATCTGTCACACCGGCCCCCTTCAATAAATGTATAATCTCGCGTTTTTGTTGCCTTTCGAATGTCTCACATCGCAGACTTTTCTTTGCAGGCCGACAAAACCCCGTGCACCATATTGTACACCATCGGCGACCAGAAGGTGGACGTGGGGAAGGCGACAATAATGGAGCCGAAGGAACCATTGTTCCACAGCCGGCCGATCCCCCCGAACGTCTTCAAGGTTTCCGTGGCCAGTGTCAAACCGAGCCACGAGAATTTGCCTCCTCTGATACTAGTGGGGGATGACAACGAGACCCCGCGGAGGCTTGGTGATTTTTGCAATGGGTGGGTCCTATTGTGGCCAAAGAGTCTGCTTTGTCTGGAGGCGGCCGGGAGCACACCCACGAGCACGCAGCCTCAGCAAGGTATGAACATCAACACCCCACCTACCCAATTAGCATCGGGTGTCGGGTTGGGTGATAGCGGATGGGGTAAGGAGGAGGCTCCATTAGTCGCTGATGACGTCGCCATGGATGAGGATGAGGATGATGATGGCACTCAACAGTATGTCTATACTGGCGCCTACTCAGGGTTTGAGCGTCATGAGTCTGTGCCTGAATTGCCGTCTCTGGAGGCTGAACGTATTATGGACGACCTTCCGGTAGTAAAGAAGTCTAGGAAGAGAGCGAGGAATGGCAAAAAAGCTGATTCTATGATCCAGCAGCCTCGGCTTCAGGACAGTATAGATATCCCCGATGCGGATAAATGGCATATCCCCGGTCAACCAATCCTACATGCAAGAGTGCTACTGGCCAGATTCGGCGATCTAAGGAGACTTCATGACGATGTTTTGCGGATAGAGAAAGGCCTCATCGCCTTGAAAGATCCAGGATACCCACTCTACGTGGTTAACGTTCCGCGGCAAATGTCGTACGTCGACTGCTTCCCTGCGGATAAGTTCTTCCTTCGATTCGATTACATATTTGACATGTTTCACGTGAAGAAGCTGGATTTTACGTTTGTCCGCCTTTATGCCTTGCACATGAACTACATCATCGGGGTTGAGCAGATACCTCATATCTGTGTCGCTGACCCGTACTACATGCACGAGGGCTTCTTGGGAGTCTACGCAAAGCACTGTGAATATGTGAGGGAATACATCATCAATTTCATGCTCGCCAATAAGGACAAGGAGGCGATTCTCGTGCGTTATCATCCCGTGTAAGTCATCCACGCGGATATCCTTCCTTCGATTTCAATCATTTATTTGCACGGTGGAGGCTAATTAATTTGAGGTGTATTTATTTTGCGCAGCGGCGGGCGCGTCGTCCTCATCATCCTCTGCCCCCGATACTCCCACGCTCTTTACTTGGACTTGTCGAAGAACATTCACAAAAAGGATTACACCCACATCAAGGATGTTCTCGACAGTGCTATATTTTACTACCAAGCACGGGGTGGAGAGGTCAAGGACAAGAACATAAGGGGTGGCAGGCTCACCTTCAGCCATAAGACCGACTTCTGCTGCATCCAGCAACCGAGCGATTCTCTTAATGATGGATTCTATGTCCTACACCACATGCTGGAGTACAGACGGGGTCACCAGAACCTTCGCATGTCACCTAGATCTGACAATGCCCATATTCTGCAATGGGCAAAGGACGTAGGAGATATGGAGGATCATCGACTTCGAGCTGAGTTCTATAACATCTAGCGCGAACTTGCCCAAATCATCACGAAGGAGGTCGTCGGAAAAACAGGGATGTTCTACGAAGAAGGACAAATGTCCCGGGAAAACGTCCGAACATGGGTAGCCTCTCAGTGTCTCGACATGAAGCCTGTCACTAAGCTCAGGGACTATCTCCCTGACATGGATGGATGGCACGACATGTTGGAGTGATTGTCGATATATGATAATGTGTCCGTTTAGTCCATACTTTCTGTATGACAAAACTTTGAGTTATGCACGGCGAAATTTATTTGTGATGTAATTAAACTGATAGGCCTAAAACCCGCGCTGCTGCTAGGCTTTTCCCTAGTAGTGTTGGTGTAGCGCTGTTTACACCAATTCTTCCACACATTTATTCGTCCTCGTGCACATCGTCACAGCCTGCTAGATCGTAGAACCGGAGATCCCGCGAGATTTGTGTGCTTAAGTAGGCATGCAATTGTGTGACTAGCAGTAATATGTGACATTGATTGTGTGTGAATTGTTTGTTGTTGTGTGCTTTTGTTTAGTTGAGTTTTCTTTTGCTTCTTTCTTTTTGGGCCCCGGTGTTACATTATTTTTCCCCTATAAAGAGTTGCTCAGCCCCGACACCGGACTTGAAGAAGCAATAAGGATTTCAAATGTTTGGAAGAAGCTCAGCTAAACATTATGGTCTACACAGTCAACTGCATTGTGGCAATAATATCTACTCAGAATACCAATGGGGTATTGGATGGATTATCAGCATCAAGTCCCCATCAGTACCAAATCCTCACAGCAGTTATGATCCAACCAACAGAAAGACAAGTCAGTTGCAAGACCAATGGTATATTTTCAGACAAAGGTATGGATCATATACAAAATTTTGGCTCAGCAATGCATGATGCTTGAAATGTGTTATCATCCGAAATAAAGTTAGAATGCGATATGCTCAAGGAAGATAATCAAACCATTTTTCTCATACAAATAATCAGTCTCAGAATATTATGGGCGTGTGTATGGATTTCAGTCTGCATATCAGTATGAAGTTTTGGATATAAGAAACTCAGTCTTCTTCCACACGCTATCAGAAGAAATTTATGATGCAAGGCTCCTCATTTTCCTCAGCATGATATGTGAACAATTTCCGGCCCATGATACCCGGTTTTCTCAGCAAGATACCTTGGTAAATGCTTCTGACAGACGGAAATGAATTTTTATCAACAAGCAAACCTGAGGAGAAGCTTCTCAAGTACGGACCTCGGGCTCCTCCAGCACAATAATTAGAGCAAGATTCATGTGTAAGCTATAGAGCCTTCTTCTGCACGATACCCAGACAAAATATTTGAGCAGAAGTTAACAAGTCTTCCTCAGCAAGCTACTCTGTAGGACCTTGAGAAGAGGTGTCTAGAGGGGGGTGATTAGACACTAAGTACCAAAGTTGAAGTTTTTAACTTCTTTAAGTTTAAGTGGAGTTTAGGCACAAGTTTAACATTCACAATACATAACAAGCAAGCATGCAAAGAGTATATGAGCAGCGGAAAGTAAAACGTGCAACTTGCAAGAATGTAAAGGGAAGGGTTTTGGAGGATTCAAACGCAATTGGAGACACGGACGTTTTTGTCGTGGTTCCGATAGGTGGTGCTATCGTACATCCACATTGATGGAGACTTCAACCCACGAAGGGTAACGGTTGCGCGAGTCCACAGAGGGCTCCACCCACGAAGGGTCCATGAAGAAGCAACCTTGTCTATCCCACCATGGACGTCACCCACGAAGGACTTGCCTCACTAGCGGTAGATCTTCATGAAGTAGGTGATCTCCTTGCCCTTACAAACTCCTTGGTTCAACTCCACAATCTTGTCGGAGGCTCCCAAGTGACACCTAGCCAATCTAGGAGACACCACTCTCCAAGAAGTAACAAATGGTGCGTTGATGATGAACTCCTTGCTCTTGTGCTTCAAAAGATAGTCTCCCCAACACTCAACTCTCTCTCTCTCTCATGGGATTTGGATTTGGTGGAAAGAAGATTTGAGTGGAAAGCAACTTGGGGAAGGCTAGAGATCAAGATTCATATGGTAGGAATGGAATATCTTGGCCTCAACACATGAGTAGGTGGTTCTCTCTCAGAAATGGTAAGTTGGAAGTGTAGGTTTGTTCTGATGGCTCTCTCCACAAAATAAGAGGAGGTGGAGGGGTATATATAGCCTCCACACAAAATCTAACCGTTACACACAACTTGCCAAACTCGGTGGGACCGAATTGGTAAACTCGGTCGGACCGATTCAGTAAATCTAGTGACCGTTAGGATTTTCGGTGGGACCGACATGCAACTCGGTAGGAACGATATGGTTAGGGTTAAGGCATAACGTAATCTCGGTGAGACCGATTACACAAACTCGGTGAGACTGATTTTGGTAATAAGCTAACCAGAGAGTTGGTCAGGCAAACTCGGTGGGACCGATTACTCAAACTCGGTGGGACCGATTTTGGTAATAAGTTAACCAGAGAGTTTGCATTGTAATCTCGGTAGTACCAATTGCTCAAACTCGGTGAGACCGATTTTGGTAATGGACATACACAGAGAGATTACAATCCCATCTCGGTGAGACCGTGATCTCTATCGGTGAGACCGATTTGCCTAGGGTTTGTGGCAATGGCTATGACATCTGAACTCGGTGGCGCCGGATAGAAAGAATCGGTGTGGCTGAGTTTGACTTTGGGTTTAGGTCATATGTGGATGTGAGAAAGTAGTTGAGGGTTTTTGGAGCATATCACTAAGCACTTGAAGCAAGAGGCTCATTAAGCAACACCTCATCCCTCCTTGATAGTATTGGCTTTTCCTATAGACTCAATGTGATCTTGGATCACTAAAATGTAAAATGAAGAGTCTTGAGCTTTAAGCTTGAGCCAATCCTTTGTCCTTAGCATCTTGAAGGAGTTCCCACATCCTTTAGTCCATGCCACTCCATTGTTGAACTTATCTGAAACATACTAGATAAAAGTGTTAGTCCAACAAGAGATATGTTGACATTAATTACCAAAACCACCTAGGGAGCACTTGTTCTTTCAATCTCCCCCTTTTTGGTAATTAATGACAACATACATCAAAGATTTAGATAAAGATATAAATAATAGCGAGTAAAGCTTTGGAAAGACATGTAACAAGCATAGGCTCCCCCTACATGTATGCAATCATGTGAATATGAAATGTAGAAGCATGTGAGAGCATAACCATGATAGAGCAGGCAATGTGTTACATGTATCTTGGCCATATGCATCAGAGCAAAGAATATTAAAGAAAATACGTTCATGCCCATGAGTCCTTCTCATCAGCAAGAATTCCTCATACACATGATTGTGATGCATATACTTACCTTGTAGTCTTGAGTTGGCTTAGGATGGAATGAACCTGCGTAAACAAGGTTAGATAACACAGGTACATCTACTAGCCAGAGCAAACAGAAGAAACCACAAGAATACCAAGACTAGGATTACATGTAGAGAGTGAGTACTAAGTACCACATTGGATTAGACATGTCCCCAAGAGTAAAGATATGCAATGAATTTAAATGATTTCTTTCCCTTAGATGTCTTGCTCCCCCTGAATCTAGCATGGGATACTGGGAGAAGATAGGGAACAAAAAATTAGAGCTGAAAGATATAAATGAACAGAGCTAATGCAAATAAGCACATATGAACATGTCTTTCCCCTCAAGAAGACATGTGGCATCTCTCCTCTTGAACACCAAGCATCTGGGATCCTTGAGAAATACTTTCTACTTGAGTATTCTCTCCCCCTGGAGATCTCTTTCTCTGGTGTGATCTCTCTAAGTGATAAGCTTTGATGTGACCTCTCTCTCCCCCTTTGACATCAATTTCCAAGAAGGGTTTGATCCATGAGTCACATCACAAAGTATTTATATAAATGTGATGCTTGTAGAGGACAAGATTCATTGAGTGGAGCTGGATCAGAAGAAACACAGAATAAGTGGCAAACTATTTTTCCTATTGTGAAATCGGTGGCACCGAGTGGTATGCTTCGGTTGTACCAAAAGGATTTGGTCGGACCGAAAACAACAAATCGGTGAAACCGAGTTCATCACAGAGAAAACACTTTGTCACCTCAACTCACTAGACTAGTAAGATCTCACAAAGATTTGCAAGGAATTTACTAAATGATATGCAATGAATTGGATGCAGAAAATGCAGAGCAAACATAAGGAAATCTAGATGAAGTTTTTTTTGAAAGGGGAAACAAATATGCATGAGACAAATGCAAAAACACAGAAAAGAACACAAGAGAACTTCATCTAGAGATGGTCAGCGACAAAGTCACCTATGTTAGAGTATATTGACTTAGGAATCAAGTGAGATCACTTGATCATAGGTCATACTCATCGTTTAAGCTCAAAATGGGGTTGCCATTTTTTGTTTAAGCATCTTGATGCATTCACATCTTGTCGAGTTGCTTTAGCTCATCACTTGGAGTAAAGCTTCTCTAAGATGGAATAACATACCTTGGTTGGTGGTGTAGAACATGTAGTTGAACTTGTGTGGGTTGCTCAAGGTTGATGTAGCTCATCAAGAATTGGGAGCACCACTTGGAATTTGAGTCCATCTACCTACATGGGTCAGTTCTTGCAAGGAGGAGCACTTGTGTATCCAAAAATGACAATCATGAAGCTCAACATAGAATTTGTCAAAGGATATGTTTGAATGGTTCCGTGCTTCTTTGTCTTCAACCACCATAGTGTAGAGACTTGGTGATGTAGAGATTGCTCAAGATGTGAGTAGATTACAATCTCATGGAATTTGATTCAACCAAGTACCTACATGGGTTATATAACATGAAAGATGCAAATATATCCAAGACATAAGATCTTCATCATAAGAGAAATATCAAGGATTAGTCATAAGCTCATGTCTTGCATGTATCCAATGGAGTTTCTACTCCAAGTTTGAAGCATCCATGATGTTCAATTCTCCTCTCAACCTGCAAAACACTTTCTCATCAAGAGGTTTAGTGAATATATCCGCTAATTGCTTTTCGGTGTGAACATGCTTAAGATTAATGTCACCCTTAGCAACATGATCTCGAATGAAATGATGATGAACTCAATATGCTTAGTTCGAGAATGTTGTATGGGATTATGACCAATTTTGATAGCACTTTCATTGTCACAAAGCAATGGAACATGTTTCACATATATCCCATAATCTTTAAGAGTTTTGGGTCATCCAAAGTAATTGAGCACAACATGAACCAGCGGCAATGTATTCCGCTTCGGCGGTGGATAAGGATAATGAGTTTTGTTTCTTGGAGGACCAAGAAACAAGAGATCTACCAAGAAATTGACAAGTACCCTAAGTGGACTTTCTATCAACCTTGTCTTCGGCATAGTCCGAGTCGGAGTAGCCAACATGATCGAAAGAGGCCCTCTTAGGATACCAAATGCCAAAATTTGGTGTATAGATTAAGTATCTCACTATCCTTTTCACGGCCTTAAGATGACATTCTTTAGGAGCAGTTTGATATCATGCACACATGCACACACTTAGCATGATATCGGGACGTGAAGCACATAGATATAACAATGAACCAATCATAGAGCGATAAACCTTTTGATCAACCGGTTCACCATCTTTGGTCAAGTCAAGATGTCCACTAGTAGGCATGGGTGTAGTCATACCTTTGCATTCTTGCATATTGAGCTTCTTGAATAGGTCCTTGGTGTACTTTGTTTGAGAAACAAAAGTACCTTCCTTAGTTTGCTTGATTTGCAACCCAAGAAAGAATTTGAGTTAACTCATCATAGACATCTCAAACTTCTCCGACATTAGCTTCCCAAACTTTTCACTGAAATGAGGGTTAGTGGAACCAAATATAATATCATCAACATATATTTGGCACACAAATAGTTCTCCATTAACCCTTTTAGTAAAGAGAGTAGAATAAATTTTCCCAATTTCAAAGCCTTTTTTAATGAGGAACTTGGTCAAGCATTTATACCATGCTCTAGGAGCTTGTTTAAGACCATATAGGGCTTTGTGAAGTTTGTAAACATAATTTGGTCTCTTAGGATTGACAAAGCCGGGAGGTTGCTTAACATAAACTTCCTCCTCTATTTCACCATTTAGAAAAGCACTTTTAATGTCCATTTGGTACAAGGTGATATCATGGTGATTAGCATAGGCAAGTAAGATGCGAATGGACTCAAGTCTAGCAAAGGGAGCGTAAGTCTCACCATAGTCCATACCTTCGACTTGTGTGTAGCCTTGGGCGACGAGACGTGCTTTGTTGCGAACTACTTGTCCATCTTCATCTTGCTTGTTGCGAAACACCCATTTGGTACCGATGATGTTGTGGTTGTTGTCGGCTTCTCAACCAATGTCCAAACTTGGTTCCTCTCAAAGTTGTGTAGCTCTTCATGCATAGTATTTATCCAATCCGGATCTTCCAATGCTTCTTCAACCTTCATAGGTTCAATGCTAGAGATGAAAGAATAGTTTTCACAAAAGTTAGCTAAACGAGTTTTAGAGCGAGTGATTCTCCTGGTTTGGATATCATTGTAGATTTGCTCAACGGGATGGTCTTTAGCAATTCTTGCTCGAACTCGTGAGAGCTTTTGCTTGGTTCTTGGTTGAACTTCTTCTTCATCTTGTTCTTCTTCTTGGCCTTCTTCATTGTTGACATTGTCATTCTCTTGTCGTGGTGGAGAAGGAGGTTGTTGATGTTCGTCTTGATGCACTTCCTCGTTTTCTTCATCTTGGTGTGTCCCACTTGTGGATGCTTCTGTATCAACTCTTGGTTCACCTTGTCGTGAAGTAGAAGCTTCCACTTGGACGGACGAGGTACTCTCCTTCACCTCCGTTGGACGAACCTTGCCAATAAACAAGTCTTGGATTGCTTTCGAAGGATCTTTGTCTCCTACATCAATTGGCAATTGCTCAACTTGCGAGCCGTTAGATTCATCAAACTTCACATCTATCGTCTCTTCAACCTTTCGGGTGAAATTGTTGTAGACACGGTAAGTGTGAGAGTTTGATCCATAACCCAGTAGGAAACCTTCATGAGACTTAGGAGCAAATTTAGAACAACGATGCTTATCAAGAATGTAGCACTTTGAGCCGAATACTCGAAAGTATCCAACTTGGGGTTTGTTATCGGTGAGGATCTCGTACGCCGTCTTGCCGAGTAGCTTATGAAGATACAAGCGATTTGTTGCATGACAAACTGTCTCAACCACTTCTGCCCAAAAGTGCTTTGGTGTCTTGTACTCATCAAGCATCGTTCTCGCCATTTCGATGAGCGTCCGGTTCTTCCTCTCAACAACTCCATTTTGTTGAGGTGTGTACATATCCGAGAACTTGTGTGAAATCCCTTCTTCGTCAAGAAAGGTGTCCAGATTTGCGTTCTTGAACTCCGTTCCATTGTCGCTGCGAACCTTTTTGATTTTCACTTCAAATTGATTTTGGGCCTTCCTAGCAAAGTTTTTGAAGATCTTTTGGACCTACGATTTATCATCGAGAAAGAACACCCACGTAAATCTTGAAAAATCATCGACTATAACTAGACCAAAAGAATTTCCACCGAGACTCTTGTAGGCGTTGGGACCAAAGAGATCCATGTGAAGTAGCTCGAGTGGCTTCCTCCTGGTCATGATGTTCTTCACGGGATGCCTCCCTCCAACCTGTTTACCTGCCTGACAAGCGCTGCAAAGTCTATCCTTATCAAATATGACATCGTTAACTCCAAGGATATGATTTTCTTTAATAAGCTTGTCAAGGTTTCGCATACCAACATGACCTAATCGTCTATGCCATAACCAACCTTTAGAGAATTTAGCAATGAAGCAAGTTTTAGGTTGAGCCTTTTTAGTGAAGTCAACAATGTATAGATCACCTCCACGCACACCGATAAAGACCAATTTATGATTATCTATATGAAACACTTGGCAATCTACTTCAGTAAATAGGACATTGAAACCGAAATCAGCAAGTCTAGATATTGAAAGTAAGTTGTAGCTAAGAGATTCAACGAGCATGACATTTTGTATGGAGCTATCATGTGATATGGCCACCTTACCCTTTGAGTTGTCGCCGAAAGTGACATACTTTCGAGGTCCATCGTTTTCAGCAAGCTCACGAAACATGTCTTTATCTCCGGTCATGTGAACGGTACATCCACTATCAAGAACCCATTCCTTTCCTCCTGACATATATCCCCGAAGATTTTCCATAAGACCAAAATGTCTCATTGCATCGTCAAGATCGAAATCACTATCATCATCCTCATCATAGTACCCATGTTCAACATCGTCATGTGGTGGATCAAATCCTAGAGAGGGCAATTCGTTAGAGTGAGTTTGACAATGATCTTGCTTATGAATTCTTATAGCATCGGAAATTATATCACTAATAATTCCAACTTCTCCTTTGGCACACATAAGGTTTGTAAGCTCAAACAAACAATCACCAAACATAGGATCACTAGAATTCATCTTACTCAAGGCAATAGACTTATGGAGAATTTCATCAAGATTTTTCAAGGAATAATTCGGAAAGCGTTCCTCAAGAAATTTCCATATAGTGTAGGCACACTTAAGGGTAGGCAAACATCCAATTAAGTTTCTAGGCAAGCCTCTAATGATAAGTTCAGCAGTTCTAAGATTGCGGATCGTGTCAATTGACTCATCTAGAGTAGGATGCATAGGATCAACATGAAGTGCACAAGGGCTAGCAATGTACTTGTTCAAATGATATTGATTGAAAATTACAAGCATCTCATTTTTCCACTCAAGAAAATACTCTCCATCAAGAATAGGCACTCTATGTCTAAGACTCCCTAAAGTAGACTCATCCATATTCCTCCAATGGTGATTAAACCAAGGCAATGGAGACCAAAGCTCTGATACCACTCTGTAGGACCTTGAGAAGACGTATCTAGAGGGGGGGTGATTAGACATTAAGTACCAAAGTTGCAGTTTTAACTTTTTTAAGTTTAAGTGGAGTTTAGGCACAAGTTTAACATTCACAATACATAACAAGCAAGCATGCAAAGAGTATATGAGCAGCGGAAAGTAAAACATGCAACTTGCAAGAATGTAAAGGGAAGGTTTTTGGAGAATTCAAACGCAATTGGAGACACGGATGTTTTTGTCGTGGTTCCGATAGGTGGTGCTATCGTATATCCACGTCGATGGAGACTTCAACCCATGAAGGGTAACGGTTGCCCGAGTCCACGGAGGGCTCCACCCACGAAGGGTCCACGAAGAAGCAACCTTGTCTATCCCACCATGGCCGTCACCCACAAAGGACTTGCCTCACTAGCGGTAGATCTTCACGAAGTAGGCGATCTCCTTGCCCTTAAACTCCTTGGTTCAACTCCACAATCTTGTCGGAGGCTCCCAAGTGACACCTAGCCAATCTAGGAGACACCAGTCTCCAAGAAGTAACAAATGGTGCGCTGATGATGAACTCCTTGCTCTTGTGCTTCAAATGATAGTCTCCCCGACACTCAACTCTCTCTCTCATGGGATTTGGATCTGGTGGAAAGAAGATTTGAGTGGAAAGCAACTTGGGGAAGGCTAGAGATCAAGATTCATATGGTAGGAATGGAATATCTTGGCCTCAACACATGAGTAGGTGGTCCTCTCTCAGAAATGGTAAGTTGGAAGTGTAGGTTTGTTCTGATGGCTCTCTCCACGAATGAAGAGGAGGTGGAGGGGTATATATAGCCTCCACACAAAATCTAACCATTACACACAACTTGCCAAACTCAGTGGGACCGAATTGGTAAACTCGATCGGACCGATTCAGCAAATCAAGTGACTGTTAGGATTTTCGGTGGGACCGACATGCAACTCGGTAGGACCGATATGGTTAGGGTTAGGGCATAACGTAATCTCGGTGAGACCGATTACACAAACTCGGTGAGACCGATTTTGGTAATAATCTAACCAGAGAGTTGGTCAGGTAAACTCGGTGGGACCGATTACTCAAACTCGGTGGGACCGATTTTGGTAATAAGTTAACCAGAGAGTTTGCATTGTAATCTCGGTAGTACCGATTGCTCAAACTCGGTGAGACCGATTTTGGAAATGGACATACACAGAGAGATTACAATCCCATCTCAGTGAGACCGAGATCCCTATCGGTGAGACCGATTTGCCTAGGGTTTGTGGCAGTGGCTATGACAGCTGAACTCGGTGGCGCCGGATAGAAAGAATCGGTGTGGCCGAGTTTGACTTTGGGTTTAGGTCATATGTGGATGTGAGAAAGTAGTTGAGGGTTTTTGGAGCATATCACTAAGCACTTGAAGCAAGAGGCTCATTAAGCAACACCTCATCCCTCCTTGATAGTATTTGCTTTTCCTATAGACTCAATGTGATCTTGGATCACTAAAATGTAAAATGAAGAGTCTTGAGCTTGAAGCTTGAGCCAATCCTTTGTCCTTAGCATCTTGAAGGAGTTCCCACATCCTTTAGTCCATGCCACTCCATTGTTGAACTTATCTGAAACATACTAGATAAAAGTGTTAGTCCAACAAGAGATATGTTGACATTAATTACCAAAACCACCTAGGGAGAACTTGTGCTTTCATACTCAGATGGCTTCTCTCGTAAGCCATTTAGTCTGCGTCAGTACCACAATACTGCACCGTCCTTAAAGATTATATGATGAGTTGTCAATATATGGCAGCACCGCTCAAGAACCAGACTTGCAATAATTTTGTTAGAGGTACAATTCAGTCAAAATATATGCCTACCGCAAGGACCGAGTGATCGATGGCATATCCTTCTTATATATGGTGAGCTTGCATCCCCAGTCATATCTGATACGTCTCCAATGTATCTATAATTTTTGATTGTTTCATGCTA
Organism: Triticum timopheevii; assembly: GCA_963921465.1. Lineage (NCBI taxonomy): Eukaryota > Viridiplantae > Streptophyta > Magnoliopsida > Poales > Poaceae > Triticum > Triticum timopheevii. The sequence continues at coordinate 557,070,378 of OY997270.1, forward strand.
TTATATTACCTATTTTGGATGTTTATGGCCTTTACTATATACTTTTATATCATTTTTGGGACTAACCTATTAACCTAGAGCCCAGTGCCAGTTTCTGTTTTTTTCTTGTTTTTGAGTTTTACAGAAAAGGAATACCAATCGGAGTCCAATTGACGTGCCCCCCTGGACGCGCCCCCTGCCTCGTGGACAGCTCGGAAACCCCCCCGACGTGAGACCTATGCCAAAAATTCCTATAAATACCGAAAACTCTAGAAAATAACCTAGATCGGGAGTTCTGCCGCCGCAAGCCTCTGTAGCCACCCAAAACCTCTCGAGAGCTTGTTCCAGCACCCTGCCGGAGGGGGAATCGATCACCGGTGGCCATCTTCATCATCCAGGCGCTCTCCATGATGAGGAGGGAGTAGTTCACCCTCGGGGCTGAGGGTATGTACCAGTAGCTATGTGTTTGATCTCTCTCTCTCTCGTGTTCTTGAGGTGATATGATCTTGATGTATCGCGAGCTTTGCTATTATAGTTGGATCTTATGATGTTTCTCCCCCTCTACTCTCTTGTAATGAATTGAGTTTTCCCTTTGAAGTTGTCTTATCGGATTGAGTCTTTAAGGATTTGAGAACACTTGATGTATGTCTTGTCGTGCTTATCTGTGGTGACAATGGGCTATTTACGTGATCCACTTGATGTATGTTTTGGTGATCAACTTGCGGGTTCCGTGACCTTGGGAATCTATGCATAGGGGTTGGCACACATTTTCGTCTTGACTCTCCGGTAGAAACTTTGGGGCACTCTTTAAAGTACTTTGTGTTGGTTGAATAGATGAATCTGAGATTGTGTGATGCATATCGTATAATCATGCCCACGGATACTTGAGGTGACAATGGATTATCTAGGTGACATTAGGGTTTTGGTTGATTTGTGTCTTAAGGTGTTATTCTAGTACGAACTCTATGATAGATTGAACGAAAAGAATAGCTTTGTGTTATTTTACTACGGACTCTTGAATAGATTGAGCAGAAAGGATAACTTTGAGGTGGTTTCGTACCCTACCATAATCTCTTCGTTTGTTCTCCGCTATTAGTGACTTTGGAGTGACTCTTTGTTGCATGTTGAGGGATAGTTATATGATCCAGTTATGCTATTATTGTTGAGAGAACTCGCACTAGTGAAAGTATGAACCCTAGGCCTTGTTTGCTACCATTGCAATACCGCTTACACTCACTTTTATCATTAGTTACCTTGCTGTTTTGATATTTTCAGATTACAAAAACCTATATCTACTATCCATATTGCACTTGTATCACCATCTGTTCGCCAAACTAGTGCACCTATACAATTTGCCATTGAATTGGGTGTGTTGGGGACACAATAGACTCTTTGTTATTTGCTTGCAGGGTTGTTTGAGAGAGACATTCTTCATCCTATGCCTCCCACAGATTGACAAACCTTAGGTCATCCACTTAAGGGAAATTTTCTATTGTCCTATAAACCTCTGCACTTGGAGGCCCAACAATGTCTACAAGAAGAAGGTTGTGTAGTAGACATCAAGCTGTTTTCTGGCGCCGTTGCCGGGGAGGTGAGTGCTTGAAGGTATATCTTTAGATCTTTCAATCGAATCTTTTAGTTTCTTGTTTTATCACTAGTTTAGTTTATAAAAGAAAACTACACGAAAAATGGAATTGAGTTTGCCTCATACGCTTCATCTTTTTAATATATTTCGTGAGAATGATGGAAAGGAAAATTGTGCTCAATTGCTAGAAGCAGAATGCATTAAAATGTTTGGTAGTAGATCTTTGTATGATGAGCATGATTGCAATGTTGTTAGTATGAATTCCTTGAATATCCATAATGCTAATGATATGCAAAGCCACAAGCTTGGGGAAGCTAGGTTTGATGAAGATGATATTTTTTGTCCCCCAAGTTTTGATGAACAAATGTATTATGATGAAAGCATGCCTCTTATTTATGATGATTATTGTGATGATATGTATGCCATAAAGAATAGACATAACCATGAAACTTGTCATCATGATTTTAATTTTCAATTGGATTATGCTTCACATGATAGTTCTATGCAAGTAGATCATGAAAAGAATGCTTTATGTTCTGGTTATATTGTTTAATTCATTCATGATGCTACTGAAAATTATTATGAGGGAGGAACATATGCTTGTAGGAATTGCAATAATATCAAGTTCCCTCTCTATGTGCTTAAAATTTTGAAGCTATGCTTGTTTTACCTTCCTATGCTAGTTGATCCTTGTTCCCATAAGTTGTTTGCTCACAAAATCCCTATGCATAGGAAGTGGGTTAGGATTAAATGTGCTAGTCATATGCTTCTTGATGCTCCCGTTGTGTTTTAATTCTTATCTTTTATGTGAGCATCATTGAAATCATCATGCCTAGCTAGAAAGGCATTAAAGAAAAGCATTTGTTGGGAGACAACCCAATATTTACCCTTACTGTTTTTGTGTGTCCCCATGATTATTCTACTGTACTAATCATGTTTTATAGTTTTTGTTTCAATAAAGTGCCAAGTAAGACCTTTAGGATAGCTTACGGTGATAGTTGTGTTGATCCTGCTGAAAATCAGAAACTTTTGCACCCAGTATATTAGTTTTGATAATTCACAGAAATGTGCTTTTGATCTGATTCTTTTTTCTATGTATTGGTACACAAATTTCGCAGGCTTTCCTAATTTGGTAGAATTGTTTGAGTTACAGAAGTATTCGATAGTTACATATTACTACAGACAGTTCTGTTTTTGACAGATTCTGTTTTCTATGTGTTGTTTGCTTATTTTGATGAATCAATGAGTAATATCGGAGGGTATGAACCATAGAGAAGTTGGAATGCAGTAGATATTACACCAATATGAATATAGAATGATTTCGCAAGAGTAACTAAGTGGTGATTTATTTTCTTATACTAACGGAGCTTACGAGTTTTCTGTTGAGTTTTGTGTTGTGAAGTTTTCAAGTTTTGGGTAAAGTTTCGATGGACTATGGAATAAGGAGTGGCAAGATCCTAAGCTTGGGGATGCCCAAGGCACCCCAAGGTAATATTCAAGGACAACCAAGAGCCTAAGCTTGGGGATGCCCCGGAAGGCATCCCCTCTTTCGTTTTCGTTCATCGGTAACTTTACTTGGAGCTATATTTTTATTCACCACATGATATGTGTTTTGCTTGGAGCGTCATTTTATTTTATTTTGTTTTGCTTGAAGTTTAAATAAGATACCAAGATCTGAAATTATTAAATGTTAGAGAATCTTCACCTAGTTGCACAATTATTTGTCTACTCATTGATCTTCACTTATATCTTTCGGAGTAGTTTGTCATTTGCTCTAGAGCTTCACTTATATCTTTTAGATCACGGAGGTGGCTTTATTTTGTAGAAATTATTGATCTCTCATACTTCACTTATATTATTTTGAGATTCTTTTAGAGCAGCATGGTATTTGTTATGGTTATAAAATTGGTCCTAGAATGATGGGCATCCAAGTTGGGTATAATAAAAACTATCATAGAAAGTGAATTGGATGCTATGATCAATTTGATGCTTGATAATTGTTTTGAGATATGAGGATGGTGAAATTAGAGTCATGCTAGTGGAGTAATTATGAATTTGAGGAATACTTGTGTTGAAGTTTGTGATTCCCATAGCATGCACGTATGGTGAACCGCTTTGTGATGAAGTTGGAGCATAATTTATTTATTGATTGTCTTCCTTATGAGTGGCGGTCGGGGACGAGCGATGGTCTTTTACTACCAATCTATCCCCCTAGGAGCATGCGCGTAGTACTTTGTTTCAATGACTTGTAGATTTCTGCAATAAGTATATGAGTTCTTTATGACTAATGTTCAGTCTATGGATTATACGCACTCTCACCCTTCCACCATTGCTAGCCTCTCTTGTGCCGCGCAACTTTCGCCGGTACTATACACCCACCATATACCTTCCTCAAAACATCCACCATACCTACCTATTATGGCATTTCCATAGCCATTCCGAGATATATTGCCATGCAACTTCCCAACGTTCCGTTTTTTATGACACGCTCCATCATTGTCATATTGCTTTTGCATGATCATGTAGTTGACATCGTATTTGTGGCAAAGCCACCTTCATAATTTCCATACATGTCACCTTGCTCCATTGCATATCCCGGTACACCACCGGAGGCATTCATATAGAGTCATATTTTGTTCTAAGTATCGACTTGTAATCTTGAGTTGTAAGTAAATAAAAGTGTGATGATCTTCATTATTAGAGCATTGTCCCAAGTGAGGAAAGGATGATGGAGACTATGATTCCCCCACAAGTTGGGATGAGACTCCGGACTAAAAAGAGATAGGCCATAAAAAAAGAGAAAGGCCATAAAAAAAGAAAGGCCATAAAAAAAGGAAGGCCCAAAAAAACAAAAAAAATGAGAGAAAAAGAGAGAAGGGGCAATGCTACTATCCTTTTACCACACTTGTGCTTCAAAGTAGCACCATGATCTTCATGATAGAGAGTCTCCTATGTTGTCACTTTCATATACTAGTGGGAATTTTACATTATAGAACTTGGCTTGTATATTCCAATGATGAGCTTCCTCAAAATGCCCTAGGTCTTCGTGAGCAAGCAAGTTGGATGCACACTCACTTAGTTTCTTTTTGAGCTTTCATACACTTATAGCTCTAGTGCATCCGTTGCATGGCAATACCTACTCACTCACATTGATATCTATTAATGGGCATCTCCATAGCCCGTTGATACGCCTAGTTGATGTGAGACTATCTTCTTCTTTTTTGTCTTCTCCACAACCACCATTCTATTCCACATATAGTGCTATGTCTATGGCTCACGCTCATGTATTGTGTGAAAGTTGAAAAAGTTTGAGAATACTAAAGTATGAAACAATTGCTTGGCTTGTCATCGGGGTTGCGCTTGATTAAATACTTTGTGTGATGAAGATAGAGAAACAGCCAGACTATATGATTTTGTAGGGACAACTTTCTTTAGCCATGTTATTTTGAGAAGACATGATTGCTTAGTTAGTATGCTCGAAGTATTACTATTTCTTATGTCAATATGAACTTTTATTTTGAATCATTTGGATCTGAACATTCATGCCACATTAAAGAAAATTACATTGAGAATTATGCTAGGTAGCATTCCACATCAAAAATTCTGTTTTTATCATTTACCTACTCGAGGACGAGCAGGAATTAAGCTTGGGGATGCTTGATACGTCTCCAACGTATCTATAATTTTTGATTGCTCCATGCTATTATATTACCTGTTTTGGATGTTTATGGGCTTTACTATATACTTTTATATCATTTTTGGGACTAGCCTATTAACCTAGAGCCCAGTGCTAGTTTTTGTTTTTTTTTCTTGTTTTTGAGTTTTACAGAAAAGGAATACCAAACGGAGTCCAATTGACGTGCCAATTTTTGACAATGTTTTGTGGACCAAAAGAAGCCCCTGGAATGAAAGAGTTGGGTCAGCAGAGTCCCGGGCTGCCCACGAGGGTGGGGCACATGCCCACTCCCCCTGGGCGCATCCCCCTGCCTTGTGGACAGCCCGAAAACCCCCCTGACGTGAGACCTACCGCCAAAATTTCTATAAATACTGAAACCTCTAGAAAATAACCTAGATCGGGAGTTCCACCGCCGCAAGCCTCTGTAGACACCAAAAACCTCTCGGGCGCCCATTCCGGCACCCTGCCGGAGGGGGAATCCATCACCGATGGCCATCTTCATCATCCCGGCGCTCTCCATAACGAGAAGGGAGTAGTTCACCCTCGGGGCTGAGGGTATGTACCAGTAGCTATGTTTTTGATCTCTCTCTCTCTCGTGTTCTTGAGGTGATACGATCTTGATGTATCGCGAGCTTTGTTATTATAGTTGGATCTTATGATGTTTCTCCCCCTCTACTCTCTTGTAATGAATTGAGTTTTCCCTTTGAAGTTGTCTTATCGGATTGAGTCTTTAAGGATTTGAGAACACTTGATGTATGTCTTGTCGTGCTTATTTGTGGCGACAATGGGATATTCACGTGATCCACTTGATGTATGTTTTGGTGATCAACTTGCGGGTTCTGTGACCTTGGGAATCTATGCATAGGGGTTGGCACACGTTTTCGTCTTGACTCTCCGGTAGAAACTTTGGGGCACTCTTTGAAGTACTTTGTGTTGGTTGAATAGATGAATCTGAGATTGTGTGATGCATATCGTATAATCATGCCCACGGATACTTGAGGTGAAAATGCAGTATCTAGGTGACATTAGGATTTTGGTTGATTTGTGTCTTAAGGTGTTATTCTAGTACGAACTCTATGATAGATTGAACAGAAAGAATAGCTTTGTGTTATTTTACTACGGACTCTTGAATAGATTGAGCAGAAGGATAACTTTGAGGTGGTTTTGTACCCTACCATAATCTCTTTGTTTGTTCTCCGCTGTTAGTGACTTTGGAGTGACTCTTTGTTGCATGTTGAGGGATAGTTATATGATCCAGTTATGCTATTATTGTTGAGAGAACTTGCACTAGTGAAAGTATGAACCCCAGGCCTTGTTTGCTACCATTGCAATACCGTTTACTCTCACTTTTATCATTAGTTACCTTGTTGTTTTTATATTTTCAGGTTACAAAAACCTATATCTACTATCCATAATGCACTTGTATCACCATCTTTTCGCCGAACTAGTGCACCTATACAATTTGCTAATGTATTGGGTGTGTTGGGGACACAAGAGACTCTTTGTTATTTGGTTGCAGGGTTGTTTGAGAGAGACCATCTTCATCCTACGCCTCCCACAGATTGATAAACCTTAGGTCATCCACTTGAGGGAAATTTGCTACTGTCCTACAAACCTCTGCACTTGGAGGCCCAACAACGTCTACAAGAAGAAGGTTGTGTAGTAGACATCAATATCCGTCCCCCATACGAGATGCGACAGTGATCCAGCGAATATACCTAAGGAAAGTAAGGATACCACAACCTCAAGAGTCAGGTAAAGGAAAATAAGCAGATATACATCTCCTGAATTGGAAGGACCGACAAGATCTGGAGATGACTGATACGTCTCCAACGTATCTACAATTTATGAAGCATTCATGCTATATTACTATGTATTTTGAATGATTATGGGCTTTATTATACACTTTTATATTACTTTTGGGACTAACCTACTAACCGAAGGCCCAGCCCATATTGCTGTTTTATTGCCTGTTTCAGTATTTCGAGGAAAAGGAATATCAAACGGAGTCTAAACGGAATGAAACCTTCGGCAGCATTATTTTTGGGAAGAATATGATCCTGGAGACTTGGAGATCAAGTCAGAAGATCCTCGAGGACTCCACGAGATAGGAGGGCGCCCCCCCCCTACTGGGTGCGCCCCCCTGTCTCGTGGGCCCCTCAAGCACCTCCCGATCGACTTCTTTCGCCTATATATCCCTACGTACCCTAAAACCATCAAAAATCAAGATAGATCGGGAGTTCCGCTGCGGCAAGCCTCTATAGCCACCAAAAACCTCTCGGGAGCCCGTTCCGGCACCCTGTCAGAGGGGGAATCCATCACCGGTTGCCATCTTCATCATCCCGGCGCTCTCCATGACGAGGAGGGAGTAGTTCACCCTCGGGGTTGAGGGTATGTACCAGTAGCTATGTGTTTGATCTCTCTCTCTCTCTCTCTCGTGTTCTCGACTTCACACGATCTTGATGTATCGCGAGCTTTGCTATTATAGTTGGATCTTATGATGTTTCTCCCCCCCCCCCCTCTACTCTCTTGTGATGAATTGAGTTTCCCTCTTGAAGTTATCTTATTGGATTGAGTCTTTATTTGAGAACACTTGATGTATGTCTTGCCGTGTTTATTTGTGGTGACAATAGGATATCATGTGCCTCTTGATGTATGTTTTGGTGACCAACTTGCGGGTTCCGCCAATGAACCTATGCATAGGGGTTGGCACACGTTCTTGACTCTCCGGTAGAAACTTTGGGGCACTCTTTGAAGTACTTTGTGTTCGATGGATGAATCTGAGATTGTGTGATGCATATCGTATAATCATACCCACGGATACTTGAAGTGACAATGGAGTATCTAGGTGACATTAGGGTTTTGGTTGATTTGTGTCTTAAGGTGTTATTCTAGTACAAACTCTTTTATAGATTGATCCGAAAGAATAGCTTTGAGGTGGTTTCGTATCCTACCATAATCTCTACGTTTGTTCTCCGCTATTAGTGGCTTTGGAGTGACTCTTTTTTGCATGTTGAGGGCTTGTTATATGATCTATCTATGTTATTATTGTTGAGAGAACTTGCACTAGTGAAAGTATGAACCCTAGGCCTTGTTTCCTATCATTGCAATACCGTTTACGCTCACTTTTATCATTAGTTACCTTGCTGTTTTTATATTTTCAGATTACAAATTCCTTTATCTACCATCCATATTGCACTTGTATCACCATCTCTTCGCCGAACTAGTGCACCTATACAATTTACCATTGTATTGGGTGTGTTGGGGACACAAGAGACTCTTTGTTATTTGGTTGCAGGGTTTCTTGAGAGAGACCATCTTCATCCTACGCCTCCCACGGATTGATAAACCTTAGGTCATCCACTTGAGGGAAATTTGCTACTGTCCTACAAACCTGTGCACTTGCAGGCCCAACATTGTCTACAAGAAGAAGGTTGTGTAGTAGACATCAAGCTCTTTCTGGCGCCGTTGCCGGGGAGGTGAGTGCTTGAAGGTATATCTTTAGATCTTGCAATCGAGTCTTTTTGTTTCTTGTTTTATCACTAGTTTAGTTTATAAAAGAAAACTACAAAAAAGAATGGAGTTAAGTTTGTCTCATACGCTTCATCTTTTTAATATCTTTCGTGAGTATGATGGAAAGGAAAATTCTGCTCAAGTTCTAGAAGAAGAATGCTCTAAAATGCTTGGTACTGAATCTTTGAATGATGAGCATGATTGCAATGTTGTTAGTATGAACTCATTGAATATCCTTAGTACTAATGATGATTGCTCTAGTCATGATGAAAATATATCTTATGAGCATGTCAATTTTTGTGGAGTGCATGTTTGCATGAACACACCAAATAGAGAAGATATTTATTGCAAGAGGCATTAGAATTTAGAAACTAAATGGTTGTATGAAAGGCTAGGTGTGAGTGCTGAAAATTGAAAATTCCTTTGCCGTACTTGTGAACTTTGCAATGAACGTGGTCATTTACATCTCCTATGCAAATTGTTTCATGATCGAATCATGTCCAAAAATTGTGATGATTTGATCTCCATTTCTCATTACAATGAACTTAGTTTGCTTTTAGGTTATGAAGAATTGAAACGTTTACTTAAGGACCTTCTAGAATTTGCCCATAAGAAATTCCTTGATATTGATCTAGAAAAGATTTATTTGTTTTGTGCGGAGAATTGCATTGAAAATCCTTATATTGCCAATTACCTAAAGAAAAGAAAGAAAATAGAAGATGATGAAAATACTAATGAAAGGGAAGAGACTTCCCAATGTCCTCCTATTATTTCTCATGATGAATCAGGTAACGAGGAGGAGCTTTCTATTCAACCAATCTCATCAATAAGGAGCTCAAAGAGGAAGGTTGAACCCACACATAATATGAAGAAGAAAAAGAAAATAAGGAGCAACAAATGTAAAAGGTATCCCTCCCAAATGATGTTGCTCCTACTACTCATTGTGATGATGATAATTGCTATACTATTGGTGCTATCAATATTTTTAATGATGAGAGTGATTATGCTTATGATATGAAAGAGCCCAAGCTTGGGGAAGCTATGTTTGATGAGGATGAAATATTTGAGAATATATTTGCTGAAATTAATGTTTGTCCCAAGCTTGGGGATGCTATGTTTAATGAAGATGATATTTTTAGCATCCCAAGTTTCGATAGGCAAAGTTGTTATGATGATAGCATACCTCCTACCTATGATGATTATATTGATGAAAGTGGGTTCGGAAGAGTGTCAACTTTAGGATGTAGTGATCCCACTATTTTGGAGGATGTTGAATTTTATTGTGATGAATATGAAAGTGGATTTGGAAGAGTGTCAACTTTATTTAGTGATTCCACTATCTTGGGAGAGGTTTCAATCGATTATGATGAGAACGAAGTTGCTACTTATGATGATTATTGTGATGAAACTTATGCTATAAAAAGTAGTGATGATTATATTTACATATCTTGTAATGATTATGATTACCCTTTTTCTGAACATTACTCTTTTAATGTGGAAACAATTTTTAGTGTTCAAGTCTCTTATGATACTCCCACTATTCCGAATGAGAAGAATTGTGCTTATGTGGAGAGTAGTAAATTTTCTATGCTTGTAGATCATGAAAGGAATGCTTTAGGTGCTGGTTATATTGTTTAATTCATTCATGATGCTAATGAAAATTATTATGAGGGAGGAATATATGCTTGTAGGAATTGCAATAATGTCAAGTTTCCTCTCTATGTGTTGAAAATCTTGAAGCTATGTTTGTTTTACCTTCCTATGCTTGTTGATTATTGTTCCCGTAAGTTGTTTTCTCACAAAAATCCCTATGCATAGGAAGTGGGTTAGGCTTAAATGTGCTAGTCATATGCTTCATGATGCTCCCATTATGTTTTAATTCTTATCTTTTATGTGAGCATCATTGCCGTCATCATGCCTAGCTAGAAAGGAATTAAAGAAAAGCGCTTGTTGGGAGACAACCCAATATTTATCCTTACTGTTTTTGTGTGTTCACATGATTATTCTACTGTAGTAATCATGTTTTATAGCTTTTGTTTCAATAAAGTGCCAAGTAAGACCTTTAGGATAGCTTACGGTGATAGTTGTGTTGATCCTGCTGAAAATCAGAAACTTTTGCACCCAGAAAATTAGTTTTGTTAATTCACAGAAACGTGCTTATGATCTTATTCTTTTGGCTATGGATTGGTACACGAATTTCTTAGGATTTCCTAATTTTGTAGGATTTTTGGAGTTCAATAAGTATACGTTTGATACAGATTACTACAGACTGTTCTGTTTTTGATAGATTCTGTTTTCTGTGTGTTGTTTGCTTATTTTGATGAATCTATGAGTAGTAATGGAGGGTATGAACCATAGATAAGTTGGAGTATAGTAGATATTACACTAATATGAATTTATAATGAGTTCATTACAGTACCTAAGTGCTGGTTTTATTTTCCTATACTAACAGAGCTTACGAGTTTTCTGTTGAGTTTTGTGTTGTGGAGTTTTCAAGTTTTGGGTAAAGATTTGATGGACTATGGAATAAAGAGTGGCAAGAGCCTAAGCTTGGGGATGCCCCGATGGCATCCCCTCTTTCGTCTTCGTTCATCGGTAACTTTACTTGGAGCTATATTTTTATTCACCACATGATAAGTGTTTTAGTTGGAGCATCATTTTATTTTGTTAGTGTTTGCTTGCTGTTATTTAGAATAATTTTTTGCATCTTTAGTTTCAATAAAAAAATCAAGGATAGCCTTTGCCATGCTTTTTTTGCTAGTATACATGTTGCTGTTTGAAAACAGAAATTTAACCGCTGTTGCAAAAATTCCCTAGAAAAGTCAGAGAATGATATAATGTTGAATGTTTTTGCATAATGAGCTCTAGTAAATTTATTACAGTGGGAATTTTATTTCATAATTTTTGGAGTTAGGGAAGTATTGTTACTCTTGCATTCTTTAAAGGCTGTACTGTTTTGGCAGACTGCTGTTATGTTTGCATTGTTTGCATATGTTTGGTTGTTTAATGATTCTATTTGAGGAGAGGAGTGTTAAATATGCAGAGGAATTTAGTATTCAATGTTGAATAATAATTTTAGTGATTTGTTACAGTATAAAATGATAAGGTTTTGCATTGGTTTATACTAACCTATCTCACGAGTTCTTGTTGAGTTTGGTGTGAATGAAGCTTTTTGATAAAAAGAAGAGAAACCATGATATGAGAGGAATTAAGGAGACACAAAAGTTCAAGCTTGGGGATGCCCAAGGCACCCCAAGATAGTATTTCAACAATTCTCAAGCATCTAAGCTTGGGGATGCCCCGGTAGGCATCCCACCTTTTTTCTTCAAAAACTATTGGTTAGTATCGGTTGAGCCTAAGTTTTTGCTTCTCCACATGAGTTGTGCTATCCTTGCAATGTCATTTTATTTTGTTTTGCTTGCTGTTTGAATACAATACCAAGATCTGAAATTCTTTAATGAGAGAGAGTCTTCGCATAGTTGCATAATTATTTAGCTACTCATTGATCTTCACTTATATCTTTTTGGAGTAGTTTGTCATTTACTCATGTGCTTCACTTATATCCTATGAGTAAATTGTTGAATGAGTTGATTGTCATGAATCTGAAATTATATATGCCTCATTTGCTTATCCCATGAGGAGTAATGACTTCACGTCTAAGAAGTAGAGGTTTTAAATTTATTGGAGGTTAGCAAGCATTGTATTGGTCATTTGAACAATTTGATGAAAGAATATTGAAGGAAGAGAGATTTCATATATAAATATACTATTATAGACATCTTTTATAGTTGGGAGCACTCATTAAGTATGACATGCTAAAGAGTTGACATTGGACAAGGAAGACAACGTAATGGGTTATGTTTTCCGACATCTCAGTTAAAGTATATTGTCATGGATCATTCAAACATGTTGAGCTTGCCTTTCCCCATCATGCTAGCCAAAATTCCTTGCACCAAGTAGAGATACTACTTGTGCTTCCAAATATCCTTAAAACCCAGTTTTGCCATGAGAGTCCACCATACCTACCTATGGATTGAGTAAGATCCTTCAAGTAAGTTGTCATCAGTGCAAGCAATAAAAATTGCTCTCTAAATATGCATGACTTATTAGTGCGGAGAAAATAAGCTTTGTACGAACTCGTTATGGAAGCAATAAAAGCGAAGGACTGCATAATAAAGGTCCATATACAAGGGGCAATATAAAGTGGCGTTCTTTCGCATTAAGATTTTGTGTATCCAACCCTAAAAGCGCATGACAACCTCTGCTTCCCTCTGCGAAGGGCCTATCTTTTACTTTATGTCTTTCACTTTCTGCATGAGTCAAGGTGATCTTCACCTTTCCCTTTTTCATTTTATCTTTTGGCAAGCACTTTGTGTTGGGGTGATCCTGATATATATATATATCCAATTGGATGTAAGTTAGCATGAACTATTATTGTTGACATCACCCAAAGGTGAATACGTTTGGAGGCAACATTATAAGCCCCAATCTTTCTCTATGTCTGATTAAAACTTCATAACCATTAGTATTGCGTGAGTGTTAGCAATTGTAGAAGACTATATGATAGTTGAGTATGTGGAGTTTGATATTCCTGAAAATAAGATGGATTGCAATTGTTTGAATGACTGAGAATGAAGTTTGCTAGTTTTCAAGAAAGTTTATGGTCTATGCTTTGACATGTGAATTGCCTGTTACTTTATCGTGAGAAGTTTTATGAGATGAACTACTATTATGACATATTATCATGCTAGAAAAGGTGATTGAAATTATCATTTATCAAACTTGTGCACCTTCTAGCATTCACGCTTCATAAATTCTTTCTTTATCATTTACCTACTCGAGGACGAGTAGGAATTAAGCTTGGGGATGCTTGATACGTCTCCAACGTATCTATTTTATGAAGCATTCATGCTATATTACTATGTGTTTTGAATGATTATGGGCTTTATTATACACTTTTATATTACTTTTGGGACTAACCAACTAACTGGAGGCCCAGCCCATATTGCTGTTTTATTGCATGTTTCAGTATTTCGAGGAAAAGGAATATCAAACGGAGTCCAAATGGAATGAAACCTTCGGCAGCGTTATTTTTGGGAAGAATATGATCCTGGAGACTTGGAGATCAAGTCAGAAGATCCTCGAGGACTCCACGAGATATATAGGAGGACGCCCCCCCCCCTCCTGGGCGCGCCCCCCTGTCTTGTGGGCCCCTCAAGCACCTCCCGACCGACTTCTTTCGCCTATATATCCCTACGTACCCTAAAACCATCAAAAATCAAGATAGATCGGGAGTTCCGCCGCTGCAAGCCTCTGTAGCCACCAAAAACCTCTCGGGAGCCCGTTCCAGTACCCTGCCGGAGGGGGAATCCATCACCGGTGGCCATCTTCATCATCCCGGCGCTCTCCATGACGAGGAGGGAGTAGTTCACCCTCGGGGTTGAGGGTATGTACTAGTAGCTATGTGTTTGATCTCTCTCTCTCTCTCTCATGTTCTCGACTTCACACGATCTTGATGTATCGCGAGCTTTGCTATTATAGTTGGATCTTATGATGTTTCTCCCCCCCTCTACTCTCTTGTGATGAATTGAGTTTCCCTCTTGAAGTTATCTTATTGGATTGAGTCTTTATTTGAGAACACTTGATGTATGTCTTGCCGTGTTTATTTGTGGTGACAATGGGATATCATGTGCCTCTTGATGTATGTTTTGGTGACCAACTTGCGGGTTCCGCTCATGAACCTATGCATAGGGGTTGGCACACGTTCTTGACTCTCCGGTAGAAACTTTGGGGCACTCTTTGAAGTACTTTGTGTTCGTTGGATGAATCTGAGATTGTGTGATGCATATCGTATAATCATACCCACGGATACTTGAAGTGACAATGGAGTATCTAGGTGACATTAGGGTTTTGGTTGATTTGTGTCTTAAGGTGTTATTCTAGTACAAACTCTTTTATAGATTGATCCGAAAGAATAGCTTTGAGGTGGTTTCGTACCCTACCATAATCTCTATGTTTGTTCTCCGCTATTAGTGGCTTTGGAGTGACTCTTTGTTGCATGTTGAGGGCTTGTTATATGATCTATCTATGTTATTATTGTTGAGAGAACTTGCACTAGTGAAATTATGAACCCTAGGCCTTGTTTCCTATCATTGCAATACTGTTTACGCTCACTTTTATCATTAGTTACCTTGTTGTTTTTATATTTTCAGATTACAAATTCCTTTATCTACCATCCATATTGCACTTGTATCACCATCTCTTCGCCGAACTAGTGCACCTATACAATTTACCATTGTATTGGGTGTGTTGGGGACACAAGAGACTCTTTGTTATTTGGTTGCATGGTTGCTTTAGAGAGACCATCTTCATCCTACGCCTCCCACGGATTGATAAACCTTAGGTCATCCACTTGAGGGAAATTTGCTACTGTCCTACAAACATGTGCACTTGCAGGCCCAACAACGTCTACAAGAAGAAGGTTGTGTAGTAGACATCAGTGACATCACAGAATCCACAATTTTGACAATGGTCATCAAGGTCATTATTCCCGCAATTGACAAAGGAGATATCATAGAACCTTGTCAGCTTCTTGTATGATTGGCCTCAGCAATGAGCTCTGTACAGCTACAAACCCCGGGTATATGTCATATGTGTGCAGACCCAGGTCAGCAAACACAAGGAATAAAGTCAAAAATATTGCACTAATCACATCCATGGTCATACGAAGAATCAAGGACATGTGTGGCCAAGTTATTTCAGTAAGGTATCCTAACAAAGAAAACCATGACCGTAAAAAGGATGAGACTGACAGCAAAGGGATCTTCATATCCCGCTGACCCGCTTAACATGGTTAGTGTGGAATATCCAAGTCCGTTCAGTAAGATCCAAGATTCCTTTGCAACCTCAGCAGTCTGACCTTAGCGGCAGTATTAAAGCATATCACAGCCTATTACCACAGATGGGTATATCAACCACATGAGAAAAATCAAAAGCCGAACAATCAGCTCAGACCCGGTATACTCACCGACGAAATCAAATACATGGTCAGTCTGTCAGGAAAGCATTTTTCCGTCAGCCCCCTGTCAGGCCAATCTCAAGATGTAAATACTTGAGGTATGACACATTTATAACTCCATACACCATTATATTTCTCATGACAGAAGGTAGTCAAATCTTTGGTACATATCCCATGGTCGAGCCAAAGAAATAAATCAAGATAAATCAGTGCCACCTGTGAGCAGTCAAATCCCATTACGAGGATGGCCATGATTCTCAGCATTTATGCAAGGGACAACTACATTTGAGCCCCTAGTTGTGTCACACCCGTGTGTTTTGCCCCTAAATTCAAAAAAACCTCATTTCTGTCCAAGCTCGTTTACTCCTCTTATGCTTTTGCCCTTTGACCGTTTGACCGCAACTTTGAAAACTTCATAACGAATTCATACTAACTCAAAAAATGCAAATAAGATATCAAAATGATCGGAAAAACATCACCTATATGTGCATGTCATTTGCATTCATGACAAAAGTGTTGAAAAGTCCCTATCTCAGTTTGAGCTCATATGATGTCTTTTGTCATGAATACACTTTTTGTCATGAATGAAAATGACATGCACATACATGTGATGTTTTTCCGAACATTTTGATATCTTATATGCATTTTTCTGAGTTAGTATGAATTCGTTATGAAGTTTTCAAAGTTACGGTCAAACGGTCAAAGGGCAAAAGCATAAGAAGAGCAAACGAGCTCGGGCAGAAACGAGGGTTTTGTGAATTTAGGGGCAAAACACATGGGTGTGACACAACTAGGGGCTCAAATGTAATTGTCCCTTTATGCAACCCATAAGGCATGCATTTATTTGAAGCAACCCCATGGCAGAAGTAAAAAGCTTTTCATGACCAAAGGAAAAATTTATGCTCAGGTCCATTGGATATCACCGCAGATATGACAAAATTTGTGTCAGTAAAAGGATTTGGTATGTGAGCAAAAACCTGTCAGAAATTTGGGGAAAGGTGAAGCAAGACCACCAATGAGCAAGGTAAGTTGATCATCTGAAATTCTTGGGGGAACAATAAATAAAGGAAAAAGGATATCCGAGTTGGAAATGGTATCCTCAAGTCATACTTGTTACCAGAGCAACTAAATCTCGAGGACGAGATTTCTTTAAGGGGGTAAGGATTGTAACAGCCTGGATTTTGGCCCTTTTCTTTTTCTTTTGATTTATATGGTTTTTGCTCTATTTTTTCTTTTTGGAGTGGTTCTGTGGCCTTGCCACCTGGGAAATCATCCTCATTCCCCCTCCCAAGTGGCTCATCATTCTCAAAACCTTGCCAAGATCATGTCACTTCACTCCTTGACCAAACCCTAAAATCTTTTTCTAGGGAAAATTCCTTTTTCATTAAAGGAATAACCCTATCTTCCCTAGGTTGTGAAGCAACCTATATTTCTGTCCATCCAAAAATCTCCAAATAATTCTAATAATTCCTTTGGGTCATATATAGCTCAAATATGCCCAAACATTTCCTTGTCCAGTTCAGAAAAAATTCCCCAATAATTATTCTTCTATTCTGCCCAGAATGGCACTTTGAAAAGGAAGTGTCATTTATATTTTTCCTAGTGTCTCCCAACCTTTTTGGGCATGATTACATGTACAAGGTCAACTTTATTTGCCTAGCCAATCTTCCTCAGTGAATTTTCAAAGCTTCTGTCAGACAGAAGGCTTTGTGAAGGAAGTACGAGCTAGGAGTATCTAAATGAGTTAAGCTTTTGCACACTCCTTAATGTGCTCATATTAACCCCCTCCACCCATTTGCAGCCCCATCCAATCATCTATGTGAGCACAGGAGCAAATCTTTGATTCTGGCAATATTTTCAGGTTGTGAAGCAAGTGTATTTTTTATTGCTTCAAAAATCCTGATAAATTACCAGATCATTCTTATACCCATAAAACATCTCTCCACACAATTTGGCATCATTTCAATGAGCCATTTGATCACCAAAATTATTCCAAGTTTCTGGACAGAAAGGATGTTTGTGAAGCAACTGCCATTTTGGCTTGGTATGAGCTTTTTACAGCATCTTTATATGTCCATATGATGAGGATTTGCCAAGTTCCATCCAATCCATAACTCCAGGTGAGTGCATCACCCAAATTTAGTTTCTGGACCAGATTATGCAGTTGCAAAGCAAGTCTATTAAACCTTGGTCCATTTCTGGCCAAACTCCTCAGGACTGTAGTCCTCCCTAGCCTAAACACCCCAGACATAACATTTGACCCATAGCATCTCTCTGTTGATCACACTTAGTTGAGCAAGTTTACTGCAGTAAACTTCATAGGTGGCTTACCATTTATCCAGAGCAGTATTCACCGAGCTACCACCTCAGTTGCAACCTCCCCAAGAAGGACAAACCCCCAGACACCATTTGGCATAGCTTGTGGCACTGTGTGTGCTCTAGTGCACACGGTGACCATCGTTTTGGCATGCCATGAGCATGCCCAGAACATCACTTAGATCGGGCCTCTCCTCTGCTCGGCCTCTCAGCGAGCACGGGCCTGTCCAGCTTGTTCCCCGCATCGTCGCCGTCCTCCTGGAGCCATCTGCCCCTCCGTCAGCGCTTGTGCCGCGCGCCCACGGGCAAGCTGTAGCCGACCGGCTATGTTCGCGTCGTGGCCACTTCCCCTCTGTGCCCCTCGGGCCCTCCTGCCATGTGCACCTCTGTAGCTCGTCCGCACCTCCCTCACCACCTTCTCGTGCCACCCCGTGCTTGCTGCGCGTCGCCAGAGCTTTGGCCGAGCACGTACGGCGGCAACCGGCTTGGCACCTTGCCCCCGCCTATATAGGACTCCCCCAAGCCCATCGAGCACACCAGCAGGCCTCCCACTCTCCAATCTTCCTCCTCGTCCAGTCGCCCGAGACCCGGAGCCCCTCCTCGCTGCTCTAGGCCACCATGGCCGCCATCGGTGCCCGCTTAAATCCGAGCCAACCAAGCCCCCCCCCCCTCTCTCCTGACCTCACCATAGCTCCACCCAGACCCCGGCGGTCCTCCCCGTGTCCTCGCCCCACCGTCGGAGCCACCCTGGCCGCGTGCCCCGAAGATAACCGCCGCCCCTGCCTCTTTCTTCCACCAACCGCCGCCACCTCCCCACTCCTCCCCTGGGATTGTTTTCCCCCTGGATGGATGCGGTGGGCTGCGTCACGCTCGTCGGTGGCCTCGGCTCGGCCTGAGGTGGCCGGAGCCAGCCGGACCGCCACCGGCCTTGCCCTACTCCCTCTCCTCTGTTCCCAATCGAGAGGAACGCGAGGAGGAAGAAGACAGGAGACAGGTGGGCCCCCCCTGCGCGCGGACCCCACTGGTTAGCCACTCGCGCGTTGACCCACCCGGTCCAGCGTGGATAAGTGTCAGGCCCCACCCATGTGGGACCAGCACGTCAGCGACCACAAGCCCGGCCCCGCCACTGTTCGCGTGGATAAGTGAAAGCGTATTTCCGTAAATGCGCTTTCAGTTTTTCTGTTTTGGCCCAGTCTGTAAAAATTTCTATTACACATAGGTCCCTGGCAGAAAAACTATCACAACTTTTTACCATATTTTCGTTTGAGGTGAACCCAACGCTCACTCCTTCATTTCGTCGAGCCCGTTCTGTAGGTCACACTTCCACCATGTGTTAACATTCTGAAAATGACCATTATGCCCTTGCCCTTATTCAGCCCCCTCCGAGAGAGTACGATTTCCGGTGATTCGTTCCGCAAGTTCCTCGCACTTTCATCCGGTGACTTCTTCCACCCCAGGCAAGCCACACTCTCCATTTGCATCACTGTAATGCAGTGACATGTTTTAATCTATTTGAACTTGTTTAAAATATTGCTTTAGCTACATGACTTTGTGCGTGGCATTTTCTCAGAGTATTATTATGATCTTGCTGTTGCCATGCTTTTGTTTGGATTACTAGGAGTTATGTTTGTAGTTGATGATTATCTTGTTGTTGTTGGAGTATTAGTGGTTGATATTATGATTGTTTCATGATGGTATCTGTTATTATATTTTGGAGTATTACTTTGGATGTCATGCTACCTTTGGATTATTAGTGGTTAGTATGATTATTTTCATGATGCTAGTTGATGTTCTGTTGCTTGGAATATTTTCAGATGATGATATTATGCTTGGATTATTTGTTGGATATTGCTATGACTTGGATTATAGTTTGATAGTTGACATCGGAGTATCAGTTATCACAGTTATATTTTTGGTGTTAAATTCCGTCATTAAGTTGGTCAGGTGCCACCGAACCGGGCTTTTTCCAGTGCAACCACCTTTGCCTTTTATGGGAAGGCCCTAATGCGTTCTATTGTCGTGCCTCTCGTCGGTGCCTCCAAAGAGAGAAGGTTATGGGTGTGCGGTACCTTGGCCCAGTAAGCAGACATAACCTTGTGTGCCCGTAGTTGTTGTTAGGCGCCTTTTTGTCCCCGTTTGGGACCGTTTTCATTTTGCCACGACGGTGGCCGTTGGTGTCTGGGGTAGACACGGGGCCACCCATGACTTAGCCCAGTGGGGAGTGAGTCGGAGTGGCCGGTAGAGTGTCATGGCCGAATGGGAATGCGAGGCCATGGGTTCCGTGGTGTGGGTACAATGCGCTACCTCTGTAGAGTGTGTGTGTTTAATCTATCAATAGTCACGTCCTCGGTCATGGGCATTAGTTCATACTAGGTCACACCGTTCGATCAACACTCACATGACGGAATGACTTATAGGTGATGTATATGTTTGTATTGTGAGCTGTAATCGTTTGGCAGGATGATGATGATGATGTTGGGATGATCTTGAGAAGGATCATTCAGTTTGTGATGTGGTCATGAGGTCATCATGTGGATGTGTTGTTTGTGATCCGTGAGTGATCACCATTTTGTCTTGGTCACAAGGTGATCAAGATGGTATATTGCTTGGCCGGTTAGCCAAGTGTGAGATGGTTCATGTGGTACTTGAGATCTGAGATAATGGCTTATCAGTATTCTAGTAGTTCATATCGTGATTATTAGTTGCTTCATCATGGTAGCTGTTAATTCAATTAATCTACTTAATGCTATGTTATTGTCTTACCTTGATGCTTTTGGTTGTTGTGAGCTTGCAAGTACATTTAATGTATTGACCTGGCGTCATGCCAGATTGCAGGTGATGTCGTGATTGCTTGATTGCTTGTCGTGGTTTCCGTTCGTGCGAGCTAGATCGTGTCCCAGCCAGAGTCCCTGTGGAGTGGAGTTCACTACCTTCGTCGTTGTTCCGCTGCTAGAAGATTTCCACTGCTACGAGTTGTTTCGCTGCTAGCAAAGAGCAAGTGTAGTATCGCAGGCGTAGTGTCACCTTGCTGATGTGCTTCTTTGTAACATCAGACCCTTGTATTATTATTCTTGTAATAAGAGCTGATTTGTTCTATGTCAAGCAGTGTCGTATTCCAGAGACTTCTCCTCGATCTTTGGGCTGGAATACGGGGCGTTCCGGTTTCTCTGAGCCGGGGTGCCACAGCGACGGGGGCGATGCGGGGGCGGCGACGGGACGGCGCGGAGGCGGTGACGACAGCGACGGGGGCGGCGACGACGGTGATGGGAGCGGCACGGGGACGGGCGCGACGAATAGATGAAGATGATAACTGAAATTTTTGTAAGTGCTGCTAATATAGGGGAGGCCTTTAGTACCGGTTGGAGACAAGAACCGGTACTAAAGGTCAAATTTGGCCAGGCCAAGCGGCGGGAAGTGACCCCCTTTAGTACCGGTTCGTGGCTCCAACCGGTACTAAAGACCCGCCCTTAAGTACCGGTTGGAGCCAGGAACCGGTACTAAAGGGGGAGCACTCCCATTCCGCGGTGCACAATGTTTAATCCCACCTCCCCGAGCGAAGGGCAGCCACAGTGGTTTATAAACCCAGCCACAGTTGCTCCTTCGAGCTCCTATCTAATGCAGGCCTCTGGGCCTAACTTTGTTGCGCTGCCCTGTGAGCCTGTTGGGCCTTATGGGCCTGCATAAGCACGCCCAAGGCCGAGCAGCCCACTGGGCAGCGTGGAAATAATTTTTTTCATATAGTTTTTTCTTTTGTGGTTTGTATATTTTCTTCTATTTATTTCTGAGTAGTTTTTTGTTATATTTAGAGTTTCTTATGTTTAATATTAATGTTTTTTATCATTATATTCAAATTTTTAGTGATTTTTCAGTTCATTTTGTAGTGCTTTCCAATTTCACGGTCATTTAGCTCTCAAAACAAATCAGTAAATGCATAGAAAATAGCAAATTATGTTAGAAAGGGTTGAAAGATGACGACATGGATTTGAATTGTGCATCTGAACACAAAAAAAGTCCGGAGTTGTAACAAGTTATTAAAATATTGAATAGCCGGTGTAACAAATGAGTTTTCCTCCGAAACCCTGATACTTCGAAAGAGATTGTCCAGTTTGTACACGAAGTGCATCTAGTTTTTGTCGTAACCCTCTCTACTTTTTTGCACATGCTATGCGGGTGAAATGATGATACCTTGCCAAGTTTCAACCTTTTCAGAGTTCATTTTGTAGTGCTTTTCAATTTCACGGTCATTTAGCACTCAAAACAAATCAGTAAATGCATCTAAAATAGAAAATTATGTCAAAAAGGGTTGAAAGTTGATGACGTGGATTTGAATTGTGCATCTGAACGCAAAAAAGTCTAGAGTTGTAATAAGAGATTAAAATATTGAATAGCCGGTGTAACAGGTGAGTTTTCGTCCGAAACCCTGATACTTCGAAAGAGATTGTCCAGTTTTTACATGAAGTGCAGCCAGTTTTTGCCCTAACTTTCTCTACTTTTTTGCTCATGCTATGCGGGTGAAATGATGATACCTTGCCAAGTTTCAACCTTTTCAGAGTTTATTTTGTAGTGCTTTTTAATTTCACGGTCATTTAGCTCTAAAAACAAATCAGTAAATGCATCGAAAATAGCAAATTATGTCAGAAAGGGTTGAAAGTTGATGACGTGGATTTGAATTGTGCATCTGAACACAAAAAAAGTCCGGAGTTGTAACAAGTTATTAAAATATTGAATAGCCGATGTAAAAATGAGTTTTCGTCCGAAACCCTGATACTTTGAAAGAGATTGTCCAGTTTGTACACGAAGTGCGTCCAGTTTTTGCCATAACCCTCTCTACTTTTTTGCACATGCTATGTGGGTGAAATGATGATACCTTGCCAAGTTTCAACCTTTTCAGAGTTCATTTTGTAGTGCTTTTCAATTTCACGGTCATTTAGCAATTAAAACAAATCAGTAAATGCATCGAAATAGCAAATTATGTCAGAAAGGGTTGAAAGTTGATGACGTGAATTTGAATTGTGCATCTGAATGCAAAAAAGTCCGGCGTTGTAATAAGTTATTAAAATATTGAATAGCCGGTGTAACAAATGAGTTTTCGTCCGAAACCCTGATACTTCGAAAGAGATTGTCCACTTTGTACACGAAGTGCATCCAGTTTTTGCCGTAACCCTCTCTACTTTTTTGCACATGCTATGCAGGTGAAATGATGATACCTTGACAAGTTTCAACCTTTTTAGAGTTCATTTTTATTGCTTTTCAATTTCACGGTCATTTAGCTCTCAAAACAAATCAGTAAATGCATTGAAAATAGCAAATTATGTCAGAAAGGGTTAAAAGTTGATGACGTGAATTTGAATTGTGCATCTGAACGCAAAAAAAGTCCGGAGTTGTAATAAGTTATTAAAATATTGAATAGCCGGTGTAACATATGAGTTTTCGTCCGAAACCCTGATACTTCGAAAGAGATTGTCCAGTTTGTACACGAAGTGCATCTAGTTTTTGTCATAACCCTCTCTACTTTTTTGCAAATACTATGCGGGTGAAATGATGATACCTTGCCAAGTTTCAACCTTTTCAGAGTTTATTTTGTAGTGATATTCAATTTCAGGTCATTTAGCTCTCAAAACAAATCTGTAAATGCATCGAAAATAGCAAATTATGTCAAAAAGGGTTGAAAGTTGATTATGTGGATTTGAATTGTGCATCTGAACACAAAAAAAGTCCGGAGTTGTAATAAGTTATTAAAATATTGAATAGCCGGTGTAACAGATGAGTTTTCGTCCGAAACCCTGATAGTTCAAAAGAGATTGTCCAGTTTGTACATGAAGTGCATCCAGTTTTTGCCGTAACCCTCTCTACTTTTTTGCACATGCTATGCGGGTGAAAAGATGATACCTTGCCAAGTTTCAACCTTTTTAGAGTTCATGTTGTAGTGCTTTTCAATTTCACAGTCATTTAGCTCTCAAAACAAATCAGTAAATGCATCTAAAATAGAAAATTATGTCAGAAAGGGTTGAAAGTTGATGACGTGGATTTGAATTGTGCATCTGAACGCAAAAAAGTCCAGAGTTGTAATAAGTGATTAAAATATTGAATAGCCGGTGTAACAGGTGAGTTTTCGTCCGAAACCCTGATACTTCGAAAGAGATTGTCCAGTTTTTACATGAAGTGCATCCAGTTTTTGCCCTAACCCTCTCTACTTTTTTGCTCATGCTATGCGGGTGAAATGATGATACCTTGCCAAGTTTCAATCTTTTCAGAGTTTATTTTGTAGTGCTTTTTAATTTCACGGTCATTTAGCTCTAAAAAATCAGTAAATGCATCGAAAATAGCAAATTATGTCAGAAAGGGTTGAAAGTTGATGACGTGGATTTGAATTGTGCATCTGAACGCAAAAAAGCCCGGAGTTTTATTAAGTTATTAAAATTATGTAAACATGTAAATATATACATAAAATACATTGATCAGTACCGCCTTTCAGCCAAAACGCGCTACTGCTACAGAGAAATACATCAAAAATACATTGATCATCAATGATCTTTTTGTGTACAATCTGAATTGTCAATATGAGTCCTCACCGGTTTAGAAACCGGAGAAGACTCATATTGTGGCCACAAATTCTACACATAGAGTTCAATGAAGACCAAGTGGTTGTGATAGTTTGAGAAGTAACAAAATTAAGGTGGTAAAAACTCTGCTAGCAGAGCGAGATAGGACCAAAAAACCGATACAGAATGAATCGACTAGAAACCTCTAGTACCGGTTTGTGGCATGAACCGGTACTAAAGGTACTGGTGGGGCCCCAGCCTGACCACAGCCTGCAACAGCTTCTTTAGTACCGGTTCGTGTAATAGCCTGGATTTTGGCTCTTTTCTTTTTTTTGATTTATATTGTTTTTGCTCTGTTTTTCTTTTTGGAGTGGTTCTGTGGCCTTGCCACCTGGGAAATCATCCTCATTCCCTCTCCCAAGTGGCTCATCATTCCAAAAACCTTGACAAGATCATGTCACTTCACTCCTTGACCAAACCCTAAAATTCTTTTCTAGGGAAAATTTATTTTTCATTAAAGGAATAACCCTATCTGCCCTAGGTTGTGAAGCAACCTATATTTCTGTCCATCCAAGAATCCCCAATTAATTCTCATTACTCCTTTGGGTCATATATGGCTCAAATATGCCCAAACATTTCCTTAGCCAGTTCAAAAATAATTCCCCAATATTCCTTTTTCTATTCTCCCTGAATGGCACTTTGTGAAGGAAGTGTCATTTATATTTTTCCTAGTGGCTCCCAACTTTTTGGGCATGTTTATATGTCCAAATAATTGCCTCATGCACAAGTTCAACTTTATTTGCCTAGCCAATCTTCCTCAGGGAATTTTCAATCTTTCTGTCAGACAAAAGGCTTTGTGAAGGAAGTACTAGCTACGAGTATCCAAATGAGTTGATCTTTTGCACACTACTTAATGTGCTCATATTAACCCCCTACACCTATTTGCAGCCCCATCCAATTATCTATGTGAGCACAGGAGCAAATCTTTGATTCTGGCAATATTTTCAGGCTGTGAAGCAAGTGTATTTTATATTACTTCAAAAATCTTGATAAATTACCAGATCATTCTTATAACCATAAAACATCTCTCCACCCAATTTGGCATCATTTCAATGAGCTATTTGATCACCAAAATTATTCCATGTTTCTGCACAGAAATGATGTTTGTGAAGCAAGTGCCATTTTGGCTTGTCCATTTGGCACGAGCTTTTTACAACATCTTCATATCTCCAAATAATCAAGCTTTGCCCAATCTTATACCAAGTTGCTTCTTCATGTGAGAGCATCATCATGATCTTCATTTCTGGATAAAAATGCCGTTGTGAAGCAACTATATTCATTCCTGGCCCATTTCTCCTCAAACTCCCCAGGACTGTAGTCCTTCCTAGACTAAACACCCCAGAAATAATATTTCACCCATAGCATCTCTCTGTTGATCACACTTAGTTGATCAAGTTTACTGCAGTAAACTTCAGTGCTTGCTTACCATTCAACCAGAGCAGTTTTCACCGAGCTACCACCTCAGTTGCAACCTCCCCAGGAAGGACAAACCCCCAGACATCATTTGGCATAGCTTGTGGCACTGTGTGCACAAGTGCACGCGGTGACCACTGTTTTGGCATGCCATGAGCGTGTCCAAAACGTCTCAGCGAGCACGGGCTTGTCCAGCGTGTTGCCCGCGTCATCGCCGTCCTCCTAGAGCCATCTCCCCCTCCATCAGCCCCTCTGTCAGCGCTCGTCGCCGCGCGCCCACGGGCAAGCTGTAGCCGACCGGCTCTGTTCGCGCCGTGGCCGCTTCCCCTCTGTGCCTCTCGGCCCCTCCTGTCCTGTGCGCCTCTGTAGCTTGTCCACACCTCCCTCGTTGCCTTCTCGTGACACCCCGTGCTCGCTGCGCGTTGCTAGAGCTTTAGCCGAGCTTGAACGGCGGCAACCGGCTCGGCACCTCGCCCCCGCCTATATATAGGACTCCCTCGAGCCCTTCGAGCACACTAGCGGGCCTCTGCCTCTTTCTTCCACCAACCGTCACCGCCTCCCCACTCCTCCCCGGGGCTTGTTTTCCCCCTGGATGGATGGGGTGGGCTGCGCCGCGCTCGCCGGTGGCCTCGGCTCGGCCTAAGGTGGCCAGAGCCAGCCGGACCACCGCCGGCCTCGCCCTGCTCCCTCTCCTATGTTCCCAATTGGGAGGCATGCGAGGAGGAAGAAGACAGGATCCAAGGGGCCCCCTGCATTTGGACCCCACCGGTCGGCCACCCACGCGTTGACCCGCCCGATCCAGCATGGATAAGTGACGGGCCCCACCCGCATGGGACCCGCACGTCAGCGTCCACAAGCCCGGCCCTGCCATTGTTTGAGTGGATAAGTGGAAGCGTATTTCCCTAAATGCGCTCTCAATTTTTCTGTTTGGTCCAGTCTGTAAAAATTTCTATTACAGATAGGTCCCTGGCAGAAAAACTATCACAACTTTTTGACCATAACTCCGTTTGAGGTGAATCCAACGCTCACTTCTTCTTTTCATCGAGCCCGTTCTGTTGGTCACACTTCCACCATGTGTTAAAATTCTGAAAATGACCATTATACCCTTGCCCTTATTCAGCCCCTTCCGAGAGAGTATGATTTCCGGCGATTCATTCCGCGAGTTTCTCGCACTTTCTTCCGGTGACTTCTTCCACCCTAGGCAAGCCACACCCTCCATTTGCATCACTGTAATGCAGTGACATGTTTTAATCTATTTGAACTTGTTTAAAATATTGCTTTAGCTACATGACTCTATGCATGGCATTTTCTCGGAGTATTATTTTGATCTTGCTATTGCCATGCTTTTGTTTGGATTACTAGGAGTTATGTTTATAGTTGATGATTATCATGTTGTCATTGGAGTATTAGTGGTTGATATTATGATTGTTTCATCATGGTATCTGTTATTATATTTTGGAGTAATACTTTGGATGTCATGCTACCTTTGGATTATTTGTGGTTAGTATGATTATTTTCATGATGCTAGTTGATGTTCTGTTGCTTGGATTATTTTGAGATGATGATATTATTCTTGGATTATTTGTTGGATATTGGTATGACTTGGGTTATAGTTTGATAGTTGACATCGGAGTATCAAATATCACAGTTATATTTTTGGGGTTAAATTCCATCATTAAGTTGGTCAGGTGCCACCGAACCGGGCTTTTTCCAGTGCAACCACATTTTCCTTTTATGGGAAGGCCCTAATGAGGTCTATTGTCGTGCCTCTTGCAGGTGCCTCCAACGAGGGAAGGTTATGGGCGTGCGGTACACTGGCCCGGTAAGTAGACATAACCTTGTGTGCCCGTAGTTGTTGTTAGGCGCCTTTTTGTCCCCATTTGGGACCGTTTTCGTTTTGCCACGACAGTGGCCGTTGGTGTCTGGGGTAGACACGGGGCCACCCATGACTTAGCCAAGTGGGGAGTGAGTCGGAGTGGTCGAGAGAGTGTCATGGCAGTAGATCAGTTTTGTCGGAACGCCGTTGGTCCACCCGAATGGGAGTGCGAGGCCATGGGTTTCGTGGTGCGGGTACAGTACGCTACCTCTGTAGAGTGTGTGTGTGTGTGTGTGTTTGTGTGTTTAATCTATTGATAGCCACGTCCTCGGTCATGGGCATAAGTTTGTACTAGGTCACACCGTTCGATCAACACTCACATGATGGAATGACTTATATGTGATGTATATGTTGATATTGTGAGCTGTAATAGTTTGGCAGGATGATGATGATGATGATGATGATGATGGGATGATATTGAGAAGGATCATTCAGTTTGTGATCTGGTCACGAGGTGATCATGTGGATGTTTCATTTGTGATCCGTGAGTGATCACCCTTTTGTTTTGGTCACGAGGTGATCGAGATGGTATATTGCTTGGCCGGTTAGCCAAGTGTGAGATGGTTCATGTGGTACTTGAGATCTTTGATAATGGCTTCGCAGTATTCTAGTAGTTCATATCGTGATTATTAGTTGCTTCATCATGGTAGCTGTTAATTCAATTAATCTATTTAATGCTATGTTATTGTCTTGCCTTGATGCTTTTGGTTGTTGTGAGCTTGCAAGTACATTCAATGTACTAACCTGGTGTGTCATGCCAGATTGCAGGTGATGCCATGATTGCTTGATTGCTTGTCATAGTTTCCATTCCTGCGAGCTAGATCGTGTCCCAGCCAAAGTCCCTGCGGAGTGGAGTTCACTACCTTCGTCGTTGTTCCGCTGCTAGAAGATTTCCACTGCTACGAGTTGTTCTGCTGCTAGCATAGAGCAAGTGTAGTATCGCAGGCGTAGTGTCGCCGTGCTGATGTGCTTCTTTGTAACATCAGACCCTTGTATTATTATTCTTGTAATAAGAGTTGATTTGTTCTATGTCAAGCAGTGTCGTATTCCAGAGACTTCTCCTCGATCTTTGGGCTGGAATACGGGGCATTCCGATGTTGGAAATATGCCCAAGAGGCAATAATAAATTAGTTATTATTATATTTCCTTGTTCATGATAATCGTTTATTATCCATGCTATAATTGTATTGATAGGAAACTCAGATACATGTGTGGATACATAGACAACACCATGTCCCTAGTAAGCCTCTAGTAGACTAGCTCGTTGATCAATAGATGGTTATGGTTTGCTGACCATGGACATTGGATGTCGTTGATAACGGGATCACATCATTAGGAGAATGATGTGATGGACAAGACCCAATCCTAAGCCTAGCACAGAGATCGTGTAGTTCATATGCTAAAGCTTTTCTAATGTCAAGTATCTTTTCGTTAGACCATGAGATTGTGCAACTCCCGGATACCGTAGGAATGCTTTGGGTGTACCAAACGTCACAACGTAACTGGGTGGCTATAAAGGTCCACTACAGGTATCTCCGAAAGTGTCTGTTGGGTTGGCACGAATTGAAACTGGGATTTGTCACTCCGTGTGACGGAGAGGTATCTCTGGGCCCACTCGGTAGGACATCATCATAATGTGCACAATGTGATCAAAGAGTTGATCGCGGGATGATGTGTTACGGAACGAGTAAAGAGACTTGCCGGTAACGAGATTGAACAAGGTATCGGTATACCGATGATCGAATCTCGGGCAAGTACAATACCGCTAGACAAAGGGAATTGTATACGGGATCGATTGAGTCCTTGATATCGTGGTTCATCCGATGAGATCATCGTGGAACATGTGGGAGCCAACATGGGTATCCAGATCCCGCTGTTGGTTATTGGCCGGAGAACGTCTCGGTCATGTCTGCATGGTTCCCGAACCCGTAGTGTCTACACACTTAAGGTTCGATGACGCTAGGGTTATAAAGGAAGTTTGTATGTGGTTACCGAATGTTGTTTGGAGTCCCGGATGAGATCCTGGACGTCACGAGGAGTTCCGGAATGGTCCGGAGGTAAAGACTTATATATGGGAAGTCCTATTTTGGCCATCGGAAAATGTTCAGGATTTTTCGGTATTGTACCGGGAAGGTTCTAGAAGGTTCCAGAGTGGGGCCCACCTGCATGGGGGACCCACATGAACGTGGGTAGAGGGGGCAAGGCCCCACACCCCTGGTCAAGGCGCACCAAGATCCCCCCTTAGAAGGAATAAGATCATATCCCGAAGGGATAAGATCAAGATCCCTAAAAAGGGGGGATAACAATCGGTGGGGAAGGAAATGATGGGATTTCTTTCCTCCCACCTTTGCCAACGCCCCAATGGACTTGGAGGGCAAGAAACCAGCGCCCTCCACCCCTATATATAGTGGGGAGGCGCATGGGAGCTTCACCCTTCCCCTGGCGCAGCCCTCCGCCTCTCCCAAGTACTCCTCTTCTCTCGCGGTGCTTGGCGAAGCCCTGCAGGATTGCCATGCTCCTCCACCACCACCACGCCGTTGTGCTACTGCTGGATGGAGTCTTCCTCAACCTCTCCCTCTCTCCTTGCTGCATCAAGGCATGGGAGACGTCACCGGGCCATACATGGGTTGAACGCGGAGGTGCCGTCCGTTCGGCACTAGGATCTCCGGTGATTTGGATCACGACGAGTACGACTCCTTCAACCCCGTTCTCTTGAACGCTTCCGCTTAGCGATCTACAAGGGTATGTAGATGCACTCTCCTTCCCCTCGTTTCTGGTTTCTCCATAGATAGATCTTGGTGACACGTAGGAAAATTTTGAATTTCTGCTACGTTCCCCAACAGTGGCATCATGAGCTGGGTCTATTGCGTAGATTCTTTGCACGAGTAGAACACAAAGTAGTTGTGGGCGTTGATTTTGTTCAATATGCTTACCGTTACTAGTCCAATCTTGTTTCGACGGTATTGTGGGATGAAGCAGCCCGGACCGACCTTACACGTACTCTTACGTGAGACAGGTTCCACTGATTGACATGCACTTGGTGCATAAGGTGGCTAGCGGGTGCCAGTCTCTCCCACTTTAGTCGGAACGGATTCGATGAAAAGGGTCCTTATGAAGGGTAAATAGCAATTGGCATATCACGTTGTGGTTTTGCGTAGGTAAGAAACGTTCTTGCTAGAAACCCATAGCAGCCACGTAAAACATGCAAACAACAATTAGAGGATGTCTAACTTGTTTTTGCAGGGTATGCTATGTGATGTGATATGGCCAAGAAGAATGTGATGAATGATGTGTGATGTATGAGATTGATCATGTTCTTGTAATAGGAATCACGACTTGCATGTCGATGAGTATGACAACCGGCAGGAGCCATAGGAGTTGGCTTTATTTATTGTATGACCTGCGTGTCATTGAACAACGCCATGTAATTACTTTACTTTATTGCTAACCGGTAGCCATAGTAGTAGAAGTAATAAGTTGGCGAGACAACTTCATAGAGACACGATGATGGAGATCATGGTGTCATGCCGGTGACGATGATTGAGGGAGTCCTGGACTAGGGGGTGTCCGGACAGCCGGACTATCATCGTCAGCCGGACTCCAAGACTATGAAGATACAAGTTTGAAGACTCCGTCCCGTGTCCGGATGGGACTTTCCTTGGCGTGGAAGGCAAGCTTGGCGATACGGATATGTAGATCTCCTACCATTGTAACCGACTCTGTGTAACCCTAGCCCTCTCCGGTGTCTATATAAACCGGAGGGTTTTAGTCCGTAGGACAACAACCATTACAATAATCATACCATAGGCTAGCTTCTAGGGTTTAGCCTCCTTGATCTCGTGGTAGATCCACTCTTGTACTACCCATATCATTAATATCAATGAAGCAGGAGTAGGGTTTTACCTCCATCGAGAGGGCCCGAACCTGGGTAAAGACATCGTGTCCCTTGTCTCCTGTTACCATCCGCCTAGACACACAGTTCGGGACCCCCTACCCGAGATCCGCCGGTTTTGACACCGACATTGGTGCTTTCATTGAGAGTTCCTCTGTGTCGTCACCGATAGGCTTGATGGCTCCTTCAATCAACAACAACGCCGTCCAGGGTGAGACTTTTCTCCCCGGACAGATCTTCATGTTCGGCGGCTTTGCACTACGGGCCAATTCACTTGGCCATCTAGAGCAGATCGAAAGCTACGTCCCTGGCCATTAGGTCAGGTTTGGAAGCCTAAACTTCATGGCCGACATCCGTGGAGACTTGATCTTCGACGGATTCGAGCCACAGCCGAGAGTGCCGCGTTGTCACGATGGGCATGATTTAGCTCTGCCGCCGGACAGTGCCCTGGAGGCCGCACACGAGTCCGCTCTGACCAATAGTTCGGAGCAGACTGCGCAGATCGAGGACAGGTGGCTGGACACCGCCTCGGGGGCTGCAACTTCTACGGCGATAGAGCCGAATACTGACTTTGTTCCTTATAAAGCTCATGACTCCGAGGCGCCGGACCCCTTGCCGGACTCCGAACCTCCTGCGCCCCTGCCAATCGAATCCGATTGGGCGCCGATCATGGAGTTCACCGCGGACATCTTTCAGCACTCACCCTTTGGCGGCATCGTGAATTCGCTAAAGCATCTCTCGTTATAAAGAGAGCCCTGGCCGGACTGCGGTCAGGATGGTTGGGATGCGTGCCTAGTCTAGGATACCCTCCGTGATGACACTTCAGGCTCGTCCGCCCTATCCGATGGTGCGGCGGATGGAGGTGTCTCGCTCTCCATCATCTCCGGACGGAGTTCCCCCGAAGACGAGCTCATCTGAGAAGGACGGAGATCCGAACTACAAGGTAAAAACTTAAGTTATCCTCAGAAGCACAAATTGGGATGTCCCTTATTACAAAACTCCCTTTTTTCTACTTACGGCTCGCTGGAGGGCTGATTCTTTAGGGAAGATTGTGTGGCCGGAGCCTCTCCGGACGCAGGACCCTCTGGTGAAGATCTCTTCCCCCGCCTCGGGGCTTTGGTCTCCGGGTTTTCGGAGGAGGTCCTCTTCTCCCCCTGGAAGGAGGGATTCTCGATCGCCCCTTCCTCGAAAGCCTCCTTGGTTGAGGCGGTAGTTCCTCTGTTCTCCCCTTCGCCTTCCTCCGAAGGCGCAACCTCCAGCATCCTGACCAGCACGGGATCCGGAGCGGTCTCTGGGAGGGGGGCCGGACACCGTATCAGTTTTGCTTGCGCTATCCACTCCTGTTTAGAGGGCAGTTGGTCAAAAAGCGAATCATAGAAAGCCAAACAAACGGTATGTCCGGACATGGAGCTACTTACTTGTGTATCCGAGCGATTGCAGCTTAGGCCGGCGTCCTCGGTCAATTCCGGACACGCCTCTCGTGATCCGAAGAACAGTTCATACATCTCCACGGGTGTCATAGCCATGAAGTGTTGGAGAATTTGTGGTTCCTCCAGATTAAACTCACACAGCCGGAGAGGACGACGTTTGCAGGGCAGGAGACGCCTAATCAGCATAACCTGCATCACCACGACCAGATTGATCTCCCTCGCTTGGAGGTCTTGAATCCGGCCCTGCAATAGGGGCACGTCCTTTGACGGCCCCTAGTTGAGTCCTTGGCTGACCCACGACATCAGCCGCTGTGGAGGGCCTGGGCGGAAGATGGGCAGCGGCTTCTGCCTGCTGCCCCTGGGAGCGGTTATGTAGAACCACTCCTGCTGCCACAAGCCGAGCTCCTCCTGGAAAGAGCCCTCGGGCCATGGAGCGTCGGCCCTTCGGCTTACAGCCGCCCCGCCGCACTCTGCTTGACGCCCCTCGATCATCTTCGGCACCACGTCGAAGGTCTTAAGCCACAAGCCGAAGTGAGGGGTAATGCGGAGGAAGGCTTCGCAGACGACAATGAATGAAGAAATATGGAGGATGGACTCCGGAGCCAAGTCGTGGAATTCCAGCCCATAATAAAACATGAGCCCTCTCACAAAAGGATCCATCGGGAAGCCTAAACCCCGACGGAGGTGGGATCCAAACACGACATGCTCGCCGGGCTCGGGGGTAGGAATGACTTGCCCTTTGGCAGTCAACCTATGCGAAATCTCGTAAGACAGGTACTTAGCCTCTCGCAGCTTTAGCACGTCTTCTTCCGTGACGGAGGAAGGCGTCCACCGGCCCTGTAGGTCGGAGCCGGACATTGTTGAAGGTCCGAAGCGCTCGAATCTGGGACTCTGGGTGTTGGAACTCGGGGCAGGGAGAACATTTGATTGCGGGTTGAAGAAAAGAAACGAGCCTTGGTCCCGTTATAAAGGGGGAGAATATCAAGAGCCGTCCCCGTGACCGTTTGGGATTCGCCTCCGATAGAGGGGGCATGGCGACGGGCACGATTGGGTTACCCACGCCCGTATTGATGGGAGTCCCGGAATAAGGGGAACATGATCTCTGCTTCGACAAGACGTGCCAAGGAAACCGCTTCGCTAAACGCGCTGAGGTGGTATAATAAAAAACGTAAAGGCTTGGTAGTGGGATAACGTCATGCCACGAAATACATCAGCAGATTGAACTTGTGTGCATATTATTCTCTCTACGGTGGAATGTGGAATTTATTTTGTAGAGCCGGACACTATCTTTGTGTTCACAATCTTCTATGAATTATTCGGGGGAGGAACCCGCCTTGCAATGCCGAACAATATGTGCGTCGGACTCATCGTAATTGAAGCCTGGTTCAGGGGCTACTGAGGGAGTCCTGGACTAGGGGGTGTCCGGACAGCCGGACTATCATCGTCAGCCGGACTCCAAGACTATGAAGATACAAGATTGAAGACTCCGTCCCGTGTCCGGATGGGACTTTCCTTGGCGTGGAAGGCAAGCTTGGCGATACGGATATGTAGATCTCCTACCATTGTAACCGACTCTGTGTAACCCTAGCCCTCTCCGGTGTCTATATAAACAGGAGGGTTTTAGTCCGTAGGACAACAACCATTACAACAATCATACCATAGGCTAGCTTCTAGGGTTTAGCCTCCTTGATCTCGTGGTAGATCCACTCTTGTACTACCCATATCATCAATATCAATCAAGCAGGAGTAGGGTTTTACCTCCATCGAGAGGGCCCGAACCTGGGTAAAAACATCGTGTCCCTTGTCTCCTGTTACCATCCACCTAGACGCACAGTTCGAGACCCCCTACCCGAGATCCGCCGGTTTTGACACCGACAATAATGATCATGGAGCCCCGAAGATGGAGATCAAAAGGAGCAATATGATATTGGCCATATCATGTCACTTTTTGATTGCATGTGATGTTTATCATGTTTATGCATCTTATTTGCTTAGAACGACGGTTGTAAATAAGATGATCCCTCATTAAAATTTCATGAAAGTGTTCCTCCTAACTGTGCACCGTTGCGAAAGTTCGTCGTTTTGAAGCACCACGTGATGATCGGGTGTGATAGATTCTTACGTTCACATACAACGGGTGTAAGCCAGATTTACACACGCGAAACACTTAGGTTGACTTGACGAGCCTAGCATGTACAGACATGGCCTCGGAACACAAGAGACCGAAAGGTCGAGCATGAGTCGTATAGTAGATACAATCAACATGAAGATGTTCACCGATGATGACTAGTCCGTCTCACGTGATGATCGGACACGGCCTAGTTGACTCGGATCATGTAATCACTTAGATGACTAGAGGGATGTCTATCTGAGTGGGAGTTCATAAGATGAACTTAATTATCCTGAACATAGTCAAAAGATCTTTGCAAATTATGTCGTAAGCTCGCGCTTTAGTTCCACTGTTTAGATATGTTCCTAGAGAAAATATAGTTGAAAGTTGACAGTAGCGATTATGCGGACAGTAGAAAGCTTATGTCCTTAATGCTTCGCTCAGTGTGCTGAACCCCAAACGTCGTTTGTGGATGTTGCGAACATCGGACATACACGTTTTGATAACTACGTGATAGTTCAGTTAAACGGTTTAGAGTTGAGGCACCAAAGACGTTTTCGAAACGTCGCAGAACATATGAGATGTTTTCGAGGTCTGAAATTGAGATTTCAGGCTCGTGCCCACGTCAAGAGGTATAAGACCTCCGAAAATTTTCTTAGCCTGCAAACTAAGGGAGAAAAGCTCAATCGTTGAGCTTGTGCTCAGATTGTCTGAGTGCAACAATCACTTGAATCGAGTGGGAGTTGATCTTCCAGATGAGATAGTGATGTTTCTCCAAAGTCATTGCCACCAAGCTGCTAGAGCTTCGTGATGAACTATAACATATCAGGGATAGATATGATGATCCTTGAGGTATTCATGATGTTTGACACCGCGAAAGTAGAAATCAAGAAGAAGCATCAATTGTTGATGGTTGGTGAAACCACTAGTTTCAAGAAGGGCAAGGGCAAGAAGGGATACTTCATGAAACGGCAAATCAGCTGCTGCTCCAGTGAAGAAACCCAAGGTTGAACCCAAACCCAAGACTAAGTGCTTCTGTGATAAGGGGAATAGTCACTAGAGCGGAATTACCCTAGATACTTGGTAGATGAGAAGGCTGGCAAGGTCGATAGAAGTATATTGGATATACATTATGTTAATGTGTACTTTACTAGTACTCCTAGTAGCACCAGGGTATTAGATACCGGTTCGGTTGCTAAGTGTTAGTAACTCGAAATAAAAGAGCTACGGAATAAACGGAGACTAGCTAAAGGTGAGCTGACGATATGTGTTGGAAGTATTTCCAAGTTTGTTGTGATCAAACATCGCACGCTCCCTCTACCATCAAGATTAGTATTAAACCTGAATAATTGTCATTTGGTGTTTGCGTTGAGCATAGACATGATTGGATTATGTCTATCGCAATACGGTTATTCATTTAAGGAGAATAATGGTTACTCTGTTTATTTGAATAATACCTTCAATGGTCTTGCACCTGAAACGAATGGTTTATTGAATCTCGATCGTAGTGATACACATTTTCATGCCAAAAGATATAAGATAGTAATGATAGTACCACTTACTTATGGCACTGCCATGTAAGTCATATTGGTATAAAACACATGAAGAAGCTCCATGTTGATGGATCTTTGGACTCACTCGTTTTGAAAAGTTTGAGACATGCGAACCATGTCTATTGGTGTATACGCATGAAGAAACTCCATGCAGATGGATCGTTTGGACTCACTTGATTTTGAATCACTTGAGACATGCAAATCATACCACATGGGCAAGATGACTGAAAGCCTCGTTTTTCAGTAAAATGGAACAAGAAAGCAACTTGTTGGAAGTAATACATTTTGATGTGTGCAGTCCAATGAGTGCTGAGGAACGCAGTGGATATCATTATGTTCTTACTTCACAGATGATTTGAGTATATTTACTTGATGAAACACAAGTCTGAATTATTGAATTGTTCAAGTAATTTCAGAGTGAAGTTGAAGATCATCGTGACAAGAGGATAAAATGTCTATGATATGATCATAGAGATGAGTATCTAAGTTACGAGCCTTGGCACGCAATTAAGACATTGTGGAAATTGTTTCACAATTAATACCGCCTGGAACACCATAGTGTGATGGCGTGTCCGAACATCATAGTTGCACCCTATTGGATATGGTGCGTACCATGATGTCTCTTATCGAATTACCACTATCGTTCATGGGTTAGGCATTAGAGACAACCGCACTCACTTTAATGGGGCACCACATAATTCCGTTGAGACGACACTGTTTGAACTGTGGTTTGGAGAAACCTAAGTTGTCATTTCTTAAAAGTTTGGGGCTGTGAGGTTTATATGAAAAAGTTTCAAGTTGATAAGCTCGAACCCAAAGCGGATAAAAGGCATCTTCATAGGACACCCAAAACAGTTGGGTATACCTCCTAATTCAGATCCGAAAGCAATAGGGATTGTTTCTTGAATCGGGTCCTTTCTCGAGGAAAAGTTTGTCTCAGAAAGTTGAGTGGGAGGATGGTGGAGACTTGATATGGTTATTGAACTGTCACTACAACTAGTGTGTAGAAGGGCACATGAAGTTGTTCCTGTGGCACCTACACCAATTAAAGTAGAAGCTTATGATAGTGATCATGAAACTTCGGATCAAGTCACTACCGTACCTCGTAGGGTGACAAGGATGCGTACTACTTTAGAGTGGTACGGTAATCCTGTCTTGAAGGTCATGTTGCTAGACAACAATGAACCTACGAGCTATGGAGAAGTGATGGTGGGCCCAAATTCCAACAAATGGTTAGAAGCCATGAAATCCGAGATAGGATCCATGTATCAGAACAAAGCATGGACTTTGGTGGACTTGCTCGATGATCGGCAAGCCATTGAGATAAATGGATCTTTAAGAAGAAGACGGACGTGGACGGTAATGTCACCGTCTATGAAGCTCGACTTGTGGCGAAGAGTTTTTCACAAGTTCAAGGAGTTGACTACGATGAGATTTTCTCATCCGTAGCGATGCTTAAGTCCGTCGGAATCATGTTAGCATTAGCTGCATTTATGAAATCTGGCAGATGGATGTCAAAAACGAGTTTCCTTACCAGTTTTCGTAAGGAAAGGTTGTATGTGATACAATCAGAAAGGTTTTGTCGATCCTAAGGATGCTAAAAGGTATGCTAGCTCCAGGGATCCTTCTAAGGACTGGAGTAAGCATCTGTTGGAATATGTACTTTGATAAGATGATCAAAGATTTTGGGTTTATACAAATTTATGAGAAACTTGTATTTCCAAAGAAGTGAGTGGGAGCACTATAGAATTTCTGATGAGTATATGTTGTTGACATATTGTTGATCAGAAATGATGTAGAATTTTCTGTAAAGCATATAGGGTTATTTGAAAAGTGTTTTTCAAGTGAAAACCTGGTTTAAGCTACTTGAACATTGAGCATCAAGATCTATGAGGATAGATCAAAAACCGCTTAATGGTACTTTCAAATGAGCATATACCTTGACATGATCTTGAAGGTGTTCAAGATGGATCAGTCAAAGAAGTAGTTCTTTCCTGAGATGTAAGGTATGAAGTTAAGACTTAAAGCTCGACCACGGCAGAAGAGAGAGAAAGGACGAAGGACGTCCCCTATGCTTTAGACGTAGGCTCTACAGTATGCTATGCTGAGTACCACACCTGATGTGTGCCTTGCCATACATCTGGCAAGAGGGTACAAAGGTGATCAAGGAGTGGATCACCAGACAGCGGTCAAAATTGTCCTTGAAGTAATAAGGACATGTTTCTCGATTATGGAGGTGATAAAGAGTTCGGCGTAAAGGGTTGCGTTGATGCAAGATTTAACACCTATCCGAATGACTCTGGGTAGCAAAACGGATACGTATAGTGGAGCAACCATTTGGAATAGCTTCAAGTGGAGCGTGGAAGCAGCATTTACAATATAACCTAGAGATTTGCAAAGTACATACGGATCTGAATGTTGCAGACCTGTTGACTAAAACCTCTCTCACAAGCAAAACATGATCAAACCCCAGAACTCATTTTGTCTTAATCACATGATGATGTGAACTAGTTTAGTGACACTAGTAAACTCTTTGGATGTTGGTCACATGGCGATGTGACCTGTGAGTGTTAATCACATGGCGATGTGAACTAGATTATTGACTCTAGTGCAAGTGGGAGACTGTTGGAAATATTCCCAAGAGGCAATAATAAATTAGTTATTATTATATTTCCTTGTTCATGATAATCGTTTATTATCCATGCTATAATTGTATTGATAGGAAACTCAGATACATTTGTGGATACATAGACAACACCATGTCCCTAGTAAGCCTCTAGTAGACTAGCTCGTTGATCAATAGATGGTTACGGTTTCCTGACCATGGACATTGGATGTCGTTGATAACGGGATCACATCATTAGGAGAATGATGTGATGGACAAGACCCAATCCTAAGCCTAGCACAGAGATCGTGTAGTTTGTATGCTAAAGCTTTTCTAATGTCAAGTATCTTTTCGTTAGACCATGAGATTGTGCAACTCCCGGATACCGTAGGAATGCTTTGGGTGTACCAAATGTCACAACGTAACTGGGTGGCTATAAAGGTGCACTACAGGTATCTCCGAAAATGTCTGTTGGGTTGGCACGAATCGAGACTGGGATTTGTCACTCCGTGTGACGGAGAGGAATCTCTGGGCCCACTCAGTAGGACATCGTCATAATCTGCACAATGTGATCAAAGAGTTGATCGCGGGATGATGTGTTATGGAACGAGTAAAGAGACTTGCCGGTAACGAGATTGAACAAGGTATCGGTATACCGACGATCGAATCTCAGGCAAGTACAATACCACTAGACAAAGGGAATTATATACGGGATCGATTGAGTCCTTGACATCGTGGTTCATCCGATGAGATCATCATGGAACATGTGGGAGCCAACATGGGTATCCATATCCCGCTATTGGTTATTGGCCGGAGAACGTCTCGGTCATGTCTGCATTGTTCCCGAACCCGTAGGGTCTACACTCTTAAGGTTCGATGACGCTAGGGTTATAAAGGAAGTTTGTATGTGGTTACCGAATGTTGTTTGGAGTCCCGGATGAGATCCCGGACGTCATGAGGAGTTCCGGAATGGTCTGGAGGTAAAGATTTATATATGGGAAGTCCTATTTTGGCCACCGGAAAATGTTCGGGATTTTTCGGTATTGTACCGGGAAGGTTCTAGAAGGTTCCGAAGTGGGGCCCACCTGCATGGGGGACCCACATGAACGTGGGTAGTGGGGGCAAGGCCCCACACCCCTGGTCAAGGCGCAGCAAGATCCCCCCTTAGAAGGAATAAGATCATATCCCGAAGGGATAAGATCAAGATCCCTAAAAAGGGGGGATAACAATTGGTGGGGAAGGAAATGATGGGATTTCTTTCCTCCCACCTTTGCCAACGCCCCAATGGACTTGGAGGGCAAGAAACCAGCCCCATCCACCCCTATATATAGTGGGGAGGCGCATGGGAGCTTCACCCTTCCCCTGGCGCAGCCCTCTGCCTCTCCCAAGTACTCCTCCTCTCTCGCGGTGCTTGGCGAAGCCCTGCAGGATTGCCACGCTCCTCCACCACCACCACGCTATTGTGCTGCTGTTGGATGGAGTCTTCCTCAACCTCTCCCTCTCTCCTTGCTGGATCAAGGCATGGGAGATGTCACCGGGCTGTACGTGTGTTGAACGCGGAGGTGCCGTCCGTTCGGCACTAGGATCTCCGGTGATTTGGATCACGACGAGTACGACTCCTTCAACCCCGTTCTCTTGAACGCTTCCGCTTAGAGATCTACAAGGGTATGTAGATGCACTCTCCTTCCCCTCGTTGCTGGTTTCTCCATAGATAGATCTTGGTGACTCGTAGGAAAATTTTGAATTTCTGCTACGTTCCCCAACATCCGGTTTCTCTGAGCCGGGGTGCCACAGGCTTGGTATTAGAGCAGGTCTGGCTGTAGGACGCCCTAGTCAGCGCGAGCGGTAGAAACCAGTAGAAATCGGATCAGTAGTATAGAGTCTGACTTATTTATTGCATTTGGTTGCTGCATTTGTTTGTTGCATAGCATGCATATAGAATTATTATTTGTTGCTAACGGTTTATCTGGTGAGTGTAGCTGGCATCGGTTTCGATCCACTACAGCTCAACCTTTGCATTTCTCCAGTTCCTTTTTCTTTCGGTATTTGGTGTCATTTCTGTCCCAGCAGAGTGATGCCAAGTGATCCCGACACTGTTTGCAAAAATGGTGCTCATGTATCACGCCGATGTCTTTCTTTCAGTCCCATCTATCGTTTCGGTGATGGACATGTTTCTATCCCGGATCGTTCTTTTATTTTTTTTTCATGTTGGCAACCCTTAATGATCTTAGTTATCAAGAAAGGGCAATGTCAGCAGCCTCAGTTTTTCCCCGCTATCCTATTTCTTGGACGAGTACGGATATTTTTCCGTACACTTGATAATAATGTGGTTGCGACCTTCGTGTCCCACTACATGATTACCGAGTGCATCCTCGCCTCCGAGCTAGTTCAGGTTGCTACCTGGCTAAGCTAGCACTTGTTGTAGCGCTGTTTACACCAATTCTTCCACACATTTATTCGTCCTCGTGCACATCGTTACAGCGTGCTAGATCGTAGAACCGGAGATCCGCGAGATTTGTGTGCTTAAGTATGCATGCAATTGTGTGACTAGCAGTAATATGTGACATTGATTGTGTGTGAATTGTTTGTTGTTGTGTGCTTTTGTTTAGTTGAGTTTTCTTTTGCTTCTTTCTTTTTGGGCCCCGGTGTTACATTATTTCCCCCCTATAAAGAGTTGCTCATCCTGACACTGGACTTGAAGAAGAAATAAGGATTTCAAATGTTTGGAAGAAGCTCAGCTAAACATTATGGTCTACACAATCAACTGCATTGTGGCAATAATATCTACTCAGAATACCAATGGGATATTGGATGGATTATCAGCATCAAGTCCCCATCAGTACCAAATCCTCACAACAGTTATGATCCAGCCAGCAGAAAGACAAATCAGCTGCAAGACCAATGATATATTTTCAGACAAAGGTATGGATCATATAGAAAATTTTGGCTCAGCAATGCATGATGCTTGAAATATGTTATCATCCGAAATAAAGTCAGAATGTGAGATGCTCAAGGAAGACAGTCAAACTATTTTTCTCATACAAATAATCAGCCTCAGAATATTATGGGCATGTGTATGGATTTCAGTCTGCATATCAGTATGAAGTTTTGATATAAGAAACCCAGTATTCTTCCACACGCTATCGGAAGAAAATTATGATGCAAGGCTCCTCATTTTTCCTTAGCATGATATGTGAACAATTTCCGACCCATGATACCTGGTCTTTCTCAGCAAGATACCTCGGTAATAGCTTCTGACAGACGGAAATGAATTTTTCTCAACAAGCAAACCTTAGGAGAAGCTTCTCAAGTATGGAACTCAGGCTTCTCTAGCACAATAGTCAGAGCAAGCTTCATGTGTAAGCTATAGAGCCTTCTTCTGCACGATACCCAAACAAAATATTTGAGCAGAAGTTAACAAGTCTTCCTCAGCAAGCTACTCGGATGTCTTCTATCGTAAGCCATTCAGTCTGCGTCAGTACCACAATATTGCACCGTCCTCAAAGATTATATGATGAGTTGTCAATATATGGCAGCACCGCTCAAGAACCAGACTTGCAATAATTTTGTCACAGGTATAATTCAGTCAAAACACATGCCTACCGCAAGGATCGAGTGATCGATGGCATATCCTTCTTATATATGGTGAGCATGCAACCCCAGTTATATCAGTCACTCATACGAGGTGCGACAGTGATCCAGCAGATATACCTAAGAAAAGTAAGGATCCCACAACCTCGCGAGTCAGGCAAAGGAAAATAAAGATGTGCAGAAATACATATCATGAATTACAAGGATCAACAATATTTGGAGATGATATCACAGACTCAACAGTCGTGATAATGGATACCAAAGTCATTATTCCCCCAACCGACAAGGAGATATTATAAAACCTTGTCACCTTCTTGTATGATTAGCCTTACCAATGAGCTCCGTACAGCTACAAACCTCGGCTATATGTCATGTGTGTACGGACCCAAGTTGGAAAAACAAGCACAAGGAATAATGTCAAAAATATTAATCACATCCATGGTCATACGAAGAATCAAGGACATGTGTGGCCAAGTTATTTCAGTAAGGTATCCTAACAAAGTAAACCATGACCGTAAAAAGGATGAGACTGGCAGCAAAGGGATTTTCATATCCCGCTGACCCGCTCGACATGGTTAGTGTGGAATATCCAAGTCTGTTCTGTCAGAGCCAAGAATTCTTTGCAAGCTCAGCAGTCTGACTTCAGCGGCAGCATGAAAGCATATCACAGCCTATTATCACAGATGGGTATATCAACCACATGAGAAAAATCAAAAGCCGAACAATCAGCTCAGACCCGGTATACTCACCGACGAGATCAAGTACATGGTCTGTCAGGAAAAGCATTTGTTCGTCAGCCCCCTGTCGGGCCAATCTCAAGATGTAAATATTTGAGGTATGACACAGTTATAACTCCATACACCATTATATTGCTCACGACAGAAGGCAGTCAAATCTTTGGTACATATCCCATGCTCGAGCCAAAGAAATAAATCAAGATAAATCAGTGCCACCTGTGAGCAGTCAGATCCCATTACGAGGATGGCCATGATTCTCAGCATTTATGGAACCCAGAAGGCATGCATTTATTTGAAGCAACCCCGTGGCAGAAGTAAAAAGATTTTCATGACCAAAGGAAAAATTTATGCTTAGGTCCATTGGATATCGCCGCATATATGAGAAAATTTGCGTCAGTAAAAGGATTTGGTATGTGAGCAAAAACCCGTCAGAAATCTGGGGCAAGGTGAAGCAAGACCACCCCAGGGCAAGGTAAGTTGATCATCTGAAATTCTTGGGGGAACAATAAATAGAGGAAAAAGGATACCCGAGTTGGAAACGGTATCCTCAAGTCATACTTGTTCCCAAAGCAACTAAGTCTCGAGGACGAGATTTCTTTAAGGGGGGTAAGGACTGTAACAGCCTGGATTTTGGCCCTTTTCTTTTTCTTTTGATTTATTTGGTTTTGCTCTGTTTTTCTTTTTAGAGTGGTTCTGCGGCCTTGCCACCTGCGAAATCATCCTCATTCCCCCTCCCAAGTGGCTCATCATTTCAAAAACCTTGCCAAGATCATGTCACT
Organism: Triticum timopheevii; assembly: GCA_963921465.1. Taxonomy (NCBI): domain Eukaryota; kingdom Viridiplantae; phylum Streptophyta; class Magnoliopsida; order Poales; family Poaceae; genus Triticum; species Triticum timopheevii. Next base: position 557,115,053 of record OY997270.1, read on the forward strand.
TCACTCCTTGACCAAACCCTAAAATTCTTTTCTAGGGAAAATTCCTTTTTCATTAAAGGAATAACCCTATCTGCCCTAGGTTGTGAAGCACCCTATATTTATGTCCATCCAAGAATCCCCAATTAATTTTCATAACTCCTTTGGGTCATATATTGCTCAAATATGCCCAAACATTTCCTTGGCCAGTTCAAAAATAATTCCCCAATATTCATTTTTCTATTCTGCCCTGAATGGCACTTTGTGAAGGAAGTGTCATTTATAGTTTTCCTAGTGGCTCACAACTTTTTGGGCATGTTTATATGTCAAAATAATTGCCTCATGCACAGGTTCAACTTTATTTGCCTAGCCAATCTTCCTCAGGGAATTTTCAATGTTTTTGTCAGACAAAAGGCTTTGTGAAGGAAGTACTAGTTAGGAGTATCGAAATGAGTTGAACTTTTGCACACTTCTTAATGTTTTCATATTAACCCCCTCCACCCATTTGCAGCCACATCCAATCATCTATGTGAGCATAGGAGCAAATCTCTGATTCTGGTAATATTTTCAGGTTGTGAAGCAAGTGTATTTTATATTACTTCAAAAATCCTGATAAATTACCAGATCATTATTATACCCATAAAACATCTATCCACCCAATTTGGCATCATTTAAATGAGCTATTTAATCACCAAAATTATTCCAAGTTTCTGGGCAGAAATGATGTTTGTGAAACAAGTGCCATTTTGGAATGTCCATTTGGCATGAGCTTTTTACAGCATCTTCATATGTCCAAATAATCAAGCTTTTCCCAATCTTAGCCCAAGTTGCTTCTCCATGTGAGAACATCATCATGATCTTCATTTCTGGATCAAAAATGCAGTTGTGAAGCAACCATATTCATTCCTGGCCCATTTCTCCTCAAACTTCGCAGTACTGTAGTCCTTCGTAGCCTAAACATCCCAGACATAACACTTGACACATAGCATCTCTTTGTTGATCACACTTAGTTGATAAAGTTTACTGCAGTAAACTTGAGAGCTCACTTACCATTTAACCAGAGCTGTTTTCACCAAGTTGCCACCTCAGTTGCAACCTCCCCAGGAAGGACAAATCCCCAGACATCATTTGGCATAGCTTGTGGCACTATGTGCACCAGTGCACGCGGTGACCACCGTTTCGGCATGCCATGAGCGTGACCAGAACGTCGCTTTGCTCGGGCCCCTCCTCTACTCGATGTCTCAGCGAGCACGGCCCTGTCCAGCGTGTTCCCCGCGTCGTCGCCGTCCTACTGGAGCCATCTCCCCTCCGTCAGCCCCTTCGTCAGAGCTCGTCGCGGCGAGCCCACGGGCAAGCTGTAGCCGACCGGCTTTGTTCGTGCTGTGGCCGCTTCCCCTCTGTGCCCCTCGGCCCTCCTGCCCTGAGCGCCTCTATAGCTCGTCTGCACCTCCCTCGTCGCCTTCTCATGCCAACCCGTGCTCGCTGTGCGTCGCCAGAGCTTTAGTCGAGCTCGAACGGCGGCAACCAGCTCGGCACCTCGCCCCCGCCTATATATAGGACTCCCTCGAGCCCTTCGAGCACACTAGCGGGCCTCCCACTCTCCAAGCTTCCTCCCCGTCTAGTCGCCCGAGACCCAGAGCCCCTCCTCGCTGCTCTAGGACGCCATGGCCGCCGTCGGTGCCCGCTTAAATACGAGCCAACCAAGCCCTCCCCCTCTCTCCTGACCTCACCATAGCTCCACCCAGACCCCAGCGGTCCTCCCCATGTCCTCACCCCACCGCCGGATCCACCATGGCCGCGTGCCCTGAAGATCACCGCCGCCTCTGCCTCTTTCTTCCACCAACCGTCGCCGCCTCCCCACTCCTCCCCGGGGCTTGTTTTCCCCCTGGATGGATGCGGTGGGCTACGCCGCGCTCGCTGGTGGCCTCGGCTCGGCCTAAGGTGGCCAGAGCCAGCCAGACCGTCGCCGGCCTCGCCCTGCTCCCTCTCCTCTGTTCCCGATTGGGAGGAATGCGAGGAGGAAGAAGACACGAGCCAAGGGCCCCCCTGCATTCGGACCCCACCGGTCAGCCACCCACGCGTTGACCCTCCCGGTCCAGCATGGATAAGTGACGGGCCCCACCCGCGTGGGACCCGCACGTCAGCGTCCACAAGCCCGGCCCCGCCAATGTTCGAGTGGATAAGTGGAAGCATATTTCCCTAAATGCGCTTTCAGTTTTTTTGTTTGGCCCAGTCTATAAAAATTTCTATTACAGATAGGTCCCTGGCAGAAAAACTATCACAACATTTTGACCGTAACTCCGTTTGAGGTGAATCCAACGCTCACTTCTTGGTTTCATCGAGCCTGTTCTGTTGGTCACACTTCCAAGATGTGTTAACATACTGAAAACGACCATTATACGCTTGCCATTATTCAGCCCCCTCCGAGAGAGTACGATTTCCGGCGATTCATCCCGCGAGTTTCTCGCACTTTCTTCCGGTGACTTCTTCCACCCCAGGCAAGCCACACCCTCCATTTGCATCACTGTAATGTAGTGACATGGTTTAATCTATTTGAACTTGTTTAAAATATTGCTTTAGCTACATGACTCTGTGCATGGTATTTTCTCGGAGTATTATTTTGATTTTGTTGTTGCCATGCTTCTGTTTGGATTACTAGGAGTTATGTTTGTAGTTGATGATTATCATGTTGTCACTGGAGTATTAGTGGTTGGTATTATGATTGTTTCATGATGGTATTTGTGATTATATTTTGGAGTATTACTATGGATGTCATGCTACCTTTGGATTATTAGTGGTTAGTATGATTATTTTCATGATGCTAGTTGATGTTCTGTTGCTTGGAGTATTTTGAGATGATGATATTATGCTTAGATTATTTGTTGGATATTGCTATGACTTGGAGTATCAGCTATCACAGTTATATTTTTGGGTTAAATTCCGTCATTAAGTTGGTCAGGTGCCACCGAACCGGGCTTTTTCCAGTGCAACCACATTTTCCTTTTATGGGAAGGCCCTAATGCTTTCTATTGTCGTGCCTCTCGCTGGTGCCTCCAACGAGGGAAGGTTATGTGCGTGTGGTACCCTGGCCCGGTAAGCATGCATAACCTTGTGTGCCCATAGTTGTTGTTAGGCGCCTTTTTGTCCCCGTTTGGGACCGTTTTCATTTGTCCACGACGGTGGCCGTTGGTGTCTGGGGTAGACACGGGGCCACCCATGACTTAGCCCAGTGGGGAGTGAGTCGGAGTGCCGGGAGAGTGTCATGGTAGTAGATCGGTTTTGTCGGAACGCCGTTGGTCCACCCAAATGGGAGTGCGAGGCCATGGGTTCCGTGGTGTGGGTACAGTGTGCTACCTCTGTAGAGTGTGTGTGTTTAATCTATCGATAGCCGCGTCCTCGATCATGGGCATAAGTTTGTACTAGGTCACACCGTTCGATCAACACTCACATGACAGAATGACTTATAGGTGATGAATATGTTGATATTGTGAGCTGTAACAGTTTGGCAGGATGATGATGATGATGATGATGATGATGATGATGTTGGGATGATCTTGAGAAGGATCATTCAGTTTGTGATCTGGTCACGAGGTGATCATGTGGATGTTTCGTTTGTGATCCGTGAGTGATCACCGTTTTGTTTTGGTCACGAGGTGATCGAGATGGTATATTGCTTGGCTGGTTAGCCAAGTGTGAGATGGTTCATGTGGTACTTGAGATCTGAGATAATGGCTTATCAGTATTCTAGTAGTTCATATCATGATTATTAGTTGCTTCATCATGGTAGCTGTTAATTCAATTAATCTGTTTAATGCTATGTTATTGTCTTGCCTTGATGCTTTTGGTTGTTGTGAGATTGCAAGTACATTCAATGTACTGACATGGCGTGTCATGCCAGATTGCAGGTGATGCCATGATTGCTTGATTGCTTGTCGTGGTTCCCGTTCGTACGAGCTAGATCGTGTCCCAGCCAGAGTCCCTGCGGAGTGGAGTTCACTACCTTCGTCGTTGTTCCGCTGCTAGAAGATTTCCACTACTACGAGTTGTTCCGCTGCTAGCATAGAGCAAGTGTAGTATCGCAAGCATAGTGTCGCCGTGCTGGTGTGCTTCTTTGTAACATCAGACCCTTGTATTATTATTCTTGTAATAAGAGTTGATTTGTTCTATGTCAAGCAGTGTCGTATTCCAGAGACTTCTCCTCGATCTCTGGGCTAGAATACGGGGCGTTCCGGTTTCTCTGAGCCAGGGTGCCACAGTTCGTGGCACAAACCAGTACTAAAGGTTCGCCACGAACCGGTACTAATGATCTCCGCCCCCCTAGCCATTGGGACCAGCACTAATGATCACATTAGTGTCGGTTTTGTTACAAACTGGGACTAATGTTCTTCACATTAGTCCCTTTTTCTACTAGTGCCAATAGGTTGGAGTACATGATACTTTCCCAAATGACTAGTGAGGCCCGCCTGTCAGGGGCCGATGTGCCATGTTCTTTTGTTGTTCTGTTTTTTTCTCAACCGAGTAGTACAAATATTAAGAAGAGAAAATTGCGATAGAGACACCACAAAACAACAACCACGAAATAAGGGATTTCAACTAATACCCACAACTCTAAGACTAAGTAGTAACAACAAAACACATAATCACTCTCTTTAAGTGAATAGAGGGATGGCTCGGCTTGACATATTCAAAACTCAAAATAGGCTTAAAATCTAGACCATTTTTTTAAAGATTGGTCAGATCCAACTTTTAACATCATAAAAACTTTTATCCAGCTCCAACTATACAAAACTGACAAACAACAATCAACTAGCAATACAAACGATAACAACAATAGCAACGAGAAGCATCCGTTCCCCGTCGCCCTCAAGATCTAGCAGCAATGTGGCACCACACCACCTTCCTCCCACAAATTCAACTCTAACCACCAGTGCTGGCCACCGATCGTCCCCTACTCCCTTCTCCCCACCAAACCCACCAAACCCTTGCCCGTGTGTTCCTCTTCCACACGCGGCTCCGGCCATGACGGCAAAATCAGGAGGCGAGCCCATCATGAGCTAGCTTGGGGGAGAGGTGGGAATCGCATGATGTGGCCCATGTGTTCAAGTGACCAATCTGATAAAATTTGTGTTTTTGTTACTAAATAGTCCTAGAGTTTTTCATGGATAGACGTATCAATTTCATAGAAGAGCAACACCAAGATGGCTACATTGTCATTTTGCAATGAACACCATGGCCACACACGTCAACACTCCTCATGCTGACTACTCACCATCCGCCAACCTATCCACCACAAAAAGTACAAGCCCACATCACTCTACAACAGATTTGTCGTCCTCTTGCCCCGGCCTTACTCAGCCACCTGCTTGAGCACTATGCCTGTGGAAGGCGATGCCCCCACTGAAAACAACATTGTTGCAGTGTATCCACAGTGCCCAAGCCACAAATCTTCAGAATTTCAAAAATATCCCCTTTTACAAAATTCGTTCACATATTCAGAAAATTACACATAATGTATGACTTCCAACTTTTTTGAAATTTGAAAAAATATTCCCGTTTTAAACGAAATCACAAATTAAAAAATTGTTCTCATTTACCAAAAAATGTTTTGAATTTCAAAACGACCATTTTTTTTAAAAAATCACATATTAAAAATATGTTCAGAACATTCCAAAAACTCTTCGCATTTCAAAATTTCTTTGAAATTTTCAAAATGTTCTCGCTTTCAACAAAAATCAACTATTCAAAAATTGTACATCATATTCATAAATTGTTTACAGAATTCATAAATGTTTCAGGATGTAAAAAATGTTCTTTTTTATGAAATTTGTTCCCATATTAAGAAAATGTTAAAAATTCAAATTATTTCGCAAATTTAGGAAATGTTCCTGTTTTCAAATTTGGTACGCAAATTCTGAAATTTCTTATATTTTTAGAAAAGAAATATGAATATTATTTTATTTTTCATAATTTTAATTAATGTTCACAAATATCAAAACTTGTATTAATTTTTCACAAAAATATGATAACCTATTTTTCTAATGCTTGCACTTTATTTTGAATTCGGGGACAATTTTTAAATTGTTGAACAATTTTTTGAATTAATGAAATTTTAAATTCATGATTGTTTTTTATTTGTGAATATTTTCTGAATTCCTAGACGTTGTTTTGAATTTTTGAAAACAATTTGAATTTGCGAGCATTTTTGAATTCACACACATTGTTTTGAACTCGCAAACATTGCTTGAAATTCTAGACCATATTTCGGAAATGTGAACATTTGTTTTCTTAATTGAGAAGATTTTTCTGAATTCGTGAATATTGTTTTGAATTCACGTACGTTTTGTATTTAGGAACTGTTTTTTAATTCACAAACATGTTTTAAATTTCGTGATTTTTTTACTTGCTAACCGACATAGGTAAAAAGAACCTGAATTAAGTAAGAAAAACACCTAGGAAAAATACGATGGTAGAAAATAAGCCATGCTACTGGGCCGTCCAATTAGCGGGAGGCTGAGGGCAGCAAGGCGGGCAACGCATATCATGCCCGTCTACCAGCTCCTGCCGCTTCTCATTGAAAGTGCTACTATCGACTAGAGGGGGGTGAATAGGCGATTTTTATGAAAGTCTTCAAAACTTGGAAGTTTCGAAGACAAACAACAGAAATGACTTAATTGTTATGCAGCGGAAGATAAACTACCCTAAGCAAGCCATAGTCAAGTATGCAAAGATGTGAAAGTACAGGACTAATAGCAGCCAGGTAGTAAGGATTAGGATGGAAGATAGTATGAAGCCAATCAACAGTAAGAGTCAAGCAATGAAGTCAAACAGATACACAGATAGGCAATGACTTCACGAAGACAAACTTAAGTAAGGTTGGGAAGGGATAGAAACAGTTGCTTGTTGAAGACACAGGATTTGTTAGACCAGTTCCAGTTGCTGTGACAATTGTACGTCTGGTTAGGGAGGCTGAGATTTAACTCAAAAGACCGTGTCTTCACCTTATTCCCCTTGAGCTAAGGACACCCAGTCCTCGCCCAATCACTCTGCTAAGTCTTCAAGGGAGACTTCCAAACCTTCACAGACTTCATTCACCGGCAATCCACAATGACTCTTGGATGCTCAGAACGCGACGCCTAACCGGCTGGAGGATTCAAAGTCCTCAAGTGTAATAAGTCTTCAGGTCACACAGACAGAAAGACATCAGTGATGCCTAACACTCTTTGGCTCTGGGTGTTTGGGCTTTGTCCTCGCAAGGATTTTTCTCTCTCTCAAATGCTTCGAGGTGGGTTGCTCTCAAACGACAAAAGCCGTGCACAAACTCTGAGCAGCCACCAATTTATGGTGTAGGGGTGGGCTATTTATAGCCACTAGGCAACCCGACCTGATTTGTCCAAAATGACCCTGGGTCACTAAGGAACTGACACGTGTTCCAACGGTCAGATTTCAAACACACGCGGTAACTTTACTTGGGCTACAAGCAAAGCTCACTCATCCAGCTCTGGATAAGGTTTGCTCTCATTGTCTTCGCTCGAAGACATAGGATTTGAGTTGAGCATCACTTCAGTCACTCTAACTTAGTTCACTTGGATCCCACTTAACAGTACGGTGGTTCCTATGACTCAACAAAGAAGAAAAGGAAGCAATGAAACCACACAGTCTTCGCGCTCCATAGTCTTCACGCAATGTCTTCTCATGTCATAGTCTTCAATATGAATATCTTCTCATACCACCATTGTCTTCAATGTCTTCATACATTTTTAGGGGTCATCTCCTGTAGGTAAACCGAATCGATGAGGGACACTACCTGCGTTATCCTGCAATTCTCACAAACGCATTAGTCCCTCAACCAACTTTGTCGGCAATACTCCAAAACCAACTAGGGGTGGCACTAGATGCACTTACAATCTCCCCCTTTTTGGTGATTGATGACAAACTGGTTGAAGTTTTCAACGGGGATAAATATGTGAAATTGTAAGGATAGGGAATTGTCTTCATAAGTTGCAAGGGCTCCCCCTGAAGATGTGCATGTAAGTAATTTGCTTTTGGAATGCAAATGCACATGGAAGGTTGTACTTGTGGAGATCCACTTCAACTTATGAAGATAATTCATCATGCATGAACTGATATAGCAAGTAGAATGACATGCATAATGAAAAATGGACGTCTGCAGAATGATCAAAGTGCGGAAGTTATCATCGCACATGCGGAATTTATCATCGCATCACAGTAAAGCAAATAAGTAGCAGACGACCATCAAGTTTAGGTGTTACAACTCAGAGAACCAAATGTTTCAAAAGCAAGGGTTAAGCAAGAGTTGTAAGCACGAGGCAAAATATAATGCAACCGCCCATATGAACCCGCTTGAAGACTATCAACTCATACGCTTCTCCCCCTTTTGTCAATAAGGACCAAAAAGGTTTGAAGACATAGAGCATCTACTCGTCATCATGAGTAGGTGAAGCAGCAGGGTTGTCGTCGTTGGTTGGCGGTGCAGATGAACTTGGTGCAGTGTCGATGCGCGCACTAGTAGGAGGTGGTGAAGTAGCATCATCTTCATCATCGATCACTCTGGCATTTACCGTTGCCGCGGAGGAAGAATATTCAGAGTCTTCAAGAGATGGAGTGCGACGTAGGACAGCAGTTCATGGAGGAGTGGAGTCAAACTGGAATCTTTCATTGAAGCCATCATCTTGAAGATCAGCTTCAGCACTGAGCAAGGTCAAACTCTTCAATGAGCGTCGGCAAGTTTCATGAGCAACAAAGGCATTTTTGCTGGCAAGGTTGCGAATGCGATTGACATCCACCAAAAGGCTTTGCATTTGTCTCTTGAGCCAGAAATGATGCTTATCCTGTTTCTGATGAAGAGCCACAAGAAGTTCTCTGTCATTGAGAACACGAGAACGCTTCCGAGGCCTTTGTGCAATGGTGCTTTCAGTGGCTTCAGTGGGTGCCCGATGAGGCAGATGAGTATTTCCAGCCAATGGATAGATCCGTGTCGCTGCTTGAACACCTTCAATGGTTTGAGTGAAGCTCTGGTGCTCGGCATTCTGAAGACAAAGAGGCCTCTTGGCAGGGTCAGAGTATATAGCTTCAACTGACATATCAACCTCTGGCAGAAAGATCATATGATTGCGAGTAGAGGGATGATAGTTGACAGATGAGTGTCTCTTGATGAGGCGCATGACCCATGGAGCATAAAACTTCAGACCAAATAGGTCAGAGCCAGAAGCAGCAAGTTGCCTGATGAAGAATTCTTGAGTGTTGAAGCTGATGCCATTGAGAATATAGAAGACCAAAGTCTTCATAGCTCCTTCAAGCTTGGCCGCTGATGAATGTCCTTTGACAGGCCATAGAGTTCGCCTGATGATATGATATATGGTCCGAGGCAGATACTCAAGGTCTTTAACAAAGAAGTCTGTTGGATATTCAGCGTCAGATGGCAAGGGCTTCATCATGCTCAACATCTGGCTCATATTGGGTTCTGGCTTATGGAAGATACTCTCTATAGCATTTCGGTGTAGCTGACAGTTAGGTTCATATAGTTCTCCAAGAGTGGCTAGCCCTGTAAGCTCGATGATATCCATAGCTTTGGCTTCATGATGAACATTTCCAGTCATCCACTCCCCATGTCTTGATGTCTCTGTAGTAGCCGCGAATGTGTAGAGTAGCATAGAATTGAAGCAATAGCTCTTCATTCCAATGTTCTTTGTCTGTCACAAAGTGGAGCAGACCAGCATCACGAAAGCAATCAAGTGCTTCTTCTAAGCACGGCAGTCCAGCAATGGCTTCAGTATCAAGGCGCATATGAGGGAAAATGCGCCCTTGATCATATAGTACGCATGAGTAATAGCTTCTCTACTGATAGCTCCAGAACCGATCTGATGATATCCTTGGCTTGGAGTAGGGGTTCTTGGCGCTGTTAAGGAAGGTATTGTGGCTTTTGAAGCCATTTGCATTGAAGGACCCTGGTGAGTTTGCAGTAGCTGGAAACCTTGGCAGCCTAGGCTTTGGCTTCTGGACCTGAGGCCTATGCTCAATATGATAATCAAATTGAGGTCCTGAGGCAGTAGGCGGACAGTGGTAAGCTGACTATGACTGTATGCTTGCTCAATTGTGTGAGGCCTTGGTGGCGGAACAGGAGCAGGGGCAACAGCTGAGGCGTCAGGCTGCACAGCAGGTGCTTCGGGAGCAGTTGTCTCATTAGTTTCAGGTGCAGCGGCCTCGGTGGTTTCAGGTTCAGTGGCCACATTTGCTTCAGGCACACTAGTTGGTGCAGGCTCCACATTAGCGTCAGCCATGACTACGTCATTGGCTTCATTGGCGTTGGCGGTGGCAGCCTCAACATTGTCAACCTCCTCTTGACGGACAGGAGGGTCGGGCATAGGCACGTTCACATCAAGAACTGCTTCTTCTTCAATTGCTGGGGGAGTAGGTACACGTACTTCTTCTGGATTTTCCTCGGCTGATGTAGCCGGAATGTCTTCAGCAGCATGTGCTTCAGACTCGGAGACATTCACAGTTGGAGCAGGTTAAGAAAATACTTGACGTGCAATAGGTGAACGTTGCACTTCTCCTTCTGGAACGCTCGACAGAGGGACTTGAGGCCTTTGTCCTTTGCGAAGCCTGCGAAATGCTGGCAACGCCTGAGGAGATGGAGTTGGCTGGGCCTGAAAGTCTTCATCCTCTTCTTGCACGGGGGGTGTAGCTTGTTGTTGTTGTTGGGGAGTACTGGGGGAGTCTTGTAGTTGTGGGTGATCAGCCCACGATGCATCCTGAGCAATTGGCGTCAGAGGACGACCAATGCTGATGAGTTCGTTGTTCGTATGAACAGGCGATGATACCACATCATGTTCGATCTGAGGAAGAACTTCATCATCAGCTACATTGTCATCATGACCAATGTCTTCAGCAGCGGTGGGTTCAGCTGCTGAAATATCTTCAGCTTCATGAGCCTCTGTGGGAGCAGGCTCATGAACTATCATCCTTCGTCCTTGATGTTTTGACGCTGGGTGAACCACTGAAATGGGTTCAACAACTAAGGGCTCTGTGGAAGCAGCCCTAGTCTTCTTGGTCTTGCGCTTCTTCTTGGAGGGAGCGGCATCAGAGGCTTCAGTGCTCTTTTTCTTTCTGGCTTCAGCCTCAGCAGCCCTCGTCTTCTTCTGTTCTGAAGCGGTTGTGGTGACCTTTGGCTTCGAGCCAGTCATGCTGCTTGCGAAGATAATGCGAGGGGCTTCTTGGCTTGAAGGTTTAGGCTGTTCAGCAGGAAGCTTCTTCTTCTTCTTTGCAGCCATCCTGGGGTCAATGCCAGGACGGCCAAGTGACTTGCGCTTTTTAGCCTCATTGTAGGCGAGCACACACTTATCAGCCAAACTCTTCATGCGCTCACGAGAACCCTGAGCTTCTTCACGCTTCTTCAGAAAAGCTTCGTTAAGCTCATGTAGCATGACTTTGAAGTTTCTGACGTCTTGAACACTTAGCTTGGCCACATGCTTCTTGAATTGAGCCTTCTCATAATCAATCTTGTTCTTGAGCTCAACGATGCGCTGAGCGAGAGCTAGCTCAGAAGCAATGGCCCCATTGAAGGAGACACTGAGGCCAATGGGAAGCTGTAAATCTTCTGACATTGGGGGTATTGAACCACTCATCAATGAAATTGTGGATGACGGCCACATCAAAGAGAGGCAAGTTGTTGAAGATTTCTGCTTCTTCCTTGCTCTTTATCAGCTGCTCAAGGGCATCATCAGCAAGATCTTCATCACTTGACAGATCAATGGGTTCTTTGCGCAGAATGGCGGCAGGAGTCAAGGCTCTTTGATCAGATGGTCTGACAAGTTGCTTTTTCTTCTCCGTTCTCTTGGAGACACGGGATTGAACTTCAGACTGCACACTGGCTTCAGGAGGTGCAGTGGCCAGTGGCTTATCATGAGAAGTCTTCGAAGGTGCATCTGATGTTGAAGCCTTTGGCTTCTTTTGCTTCTGTGGCTTTGGAGGAGGAGCAGGGGCTTCATCGGAGTCAGCATCATTGTCAGAATGATCTACTCTGGCACCTTGGACCACGATGTAGGTGATGAGGCTGTCAAGGTTGGAGAAGGGGCCGATCACATTGGGATCAGCATCACGGGAGCCGTCAGCACGGGGAGCAGAGGGACCTGGGTTGAAGTCCAAGACCAAGGACTTCTTGTTCTTCTTGGCCGAAGCCACAGCAAACTGGTAGTTGCGCTTGAAGAGAGAGTCATCACGACACCAGAGTAGTGAGGTGGGATCGGCGTTCTCAGGCTGTGGTCCATGGACCATGCAAGGATAGAAACCTTGATTAATGGCTTTAGCTCTGTTCTTGGGTTGAAGGCCTCGATAGAGGATATCACCCCAAGGTCTCTTGATGGCATTCTTCTCTGCATATTCCTTCGTCACAAACTTGTACTTGAACCATTCCTCAGCCCAATAGCATCGAATCCATTGGATTCGCGACTTTCTCTGATGATAATTCTCTTTGGGATCTGTCTTGTAGAGTTCTGCTAAGTCATCAGGCAGATCTTTGGATGTTCCTTCTTTGCGCTGTCTGCCACCCTTCCTTGCTGATTTTTCTGCAGCCATGAACTTCAAGATGAATGGCTTCAATACGTTCAAAGGCTTCAGAGACTTACGCTTGCTGGTCAAGCAGGAACTGGCTTCAGGAGAATTGATATGATGCTGTAAGTATTCTGCAAACGAATGCAGACTATGAAAACCAAGGGATTCTCCCACGGACATGTACCTGTGATAGCATTAGAGATGCGAGGGAAGGGGAAGAGGTCAATATGCATTCTCAGAAGATTTTGAAGATAAATCAGTTTGAAGACATTGACCTCATGATGCGAAGACATTCACTTATATAGGTGAGTTGGTTCCAGATTTGTACCAATCCGTGAATAAGTACAAGTGAGGAATCAAACTAGACAGGAAATCTAAGTGAATTGACTAGGCAGTATGAGATGCAGACAGAATAGATCTAAGATTGAATAGGCAGAAACCACTTTTGGTAAACAGGATGAATCTTGAAGATCAAAAAGGTGGTAAAAATAGAGTTATAATTACCGCACGAAGAACTGCTAGATGGGATGAATAGGAGACCGAGCAGTTCAGCCCACCGTGCCCTAACTTGGCAATGGAGGACACCTATGGCGACGGCGGAGAGGACGATGTCCACGGCCGGCGTGATGACGGTGTCGGAGAAGTCGCGGCAGCTAAGCGCTTCGTCGCCGGCGTCGTCGCGAGCTAGCAGTGGCGCTAGGGTTTTGACGAAGGTGGAGAGGTGGAAGAAGGATTTCTTTACCGCATGGGACAAGTATTTATAAGTAGGTGAGAGACACAGCGCAATTACGCTGGTGCCCCTGGCGGTTCACATCTGAGGGGCACGTGGCAAGCATGCAACATACTCAGAGTTGTCCCACATTCCCACGACCGCCAGGCATGTTGGAGAGTTGTTCCGGCTTCTCCGGATTTCAACAATAAAGATAAGTCATTTAAAACAGATTTAATGTTTGTCTCTTTGCCTTCTGCTGACTAGGACGCAGAGAAGACATTCGACAGTTTCAATAGAATGCATATGATTTGGACAGATAGAGTTTGAGATAGGAAGCATAGAGAGGTTGGGGTCCAATCACATTCACTTAGTTCAAAAGATCCAATCTTGAAGACATAGCTATAAGTGAATGCTGTAGAGGACAGAACACTAGTATACATATATGTCAGAAAGCAACCAAATCATCATAGTGTAGAAAATCATGAAGATAAATTGAAACTGAAGACAAACCAAATGCGAAGTCATTGCAATATAATGCCATGAGTGAAACACTTCAAACAGAGAAAGTTGGTGGTGGCGTTACCCACCGTATAGGAAGTATTAGACCCAGACATGGCGCACAATTATCGTGGCGCTCTGAAGTCATATTTCATGTTAATGTATTCACACTCAGAGTGTAAATCTTCATTGATGGAAGATATACATTACTTTGTGTGTTGCACATCTAAGTCATCAACATGCATAAGTGTTAGGATGTGTGCCTGATCACAGGACATTGGAGGATTCCAAGATATTTAGCTCACACCGTAACTTGCAAAACCTTTTCTCATCCAAGGGCTTCGTGAAGATATCTGCCAGTTGCTCTTCAGTGTTGACGTGAATGATATCGATATCTTTCTTCATAACATGATCTCTGAGAAAGTGATGACGAATTTCAATGTGCTTTGTCTTCGAGTGTTGGACTGGATTGTTGGCTATTTTGATGGCACTTTCGTTGTCGCAAAAGAGAGGTACTTGTTTCAGGTTGATGCCATAATCCTTGAGAGTTTGCTTCATCCATAGAAGCTGAGCACAACAGGATCCAGCAGCAATGTATTCAGATTCAGCAGTTGAGAGTGATACACAGTTCTGCTTCTTTGAAGACCAACAGACAAGTGATCGACCAAGAAAATGACATGTGCCTGATGTAGACTTGCGATCCACCTTGTCACCAGCATAATCAGCATCCGAGAATCCAACCAAATCAAATTTTGAGCCCTTGGGATACCATAATCCGAGTGTTGGGGTGTAAGCCAAATATCGAAGAATTCGCTTCACAGCTAAGTGATGCGATTCCTTTGGTGCCGCTTGGAATCGAGCACACATGCAAACACTAAGCATAATATCTGGCCTAGATGCACATAAATAAAGCAAAGAACCAACCATGGAGCGGTATACCTTTTGATCGAACTCTTTACCATTGTCGTCGGGACCAAGATGGTGTTTAGCTGGCATTGGCGTCGTGTAGCCTTTGCAGTCTTCCATTCCAAACTTCTTCAGACAATCTTTGAGGTATTTTTCTTGAGATATGAAGATGCCATTTCTTTGCTGATGAATTTGAAGACCAAGGAATAACTTCAGCTCACCCATCATGGACATTTGATATTGCTCTTGCATCATGTACCCAAACTCATCACTATACTTCTGGTTGGTGCACCCGAAGATTACGTCATCCACATATATTTGGCACACAAACAGTTCACCATCATATGTCTTCGTGAAGAGTGTGGGATCGAGGGATCCAGGTTTGAAGCCTTTGCTCTTCAGGAAGTCTTTGATTGTATCATACCAGGCACGAGGAGCTTGTTTGAGGCCATACAGTGCTTTGTTTAGCTTGTACACCATATCAGGATGTTTTGGATCTTCAAAGCCAAGTGGTTGTGCAACATATACTTCTTCTTCAATCTTGCCATTGAGAAATGCACTCTTTACATCCATTTGATATAGCAAGATGTTGTGATGATTAGCGTAGGCTAGTAGTATGCGAATAGCTTCAAGCCTAGCAACAGGAGCAAATGTTTCATCGAAGTCAATTCCTTCAACTTGAGTATATCCTTGAGCCACAAGACGTGCTTTGTTTCTGATGACTTGACCATGCTCATCTTTCTTGTTTCAATATATCCACTTTGTTCCAATAATGTTATGCTTGCGAGGATCAGGTCGCTTGACGAGTTCCCAGACATTATTCAGTTTGAACTGTTGAAGTTCATCTTGCATGGCTTGAATCCATTCAGGTTCCATAAAGTCTTCAGCAACTTTCTTGGGTTCTGATATTGACACAAATGAAAAATGCCCACAGAAGTTTGCTAGCTGTGTTGCTCTTGATCGAGTGAGCGGACCAGGTGCATTGATGCTGTCAATTATCTTCTCTATTTGAACTTCATTTGCAACACGAGGATGAACAGGATGAAGATTTTGCTCTGGCTG
This sequence comes from Triticum timopheevii, assembly GCA_963921465.1. Lineage (NCBI taxonomy): Eukaryota > Viridiplantae > Streptophyta > Magnoliopsida > Poales > Poaceae > Triticum > Triticum timopheevii. Next base: position 557,130,777 of record OY997270.1, read on the forward strand.
ATCATTGTCATCATTGGGAGGATTGTCTTCGGTCTGAGCATTGTCTTCAGGTTGATTTGGTGCACATATGATAAGTTCCTCTTCAGGCTGTGCTTCAGAGGGCATGATTTCACCAGTTCCCATCAGCTTGATAGACTTGTTTGAAGGAGCTTCATCTAGTGTACTTGGTAGAATCTCTCTCTGTGAACCATTGGTTTCATCAAATTTCACATCCATAGTTTCAACAATTTTGTAGAGATAAAGGTTGAAGACTCTGTAGGAGTGTGAATCCCTTCCATAGCCAAGCATGAAGCCTTCGTGAGCCTTAGGTGCAAATTTTGACTTGTGGTGGGGATCCTTGATCCAGCATCTAGCTCCAAATACTCTGAAGTAACTGACGTTTGGCTTCTTGCCAGTAAGGAGCTCATAAGATGTTTTGTTCAGAAGCTTATGGATGTACACGCAGTTGATGATGTGACATGCTGTATCAATAGCTTCAGGCCATAACTTTCTTGGTGTCTTGTACTCATCCAGCATTGTTCGAGCCATCTCAATGAGGGTTCTGTTTTTGCGCTCAACGATGCCATTTTGCTGAGGTGTGTATGGAGCAGAGAATTCATGAGTGATTCCCATTGTATCCAGATACAGATCAAGTCCAGTGTTCTTGAATTCAGTGCCATTGTCACTCCTGATGTGCTTGATCTTCACGCCATAGTTGTTCATTGCTCGATTTGCGAAGCGCCTGAAGACATCTTGCACTTCAGTCTTGTAAAGAATTATATGAACCCATGTGTATCTTGAGTAGTCATCAACAATGATGAAGCCATAGAGACAAGCAGTTGTTGTGAGGGTGGAGTAGTGAGTAGGTCCAAATAAGTCCATGTGTAACAGCTCGAAGGGTTGTGATGTTGTCATGATTGTCTTCGAGGGGTGCTTTGCCCTTGTCATCTTTCCAGCTTCACAGGCACCACACAGATGATCCTTTTTGAACTTGACATCTTCGATGCTAATGACATGCTTCTTCTTGACGAGTGAGTGTAAGTTCCTCATGCCAGCATGTCCTAGCCTTCGATGCCAGAGCCAGCATTCTGAAGCTTTTGTGAGAAGACATACGGCAAGCTGTGGACCTGCTGAGAAATCTACCATGTATAGATCATCTTTTCGATACCCTTCAAAGACTAGAGATTTGTCAGATTTCATTAGCACAAGGCAACGATATTTTCCAAATATCACAATCATGTTCAAGTCACAAAGCATTGAGACAGACATTAAGTTGAAACCAAGGGATTCAACAAGCATCACTTTATCCATGTGTTGATCCTTTGAGATTGCAACTCTCCCTAGACCCAATACCTTGCTTTTACCAGTGTCAGCAAATGTAATGTGACTCTTGTCGGATGGACGTAAGGTTGAGTCCATGAGAAGACTTCGATCACCAGTCATATGATTTGTGCATCCACTGTCCATAATCCATTCTGAAGCTTTTGGTGATGTACCCTACAGTGCAGTTAGGAGGATAGGCTTCACAAGAGGGCTGTGAAGCATAAGCATCTGACACATATAGGGACAGTCATAGCTTATATCAAAGTTAGGATATAGTATGACTGATAAGAGATTCAGATGTGAAGTATATAGAATGACATTTTAGCGTGTGTCCTAAATGAGTTTTAGGTCCCCAGCAATAGTATCGAACGCCATTGATTGCTGGCTGGAGACCATTTTCTGTAAAAGAGAGTTAGTTCTTCTTTGCCACCCACATCTTCAGTGGTGGCTTAGAAGCAATAAGTCTTAGTGCAGCATCTGAGAATTTTGGCTTTGAAGCCCTAGCAAATATCCTTGCAGGAGATGAATGATACTCATATGAATAAGCTGAAAAGTTCTTAGTCCTATGAACATAGCGGTTCGAAGATACACGCTCATATTCATAAGTCTGAGCATGATTTCCCTGCAAAACATTGGCGTTAGGGTGACTCATGTGAGTCCTGTATCTGTATGAAGTCTTTGGGCCACATGAAGCTATAGGTCTGGGGTTTGTCTTCTTCCTTGGTGGTGTCATGACGACATTCACAGGAAGATTCTCAATGTACTGCTTAGGTACCCAGATCTTCTTCATAGGTGGTCCATTCCTGCAGTTAGTACCAATGTATCTGGCAAACACTTCACCATTCTGATTTTTGAACAGCTTATAGTTTGCATCAAAGGATTCATCAATGATAACAGAATTAGCACAGGTAAAGCCAGATAAGGTGGATGGATCTACTGAAGGTTCCTTTGCAGCAACCCATGTGGTTTTGGGGTACTGCTCAGGCTTCCAGTACGAGCCATCAACATTCATTTTCCTTTCAAACCCAACACTCTCTTTCCTAGGGTTTTGGTTCATAATCTGCTTTTTGAGGACATCGCAGAGAGTCTGATGTCCCTTCAAACTTTTGTACATCCCTGTTTCAAGCAATGTCTTCAACATAGCATTTTCATCAGCAACAGCAGTGGTATCCTCCGCAGAGGGGTTAGCAACCACATCAGTAGGTGAAGACAATGAAACAGTAGCAGCAGTGGAACATTCAGCAACAGATGTAGCGTTATCACGCTCAATGCATTTTAGACATGGTGGTTCAAATCCATCCTGAGCGGAACTGATCTGTTGAGCGCGAAGTGACTCATTCACCTTTTGAAGATCTTCATGAGCCGCTCTCAATTTCTCAAGCTCTTGTTTCCTTTGAAGGTAATCATAGGAGAGCCTTTCATAAGTAGTTGAGAGCGATTCATGACGACCTTCAAGTTCTTGGTACTTAGCATGAAGATTTTTTATGTCATCAACTAAGGACTGTGAACGTGTCATTTCAGCGTCCAACAGGTCATCGCTTTTGTCTAACAGTTTTTGAGTATGTTCCATAGTCTTTTGTTGTTCAGTTGCAATTTTAGCAAGTGTTTTGTAGCTGGGTTTGGATTCACAATCAGAGTCATCTTCACTTGAAGTTCGAAAGTACGCATCGCGTGATTTTACCTTGGCACCACGTGCCATGAAGCAGTAGGTGGGAGTAGGATCGTCTTCGTCATTAGCTTCAGCATTGGTGTGGAATTCATTGTCTTCAGTGTTGAAGATGGACTTGGCGACATAGGCTGTGGCTAGAGCCAGACTTGCAACGCCAGGGTCAGACTCCTCTCCAGACTCCACCTCTGCCTCCTCTAAAGCAGACTCCTCCTCTGAATCCATTTCCTTGCCAACAAAAGCACGAGCCTTGCCCGATGGTCTCTTCTTGTATGATGAAGACTTGGAAGAAGACTTAGAAGACTTTGAGGATTTCTTCTTCTTCTTGTCATCGGAATCATATTCCTTGCTTTTCTTCTTCTTCTTCTCATTGTCCCACTGTGGACACTCAGATATGTAGTGACCAGGTTTCTTGCACTTGTGGCAGGTTCTCTTTTTGTGGTCATGGGTGGAAGCTTCATCATTCCTTGAGCTGGATCGTGAAGACTTTTTGAAGCCTTTCTTCTTAGTGAACTTCTGGAACTTCTTCACAAGCATAGCAAGTTCCTTTCCAATGTCTTCAGGATCTTCAGAATTGCAGTCAGATTCTTCTTCAGATGAGGAAACAACTTTTGCCTTCAAAGCGCGAGTTCGGCCATAGTTTGGGCCATAGATATCTCTTTTCTCAGATAGCTGGAACTCATGTGTGTTGAGCCTCTCAAGTATATCAGACGGATCGAGTGACTTGAAGTCAGGACATTCTTGTATCATGAGGGCAAGGGTGTCAAAGGAGCTGTCAAGTGATCTCAGCAATGTCTTGACGATTTCATGCTTGGTAATCTCAGTTGCGCCAAGAGCTTGAAGTTCATTTGTGATATCAGTGAGGCGATCAAACGTGAGCTGAACATTTTCACTGTCGTTTCTCTTGAAACGGTTGAAGAGGTTGCGAAGAACACTGATTCTTTGATCTCTCTGGGTTGAGACGCCTTCGTTGACCTTGGATAGCCAGTCCTAGACTAGCTTCGACGTTTCCAGAGCACTCACACGGCCATACTGTCCTTTGGTCAGATGACCACAGATGATGTTCTTTGTAGTAGAGTCCAGTTGAATGAACTTCTTGACATCAGTGGGGGTGACACCTTCACCAGTTTTGGGAACTCCATTCTTGACGACATACTAGAGGTCGACATCAATGGCTTCAAGATGCATACGCATCTTATTCTTCTAGTAGGGATATTCAGTTCCATCGAACACGGGGCAAGCAGCGGAGACCTTGATTATCCCTGCAGTCGACATAGCTGAAACTCCAGGTGGTTAAACCGAATCACTCAGAACAAGGGAGTACCTTGCTCTGATACCAATTGAAAGTGCTACTATCGACTAGAGGGGGGGTGAATAGGCGATTTTTATGAAAGTCTTCAAAACTTGGAAGTTTCGAAGACAAACAACAGAAATGACTTAATTGTTATGCAGCAGAAGATAAACTACCCTAAGCAAGCCATAGTCAAGTATGCAAAGATGTGAAAGTACAGGACTAATAGCAGCTAGGTAGTAAGGATCAGGATGGAAGATAGTATGAAGCCAATCAACAGTAAGAGTCAAGCAATGAAGTCAAACAGATACACAGATAGGCAATGACTTCACGAAGACAAACTTAAGTAAGGTTGGGAAGGGATAGAACCAGTTGCTTGTTGAAGACACAGGATTTGGTAGACCAGTTCCAGTTGCTGTGACAACTGTACGTCTAGTTAGGGAGGCTGAGATTTAACTCAGGAGACCGTGTCTTCACCTTATTCCCCTTGAGCTAAGGACACCCAGTCCTCGTCCAATCACTCTGGTAAGTCTTCAAGGGAGACTTCCAAACCTTCACAGACTTCGTTCACCGACAATCCACAATGACTCTTGGATGCTCAGAACGCGACGCCTAACCGGCTGGAGGATTCAAAGTCCTCAAGTGTAATAAGTCTTCAGGTCACACAGACAGAAAGACTTCAGTGATGCCTAACACTCTTTGGCTCTGGGTGTTTGGGCTTTGTCCTCGCAAGGATTTTTCTCTCTCTCAAATGCTTCGAGGTGGGTTGCTCTCAAACGACAAAAGCCGTGCACAAACTCTGAGCAGCCACCAATTTATGGTGTAGGGGGTGGGCTATTTATAGCCACTAGGCAACCCGACCTGATTTGTCCAAAATGACCCTGGGTCACTAAGGAACTGACACGTGTTCCAACGGTCAGATTTCAAACACACGCGGCAACTTTACTTGGGCTACAAGCAAAGCTCACTCATCCAGCTCTGGATAAGGTTTGCTCTCATTGTGTTCGCTCGAAGACATAGGATTTGAGTTGAGCATCACTTCAGTCACTCTGACTTAGTTCACTTGGACCCCATTTAACAGTACGGTGGTTCCTATGACTCAACAAAGAAGAAAAGAAAGCAACGAAACCACATAGTCTTCGCGCTCCATAGTCTTCACGCAATGTCTTCTCATGTCATAGTCTTCAATATGAATATCTTCTCATACCACCATTGTCTTCAATGTCTTCATACATTTTTAGGGGTCATCTCCGGTAGGTAAACCGAATCGATGAGGGACACTACCTGTGTTATCCTGCAATTCTCACAAACGCATTAGTCCCTCAACCAACTTTGTCGTCAATACTCCAAAACCAACTAGGGTGGCACTAGATGCACTTACACTCATTCATTGTCTGAGATTATAAACTTTTGATGAATCTTCCGGTGTGTTGTTTACCTGGCGAACATGTTCCAGGGTTGATATACCAAAGCCGACCGCCATTGCCTTGTCAGTGACCTGCGGACCATTACTAAAAGTATGTGACTGGTGATACTTTCAACATAATGAGGGGGAATTTGACACTATTTGTTTCCTAGTTAACTTAAATTAATTTGATCGTTCTAAAAATCTTTTATACAAACTTGTCAAATCTCCTGAAGATCCTTGACACGTGGGTTTACGGTTGCCCGGGCTCTTGTAACTCCAACGACACTTACCTGCATGATGCAAATTAGTTAGGGGATAAAATGTTAATTATGAGATCGACTACAAAGCCAAAATTGAAATAAGAAGTTAGGATTTACGCATGTGGATTCGCAAAAAAGAAAAAAAAGGATTTTACGCATGTGTTCTGCACTTACAATGTACACAAATCCTTCTGAAGCTTTTGTGGTTTCTTTCATCCTCTGCAATGGTGTAGCTGGTCTTGTAAGGAGAATTTAGATTCACTGGTTTAAAACATATAACATGTTAATGACTGGTTCGCTTAAACCCGAGTTGTGCTAGCATTGCATTAATGTAGAGGGGCATGCACATACCAATTCTAGATTGTTCTCTACGGTTTCTTTCCTGAAACCGTGTATCTCGTCGTATGGAAGGTCGGGTATGATAAGACCTGGAGTACATGTAAAGAGTGTGAATTAGTAAATCCATCTGTATCATAAACATCGGTTGAAATACTTAATTTGCTAAGGGCTCATTTAGTTTGGAGGATTTCCCTGCGAAAATTCCCAGTGGATGAGCATAAAGATTATTTTGGAATACTGTTCATTTCATGTTCTCTTGGAGAAAACTACACATCCAATCAAAACTCATGATGGCAACTGCATATTCATGTAGTACAACCTTATTTCCTCATAACAACTCCAACGTGGCGACCCATTTCGTCCGCCTCCGTTTGTTTGGGTCGCCACGGACATTTGTGACAGCCCAACGCGTCGACCCATTCCCAAATCGCGTCCACGTGGACCCATTTCCAGCCCAAATTTGGACCTGAAATGCATTGGCGCGGACACGAAGCGGACGCGCCGCGCGTCCTCTCGGTGTCCGCCGCGTCCCCACCTGGCGGGCGTTCAACTACCACCCGCGTCTTTATTAATAACGCGGGACGACCGCGGGCCCACGCGTAAAATTTCCGCAGGTCATCGGATCCATCCATCACCTGTCTCAACATAGTTATAGTTTCGGTCTTATATGACTTTAATGTTTTCAATATGTCCTTTCTGTTTGCTTTGTCAAACTGTTAGAATTGCTTGTGTGCATCTTTATTATGCAGATGATGGGTGTTGCTTATCATGCTTTCTATTTGCTTGATGCTACATTTTGAATTGATAAAATTGATATTTATTGGAAAAAAATATCTGCTGTCCAAGACATGTACATAGTTTACCATGGTAGTGTCCATATGGAACTATGAAATGTACTTTTATCAGTGTCACAAGAGACCATTGGCAAACCACATATTGATGATTATTCCATCGAACAAGTAAGAAATAGGAGCAGATATATTACACAATGACGCGTGACCGATACCAACCAGACATGCATCGAAATGTTGGGGTAAATTGTTACAAGTTCCCCTTCAATCGGGAGTTTGTGCGACTCACTCGATATTAACACTGCCAAGGTAGCACAACAAAGTAACAATAGCAAATGCAAATACTATTTTTTCTACTAACTCCAAAGTAAACACTACTGTCTTTTTGTGACACAAAAATTGCAAATAGCTTCTATGCTTCTACGTACCCATTGAATTTTTGACCACCATGATTGCTCGCCACGCTAAATAATTAACTACGTTAATTGCATATCATGGGAGTACATTCTTCAAACTCCTGGCATATACTTCTAGCCTATTTAATCCTTCTCTTGGAGAATTTGCTTCACCCAACTGTTTCACCATCGCACTACCAATGATCACTCCATCTGCACCCCAGTCAGCAATCTATGTACATTTACAAGTGGAGATTAGCAATGTAATTACCTTGTTAAGATTTTATAGTTAATATTATCAACTTTTGGTGAATCTTTGGGTGTGTTGTTTACCTGGCTAACATGTTCCGGGGTTGATATGCCAAAGCCGACCGCCACTGCCTTGTCAGTGACCTGCGGACCATTACAAAAAGTATGTGACCGATGATACTTTCAACATAATGAGGGGGATTTGACACTATTTGTTTCCTGGTTATCTTTAATTAATTTGATGGTTCTAAAAATCTTTTCTACAAACCTGTCTAATCTCCTGAAGAAGGTCCTTGACACGTGGGTTTACGGTTGCCCGGGCTCCTGTAACTCCAACGACACTTACCTGCATGATGCAAATTAGTTAATTAGGGGATAAAATATTAATTCTGAGATTGATCACAAAGCCAGAATTGGAATAAGAAGTTAGGATTTTACTCATGTGTTCTGCACTTACAAGGTAAACAAACCCTTCTGAAGCTTTTGTGATTTCTTTCATCCTCTCTAATGGTGTAGCTGGTGTTGTAAGGAGAATCTAGATTAATTGGTTTAAAACATATAACTTGGTTAATGACTTAAACCCGAGTTGTGCTAGCATTGCATTCATGTTGAGGGGGCATGCACATACCAGTTCTAGTTTGTTCTCGGCGGTTTCTTTCCTAAAACCGTGTATCTCGTCGTATGGAAGGTCAGGTATGATAAGACCTGGAGTCATGTAAAGAGTGTGAATTAGTAGATCCATTTGTATTATAAACATTGGATGAAATAATTAGTTTGCTAAGGGCTCATTTAGTTTGGAGGATTTCCATAGGAAAATTCTCTATATATGGGCATAAAAATACCTTCAGAATACTATTCATTTCATGTTCTTTTGGAGAAAACTACAGATCCGGTTTGGTTTCGTTCAAAGCGAATAAGCTAGTCGTAATTGATCTGGTTACCTTTGACACCGGCTCCTTTGGCAGCGGCGGCGAAACATCCCGTCCCACGGCGCACAATGGGGTTGAAATAAGAGAAGATGACCACGGGGCAGGACAGCTCCGGCGTCACCTCCTTCAGCATCGACATCACGGCGTCCGTGGTCGCGCCGGCGGCCAACGCCCGCGCCGCGGAGGCCTGGATCACCGGCCCGTCCAAGGAGGGGTCTGAGAAGGGCATGCCGAGCTCGATGACGTCGGCGCCGAGGGAGTCGAGGAGCCTGAGCGCCTCCGCCGTGGTCGCCAGGTCGGGGTCGCCGGCGGTGATGTACGGGATGAACGCCGTCTGCGCGCGCACAACAGTGAAATTAAACCTTGGTCAATTAGCATCGATCTTTTACGTACCTCAAAGTTAGCTTCATGGCTAGGCTCGGCGCACGCACCTTGCCATTCGCCCTGACCCGAGACATGGCCTCTGCCACCGAAAGGCCGCGCTCGCCGGCCGCGGACTGCGACGCGCGCCTCGCAGCAGGCGCGGGCGCGGTCACCGCCGCGACCGCCCGGACCACAAGCCTGCCCCGCGTGGCCACCGTCACGGCTGCCGCATGCCGTTGGCGCATCGGGTGGCTCAGCGACGTAGCCGTGGAGGAGGACGCCTTGAGCGCGAAAGCCATGTCGCCCAACGGATGGATGCTACGCACTTGACTAGTTGTTCACTCTTCAAAAAATTGTTCACTCTTCACTGTATCTAGAACTTGGAGTGGGGAGCTGGGTCACGCTTGAACCGCGGATGGGTTTGATATGCGTGTGTGCGCGTTTATATAGGCCGACGGCGTCTCACTGGCAGGCAGGGCAGGACGACGGGGGCACCGGTGCAGTGTGGTGGGGAGGAACCCAGGACGCGTTTCACCGTGAAGAACGTGTCTCGCGCCTGGCAGAGAAGGGGCATATGTGATGCGTCCACCGTCCACCGTACGTACAGTGGCACCGATGGCGGCCGGCCGGGCTCCCGTTCACCGGTGAGCGAGCGTCACGTGGCTGCTGACGTCACACCTAGTGGTGGCGTTAGCCAGAGGACTGACTGACTGATCAGTCCATGGCATCACATCACGGCACATGTATGTTGTGCTTGTACCTTGTATAAGGAGCACGTGTTCTCCGCGCCTGCGGGAATCAGGAGACTTGCAACCAGCCAGCCCCCGACCACGTCGTGATCACTTCAGCTTCTAGAATCCTCGTGAAGTCGTGATTGTCACGCACATCATCTTAATTTTGGATTTGACTGTGTTGCACTTTTCTGCTCTCTCCGTCCCATAATATCAGGCGATTTTTTACACTACTATGCAAACCAGCAAAAGTCAACCGTTCGAAGCACGCGGGTTAATCCATCAGTCCCCGCCTTTGACACATCACTGGGACCACGGTCACCAGAGGAGAGGAGGTGTGTGTAACCCCAAAAAGGAGAACCCTAGCCGCCATGCACTCCTCCATCGCATCACAAGCCTCCTCATCCTCCGCTGGTGGTAGCAGTACTTTGCGGTTGTTCCCCGTAATGGGGGCGGTGCTCGGTATCTTGGCCAGACTATGTCTATTTTTTTCCCGGATGATTACTCCTCTTGTGTGCAGGCCGGCCCTTTGGGTCTTGGCACGACAACTTCAAAGCTACCAACTACAACAAGATTTGTCAGCTTGGGCCAGGGAGGGTAACGACGACGGCATGTTTTCAACTTGCTCCAGTGCTTGTAGTCTTTGCTAGGTGGTCATGAATCTGGTTATGATTTTTTTTTTTTTACATTTGTGGATATGTATACAACCGTTACATCTTATTAATAGATTGGAAGTTTTTTTAAAGAATATTTGGATCACAACACATGTATGCATACTTTTCCGAATGTTAGGTTGGAAAACATGCGTTCATCTATACCTACTAATAAAGTAAGAAGTGTTTTTTACCACCGTAATTTCGTTTGTTCTTCGTTCATCCACAAGTTTTTCGTACGTTGCCTTTCAAAGTTTTTCGTACGTCGCCTGACCCCCCTTCCAACATCTAATTTTTTTCGGCCATGGCCACATAAGGCCTAGAACCAGGGAAAATCGAAATAACAACTTCCATCCCGTCTCTTGGGATGTCCTATTGGCCGCATTCTGCGGCAAATAGACGCCAGTTCGCACAGACCTCGCCCGATTGGGCCAGCCATTGGGTTCAAACCCTTAGCGTATGGTCCGGCGCAAAAACTCCGAAAAGAAAATGTGTGCAAGCCAAGACTCAATCCGCAGAGTTGCTGCAGAGTACGGAGCAGCCCTGCCAGCCGAGCTAACTAACTGATTGTGAAACATGTGTAGCGCCAAAATATAAATAAAAAAAGCCAAGCAGCGTAACTCAACATTACTCAAAGAGATTAAGAAACACATACAATTTATTAAATTCCAATTTCTTTTGAAAATGCGAGTAAATTTTTGAAACCACGAAATAATCTGTGAATTGGAACAAATTTTGAAAAACGAGAATAGAAAATTGAAATTCTGAACAAAATTTGAAAATTTGAACAAATTTCGGGAAAACATGAATTTTTGAAAACACGATTTTTTATAAATTCCGAAAATTCTTTTGAAAATGAACAAAATATGAAATTCTAAAATATTTTGCAAATCACAAAAAAAATTAAAATTCAGAAGATACTTTATGAAAATGTGATTTTTTTTTGAAACTTCAAACATTTTTCAACATGATTTTCTTTGGAAATTCTGAATATTTTTTCACATTGCGAACAATTTTGGAAAATGTGAAAAAAATTGTACAATTTCGAACATTTTTTAGAACATGAACAAAACTCTAGAACATTTTTTGAAGATATGAATTTTTTTGAAGTTCCAAACATTTTTGGAAATTGTGAACAATTTTTTGAAAATGTGAACAAAAATTCGAATTTTTGAACAACTTTTTGAATTGTAACAAAAAATGTGAAAACAGGATTTTGAAATTGTGAACAAAATTTTGAAAATTTGAACATTATTTCGAAAAATGAACAAATTTTGCCAACAAGAACATTTTTCAAAATTCTGAACAATATTTGAACTGTTCGAAAAGCTTAAAAATAAAAATAAAAATAAAGAAAACGAAAAAAAGGAAGAACAGAAAAGGACTGTGAAGAAAGCCGAAAAAACCAGTAGAAGGAACAAAAAGTTCTTTTTTGGAAATTGCGCGAACTGGTTTTAAGTTTTATCGCGGCTGTTTGTTCATTAGGTTTCGCTTTGTCATTCTTTCACTTGCATGGGCCAGGCGGGGTGGCTAGCGCAGCCTGTATGCCTACATGAGGTGGTCGGTTCAATCCCTAGTGTGAACCGTTTTGCGGTTTTTTATCTCGCAAAACGAAACTACTGCAAATGGGCCGGCCCAGGGCGAGCCACGCTCTGTGCGAAGCCGCGACTACTTGCCGCAGAATGCGGCGTATAGGGAATTCCCCGTCTCTCGGCGCTTCAGGTTCGTTCTCCAAATAAATAAATAGTCACACCTTGCTTCTTTGTACCTAAGCCCACCAATTCATATACGTACGCGAGTTGCCTGAAAACAAGCCACCTCAAAATCAACAAGTGGAGGGATCCTCGAGGAAAGGAAACATGAAGGAGCAACTAATCCAGATTTACAGAGGCCCAAGGAGAGGGAACGAAGGAACGGCAGCCGACCTAGTCAAGCAGGCAGATTTTTTAATCCTTTTTCTACTAACCCACTGTTCGCACACGAACACGTCACCGTGTATGAGAGGGACCCCGTCTGGACGCGTGGCGGCTATGGGCTGCCCTAGGTCGGTTCGTCCATCCCTAGAGCCTCGAGGATCGCACTCCCTTCCTCCTCCCGCCTCCTCATCCCATAGCGTGATAGCGGTCCCAAGTTCTTGTGGCAGAGGTGCTACACCTCTCTGTCACCAGGTGGTTGCTGCGGAGCTCCACTGGGCCAACAACAACTACAAGTGCCACCTCATGCTCAGCGCAGAGTTCGGCTCCAGCGAAGGAAGCAGATGGTGGAGGGAAGTGGGAGGCAGTCAACGTTGAGGGCAAGACTGGGTTGTGCCATCATCCGACGAGGCCATGGTTGGAACCGGTGGTAGCACGGCAAGCGCCTGGTAACGTCTCGTCCTGAAACTTTGGTTGTGCCACAATTTGGTATATACATGGGACTCTATATATTAATCTCCATCCTCTATATGTACTAGTGGTTAGGGTCCACCATTGCGGGCCTCTTGATAGCGTTCCTATGGGTTGGCCATGTTGGCTTTGTACATTAGGATGGCTTGTTTTGGTGTTATGTTGTTGGCTATGTACATTTGGCTGGTGTGTTTGTTACTTGTTTTGACTCATGTATATGAACTTCGGTTCGTGTTAGCAGGTGAGATCGATGTCTGCAATTTAATGGTAGGTGAGATATGTGGAATCATGAATGTCAGCATAGTCGAGAAACATAGATCGGGTCATTGCACAAATAGTAAATTATAGGAACTTAGATGCATTATAAGTAGGAGGAAGCTACATGTGACAGATAACATGGAGGCCTCAATGTATTCAGGCAACGAGCATCAATGGAGAGATGGTGATGATAAAAAGCTATGTACTATTGTATAACACACATGAATAGTACAGACGCTGATGATCTTTCCAAAAGCCATCTGAAGTGATCTGCGGGCATCATATGGATTGTAATCGGAGTTGAAGAACCGCAGAGCATGAGCAACTCATTGCTCGTTGAACTAGTTAGGCCCTTTTCAGCCAGGATAACAAAGGCGAGGTAGACACAACACAAGGTTCAGAACAATTGGCCTAATGAAGAAAATCAGTTCAGAGTCTGGTCGGTCGGGTTTAGCCATCTTGAGTCTGGGACACGACCTTTGAGCTGGATTGATAGTTTATTCATCATCCCTATCTATCTTCTTTAGTAACAGAGGCATTGACTGGTGTAGTGGCTGCTCATTTGCTTCAGGGGCATGTGGACCTTCTCCATCGGCTGATGCAGCGCAATCTCATTCTCTTCATGAACCGTGGCAGTGGAATTTTCTTTAAGAATGCCTGCCATGGGAGGGTGTGGAGGCCCGAGGACTTTGGGAAGCCTTTTGAAAGGCAAACAATGTTGTTCATTGTCTTCCACCTCCACTGCAGTGGTGTCAAACAACAAGTTTGGAGTATTCGCCACATGTGTGGCAATATCTTCAGGAGGATTGTGGGGATGCACTTCACCTTGCAGGGAGTCTGGATGCATCTCTTCCCAAAACTCACTGTTGATCACCTATATCAACCAAAATATTCCCTTTTGAGCTGCACTCCAATGGAGACAATCATACCACATGAGCATTCTCAAGTCGAGGAATACTCCATTATCCCTAACAACATTATCTTGCTCATATTCTTCATATAGGGTGGGTTGCCCGGTTAGTAGTCGTACGATGAGAAAGTGGCATGGGGGTCAGGGGCGGAGCCAGAAAATTTAGCCAATGGGTTCATTCACGAATCATCGGGATTCACATGATTCAGTATGAATTTTTGGGTATGAATTAACTTAAGTATAATGTCCAAATTCACACCGCATTACAATAAAAGTATAGCACTAAAAAGGCAGCATAATCAATAAAAATATTTTATCTCTTACCACATATAGTCGTTACATTAAAAACTGAAAGCACAATACATACCGGTTGGATGAATTTAAAACAGTACCAAAATAACTTCACAGCTTCATGTTCAACTTCTCACATTCCTGAAAAAATTGAAAATATAAATTACTTTGACAAGTTCAAAATAAGTTTCATCTGTCAAAGTTAGTTGGTGGCCACAAAGGTCCATTGGTTAAATATCTTTGTCTATCTCGCCTTGCTTCTTAGAATTTCTTGTGTGGTCTGAAATTTTCTGCCGATCAACACACATATCATAAGACAGATCATCTAACTTAACTTTTATCTGCATAAATGCTTTGAAAGCCTAGTTGCGTCAACAACAATTTGATGTACCTTGCTTACATCTAGGAATCGCCTGGAAGTGGTTGCACCATTTTTTGAATCCGGTGATCTATTTTGCTTTGATGATATTCTCCCAATGCCTAGATCAATCAAGGTCGATGATATTTTTTAAAAGAAATTAGGGCAATGGGCGTTATCACGCTAGGCTAGATTGGACATGCGTAAGAGGAAGATTTGATGATTGATCTCATATGGCTTGAATTTGGATTGGGATGTGCCCCTGCGCGCGGGCTTGCCATGGCGACCGAGCGATGTGGATATCACGGCTGGGAGTTGCCGAGTTGGGAGACGATTAGGTCGATTTAGGTGGAGCCAGGGAGCGTACATCTCTGAGATTGGGAAGCGATCAGTCGAGTCAATCCGAGCTACTCGTGTGGGCTTTTAGTCGGGCCAGTTACGGTAAAGCATTTTAAATGGACCAAAAGGCTTCTCGCTTGGGTTTTGTAGTTTTGATGGGTGCAGCCTTGATATTTTACTGGGTTCATACCCAAAAACTACAAACGTACTAGTACGTGGCAGGGAAATTCGTTGGGTTCAACTGAACCCAACGGCTGTACTCTAGCTCCGCCCCTGATGGGGGTAGTAGCGCAGGTTGTAGGTGGTGTCGTGGGTCGTGATCGAGTCATCAGCATGTTAGCCTTTGGTGTTCTTGCAATACAAAAGTAGCAGGCAACTATGTTGCTTCTACCCTTTCATACTTGACCACAAACTAAGAACAATTCACTGCCTTTAATTCCACATATCATGGTGATCTCGGGAATGAACTATGGAATGCGAATCTTTGGAGGACGGCCTCCATGGAGCCCCCCCCCCCCCCCCCCCCCCCCAAAAAAAAACGGTTGGAAAAATCCATCGAAAACTATATGTTTTCCGCACAAACGTGTAAAAATTGTTTGAAAGTATTGTGATTTGTATGCTGTACAAAAGAAAATTTCAGGCCCAAAAAAAATGTCCCCCCATTTTGGAAAATACATATTTGTCTTTTTTTTGTACGCCACGTGTAAGAGTATAATGTTATGAAATTTGCGCATACATAGTATACATTTGTATGTATGTTCATAAAAAAATTCGATTTTTTTGCCGTGTAGAATAACATATTTTGAAACAGGTCCATGGAGCTCGGACTCCATTGGCCATTTGGGATGAACTATGCTCTTACAAATCATTATAGTGCATCCCTCAGGCTACTCACGAAGTCTTCTAGCCTCTTCGACTCTTCTCTTGGAGAAGATGCTTCACCCAACTGTTTCACCATTACACTGCCAATGATCACTCCATCCACATCCCACTCGGCAATCTTTATCCACCCTTGAGTGGAGGTCGGCAATATAATTATTATATTCACTTGATATTAACACTCCCAAGTTAACACAACAAAGGAACAAAAGCCCCAAGTTAACACTAACTATAAAAGTAAACACTAATCTCTTTTTGCAACACAAAAATTGCAAATACCTTCTACCCTTCACCGATTTAAATTTTGACCACCTGGCTTGCCACCCTAAAAAATTAACCATTTAAATTGCATATCATGGGAGTGCATTCTTCAAACTCTTGGCATATAATTCTAGCCTCTTTAATCCTTCTCCTGGAGAGTTCGCTTCACCCAACTGTTTCACTATTGCACTACCAATGATCACTCCATCTGAACCCCACTCGGCAATCTGTGTCCATTCATAAGTGGAGGTCAGCAATGTAATAATCTTATTGAGATTTTTCAATCAAGATTGCAATTTTTTGGTGAATCTTTCGGTGTGTTATCTACCTGGCTAACATGTTCCGGGGTCGATATGCCAAAGCCAACCGCCACTGCCTTATCTGTGACCTATGGACAATTACAAAAGAGATATGTGACTGATGATACTTTTAATATAACAAGGGGGGAATTTACGCTATTTCTTTCCTGGTTAAGAGAGATGATTTGATGGTTTTAAAAATCTTTTCTACAAACCTGCCTAATCTCCTGAAGAAGATCCTTGACACGTGGGTTTACGGTCGCCCTAGCTCCTGTAACTCCAACGACACTTACCTGCATAATGCAATTAATTAGGGGACTGAAATGTTAACCATGATATCTTGACCACAAAGCCAGAATGGGAATAAGAAGCTAGGATTTTGCGCATGTGTTGTGCAACTTACAAGGTAAACAAACCCTTCTGAAGCTTTTGTTATTTCTTTCATCCTCTCTGATGGTGTAGCTGGTGTTGTAAGAAGGATCTACAATCATTTGTTGAAGAAAAATATCATGTTTAATGACTGGCTTAAGTCTCAGTTCTGTTAGCATTGCATTAATGTATCATGGACTGATGCACGTACTAGCTCTATATTGTTCTTGATGGCTTCTTTCCTGAAACCATGCATCTGGTTGTATGGAAGATCCGGTATGATAAGGCCTGGAGTAGATGCATGCAACAAGTGCGAATTAGCAAATCTGTTGTGTTGATTGTCAACGTCGGATAAAATAATATTTAGTTTGCTAACTCAGTTAATTACCTTTGACACCGGCTTCTTTGGCTGCCGCGGCAAAACTTCCCGTCCCACGGCGCATGATGGGGCTGAAATAAGAGAAGATGACCACGGGGCAGGACAGCTCCGGCGTCACCTCCTTCAGCATCGCCATCACGGCGTCGGTGGTTGCGCCAGCGGCCAATGCCCGCGCCGCGGAGGCCTGGATCACCGGTCCGTCGGCGGAGGGGTCCGAGAAGGGCAAGCCAAGCTCGATGACGTTGGCGCCGAGGGAGTCGAGGAGCCTGAGCGCCTCCGCCGTGGTCGCCAGGTCAGGGTCGGCGGCCGTGATGTACGGGATGAACGCTGTCTGCGCGCGCGCAACAGTAAAGCCTTTGTCGATTAGCATCGATCTTTTACGTGCATGTATGCTGCGAACTGAACTGAGCTTAGTCGCACGCTCGGCGCACGTACCTTGCCATTCGCCCTGACCCGAGACATGGCCTCTGCCACCGACAGGCCGCGCTTGCCGGCCGCAGACAGCGACGCGCACCTCGCACTCCCAGCAAGCGCTGGCGAGGACACGGTCACCGCCGGTTCGAGCAACGCCACCGCCGCCGCGGCGACTGCTCTGACCACGGGTCTCCCCGGCACGGACACCGCCACCGCAGCCACCGTGCCGCGACGCATGGGGTGGCTCAACGACGGAGCCGAGGAAGACGCCTTGAGCGCGAAAGCCATTCAGATAGCGCGACGGATGGCAGGCAGGATTTGGGGCGAATAGCTCCCATGCGACGTCGTTGGTGTGAATTGTCTCTCATGCGACGTCGTTGGCTGTAATAGCTCTCATGCGACATCTGCGTTGGAAAAAATAGCTCCCATGCGACACACCATTTACGCGGCTAGTTGGCTGTCCGTTAGGCTGAGATTTGGTTAGGACACTGGGGGTTATGTGCTCTGACTGGTGGGGTCCACCTATGGCCACGTAGTCAAGAGTCAACCGTCCACGACTCGACCGGTGACTGTGTGACCGTGCTCGACTCGCCCGTGCTGGACTGGACGAGCGGTGCCGCCGTAAGCATCTTCTCCGGCAGCGGGTTCTTCTCCGCGGTGGTGGAGCGCATTTCTCTGCAGCGACAGAGCTATTGCGAGGTGAGCCCGAAACCCTAGTCCCACTCCCCAGAATTTTGGGGGATCTGTGGCCTCATGCTGCCCTCTGTTTCTTGGAGATTTAGAATCGGGCTCCATTGGATCCGGGGGTTGTTTCTTCTCCGCGGCCCGGTGGTGGAGCGCCTATCTCTGCAGCGGCTATTGCGAGTGAGTATTTTCCAAACACTACTCCCATTCCACTGAATTTTGGATAAATCTGTGGCCTCATGCTGCCCCTGTTGCTTGGCGTTTTAGAATCTCGATTGGATAGGAGATGGAGCGAGGGCTGGATGAGATGGAGCGAGGAGACAGTGCTTCAAATCGGTAATGCCACCCTCTTTTCTTGGCGATTTAGAATCGAACTCGATTTGGTAGTGACTGCCGCCGCTGCCTGCCATTGACAAAACAGGGGAGGTTCAGGTTCTGCCACCACATTCGCAATTATAGTGGAATTTTTTCCCTGTAAAGCCAAGCTCAGTGATGGCAGTGTCCAAGACATTGATAGAGATACCACCGTGAGGTTGGATGTCGAATTTGCAGATGTTGATCCCCAGGAATTGGAGAGCATGAAGGAGAAGGCCGTGGGCAATTTGGTGGAGAGAATTGGGGAGAGTATTGTTTGGGGTCCAGAACAAGAGGTATCTCTGCAACGTTTTGATATCTATAATGGTGAATATGTGAGAATTGAAGATGGAGAATCCATGGTTGCTAAAATTGATCGGCAAGAAGGGTGGGCAAGCAAACAAGTAACATTTTATGCAGAGCTAATTGATCTGCAAACTCATTCCAGAGTTGGTTATGTGCCATCAAAGATGGCTGCACAGATGGAAGATGATGAGTGGGTTTCACAAAAGAAGATGTTGCCTTTGTTGACTGAACCGACTGTAGTAGCTGAAGATACAGGGATTGATGCAGATGGAGAGGAGGGAACCCATGGTGCTAGGAAGATTGTTGTTGACTGGAACGTAGTAGAGTTGAATGAAAAAACAGATTTGGTCATTGCACCAATATCTGACATTGATATGGCCGAAATGTTTGGCATTCAAGTTGATGACAAAGATAAGGAGAAGGATGACAGTTCTTTGCCTGCTGAAGGTAACACAGGCCCTAGAAATGCAAATGAGGATGAAGAACAACTGATGAGAGAGGCTGCAGATGATGTGGATGATGCAGATGATAATGAGCTGGTTTGTTTGTATGACAAAGAGAACCCAGTTATTGAGGTGGGAAAGTTGTGGCCAAGCACGAAGGAGTTTAGGATGTCTTTCAGGACCTATGCAGTGAAAAAATAGTTTGATGCCAAGACTATGTGGACTGATCGAAAGAAATTTTATGCTCGGTGCAAAGGTTATGATGGTGGTGGCAATCCTTGCAAATGGTACTTGTCTGCCAGACTACAACCTGATGGAAGTACAGTAAGGGTAAATCAAATACCACACCAGCATACATGTATGACCACTTCACAGAGAGTTTCAAAGATGACATCACAGCTTTGGGTTACAGAGAAGATTACTCCTATTTTAGCCAAGGCTCCAAACACTACTGCAAAGAGGCTTAAAGTTGACTTGGAGAAGCTGTACCCCATCCAGCTGCAATATACCACAGTGTGGAAAGCAAAACAAAGGGCCATGAAATCATTGTATGGTGACTGGGCAAATACATTTAGGATGTTATATAGTTTTAAAGCAGAGGTGGAGAAGAGGTCACCTGGGAGTGTGGTGGAGATAGATACAGAGGTAACAGAGGATGGCAGGGTTTTATTCAGCAAGTTTTTTATGTGTTTGAAGCCTTGCGTAGATGGATTCAAAGCAGGTTGTCGTCCATATTTGAGCATAGACTCATCTTTTTTGACTGGAAAGTGAATGGTCAGCTGGCTGCATGCAATGCTCTAGATGGACACAACTGGATGTTCCCAATTGCAATAGGAATGTTTCAGTCAGAGACAGAGGCATCATGGATATGGTTCATGATGCAACTGAAAAGATGCATAGGGCCAGTTTCTCCTTTGGCCATCCACACAGATGCATGTAAAGGGTTGAAAAATGCAGTAAAAAATGTTTTCCCCCATGCTGAGCAGAGGGAGTGCTTTGGACATATGTGGATGAATCTGATAAAAAAATTCAGAGGAGATGAATTTGGGCGCATGTGGCCAGCAGCAAGATCCTACACCAGACAGACACATTCCTATCACCTTGGTAAGATATTGGCATCATGTAGTGATAATGAATTTGCTTCATGGTTGAACACCCACCATTCTCTGTTGTGGTATAGATCAGGTTTTAATACTGCCATAAAATGTGATCATATCAATAACAACTTGGCAGAAAGTTTTAACAACAAAGTGAAGGATTTGAAAGACTTGCCTATGCATGACATGGTGGACCAAATAAGGATCATGATCATGCGTTTGTGGGAGTCGAGAGGAAAAAATGCTAATATTTTGGAAGGGGACAAGCTTCCAGCAGTGGTACAACAGGTGGTCAACAGGAGTAGAAATCTTTCACATCTATCTGTTGAGAAATCTTCCTTGTGGGGTGCTGAAGTTAGAGATACAAAGAGTGGCAAGAGGCATGTGGTAGATACTGAGTTGCATGAGTGCACTTGCCAAGAGTGGCAACACACTGGAAAACCATGTGAGCATTCCATACTTTTTTTGGCATCTAAACCCAGGTTAAATATGCACCCATATTTGCATGAGTATTATTCAGTACAAAAATTCAAAGCTGCATATGCAAGTCCAATTCCTGCACTGACTGACCAATCTCAGTGGCCTGAGGTGGAAATAGAATTTACCTTGTGTCCCCCTGTCACTAGAAGAAAGGCTGGGAGGCCTATACAGAGCAGATTCAAAGCTTGGTTTGAGAAAGGTGGTTGTAGTAAGAAGGGGAAAATAAAAAGGAAAGGAATGATAAGCCCAAAAGGGCTCAAAAAGGTAACAAAAATAGGTGCAAGTTGTGTGAGGTACTTGGGCACAGAGTTGGTTCATCCAAGTGCATCTACACTCCTCAGAGGCCAAAGTATGTTTATGTTACTGTTTTTGCAAGTTTTTGATTTTGCTACTTGTTCTAGTATCTAACCAAGTCAAATGCTTTATTTTTTAGGAGGAAGCGTGCAGAAAAAGCCCCACCTCTTGTTGTTGAACAATGCTGGCCAGTGAAAAAAGCAAGACTCAATGGCTATAGAAGGAAGAGCACTAAGCAGATAATGTTTGGTGACAAAGATATGGAGCTAACTGAAACTGTTACTGCTGAACATGAGCTAAGTGTTTCTGTTTTGAATGATGTGATGCATACTGAATCTGTTTTGCAGACGCTAGGGCAATCTGAAACCGTTGCAGATGAAGCAACTGTTGTGCTGCCATGCGAATCTGCTTTGACAACTGTGTTGCCATGTTTGGAGGTTGTGCTGCCAAGTGTTGAGTTGCAAACTGAAGTAGTTGAACAATGTGTGCCATCTACTCAATCTGCAGAAGTGCAAGCTGAAGAAGTGGGACATGGTCAGGTGCAAAAGTTGAGGGGACCTAGTGGAGTTTGCAAGGGGCCAAAAAGCAAGAGCATGAGCATCAACAAACTATGCGGCGTGGAACCAAACGGTGGAAAAAATCAGAAGAAATCGAGTGGTAGAAAGAAGCAAAAGAAATAGAGTCGAAATCATTCAAATTTGATGTGAAAACTTAAGTTTGTTGTCATTTGATGTGAAAACTTATGTTCTTTCATGTGAAAACTTATGTGCTATGATGTTGATTTGACTTGAAATAAAATTCAAATTTGAACCGACATTCAAATTTGAACCTATCTCCAATATTTTTTGAGTTCATTTGTTTGTTCTGTGATGTTGCATCGTTTTATGTACTACTATGCACTTTAGTTCATAAATCCAAACCTTTTTTTGAAGTCCAACTCATAGTCACTGAAAATGTTGTCCAAACAGGCTCCAAAGTAAGGGAAAACGGGCCCATTTCTAAGCAAGTTTTTTTTCGACCTTCTCAAAATCACCCAAAAAAGATTTTCTTAGCTTATATTATACCTATATAGGATCAATACAAAGTCTCACCTTTTTTTGAATAAGTATTCATATTATTTAATTTATTTTTGAAAAAACACCCTTTAATACAAAGTCAGCAATAAAACAAGTTTAAAAATTTTAAATGCAAAAATAACTTCAGATCCTCCTTAGTCACTCTAAAATGAAGCTAAGGTGATGTTTTTGATTTATTTGCATTTTCAAAACCTCAAACCCTCTTCTCACTCTTTTGAACTCTATGCAACCTCAGTCGAGATAGTCCAATTTGTGAAGGTTTTGTCATGCAAAGATCATTAGATCAAGTTTATTATTTTATATCATAACTATGTAACATAAAAAGGCAATATGCGCAGGTTTTTCATTTTTTAGATTTTTTTTGAATTAGTTATACACATTTGAATGTTCGGTCAAACCTTTCAAAACCCCGTTGACTGCCTCCAAACCCCATGTAACCCTAGCGCCAAACGTCCACCGTCGATCTAACCCTAACGCCAAACTACGGCCGTCGGATAGGCCTTCTAGAAGGATTCCGCGGGGGCGATCCGTGGGCTCCAATCTGATTGGCCACCGTTTTTTCTCTCTGACGAACAGATAACGTTGAGCAGGGGAGCATCTAAGTTACCGTTGGGCCGAGCGGATCGGGCTGGCAGAGCCTGGCGTGCGTGTGCACGGCCATCGAGAGGGGGGGATGGGCTGCATGCGGGAGGGTCAATGACATGTGGGCCATCCCTGTCCCATGCATGCCATGCAACGTCGCAGCCTAGCTATTCTTTGCTCGTGAACACCTAACCTTTTTCATGCAGGATTGCATGCACGCATCGACGCAGTAAAGCACGGCAGGGGCGCAGCGTATGGGTACGTCGCATCTAAGCTATTTTAACAAATGCATGTTTGAACGAGACGGACGCGTCGGTGGTGCAGCTCCTTTTCCAGTGTCACGCGCGGATGGCAAGGCACGGCCTGTTTCCCACGCGGCGTCATGGCCTGTGCCGCCCGTGCCTCTTTGGATGCTCTGCCCGCCGTTTTTTGAGTTAATGCCCGCAATTACTTATGCCAGTGCGAACGGAGAAGAGAAAACGATCGAGAATGCACCGTGTACACATTGACCCCGGCTGCAACGTGGCTATAAAAGGGCACCATTTCCTCATCCTCTCACACTCATCTCTCAAGCCTCCTCCCCTTCTTCTTTTCGAGCCAAATCCACCACTCGAGCCACCGGGCGCCCCGAGCCACCATGCAGTTCAACGGCCCTACCTACCGTCGCCCTCGCACCGTGCCGGAGAGGCAGTACCCGGCCGGAGTCGTCGTCGAGAATAGCCTGAGGGTGTGGGCCATCTCTAGGTGGAGGGGCCCTAGAGAGTTGGCTCGCTTCTTCCTCCAAGCCGGCTACCGCCACCTTCCTCCGGGCACTCCGCCCATGTTCCACCTCCACGAGCAGTACGATGGCAACGCCGGGCCCAACGGCTTCGTCATCGGCCTCTACGTCACCTTCACCAACCCCTACGACGCTCACCACCTCCTCGGGGAGGTGTTCTGGTGTGGATGCGAGTTTATCGCGTTCACGACCTACAACATCTTCACCAACTTCCACCACATCTTCCCTCACCCCAACGGCATGCACACCCTCCCCTACCAGATGCCGGAGAACGACGAGTGAGGGGCCCAAGGAGGAGGGGCCAAGGAGTGGCAAGGAGGAGGGGCCAAGGAGTTGTTCAAGTGCGAGTCTTCTATCTATCTAGTTTGTGTTTGTGTTGGTTCGGGCGTGTGTGCCCGTGTCTTCGTTTTAATTATTTTACTTTCATGTTTTATGAACTATATGTAGTGGAGGGATGCCCCTCTACATGTTCTATCTATCTATGCTACTAGGGTACCCGATGCCCCTCTATCTATCTATATGTTTTTTCGGTCCTAAAGTTTCTCCATTGCATTTTATTTATGCGGCCATGTGTACTAAAAAATGCACTAAAACATGATCCAATCATATAAGTTGTTGTTAGCACATGTATAGTTAATTATCTTCCTTTTATGTTTTATGCACTATATGTTGTAAGGGGATGCCCCTCTATGTTGTAAGGAGATGCTACTAGGGGCACACTAGATGCTTTCTTTTTTTGAGAGGGGCACAACCTTTTTTGGTTGAAACACACGAGTAAAAACTCTGAAAACACCATAGCACAAGTCAGAAAAAATATTAAAAAATGGTGCTTGGTTGAAATAAACTAGAACTAAACAATTGCAACTTTTTTGGTTCACACGATAGCTTATGCATAAAAATAGCTCAAATAATCATCAGATGAGTTATGTCAAAAAAGGTGACTGCAGGAAACTTAAAATTTGTGAAATAACCTAAAGCCGAAAAGATATATCGATGTCAATGACCGTGTGCACTTTTTTTTGCACTAGCTACACTTCTTTTATCAATGGGCATAGATATGTTCTATTTGGACCTGCCTAACTTCTATATGGGCCTGGCCTTTTTGGGAAACGGGCTGTGGACGAACCTTTTTTTTCCTTTTCTCCCTCTACCACTGAAACTGAAACTGATGACGAACTGATGAACTGAAACAGAGCCTGAAACAGAGTGGAGAGAACATGCTGAATTCGTAGAGCGCAACACTTTTTATTCAAATATACATCATTACGATTACAAATGATGCCCAATCTATTCACTTACGACTAATTATCATCACATAAACAAATGCGAGAGCAATTACACAAACATACAAAAGTCCGGCCATCAGCCCCATCAAATTGCCCTGCTTCTGCAATTCGATGAGTTTCTTCATCTGCTTGTTCAGCTTCTTCAGCTCTGCCGTCACTACTGCATCCCCCACAGTAGCCCGAATGGAATGGGCAGATCCAGGGGCCCCAGATCCAGACGAGCCCGATCCAAACTTGCCCAACTTCTCCGCCTCCAACGGTAAATCGAGCTCCCCTGATGCACTCTCCAGTTGAATCCGCTCCATGTACTCATCTAGCCACTCAAAATGGGTGCATTGCTTCAATTTCTGAAATTGGGAAAGATGAACCCTAAATCCCCTAATCCGATGAAAAATGGGGAAAAATTGGGCAAATATGAAATTGGGAGACAAAAACCAAAATTGGCATATTGAGAAGTAAAATCTCACCTTTCCCTGCTCTGGTTTGCTCTCGCATTTCACGAATTCCCGCCCAAGGTTGCCATTCTTGTCGGTCGTTGTGACTAGCCGCTTCAGGGGTGCGATACGTGGGCATGCAGGGCACCTTGTCATGGGCACTGCGCCATAGCGCGGCCATGAGCGGCGGGAGGCTGAAGCGGAGCTCGACATTGCTAGGCCGCGGCCCAGAACGGCGTTGCTGCGCGTCGTCGCCGGAGAAGAAGAACAACAACGGTCGGGGAGGGGGGGAAGGGGGGGATGGGCTCGGGTGCTGCACGGCTCGGGCCACGGCTCGGTGTCCTCTTGTACCAATGCTGACCTGGATAAGTTAGTGGGTCCCATGCTGTTTTGGGCCATGCTGTGGGTCCCACGCTGTGGGTCATGCTCACCTGACCGATGCTGAGTTGGATAAGTTAGTGGGTCCCACGCTGTGGGTCCCGCTCACCTGATTCGAGTTTTAAACATGTGTCTTTGGATTAGGCAGCAGTGTCGCATGGGAGCTATTTTTTCCAACGTAGATGTCGCATGAGAGCTATTGCAACCAACGACGTCGCATGAGAGACAATTCACACCAACAACGTCGCATGGGAGCTATTCGCCCCAGGATTGGACAACCGACGTTGGCAGATGTGTGGCTAAGATATACTCGAGCAGCAGAGAGAACACTTCGACTTTTCCGGACGAGATGAGTGAACTACTGGTGCGCGTCCGTTAATATAGCAGCAACCGCGGCCGTCGGCGGCGCTTCGCAGAGAGGAATACACATACGCGGCTACGAGTAAACTAATGGTGGGGTTGATTTCATCTCCACCATGAAGCCCAACCGCACGCGGCCACAGAAACTACGTCTTACTTTTGGTCGTTTAATTTAATTTATTGATGATTGACTTCTTCGAAAACCAGTAGCTCAAGAAAAAAATGACAAATACACACAAGCATTGCTTATCATTGCATTGATAGAAAGAATACAAAGTAGCAATTACAGAGGGAATCACATAAGGACAAATACGATGGCCGGCGTAAGTGAGATTGCTCTAAACATGCACCAGAGGGGGGGGGGCACTAAGTCTCTCGGATCAGGAGCCCCAGTCCCTCAACTCCAGCGCGAGCATCATCCTTGATGGTATCAGCGAGGAGATGTTGCATCGTCTCCGGTTCTTCGTCACAAAGGAGGCAGAGCGGAGCATAATGGAGGCCATGATGCATGAGCTGATCGACCATCCAGAAACAACCTTGGGTCACGAGCCAGAGGAAGTTCTTAATACAGAGGGGCACCCAAGTTTCTAGGTGAGACGCCAGGAGGGGGCGGGGGTCAATCCCAAGAAAAGGGCTAGATATATAGCACGACTTTGCAGAATACGCGCCATCAGACGTCCAGCGTGAGGAGATGCGGTCAGGCTCACTGAAGAGGGCAGCGACCCTAAGTTGGCACCACAAGGACACACACCGGATCAGCGCCGCGGGATAGATCCAACAGGCCCTCGTGAAGGCTTCATGCTTTCCACCGATGTCAATGAACCTTCTCATGAAGGAGTAGAGCGGTCTCAGAGATGGAAGATCCATTGAACCAATCATCCCCCCAAAAGCGGTAGTTGTTGTCGCCAAGCACCTAGGAAATGGATGCACGGAAGATAGATTGCACCTTGAAGCCACAGGGATGTGGAGGTGTTGTCAGGGCCGTGAGGGGTCAGTTTTGTGCAACCAAAGCTATCGGGCCCATTGGGAGTGACCTATGCATTGCAGATCGAGGATGCCCAGCCCACCTAGCACAAGCGTCCATCAGACCTTGGCCCAATTGATCAGGCAGTGCCCACCATTAGTCACCTTGCGCCATCCGCAGCCATGCCACAAACAACAAGTGGTGCAAAGCAGTGAAGGATGCGGTCCAGCGTCTGCATTGTGGTGGTCCGGCATGGATGTCGTGATGCCTGGTGGGCCTTTTGCCACTGAGGCGATAGCGGCGGCGGAAAAAATGAAAGCGACAATGGTGACGGCGACGACAACGACATAGACGACTGAGAGAGGTGCTGGTGGCCTCAGAGGCCATGCCTACGAGGTCCTTGTTCGTTACTATGCCTACATCATGCCTAAAAGTGCATCATGCCTACAAAGTCCACAGATACGACCAACCACGCATTGCACAATAACTCACTCTCCATCACCGAGTATCCCGCCAATGTTCTTACTCTAGGAAACAACGAGGAGGTAAAAAAAGCTCAATTGTATTTGACCAAACACCTGCTAGGTGTGGTATCCACCATGGACGGTGTTGGCGGGTGGCAGAGGGTACCGAGTTGTGGATGGATTCAGGGTGAACGGTGGCGTAGTTCAAGATGGGCAGGGCGTGGATGGGGGTTGCAGACATCTGGAATGACTGGGCGGCAGCTGAAAGAGGTATAGCGATGGCGAAAGACTAGGGGTACGAATTCAAAGCAATGGGGAGGGGCGGAGTGGTAGAAAAATGGTCCGGGAGGAGGATTTGACTAGGTCGGGGGTGGCGGAGTCCTACATGGCAGAGGTCTTGATGCCCGCAAACCTCCACCAGTTTTGCGTCCGGTTTGCGAAAATTCAGACATGCGGATGTATCCGTGGACAAATATGGATCTGCGTTGGATGGCAAATACGTCCGGACTGCGAACAAATTTCACCATTTCTGAAACTTCAACACAAAATGAACCTGGAAAAATTCACATAGTTATCCATTTGCATGCTAGATGGATTGAGGATTGACGCATTGGGTTGGGACACCATGCTAGATAGTATGACGCCCTGGCCTAGGGCGCCATGGCGCGACGACTATCTCTACCTAAAGTGTTGTGCTATCTAACATGGTGCCCCAGCCTGGGCGTCATGAAATGGGTCGCTTTATGGGGGGATGGGGGGGGGGGGGGGGAATTGAGATCCACTTCATTTTGTGCTAAAGTGTAAGAAAGGGGTCGTGTTGGAGGTGGCCCTTACGACCGAAAATTTGATGATCGTAGAGATGTCCATGTCTGCTGCATAGTTCTGACACGTGAACCAGAGTGCTTCATTTTGCACAGCTCTGCAATGATCTTCACATGAAGATGACATCATTGAGGAAGTCAATATAATAGGACTTTCTCTTTCATATAATATGGTGCGTATAATTTTGATGAATATGTACAATATAGAATATATAAAATATGAAACTACTTTTTATAATGAATTTAATGGTATCTCATTGTAGATGTAAATTATTTTTTTCAAAAAACTTGATCAAAATTCATGAGGTTTGCCTTTTTTTTAATCCATACGCACGACATTATGGATTGGAGGGAGTATGTTTCTTCACACTACAGTACTTCATCTGTATTTAAACTAGAAAAATGTCCTGCATTTGTTTTACATTCCATAATATAATCAGTCTCTTCGCATCAATTATCCCACGCGTGTACTCCACGTTTTCTTTGCGGGGGGCGTGTACTCCACGTGTTATATATGCACAGTGTTAAATATGTTTGCATGATATCCTAAAAAAAAATGTTTGCATGAAGATCAACCAACGGATGTACTCCAGTCCACCACCGGCTTGAAAATGAAACGGATGAAATCGACCACGACCGGTCTTCTCAGCCGATTCCTGTTAGAGCAAGTACAATAGAGATGAGTCAGCGGGCTATAAGGAATAAACTAGTATATTTTTGCTTAGTTGGAGGAAAGAGAAGAGGAAAGAGAAGGCAAGCGGGCTCTTGGTGAAGAGCCAGCTCTAGCACGTGCTCCTAGGCACTTTGTGAGAATGAAAGGTGGGCCACATATAAAAAAGTAGTACACTTTTTTAATCTATTATTGTACATGTTGACTATAAAATGGGTTGTAGATGACATGGCACTGGCTTATAGCCAGCAGCTGGCTATACTATTAACCATGCTCTTATCCATCTGTGGATGTTGGTAAGATACTAGTAGTCAAAAGGTAAGAATTGAGAGATGGTAATGGTTTGGCCATATTTGTATTTTTCAGAGTGTGAAGATTTTAATAACTACAGAAAAAGAATTCTAACAGCAAATTAAAACAAAAGCTGATCATTGTAATTCGTTTCATCTATGATTATTTAGCTAATTTTTTAGCGAATGAGCCATGGCTCTATATGAACGGGACACCAACATCGCACTAAAACCCTGTGTAAACAAAAATTATCGACCAATAATCCTTGAGGAATACTCTCGCTCCTAGTCTCCTTCACCCCGCACATGCTCATGGCGCGCGAATGTTCTCACCACTAGGGTTTCATGCCACCGCCTGAACAGGAAAGTAAAATCCACACAAGCGGCCAAGAAGCCAATGATTTGGGAATGCCGGCAACATAGCTCAAAAGGATCCACGGCTCAAAGAAGAAGATGACGCTAGATTGAGGACAACTCTTGCCGAACGACAATACCGCCAAGAAGAAGCGGCTAGATCCGCGAAATTCGCATGCTCCCATCCCTGATCCCATCGTATTCTAGCTCACTGCCAACACTAAATGGTGGCAACATCTCTAGAACACCCTCACATGCTGCATAATGGCGCCGGATGCATCGCCACGAGGCCCACGACGATGGAGCTGGAGAACAAAAATGTGCATCGAGGGCACACTGATGCCACACCACCCTCGCTTGGTAACCCTAACAACCAAATCCATCACCAACCTGTAAGGAGAATGCTGCATCGTGGTTAGATTCAGACAACACGTATTCATTGTCGACGCCATTGATGAAGCCACACCACTACCCGGTTAAAGCTCTAGCTAATAAGACCTACATGAAACCTACATCAAACATGAGAGCCCAAGCTACCATCCTTATTCGTTGATGGTGGCGAGGCCATCAGGAGGAGAGGGGTCACCGAAACGGTCACCGTCGTGGAGTCGAGTTCGCCATTCTCTCTTCTTCCCGATATGAAATAAGCCACAACTTCAATCTATTGATTAGTCAATTAATTATTTAACTAGATAACTATGATGTGTATTTGGGCCCATGACAGGGCAGTTGAGAGGAATGTTGAAGTCAAGAAAAATGAATTTTTGATGGAGCATGCAATGAAGGAGGACGAGGTTGTTGCATTTGGGAGGAAGGTTCCGGTTGGGAGGAGAATGACCCATTTGAGGAAAAAGTTTGCAACTAAGGAGGACGGGCCCAATTGAGAAGGAGAAGGTTGCAAATGAGAACGAGGATGCAGTTGAGAGGAAAAAGGCATTTGAACAAAAGTTAAGAATGTTTTAGTTGAGCAAAATGACACCATTAGGGATGCAAATTTGTGATCCTAGGGTATCCTTGACCCTTCTTAGTTCAACCAGTTAACTTCTTACAATTTAGTTCGTTCAGTTTATCTAAAGAGGATAAGAAAATACCTTAGAGGCTACCATTTGTAGCCTTAGATACAATTAAGATGGAGAGGGTTGCAGTTGAGAAAAATGATGCAATTGCAAGAGAGGTCGTAGTCAACAAAAGAGGAAAAGGTTGTGTATGCAACCGAGATATGGAGGAGTCGGTCAAGAAGGACAAAGTTTGTGAAGGCAAAAGATGCAGTCGAGAGGAGAAAGAACACAATTTACTTTACTGCAACATTTACTCGGATGTGTGAAAAGCGTGCATGCCTATTTGCATTCCGCTCAATACGGCTACATTGAAAAGTAGTGCATCAACTAATTTCGAAGTTATAACACGCGCAAAAGATGCGCTAAGTAATTAAATAATGCGAGCTTGACGCGTATGTTTCCCTGAAGTCGTCGACAAGTGGTTGCATGACAAATCTATCTTGTCAGTTGTGTGTCTTGACACATTTGTTCGAATCACCCTGCACCCCTCGCTCTCTGTTATCTACATTCCAGTTTTACTCTTTCTCCAACTCAAAAACAAATGTACTCTTTCTCACCCAGGTTGTTAGATCACTAACTACTTAGTCACACTGAGCTCATTATGATGATGCATTACCGAGTGGGCCTAGAGATACCTCTCCGTCATACGGAGTGACAAATCCCAGTCTTGATTTGTACCAACTCAACAGACACTTTCGGAGATACTTGTAGTGCACCTTTATAGCCACCCAGTTATGTTGTGACGTTTGGTACACCCAAAGCATTCCTACGGTATCCGGAAGTTGCACAATCTCATGGTCTAAGGAAATGATACTTGACATTAGAAAAGATCTAGCAAAACGAACTACACGATCTTGTGCTATGCTTAGGATTGGGTCTTGCCCATCACATCACTCTCCTAATGACACTACTAGGGAAAAGCCTATACACAGAATCTTATCAGCAGCGCGCTTCAAAATAACTCGCTGCTGCTAACTAGCAGTAGCGCGGACAGACGAAACTCGCTGCTGAGACAAATATAGCAGTAGCGCGTCCTACCAAAGACGCGCTGCTGCTATAATTCCTATGAGGCCGCCGCGAGGCTAGTTATAGCAGCAACGCGTTATAGTGATGCGCGCTACTGCTACGTAGCATAGTAACAGTGCATTTCTCAGATAATCGCTACTGCTAAGTTTCCTACAAAAATTTAGTACCACCTCGCTCCGTGAAGAGAGTTTCTACCACCTTAAATATGTTACTTCTCAAACTTTGACAAGCACTTGATCTTCATTGAACTCTATGTGTAGAATTTGTGGCTGCAATATGAGTCTTCACCTGTTCCTAAACCGGTGAGGACTCATATTGATAAATCAGATTGTACACAAAAAGATCGTTGATGATCAATGTGTTTTTGATATATTGAACAAAGTCTATTTTTACATGCTGACACATAGCAGTAGCGCTTTATTGTGAAAGGCGCTGCTGCTAGATAGCTTAGCAGTAGCGTCTTTTCCTGAAGAGCGCTACTGCTAAGCCATTCATCTCCCCCATCTCCTCCATCCGATCCACTCACACACACAGCCACTCAATCCTCTCCGATCCGTCTGCGCCGCGCGCCCCCGTCGCCCCTCCTCCGTCTGCGCCGCGCACCGTCACCTCCTCCTCCTTGCTGGACTCGGTACCGGCCTCCTCCTCCGTCCTCCCTCTCCACTCGCCGCTGGCCGCCCCCTCCTCGCTCCGCCTTCCTCCTCCGTCCTCCCTCAACTGGCCGCGTCGGCCGGCCCCTCCTCGCACCGCCTTCCTCCTCCGTCCTCCCTCAACTGGTCGCGCCGGCCGGCCCCTCCTCGCTCCGCCTTCCTCCTCCATCCTAATCTCTTCTCCCTCCTCGAGTCGCCCCTCCTTCTCCCTCCTGCTCATATGCAACATTTTGATTTAGTTGATATAATTTAGTTGACTTAGTAGGCTAGTTGATTTAGTTGACTTAGAACATTTTGATTTAGTTGATTTAGTAGGTTAATTCATTTAGTTAATTTAGTTGACTTAGAACATTTTGATTTAGTTGATTTAGTAGGCTAGTTGATTTAGTTGACTTAGAACATTTTGATTTGGTTGATTTAGTAGGCTAGTTGATTTAGTTGACTTAGAACATTTTGATTTAGTTGATTTAGTAGGCTAGTTGATTTAGTTGACTTAGAACATTTTGATTTAGTTGATTTAGTAGGCTAGTTGATTTAGTTGACTTGGAACATTTTGATTTAGTTGATTTAGTAGGCTAATTCATTTAGTTAATTTAGTTGACTTAGAACATTTTGATTTAGTTGATTTAGTAGGCTAGTTGATTTAGTTGACTTAGAACATTTTTATTTAGTTGATTTAATAGGCTAGTTCATTTAGTTGATTTAGTTGACTTAGAACATTTTGATTTAGTTGATTTAGTAGGCTAGTTGATTTAGTTGACTTAGAACATGATTTAGTTGATTTAGTAGGCTAGTTGATTTAGTTCACTTAGAACATTTTGATTTAGTTGATCGTTAATCCTTTGCTCATATTGCTTTAGGAAGAATGGCGCCACCACCACCACCATTATGTCAACTGTGCAAGTCAAGATGCCCCAGCAGCCTTGCAACTGGCAAGCTGTTCGGCATCTACTTCCAGTCGAGTTTTCGTCATGCGGCAGTAAGAAATTAGATGAAATGTAATAACTATTTTATTTTTAGTGTTGGCATTATTGCATTGTATCATTTTGCTTATTTTACACAGATCGTCCCATGCAATGTGAGGTTGAAATTCAACAAGCTGACAGGAGACACTGTGACATTTGAGGCTCCTGGGGGGCCGTACACTATGGAGGTCGAGAAAGGACGCAATATGTCGCAGATTGGAGGAGATGGATGGGCCCATTTCATCGCTCGCATGCATCTTACTGGTGGTGAGTTGATCAGCTTCAACTTCCGAGCAAAAAGACCCAAGCTAGCTGTCATTTATCTCAACCTGGTGGAAGATGATGAAGATGACAAAGATGATGAAGATGATGAAGATAATGAGGACTCACTCGATGAAGATGATGAGGACCCACTTCATGAAGCCATCGTAGCTCAAAGAACAAGGCTGAGTGAGGAGGAGGTGTCCAACCTGTGGGACATAATTCCGCCACGTGCTGACTTTGTCGGGGTGCCATTCGTGACCCGCTTGACAAATACCATGGTTGATCGGCATGATATGGTATGTTATATTTACAAATGCAAATTAATAGTGTGAATTACTTAGTGTACAGTCCAATGATATGGTATGTTGTGTGGAATCTAGTCGATGATATATATGTTTTAGTGTAGAGTTCGATCACATGCTTATTAATTGATATGTTTTTCTTATTTAGAAATTGGCAAAGAGCATATCTATGAGTTATGGTATCAAGCCTGATGAAGAAGGCTCAGCTGGACTACGCCTTACTGCAAGGGGCTCTGTCACAACCTGTACTTACCGCGTGGACACGGACGGTCGCACACACTTAAACTCGGTTGGGTGGAAGAAATTCCTTGATGGCAAGAATCTTCGTGTTGGACAGGCCATCCTAATTACTATCAGGAACACCAACCGCCCAGGCTTGAGGATGATGATTGTCTTTGATATCATCTAGAACTACATATGTGTGTGTGGCTATATCATCTAGAACTACATATGTGTGTGTGGCTATATCATCTAGAACTACATATGATGATCGTCGTCGATATCATCTAGAACTACATATGATGATGGCCGTTGATATGACCTTGTACTGCTTGAGGATGCATGTTGGCTATGCATGAAATTGTTATCTAGTACTCCCTTCGTTCCAAATTACTCGTCGTGGTTTGGACTAAAACCACGACGAGTAATTTGGAACGAAGGGAGTACTACCGTACCTAGTAATGGTTTATGAATTTGATATCTACTACCAGTACCTAGTATCTAGTATCTGAAAGGAGAAATGAAAGGGAATGGGGCAGTGGGAAAATGATCAAAGATATAGCAGTAGCGAGGGATGGCGAAATCGCTACAGCTAGTTAATAGTAGCGCGTTCAAAAAAAGTGCTGCCGATATCGTCAACAGTAGTAGCACGGGTTAGGGCCACGCTACTACTATGAGTTAGCTGTAGCGCCTTATTAGTAGCGCGGCCACCCGCGCTGCTGCTAGCCTAAAAACCCGCGCTGCTGCTAGCCTTTTCCCTAGTAGTGTGATGTGATCCCGTTATCAATGACATCCAATGTCCATGGTCAGGAAACCATAACCATCTATTGATCAACGAGCTAGTCAACTAGAGGCTCACTAGGGACATGTTGTGGTCTATGTATTCACACATGTATTACGGATTCCAGTTAATACAATTATAGCATGAACAATAGACAATTATCATGAACAAGGAAATACAATAATAACCATTTTATTATTGCCTCTAGGGCATATTTCCAACACATCCTTGCTCTCATACACATGCCATAGACTTGTCTGGC
This sequence comes from Triticum timopheevii, assembly GCA_963921465.1. Lineage (NCBI taxonomy): Eukaryota > Viridiplantae > Streptophyta > Magnoliopsida > Poales > Poaceae > Triticum > Triticum timopheevii. The sequence goes on from OY997270.1 coordinate 557,165,937, forward strand.
TTCTCTCTTCCTCCCAGCAAAATAGTTCCGTAGAGCCGAAAGGCTGTTTGTGTTCCGGTAGGAACTAGTTCTGGATGGCGACGCCCTGCCGGATAGATGACACCGTATGTGTGCAACTCTGTAGAGAGATCGTAGTTTCGGTCTTAGTTCGAGAGTGCCTCCCGAAGGGCTATCCATGTGACTATACGACTTTCGAAGGTCCTCCTGAAGGGTTATCCGAGTGACCGTCCGAGTTTCAAAGGTCCTCCTGAAGGGCTGTCCATGACCCATCCGAGGGACTGTCCGACCGCCTCCCGAAGGGCTGTCCGAGGGCAGATGAGGGTATACATCCTCGCGGTTGGGAGGTTGTAAATACTAGCTGCGGGAATCTGCACTGCCGATCGTCACCGACTCTACTTCCGATGTGCTACGAGTCGGTAACGAAAAGATCAAACCTTGTATGCAGTCTCCATAGTGGTCCTGGGCTGGTGCATAGGTCGGAAATTTTTTGTTTTCTGCTGCGCTACCTTACAGTGGCATCAAGAGCCATGCTATGCGTAGATGCAGGTTACGATCTAGAATACATGGGGATGTATGGGTGTTGCAGAATATAATTAGGTAATAGATGAGTTCTATTACTAAAAAATATTTGTGCAGGTAGCAGATGAAATATGTTACCCGATGTTCCTGTTGCTTCCCTTGAATCTGCATAATCCCGATCTTGACGGCATGATGGAATCTCACAAAGTTCTGGCAATCCGCGATCCTTTCATGCTGCTCCTGAGTGTGCTGATTGACAGATCAACGAAGTGCAAACAGTTCTTTGGATTCCACCATAGTTAAAGAAAGATGGATGTTTCGCAGACGAATGGGCAATGGAGATATGATCTGCATGGGTGTCATGCGTATGACGAAGTTCGGCATGGGGCTCGAGATTTTATTATCTCGTGTTTCATACACCCCGCGAATGCCAAAGACGAAGAAATACATGACTTCTCCGTCAGAAAGGGCTATACCATATCATGCTATTATGAATTGCCTGAGATGTTTATCCCTTTGGTGCAGCCTTCTTGGTTGTGCGGTAGTCGCTTTTATTAGGGCGATCTCTCACAAAAATATCAAAGTAGTTAGTGTTCTCCCAAGTGTAGCACCATCACGGCACCTATCTTTTCGGGGTGCGGGATGTCACACGGGTACGAACGATTAGAGAAGTGTGAGGCGGGTGAGTTGAGACCTCGCAGCGAGATCATTTGCTTGTCTTGACGTTCAGGCATGACCGTCATGAGCTCGGAACACACCCATCGAAAGATGAACAAGAGTCGCATAGAGATGTGATTGGCAAGTTGGCCTACCGGTTGAGATTTTCGTCATCAGTGGTGTTACACCAATGGCGAACAATTGATACGCGGGTCTTGTATCACTCACAATCAATTTTGAGAGATATTGATTTAAGTGAGAGCGCACTGTTGAATTAACATGTTTACTTCTCAGTGCAATTAATTTTGAACACTGTCTGAGTGTTACTTGCAAAATGGTTCTAGAATAATGGCTCGCGTTTCCACCTTCCCTATTAAAATTGAATAAGATGTTTTTATCTGGTTAAAACTTTATGATTGGTAACGTAATGTGAGGATTGTCGTCACGAGTGCCGAGAAGGACTTTATCCTATCACATCTCTGGTCCATGGAATCTAGATGGGCACTCCATGTGTCTTTGGGTTAATGTTTAGGTAATGATCTTCTTCTTCGGGCTCTTTGCAATGCTGGTGTTTGCGAGTGACTAGTGATTTGGACGGTGGAAGGCCGACCTTTTGGTATAGAGGTGATGTACCCACGGCTGTTTTCTATGCAACGGTGAGGATGGGGCCTCCCCCCCTTGGGTGTCCCCCTGATGTGACATATTGCTTTCTGGTGGTTTGTACTCCCTCTTCATTGTTGTGGCACTCTCTCCACCACTGTTGCGAAGTTGCCGAAAGGTTTATTTAGGAAATGGTCTAGCTCTAGAATTTCCCATATACAGAAGGCTTCTATGATAATGGCTTTTTATTTGGGGCGGTGGTCAACTAGACCTTAGCGCAAAGACTCCTCGATCAAAGGATACAATGTCAGACCGACTTCAGCGATGGAGCGGCCGCGATGGCGCGCCTTTGGCTCATACTAGAGATTAAGTTTGTTTCGCTATGTAAGAACCTGGTTGTAATTTCCTTGGTTTTTGAGATGCCTTGTATTGTTAGAAGTTTTTAATATAAATCTAGAGTTTTATTCGCAAACAAAAATCATCTATTGTTTTTCTATTCCTTTGAACTAAATGCATGAATAGTGCCACCATAAGAAGAAGGTAAATGTTCTATGTCAAGCGACCAGTCAAGGCTTGGGTCGATCACCTCTATCGGACGCTCTCTTGGACATGTGACACATTATTTACAGGCCCTACCCACCGGTCCCCCTCCTTATCTTCAGGGAAAGCCCCCCCATACAAACACAACAACTCTTCTCCCCATGTTGCGATCCATTTTCTCATCGCGCAGATCCTCCAGAGCCACACAGATCCTTGCCGCCGATGGCCACACACCACCTCCGTGCACCAACTCACACCTTATTCATGCCCTTCTCCCTCTTCTTCCTTCTCCTATCTCATACGATCGCCACTCACGCCTTCCTCTCCATGTTAGAGCCTCAGCCGTCGGGGCTGGAGACAATGAGCCATCCAATGCGAAGTGCTGCAATGGGAAGAAAGGCAGATGATGGAGCCGTCGGCGCTGAGTGATGTGACCAGCACCCTGTGTTGCTAGAACAATAGTGGCAGGGTGCTACGATGGCAAGGCAATGCACGATGCAACTAGGGACACGACGACCGAGGTGCTATGACGGTTACCATCGGTGTGGACCGCGTGTTGCAACCGCGTCGGTCGAGTGCTATGACAGCGTATCTTGCATGCTGGAACCACAACGCTGGGGTGCTACGATGGCGACAACCCTGGGGGAGGGGTGCACCGCGTGCTGAAACCACGGCGACCTGGGGTGCTATGACGGAGGTCCTCGTATGCTGGAACCATAGCGACGGGATGTTGCAACTATGATGACGACGAGTTGGAACCAAGGCCATAAGATGCTGCAATGGTGACCGTGATGGGCTGGAACTAGCGACTACTCGAGCTGGAACTGTGTCGTGGGATGCTGCAATGGCGACCCTGGAGAGGTGGAACCGTCGTTTGGAATGTTGCAATGGCGACGATGAAGAGTTGGAATCGTGCTATGGGATGCTACAACGGCCACCCTGGAGAGCTGGAACCGTCGCTCGAGATGCTGCGATGGCGACCGAACCGACAATGACTTGTTTTCTTTGAGACACAACTTGTTTTCTTTGAGACGCAACTTGTTTTCTTTGAGACGCAACGAGCCGAGGTTGGTCGTGCATGCGCGGGTCTATGACGGCGGTTGGTCGTGCTCGTTGTCGCCTTCCCATGCACGTTTATGCGATTTAGGGGGTGGGGACGAAACAGGTGCGTGGAGACAAAAGCGGGGAGGAATTTGAAAAGGAGGTTCATGCAGATTGTAAATTCCTGGGTTTTTAATTTGAAACCAAGATCAAAGCAAAATTGCATTCATTTTTCTTTGTTACAAATTTCTCATCAAAGCGGCGGTTCACCAAGCTATAGATGTTGGACCTGGGAGGTGGTGTCTGTGCCGTCATTGGTCCTTCGAATCTAGATGGGCACTCCATGTGTCTTCGTGTTAATGTTTAGGTAATGATCTTCTTCTTCGGGCTCTTTGCAACGCTGGTGTTTGCGAGCAACTAGTGATTTGGACGGTGGAAGGCCGACCTTTGGGGATTGAGGTGATGTTCCCATAGTCGTTTCTATGGCAGCGATGAGGATGTGGCCTCCTTCCTCCTTGGGTGTCCCCCTAACACAACATATTGCTTTCTGGTGGTTTGTGCTCCCTCTTCGTTGTTGCAGCGCTCTCTCCACCATTGTTATGAAGTTGCCGGAAGGTTTTATTTAGGAAATGGTCCAACTCTAGAATTTCCTATATACATAAGGCTTCTATGATAATGGCTTCTTATTTGGGGCATTGGTCAACTAGACCTTAGCACAAAGACTCCTTGATCATAGGATACAATGTCAGACCGACTTCAGCGATGGAGCGGCCGCGATGGTGTGCCTTTGGCTCATACTAGAGATTAAGTTTGTTTCGCTATGTAAGAACCTGGTTGTAGTTTCCTTGGTTTTTGAGATGTCATGTATTGTTAGAAGTTTTTAATATAAATCTAGAGTTTTATTCGCAAACAAAAATCATCTACTGTTTCTTTGTTCTATTCCTTTGAACTAAACGCGTGAATAGTGCCACCATAAGAAGAAGGTAAATGTTCTATGTCAAGCGACCGGTCAAGGCTTGGGCCGATCACCTCTATCGGACGCTCTCTTGGACATGTGACACATCATTTACGGGCCCTACCCACCGGTCGCCCTCCTTATCTCGAGGGAAAGCCCACCATACAAACACAACAACTCTTGTCCCCATGTCGCGATCCATTTTCTCATCGCGCAGATCCTCCAGAGCCACACAGATCCTTGCCGCCGATGGCCACACACTACTAGGGAAAAGCCTAGCAGCAGCGCGGGTTTTGGGCCTATCAGTAGCGCGGGCAGGAGCGCTACTGATAAGGCGCTACAGCTAATGCTTAGCAATAGCGCGTCTTGACCCACGCTACTGCTAAATTGACTTAGTAGCAGCGGTTCTTTAGAACATCGCTACTGGTAATTAGTAGTAGCGCTTCTCCTAACCCGCGCCACTACTATTATTTAGTATTTTATTTCTTTTCTTTTTCATGTTGTATTCATACACCTTTACACAAGTTTTCATACAACAGGAATTTAGAGATTGTTTTTACATCATAATGAGTTATTACATCATGGGGTGAAAGAACCGTGGACTAGTTTCAAGTGGATGTCCATCCACTTGAAACTAATCCGCGGTTCTTTCACCAATGATATAATAATATCATCATCATCATCATATCATTAACAACTTAGCATCATAATACATCATTGTCATATAACACCTCCTCAATATCATCGTTTTCATCATTGACATCACATAACACCTCCTCAAGATCATCATTATCAACTCTAACACATTACCACATAATAAACATATTGTACCTCATAGGACCTATTACATTCGATTAAGACCTACTACATTTTCTAAGGTAAAATAACAAAAAACAAGATAGCCCCTGACTCTCCATTATGGAGAATGGAGATTAGCCTGTCTCCCATTCTTGCCTTTCGCTGAATGTTACTTCCAAGAACCTCCTTGCGAATGTCCATACATTTCTTCCATTCTCTGATGATCATGTGTTCACGGGTTTTAGAAATCCGATATGCACAGGTGAGCTCCGTAGATTTACCTGGCAGTATGTTCAGAACTGAGAGGCGACCATGCAGAGACATCAGATGAGGCACACAATTCATCGGGAGTTTCTGTTGAAAAATATAATAATAACTTCGTAGTTAGCAATGATGTACTAGTTTTAGAAGTATGCAAAAAATGCACGAATGTCGTAATAGTAAAAAATCTTACCAGGGTATCTCCAGAGAAGTTATCGTTGTTCAACACATGCACTAGTGGCACGTATTCACCATAATTTGGAGGAGTTCGATAATAGGCATTGTAATTCTCAAGAAGAGTACAAAATGCAATCAAATGATTTTTCTCCTTATACGTTAATTGGGTGCCTTCGGTGTAGTGGGTTTTATCTACCATCTTCCGCACAGTCTTTGAAGAATCAAAATAAGCTGTCAATGGAAATAAGCTATCAACTATTTTGAAATAAACAATATAAATTAGTTAATAACTATGTTTGAGAAACTCACATAGCGGTACAATCGGAAGCGTATCAACAAGGACCCAAATGTCCATATTGTCTTCCTCGCTGTCAGGATCACCAAGATCCATGGTGACAATCATACCCTCATAAAAACCATACATTTTGCAAAGTGCTTCCCGATTTTGGCAACCAAAATGGGTTACGCTCTGAGCATTGTACAGATTTACTTCAAAATCCATATCATGATGGGTCCTTAGGTGTATTTTCTTTGTTTCGAAATTTTAATGGTCTTCAAAACCCATCCTCTCCAAGACATAGCGTCTTGCATGGCATGGGATAAGCTAGTCGAATTGTAAAATATGAAAATTATACGTTGAAATAGTTGAAGTCATGCTTAATGGAGAAAAAAACTATTGTCGTCGTTGCGTACCGTATGAACATCGTAGGTCTCCTCGAGCTTAATGCTGAAGCGCTGATCGTCGTCCAGCCGAACGAACCTGTCGCACATACCTCGATCGTCGTGGCACCAGCTACACTCCCCCGGAAGACCATCGTCGTCCGAGTACAACATTTCCTACAATCATAATTCAAAGATTAAACTTGTACATATTCTAGCACAAGTCATGCCAGAATTCACGACAAAATCCGGCATGACCTTTGCTAAAAAAGGACATATCGAGCGCCTGAAATTTGCCGGAACGGAAATTAATCAACACTCCGGCAAAACATAGGCCACTCGGAGATGTAAACTGAAAATGAACGGCCACTTGGGCAACCACATCCAATTTGAGCAACAACACAAGATATACAAGGATATTTGGCTGGTCTCACCTCGATGTCGGAGGGGATCGGTGACTGGGACGACGGCGGGGATGTCGGAGGGGGTCGGTAACGGGGACGACGGAGGTCACCTGAAACCATATAAGTTATCACTAACAACAAACATGACATGTTCAACTAGTTTTATTAATTCAACTAGTTCTTACTAAATATAAGCTTACTATAAATAGAAAAAAAACTAGTTCTTTCTAAAAATAAAGTAGTTCAACTAGTTATATTAATTATCTTACTAAAAATAGATTAGTTCTGTTAATTCAACTAGTTCAACTAGTTTATTAATTTACTTACTAAACTAGTTCAACTACAATTAAAGTAGTTCAACTACCAATACTACTACTAAAAATCTAGTACTAACTAAGCAACATCTAGTACTAGCTAACCCTAAATTAACATCTACTACTACTAAATCTAGTACTAACTAGTGGCAGGGGGTGGGGGGCGACGGAGAGGTAGCTAGGGGCGGCGAGGTCGAGGGCGGTGGGAGGAGGGCTGCCGGCGGAGGAGGGAGGAGGGGCGGCCGCAGGCGGAGGGAGGAGGGCGGCGGCGGCGGAGGGAGGGGCGGCCGCAGGCGGAGGGAGGATGTGCAAGGAGGATGGAGGAGGGACGAAAGGAGGGGAGTACCTCGGCGGCGGACGAACGAAGGCGGCGGCGGCGGCGGCGACGGACGACGACAGTTGACGCGGGCGAGAGTGAGAGTGTGAGTGAGAGGGCCGGTCCTCCGTGGGGATAAGGTAGGGATAGTTGTAGCGCGTTTGCCAAAACGCGCTACAGCTAACCTGAGTAGCAGTAGCGCTCTACGGTAAAGTGCGCTACTGCTATAGCTAGCGGGGGGGGGGGGGCAAGGTCATGGCAACTATAGCAGTAGCGCTCTAGGCTACACACGCGCTACTGCTACTTCCAAGTCAGTAGCGCGTTTGGCAGACACGCGCTGCTGCTAAGTAGCAGTAGCGTGGTATTTTGAAGAACGCTGCAGGTAAGATTCTGTGTATAGGCTTTTCCCTAGTAGTGACACACCACCTCCATGCACCATCTCACACCTTCTTCATGCCCTCCCCCCTCTTCTTCCTTCTCCTATCTCATACGGTCGCCACTCACGCCTTCCTCTCCATGTTAGAGCCTCAGCCGTCGGGGCTGGAGACAATGAGCCATCCAATGCGGAGTGCTGCAATGGGAAGAGAGGCAGATGATGGAGCCGTCAGCGCTGAGTGATGTGACCAGCACCCCGTGTTGCTAGAACAACAGTGGCAGGGTGCTAGAATGGCAAGGCAGTGCATGATGCAACTAGGGACACAACGACCGAGGTGCTATGACGGTTACCATCGGTGTGGACCGCGTGTTGCAACCGCGTCGGTCGAGTGCTATGACAGCGTGTTTTGCATGCTGGAACCACAATGGTGGGGTGCTACGATGGCGATGACCCTGGGGGAGGGGTGCACCGCGTGCTGAAACCACGGTGACCTGGGGTGCTATGATGGAGGTCCTCGTATGTTGGAACCATAGCGACGGGATGTTGCAACTATGATGACGACGAGTTGGAACCAAGGCCATAAGATGCTGCAATGGTGACCATGACGGGCTGGAACTAGCGACTACTCGAGCTGGAACTGTGTCGTGGGATGCTGCAATGGTGACCCTGGAGAGGTGGAATCGTCGTTTGGAATGTTGCAATGGCGACGATGAAGAGTTGGAATCGTGCTATGGGATGCTACAACGGCCACCCTGGAGAGCTGGAACCGTCGCTCGAGATGCTGCGATGGCGACCGAACCAACAATGACTTGTTTTCTTTGAGACACAACTTGTTTTCTTTGAGACGCAACTTGTTTTCTTTGAGACGCAACGAGCCGAGGTTGGTCGTGCACGCGCGGGTCTACGACGGCGGTTGGTCGTGCTCGTTGTCACCTTCCCATGCACGTTTATGCGATTTAGGGGGGGGGGACGAAACGGGTGCGCGGAGACAAAAGCGGTGAGGAATTTGAAAAGGAGGTTCATGCAGATTGTAAAATTCCTGGGTTTTTAATTTGAAATCAAGATCAAAGCAAAATTTCATTCATTTTTCTTTGTTACAAATTTCTCATCAAAGGCAGTTCACCAAGCTATAGCTGTTGGACCTGGGAGGTGGTGTCTGTGCCGTCACTGGTCCTTCGAATCTAGATGGGCACTCCATGTGTCTTCGTGTTAATGTTTAGGTAATGATCTTCTTCTTCGGGCTCTTTGCAACGCTGGTGTTTGCGAGCAACTAGTGATTTGGACGGTGGAAGGCCGACCTTTGGCGATTGAGGTGATGTTCCCATAGTCGTTTCTATGGCAGCGATGAGGATGTGGCCTCCTTCCTCCTTGGGTGTCCCCCTAACACAACATATTGCTTTCTGGTGGTTTGTGCTCCCTCTTCGTTGTTGCAGCGCTCTCTCCACCATTGTTATGAAGTTGCCGGAAGGTTTTATTTAGGAAATGGTCCCACTCTAGAATTTCCTATATACATAAGGCTTCTATGATAACGGCTTCTTATTTGGGGCATTGGTCAACTAGACCTTAGCACAAAGACTCCTTGATCATAGGATACAATGTCAGACCGACTTCAGTGATGGAGTGGCCGCGATGGTGTGCCTTTGGCTCATACTAGAGATTAAGTTTGTTTCGCTATGTAAGAACCTGGTTGTAGTTTCCTTGGTTTTTGAGATGTCATGTATTGTTAGAAGTTTTTAATATAAATCCAGAGTTTTATTCGCAAACAAAAATCATCTACTGTTTCTTTGTTCTGTTCCTTTGAACTAAACGCATGAATAGTGCCACCATAAAAAGAAGGTAAATGTTCTATGTCAGGCAACCGGTCAAGGCTTGGGCCGATCACCTTTATCGAAAGCTCTGTTGGACATGTGACACGTCATTTACAGGCCCTACCCACCAGTTCCCCGTCCTTATCTACAAGGAAAGCCCCTCCCCCCCACACACACACAGCAGCTCTTGTCCCCATGTCGCAACCCATTTTCTCATCGCGCAAATCCTCCAGGGCCACGCAGATCCTTGCCGCCGACGACCACATACCACCTCGGTGCACCGTCTCACACCTCCTTCACACCCTTCCCCCTCTCCTTCCTTCTCCTATCTCAGAAAGCCGCACACTCACGCCCTTCCTCTCCACATCAGAGCCTCAGCCGTCGGGGCTGGAGATAATGAGCCATCCAACGCGACATGCTGCAATGGGGAGAAAGGCAGATGATGGAGCCGTCGGCGCCGAGTGATGTGACCAGCACCCTATCTTGTTAGAACAACTGTGGCAGGGTGCTACGACAACAAGGCAACGCTACAACTAGGGACGCGGCGGCGGGGGTGCTATGACGGTTACGTTCGCTGTGGACCGCTTGTTGCAACTGCGTTGGTCGGGTGCTATGACAGCGTGTCCTGCATGTTGGAGCCACGACACTAGGGTGCTACAACGACGACGACCTGGGGGGAGGGGTGCATCACATGCTGAAACCACGACGACCTGGGGTGCTATGACGGAGGTCCTCGTATGCTGGAACTGTAGCGACGGGATGTTGCAACTGTGACAACGACGAGTCGGAAACCTAGGCCATAAGATGCTGCAACGGTGACCACAACGGGCTGGAACTGGCGACCACTCGAGTTGGAGCTGTGTCGTGGGATGCTGTAATGGCGACCCTGGAGAGGTGGAACCGTCACTCGTGATGCTGCAATGGCGACGATGACGAGTTGGAATCGTGCTATGAGATGCTACAACGGCCACCCTGGAGAGCTGGAACCGTCGCTCGAGATGCTGCAATGGCGACGACGACCAACTGGAACTATGTCGTGGGATGCTGCAATGGCGACCGAACCGACAATGACTGTTTTCTTTGAGGCACAACTTGTTTTCTTTGAAATGCCACGAGCTGAGGTTGGTCGCGCACGCGCAGGTCCACAGCGGTGGTTGGCCGTGCTCGTTGTCGCCTTCCCATGCACGTATGCGATTTGGGGGGGGGGGGGGGGAGGGGACGAAATAGGTGCGTGGAGACAAAAGCAGGGAGGTATAGATTTGACGGCCGGGAGAAGTCACATCGCACGGTCGGGATGCAACCAGCCGAGGTTGGCGCTGGTCGACCGGTGTCGAGCAATGGCCAACGAAGAATTCCAATTCAAGTTTTTTCTATTTCACTATTCCTTACTCCAGGAACCATGGAGCAAAGAATGATCTCATTCGAGTTTTTTTTTTTGAGTGGTATTCGAGTTATTTTAGTGGATTTCATTTCACTTTTCCGTTGAATAAAAAGGAGCTGTGGACCTAAAGCAGGCCGAAGACAGAGAAAGCCAGGGGACGGACACGGCCCAAATCGTCGGAAGAGCAGGGACAGAGCCCACAGCGGAAGACAAGGGCGGAGTGTCCCAAAACGCAGACCCTTTTCCCATCTTCCTGCTGGAGGCTGCCGCTCCATTCCAAGCATGGCTGCGGCTATGCGCCATCTGATTCCTTCACGCCTCGCCGCATTGAGCAGAGCCACCGCGGGGCGTCTGCGAAGGAAGGCTTCCCTAGGCGGGGGAGTCCGGCGGCTTGGACCGGTGGGGAAAGCGGATCCATGGAGGAGCATTTCCACTACGCCAGATTGGAACAGGTACAAGGGGCCGCCAAAGCCGAGCTTCTCATGGAAACTGCAAGATCTGCTCAACGATGGTTTCTTCAAGGACGAGGCGAGTCTTTCCTTCTTCCTTCGTTTCTTGCTTCCATTAATCATATATTGACGCTCTGTACTACTCCCAAAGTTGTATTAAGATTGAGACATTTATTTTGGGACGGAGGGAGTACTTGCCAAGGCTAAGTATAGCTTGCTTCTTCTGGATGAAGTATATGCGTAATGTTAGATCAGCTGTAGAGCAAGCTTTCGAAATTAATTTAGGGCTCATATGAGATGGGGGGCTGTGTCAATCTTAGTTATGCAGAGGGATGTACACATTGTGTTTCTAATGCTTCATTTTGAGTTAATAAAACACACCCTTTATCGAAAAAAAATATGGGATTGGGGGGGGGGGGGGGGGTGTTTATTTTCGAAATTCATCATAGATGCGATCACATTCAGGGCACGGGCATCGATCTAGCTGTGCCTGCACTGCCGTTATTGCACATGGCTATATGGGTGGCACCGTACTAATAGGATTTGTGTTGCATGAGGCTTCATATATTGGTGTTCTTTCTCATTGGTTGTTCTGTCTGGCCTTTATATTTCCTAAACTTGTGCTGGACCGTGTAAACGTTGCAACAATTGTTTGGCGTCTGTGTGCATCAATTGATGCGGGAAACTATCAGGTGCTCCCATCGTGGGGAATCCCGGTGCTCCAAATTAAAAAAGAAACGTTCTTCAATGTTTCAAAAAAATATGAATGTTCACAAGGAATGTGACTACAACCCCTAAAAATTTCAGGTCCAAACTCTAAATGCACATTGAGAAACAAAAAAGTGAAATCCAGATGTGAATAGTGTCATTGTTGCTTTTGTCTTTTTCTTACACTATTCATGCTAGAATTCACATTTTTGTTTCTCAATGTGCGTTTCGAGTTTGGACCTGAAATTTTTAGGGGTTGTAGTCACATTCCTTGTGAGCATTCACTTTTTTTCGGATTTTTTGGAAACATTTAAGAATGTTTTCTTTTCTAATTTGGAGCACCGGGAGCACCCCAAGTGGGAGCACCCGATACTTTCCCCGTTCAATGCAGAGGACTGGGTCTCAACCCTCTTTTCGAAAATAAAATAAAAATGCTCCTACAAAGATCTGACAAGTTGCTGCTAACCTCTATATATGTACGTGCTTCATTTCATTCAGGTGAAGGTGATACCAACAACTTTCACTTCGGTAGAGGGGTACATGGGCTCATTCATGGCTCCACTATTGGAAGAAGCTCGGGCGGATCTCTGCTCCGCACTGCGCGGCATCCGGCACGCGCCGGTGGCCCAAGTGATCTGGATCCAACAGGAACGCACTTCAGAATTCTGTATCTCGTTCAAGGAACCTCGGCCAGCTGGTAGTTACGTCCCGAAAGTCGAGGATATATTGGTGCTCACAAGTCGGAAACCGACCCGCCACATAGACTTGGACCCATTTGTCATAGCTGTAGTGCCTCCATCCGAAGATAGTAAAATTGAAAGCAAGGATGACGAAGGCACCACCACCGGCTATTCTGAAGATATGGACAATACTGTCACCTCTTCACAAGACAGTGCCGTGCCATTTCTTCTCAAGAAAAATGCCACAGCAGTTGATGTAGAGGCATGGGCTCACCCCCTTTTCGAAAAAGAAAAGAAAAATGCACCACCACCTCCCCCCCAAGTGGTAGACACTGGCACAACAATATTAATAAGGCTGCTGTCGGGTAAACTACCTGTCAAACGACAAGGTCAAAAAGAAGTGATCGCATTGCCTCTTTTTGCGGTCTTTCTTATCAATATGAAGACCAACAATCATATACATGATGCACTGGAACTGAAAGCCGGCATCCTTAGCCGTTGGGGCAGTAGCCTCGTAGAGAGGATTGCAGAGTATGCTCCAACTGTATGTATCTATTTAGTACTATCGCATGGTTTGCGTCTTTCTACTCGATCAATATGTTGTGATGGTTCCTATTTTCTGATGGCAGGTCAGCCAGGATCGCAATTCATTGTTGCCGGAGGTACCTTCAGGGTTAGCGTCAGATAAGGCGCTGGATGGCCTTGAAAAATTCAAGCTCAACACCTCACAGCAGAAGGCGGTTCTTGATTGTGTTTCAGCAATGGATCAAGCTAGGTGCTGGGTGCGCCTTATCTGGGGACCACCTGGGACAGGGAAAACCAAGGCCATCATATCTCTCTTGTGGTCAATGCTGATGAAAAACCGCAGGACACTAGCTTGTGCTCCGACCAACACGGCGGTTGTGGAGGTTGCCTCCCGTGTCCTCGGTCTTCTCGAGGACGAGTCCTACGGCGGCGGTGGAAAACACTTCTCCCTGGGCAATGTTGTGTTGTTTGGCAACGAAGATCGGATGAACGTGGATGAAAAGCTCGCAAACATCTTCTTGGATCGGCGTGTGTACCGACTTGTGAATGTGGCGGCACGCTGGAGACACTATGTGAACCGCATGCTAGAACTTCTTGCGAAGCCATTGGCCATGCACTCTTCGTATCTTAAGGATGTTCGATCGGAGCGTACGGGTGATATTTTGCGGCTGCAAGGGGTGGGGGATGCTGAACTAGAGAGGAGGAGGAAGTTGACATTCAAGGAATTCCTCATAGAAAATTACGAATGTCACGAGGAAGCACTGCGCCGCTGCTTCGAGACTATCCGCAATGATCTGCCCTTACCCGCTAGGAGATTTGATTACCTGGATGAGACCCTGCGCTCGCTCGAAGCTTTCGGGAAACTTCTCCGGTCCGAGCCGGAGCGCCCGCTGGGGAAACTCTTCCTCAAAAACGGGGGGTGGCCAGAGTTCCAAGAAGCAAGAGCATTGTGTCTTAACAAGCTAAAACACTTGCCCGGTTGGTTTGATTTGCTTCCAAGCGATTCAAGCAAAATCGAAGACTACATACTGAACAACGCCACGATCATACTTAGCACTGCTGCTAGCTCATTCAATCTGCGCCGCATCCGTGATTTCCAGCGGTTTGAGCTCCTTGTTATCGACGAGGCGGCGCAGCTCAAGGAGTGCGAGTCACTGATACCTCTACAGCTTGGTATCCACCGTGCTGTTCTTATCGGTGATGAATGCCAGCTACCAGCGCTTGTCAAAAGCAAGGTAATGTTATCCTTTTTCTTCTAGCCTGTCGGTCGGTCAGCCTGGTGTATCAGATCAAGCAATGCTCACACTCACAATTGGCTGCTGCAGCTCAGCGCTGAGGCCGGCTTTGGAAGAAGTCTGTTTGAGAGGCTTTGCTTGCTAGGACACCCGAAGCACCTCCTTGATGTGCAGTACAGGATGCACCCGGAAATAAGCAAGTTCCCCATCTCGAGTTTTTACTGTAGGAAGGTAACAGATGGCCCCAACGTCATTCACAGAGACTACGAGAGGAAGCTCCTGGATGGCCCAATGTATGGCCCCTACTCCTTCATCAACATCCAAGGTGGGATCGAAAGCTCGGGCATGCATGGCACAAGCCTGAGCAACGCTGCTGAGGTCGCTGCGGTGACCCGGATTGTGCAGAGATTGTCCCAAGGTTTGCTGTAGCTACCTAGATATTCAGCAGCTGTAGATTCATCAAACATATTTCCTTTCCTTCGCTTCCTATCATCAGTTGACTAGTTTGGGTTTGTGTGTACTGAGTCAGTTGATACAAGAAGCAAGCTCAGCCTGGGCGTGGTATCGGCGTACAAGGCCCAAGTCCGCGCCATCCAGGAGAGCCTTGCTTTGGAGCAAGACAAGTACGGCGGTTTATCCGTAAAGATCCGAACCGTGGACGGGTTCCAGGGTGCCGAGGAGGATGTCGTCATCTTCTCCGCTGTACGGGCCAATACCCATGGATCGGTCGGCTTCCTCTCCGATCAGAGGCGTACCAATGTGGCGCAAACACGGGCCAAGTGAGTGAACAATTAGTCGCCTGGTTGGTTGAAAGGACTTCTTCAGATCATAGTACAATTTGGGTCATATGTGATCTTGCTACTTCAGCTCTGTGCACTTTTGTTTCTATATTCTTTTGCAGGCATTGCTTCTGGATTCTTGGCGACGCGGCTACGTTGTCGAGCAGCAGGACAATCTGGCAGAAGATAGTGGCCGATGCAAAGGAAAGAGGATGCTTCTATGATGGCAACGACGACAACGACCTCTTGGCTGTGGTGAGCGTCGCAATCAAGCAGGATGAAGTCAACCGTCTGCTCAAGATGGTGGATGCTCGTCTTGGTATATGCAGCTCATGATCTTGGGTATGATCGAGTAAATCAATCCTTGGCACTGCTTCTTAGTTTGAGAACTAACTTAATTGTCGAAACAAGCATCTGACAGTAGGTATTGCAACTACCGTTTCTTCCCTTCAGAAGTCCAAGACGGACTAAATATGAAATTCTGAATGGGCAGGCATAGGGATGTGCGCTGACCGCTGATGCTCTCTTTGATCGTCAGACGGGTACTCGCCGGAGGCCAACCACAGGAACTTACAGAGCCATTTTTTTCCGAGAAGGAGGATTACCCCCGGCCTCTCTGCATCAAGTGATACACACAGAGGAACTTACAGAGCCATGTACGCAGATAACATACTAACTCTTGGTTGGCACTTTGCTTGTTTGAGCCTGTAGGTTTCTGTTTTTGTGCATGTAAGATGTTCTCAGAGGATGGTTGAGTGTGCGCAGCGGAGATATTCGCCTGTGTGAGGTGGAATACAATGGGATATTATCTGGTAGCTGTTTTGTTTTGGTTCTTGCCCTTTAGCTGTGTGCTGTGGTCAGAAGCCTAGCGTAAGAGGATGGCCAGGGTATAATCATGTTGGACTATGTAGTCTGATTTCAGAAATGAAATTGAGGAGCTGGGCTCCTTTCCTCGAAAAAAATAGTACTGGCTTCTAAAGTTCCGATCAAAGTCAAGATTTTCGCCTGGCTTCTCTTCCGCGACCGGCTAAACACGAAGGCAAACATGCTTCACCAACAATTGCTCAATCTGCCTCCTGCCCACGATGCCAAGACCCCTGTGAGGATGCCCTTCACCTCATCTGCAACTACTCCTATGCTGTCCAAGTGTGGTCTCTCTTGGGGCTGCCTACACCGACTTCCCTCATTGCTCTACATCAACCCCCGGCAATTCAGGACCTCAACCCCAACATGTACTCCCTCCGTTCCAAAATAGATGACTCAACTTTGTACTAAGTTGGGTCATCTATTTTGGAACGGAGGGAGTAACACTAAGGAATATTGTCGCTGACTTCTCTCTCTGGGTTTTCCGTTTTAAAAAGACAGATGATAGACACTGTGCTAGACAGTGGCTCCATTTCCTTTCCTCTGCAATTCCTTCTAGGTGAAACTTGTTCTTCCATGGTTCTCCTGTAATACTCTGCTGCATCATTTGAGTGGTAATATATCCAGGTGGGGAAGCTCCCCCCCTCCCCCCCCCCCCCAACGGTGACCGTTCAAAAAAAAAAGTACTAATTAATTCCTGTGTTATAGCGGTGATATGAAAGCCTTGGGATGGCCAGAAGGCCATTGTTCTTTTGAGGGAACTACATTACTCGTCGAATTCCCTCTTGGGATGCAATGCAAGTGTTACCGTGCATCTAGATGAAGCATAGTTAGAATGTCATTCACATGTTAGTTGCTCAAAGCTGAATATTTGCTTACTATTCATCGTACTTACTACTTGGTACATATATACGTACTATAGAGTACGTACTATAGAGTCCTGGCATGGAATCGACACTTGATGGAGCTATAAAGCTAGAGATCTGCTAGTGTATCTTTTTTCTTCTTGCAAGCTGCTAGTCAGCCCTTGTGTTTGTATGCTTGTGTTGCGTTTCAGTCTCTGTATGGCTGTGTTGCTTTTACCAAGGAACGTCCGACTTGGACGGCCTTATGTTTTTTCTTCTAATCCATTAATGATAAGAGAAAGTAAGCATATATCAGGGAAGCCTCCGTAAAGGTCTGATTTGTTAAAACGCAAATTATATCATATGAATAGAACAGTAGTTCGAATAATTGATTAAACCAGTTTGCTTAAGACTTGATTATTATAAAATATGTGACCTCAACCAATGGCTTCAGATTATAAATCTTGAAGTGAGAAGAGAAGGACCAATTCCTTCCTCCCCACCAAACGAACTATCAACAAGCCAAAAATGCTTGATAACTATAATTAGAACTATGTTAGTAATGCTTTTCATTAATAAAATCTATCTATCTGTTATTTTAGGGGAAAATCTATGGAGCATACTGTCTTCCTGTGCTAGTATCTCTCAATAAGATTTTTCTCTAAAGCACTTGCATGACTGCAGAAATCGAATGCATCGTGCTGACACATCATTGTATGAAATTAAAATTATTAATTTTTAATTTTTTATCTTACCAAGCACTAATCTAATTAGCGGTCATCTTCACCAGTGCGTTCGTCTTGACAAGTGCTTAAAATCTCGATCCCATGTTGTCATATTTTGACAAAAAAGAAAACCTGGCAGAGAACCAATACGATGTTTTCTTTGTGCGTACGTTGGTGTTGGTTGTGTGCATCATAACCATACAGAGGTCGGGTATGTGCTCATTGTGTTTCGATCCGCTTGATTCTTTTGAGTTAATAAGATCCACCCTTTATCAAAAAAATAAGTATTGGGCGAGCTCTTAGAGCTTCTTTAGCTCGCATGATTCTAAAAACATAAGAATAGAAAACAAGAATATGACAAGATTGTCACACAGGATTAAAAATACTGGAATTTTTTTTGCAAGAAAAAAATACTGGAATTTTGAAAGCATTAGGTTCACATGAATAGGAAACACATGAATATATACTTGGTCAAATCAAAGTCAAGCCACATGAAAAAGTATAATTAGAATATAACAACGCCACTAAAGATCTTAGTCTTTTTCTTCGTGCATAGGAATTTGAAGAGGTCCATGCGGATTGTAAAATTTCTGTGTTTTTTGTTTTGAAACAGAGATTAAGGAAAAACTATTCATTTTTTCTTTGTTGCAGATCTCTCATCGAAGCAGTGGTTCTCCCAGCTATCGGTGTTGAATCTTGGAGGCGGGTTCTACCACATCTCAGGTCCTTCAGATTTGGATGGGCGCTCCATGTGTCTTCTTGTTGGTTTTGAGGTAATGTCTTCTTCTCCAGGCTCTTTGTGGTCGTGGTGTTGCGGGCAACAAGTGACTTGGACGGCAGAAGGCCGACCCTTGATGATCGGGGTGATGTTACCACGGTCGTCTCTAAGGCAGTGGTGAGGATGTGGCCTCCTTTTTTTCTCTTGGGTGTCTCCCTAATGCGACATATTGCTTTCTGGTGGTTTGTGTTCCCTCTTCGTCGTTGAGGTGCTCTCTCTGTCGTTCTTGAGAAGCTGGCGGAAGGTTTGTCTAGGAGATGGCTCGGCTCTAGAATTTTCGTCTACACAAGAATTCTATGATGATGGCTTTTTTATGGGCGTGGTCCAACTAGACCTTAGCACGACGATGTCTCCACCGTAGGATACAAATGCCAGGTCAGGTCGGCTTCAGCGATGGAACGGCAGTGGTGGCGTGCCTTTGCCTCATGTGGGAGATTAATTTTGTTGGGCTATGTAAGAGCCTGGTACGTAGTAGTTTTGTTGGTTTTCGAGATGTCTTGTATTGTTGGAAGTTTTAAATATAAATCCAAAGTGTTACTATTTGCAGAGGAATCATCCATTTTTTTTCTTTGCCTCATTCCGTTGAACTAAACGCGTGAATAGTGCCAGACCTTAAGCAGGCCGATTACAGAAAACCAGGGGACGGACACAGCCCACATCGTCGGAAGACCAGGGGACAGAGCCCACCACATTGGATGACAAGGGGACGTGTGCTGCTACGGAGTGTCCCAAAGCACAGAGCCGCAGACCCCACTTTTTCCACCTTCCTGCTGCAGCCTGCCGCCTCGGCAGTTCCGCTCCATTCCATCCTAGGAAACTTCACTCCACTCTGGAGTGACTCCAGGCATGGCTGCGGCTATGCGCCATCTGATTCCTTCACGCCTCGCCGCA
The DNA here is from genome assembly GCA_963921465.1 of Triticum timopheevii. Taxonomy (NCBI): domain Eukaryota; kingdom Viridiplantae; phylum Streptophyta; class Magnoliopsida; order Poales; family Poaceae; genus Triticum; species Triticum timopheevii. The sequence continues at coordinate 557,185,223 of OY997270.1, forward strand.
TTGAGCAGAGCCACCGCGGGGCGTCTGCGAAGGAAGGCTTCCCTAGGCGGGGGAGTCCGGCGGCTTGGACCGGTGGGGAAAGCGGATCCATGGAGGAGCATTTCCAGTGCGTCGAGTGCGGCGATGGGCATGTGCACTACGTCGGATTGGAACAGGTACAAGAAGCCGCCGAAGCCGACCTTCTCATGGAAACTGCAAGATCTGCTCAACAAGAATTTGTTCAAGAACGAGGCGAGTCTCTTTTCCTCTTCCTTCGTTTTCTGCTTCAGCTTAGCTCGCTTTTCTTGCTTCCATTATTCATCCATTGACCCCGCTTAGTACTACTTGTCAAGGCCAAGTATAGCTTGCTTCTTCTGGATTAAGTATATATATAATAATCTTAGATCAGCTGTAGAGCAAGATTTCGAAATCAATCTAGGGTTCATATGGGATTTGGGGGGATTTTCGAAATTCATCCTCAATGCGTTCACATTCCTATATAGGGCACGGGTATCGATCTAATTGCTCTGCCGTTTTTGGACATGAGGCTTCAAATCTCTTATTTGCATCCGCGTTCTTTGTCATTAGTTGCCCTGTCTCTGGCCTTTTTTTATAGTCGGGAAACTTGGGCTGGGCCGTGTAAACGTTGCAATAATTGATTGATTAGTGGCTGTGTGCATCGATCGATGCGGAGGCCGGGGGTTTAAACCCTCTTTTTTAAAAAAAAAGCTCCTACAGACCTGACAAGTTGCTGCTAGGAGCTAACATCTATATATGTACGTGCTTCATTTCATTCAGGTTAAGGTGATACCAAAAACCTTCACTTCACTAACGGCTTACATGGGATCATTCATGGCACCACTATTGGAAGAAGCCCGCGCGGACCTATGCTCTGCACTGCAGGGCATCGAGCACGCGCCAGTGGCCGAAGTGATCTTGATCCAACAGGAAGGCACTTCAGAATTCCGTATCTCCTTCAAGAAACCTAGGCCAGCTGGTTGTTACGCCCCGAAAGGCGAGGATATATTGGTGCTCACAAGTCGGAAACCAAGGCAACACAAAGACTTGGACCCATTTGTCATAGCCGTAGTGCCTTCATCTGAAGATAGTAAAAGTGAAAGCAAGGATCAAGAGATAGACACTGGCACAACAATATCAATAAGGCTGCTGTCGGGTAAACTACCTGTCAAACAACAAGGTCAAAGAGAAGTGATCGCAATGCCTCTTTTTGCAGTTTTTCTTGTGAATATGAAGACCAACAATCGTATACATGATGCATTGGAACTGAATGCCGGCATCCATAGCCGTCACAATAGTCTCGTTAAGAGGATTGCAGAGTATGCTCCAACGGTATGTATCTATGTAGTAGTGTCACATGGTTTGCGTCTTTCTAGTCGGTCAATATGCTGCGATGGTTATGCTTGGTTTGAGCAGAATATATATAATGTCATGATGGTTATGTATGTCTCCTATTTTCTGATGGCAGGTCGGCCAGGAGCACAATTCATTGTTACCAGAGGTACCTTCACGGTTAGTACCAGATAAGGCGCTGGATGGCCTTGAAAAATTCAAGCTCAACACCTCACAGCAGAAGGCGGTTCTTGATTGTGTTTCAGCAATGGATCAAGCTAGGTGCTGGGTGCGCCTTATCTGGGGACCACCTGGGACAGGGAAAACCAAGGCCATCATATCTCTCTTGTGGTCAATGCTGATGAAAAACTGCAGGACATTGACATGCGCTCCGACCAACAACGCGGTGGTGGAGGTTGCCTCCCGCGTCCTCCGTCTTCTTGAGGATGAGTCCTACGGCGGCGGTGGAAAACACTTCTCCCTGGGCAACGTCGTGTTGTTGGGCAACGAAGATCGGATGAACGTGGATGAAAACCTCGCAAAGATCTTCTTGCAGCAGCGTTTGTACCGACTCATGAAAGTGGCGGCAAGCTGGAGGAGCTGTGTGAACCGCATGCTAAAACTTCTTGAGAAACCGTTGCCTATGCATTCTTCGTATCTTAAGGATGTTCGATCGGAGCGTATGGGTGGTATTTTGGGGCAGCAAGGAGTGGGGGATGCTGAACTGGAGAGGAGGAGGAAGATGACGTTCAGGGAATTCTTCATAGACAATTACGAATGTCACGAGGAGGCACTGCGCCGCTGCTTTGAGACTCTCCGCAAAGATCTCCCTCTACCCGGAAGGAGATTCGGTTACCTGGATGAGACCCTACGCTCGCTCGAAGCTTTTGGGAAACTCTTCAGGTCCCAGCCGAAGCGCCCGCTGCGGAAACTCTTCTTCAAAAATGGGGGGTGGCCAGAGTTCCAGGAAGCAAGAGCCTTGTGTTTTAACAAGCTAGAACACTTGCCCGATCACTTTGATTCGCTTCCAAGTGATTCAAGAAAAATGGAAGAGTACATACTGAACCATGCCACAATCATACTTTGCACTACTTCTAGCTCATTCAATCTGCGTCGCGTCTGTGATTTCCAGCAGTTTGAGCTCCTTGTCGTCGATGAGGCGGCGCAGCTCAAGGAGTGCGAGTCGCTGATACCTCTACAACTTGGTATCCACCGTGCTGTTCTCATCGGTGATGAACGCCAGCTACCTGCGCTTGTGAAAAGCAAGGTGACGTTATCTTCTTTCTTTTTCTACGTGTCAGTCTGTCCGTCCTGGTGTATCAAATCAAACAATGCTCACACTCACACTTGACTGCTGCAGCTCAGTGCCGGGGCCAGCTTCGGAAGAAGTCTGTTCGAGAGGCTTAGCTTGCTGGGACACCCTAAGCACCTCCTCAACGTGCAGTACAGAATGCACCCAGAAATAAGCAAGTTCCCCACCTCATGGTCTTACCAGAGCAAGGTGACAGATGGCCCCAACGTCCTTCACAGAGACTACGAGAGGAAGCTCCTGGCTGGCCCAATGTACGGCCCCTACTCTTTCATTAGCATCCAAGGCGGGATGGAAAGCTCGGGCAAGCACGACCGGAGCAACGCTGTTGACGTCGCCGCAGTGACCCACATTGTGCAGAGATTGTTCCAAGGTGCCATGCACGCTAGCTGCACCTAGCTACATTAGCAGGAGCAGTAGATTCATCAAGCATGATTCCTTTTCCTTTGCTTCCTATCATCAGTTAATTAGTTTGTTTGGACTTGTGTGCACTACAGAGTTGTCAGCTGACACAAGAAGCAAGCTCAGCGTGGGCATAATATCGCCATACAGTGCCCAAGTTTGCGCGATCCAGAACAGCCTTGCTTTGGAGCGCGATACCTATGGCGGTTTATCCGTGAAGATCCGGACTGTGGACGGGTTCCAGGGAGCCGAGGCAGATGTCATCATCTTCTCTGCCGTGCGGGCCAACACCGAGCGAACGGTCGGGTTCCTCTCCGATGAGAGACGTACCAATGTGGCGCAAACACGGGCCAAGTGAGTGAACAATTAGTCGCCTGGTTGGTTGAGAGGACTTCTTAAGCTCAGTCACATAGGAGTCATAGGACAATTTGGGTCATAATATGTGATCTTGCTACTTCAGTTCTGTGCTCTTCTAATGCATGGTTGTAAGTTCCTTCGGTTGGCCTTTGGGATGCAAATGCAAGTGTTACCGTGCATCTAGACGAAGCATAGTTAGACGGCCATTGGGACCGCCAGAAAGGCCATTGTTCTTTTGAGGGAACTACATTACTCGTCGAATTCCCTATTGATCTTGGTAGCCTTAGGCAAGTGTGTTACCTGCATCTTGATGAAGCTTAGTTCGAATGTCCTTCGTGTGCCTGGTAGTTGCTCAAAGCTAAATGTTTCCTTACTATTCATCGTACCTGGTAGTTAACACATCTATATATTCATAGCATGGAATTGACACTTGATGGAGCTATAAAGCTAGAGATCTGCCAGTCTTATCTCTTTTTCTTTTTCTTGAAAGCTGCTTAGTCATCTCTCATGTGTTTGTATGCTTGTGTTGCGTTTCAGTCTGTAGTTTGTGTTGCTTTTACCTAGGAACGTACGACTTGGATAGACCTATGTTTTTCTTCCAATCCATTGATGATAAAACAAGGAATCTGATAATGCCCAAACGTCAGGTACGAGTACATGACAAACTAAATGTTTTTTATGGCAAGTTTAGTGACATGATGATGGCAATTTTAGTTGGCAAGCACGGCAACTTCGTGCTTCAGATTATTTGTTGACAAAAAATTGCCATGCGTATCAACAAACTTGCTATCCTTGCATCACTAGAATTGCATTGAAAATGTTCGATTTGCCATGTGCTCGTATCTGACGTCAGGTACTTAACATTTCTATAATAGAATGGAAATATATACCAGGGAAGCCTCTACAAATGTCTGATTTGTCAAAACGCTGAACCCCGGGCCACCCGCCGGCTTTGGTGCTGATGCCGGACCCTTCCGTTTCGGTGCTTCATCATCGTCTGCCCATCCTTCCGGCCAGCGGGCTGCTCCGACAGCGCCGGCACCGGTTGTCTTTGGGGCCGGCAACACGACTGCGCCGGACGCTACTGCTCGCCGCAACAAGACCAAGCGCAAGGGGGGGCGCCGTGATGCCGCTGCTGCCGGTGCCGTCCCCCCGGCTGCGCGACCTCCGCCGATATTCTCGCCGCCTGCTACGGTGCCCGCCCCCACCAAGCATGTTCCTGAGGCTCGAGACACTGCTCCGATGGTTGTGCCCTCCGCTGAAGCCACTGCACGTGGGCCGAAAGGAAAACGAACTGGTCTTTGGTGTTTCAAATGTCGTTCAGATGATCATCTTTCCAAGGACTGCACGGCGATTCATTTCTGTTATATTTGCGACAATTACAAGCACCCTTTGCATCGGTGCCATGTGCTTAAGCAGCCGAGGCCTACCGCGTCGCTCGGTGGATGTGGTTTAGTTAACGCTATGTTCCTGCAGTTGCCGGACTTGCTATTCAAGGAGCACCTTGCACCTCCAACCCTGCCGACTGCTTTGGTTACGATCTCCGGTGGGTCTTTGTCCGCTACTGTGGTTGAGGTAGAGGTCGCCAAGATTGCATCGGTTCAGGCATCTTGGAAGTGGGAAGCCGTACCCCATGGAGACAATGCTTTCTTAGTTTGTTTCCCGTCCGTGGAGGTTTTGAAGCGCATGTCAGCTTTTGAGTATAATGTCAAATCACAAGACATGAACATTGCTTTTAGTGAATGGAAAGTTGAAGAGGTTTCATCGATTCTCCCTTTGCAACCTGTTTGGGTACATGTCACAGGTGTCCCACCACCTCTCCGCCATTTTCTTGGTTTGTGGGCGGTAGGATCAGTCATTGGCGCCACACAAGACGTTGACTTGGTTTGTTTGTGCCATCATGGTATTGTGCGCATCCAGGTGGCGGTCCACTCTTTGGATATTTTCTCCAGAAAAGATGGTTCTGATGAAGCCTCGGTCTCCTCGGATGTCTATATAAAGCTTAATGGGTATGCATTTCGGTTTGTACTGGAGGAGGAAGATTTTGTTCCCGACGTTGATTTTATTCCCCAGATTTGGGAAAACCATGATGATGGACATGATGACGGCGCTAACCGAGATGAGGATATGCATGATAGGGATGCTAACAAGAGGTCAAAAAGCGTCCAAGATGTTGATCAAAATTCGGCGTCGGGGTCTCAAGTAAGTGTTGCAGTCCCCATGCAGTCTACACAACAAATAGTGCATACTGCTACTCTTGAGTCATCTGTTGTGAGTCTTCCAGAGGATATGGATACACACATGCACGTGCCGGTGGTGCAGGAGTCCATGGATGCATGCATACCAATGCAAGACGAGTTGGAGAAGGGCAGGTCCACAAGGTGCACCACTATGCATGTAACGGATGCTGGAAACAACTCGGCTGCTCACGTGAAGGCAGCAGCAGTTGTGCACGGGCCACCTGCGCAGCCAACCGCAGCGGTTTCTGTATGTTTCGCTGGGCACGCTGCCCCGGCTTCAGCGCTGCTCCAGTCGGCCGTGCATCTGGCCGCGACACCAGCCGCACACAGTACTGTGCATGGTGCTACCCCGGCTTCGACGCCGCTACAGCCAGCCTTGACTCCAGCCGCGCATGCGATACTTCCTCCTTCGGTTGGCGTGCGGGAATCCAAGACGTCGCCAATGATGGAGTCTCCAGTTCGTGCGGCCGTCGCCGTGGTGCCACTTGGCCCAGCGGTGGATCGTGCTAGAGGATCTTCTTCGGCATCTGATGCGGGCGTTTGGATGGGAGCCACGACACGTCCCTCTTCACCAACCCTTGGGACGCTTCGGACGGCGCCTGCTTTGCAAAGGGCTACATCAACTACTCTGTCGAAGACTTCGACGGGGACTACGTCCGGAGGGTTGGCTACACCCCTGCGACGTAGTAACCATCACACCCTCAATGTTGATGGTTCTTCCTCGACTGATGAGCACTCTGTTGCGAAGGCAATGCGCCTCCAGGCTTCGAGGAATTTGGACCCCATGACAGGTACCTCGTCCGCTCAATCATTTCTCTCTTTGTCCGACAACCATATTTCTACCAGTTTAAATAAAGTCGGTGTATCTATGAGAAATAATGATAACGAAATTAATTTGTCGGTATGGGTGCTTAAACATATGGATCGACCGCTTAAAGGTTTCTCCGAAATGTAAAGCCACCATACCTGACCCCGAAACCGAGGAGGATGATGAAGCGGATGCCAAATATGATGGTCCGCTTATATCCCACTTGGTTGGTGAGGTTACGGAGGTTGGATTGGATGATGCAAGACCCGGGTCCATGTTTTGTGACCTCATGGCGTCTTCGCGGAAATCTAAATCACACTCCACTAAAAAGAAACAAAAACCGCCCAAGAAGGCGAAGAGTTCAACACAAACCCGAGTTTCCACATGAGAGGCATGTTTTGGAATAGCAGAGGTCTCTCAGACTTGGCTAAACATAAACACGTCAGTGATTGTGTCCGGGAACACGGTTTGGATTTTGTGGCAATTTCTGAGGCTGGCAAGTGCGACTGTCGCCCGCATGTCCTCGATCACCTATCAGGTGGTTTCGACTACACATGGCATAGTCTACCAGCTCGTGGAAGATCTGGAGGAATCCTTCTTGGGATAATGACAACAACCATGGACTTGTTGGCTTTTTCGATCGGTGAATTTCATATAAAATTTCACTTGCGGAATAGAGTTGACAATTTTACATGGACTCTTGTCACTGTCTATGGGCTGCCCAAGATGAGCATAAATCTGCTTTCCTTCGGGAATTGGTTAACCTGGCTAAGAATAACCCGTACCCGATGCTTATTGGATGGGACTTTAACATTTTGAGGTACCAGGAAGAGAAAAATAATGACCGCTTAGACACTCATTGGCCTTTCCTATTCAATGCTGTGATAGACAGTTTGGATCTTTGGGAGGCCAGTATGTCGGGGCGTCAGTTCACTTGGGCGAACAACCGATCTGTGCCGACATACGAGAAGCTTGGTAGGGTACTAATGGATACCGAATGGGAACTAAAATTTCCCCGGTAACCGTGCGAGCCCTAGAGCGTATCGAGGCCTTATCGGATCATGCACCCATCATTCTGGATTCTAACTCTACGAACCCAGCCACCCGACGCCCTTTCAAATTTGAATTGGGATGGCTCAATAGGGACGGATTCGTAGACATGATCAAGAATGTTTGGGAGAGGCCCGCTGTTGGTCGTACACCTATACAACGATGGATCTTTAAAATAAGAGCCATGAGGCGACACCTCTCTGGATGGGCAAAACACACCAACGGAATTTATAAAAAAGAAAAACAAAGGCTCTGTACCATCATTGATGACCTCGACAAAATTGCAGAGACGCGCACATTATCTCAGCAAGAGATTGAATTGAAAAATCAATCTAATGAGATGGTTGCCCGTCTACTGCGAGAAGAGGAGATCAAATACTACCAGAGATCCAAAGCTGATTTCATTTTAATGGGTGATAGTAATACAAGATACTTCCAATTGGTCGCCAATGGGCGGCATAGGAAGAAATGTATTTACAGTCTCCAACAAGATGAGGGGAGGATCGAAGGTCATGAGGAGCTCAAAAAGTATATCAGTAAATACTACAAATCTCTTTTCGGAGCGCCGACTGAAGGGAATTTCACCCCTGATGAAACCCGAATAGATGATATTCCACATGTCACGGCTGAAGAAAACGATATCCTAACGACATCATTCTCAGAAGAGGAGGTACAAGCTGTGGTGTACCAAATGGAACATAACAAAGCTCCAGGCCCTGATGGTTTCCCCGCAGAATTCTATCAGAATTTCTGGGATATCATCAAGTCTGACCTTTTGGAGTTATTCAATTGTTTTCATGCCGACCGACTTGACCTATTCAGACTTAATTTTGGCAAGATTGTCTTGTTGCCGAAGATTAAGGAGGCCGAACGGATTCAACAGTTCAGACCCATATGCCTCCTTAATGTCAGCTTCAAGATTTTCACCAAAGTGGCGACGAATAGATTAAACTCGGTAGGTGACCATGTTGTTCGGCCATCTCAAACAGCTTTCATGCAAGGAAGGAACATACTCGATGGCGTAGTAATCCTGCATGAGACCGTCCATGAGATGCATCGGAAAAACATGAGTGGAGTAGTATTAAAAATAGACTTTGAAAAAGCCTATGACAAGGTCAAATGGTCTTTCCTCCAATAGGCCCTAGGATGAAAGGCTTCTCCGATAAATGGTGCAAGTGGATCCACAATTTTGTAACTGGAGGTAGTGTGGCCATCAAAGTCAATGATGATGTCGGCCATTACTTTCAGACAAAAAAAGGACTACGACAGGGTGATGCCATATCCCCAATGTTATTTAACATTGTGGCTGACATGTTGGCTATTCTGATTGAGCGCACCAAGCAGGACGGGCAAATTATAGGAGTAGTGCCACATCTAGTGGATGGTGATCTCTCTATTCTGTAATATGCTGATGACACAATTCTCTTTATGGAACATGACCTAGACAAGGCTAGAAACCTGAAACTTCTGCTGTCAGCGTTTGAGCAAATGTCGGGTCTTAAGATTAACTTCCATAAAAGTGAATTGTTCTGCTTTGGAAAAGCCGTTGAGGTAGCGGCTGATTATGCTGACCTTTTTGGTTGTGCACATGGACAATTCCCAATTAAATATTTGGGAATACCAATTCATTATCGGCGTCTCACCATTGCGGAGTGGAAGCATGTAGAGGAGCGGCTAGAGAAACGCTTGAGCAGCTGGAAAGGCAAGTTTCTCTCGGTTGGAGGACGATTGGTTTTAATAAACTCTGTCCTCACAAATATGATACTCTATATGCTTTCATTCTTCCAGCTCCCAAAAGGGGTCTTACAAAGACTGGACTATTTTAGGTCCAGGTTCTTTTGGCAAGGAGATGGTGAGAAGAAAAAATATAGGCTGGCCAAATGGAGTGTGGTTTGTAGGCCGAAAGACCAGGGCGGCCTCGGTATTCATGACCTGCAGGTCAAGAATGAGGCCCTACTTAGTAAATGGTTGTTCAAACTTCTTACTGAGGATGGTGTTTGGCAAGCCATGCTGCGCAATAAGTATATAGGCCAAAAGGCGGTGTCTCAGGTATATTGGAAACTTGGAGACTCACACTTTTGGGCCGGCCTAATAGCGGCAAGGAAACATCTCTTTCGCTTTGGGTCTTTCGCGATAAAGGACGGGTCGGAGATTCGTTTTTGGGAAGACATCTGGCTAGGCAATGCTAGCTCCGAGAACAATACCCAGCCTTATACAACATTGCACGCGATAAGAATAATACTATTGCGCAACTGCTCAGCTCATCCCGCCAAATATTTCGTTCAGGCGGGATTTGATCGGCACCCGACTTATGTCATGGAATAATCTATGTCCCGTCTAGATTCGATTATCCCGACACAAGGTCGTGATGTGTTTCGCTGGAACCTTACTACATCGGGGTCTTTCACAGTAGACTCTATGTATCGTGCACTCACACATTCTGAGGTACCGGTGAGTAATAACAAAAAAAATTGGAAAGTGAAGGTACCACTTAAAGTCAAAATATTCATGTGGTATCTCCGTAGGGGAGTTGTGCTAACAAAAGACAACCTCGCATGACGCAACTGGTCGGGAAGTAAGAAGTGTTATTTTTGTACTCACAACGAGACAATTAAACACCTCTTTTTTCACTGTAAGTTTGCGCGTTCTACGTGGTCAGCCATCCAAATAGCGTCAAATCTGTATCAGCCCACAAGTGTTGCCAATATTTTTGGTCATTGGCTGGACGGTATTTCAAATAGGTACAAAACGCTAATAAGGGTGGGAGCGTATGCCTTACTATGGCCGCTTTGGCTATGTAGAAATGATGTTGTTTTTAATGACAAAACTGTTTCTCCTTTGCAGGTTATTTTCCGTTGTACGTACTCGCTTCGTACGTGGTGTACGCTACAACGAGCGGAGTACCAACCGCTGTTCAAGGCGGTGTGTACGCTGTTGGAGCAGGTGGCTACGGAGGTTTTTACCCAACATGGATGGCAGCATAATCTCCGGCTCGGTCCATCATCTCTTTCGACATAGGTATAGTGTCGGTCTATGGACTCTACTGTTGCCGAATTGTCGGTCTTTTATCTTTCTACTTATCAGACTACTGATGTTTGGCTGTGTGCATCCTAATTATGCAGAGGACGGGTGATACTCTTAATGCTTTGTATCACTTTGATGCTACATTTTGAGATAATAAAAGTGCCCTTTATCGAAAAAATAAACAGGGAATAAAAGGCATCACACACAATATAACCTAGGGCACCTAACCAGCCGCAAGGTGACCATCACCTTATGAAATTCATTGGGACTTCTGATCACCATCAGCAGGTTCCTGCTTATACTAATACAAACAAACAACTACCGTACCACAGAAATAGGTAAAATCAAAGTACAAAAGCCAGCCATTTACATTTGTGCAAAGCAAACTAAACAACAAATGACCAAAAGGGGCTTCTCCATCATGCTCCTCGCACAAGCTGACTTTCCCAGATCTTCACTTTATCCGGAGCACACCCAAATGCCAGCCTTGAACATTTCATTTGTTCCCTGCTCTAGCATTTCTACCACCACTTCAGTTTTCTTTGATTTTCCTGATTTTTCTGCAGAGCAGTCCAATTTTTTAGCCATCTAGTTACGATTGGGGACACAAGGGTCAGTAACTTTTACATTATCAAATACCACATCAATACCAGGTGCTTTTCATCAGCTCTAAACATTCCAAACAAGTACTTCCTCCGTTCCTTTATGTAAGGTGTATTTTTCGGTATAGTGATGAAGGCACGGAATTGTAGAGAATTTAGGACAAGATTATCCTTGGCTGATTCGTTGGTTAGCGACAAGTAAATTAATTAGGTTAGAAAAGGAATAGATACAAGCAACCGGAAGAGAGATATTTTCAAAAAAAAAATCCAGAAGGCGAGATATAGGCAATTGGGAGAGAGATATTTTACTTTTTTCTATAGGCTAAAAAGAAATATGAAGAATTAGAAGAAATACACATTACATTGTGGTATTTTATCAGAAAACAAATACGCCTTATATAAATAACGAAGGGAGTATTAAGCAAAGCATCTGAATTGTGATGTCTATCAAGCAAAATAAAGCACATTTTCTAATATTCCACAACCTTCTAGCTAGGGAACACTTCATGAAAAGAATGATCAATAGATATTCATCCAAACCACAGAAGGGGCAAGCGCCGGTACCAAGTCATCCCCTCCTCACTAAATTTTCTTCAGAAAAACTAACGCCCACACGTGTGGGCGTTTGCAGATCGCCCACACGCCTCCATCACCACTCATCTTGCCACGTATGAACAGATGACATCAGCAGAAATCTTTTTGGTTTTTGGCTTAAAAATATTTTATCTCCTAATTAAAAAGCGAATTAAAAATCCGTTTTCACCATTAAATCTGTCTCGACGAGATCTTCAAAACTAGACCCCATGTTGATATTGTCGGAGTAATGGGCCACGGGTAGCCTCACCCGGGTCCCTGAACCTTTCAAGACTTGGGGCCGGCTTCGCCCCATGAGACCTCAGAACGAAGCGCCGCCCTCCGGTAGCCGGCTGGCTCAACGGCCGGCTGCCTGAGGATGGCCAAGCACCAACAGACGGTACCAACACTGGCCGGCTCATAGCAGACGGCCTCCGGAGAGGCCGGCTCCTAGCAAGCGGCCACCCAGCGCCCTTAGAGTCTGCGCCCCTCATCAAGAGGACAAGACAGGGTGAGGCTACAGTGAAGCCCCTAACCCCCGAATCCCGGACTTGGCACAATCGCAGTGCCCCGTACAGGTGGAGATCTCTGCACGGCGCGACACTGTGGCCACTCCCCCCTTGACGTCACTCCGGACAGGCGGAGCCCTGTTCCCACGACGGCCTGTCGGTACGGCCTGCAGGCGGCGGGCCCTACCAGGCAATGAGAACCCGGAAGACGGCGAATACCGAACCACCAGGACCTGAGGGAGGCCGGCCTCCAGCAGGCGGCCAGTTCCTTTCTCGAGGCCCGTGCACTATTAACCAGACAAGACATGGTGTGGCTACAGTGATCTCCCGCCAGGCGGCAGGACTGTAGCCACGCTCCACTGACCAAGCCTGCGTCATTAGCAACACGACTACAGTGGTCAGCCACCCACCCGACGCGCCAGCAACGGGAGCGGCCTGTCGGCGCCGTACCAGACCGGTCGGTAGGGCCCACCAAGCGGCGGGCCCCAGCAGCCGGCGGAGAAGCCAGCGACTAGAGACACTGACAACTGGGTCTAGCACCCGAACAGATTACCATTATACCCTTGGGAGGTAGGCCTATATAAACCCTCCAGGGCACTCATGCAAACGGGTCCCACCCCATTAGAACTAGCCACCTCCTAGAGGAAGAAGAGAGCTAGCCCTGGCTCCTTCTACCTCTTGCACACAGCTCAAGGAGCATCATTGTATCACTTGTGCCTTAGTGATCATGCGGAGACCCCGCAGAGCAGGACTAGGGGTGTTATCTCCTAGGAGAGCCCTGAACCTAGGTAAAGTGTGTCGGCATTCGTGTCTACGCCTCATCTCGCTTCCAGGCACCGGCGACGTTCTACTCGCTCCCACCATGATAAGCCATCCTTTGGCATATGTCGCACCCAACCCCCGACATTTGGCGCCCACCGTGGGGCGAGGTGCACCGTCTTCCGGAGACCTGCTCTGGACGGGAACCTTGTTCCTTCCTGGCGAGCAAAGCCAGCCCAGCACGCCCGACGACGTCATCCTCGACGCGCTGCGTGGTGCGGAGATCGCCTGCGCGGCGAGCTGCCTCGCCGACCTTGTTGGCGAGATCCAACTCTCCGACGAGCCGGCCTCCGACGCGGGCACCGGCTGCCTCAAGAGCCGCCTTGTCAGCCTCCTCGGTCAGCTTCACATCACTAGCAAGCCTGCTGTGGACCTGGACTCTGTTGGCTCCACCGACCCGATGATCGTCGATTCCGACACAGCGTCACTTGACGCATTCCCCACCAACGTGGTGGTCTACGACGAGCCTCCTCCTCGGGAGCACAGCGGAGGAAGCACCGTCACGGAGGTGCTTGTCATCAAGAGTGGTGAGTACTCGGACGGAGGCATCCAAGACCCACTCGATGCGGCGCTGCGAGACTTGTCAGCGCCCATCCCGGAAGGTGCAGACGCCGAGATGCTGGTGGCACGCCGCGTCCAGCTTATCGAGAGCGCCAACCGACTGGCCAGCATGCGACGCCTCTCGGAAGCCTACCGGTGCGAGATGGACCGGGCTGTCGGTGGCACGCCGACTCTTGAGGGGCCTAGCCGCATTGGCTCGATCCGGCAGTGTGGCGGGACCATCATCAGCATGTTCGGGATGGATCGTCCCGTCTACGCCATGCCTGCAGAGAACATCCGGGCCGCCCAGGCGGTGACGGATTAGCTGGACAAGTACGAGGGCGACGAGCGTCTCCACATGACGGAGCGAGTCCAGCAGCTCCTAGACGCGGCCGCCGCGCTACACGAAGCTGGCTGCCGCGCCGAAGTGCCCGTCCGGCGAAACGATGAACCGCCCCTTCGCCAGGACCATGGCGCGACATCCCGGACGCCGACTGGCGGCGCCCGCGGAAGAAGAGGCAATGAGCCAGCTGCCAGCCGCAGTCGGACTCACCTCTCCATCGAGCGTGACGCCGACGGCCACCCTCGAGCAGTGGAGCGGCGAGGCGACCCGCCTCCCCCTCTGCCTCATGGAGAAAGGCATCCCACTCCGCCGCCTGTCACGCACCCGACACTCGGCGACCGCCTTGGCCACCGAGAGGGAGTCGAAGAGAACGACGCCCGCCATCGGATCGACCACCTCAACTGATCCCTGGCGCTAGAAGAAGAAGACGCATTGGGCCTGCCTTATTTTGGCCCACGAATCCGAGACGAGCCCTTCCCCAAAGGGTTCACACTCCTAAGAGATACGCCCAAGTACACCGGCTCCGTGAAGCCGTAGGACTGGCTGGTCGACTACTCCATGGCCGTCAGCATAGCGAACGTCAACAAGCACGTTGCTATGAAGTACGTCCCGCTCATGCTCCAAGGCATAGCCCAAACGTGGCTTAACAGCCTAAAGCCCCGCAGCATCAACAACTGGGTTGACTTCACTGAAGCCTTCATCCGCAACTTCACCAGCACGTACAAGCGACCTCCCAAGCCCCGACAGCTCTCCTTGTGCGTCCAAGGGCCCAGCGAATCGACTCGCGACTATATCACGCGCTGGGCCGATCTGCGCAACTCCTGCGAAGGTGTGCACGAGGTGCAGGCAATCGAGTAATTCACCGCCGGGTGCCAAGAAGGCACCCTCCTCAAGCACCGATTTCTCTGCGACGAGCCGACGACCCTTGACGAACTGCTGATCATCGCCGACAAGCACGCCACGGCCGATTCCTCCATGAAGGCGGAGATCCTAGTTGATGCATCCGGCAAGTTGGCTCCTCAGGCCCCTCGGACTCCGGTTGGTGACACCAGTCGGCGACAGCATCCAAGCGACAACAAGCGCAAGGCCACCCATTTGGCTTCCACCAGCCGGCAGGTGGCGACAGTCAAAGACCAGCAGCCGGAAGGGCAGCCAGCACCCAAGCGTCAGAAGGGCGGCAAGCCCAATTGGTTGCTCGCCTTTTCTTACGAGCAGACCCTTGATGCACCCTGCAAGTTCCATAGTGGCGCGAAGCCATCCAATCACACTACTCGGAAGTGCCATTGGCTCACCAGAATCGCCAAGGGAGATGGACTCCTGCCTCCTCCGCCTGCCGGCCCGCCGCCTCCTCCGCCCCAGCAGCCGCCGGCTCGGCCAGTCGGTGCCATACAAGATGAGTATCCCGAGGAGCACGGAGCCTACGTTGTGTTTGTTGGGGAACGTTGCAGAAAATTAAAATTTTTCCTACGGCTTCACCAAGATCCATCTATGAGTTCATCTAAGCAACGAGTCATGGGAGAGAGCTTGCATCTACATACCACTTGTAGATCGCGTGCGGAAGCTTGCAAGGTGATGATGGAGTCGTACTCGAACGTGATTCAGATCACCGATGCCAAGTGCTGAACGGACAGCACCTCCGTGTTCAACACACGTACGGGACGAGCGACGTCTCCTCCTTCTTGATCCAGCAAGGGGGAAGGAGAGGTTGAGGAAGACAGCTCCACCGGCAGCACGACGGCGTGGTGATGGTGGAGAAGCAGTACTCCGACAGGGCTTCGCCGAGCACACAACGAAGGAGGAGAGGTGTTGGGGAGGGAGAAGGAGGCAACCAAAGGCCAAGGACTCAAGGTTTGAAGTCCCTCCTCTCCCCACCTATATATAGGAGGGCCAAGGGGGGGGTGGCCGGCCCTAGGAGATCCAATCTCCTAGGGGGGCGGCGGCCAAGGGGGGGTTTCCCTCCCACCCAAGGCACCTAGGAGGTGCCTTCCCCTCCTAGGACTCTTGCCCCCTTGAACCCTAGGCGCATGGGCCTATGTGGGGCTGGTGCCCTTGGCCCATGCAGGCCAAGGCGCACCCCCTACAGCCCATGTGGCCCCCCGGGGCAGGTGGCCCCACCCGGTGGGCCCCCGGGACCCCTCCGGTGGTCCCGGTACAATACCGATAACCCCGAAACTTGTCCCGATGCCCGAAACAGGACTTCCCATATATAAATCTTTACCTCCGGACCATTCCGGAACTCCTCGTGACGTCCGGGATCTCATCCGGGACTCCGAACATCATTCGGTAGTCACATACTTGACTTCCTACTAACCCTAGCGTCACCGAACCTTAAGTGTGTAGACCCTACGGGTTCGGGAGACACGCAGACATGACCGAGACGACTCTCGGGCAATAACCAACAGCGGGGTCTGGATATCCATGTTGGCTCCCACATGCTCCTCGATGATTTCATCGGTTGAACCACGATGTCGAGGATTCGATCAAACCCTGTATACAATTCCCTTTGTCAATCGGTACGTTACTTGCCCGAGACTCGATCGTCGGTATCCCAATACCTTGTTCAGTCTCGTTACCCGGCAAGTCACTTTACTCGTACCGTAATGCATGATCCCGTGGCCAACACCTTGGTCACATTGAGCTCATTATGATGATGCATTACCGAGTGGGCCCAGAGATACCTCTCCGTTATACGGAGTGACAAATCCCAGTCTCGATCCGTGTCAACCCAACAGATACTTTCGGAGATACCTGTAATGCACCTTTATAGTCACCCAGTTACGTTGTGACGTTTGATACACCCAAGGCACTCCTACGGTAACCGGGAGTTACACGATCTCATGGTCGAAGGAATAGATACTTGACATTGGCAAAGCTTCTAGCAAACGAACTATACGATCTTTTATGCTATGCTTATGATTGGGTCTTGTCCATCACATCATTCTCCTAATGATGTGATCCCGTTATCAACGACATCCTATGTCCATAGTCAGGAAACCATGACTATCTATTGATCATAACGAGCTAGTCAACTAGAGGCTCACTAGGGACTCATTGGGTCTAAGTGTTCACACGTGTATTACGATTTCCGGATAATACAGTTATAGCATGAACAAAAGACAATTATCATGAACATTGAAATATAATAATCCTTTTATTATTGCCTCTAGGGCATATTTCCAACAGTCTCCCACTTGCACTAGAGTCACCAATCTAGTTACATTGTGATGAATCGAACACCCATAGAGTTCTGGTGTTGATCATGTTTTGCACGCGAGAGAGGTTTAGTCAACGGATCTGCGACATTCAGATCCGTGTGCACTTTGCAAATCTCTATGTCTCCATCTTGAACATTTTCACGGATGGAGTTGAAACGACGCTTGATGTGCCTGGTCTTCTTGTGAAACCTGGGCTCCTTGGCAAGGGCAATAGCTCCAGTGTTGTCACAGAAGAGTTTGATCGGCCCCGACGCATTGGGTATGACTCCTAGGTCGGTGATGAACTCCTTCATCCAAATCGCTTCATGCGCTGCCTCCGAGGCTGCCATGTACTCCGCTTCACATGTAGATCCCGCCACGACGCTCTGCTTGCAGCTGCACCAGCTTACTGCTCCACCATTCAACATATACACGTATCCGGTTTGTGACTTAGAGTCATCCAGATCTGAGTCGAAGCTAGCGTCGACGTAACCCTTTACGACGAGCTCTTCATCTCCTCCATAAACGAGAAACATGTCCTTTGTCCTTTTCAGGTACTTCAGGATATTCTTGACCGCTGTCCAGTGTTCCTTGCCGGGGTTACTTTGGTATCTTGCAACCAAACTTACGGCAAGGTTTACATCGGGTCTGGTACACAGCATGGCATACATAATAGATCCTATGGCTGAAGCATAGGGGATGACACTCATCTCTTCTTTATCTTTTGCCGTGGTCGGTGACTGAGCCAAGCTCAATCTCACACCTTGTAACATAGGCAAGAACCCCTTCTTGGACTGATCCATTTTGAACCTCTTCAAAATCTTATCAAGGTATGTGCTTTGTGAAAGACCTATGAGGCGTCTCGATCTATCTCTATAGATCTTGATGCCTAATATATAAGCAGCTTCTCCAAGGTCCTTCATTGAAAAACACTTGTTCAAGTAGGCCTTAATGCTGTCCAGGAGTTTCGTATCATTTCCCATCAAGAGTATGTCATCTACATATAATAGGAGAAATGCTACAGAGCTCCCACTCACTTTCTTGTAAACGCAGGCTTCTCCATAAGTCTGCGTAAACCCAAACGCTTTGATCATCTCATCAAAGCGAATGTTCCAACTCCGAGATGCTTGCACCAGTCCATAAATGGATCGCTGGAGCTTGCATACTTTGTTAGCGTTCTGAGGAACGACAAAACCTTCCGGCTGCATCATATACAGCTCTTCCTTAAGATGTCCATTAAGGAATGCCGTTTTGACGTCCATCTGCCATATCTCATAATCATAGTATGCGGCAATTGCTAACATGATTCGGACGGACTTAAGCTTCGCCACGGGAGAGAATGTCTCGTCGTAGTCAATCCCTTGAACTTGTCGATAACCCTTAGCGACAAGTCGAGCTTTATAGATGGTAACATTACCATCCGCGTCCGTCTTCTTCTTAAAAATCCATTTATTTTCTATCGCTCGCCGATCATCGGGCAAGTCTGTCAAAGTCCATACTTTGTTTTCATACATGGATCCTATCTCGGATTTCATGGCCTCAAGCCATTTGTTGGAATCCGGGCCCGCCATTGCTTCTTCATAGTTCGAAGGTTCATTGTTGTCCAGCAACATGATTTCCATGACAGGGTTGCCGTACCACTCTGGTGCAGAACGTGTCCTTGTGGACCTTCGAAATTCAGTAGCAACTAGATCTGAAGTACCTTGATCATCATCAACATTTTCCTCTTCAGTTGGTGTGGGCATTACAGGAATGGTTTCCTGCGCTGCACCACTTTCCCGTTCGAGAGGTAGTACTTCATCGAGTTCTACTTTCCTCCCACTTACTTCTTTCGAGAGAAACTCTTTCTCCAGAAAGCATCCGTTCTTGGCAACAAAGATCTTGCCTTCGGATCTTAAGTAGAAGGTATACCCGACAGTTTCCTTAGGGTATCCTATGAATACGCATTTTTCCGACTTGGGTTCGAGCTTTTCAGGTTGAAGTTTCTTGACATAAGCATCGCATCCCCAAACTTTTAGAAACGACAGCTTAGGTTTCTTCCCAAACCATAATTCATACGGTGTCGTCTCAACGGATTTAGACGGTGCCCTATTTAAAGTGAATGTAGCTGTCTCTAGAGCGTATCCCCAAAATGATAGCGGTAAATCGGTAAGAGACATCATAGACCGCACCATATCCAATAGAGTGCGATTACGACGTTCGGACACACCGTTTCGCTGAGGTGTTCCAGGCGGCGTGAGTTGTGAAACGATTCCACATTTTCTTAAGTGTGTACCAAATTCGTGACTTAAGTATTCGCCCCCACGATCTGATCGTAGGAACTTTATCTTACGGTCATGTTGATTCTCTACCTCACTCTGAAATTCCTTGAACTTTTCAAAGGTCTCAGACTTGTGTTTCATTAAGTAGACATACCCATATCTACTCAAGTCGTCAGTGAGAGTGAGAACATAACGATATCCTCCGCGAGCCTCAACGCTCATTGGACCGCACACATCGGTATGTATGATTTCCAACAAGTTGGTTGCTCGCTCCATTGTTCCGGAGAACGGAGTCTTGGTCATTTTGCCTAAGAGGCAAGGTTCGCATGTGTCAAATGATTCATAATCAAGAGACTCTAAAAGTCCATCAGCATGGAGCTTCTTCATGCGCTTGACACCAATGTGACCAAGGCGGCAGTGCCACAAGTATGTGGGACTATCGTTATCAACTTTACATCTTTTGGCATCCACACTATGAACATGTGTAATATTACGCTCGAGATTCATCAAGAATAAACCATTGACCATCGGAGCATGACCATAAAACATATCTCTCATATAAATCGAACAACCATTATTCTCAGACTTAAATGAGTAGCCATCTCGTATTAAACGAGATCCAGATACAATGTTCATGCTCAAACTTGGCACTAAATAACAATTATTGAGGTTTAAAACTAATCCCGTAGGTAAATGTAGAGGCAGCGTGCCGACGGCGATCACATCGACCCTGGAACCATTCCCGACGCGCATCGTCACCTCGTCCTTCGCCAGTCTCCGTTTATTCCGCAGCTCCTGCTGTGAGTTACATATGTGAGCAACGGCACCGGTATCAAATACCCAGGAGTTACTTCGAGTACTGGTAAGGTACACATCAATTACATGTATATCAAATATACCTTTGGTGTTGCCGGCCTTCTTATCCGCTAAGTATTTGGGGCAGTTCCGCTTCCAGTGCCCCTTCCCCTTGCAATAAAAGCACTCAGTCTCAGGCTTGGGTCCATTCTTTGACTTCTTCCCGGCAACAGGCTTACCGGGCGCGGCAACATCTTTGCCGTCCTTCTTGAAGTTCTTCTTACCCTTGCCCTTCTTGAACTTAGTGGTCTTATTGACCATCAACACTTGATGTTCTTTCTTGATTTCAGCCTCTGCTGACTTCAGCATCGAGAACACTTCAGGAATGGTCTTTACCATCCCCTGCATGTTGTAGTTCATCACAAAGCTCTTGTAGCTTGGTGGGAGCGACTGGAGGATTCTGTCAATGACCGCCTCATCTGGGAGGTTAATGTTCAACTGGGTCATACGTGCGTGCAACCCAGACATCTTCAGGATGTGTTCACTGACAGAACTGTTCTCCTCCATCTTACAACTGTAGAACTTGTCGGAGACATCATATCTCTCGACCCGGGCATGAGCTTGGAAAACTAGTTTCAGCTCTTCGAACATCTCATATGCTCCGTGATGCTCAAAACGCTTTTGGAGCCCCGGTTCTAAGCTGTAAAGCATGCCGCACTGAACGAGGGAGTAATCATCAGCACGAGTTTGCCAAGCGTTCATAACGTCTTGGTTCTCTGGGACGGGAGCGGCACCTAGCGGTCCTTCTAGGACATATTGCTTCCTGGCAGCTATGAGGATGATCCTCAGGTTTCGGACCCAGTCCGTATAGTTGCTGCCATCATCTTTCAGCTTGGTTTTCTCTAGGAACGCGTTGAAGTTCATGTTGACATGAGCGTTGGCCATTGATCTACAATACATATTTGCAAAGGTTTTAGACTAAGTTCATGATAATAAAGTTCTTAATCAAAATTATGAACTCCCACTTAGATTAGACATCCCTCTAGTCATCTAAGTGTTACACGATCCGAGTCGACTAGCCCGTGTCCGATCATCACGTGAGACGGACTAGTCATCGTCGGTGAACATCTTTATGTTGATCGTATCTTCCATACGACTCGTGTTCGACCTTTCGGTCTCCGTGTTCCGAGGCCATGTCTGCACATGCTAGGCTCGTCAAGTTAACCCTAAGTGTTTTCGCTGTGTAAAACTGTCTTACACCCGTTGTATGTGAACGTAAGGATCCATCACACCCGATCATCACGTGGTGCTTAGAAACGACGAACTGTAGCAACGGTGCACAGTTAGGGGAGAACACTTCTTGAAATTTTGTAAGGGATCATCTTATTTACTACCGTCGTCCTAAGTAAACAAGATGCATAAACATAATAAACATCACATGCAATTATATGGTTGTGACATGATATGGCCAATATCATCAAGCTCCATTGATCTCCATCTTCGGGGCTCCATGATCATCTTGTCACCGGCTTGACACCATGATCTCCATCATCATGATCTCCATCATCGTGTCTTCATGAAGTTGTCACGCCAACGACTACTTCTACTTCTATGACTAACGCGTTTAGTAATGAAGTAAAGTAGTTTACATGGCGTTCTTCAATGACACGCAGGTCATACAAAAAAATAAAGACAACTCCTATGGCTCCTGCCGGTTGTCATACTCATCGACATGCAAGTCGTGAATCCTATTACAAGAACATGATCTCATACATCACAATTCAACATTCATCACAACTTCTGGCCATATCACATCACATGATCAATCGCTGCAAAAACAAGTTAGACGTTCTCTAGTTGTTGTTGCATCTTTTACGTGGCTGCGATTGGGTTCTAGCAAGAACGTTTTCTTACCTACGAATCACCACAACGTGATTTTGTCAACTTCTATTTACCCTTCATAAGGGCCTTGTTCATCGATTCCGCTCCAACTAAAGTGGGAGAGACAGACACCCGCCAGCCACCTTATGCAACTAGTGCATGTCAGTCGGTGGAACCGGTCTCACGTAAGCGTACGTGTAAGGTTGGTCCGGGCCGCTTCATCCCACAATACCGTTGAGCAAGAAAAGACTAGTAGAGGCAAGTAAGATGACAAGATCAACGCCCACAACAAATTGTGTTCTACTCGTGCATTAGAGAACTACGCATAGACCTAGCTCATGATGCCACTGTTGGGGAACGTTGCAGAAAATTAAAATTTTTCCTACGGCTTCACCAAGATCCATCTATGAGTTCATCTAAGCAACGAGTCATGGGAGAGAGCTTGCATCTACATACCACTTGTAGATCGCGTGCGGAAGCTTGCAAGGTGATGATGGAGTCGTACTCGAACGTGATTCAGATCACCGATGCCAAGTGCTGAACGGACAGCACCTCCGTGTTCAACACACGTACGGGACGAGCGACGTCTCCTCCTTCTTGATCCAGCAAGGGGGAAGGAGAGGTTGAGGAAGACAGCTCCACCGGCAGCACGACGGCGTGGTGATGGTGGAGAAGCAGTACTCCGACAGGGCTTCGCCGAGCACACAACGAAGGAGGAGAGGTGTTGGGGAGGGAGAAGGAGGCAACCAAAGGCCAAGGACTCAAGGTTTGAAGTCCCTCCTCTCCCCACCTATATATAGGAGGGCCAAGGGGGGGGTGGCCGGCCCTAGGAGATCCAATCTCCTAGGGGGGCGGCGGCCAAGGGGGGTTTCCCTCCCCCCCAAGGCACCTAGGAGGTGCCTTCCCCTCCTAGGACTCTTGCCCCCTTGAACCCTAGGCGCATGGGCCTATGTGGGGCTGGTGCCCTTGGCCCATGCAGGCCAAGGCGCACCCCCTACAGCCCATGTGGCCCCCCGGGGCAGGTGGCCCCACCCGGTGGGCCCCCGGGACCCCTCCGGTGGTCCCGGTACAATACCGATAACCCCGAAACTTGTCCCGATGCCCGAAACAGGACTTCCCATATATAAATCTTTACCTCCGGACCATTCCGGAACTCCTCGTGACGTCCGGGATCTCATCCGGGACTCCGAACATCATTCGGTAGTCACATACTTGACTTCCTACTAACCCTAGCGTCACCGAACCTTAAGTGTGTAGACCCTACGGGTTCGGGAGACACGCAGACATGACCGAGACGACTCTCGGGCAATAACCAACAGCGGGGTCTGGATATCCATGTTGGCTCCCACATGCTCCTCGATGATTTCATCGGTTGAACCACGATGTCGAGGATTCGATCAAACCCTGTATACAATTCCCTTTGTCAATCGGTACGTTACTTGCCCGAGACTCGATCGTCGGTATCCCAATACCTTGTTCAGTCTCGTTACCCGGCAAGTCACTTTACTCGTACCGTAATGCATGATCCCGTGGCCAACACCTTGGTCACATTGAGCTCATTATGATGATGCATTACCGAGTGGGCCCAGAGATACCTCTCCGTTATACGGAGTGACAAATCCCAGTCTCGATCCGTGTCAACCCAACAGATACTTTCGGAGATACCTGTAATGCACCTTTATAGTCACCCAGTTACGTTGTGACGTTTGATACACCCAAGGCACTCCTACGGTAACCGGGAGTTACACGATCTCATGGTCGAAGGAATAGATACTTGACATTGGCAAAGCTTCTAGCAAACGAACTATACGATCTTTTATGCTATGCTTATGATTGGGTCTTGTCCATCACATCATTCTCCTAATGATGTGATCCCGTTATCAACGACATCCCATGTCCATAGTCAGGAAACCATGACTATCTATTGATCATAACGAGCTAGTCAACTAGAGGCTCACTAGGGACTCATTGGGTCTAAGTGTTCACACGTGTATTACGATTTCCGGATAATACAGTTATAGCATGAACAAAAGACAATTATCATGAACATTGAAATATAATAATCCTTTTATTATTGCCTCTAGGGCATATTTCCAACAGTGTTCACCAGTGTGGTCGATGACAGACGCAGCAGACGGCTGCAACAGCAAGAAGTACAAGCAGTGGCATCAGATACTCCAGAGTTCATGCATTGGTCTGAAAAGCTCATCAATTGGAGCAGGGCCGACCACCCGGAGGTGATGCCATCCCCTGGTTCCTACGCCTTGGTCCTAGATGCTACCTTTGCAACCGAAAGGCGGGCAGCTCGTTTCTCCAGAGTCCTGATAGATGGCGGTAGCAGCATCAATATCCTGTACCGTGACACGATGGAGAAGTTGGGAATCAAGCAGAAGCAGCTTCACCCCAGTCGGACTGTATTCCATGGCATAGTCCCTGGCCTTTCCTGCTCCCCAATCGGCAAGACCCAAATTGATGTTCTCTTCGGAGGCAAGAATCATTTCCGTAGTGAGCAAGTTTGGTTTGAACTGGTGGACCTTGAGAGCCCCTACCATGCTCCTGCTTGGCCGTCCTGCTCTGGCCAAGTTCATGGAGGTCCCCCACAATGCTTACCTCAAGATGAAGATGTCGAGTACCAAGGGAATCCGGACCATAGTCGGAGACTACAAGAAGTCGTCCGCCTGCGCTGGAGACAGCAGCCGGCTGGCCGAGTCCCTTGTGATTGCAGCTGAGAAGCAGCTCCTTGACTGGGTTATGGTGATGGCAGGCAAGAAGCCAGAAATGTCACCCATCCCCAAGGAGTCGGAAGTTGAGGGCTCGTTCAAGCCGGCGAAGGAAACAAAGAAGATACCCTTGGACCCGGAGCACCCGGAGAGGCATGTTGTCATAGGTGCAAACCTTGACAGCAAATAGGAAAGCGAGCTCGTCGATTTTCTCCGTGAGAATCGGGACATCTTTGCATGGTCTCCCAAAGACATGCTGGGTGTTCTGATGGATTTCGCCGAGCACGAGTTACATGTCCGACCTGACGCCAAGCTGGTCAGGCAGCCCTTGCGCCGCCTGTCAGAAGAAAAGAGAAGAGTTGTCAGAGAAGAGATAGCCCGGCTTCTAACAGCCGGCTTCATCATGGAAGTATTCTTTCCAGAAGGGTTGGCCAACCTAGTTCTTGTGGTGAAGAAGAATAAGCAGTGGCACATGTGTATTGATTATACCAGCCTCAACAAAGCTTGCCCCAAAGATCCCTTTGCCCTGCCAAGAATTGACCAAGTGATAGACTCCACGGCCGGATGCGAGCTGCTGAGTTTTTTGGATGCGTACTCAGGATACCATCAGATAAAGCTGAACCCGGCCGACAGGCTGAAGACCGCCTTCATCACGCCATTTGGAGCCTTCTGCTACCTGACCATGACGTTCGGCTTGCGAAATGCCGGCGCCACGTTTCAGCGTTGCATGCAGAAGTGTCTCCTCAAGCAACTCGGCAGAAACGCCCATGTTTATGTGGATGATGTGGTGGTGAAGAGGGAGAAGCATGGCACGCTGCTGGGAGACCTCAAGGAGACATTTGAGAACCTGCGCCGATTTCAGATCAAGCTCAACCTGGAGAAATGCATCTTTGGAGTACCAGCCGGCCAGCTTCTCGGCTTTCTGGTCTCAGAGCGCGGCATAGAGTGCAACCCTGTGAAGATCAAGGCCATTGAGAAGATGGTGTTTGACACGAAAAATAATAAAAATAACGTGGGTTATTCTATTATTATCTCTCCATGCACCAGGGGAAATAAACGTTGCGGGCGTGCCAGTGTACTAAGTACACAAATAAACATAGGGAAACATGCAATTTATTAATATCTCATTGGAGAAACAAAAATACAAGATCCCTGACTGTAGCGATTGCGGTCTCTTGGTTCCCGGGGCCTCGGAAGGCTCTCGGTTAATTACTCCCGCGGGTTACTCCGCGAGACACCTCCGATTAAACCGTGTGGTCATCTTCGTCATCTTCGCCTTGCGCTCTCCATGCATGATGATGGTAGTGTATGGGTAGTCCGTGTCCTCGTCGGTACACGAGCCGCTCAAAACGTGGCTTTGTGCTAGCCACGTCCGCCCTCGCCGTCACGCCTCGTCGGTCTTGGCGGTGATGATGTAGTTGGGGTTGAAGTTGCATGGGTCCTGCTCGGCTCAGACTTCTAGACGACCTAGCGGACTCATCGGGGTATGCAAGGGGTATGCCTCGCAGGAGTAAGTTGTTTAGGAGACCGTCGTCAGTGTAAAATCGTCGCATGCTGACATCGGCATGGCCGTTGGTTGGCGCCTCATCTCGAATAGACTCCAAGTATTCGGCGGTCCGTCCAAACAAAGGGCACCGCCTCACAGGGCCGTGGAAAGGTGATGTTGTAGAGTCCGCGTCGCCATGTGCTGGTGCTACATCAAAGGGTGACCTGTACGCTGGCGACACCATGGACCTGTGTGCCAATGGCCTATCCACCGAGATAGGTGCACCTCACTTGATTTGACTCCAAGTCTATGGCAGTTCGCTTTATGAGGGGAGCACCGTCTGGCGAACTTGTGGATATAGATGATCGTAGTGGTTGCGTCGCCTTGTATCAGCTGGACACCGTCTTGATTGTTCTGCTAGGACAAGGGCGCCGGCTCACAGGGTTGACGAACGGTAGCGTCGTAGAGGTCGCATCGCCTTGGCAGGTGCTACATCAAAGGGTGACCTATACGCCGGCGACACCATGGACACTGTGTGCACCGAGACCTATACGCCGAGGACCTGTCCGCCATGGTCAATGCCTCATCTCAGCTAAAGGCCGTATTCGGTGGATTGCCGAGACAAGTATCACACGTAGACCTGTACGCCAATGACCTGTTCGCCATGGTAGGTGCGCCTTCAAAGGTGGGACCGGTCTCGGGCTGCATCGTCGTGAGCACCGGTTTCGCCACGTCGTCTCCTCTGGGAAGCAAGACATCCAATCTGTGCATCGTGATCGGAAAGCCATGGACCTGTGCACCGGAGAGACCTGTTCGCCATTGACTTGACTTGGGATACGTCGTCGCGGGCTCCGGTTCCGCCATGTCATCTCCTCCGGGAAGCAATATACCCGACCTATGCACCGTGATCGGCACACCATGCACCTTCGTACCGGAGAGACCTGTTCGCCATGGACTTGACTCGGGCTACACCGTCGTGAGCTCCGGTTCCTCAACGTCGTCTCCTCCGGTAAGCAAGACCACCGACCATAGAGAAAGAAGAGTGCCCAGCCATTATTTTGTCGGCGTGCTCAACTCCATGACATGTCAGCTTCTTCAATGGAACGCGTCCGCAGTCGCAGCGCCGAGCTCGTTCTCTTCATCTCCGTCTCCCAGTTGATGGCTTTGCTGCTGGCGGATGCATCGCCTCCGGCTGTGTGAGGGTACCGTATATGCCCTTGCGTGCATGTGCCATGCAACGCATATGTACTTGCACCATCGTGAACCAGGCCGCCGTAGACGCCGCCGCCGGCGGCGCGTCTCGCCCGGCTGGCTTCCGTTTCCTCTCCTCCCCCGGTTGCGTGAAATCTCTGACCTCCTCTACGGTGCCTCCAGGGGCGCGTCGCTGCCGTCATCGCCGCCTGGGTGCCTCCTTGGATTGCTGTAACACCTGTAATACGAAAGATAAGAAGTACAATAAATTAGTAGGGCTTGCTCTGCTCCCTGTTCTCCATCCCGGCAGGCGTCGCTTTGCTTGCGGGCAGCTGGACTCCAGTCGGAGGCAATCCATTGCAGGCGCGCTCATCGCTGCCGCCGAGTGTGTGCCTCCGTGTCATCGCTGCCGTCATCGCCGCATCTTTGTTGGTTGCGTGCCACCGCTGCCGCAGGCGCATCCGCTGCGTGGCTTCTCTTCTCCTAATGCTTCTCGCCTCCTGGTCTCTTCGTATGTTGGCGAACGCATGGCCACGGGCGCGCCGTCGCCTCCTGCGCTGCGTTGCTTTCTGTCCTCCGGATGTGTGTTGCGTTGTTGCACCAGTACCTGAAATAGAGAAGAACATACACACGTACCGTAGAGAAGCTAGCTTGTCTGATCATGTCACGCCGTGGTGTTGACCAAGTCTGATGCACGCCGTGATTTTGACCAAGTCTGATAATCTACAAAGGCACACCTCTTCCTGATGGATGTCTTCCTTCGCGGATGCTCGGCCGTGGCTGCCGTGCGCCTTGGCGCATACGCTGTCACCGCCGGACAAGGCCAGGCTGTGTGTGTGCTGCCCGGCCGGCGAGCGGCCCGCCGCCTGTGGACGCGCCTTTCTCTCCCGGCTGGCTTCTGTCTCCTCTCCTCTTCTCTCTGTTCCCCCTGGCTGAGATGTTGTGTATTTATAGGGTTGGAGGCCAGAGTAGGATATGCAGCACCGCCTCAAGCCTTTCCTCTTTATGGTTCTTCTTGCCGCACAATCTTGTACAAAGAAAAGAAAAGGCAACCTTATACATTCCATCTAGGCTGTTGGTTTCTTATTGGTATGGTCGCGACGTTCGCAAGCAAACCACCAGTTTCCTTTTGTCTACATCGGTCCTGCGCTTAGGTAGAAGCTTCGTGTACCTGTTTACTGGATCAGCACGCAGCTGGCTAGCTGTACTCAGTTGACCCAGCCAGCTAGGCCGGTGAAGCCGGTCACACGCATATGCATGAATACATGTATACGTATGTTCATCAATTTACGTATGCATCAAAGACTAAGCCAAAATTTTAGTCCTGTACAAAGCTGGTATGTCCGGCGGACCGTAGATACTCAAATACGCACATTTACAATGCCTGTATTCAAATATGTACGAGTACACGCGTGCCGGCCGTCCGAGACATCCAAATACATACATGTAATATGTACGTATGATGTCCAGGTCACGCCAAGCCTTTTTTTAAGCATCAGACACAAGCGCTCATATACACGCGTGTACACTCACCTCTATGAACGCACACACGCACACCCTACCCCTATGAGCACCTCCGAGAGACTGAGCCGGCATATCATCTTGAGATTTACGAAGTCACCGTAGGCGCCTCGTCGTCGACGGGAACGTCTCCTCCCACTGAAAGCGCATCGCCGGAAATCCTGAAATAAATCAAGGAATAATGCGAGCACCAGGATTTGAACCCTGGTGGGTTGGGGATACCACTGTCCACATAACCAACTCAACCACAGGTTGATTCGCGTCACGCCAAGCCTTGCCAAGTACATGCATTGTTATTTTTTTCTTTGATGGAACGTGCATGCATAAGATGTGTGCATGTGATAACAAGCCTGGTCTCCATGTATTACCTGTGTCAAGAAAAACTAAAAAAAATCATTAGTAATGCACAAATACTCATCGAACAGATGGAGGTGCCCACCCGACTGCTGGACGTGCAGAAGTTCACCGGTTGCCTGGCATTAATCATCCGTTTCATCAGTCAGCTGGACTTTGACCATTATTTGGAAATTTCATAACAAGTTGATACAAACTCAGGAAAATGCAAATAAGGTATCAGGATGTTCAGAAAACATCACTTACATTTGCATATATTTTTTATTCACGAAAAAAATATTGTTTATACCTATTTATTTTTAATAATGTTAATAACATTAATTACCTCGGGTAGTTTAAATGATGCTTTTGTCCTGAATGCAAATGATTTGCCTATAAAGGTAATGTTTATATGAACATTTTGATATCTTATTTGCATTTTTCTGAGTTCATATGAATTAGTTATGAATTTTCAAAGTTTTGGTCAAACGGTCAAAGGGCATTCGAGGGACTTCGATGGAAAAAGTAAGGGCAAAACTGAGCAAGATCGGAAAGTAAGGGCAAAACCCGTGGGTAGGAACCAACTAAGGGTAAAAATGCAATTGTTCCTTGATCGTATCTACTATATGACTCATACTCGACCTTTCGGTCTCTTGTGTTCCGAGGCCATGTCTGTACATGCTATGCTCGTAGTCAACCTAAGTGTTTCGCGCGTGTAAATCTGGCTTACACCCGTTGTATGTGAATGTTAGAATCTACCACACCCGATCATCACGTGGTGCTTCGAAACGACGAACTTTCGCAACGGTGCATAGTTAGGAGGAACACTTTCTTGAAATTTTAATGAGGGATCATCTTATTTACTACCGTCGTTCTAAGCAAATAAGATGTATAGACATGATAAACATCACATGCAATCAAATAGTGACATGATATGGCCAATATCATTTTGCTCCTTTTGATCTCCATCCTCGGGGCTCCATGATCATCATCGTCACCGGCATGACACCATGATCTCCATCATCATGATCTCCATCATCGTGTCTCCATGAAGTTGTCTCGCCAACTTATTACTTCTACTACTATGGCTACCGCTTAGCAATAAAGTAAAGAATTACATGGCGTTGTTCAATGACACGCAGGTCATACAATAAATAAAGACAACTCCTATGGCTCCTGCCGGTTGTCATACTCATCGACATGCAAGTCGTGATTCCTATTACAAGAACATGATCAATCTCATACATCACATATCATTCATCACATTCCTTTTTGGCCATATCATATCACATAGCATACCCTGCAAAAACAAGTTAGACGTCCTCTAATTGTTGTTTGCATGTTTTACGTGGCTGCTATGGGTTTCTAGCAAGAACATTTCTTACCTACGCAAAAGCCACAACGTGATATGCCAATTGCTATTTACCCTTCATAAGGACCCTTTTCATCGAATCCGATCAGACTAAAGTGGGAGAGACTAGCACCCGCTAGCCACCTTATGCAACAAGTGCATGTCAGTCAGTGGAACATGTCTCACGTAAGTGTACGTGTAAGGTCGGTCCGGGCCGCTTCATCCCACAATGCCGCCGAATCAAGATTGGACTAGTAACGATAAGCATATTGAACAAAATCAACACCCACAACTACTTTGTGTTCTACTTTTGCAAAGAATCTACGCATAGACCTAGCTCATGATGCCACTGTTGGGGAACGTAGCAGAAATTCAAAATTTTCCTATGAGTCACCAAGATCTATATATGGAGAGACTAGCAACGAGGGGAAGGTGTCACGACCGGTTTTCCGGGTATTAATTTCCAGAAAATGGCCGTTGTGCTCACCAGCCCAAGGATTACTGTTAGCTGATGAGGCACCAAATTGATACAGAAATTCGAAGCAAAATACAAAATATGTAGTACAAGACCATTCTGGCCTATGAGTACAACATTTCTAGAGGTTGATGGAAGAAGCGGTTTGTGGATCATCGGTGTCTATGGGACTCCATTTCCCAACAGGAACAGCTGACCAGGTTAACTCCTATCTTCACGAGGCTGCTATCACCGTTGCTTAGGTTCCGGGGCTGTCGTCGCAATGCTCCTCTCCGTGCAGGAAATCTGGCCAAGACAATAGCCAGGGACAAGCCAGTGAGTACTTTGAATGTACTCGCAAACATTATGAACACGGGTATAATATAAATGATAATCGTGCGCTGAAATATTCTATGATCACATCGTCAGTCATAAAATAAAATCTCTGATGCATGCAAGCAGGTTATTTATATGCAACACGAATAAGCAATAATGGAGTGGAAATAAAATGCCGCAGTCGGGCGTCGGTGCGACACCACATAAAGGGCATATAAAGTAAATAAATAACAAGCAATGCCACAGTCGGGCGTCTCAGCGACACCACATAAAGGGCTTATAAAGTAAATAAATAACAAGCAAATGCCACAGTCAGGCGTCTCAACGACACCACATAAAGGGCTTATAAAGTAAATAATCACAATGAATATCCATGAGGTAGAACCGTCCCAGGGATACTCAATAATTCAAATAATATAATGGGTTAGTCCAAAATAAACATAACATAATTATCACAAGTCATCAGTCATGATCCACGTTCTGGTTTACTAGTTTCTCCTCCAAAGACCGACACTAAGACCGACACTTGACCCATCCCAGACTGTAGTCCTTAACCATGGATACGGCTATTCGAATAGATTTAATCTCTGCAAAGGGTGTACTCTTTACCCACGAGTAACGGATTCCTTTAGTCCATCCGGACTAATTCCGTCTACGGTCTTTTAATTGAAAACACACCTGACTTGCACAGACCAGCTTAACTCACCGGTGTCTGGAATCACCCATGACACCTGTCAAGCAAAACTCTAAGTGGGGAGGCTACAACCTCGCGTAGCATGGGATCAAATTTATACCGCGCGCTCTAAGGGGTGCCCCCTCTCGGTCCCAACCGGAAACACCCATGCCCCCGGACCAGGTGGCCTGCCTACCGGCTACAACCGGTATCTTCCACCATGGCCTCTCTATACGGTGTGTGCTTGAAAGGGGTTGACGACTTACTGAACCGTACCCTACCTGTTGTAGGGAAAAGTGGTAGTACGAAACAAGTATGGGGTTTACTGGAACAAGACTCGATCTACAGTCGACTCAGGAGGTTTATGAATTCCCTGCATGATATGTGTAACCAATATATATTTCAACCAACAGAATCACCGCTCATTATACCTTACTATGCCATACCGGACATAACCGTCCCGACAGAGACCGCCGACAAGCTCACGCCTACCCAAGGTAGAGGCTTTCCCGGATTCCTTTCCGGCATGCATGCAAGGCACATGAGGATGATTACCATCACAAGTATATTCATTTCCAACAGCAAGGAAATCACTAATATGCATTCATGCAAAGGATCGTATCACCACATAAAATAACAAGTTTTCCGAAATTAGGTGGTGTTATAATCGTGTCAACCAACACATCAAAAATATTATGCCAGGGTTCAGGATGCTTGCCTTCAAGTTGTGGGGAGGCAGGGTGCACTCCAAAATCTTTGAAGGCTTTCTCCTCTCTCCAAAATCCTATTTAAAATATTTTTGAATCAATATATAGTTTCAAAAACAGTACCAAAAAGTTGTCTGAATTTTTTTGAAATAAATCTTAAAATAAATTAGGCAAAATCTGAGAGAGGTAGGAAAAAGAATCAACTCATTTGGAGTTATAATTAAAAAGTTATAGCTAGTCAAAGTTTTGGTAAAAATCTGTTTTAAAAAAACAGAAAAAGAAAACGTTTCAAACGAGATTACGCTTTCGGTCAGAGGAGGCGTACTTGAGGTTTTACGCCTCCACTTATCCAGCGTGGACCGCGCGGGGAGTCACTGACAGTGGGTCCAGGGGGCCCACTAGTCATGTTTGACTGGTCTCCACTCCCTCTTCTTCCTCTGCTCGAGCAGAGGCGGGGCTCCGGCGTTCGTCGCCGGCGAACGGCGGTTCCTCGCGGGAGCCGAGGGCGGGGATGGATCCGCGGATCTAGGGCGGTCCGTCCGATGGTTGTAGGGTCGACGGGGGTGGAGAGAATCGCCGGCGGCGAGCTCTGCGGCGGAGGGAAAGCTTCGGTGGATTTGGGGGCTCGGGCTAGGGTGATGCTCCGTCATAGTTGGGGGTCTGGGCGGCTCCGCAAGACGACGAGGAGCCGAGTGGTGGTGATGGAAGGGTGGGGAAGGCCCTGGTGGCGCCGGGGTGAACCGGAACGAGGCGTCGGCCGAGCTGACCAGAGAGGTTGAAGACGGCCTTCTCCTCTTCAATTGATGGCAATGGGGGCACTAGGGGGACGGTGTGAGGCTGCCTGGGTGCTCGGAGGATCTTGGGGGCTTCCTTTTATAGCACAACCATGTCGGTTCACGGCGGCCGTGGATCAGCTCGTCGGCGGACCGCCCTACTGTGCTGCAGGGCGACGTGGCGGTGGTTGGCTAGCTCCAGGGGCTAACGATGACCACTCCACTGTCGAAGGAGGCGAGCTCGCGCACTGTGGTGGTTTGGGCGGTGCCGCCCATGGCGGTGGCGGATGCGGCCGTAGGCGTGCCGCCAAGAGGCTTGCTGGCAACGCTGCAGGGGGCGAGGGAGCGGTCGGGGCTTCTAGCGTGACGTGGCGAAGGGAGAGGATCAGGATGAGCTCGGGGAAACTTATCCAGGGGGCGTGCTGGCTCGGACGCGAGCACGTGCAAAATGCGCGCTCTGCTCGTGCTCTGGGCGTGCACGGCACTTGCTCGACGAAATGCCAGGGCGACCAAAAAAATTGCTAGAGAGCTAATGCAAATCCTCAGGCCTAGGTTAGAGATAGAATGAAGGCTACTAGACAAATTGGTTTGGGACCAGGGAAAAGTTCACAACACAAAACCTTCAACCATGCCAAAACTGTCCATGCACACAGGGTGTTTGGCAAAATGCCAGAGGCATCTAGGAAGTACTTGGGGTGGTCAAATCTTCCAGAGTGGGGTCTCTTTAGATGCATGAGAGGGTGGTGAGGTTAGTTTGCCTAATGGAGAAACTTGTTAGTGCAAGTTTTGCAGAACTTCAATTTTGGACAGGAGGTAAATGGCATTATTTCAGGAACCAAAAATATTCCAATGAGCCCATCCTCCTGGACATAAGGGTTTTGTAGGGTGTGCTATAAGCAGGAGAAAGGATCAAGGGCAAAAGAGCAAGCAAAAATATGGTTGCTGTACAAACCATCAAGTTGGACCAGAATGAAAGTGAGGTTGATACACTCAAATTTTTCAAAGAACATCACTGAGTTTTTGCATAAAGTTGAATCATATGCTACTACTAACATCCCATAATTTTGGTGGAAGCTAGAAAGAAATATTTAAATAGGCTGTAGTGCAAATTTGCCCACTGGACCAGATTTGAAAACTTGGTGTAGAACTCCAAATATCCAATGAATGAAATATATTTTTGCATAAAAGTGATTTAGAAGCATCACATGACATCTCCAAATTTTGGTGGGATTTTTAAATAAATTTATAAAAGGGTTGCAGTGCAAATGGGGTCCTAAACTTATGAAAAACCATTTTAGAGAGATAAAGCTCAGGGATAAATAATTATATAAATAATCCAACTGATAAAAGAATTGTTTTATTTGAGAGTGTAAATGAGTCCAATAATAATTGGAAAGTTTTTACTAGGGGTGAAAACTCCACAACTTCGGGGAAAAGAGAGGCTCTGAGATCAAGAATAAATCCAAAAAAAATAAAAATTTAATTTCCTGGCAAAATTTTTATTAATAAAACAAGGTTAAAATTTTTGGGGTGTCACAACACTACCCCCCTAAAAAAATCTCGTCCTCGAGATTTGTTAAGAGTTGTTTTGAAAATATCTTTCCTGTGAGCTGGAACCAAAAGATTT
The DNA here is from genome assembly GCA_963921465.1 of Triticum timopheevii. NCBI lineage: Eukaryota > Viridiplantae > Streptophyta > Magnoliopsida > Poales > Poaceae > Triticum > Triticum timopheevii. The sequence continues at coordinate 557,220,431 of OY997270.1, forward strand.
TATTCATAGCACAAACTTGCGTCGTCGAGGTTGTCAGCTACGCCCGGGATAAAAAAAATGCAATCGCACATCAACATACTCATGCATGGCTACTATTAAAAATAGGAGCGCACAAGCAAACAACATTTAATTATGGCGATACAGGGTCAGAATATTACAAGGCGAGGACATTCTAACACTCGGTACCATTCGAGCGACTCTAGTCTACCTCGTTCATATCTAAGCGGGCTTGCCTTGCGGACGTCGAGGTTTCTCCACGGTTTTCACCGTCGTGATCTGCGGGAGGGGGTTGAGGGGCTACAGGGTCGGGGTAGCGATGATGACCATCTCGGGGATTGTTGGCCACAATCCCGTTGGAGCGTGTTCCCAAAAGGCGACGAAGCACTTCTGGGGTCATCAAGGTATTTGGGTTGATGGCCGGGGCTGACCTCAAGATCTCGATTGGTTGTTCGAACAGCATGACTGGGTTGTCGGCATCGGGTTCATCTTCTCCTCTTGCTGGGTTGAGACTAGCGTGCCCTTTTTATAGAAAAAGGGGACGGAGTCTTCCTTCGCACGCTTGCGAATAAGACAGATTATGTGTCGATCACTGGCATGTGATCGACAGGCTAGGCTGATAGGTTGGGCACCGACTGCCAAAAGGTGTCGGGTCACTGTGTGGCTGTCTTGCATGGGAAGCTTGGCTGGGTTAGGTTAAGGTCTGGTGGGTTGGTTTGCCTAAGATTTTCGACCTGACTAAGATAGGATTAGCCAATGGTCAGCCTGGCTCTGATACCAAGTTTGTCACGACCGGTTTCCGGGTATTAATTTCCAGAAAATGGCCGTTGTGCTCACCAGCCCCAGGATTACTGTTAGCTGATGAGGCACCAAATTGATACAGAAATTCCAAGCAAAATACAAAATATGTAGTACAAGACCATTCTGGCCTATGAGTACAACAAGTGATTTCTAGAGGTTGATGGCGGAAGCGGTTTGTGGATCATCGGTGTCTATGGGACTCCATTTCCCAACAGGAATAGCTGACCAGGTTAACTCCTATCTTCACGAGGCTGCTATCACCGTTGCTTAGGTTCCGAGGCTGTCGTCGCAATGCTCCTCTCCGTGCAGGAAATCTGGCCAAGACAATAGCCAGGGACAAGCCAGTGAGTACTTTGAATGTACTCGCAAACATTATGAACACGGGTATAATATAAATGATAATCGTGCGCTGAAATATTCTATGATCACATCGTCAGTCATAAAATAAAATCTCTGATGCATGCAAGCAGGTTATTTATATGCAACACGAATAAGCAATAATGGAGTGGAAATAAAATGCCGCAGTCGGGCGTCGGTGCGACACCACATAAAGGGCATATAAAGTAAATAAATAACAAGCAATGCCACAGTCGTGCGTCTTAGCGACACTACATAAAGGGCTTATAAAGTAAATAAATAACAAGCAAATGCCACAGTCAGGCGTCTCAGCGACACCACATAAAGGGCTTATAAAGTAAATAATCACAATGAATATCCATGAGGTAGAACCGTCCCAGGGATACTCAATAATTCAAATAATATAATGGGTTAGTCCATAATAAACATAACATAATTATCACAAGTCATCAGTCATGATCCACGTTCTGGTTTACTAGTTTCTCCTCCGAAGACCGACACTAAGACCGACAATTGACCCATCCCAGACTGTAGTCCTCAGTAATGGATTCATTTAGTCCATCGGGACTAATTCCGTCTACGGTCTTTTAATTGAAAACACACCTGACTTGCACACACCAGCTTAACTCACCGGTGTCTGGAATCACCCATGACACCTGTCAAGCAAAACTCAAAGTGGGGAGGCTACAACCTCGCGTAGCATGGGATCAAATTTATACCGCGCGCTCTAAGGGGTGCCCCCCTCTCGGTCCCAACCGGAAACACCCATGCCCCCGGACCAGGTGGCCTGCCTACCGGCTACAACCGGTATTTTCCACCATGGCCTCTCTGTACGGTGTGTGCTTGAAAGGGGTTGACGACTTACTGAACCGTACCCTACCTGTTGTAGGGACAAGTGGTAGTATGAAACAAGTATGGGGGTTACTAGAACAAGACTCGATCTACGGTCGACTCAGGAGGTTTATGAATTCCCTGCATGATATGTGTAACCAATATATATTTCAACCAACAGAATCACCGCTCATTATACCTTACTATGCCATACCGGACATAACCGTCCCAACGGAGACCGCCGACAAGCTCACGCCTACCCAAGGCAGAGGCTTTCCCGGATTCCTTTCCGGCATGCATGAAAGGCACATGAGGATGATTACCATCACAAGTATATTCATTTCCAACAGCAAGGAAATCACTAATATGCATTCATGCAAAGGATCGTATCACCACATAAAATAACGAGTTTTCCGAAATAAGGTGGTGTTATAATCGTGTCAACCAACACATCAGAAATATTATGCCAGGGTTCAGGATGCTTGCCTTCAAGTTGTGGGGAGGCAGGGTGCACTCCAAAATCTTTGAAGGCTTTCTCCTTGATGGAGTCATGTACCTAGGGTAGGGTCATAGACCTGATCTAAGTACCCTACCCAAGGACACCATTATTAGAAGAGACTACCTTCCAGTCGACCAAGGAGGACTTCACTCGACAGACTCGAAGGACTCGACCACGAAGATTCACTCGACCACCAGAAGGTCAAGAAGCACTCTGTACCGTAACGGTCTGCAATTAAGTAGACTTTATGGTATTTAAGACACTTTATGTGAGGCGTTACCAGTAACGCCCAGACTTAATGTACTTTAAACCCCGCATTACTGAGGGCCGGAGGGGTCTGGCAGACACTATATAAGCCACCCCCACCTCAGTATAAAGGGTTCGCACCCCTGTAATCCTTACACACATAATCCACTCGACCGCCTCCGGGCTCCGAGACATAGGGCTATTACTTCCTCCGAGAAGGGCCTGAACTCGTACATCTCCTGTGTTTACAACTGCTCCATAGCTAGGACCTTGCCTCTCCATACCTACCCCCACTCTACTGTCAGACTTAGAACCACGACAGTTGGCGCCCACCGTGGGGCAGGTGTCTTAGCGATTTTTTGGAGAAGTTGCAGTTCTTCCGAGTACTTTCATCATGGTTGCTGGTGGAGTTCTGGTCGAGGGCCGTGAGATCCGTCTCGGCGCTCTCACCTTCGTCTCTGACGACTCCGCTTGGCTCCAAGAGGCACCACTCGACGTTGATGCGTTCCCCGTCCATGGTGCGACGCATTTTCGCGCATGTGTCCGCGGCATTCTGCTGCGGCAACCGTCGACTCCATATCGGTCGACTCCCCTATTGGTCGCCCTCCCAGTCTCCCACCAGCGCAAGCGCTCTGGTCAGTCGAGGCTCCAGCGGTGAGTAAGGCATGCGGTGGCTCGCTAGACGGCCACCACCCAAGTCGCGGCAATCGAGCCTGACGAATCTCTCTATGGCCTGTTCGATCTGTCGACTGGCTCCGTAGAGACTGCATCCGAGTGCGATAGCAGTGATCCGGCGGCGGAAATCCTGATGGTTAACGGACCTCGCAGTCCTCCCGGATTCGCCCACGAGGGCGGAGTAGACGCTGGAGGTGATCCCGTACAAGCACATGAAGAGTACCAACCCGAGCCACTCAATTCTCTGCAAAGAGAAGAGCTTCGCCGCAGGAACATGGATGCCCTGCATACTCCCATCGCGGGAGAAACTCCCGAGGCTCGCGCCTTGGAGGAGGCACGTTTGGCCAATTTGGCTGAACGCGCTCGTCTGAAGAATCTTCAGCGAGCACTCGACGAGCGCGCGCGGCAACGAGCACCCGACGCCAATCGACGTCAACTCTTCCCACCGACTCAGGTATATCGAACCTCGATTCAGAATTTAGCAGCTGCAACCCATATAGTAGAGTCCATCCAGCCCTCGCAGTCGGAAGCTGGTAGAGGCTTGATGCAGATCAGAGATTTGCTCCGGGCAGCAGGAGATCAGAATTCAGCCATGTCGCAGTCACGTAACAGAATTCACAGTCGATCCGTCGCTGCGAATACGGTTCAGTCGGCTCACAGTCCTAGATCGCCTCCATGGCGTGAAGGATGCGAGAATCGGCGAGACCAGTACGGTGACCGACATGATCATGATGATAGGCGTCGAGTGCCCACTCATCCCCCGAGGGGTGGGTCTTACGCTCCTCGGCAGCAGGATGATAGGGGTCAACTCAGTGTGGGGCGAAGAGCTCCAGTCGACCCCCGGGAACCAGGCTTCGACGCGTGATCAATCATCGTGCAAGGCTTGGTCGACCGAAACAGAGCCCATCGGGGTGGCCCCGACAGAGATGCACCCACAAGCAGTCGAGTGCATGTTTCTGGTCCAGAATGTTTCAGCAGGGCTATCAGAGCCGCGGTGATTCCCCCCAACTTCAGGTTGGCAACTGGAGTAAGCAAGTTCACTGGTGAGTCTAAGCCTGAAACCTGGCTTGAGGACTACCGGGTGGCGGTTCAGATTGGTGGTGGGAATGACGAAGTGGCCATGAAGCATTTGCCCCTCATGTTGGAAGGTTCTGCCAGAGCGTGGTTGAATCAGTTACCTCCTAGCAGCATTTACACTTTGGAAGATCTGTCCCGAGTGTTCGTCAGAACATTTGAAGGAACTTGCAAGAGACCAGCTGGATTGACAGAGCTGCAAGTCTGTGTGCAGAAGACGAATGAGACTCTCAGAGAGTATATTCAGAGATGGATCACTTTGCATCATACCGTGGAGAACGTGTCTGATCATCAGGCAGTCTGCGCCTTCAAGGATGGTGTCAAGAACAGAAAATTGAGTTTGAAGTTTGGTCGAACCGGAGACATGACCCTGAGTCGGATGATGGAGATTGCTACCAAGTATGCCAACGGCGAAGAGGAAGACCGACTGCGAAGCGGCAAGTACAAGCCGAGTCAGTCGGAGAAGGGAAACACTAGTCGGAAGCAGAAACGGAAGGCCGAACCAATAGCTCCTGGAGAGGCTCTGGCCGTGACTCAGGGCAAGTTCAAAGGGAAACCCAAAGGATCCTGGAACCCTAAGAAGGTGAAGGATAAAGAAGGAAATGACGTGATGGATATGCCGTGTCACATCCACACGAAGAAAGATGAAGAGGGTAACATCATCTACCCGAAGCATACCACTCGCCAGTGTCGACTCCTGATCCAGCAGTTCCAAGGAAAACAGTCCAAGGACAAGGAAAAGGAGTCGGACAAGGCTGAAGATAAGGAGGACAGTGAAGGGGGATATCCACATGTCAACTCCACTCTGATGATTTTCGCAGATGTGGAAAGCAAGAGCCGACTGAAGGTCATTAACCGTGCGGTGAACATGGTTGCCCCGGCGAAACCAAGTTATCTGAGATGGTCCCAAACGCCCATCACATTCGACCAGTCTGATCACCCGACTCATATTGCCACCCCTGGGAGGCAAGCTTTGGTGGTCGACCCGGTTGTCGAAGGCACTCGGCTGACGAAGGTGCTGATGGACGGCGGTAGCGGACTGAACTTGTTGTATGCGGACACGCTGAAGGGGATGGGCATTCTGATGTCCCGACTGAGCACCAGTAACATGAGCTTTCATGTAGTTATACCAGGAAAGAAAGCCGAGTCACTCGGCCAAATAGCTCTGGACGTGGTGTTTGGCGATTCAAAGAATTTTCGCAAGGAGAAGCTGACGTTTGAGGTCGTGGATTTTCAGAGCGCGTACCACGCTATTTTGGGGAGACCGGCTTACGCTCGATTCATGGCTCGACCATGCTACGTCTACCTGAAACTGAAGATGCCCGGCCCCAAAGGAGTGATCACTGTCACTGGTGATCGGAAAAAGGCAGAAGAGTGTTTCCAGAAAGGCTCAAAGATTGCTGATTCCCAGGTGACAGCGGTCGAGTTTGAAGAATATAAGCAAAATGCAGATCCGAGTGATTTGCTAAGAGCCAAGAAGCCCGCCACAGAGTCTGCATTTCAGTTGTCCGGTGAGACGAAGCCTGTCCACATTCACCCGAGCGACCCCAATGCAGCCCCGACCCACACTTCCACAACACTCGACCCGAAATAGGAAGAAGCGCTCATCCAGTTCCTCCGTGAGAACTGGGACATTTTTGCATGGAAGCCAGCTGACATGCCGGGTGTTCCCAGGGGACTGGCTGAGCATCGTCTTAGAGTTGACTCAATAGCAAAACCAGTTAAAGAGCATCTTCGGCGGTCCGCCGTCCAGAAGAGAAAAGCTATTGGTGAGGAAGTGGCTCGACTATTGGCGGCAGGATTTATCCGAGAGATATACCACTCCGAGTGGCTCGCCAACGTCGTCTTGGTTCCTAAGAAGGACAACTCACTCCGAATGTGCATTGATTTCAAGCACATCAATTGGGCCTGCCCGAAAGATCATTTTCCTCTCCCGCGCATTGATCAAATTGTTGACTCGGCCGTAGGATGCGAGAGATTGTCTTTTCTAGACGCCTATTCCGGGTACCATCAGATCCGTCTGTACGGACCCGATGAGATAAAAACAACTTTCATCACTCCATTTGGATGCTTCTGCTATATCACCATGCCATTCAGCCTCAAGAATGCCGGTGCCACATTTATGCGAATGATTCAGAAGTGTTTGCTCACTCAAATCAGTCGGAATGTGGAAGCGTATATGGATGATATCATGGTCAAGTCGCGAAAAGGTTCCGACCTGCTCACTGACCTCGCCGAAACATTTGCCAACCTCAGAAGGTATGATATCAAGCTCAATCCGTCAAAGTGCACATTCGGAGTTCCTGGTGGCAAGTTACTCGGTTTTCTCGTTTCCGAATGAGGGATCGACGCTAATCCAGAAAAGATTGGCACTATACTCCGAATGAAATGCCCCGTGCGAGTGCACGATGTCCAGAAGCTTACTGGATGCTTGGCCGCATTAAGTCGATTCATCTCACGACTCGGTGAAAAGGCACTGCCTCTTTACCGACTGATGAAGAAGGCAGACAAGTTCGAGTGGACTCCAGAAGATGATGCAGCGTTTGCCGAGCTCAAAGCTCTGCTATCCACCCAGCCGGTGCTTGCTGCTCCAATCAGCAAAGAGCCTCTGTTGCTTTATATCGCAGCCACAGGACAAGTCGTCAGTACAGTACTTACGGTCGAGCGGGAAGAAGAAGGGAAAGCCTTCAAAGTTTAGCGCCCGGTGTATTATCTATCTGAAGTGTTGACTCCATCCAAGCAGAGATACCCTCATTATCAGAAGCTTGTGTATGGAATATACATGACCACGAAGAAGGTTGCTCACTATTTCTCTGATCATTCCATCACAGTCGTCAGCGACGCTCCACTTTCAGAGATTTTGCACAACAGAGATGCAACTGGTCGAGTAGCGAAATGGGCGATTGAACTTCTTCCCCTTGATATCAAGTTTGAGGCAAAGAAAGCCATTAAGTCCCAGGCAATAGCAGATTTCCTCGCCGAGTGGATTGAACAGCAACAGCCGACTGAAGTTCACTCGGAGCATTGGACCATGTTCTTTGATGGCTCTAAGATGCTGAATGGTTCCGGTGCTGGGGTTGTCCTGGTTTCCCCCAGAGGAGATAAGCTCAGATATGTGCTCCAGATTCACTTTGATTCCTCCAACAATGAGGCAGAGTATGAGGCCCTCTTGTATGGGTTGCGCATGGCCATTTCACTCGGCGTTCGTCGCCTTATGGTCTATGGCGACTCAGATTTATTGGTCAACCAAGTGATGAAGGAGTGGGACGTGAGAAGCCCAGCCATGACTGGATACTGCAATGCAGTGAGGAAGCTGGAAAAGAAGTTTGAGGGGTTAGAACTTCATCATATACCCCGACTGAAAAATCAAGCAGCTGATGATCTAGCAAAGATAGGTTCCAAGAGAGAAGCCATTCTGAGTGGTGTGTTCCTAGAGCATATCCATACTCCATCGGTCAAAGAAGATCCTTTCACCGAAAAAGCTCCACAGCCCAAGAGTGCCACAGATCCCATTGAGGTTGAGGTCCCAGTAGTGGTCGACTTGGTCATGGAGGTCTTGGTGGTCATTCCCGATTGGACAGTTCCACATATCGCGTATATCCTGAGAAAAGAGCTCCCGGAGGATGAGGAAGAGACTCGACGATCGTCCGTCGATCCAAAGCCTTTACCGTAATCAAAGGATAGTTGTACAGAGAGAGTGCGACTGGAGTTGGTCAGAAGTGCATAACGCCAGAAGAAGGTCGAACCATCCTTGATGATATCCACTCGGGGACCTGTGGTCATCATGCGTCCTCTCGGACCATCGTGGCCAAAGCATACCGAGCTGGATTTTACTGGCCAAAGGCAAATGAGATGGCAAAGGACATAGTGGACAAGTGCAAAGGATGTCAGTTCTACTCAAATATGTCACACAAGCCTGCGTCAGCTCTGAAGACCATACCACTCGTCTGGCCCTTCGCAGTATGGGGGTTGGATATGGTCGGCCCTTTGAGAACAGGTCGAAGCGGTTTCACGCATGTACTGGTGGCAGTCGACAAGTTCACCAAGTGGATTGAGGCTAAACCCATCAAGAACCTTGACGCCGGTACTGTTGTTAGCTTCATCAGGGAACTGATATTCAGATATGGAGTCCCGCACAACATCATTACAGATAATGGGTCGAACTTCGACTCGGAGGAATTCAGGGATTTCTGCACCTCTCAAGGCACACGAGTCGACTACGCTTCTGTCGCCCATCCACAGTCGAACGGACAAGCAGAGCGAGCGAATGGCCTGACCCTCAAAGGGTTGAAACCCCGACTGATGCGTGATCTCAAGCATGCGGCTGGAGCATGGGTCGACGAACTTCCCTCGGTGCTTTGGGGACTGCGAACCACGCCTAATCGGTCGACCGGGAGAACTCCATTCTTCCTGGTCTATGGAGCTGAAGCAGTTTTGCCGAGTGATCTTCTCCACAACGCTCCTCGGGTTGAACTTTACAACGAAGCAGAAGCTGAACAAGCGCGGTAGGATGCAGTCAACCTTTTGGAGGAAGAAAGGGAGATGGCTTTGATCCGCTCGACCATCTACCAACAAGACTTGCGTCGCTTCCACGCCAGAAATGTGAAGAGTCGAGCCTTCCAGGAAGGAGATTTAGTTCTCCGAGTGGATCAGCAGAAACAACACAAGCTTGCTCCTTCTTGGGAAGGACCCTTCATCGTCACCAAGGTTCTCCACAATGGAGCATACCGTATCTACAACGTCAAGCACAATATCGACGAGCCCCGGGCTTGGAACGCGGAGCTACTCCGCCCATTTTACACTTAAGTTTTCACTCAGATGAGTTGTAATCAAAATACTTCTATAGTTCCTGGCTTGCAAAATAATAGTGTCATAATTTCCCCGATGATTTTTGCCACTTTTTATTTGTTCAGTAAAAATTTCCCCCTCAGTGGGTGACTTTGCTGCGAATCCATTTCGCCTAAGTTTGTAAAAAATCCTTGTCGAGTGGTGAGCTAGACTCCCACTCAGAAGGCTTAGCTGCGAACCCGTTTTGCCTAAGTATTGAATAAAATCCTACCGAGTGGTGAGCCAGACTCCCACTCGGGGGCTTAGCCGCAGTCCAAGTACTCGCCTAAGTTTGAATAAAATCCTACCGAGTGGTGAGCCAGACTCCCACTCGGCGGCTTAGCTGCAGTCCAAGTACTCGCCTAAGTTTGAATAAAATCCTACCGAGTGGTGAGCCAGACTCCCACTCGGAGGCTTAGCTGCAGTCCAAGTACTCGCCTAAGTTTGAATAAAATCCTACCGAGTGGTGAGCCAGACTCGCACTCGGGGGCTTAGCTGCAGTCCAAGTACTCGCCTAAGTACAACGTGCGCTCGCAAGAAGGACGAGGTGCAGGCCGACTGCGACCCTCTCCTATGAGCTACGCCACAAATATAACGTGCGCTCGCAAGGAGGACGAGGTGCAGGTCGACTGCGACCCTCTCCTCTGAGCTACGCCACAAATACAACATGCGCTCGCAAGGAGGACGAGGTGCAGGTCGACTGCGACCCTCTCCTCTGAGCTACGCCACAAATACAACGTGCGCTCGCAAGGAGGACGAGGTGCAGGTAGACTGCGACCCTCTCCTCTGAGCTACGCCACAAGTACAATGTACGGTCGCAAGGAGGACGAGGTGCAGGTCGACTGCGATCCTCTCCTCTGAGCTACGCCACAAGTACAACGTGAAAATCCTACCGAGTGAGGAGCAGACCTCCCACTCGGGGGCTTAGCTGCAGCCCAGTGCTCGCCTAAGATATAAAAATCCTACCGAGTGAAGAGAAGACCTCCCACTCAAGGCTTAGCTGCAGCCCAGTGCTCGCCTAAGATTTAAAAATCCTACCGAGTGAAGAGCAGACCTCCCACTCGGGGGCTTAGCTGCAGCCCAGTGCTCGCGTAAGATATAAAAATCCTACCGAGTGAAGAGCAGACCTCCCACTCGGGGGCTTAGCTGCATCCAGTGCTCGCCTAAGATATAAAAATCCTGCCGAGTGAGGAGCAGACCTCCCACTCAGGGGCTTAGCTGCAGCCCAGTGCTCGCTTAAGTCACGAAAATCCTACCGAGTGGTGAGCCAGACTCCTACTCGGGGGCTTAGCTGCAGCCCAGTGCTCGCCTAAGTCACGAAAATCCTACCGAGTGGTGAGCCAGACTCCCACTCGGAGGCTTAGCCGCAGCCCAACGCCTGCCTAAGTGAATTAAAGAGAAAGTCGACTGCAGTAAGCATCTTGCTTTAAAACCTGCAAAAGACATTTCAAGACAAAAACTAGCGTATTCAAACGTCGAATCCAAGTTCAGATGGATACCTAAGGGAACCGAAAGTGCTCAGGCACTAAGCCTGTTAAGGTTTATCGGTTACAAAATCACTCGGCATACCGAGGAAAATTTAAAGTGTCAAGCTCAAAGAAGTTTTTTACCCCTCCTGTGGAGGGCTGGAAGGTGCAACAAACTCATCAAGATCAATTCCGTCCGCGATCCGAGTGGCAGCAGCGATGAAGGTCTCCATGAAGGACCTGAAGTCGTGTTTCTTGGTGTTGGCCACCCGAAGAGCCGCCAGCTTGTCTTCTCGCGCATCCTTGCAGTGGACCCGAGCCAGACACAGAGCAACATCTGCGCCGCACCTAGCAGCGGACTTTTTCCACTCCTGCACTCGACCAGGAACTGTGTTTGGTCGAGCCATCAGAGACTCGAGGTCATTCTGGAGTGTCTCCTCGGGCCAGAGCGTGGCATCAGTGCGGGAAGTGGCGACCTTCAGCCTTGCAAGATAGTCAACAACGGCAGCAACGCGAGACTCCAGTCGGAACACATTCATGGCAACTTCATCGTTCACCGGAGAGTTGACGGGGTCCAGGTTTGGTTCTAGCCGACTAGTTTCCTCTTCAAAGTTTTGGCAAAATTCTGCAAGTACAATCACTGAGTCAAGACAATGGTCGAATGGAAAGATCACTGTAAAAATGATTGTCTGACGCAAAGGATTACCTTCGAGCATGAGGAACAACTTCTTGGCAAGTCCACTCAGAAAGGCCTCCAGATCATTCTTCTTCCCAGCCAATTGACTGGCCTTGTCATTCAGAGCAGCTTTGTCGTTTTTCAGTCGACTAACTTCCTTGTTGGCAATCGCAAGAGCAGCCTTCAGATTAGTATTTTCTTCTTCAAGCTTGGTGACCGAAGCTGACTTCTCGTCAGCCAGTTTGGTCTTCTCAGCTAGTTCAAGGTCTTTCTTCTTCTGGGCCTCCTCCACCTTGCCTGCAAAGTTACAGCAAGGTCAGATTTTGAAATAGATGAAGGACAAAAGCAGTCGTCGAGATCTCACCGAACATACCTTTGGTCTCCTCCTTCGCCTTCGTCAGATTCTCCTGGACCAGCTTCAGATCCAGCTCAAGCTGGATGTGCTTGTTCTCCAGCTCGGTATAACGGGCTGCAAGGTCGCAGGATTTCTGCGAAGAACCAATCGGCAAAATGTCAAAGATAATTCACTTCCGAGTGGATGAGAGAAAATCATGCGTTTCTAAGACTACAGCCGAATACAAACATTCGACCGTAGTCTCGGGGACTACACCCAGTGGGTGCACTCAGCGTGCCCCCACTAGTTCTATTAAGATAGAGTCGACCAGTCGACCAAAAAAACAGGACGTATTCTTCAGACTGTAATCGACTGCAAGTAGTCGACCACAGTCTCGGGGACTACACCCAGTGGGTGCACTCAGCGTGCCCCCACCGGTTTGAGAAATCCTTTCGACCTAGTCGACTGACGGAAGAATTTAACTTCTAAAGACTATGGTCGACTGCCAGCAATCAACCATAGCCTTGGGGACTACACCCAGCGGGTGCACTCAGCGTGCCCCCGCTAAATCGGAGTTTCAATCGACACACCCACTGGGTGATTGCTATGGATTCCGGAAAGAAAAGCTTTTTGATAGCATATCCTAACAGAACAGGCGATTTGACTGACCTGAACATTGCTTTGAAGAGCAGAACTGGCGTCGTAGGCTGCCTGGCTTGCCTCCCAGGTGGCCTTCACCTGCTCCATCATGATCCCCGCTGGCGTATCGCTTCCTTTGCAGCACTGGCTTGGTCCTCTGGGACGTGGTGCATCGTGAAGAGGAAGGCTGTGCGGCACTCGACGAAGCAGGGTGAGCACTCGTCAGTGGCACCGCGAAGGACACGGTGTGCCGAGTGGTGTCCTCCTCCCCCGCGACCAGAGTCTCGGGTGCCGTCACATCCTGGGCCACCCTGCCGGCAGATGCTTTCTTGCTCCTCCTGTGCTTCAGCGGCTCCTCGTCGTCGTCGTCAGGAAGGATGATAACGACATTGGATGAAACTGCAAAAAGGAATCAGAATTAGAGTCCAAGAGTCAATCGACTAAAAAACGGAATTAAGAGAGTGATACCAGGTTTTGAGGTCACGTCATCCTCCATCTCATGATCGCTGGCTCTGGCGGAGGTGTCAGAAGTAGCAGCACTACAATTCCAAAGATCAGTCGGTTAACTCAAGTGGTGATCAAAGATAAACTCGTATAAAGCAAGAAGACTCAAGCGGCATTTTTACGCTGATATGGTGGGGATTGACACCTTCATCTTCGGCAGAACCTTGGTCGGCTTCGGCGGTGCCACCTTGGATTGCTTCGGAGCCTTTTCAGTCGGCGCCGGGGAAGTGGTCCGAGGATGCTTGGTCGACTGCACGACAGTCGCCACCCCCTTGCCGCGTTCAGTCGCAGGGTCATGGACAAGCTTCGACCGCCTTTCCGAGCACGGTGGCATGACCTCCTCCTCCTCCTCCTCTTCATCCTCATCGTCATCATCATCGTCATCATCATCGGCAGCATCCGAGTCCCACTCCTCCTGGCTTTCACCCCCACTCGCTTCTCCCTCCTCAGTCGGAGTCTGCGCTCCTTTGGGAATCGAATATAGATCGGTGAGGACCTGTCAGACACCAAGACAAAGATTAATCGACCAATTTGCAGCGAAAACAGAAATAAGTATGGCAAGAATACAATTGGAGGTAAAGTGGGCATACCTTGTCCGGAATGCTGGAATGGTCGAGTGGAGCAATCCTCCTGGCACCACGAGGGTTGTCCTTTTTCCCAGTGACTGCGGCCATCCACCTTTCCAGCGTTGCATCGTCGACTGCTTCTGGGTTGATCCAAGTCTCATCTTAGGTCCCGCAGTACAGCCACCTGCAATGGCTCCGGAACTGAAGAGGCTGGATACGCCGTCTAAGAAAAACTTCCAGGAGATCCATACCCGTCACTCCTTCCCGAACCAACTGGACTACGTGCTCCATTAGCATCTTCACGTCGGCTTTCTCCTCCGGAATCACCTTCAGAGAGGAGGGTTTGTTGGCTCGGTCCATGGTAAACTGAGGGAGTCCACTCGACTGCCCCGGCGTCGACTCGTTCTGGCAATAGAACCAAGTCGACTGCCAGCCCCTGACCGACTCGGGGAGCGTCATGGCTAGGAAGGTGCTCTTGTTCCTCATCTGGATCCCCAGACCTCCACACATCTGGATAACTTTGGTTTTGTCATCATCTGGGCTCGCCTTCTTCACAGTCTGAGAGCGACACGTGAATATATGCTTGAACAGGCCCCAGTGCGGTCGGCAACCCAGAAAGTTCTCACACATGGACACAAATGCGGCAAGGTAGGAGATAGAGTTCGGGGTGAAGTGGTGGAGTTGCGCTCCAAAGAAGTTCAAGAAACCACGGAAGAAAATACTCGGGGGCAAAGAAAACCCGCGGTCGACGTTGGTAGCCAGAAGGACACACTCACCCTCTTCCGGCTGGGGTTGCCACTCGTTCCCCAGGAGCCTTGCTGCTCCGTGGGGGATCAGATCGTCGTTGGCCATGTCGAGGAGATCCTTCTCCGTGATAGTCGACCGGATCCAATCTCCTTGGACCCAGCCGTTCGGCAGGCGGGATCTAGACGACGACCCGCCCCGGCTGGTGGTTCTCCCCTTCGCCTTCCCCGTCACCGACGCCTTCTTCGCGCGTTCCAGCGCCGCCGTCTTCTCCTTCACCATGGCTACCGGCGAAGGGCACGAGGAGCGGTTGCACGGAAGCAGGAGCGGGCACAGTGGGCGAAGGCAGAGAGAGCAGAGAGAGAGAAGGGAGAGGTACTGTTCAAAGTTCCTCGCCGGGCGCATTTATAAGTTCACTTCCGAGTGGATGACAGGTGGGCCCGAGAGATCCAATCACATCCCAAAACAGTCGCGCGTACGCGATACATGGCGAAAAAGGTGACGCGAGAATCGTGGCGTCTATGCCCTATCCCATCCGAGCGCCGCGGTCCGCCCCGCTTCGCGCGCTTCCCCAAATTTCGTATCCCGCAGAATCCGCGAACGGCAGATCGGTCTGTCAGACGCGAGATTTCCTGCGATCCGTCGCTCGGAAATTGTTAAGTTCAAAAGGTCACTCGACGAAAGAAAAGAATGGATCAAGTCGACTGAAGAAAAGTTGGTGATTATCAGCGAAGAGATTATTGGTCCAAGACAACACATATCCAGAACGCAGAAGCCAGTCGGAAATAATATCAACTCCTTCCTCACTCAAGCCTCAATCCATTCGGGGGCTAATGATGGAGTCATGTACCTAGGGTAGGGTCATAGACCTGATCTAAGTACCCTACCCAAGGACACCATTATTAGAAGAGACTACCTTCCAGTCGACCAAGGAGGACTTCACTCGACCGACTCGAAGGACTCGACCACGAAGATTCACTCGACGACCAGAAGGTCAAGAAGCACTCTGTACCGTAACGGTCTGCAATTAAGTAGACTTTATGGTATTTAAGACACTTTATGTGAGGCGTTACCAGTAACGCCCAGACTTAATGTACTTTAAACCCCACATTACTGAGGGCCGGAGGGGTCTGGCAGACACTATATAAGCCACCCCCACCTCGGTATAAAGGGTTCGCACCCTTGTAATCCTTACACACATAATCCACTCGACCGCCTCCGGGCTCCGAGACGTAGGGCTATTAATTCCTCCGAGAAGGGCCTGAACTCGTACATCTCCTGTGTTTACAACTGCTCCATAGCTAGGACCTTGCCTCTCCATACCTACCCCCCACTCTACTATCAGACTTAGGACCACGACACTCCTCTCTCCAAAATCCTATTTAAAATATTTTTGAATCAATATATAGTTTCAAAAACAGTACCAAAAAGTGGTCTGAATTTTTTTGAAATAAATCTTAAAATAAACTAGGAAAAATTTGAGAGAGGTAGGAAAAAGAATCAACTCATTTGGAGTTATAATTAAAAAGTTATAGCTAGTCAAAGTTTTGGTAAAAATCTGTTTTAAAAAAAACAGAAAAAGAAAACGTTTCAAACGAGATTACGCTTTCGGTCAGAGGAGGCGTACTTGAGGTTTTACGCCTCCACTTATCCAGCGTGGACCGCGCGGGGAGTCACTGACAGTGGGTCCAGGGGGGCCACTAGTCATGTTTGACTGGTCTCCACTCCCTCTTCTTCCTCTGCTCGAGCAAAGGCGGGGCTACGGCGTTCATCGCCGGCGAACGGCGGTTCCTTGCAGGGAGCCGAGGGCGGGGATGGATCCGCGGATCTAGGGCGGTCCTTCCGATGGTTGTAGGGTCGACGGGGGTGGAGAGAATCGCCGGCGGCGAGCTCTGCGGCGGAGGGAAAGTTTCCGTGGATTTGGGGGCTCGGGCTAGGGTGATGCTCCGTCGTAGTTGGGGGTCTGGGCGGCTCCGCAAGATGATGAGGAGCCGAGTGGTGGTGATGTAAGGGTGGGGTAGGCCCTGGTGGCGCCGGGGTGAACCGGAACGAGGCGGCGGCCGAGCTGACCGGAGAGGTTGAAGACGGCCTTATCCTCTTCAATTGATGGCAATGGGGGCACTAGGGGGACGGTGTGAGGCTGCTTGGGTGCTCGGAGGATCTCGGGGGCTTCCTTTTATAGCACAACCATGTCGGTTCGCGGCGGCCGTGGATCTGCTCGTCGGCGGACCGCCCTACTGTGCTGCAGGGCGATGTGGCGGTGGTTGGCTAGCTCCAGGGGCTAACGACGACCACTCCACTGTCGAAGGAGGTGAGCTGGCGCGCTGTGGTGGTTTGGGCGGTGCCGCCCATGGCGGTGGCGGATGCGGCCGTAGGCGTGCCGCCATGAGGATTGCTGGCAACGCTGCAGGGGGCGAGGGAGCAGTCGGGGCTTCTAGCGTGACGTGGCGAAGGGAGAGGATCAGGATGAGCTCGGGGAAACTTATCCAGGGGGCGTGCTGGCTCGGACGCGAGCACGTGCAAAACGCGCGCTCTGCTCGCGCTCTGGGAGGAACTTGTTAGTGCAAGTTTTGCAGAACTTCAATTCTGGACAGGAGATAAATGTCATTATTTCAGGAACCAAAAATATTCCAATGAGCCCATCCTCAAGTACATAAGGGTTTTGTAGGGTGTGCTATAAGCAGGAGAAAGGATCAAGGGCAAAAGAGCAAGCAAAAATATGGTTGCTGTACAAACCATCAAGTTGGACCAGAATGAAAGTGAGGTTGATACACTCAAATTTTTCAAAGAACATCACTGGGTTTTTGCATAAAGATGAATCATATGCTACTACTAACATCCCATAATTTTGGTGGAAGCTAGAAAGAAATATTTAAATAGGCTGTAGTGCAAATTTTCCCACTGGACCAGATTTGAAAACTTGGTGTAGAACTCCAAATATCCAATGAATGAAATATCTTTTTGCATAAAAGTGATTTAGAAGCATCACATGACATCTCCATATTTTGGTGGTATTTTTAAATAAATTTATAAAAGGGTTGCAGTGCAAATGGGGTCCTAAACTTATGAAAAACAATTTTAGAGAGATAAAGCTCAGGGATAAATAATTATATAAATAATCCTACTGATAAAAGAATTGTTTTATATGAGAGTGTAAATGAGTCCAATAATAATTGGAAAGTTTTTA
Organism: Triticum timopheevii; assembly: GCA_963921465.1. NCBI lineage: Eukaryota > Viridiplantae > Streptophyta > Magnoliopsida > Poales > Poaceae > Triticum > Triticum timopheevii. The sequence continues at coordinate 557,237,854 of OY997270.1, forward strand.
CTAGGGGTGAAAACTCCACAAGTTCGGGGAAAAGAGAGGCTCTCAGATCAAGAATAAATCCAAAAAAATAAAAATTTAATTTCCTGGCAAAATTTTAATTAGTAAAACAAGGTTAAAATTTTTGGGGTGTCACAGAAGGAGAGTGCATCTACATACCCTTGTAGATCGCTAAGCGGAAGCGTTCAAGAGAATGGGGTTGAAGGAGTCGTACTCATCGTGATCCAAATCACCGGAGATCCTAGTGCCGAACGGGCGGCACCTCCGCGTTCAACACACGTACAACCCGGTGACGTCTCCCATGCCTTGATCCAGCAAGGAGAGAGGGAGAGGTTGAGGAAGACTCCATCCAGCAGCAGCACAACGGCGTGGTGGTGATGGAGGAGCGTGGCAATCCTGCAGGGCTTCGCCAAGCACCGCGAGATATGAGGAGAAAGAGAGGTAGGGCTGTGCCAACAGGAGAAGAACTTCGTGTGTTGGGCTGCTCCTTTGCCTCCACTATATATAGGGGGAGAGGGGGCTGCGCCCCCACCTAGGTTTCCACCCATTTGGCGGCGGCCAGCCCTAGATCCCATCTAGGGGGGCGGCCAAGGGGGGGAGAGGGGGAAACTTGCCCCCAAGTCAGGTGGAGGCGCCCCCTCCCCAAACCCTAGGCGCCTTGGGCCCTTGTGGGGGGTGCACCAGCCCACCTGGGGCTGGTCTCCTCCCACACTTGGCCCATGCAGCCCTCCGGGGATGGTGGCCCCACTTGGTGGACCCCCGGGACCCTCCCGGTGGTCCCGGTACGTTACCGATAAAACCCGAAACTTTTCCGGTGACCAAAACAGGACTTCCCATATATAAATCTTTACCTCCGGACCATTCCGGAACTCCTCGTGACGTCCGGGATCTCATCCGGGACTCCGAACAACATTCGGTAACCACATACAAACTTCCTTTATAACCCTAGAATCATCGAACCTTAAGTGTGTAGACCCTACGGGTTCGAGAACCATGCAGACATGACCGAGACGTTCTCCGGTCAATAACCAACTCCCCCGAGCTTTAACCTTTGCTTGTCCTCAAGCAATTCAGTTGATAAACTGAAAGTGAAAAATAAAAACTTTTACGAACTCTTTTGCTCTTGTTTCATAAATAAGCTTAAATAGCACCCAGGTTTTCAGCAAAGATTATAACTAACCATGTCGACAATAACTCTTAAAAATTATATTAACTCATATCAATAACATAAACAGCTAGAGAGCAATAATAAGATACCTCAAACAGAAAAACATTGTCAAAACAACCATTATATAATATGACAATAGTGGTATCTCGCTAGCCCTTTCCGAGGCCGCAAAACATAATGCAGAGCACCCCCAAAGTTCAAGCAGCGACTAAACATTGTAATTCATGGTAGAAAAGCTCCAGTCATGATGCACCCAACATTAGCTACACACAATGCATCAGCATGACAACAGTGCTCTCAGGTTCTGGCGCTTATTTGAGAAGGTGATGACACAACATAAAAGTAAATTGATAGTCCCTTCGCAGAGGGAAGCAGAGATTTGCAGAGGTGCCAGAGCTCAAGTTTTTAAAACAGAGGTAAATGAAATTCTGAGACATGCACCCTTCTCATTTACTTCATGACCATCATTTATCAATATCTTCCATGCTAAACACGCTAGTGTCAGTTCCCAAGTGGAAATGTAAAGGTTATGACTCCATTGGGAGTTTTTGTTTGATTATTTATAAGCTCTTTTCGTTTTGCAATTTGGGACTGGGCGCCCCTATTACCGCCCTTTTCTCGTGCGATGGCGAGTGAATAAACACTCGTCCTGAGAATAACCCACTTAGAATGGAAGATACCGACTACCTCTTGTTGTTCCATGAACGATCCATGCACACAAAAGGATATTTATTTGAAGCTTTTAAATGGCACATGCAAATTTACTTAGGACGGCAAGGTAATACCACATATAGGTAGGTATGGTGGACTCATCTGGAACGACCTGGGTTTCAGGTTTTTGATGTACAAGCAGAGTTCCCACATAGTATAGGTGAAGACTAGCAAATAGGTTGAGAAGCGGCCAGCTAGAGAGCAACAATGGTCATAAACATGCATTATGCATAAGTAACATTGGATACTAGCATGATTAGGATATGAACACCATGAACATAAATATCATAGAGGCTATGTTGGTTTTGATTCAACAACATGCATGAACATGTGCCAAGTCAAGCCACTCGAACGTTCAGAGGAGGATACCATATCATAATACTATATCACAATCATTTTAACACAATGTTGATATCCAAGATAAGTCATTATTCACTCCTAGATACTTATGCATGGCATGAGGAACTATAATCTCTAATTGTCATTGCAAACATTTTTATCATAATAGGCTGAATCGTGGATACTAGGTTAAACATATTTACAAAAATAGAACAAGTCGAGTTCATACCCGTTTCTCCCTGCCACGACCAGTTCATCTACTATCGTCATTATTGCCTTCCACTTGCACGACCGAATGATTTGAAAATAATAATAGTGCAAGAGTGTCATGGACTAAGATGGAATCTGCAAACATTGTATTCAAGAGGAGAAGACAAGGTAATATGGACTCTTTATTAGATCAATAATGCAAATGAGAGCCACTCAACATTTTCATTGTGGTCTTCTCCTCGGTACAACTCAATAAAAAGAAAAGAAATTTAGAGAAACACACTAAAATATTTTTGGAGTTTTTGGTTTTTCATAAACAAGCCAATGAAGAGGGAAAAGAAAAAACGAGAAAACTATTTACACGGGAAAGCTCCCAACAAGTAAAAGAAGAACAAGGAAATCTTTTTGGGTTTTATTTTTAGTGCTACAACAATTTAAACTGGAAAGAAGAATCAAAAAGAAGCAATAACATATTTTTGGATTTTCTCAAAGTTTTTTCAAACACACAAGAAGAAAGCGAGAAAAATAATTTAAACATGGATGATACAATGAAAAAGTGTGGACACCGACAACTGAAATGAAATGTATGAACATGAATGTAATGTCGGCGGGAATACGTACTCCCCCAAGCTTAGGCTTTTGGACTAACTTGGTCGTTGGTCAGTAGCCTGTGTAATGGTCGGAGTGGTAGCTCACGGGGGCTCTTGGTGTGGCTGCCTCAGCCTGCCGTGCAGCCACAACCGCTGCGTTATGAGCTCGAGCCTCGCTCTCAAGAACGTAATATCTTCCCCTGTTATGAATATCAAAGAGAGCAGGAGCAGGCACCACAGAGTTCTTGTTAAACGTCAAATTATAAGTGAAATTATGGGGATCACCCGTAAGAATCTTATGAAGTTTCATAGCATCAAAGTCTAAGTACTGCATGGGTAAAATAGGATCACAGGGCAAAGGTGAAACACCCATCCCTCTTGCTAAGCATGTGGCATAAATTCCACCATAAAAATATCCACTACTAGCGTTGTGCTGTAACCTACGTGCAACAATTGCTCCAAGATTAACTTTTATCACCTAGCGAGCGGTGTGAATGAGGCTCAGATCAGGAGCACAAAGTGTGCTACAATCTTGTTTGCCTACAAAACATTTTCCATTAAATAATGCGAAGTACTGAATTGTAGGAAAATGTATGCTCTTTATTCTACCTTGCATCACTCCCCTAGTTTCACCAAAGCAAAGACTAGTCAAGAATATTTCAAACTCAGACCTAGGTGGCTCTCATCGAGCGAATCCCAAAATGGGATTTTGCAGAGGTGAGCAAACCTTTCTAGAGAAATGGTAAATGGATTTTCATATAGTTTAAATGACACCCTAGACTTACGGGGAAAGAATTTAAATCCTTTGACAAATGATTCGATGAGGATGAGATGTTGGTCGCACTTATCTGAAATGTAGGGACCGAGCTCGGCATTGTGAACATATTGCTCAAATTCCTCCTTAATACCCACTCTCACCATATAATCGTTGCATGGCCATAAGCATGTTTTGATGGTGGAACTTCGGATGGAACTTTCACTTGGTTCAACATAAGACCGACGGACGGAGCTACTGCTAGAAGATGCCTCCGAGGATCTCCTCCTCAAAGAACTCCTTCCAAAGAAGTTCATAATGTTCGCGTACAATTTTTTGAAAAAGTTTGGTCACAAAAATTTATTATCAAAACTTCATAAGAATGGTAACAACTACTCATAGGAATGTATAGAGGCCATAGCAAGAATTCAAACTACTTAGAACTCTAAGAATTCAATGTGCAAGCCCATTTGTAGCAGCACCAAGAGTAGCTAATTATTCTAAGTATAAACCACTAAAATAAAAACTAATTGGACACATGGAGGAATCACATACCAAGCTACAAATCCCCGAAATAGTTTCGGAAATGGAGCTTCGAGCAAAGAGATCGAAATCCGTGGTTTCGAGAGCAATAACACGAGAGAGAAAGAGTGACAGTGATTTTTTCTGGATGAATGGAGTGATGTGGGAAGAAGAAGTAAGTGAGCGGCCCACGTGGGGACCACAACCCACCAGGGCGTGCCTAGGGGTCCTACTGTGCCCAGGTGGGTTGTGCGCACTTGGTGGACCTCCCTCTGATATCATTTGCACCAGAAATTCAGAAATATTAAAAAAATATCGTATCAAATTTTCAGAGCATTCTGAGAACTTTTATTTTTGGATCATTTTTATTGCACGGAAAACTCAAAACACAGATAAAGCATGGCATTTTATTTTATTTAACTAAGAAAAACAGAAAACAAACGGTAGGGACAGAAGGTAGTGCTTACTAAATTCATCAACTTCATACCTCTAAAAAATGATCCATTAATAAGGTTGATCAAGTCTTATTAACAACCACTTTTGATTAGCATGAAACTGAAGAACTTTCATAAATCACTAGTTACCTCTATGGGGATATGAATGTCCCCAACAATAAGCATTTCATATTTCTTTTTAACAGTAGGTAGAGGTAGTTGAAAACTTCCAATAGTGATTGTCGGAGATTTTTCAATAACATTAATACCATTCACATGGAATTGTTTCTTCAGAAAGTGCACCGTATGCTCATTGCCATTGATATGAAAAGTGACCTTGCTTTTATTGCAATCAATAATAGCCCCTGCAGTATTCAAGAAGGGTCTACCAAGGATAATCGACATGTTGTCATCCTCGGGCATCTCAAGTATAACAAAGTTAGTCAAAATAGTAACATTAGCAACAACAACAACGGGTACATCCTCACAAATACCGATAGGTATGGTAGTTGATTTATTAGCCATTTGCAAGGATATTTTAGTAGGTGTGAGTTTATTCAAATCAAGTCTTTTATATAAAGAGAAAGTCATAACACTAACACCAGCTCCCAAATCACATAAAGCAGTTTTCACATAATTTCTTTTAATGGAGCAAGGTATAGTTGGTATTCCCGGATCTCCAAGTTTTTCAGGTACTCCATCTTTAAAAGTATAATTAGAAAGCATCATGGAGATTTCAGCTTCTGGTATTTTTCTCTTATTGGTGATGATGTCTTTCATATACTTTGCATAAGGAGGCATTTTTAAGATATCAGTCAAGCGAGTACGCAGAAAGACTGGCCTCAGCATTTCAGCAAAGCGTTCAAATTCTTCATCATCTTTATTTTTAGTTGACTTAGGTGGAAAGGGCATAGGTTCTGAACCCGTGGTTCTCTTTCCTTTCCATCTTTTCTAGCGACAAAGTCTCTTTTATCATATCTTTTATTCTAGGGTTGTGGGTTATCAAGATCAACAGCTGGTTCTGTCTCAACATCATTATCTGGTTCTTTCTCATTTGTTTGAGTGTCTTCATGAACCTCCTCATTATCTTTTTCATTATCAGAAGGTGAGTGTTCATTACCAGATTGAGTTTCAGCATCAGAGATAGAAACTTCATTATCATTATCAGGAAGTTTTTCTATTTCAGGTTCCCTAGAGGCAGGCAAAGTCCTATTATTTTTCTTATTATTCTTCTTCTTCTTTTTAGAAGGACTAGGTGCATCAGTGTTAATTCTTTGAGAGACTTGTTCAATTCTCTTTGGGCGTCCCTCAGGATAAAGTGGTTCCTGAGTCATTTTACCTCCTCTAGTTGCTACTCTAACAGCAAAGTCACTTATATTATTGTTCATTTCATCAAGCAACTCTCTTTGAGATTTAGCAACTTGTTCTAATGAGTTTGAACCATAGAGGCATGCTTTCCTACACCTCTAACATCATTTGAGATTCTAAATAACAAGTCACTTAAGAGAGCAATCATACCAGAGTTGTATTTCAGTTGTTTCATAACATTATTGAACTGATCTTGCTTTCTAATGTAATTATCAAACTCATAAAGGCATTGACTAGGATGTTTATTACGAGGATCATCACTATCATTGAATTTCATTAAATATTTTACCTCTACCACCTTGGGTGGTGGTGGTGCTTCAAGTCCATGTATTTCTTCAATAGGTGGTAAATTTTTAACATCCTCGGCCTTAATACATTTTTCCTTCATAGATTTCTTTGCCTCTTGTATATCTTCAGGACTGAGATATAAGATACCCCTCTTCTTTCGAGTGGGTTTAATAGGTGTTTCAGGAGAAGTCCAATCATCATAAATTTTCAATATGTTATTCAATAATTTTTCAGCTTGCCCAATAGTTTGTTCCCTGAAAACACAACTAGCACAACTGAAGGAAATATGCCCTAGAGGCAATAATAAAGTTATTATTTATTTCCTTATATCATGATAAATGTTTATTATTCATGCTAGAATTGTATTAACCGGAAACATAATACATGTGTGAATATATAGACAAACAGAGTGTCACTAGTATGCCTCTACTTGACTAGCTTGTTAATCAAAGATGGTTATGTTTCCTAACCATGAACAAAGAGTTGTTATTTGATTAACAAGATCACATCATTAGTTGAATGATCTGATTGACATGACCCATTCCGTTAGCTTAGCACCCGATCGTTTAGTATGTTGCTATTGCTTTCTTCATGACTTATACATGTTCCTATGACTATGAGATTATGCAACTCCCGTTTACCGGAGGAACACTTTGTGTGCTACCAAACGTCACAACGTAACTGGGTGATTATAAAGGTGCTCTACAGGTGTCTCCGAAGGTACTTGTTGGGTTAACGTATTTCGAGATTAGGATTTGTCACTCCGAATGTCGGAGAGGTATCTCTGGTCCCTCTCGGTAATGCACATCACTTAAGCCTTGCAAGCATTACAACTAATGACTTAGTTGCTAGATGATGTATTACGGAACGAGTAAAGAGACTTGCCGGTAACGAGATTGAACTAGGTATTGGATACCGGCGATCGAATCTCGGGCAAGTAACATACCGATGACAAAGGGAACAACGTATGTTGTTATGCGGTCAGACCGATAAACATCTTCGTAGAATATGTAGGAACCAATATGGGCATCCAGGTCCCGCTATTGGTTATTGACCGGAGACGTTTCTGGGTCATGTCTACATTGTTCTCGAACCGTAGGGTCCGCACGCTTAAAGTTACGATGACAGTTGCTTTATGAGTTTATGTATTTTGATGTACCGAAGGTTGTTCGGAGTCCCGGATGTGATCACGGACATGACGAGGAGTCTCGAAATGGTCGAGACATAAAGATTGATATATTGGCTGACTATATTCAAACACCGGAATTGTTCCGGGTGTTTTCGGAGAAAAACCGGAGTACCGGAGGGTTACCGGAACCCCCCCGGGAAGTAATGGGCCTTGATGGGCCCTAGTGGAGAGAGAGGGGCCGGCCAGGGCAAGAGGCGCCCCCCTCCCCTTGAGTCTGAATAGGACAAGGAAGGGGGGGGGGCGGCGCCCCCCTTGCCTTCCCCCTCTCCCACTCCTTCCTTCCCCTCCTTCTCGGAATATGAAAGGGAGGGGGGAAACCTACTTGGAGTAGGTTTCCCCCTCCTAGGGCGCGCCTCCACCTTTGCCGGCCCCCTCCTCCTCTCCCCCTTTATATACGGGGAGGGGGGGCACCCCATAGACACACAAGTTGATCTTCGTGATCGTTCCTTAGCCGTGTGCGGTGCCCCCCTCCACGATATTACACCTCGGTCATATTGTAGCGGTGCTTAGGCGAAGCCCTGCGACGGTAGAACATCAAGATCGTCACCACGCCGTCGTGCTGACAGAACTCCTCCCTAAAGCTCTGCTGGATCGGAGCCCAGGGTGCATCATTGAGCTGTACGTGTGTCAAGAACTCGGAGGTGCCGGAGTAACGGTGCTTGGATCGGTCGAACCGGGAAGACGTACGACTACTTCCTCTACGTTGTGTCAACGCTTCCGCTTCGGTCTACGAGGGTACGTAGACAACACTCTCCCCTCTCGTTGCTATGCATCACCATGATCTTGCGTGTGCGTAGGAAATTTTTTGAAATTACTACGTTCCCCAACAACAACTATCTAGGAAGTCCCTAGAAGCATTGGTTAGTCCATTATACAAGATATCAAGTATTTCATTTTTCTTGAGAGGATGATCAGGCAAAGAATTAAGCAATTGGAGAAGCCTCCCCCAAGCTTATGGGAGACTCTCTTCAATTTGCACAAAGTTATATATTTCCTGCAAGGCAGCTTGTTTCTTATGCACAGGGAAATATTTTTTAGAGAATTAATAAATCATATCCTGGGGACTACACACACAACCAGGAGCAAGCGTATTGCACCAAAGTTTAGCATCACCCTTTAATGAGAATGAAAATAATTTGAGGATATAGTAATAGTGGATCTTCTCATCATGAGCAAAAAGGGTGGCTATGTCATTCAACTTAGTAAGATGTGCCACAACAGTTTCAGTTTCATAACCAAGGAAAGGATAAGACTCAACTAAAGTGATTAACTCTGGGTCGACAGAGAATTCATAATCCTTATCATCAATAAAAATAGGTGAAGTAGCAAACTCAAGATCACATTTCATTTTAGCATTCAGAGATCTTTCTTTATACTTGCATAATAATTTCTCTAGATCATCTTTGTCCTTACAAGCAAGAATATCTCTAGTTGCCTCCTCACTCATAGTATAACCTTCCGGTACCTTTGGCAATTCATATCTAGGAGGATTAGTTATAGTAGGTGTTTCAAGATTTCTAGTTTCAAGTTCATCACCAGATTCAACAATATCATGTTGTCTTACTCTAGCAATTTGTTCATCAAGAAATTCACCTAGTAGCACATCATCATCAAGCAAGGTACTATCATCATCATGAGTAGCATTCATAGCAGAAGTAGCATCATCAGTAACTTGCGACATATCATAATTAATAGCATGTTGTGGTGTTGCAAGTTTACTTATAACAGCTGGCGGATCTAAAGCGGAGCTGGATGGGAGTTCCTTACCTCCCCTCGTCTTTGAGGGAAAAATCTTAGTCTTAGCATCCTTCAGATTCTTCATAGTGATAATATGATAATAATCCCCAAATGACTCAACAAATATAGCTATACTCCCCGGCAATGGCGCCAGAAAAAGGTCTAGATAACCCACAAGTATAGGGGATCGCAACAGTTTCGAGGGTAGAGTATTCAACCCAAATTTAAAGATTCGACACAAGGGGAGCCAAAGAATATTTGAAGGTATTAGCAGCTGAGTTGTCAATTCAAGCACACCTGGAGATTAATTATCTGCAGCAAAGTGATTAGTAGCATAGTAGTATGATAGTTTTGATGATAGTAGCAGCAACAACAATAACGGTAATAGTGATAGCAGTGATATTGTAGCAGTAACGATAGCAGTGGCAATAGTAGTAACTTAGCAAGAACAATATAATTAAGATAAATTCGTAGGCATTGGATCGGTGACTCATTGGATGATATTCATCATGAGACAGTTATAACCTAGGGCGATACGGCACTAGCTCCAATTCATAAATATAATGTAGGCATGTATTCCGTAAATAGTCATACGTGCTTATGGAAAGAACTTGCATGACATCTTTTGTCCTACCCTCCCGTGGCAGCAGGTTCCTATTGGAAACTAAGGGATATCACGGCCTCCTTTTAATATAGAACCGGAACAAAGCATTAGCACACGGTGAATACATGAACTCCTCAAACTACGGTCATCACCGAGAGTGGTCCCGACTATTGTCACTCCGGAGTTGCCGGATCATAACATGTAGTAGGTTACTATAACTTGCAAGATCGGATCTAGAACATGGATATAATGGTGATAACTTAAATGGTTCAGATCTGAAATCATGGCACCTGGGCCCAAAGTGACAAGCATTAAGCATGGCAAAGTCATAGCAACATCAATCTCAGAACATAGTGGATACTAGGGATCAGGCCCTAACAAAACTAACTCGATTACATGATGAATCTCATACAACTCCTCACCGACCAACGAGCCTACGAAGGAATTACTCACTCCCGGTGGGGAGCATCATGGAATTGGCGATGGATATGTGTTGGTGATGACAAAGATTGAAGATCCCCCTCTCCGGAGCCCCAAACGGACTCCATATCTAGCCTCCCCATGAAGAACAGGAGACGGCGGCGGCTCTGTCTCGTGAAACGCGATAATTCTTTCTCCCTAATTTTTTTCTAAAATAATGTGATTTTATAGCGTTGGTTTCAGGGTTAGCGGGGCCGCTAGGTGGGGACATGCCACCTGGGCGCGCCTGGGGGGCAGGAGCGCCCTGGTGCGTGCTACGTCTTGAGCTTGCGTTTGTTTTCTTTGAATAGGAAAGGGTGATGCAGCAAAGTAGCGTAAGTATTTCCCTCAGTTTTTGAGAACCAAGGTATCAATCCACTGGGAGGCTCCTCAAAAGTCCCACGCACCTACACAATACAAACAAGAACCTCGCAACCAACGCAATAAAGGGGTTGTCAATCCCTTCACGGCCACTTGCGAAAGTGAGATCTGATAGAGATAATATGATAAGATAAATATTTTTGGTATTTTTATGATATAGATTGGAAAGTAAAAGATGCGAATAAAAGATAGATGAAAACTTATATGATAAAAGATAGACCCGGGGGCCATAGGTTTCACTAGTGGCTTCTCTCAAGATAGCATAACTATTACGATGGGTGAACAAATTACTGTCGAGCAATTGATAGAAAAGCGAATAATTATGCGATTATCTAGGCATGATCATGTATATAGGCATCACGTCCGTGACAAGTAGATCAAAACGATTCTACATCTACTACTATTACTCCACACATCGACTGACTCCTGCCTGCATCTAGAGTATTAAGTTCATGAATAACAGAGTAACGCATTAAGAAAGATGACATGATGTAGAGGGATAAACTCATGCAATATGATATAAACCCCATCTTTTCATCCTCGATGGCAACAATACAATACGTGCCTTGCTGCCCCTGTTGTCACTGGGAAAGGAGACCGCAAGATTGAACCCAAAGCTAAGCACTTCGCCCATTGCAAGAAAGATCAATCTAGTAGGCCAAACCAAACTGATAATTCGAAGAGACTTGCAAAGATAACTTAATCACACATAAATGAATTTAGAGGAGATTCAAATATTTCTCATAGATAAACTTGATCATAAACCCACAATTCATCGGATCTCGACAAACACATCGCAAAAATAGTTACATCGAATAGATCTCCAAGAAGATCGAGGAGAACTTTGTATTGAGAATCAAAGAGAGAGAAGAAGCCATCTAGCTAATAACTATGGCCCGAAGGTCTGTGGTAAACTACTCACAACTCATAGGAGAGGCCTTGGAGATGATGTAGAGGCCCTCCATGGTCGATTCCCCCTCCGGCGGAGCGTCGGCGAAGGCTCCAAGATGGGATCTCACGGATACAGAAGGTTGCGGCGGTGGAATTAGGTTTTCGTGGTCCGTTCTGATGGTTTTAGGGTACGGGAGTATATATAGGAGGAAGAAGTAGGTCGGTGGACGCTCGAGGGGCCCACGATGGTGGGGGGCGCGCCCACCCCCAGGGGGCGCGCCGGGCACCCTCATGGCCACCTCGATTGTTGCTTGACGTCCACTCCAAGTCTCCAGGTTTGCATTTGTTCCGAAAAGATCGCTCCCGAAGGTTTCATCCCGTTTGGACTCCATTTGATATTCCTTTCTTCGAAACACTGAAATAGGTAAAAAAACATCAATTCAGGTTGGGCCTCCGGTTAGTAGGTTAGTCCCAAAAATAATATAAAATTGTAAAGTAAAGCCCATAAACATCCAAAACGGGTAATATAATAGCATGGAACAATCAAAAATTATAGATACGTTGGAGACGTATCAAGCATCCCCAAAAATTAGAAATGTTTTAATTATTTCACACGCACTAGATTTTAGGCACATATTACAATTATCTCATAAAAGGGAACGCCATTGCGGTTATGTAACTCAATTTGAGAAAATACTACACATGCATTTTAAGCAGATGATAATCATTTCGTATATATTTCAACTATTTTATAGTTATTTTGCTATACACAAATGACAAAATGGCCATTTTCTAAACAGTGAATAATACATGTACTGTTCATCCTTCCAAAATCATGATTTTTTTCATTTTTATGTAACTCACATGGTTAATTATTTCAGCATCAAAATTTACACGTGGGTAATATACATCCATATAAACATGCTGAATTTTGAAGATTTTTGTAAACTTCAAAATACTATTTTGTCACTATTTAATATATAGAGCTCACTGGAGCTACGCCTCCGAGGAATCGGACTGTACAACGACTGGAAAGCCTGTATGTTGAATAGCAAGAGCCATATACCTTGCATGATCGCGTGTAACTCGATCTCCGGCGCTTCGTTGCAATTAAAGATATAACGATAGGTTGAAAACATGACCGAACCATCTTCTCTTCTCAGTATCATGTCTGCAGCAGCTGTGCCACCAGCTGAAGTGAAGGAACCATCAACGGACTACACGTACGTAGCCGGCCGGCAGCCGAGGCCAAAGTAGGCGTTGCACAGGCGCAACACTCCCCTGGACGTGAACCAACTCACATGCAGAATCTTTCCTTTGACAATTTCCTCTATGCTATGGCTGTGAGAGTAAGAGCATCTCCAACAGCCGCGCTATAAACGCGCCGCGTGAAAAAAGTAGTGGTTTTAGCGCGCGCGCTACCGTTCCCGGCGCTCCAGTGGATGCGCAAAAACCGCGCTCCCGGTATATGTAATTCAGCGTGCGGGCGAAAACGCCATCGCGCCGCTTATTTGCTGCGCCCGCGGAACGCTCGCGCGCAACTCCACCTACCCATCCAGCCACGCCGCCGCCGCCGCCCGCGTCACCCCATTTTTCCGGCGACCGTTCCGGCGCTGCCCTGGTCTCTTCCCACGCGGCCGCGGCTTCCTCCCTCTCTCTCTAGTCAGCGCCGCCCGTCGCGCGCGGCAGTCTCCGACGAACAGCGCCCGGCCGCCCACCGCCGCTTGGCGCCCGCAAGGTGTTCGACAAAAGGCCCGCAAGGTATGTATTGCTTTCAACTTCCACATTTTTGCATGAAATTTGGTGCATGTTGTTTATAGCCTAGTTTTGAACATTCTAGATGAGTTCGTCATATGATTCTTTCGAAGAAGAATTTGATATGGAAGAGGAGGAGGATCTTGCAATGATCCTAGCTATGCACATCAATAAAAAACCGAAGCACGGTGGTTCGGTTATGGGTCGGCAGAAAATTTGGAGGGATAAGATTGATGCCCACAACAGATTGATGAGGCACTATTTTGCGGAGAATCCCACAAAGGGCTGCTGTACTGGGTCCGCGGGTTGAGCAGGTAGGCTGGAACCTGAGGAGGTATAGGTAGGCTTACTGAATTGGTAATCGATCGGGCAATTCGTTAAACGTTGATCCATGGATCTCCGATCGGGAAACCGTATCCAAGCTCCGTGGCTAGTCTGCGCTCTTTGGACTTTTCAAACTTAGCGAACTGAAACATCTGAGTAGCTAAACGAAGGAAAATCAACTGAGACCCGTTAGTAGCACCCCGAGTCGTACTTTCGTCGCCGGTTTAGGATGAGCACCGAGTTGTTCAGGCGCATTGCAGAGAAACTAGCGAGCCATGATTGGTTTTTTCAACAGAGGAGGAATGCCGCCAGAGAGCTCGGGTATAGCACCTTTCAGAAGGTGACAGCCGCTTTGCGTATGTTGGCATACGGTATCTCCGCTGATCTAGTTGATGATCACTTGGCCATGGGTGAGAGCCAAGCCATCATGTGTGTCAAGCGCTTCGCAGTCGGAATTGTGCAAGTGTTTGGCCCGGAGTACTTGAGAACTCCAAATGCTGAAGACGTCGCAAGGCTATTGGAGATGAACAAAGCTTGCAGGTTCCCAGGTATGCTTGGCTTAATAGATTGCATGCATTGGAGTTGGAAGAATTGTCCAAAGGCAATGCCATGGCCAATTCCACAGACAAAAAAAGGGTTCCACTATAATCCTTGAAGCGGTGGCCGATCAAGAGACTTGGATTTGGCATGCTTTTTTTTGGAATGCCTAGCTCTTTGAATGATATCAACGTTGTCAACCGGTCACCACTGATGAGTAAGATTGCAAATGGTGAACTGCCACCGGTGCAGTTTGTAGCTAATGGTCGTACATACAACCATGGCTACTATCTTGCGGATGGCATCTACCCAAAGTGGCAAACATTTGTGAAGCCGTTGAAAAAATTGGAAGGTAAGAAATATCTTGATTTCCACAATGCTCAGGTGGTGGCTAGAAAAGATATGGAGAGAGCTTTTGGAATTTTGCAAGCCCAATTTGCTATTGTGAGAGGACCGGCTAGATTTTGGGATAGGAAGATGCTTTGGTACATAACGCATGCTTGTGTGATCATGCATAATATGATCATCGAGAATGAGCGTGGCCAAGATGTAGACTACTCTCACTATGAGCTATTGGGACATCCCGTGCGAGTGCGGCGGAGGGCTGAAATGGTGGCCCGTTTTGTTGCCTCCTATCATGCCATTCGACGTCCGGCAGCGCATAATAAACTCAAGAAGGATCTCATTGAGGAGTGGTGGGCTTGGAATGGCCGCCAAAGAGCATCATGATTTGTGTGTTTGATGTTATATTGTTGAACTATTTGTTGTATTTGTCAAAATACTATTTGTTGATGAGTTGTAATAAATTGAACTATTCATTTTAAACTTGGTTGAATGATGTTTGTGATTTAAAAATTATATGCCATATCTTTGTTTTGTGGATGTGTTGAGATAAAATGCGACAAATGTGGACGCGCAGCTGCTCGCGTGCGCTGCATTTTAGCGCACTGATCAAGCTGCGCGCGCGCGCTCGGCATTTTAGCGCGGCTGCTGGAGCCAGCGCTCGCGCCGCGCCAAACCTGACGATGGGCGCGCCGCAAACCAGATTTTAGCGCGCCGCGCATTGGGCGCCTGTTGAAGATGCTCTAACCAACGGAATTCAAATAGCTACCAAGGAATTCTACTGTAGCCACCACTGGAGGCGTCTCTCTGCCATGACGCAAGTCATTCCGAAGCTGCCAAATGCGCCAGATCAACTGAATCACCGTGTCCCGCACGGCTGCTGTGCGATTCATTAGAACATTCAGGAGCGAATCATTCCCACTGTCTACTGACAGTACATCACGGGTCAAGGGCCATACAACACGCATGAGCTCCCAGATATTCCGAGAGCATGGCTGCAGGAAACCAATGCATGGAATGAACTTTCATCCTCGACACCGCACAGTATACAGGTTCCCACGTGTAGCCAGGTGCAGGTTTCTGTGTCGTAGGGCCTTCTAAAATGTATAATCTTCTCCGTGCACGGCGTGTGCGCCGCAATGGTCGATTGTACTAATCATCCTGACGAAAATATGGGGTCGTAGCGCTCGTGCATGCGTCTCGCCATTGCTTAACGCGATTAGACCGATCGAGCTAGCAGGCAGGCAAGATTCGGGAACAATCGCCTGTGTCTATCCATACTGGACGCGTGAAGCCGTTTTTTGTAACTTGAAGCCATGCATCGCGACACCACGCTTGGATTTAACACGAATTTGTTACATGGTCGTCACTGCAAGCAAGTTGGCACGCCTCTCGTTTCGCCGTCGAGGAATTAAATGGTACGTGCGTGCTCTACTACCATATCTCTTCTGGGAAATAGTAGTAGCAGTAGCGAGGAAGGTCTCATCTCATCCCTTGTGTTGTGCAATCTTCACTGTTACTACTCAAGAGGCTGCAGCATGCGAGCATGCCAGAGAGAGAGAGAGAGAGAGTTCGTTGCTTCCGGTTTGCGCGTCGTTCGTTATCGCTCTTCACCGTTACTCTTCCCATCCCGTGATAACGACTCGACTATATCCATCTCGATCGGCTCGACGTCGACGGCCGCCGCCAGAATTTCCCTTTAAATACCGCGGCGCACCGTGATCCATTCCCTCACTCACAGCAGATCAACCAATCCGACGAACATCTTCACAGCTCTCACTCCCACTCACGTAAGATGGCAAGCACTCAGGTATGTACAAGTGCAGCGCACGGTCGATCGAGTAACTTGCATATGCAGCTAGGTGCGTGGACACCATGAGTCCAGTAAGCTCATTTGCATGGTGCACTTGTGTGCTGCTTGTTTCAGGACGTGAACATGGACGGCAGCCTCACCGGCTACGCACCGTTCGGCTCGAGCACGACGACGCTGTCCGTGCACAACGAGGAGGAGACGGGCATCACTGTGGCCGTGGGTGGCAACGAGCCCAGCGGCCGGTACATCCTGGTGGCGGGGCGCGCCGACGAGAAGGACGGCGTGCGCCTGCCGATCCCGGTGGGCGTCCTGAAGCCTGGGATCACGTACCGCGTGGCCGGGTGGATCAGCCTGGGAGCAGCACGGGGCACCAGCCACCCCGTGCGCATCGACCTTGGCGTGGAAGACAATGACAACGAGAGCCTTGTGGAGTGCGGCGCGGTGTGCGCCCAGGAGGGCGGGTGGACGGAGATCATGGGCGCCTTCCGGCTCAGGACGGAGCCGCGCAGCGCCGCGGTTTACGTCCACGGCGCCCCCGCCGGCGTCGACGTCAAGGTCATGGATGTCCGCGTCTTTCCGGTCGATCACAAGGCGCGCTTCAGGCAACTCAAGGACAAGACTGACAAGGTGAGCATGCATGCATATACTTTTTTTTCGTGGACGTGCATGCATATTTGATGTGTCACGTAAGGTGATCATACGAGCTCCATTATTGATGCAGGCGCGCAAGAGGGACGTAATTCTCAAGCTGGGAGCGGGAGCGGCGGCGTCCGTGCGCGTGGTGCAGTTGGACAACGCCTTCCCCTTCGGGACATGCATCAACACGTCGGTCATCCAGAAGCCGGCCTTCCTCGACTTCTTCACCAACCACTTCGACTGGGCCGTCTTCGAGAACGAGCTCAAGTGGTACCACACGGAGGCGCAGCAGGGCCAGCTCAACTACGCCGACGCCGACGCGATGCTCGCCTTCTGCGACCGCCTCGGCAAGCACGTCCGCGGCCACTGCGTCTTCTGGTCCGTCGACGGCGACGTGCAGCAGTGGGTCAAGAACCTCAACAAGGACCAGCTCAGGTCCGCCATGCAGAGCCGCCTAAAGGGCCTCGTCTCCCGCTACGCCGGCAGGTTCAGGCACTACGACGTCAACAACGAGATGCTGCACGGCCGCTTCTTCCGCGACCGCCTCGGCGACGAGGACGTCCCGGCGTGCATGTTCAAGGAGGTCGCGCGCCTGGACCCGGAGCCCGCGCTCTTCGTCAACGACTACAACGTGGAGCGCGCCAACGACCCCAACGCCACGCCGGAGAAGTACGCCGAGCAGGTCGCGTGGCTGCAGCGCTGCGGCGCCGTGGTGGGCGGCATCGGCCTGCAGGGCCACGTGCAGAACCCCGTCGGGGAGGTCATCTGCGCCGCGATCGACAGGCTCGCCAAGACCGGCGTGCCCATCTGGTTCACCGAGCTGGACGTGCCCGAGTACAACGTCAGCCTCCGCGCCAAGGATCTGGAGGTGGTGCTCCGGGAGGCGTACGCGCACCCGGCCGTGGAGGGCATCGTGTTCTGGGGGTTCTTGCAGGGCACAATGTGGCGCGAGAACTCCTGGCTCGTCGACGCCGACGGCACCGTCAATGAGGCCGGCCAGATGTTCCTGAATCTCCAGAACGAGTGGAAGACGGACGCCCGCGGGAACGTCGACGGCGACGGCAACTTCAAGTTCAGGGGCTTCTACGGCAGGTACGTCGTGGAGGTTACCTGCACGGCGACCGGGAAGCAGATGCTCAAGACCTTCACCGTGGAGAAAGGGGACAACGACACACCTCTCCTCGTCGATTTGGCCGACGCCTGACTGACGCACGGTGAATCTATCTAAGATACTACTTATACCAATCTAATTACATGCATGCATTTGTGTGTGATGTGATTGAAGGGACGACACGTCAAGCAATAAGTTGAATAACTTTTCACATTTCTAAGGTAACGGCTATTGTATTTTGTAAGAGAAGTGTAAGGTATTTGTACTCCTAAATCTAATGGAGATGGTTAAAGCAAGAGGCCTATTGGTCTTATATTTTACTAGCACAAATGCCCGTGCGTTGTAACGGAAGAAACAAACTCTCACACACCCATAGCGAGTCATCTCTGTTGTCACTTCTCCTCGTCGTCATCTTCCATGATGGCCACTTGCCCACCTATTTCATCCACTTTGATCAGTCCCAAGGCGATGATATTGGACATCATACTCAACATGCCGATTTCTCAAGTCCCTATTTGCACCGGCTTGTAATTCCTTGTGTGCTGCAATCGCATATACATGTTCATGTGGTTGAACACCAATCATGTCTTAATGTACCAGGCGATGCATATCTTCACGTACTCCTACATCACATGAGATTCAACAAAAACAACATCATGAGGAGATTCAAAAGTAACATGGTCACTTTTGACAAGCTCCACCATGACTCTTTTTTTGATGTATTAGCGTGACCCATATATTCCTAGGTAGAGGCACCATGGAACTTTTTTTATGCACGCACAACCGATGATATATTTAGGACCTTGATAACTGCCGAACGGCAGATTTCAAGGAACCTCCCACCGAACGATTCGTTCGGGCTGGAAGGATCGAGCGTCCGAACAAAGTCGTTCGCTAAAAGGAGACCACCAGCCCGAACTCTCCATGTAGACAAACTGATCGCTAACATTTTTTAGACAAAAAAAAAAACTGATCGCTAACAGAAAACAAAAGTTCTAGGCCAAAAAAACCAGAAATGAGAAATAGAAGAAAAAGCCCGGATTTTCCTTTTTTTTCTGACAAAAAAACATTTTTTCTCTTTGTTAAGTGAAAAGATGCCATCAACTTTCAAACCCCAGAAAAAATGCCATGGGTGAACAAGAATATATTTTAACAATAACCAAAGAAAGAAAATATAAAATTATGGCATTTTCTATCATACAAACAAAAATAATTTGCAAACGACACAATCATAGCAAAAAAATGTCATGTTATTTTTACTTAAATTGACATGTAATGTATGCGGAACATGCCGTGTGTTGGCAAAAAATGTAAAAATCTGCCATGTTACTAAAGGTCACATAAATAGTAAAACTTGCCATGACAATAAAAGTTAAAAATTGCCATGGGGATTTAAATAAATTTTCCATTATAATAAGGGTCAATTTGCTATCGGCAAATAAAAAGAAAACTTGCCATGGCAACAAAACTTAAATATTGCCATGGGGATTTATTTAAATTTGTCATGTTACTGAATGTATATTAGGCATGGCAAAAAAAAAGAGTAAAACTTATCATGGCAAGAAAAGTTCAATATTGCCATGGGGATTTATCTAAATTTGTCATGTTACTGAATGTATATTAGACATGGCAAAAAAAAAGTAAAACTTGTCATGGCAAGAAAAGTTCAATAATGCCATGTTAATAAAAGTCAAATAAATATTAAACTTGCCATAGCAATTAAAGATAAATATTTTCATGGGAATTTAGGTAAATTTGCCATGTTAATAAAAAGGTAAATTTGCCATGACAAATAAATAGTAAAACTTGCCATGACAATAAATGTTAAAAAATTGCCATGTGGATTTAGGAAAAATTCGCCATGTTAATAAAGGTGAAATAATTAGTAAAACTTGCCATGGAAATATTTGCCATTTTGTGTTATTTTTTACAATTTAAAGGATTACAGTGGAAAACTTTAAAAATCAAAAGTTGCCATGGCAAGAAAGCAATGAATTTACCATGATCTGAAAACTAAATTTGCCATGATTCGATATCTATAGTTGCCATCTTTTAGGAAGCAAATTTGCTACGATGCGTAAACTAAATTTGCCTTGTTCAATTAACTAAATTTTTTAAGTTTACATGGCAAAAAGTATAAGATTAGTTGACATGGTAGAAAACAGTAAAATTGCGCCATGATCCAAAATCAAAAGTTGACATGGCAAGAAAGCAATACATTTCCCATGATCCGAGAACTAAATTTGCCATGATTCGATAACTATATTTGCCATCTTCCAAGAAAATTTATACAGGGAGACGGCAAATTTAAGAAAGAGTATGTAGTACAGTACATGTTTAGTCTAGAATTCTTCTCTCTAACTTATTTGCCATGGCAACTATCTACTAAAAAGCAGAAGATGGTACCTATACAAGATAGTGAAATTGCCATGTCAATTGATTATAATTTGCCATGGCAAACGATCTGCAATTCATTGTGAATTCCCCATGGTCATATTCAAATTAAGCCAAGTAAATCATGATAAATTTAGAAAAAGGATATGTATTATAGATCATTTGTCATGGCAATTTTAGAGATCTCTAGTTAGAGTTCTGAAATACGTGGCAAAAATTTGATAACATTAATGGCAAAACGATCTATAAAAGAGTGAATATCAATTTACCATGGTCCAAAAAAAATCATAGCAAAAACGTGGCAAATTTGCCATGGCAACTATTAACTTTACGAAACATGGTAGCTACAATTTGTTGATGTCAAAAAATTGATGAGAATTTACTCTGTTGCTGCACAAGTACAAAAAGCAACAACAATCAAAAAATTCAAAAATCAAGAGACTTTTAAGCCATGATGCCAACTTCATGTTTACACAAAAGTTGCCATGGCAAAATCACATGAATTTTTCATCATTTATGAATATACATGGTAAGAAATAATCCAAAAACACCGGTGTTTTCGTCATCGGTGAGTGAAAGTAGTGTTGCTGTAGGCTAAAAATAGTAGGGATATGGACTCGTTTTTGCATCATCACAACTCAAATAAAAGTAGCTCTTCGCTTGCTGAAAGAATACTTCTCTTGTATGCTTTCTTTCTGAAGAGTAATAACAGAGGATTCACAAACTAGGAGCAGATCTGCAACTAAATGACTATGATTCTGGAGTACTGATGGAAGTGTAGAGCAATTTCAATTGGGGGGTGGGGGTGAGGGGAAACAATGGCAAAATAACTTCGGTCTCGTCCTCGTCGGTGGCTGCATTCACCCGGTGCGCGGCGCCTTGTGCTCGCCGCGGCGCACGAGAACCACATGTATGTTGGGGAACGTAGTAATTTCAAAAAATTTCCTACGCACACGCAAGATCATGGTGATGGTATAGCAACGAGAGGGGAGAGTGTTCGTCCATGTACCCTCGTAGACCGTAAGCGGAAGCGTTAGCACAACGCGGTTGATGTAGTCGTACGTCTTCATGATCCGACCGATCCAAGCACCGAACATACGGAGCCTCCGAGTTCAGCACACGTTTAGCTCGATGACGATCTCCGGCCTCCGATCCAGCAGAGCTCCGGAGATGAGTTCCGTCAGCACGACGCCGTGGTGATGATGATGATGTTCTACCGGCGCAGGGCTTCGCCTAAACTCCGCGACGATATGGCCGAGGTGGAATATGGTGGAGGGGGGCACCGCACACGGCTAAGGAACGATCCGTAGATCAACTTGTGTGTCTATGGGGTGCCCCCTCGCCCCCGTATATAAAGGAGCAAGGGGGGAGGCCGGCCGGCCCTTGGGGCGCGCCAAGGAGGGGGAAGTCCTCCTCCTAGTGGGAGTAGGACTCCCCTTTCCTAGTCCAACTAGGAAGGAGGAAGGGGGGAGGAAAGAGGGGCAGAGGGAGAGGGAAAGAGGGGCCGTGCCCCCCTCCCCTAGTCCAATTCGGACTCCCCATGGGAGGGGGCGTGCCACCTCCTGGGCTGCTGCCCTCTCTCTCCCCTCAGGCCCACTAAGGCCCAATACTTCCCCGGGGGGTTCCGGTAACCCCTCCGGCACTCCGGTTTTCTCCGAAATCACCCGGAACACTTCCGTTGTCCGAATATAGTCGTCCAATATATCAATCTTTATGTCTCGACCATTTCGAGACTCCTCGTCATGTCCGTGATCACATCCGGGACTCCGAACAAACTTCGGTACATGAAAACTTATAAACTCATAATAAAACTATCATTGTAACGTTAAGCGTGCGGACCCTACGGGTTCGAGAACTATGTAGACATGACCTAGAACTATTCTCGGTCAATAACCAATAGCGGGACCTGGATGCCCATATTGGTTCCTACATATTCTACAAAGATCTTTATCGGTCAAACCGCATAACAACATACGTTGTTCCCTTTGTCATCGGTATGTTACTTGCCCGAGATTCGATCGTCGGTATCCAATACCTAGTTCAATCTCGTTACTGGCAAGTCTCTTTACTCGTTACGTAATGCATCATCCCATGACCAACTCATTGGTTACATTGCTTGCAAGGCTTATAGTGATGTGCATTACCGAGAGGGCCCAGAGATACCTCTCCGACAATCGGAGTGACAAAACCTAATCTCGAAATACGCCAACTCAACATGTACCTTCGGAGACACCTGTAGTACTCCTTTATAATCACCCAGTTACGTTGTGACATTTGGTAGTACCCAAAGTGTTCCTCCGGTAAATGGGAGTTGCATAATTCTCATAGTTACAGGAACATGTATAAGTCATGAAGAAAGCAATAGCAGTATACTAAACGATCAAGTGCTAGGCTAACGGAATGGGTCATGTCAATCACATCATTCTTCTAATGATGTGATCCCATTAATCAAATGTCAACACATGTCTATGGTTAGGAAACATAACCATCTTTGATTAATGAGCTAGTCACGTAGAGGCATACTAGTGACTATAGTTTTGTCTATGTATTCACACATGTATCATGTTTCCGGTTAATACAATTCTAGCATGAATAATAAACATTTATCATGATATGAGGAAATAAATAATAACTTTATTATTGCCTCTAGGGCATATTTCCTTCAATCTCCCCCACTTGCACTAGAGTCAATAATGTAGATTACATAGTAATGATTCTAACACCCATGGAGTCTTGGTGCTGATCATGTTTTGCTCGTGAGAGAGGCTTAGTCAACGGGTCTGCAACATTTAGATCCGTATGTATCTTGAAAATCTCTATGTCTCCCACTTGGACTTGGTCCCGAATGGAATTGAAGCGTCTCTTGATGTGCTTGGTCCTCTTGTGAAATCTGGATTCCTTTGCCAAGGCAATTGCACCAGTATTGTCACAGAAGATCTTCATTGGTCCCGATGCACTGGGTATGACACCTAGATCGGAAATGAACTCCTTCATCCAGACTCCTTCATTTGCTGCTTCCGAAGCAGCTATGTACTCCGCTTCACATGTAGATCCCGCTACGACGCTTTCTTTAGAACTGCACCAACTTACAGCTCCACCGTTTAATAAAAACACGTATCCGATTTGGGATTTAGAATCGTCCGGATCAGTGTCAAAGCTTGCATCGACGTAACCATTTACGACTAGCTCTTTGTCACCTCCATATACTAGAAACATATCCTTAGTCCTCTTCAGGTATTTCAGGATGTTCTTGACCGCTGTCCAGTGATCCACTCCTGGATTACTTTGGTACCTTCCTGCCAAGCTTATTGCTAAGCACATGTCAGGTCTGGTACACAGCATTGCATACATGATAGAGCCTATGGCTGAAGCATAGGGAACATCTTTCATTTTCTCTCTATCTTCTGCTGTGGTCGGGCATTGAGTTTGACTCAACTTCACACCTTGTAGCACAGGCAAGAAACCTTTCTTTGCCTGATCCATTTTGAACTTTTTCAAAATTTTGTCAAGGTATGTGCTTTGTGAAAGTCCTATTAAGCGTCTTGATCTATCTCTATAGATCTTGATGCCCAATATGTAAGCAGCTTCACCGAGGTCTTTCATTGAAAAACTTTTATTCAAGTATCCCTTTATGCTCTCCGGAAATTCTATATCATTTCCAATTAATAATATGTCATCTACATATAAAATCAGAAATGCTACAGAGCTCCCACTCACTTTCTTGTAAATACAGGCTTCTCCAAAAGTCTGTATAAAACCATATGCTTTGATCACACTATCAAAACGTTTATTCCAACTCCGAGATGCTTGCACCAGTCCATAAATGGATCGCTGGAGCTTGCATACTTTGTTAGCACCTTTTGGATCAACAAAACCTTCTGGCTGCATCATATACAACTCTTCTTCTTGAAATCCATTCAAGAATTTAGTTTTGACATTTGCCAAATTTCATAATCATGAAATGCAGCAATAGCTAACATGATTCGGACAGACTTAAGCATCGCTACGGGTGAGAAAGTCTCATCGTAGTCAACCCCTTGAACTTGTCGAAAACCTTTCGCAACAAGTCGAGCTTTATAGACAGTTACATTACCATCAGCGTCAGTCTTCTTCTTAAAGATCCATTTATTCTCAATGGCTTGCCGATCATCGGGCAAGTCAACCAAAGTCCATACTTTGTTTTTATACATGGATCCCATCTCAGATTTCATGGCTTCTAGCCATTTTGCGGAATCTGGGCTCATCATCGCTTCCTCATAGTTCGTAGGTTTATCATGGTCAAGTAACATGACTTCCAGAATAGGATTATCGTACCACTCTGGTGCGGATCTTACTCTGGTAGACCTACGAGGTTCAACAAAAACTTGATCTGAAGTTTCATGATCAATATCATTAGCTTCCTTACTTAATTGGTGTAGTTGTCACAGGAACCGGTTCTTGTGATGAACTACTTTCCAATAAGGGAGTAGATACAGTTATCTCATCAAGTTCTACTTTCCTCCCACTCACTTCTTTCGAGAGAAACTCCTTCTCTAGAAAGGATCCGATTTTAGCAACGAAAATCTTGCCCTCAGATCTGTGATAGAAGGTGTACCCAATAGTCTCTTTTGGGTATCCTATGAAGACACATTTCTCCTATTTGGGTTCGAGCTTATCTGGTTGAAGTTTCTTCACATAAGCATCGCAGCCCCAAACTTTAAGAAACGACAACTTTGGTTTCTTGCCAAACCACAGTTCATAAGGCGTCGTCTTAACAGATTTTGATGGTGCCCTATTTAACGTGAATGCGGCTGTCTCTAAAGCATAACCCCAAAACGATAGCGGTAAATCAGTAAGAGACATCATAGATCGCACCATATCTAGTAAAGTACGATTACGACGTTCGGACACACCTTTTCGCTGTGGTGTTCCAGGTGGCGTGAGTTGCGAAACTATTCCACATTGTTTCAAGTGTAGACCAAACTTGTAACTCAAATATTCTCCTCCACAATTAGATAGTAGAAACTTTATTTTCTTGTTATGATGATTTTCCACTTCACTCTGAAATTCTTTGAACTTTTCAAATGTTTCAGACTTGTGTTTCATTAAGTAGATATACCCATATCTGCTCAAATCATCTGTGAAGGTGAGAAAATAACGATATCCGCCGCGAGCCTCAACATTCATTGGACCACTAACATCAGTATGTATGATTTCCAACAAATCAGTTGCTCGCTCCATAGTTCCGGAGAACGGCGTTTTAGTTATCTTGCCCATAAGGCACGGTTCGCAAGTACCAAGTGATTCATAATCAAGTGATTCCAAACGCCCATCAGTATGGAGTTTCTTCATGCGCTTTACACCGATATGACCTAAACGACAGTGCCACAAATAAGTTGCACTATCGTTATCAACTCTGCATCTTTTGGTTTCAAGACTATGAATATGTGTATCACTACTATCGAGATTCAATAAAAATAGACCATTCTTCAATGGTGCATGACCATAAAAGATATTACTCATATAAATAGAACAACCATTATTCTCTGATTTAAATGAATAACCGTCTCGCATCAAACAAGATCCAGATATAATGTTCATGCTCAACGCTGGCACCAAATAACAATTATTTAGGTCTAAAACTAATCCCGATGGTAGATGTAGAGGTAGTGTGCCGATCACGATCACATCGACTTTGGAACCGTTTCCCACGCGCATCGTCACCTCGTCCTTAGCTAATCTTCGCTTAATCCGTAGTCCCTGTTTCGAGTTGCAAATATTAGCAACAGAACCAGTATCAAATACCCAGGTGCTACTGCGAGCATTAGTAAGGTACACATCAATAACATGTATATCTCATATACCTTTGTTCACTTTGCCATCCTTCTTATCTGCCAAATACTTGGGGCAGTTCCGCTTCCAGTGTCCAGTCTGCTTGCAGTAGAAGCACTCAGTTTCAGGCTTAGGTCCAGACTTGGGTTTCTTCTCTTGAGCAGCAACTTGCTTGCTGTTCTTTTGAAGTTTCCCTTCTTCTTCCCTTTGCCCTTCTTCTTGAAACTGGTGGTTTTGTTAACCATCAACACTTGATGCTCCTTCTTGATTTCTACCTCCGCAGCTTTCAGCATTGCGAAGAGCTCGGGAATAGTCTTGTTCATCCCTTGCATATTATAGTTCATCATGAAGCTCTTGTAGCTTGGTGGCAGTGATTGGAGAATTCTGTCAATGACACTATCATCAGGAAGATTAACTCCCAGTTGAATCAAGTGATTATTTTACCCAGACATTTTGAGTATGTGTTCACTGACAGAACTATTCTCCTCCATCTTGCAGCTATAGAACTTATTGGAGACTTCATATCTCTCAATCCGGGCATTTGCTTGAAATATTAACTTCAACTCCTGGAACATCTCATATGCTCCATGACGTTTAAAACATCGTTGAAGACCCGGTTCTATGCCGTAAAGCATGGCACACTGAACTATCGAGTAGTCATCAGCTTTGCTCTGCCAGACGTTCTTAACGTCGTCAGTTGCATCAGCAGCAGGCCTGGCACCCAGCGGTGCTTCTAGGATGTAACTTTTCTGTGCAACAATGAGGATAATCCTCAGGTTACGGACCCAGTCCGTGTAATTGCTTCCATCATCTTTCAACTTTGCTTTCTCAAGGAACGCATTAAAATTCAACGAAACAATAGCACGAGCCATCTATCTACAAACAAACATAGACAAGCAAAATACTATCAGGTACTAAGTTCATGATAAATTTAAGTTCAATTAATCATATTACTTAAGAACTCCCACTTAGACAGACATCTCTCTAGTCATCTAAGTGATCACGTGATCCAAATCAACTAAACCATGTCCGATCATCACGTGAGATGGAGTAGTTTCAATGGTGAACATCACTATGTTGATCATATCTACTATATGATTCACGTTCGACCTTTCGGTCTCCGTGTTCCGAGGCCATATCTGTATATGCTAGGCTCGTCAAGTATAACCTGAGTATTCCGTGTGTGCAACTGTTTTGCACCCGTTGTATTTGAACGTAGAGCCTATCACACCTGATCATCACGTGGTGTCTCAGCACGAAGAACTTTCGCAATGGTGCATACTCAGGGAGAACACTTCTTGATAATTAGTGAGAGATCATCTTAAAATGCTACCGTCAATCAAAGCAAGATAAGATGCATAGAGGATAAACATCACATGCAATCAATATAAGTGATATGATATGGCCATCATCATCTTGTGCTTGTGATCTCCATCTTCGAAGCACCATCATGATCACCATCATAACTGGCGCGACACCTTGATCTCCATTGTAGCATCATTGTCGTTACGCCATCTATTGCTTCTACGACTATCGCTACCGCTTAGTGATAAAGTAAAGCAATTATAGGGCGTTTGCATTTCATACAATAAAGCGACAACCATATGGCTCCTGCCAGTTGCCGATAACTTCGGTTACAAAACATGATCATCTCATACAATAAAATATAGCATCACGTCTTGACCATATCACATCACAACATGCCCTGCAAAAACAAGTTAGACGTCCTCTACTTTGTTGTTGCAAATTTTACGTGGCTGCTACGGGCTTAGCAAGAACCGTTCTTACCTACGCATCAAAAACCACAACGATAGTTCGTCAAGTTGGTGCTGTTTTAACCTTCGCAAGGACCGGGCGTAGCCACACTCGATTCAGCTAAAGTTAGAGAGACAGACACCCACCAGCCACCTTTAAGCACGAGTGCTCGTAACGGTGAAACCAGTCTCGCGTAAGCGTACGCGTAATGTCGGTCCAGGCCGCTTCATCTCACAATACCGCCGAACCAAAGTATGACATGCTGGTAAGCAGTATGACTTGTATCGCACACAACTCACTTGTGTTCTACTCGTGCATATATCATCAACGCATAAAACCTAGGCTCGGATGCCACTGTTGGGGAACGTAGTAATTTCAAAAAAATTCCTACGCACACGCAAGATCATGGTGATGGTATAGCAACGAGAGGGGAGAGTGTTCGTCCACGTACCCTCGTAGACCGTAAGCGGAAGCGTTAGCACAACGCGGTTGATGTAGTCGTACGTCTTCACGATCCGACTGATCCAAGCACCGAATGTACGGAGCCTCCGAGTTCAGCACACGTTCAGCTCGATGACGATCTCCGGCCTCCGATCCAGCAGAGCTCCGGAGATGAGTTCCGTCAGCACGACGGCGTGGTGACGATGATGATGTTCTACCGGCGCACGGCTTCGCCCAAACTCCGCGATGATATGACCGAGGTGGAATATGGTGGACGGGGGCACCGCACACGGCTAAGGAACGATCCGTAGATCAACTTGTGTGTCTATGGGGTGCCCCCCTGCCCCCGTATATAAAGGAGCAAGGGGGGAGGCCGGCCGGCCCTTGGGGCGCACCAAGGAGGGGGAAGTCCTCCTCCTAGTGGGAGTAGGACTCCCCTTTCCTAGTCCAACTAGGAAGGAGGAAGGGGGAAGGAAAGAGGGGGAGAGGGAGAGGGAAAGAGGGGCCGCGCCCCCCTCCCCTAGTCCAATTCGGACTCCCCATGGGAGGGGGAGCGCCACCTCCTGGGCTGCTGCCCTCTCTCTCCCCTCAGGCCCACTAAGGCCCAATACTTCCCCGGGGGGTTCCGGTAACCCCTCCGGCACTCCGGTTTTCTTCGAAATCACCCGGAACACTCCCGGTGTCCGAATATAGTCGTCCAATATATCAATCTTTATGTCTCGACCATTTCGAGACTCCTCGTCATGTCCGTGATCACATCCGGGACTCCGAACAAACTTCGGTACATCAAAACTTATAAACTCATAATAAAATTGTCATCGTAACGTTAAGCGTGCGGACCCTACGGGTTCGAGAACTATGTAGACATGACCTAGAACTATTCTCGGTCAATAACCAATAGCGGGACCTGGATGCCCATATTGGTTCCTACATATTCTACGAAGATCTTTATCGGTCAAACCGCATAACAACATACGTTGTTCCCTTTGTCATCGGTATGTTACTTGCCCGAGATTCGATCGTCGGTATCCAATACCTAGTTCAATCTCGTTACTGGCAAGTCTCTTTACTCGTTACGTAATGCATCATCCCGTGACCAACTCATTGGTTACATTGCTTGCAAGGCTTATAGTGATGTGCATTACCGAGAGGGCCCAGAGATACCTCTCCGACAATCGGAGTGACAAAACCTAATCTCGAAATACGCCAACTGAACATGTACCTTCAGAGACACCTGTAGTACTACTTTATAATCACCCAGTTACGTTGTGACGTTTGGTAGTACCCAAAGTGTTCCTCCGGTAAACGGGAGTTGCATAATTCTCATAGTTACAGGAACATGTATAAGTCATGAAGAAAGCAATAGCAGTATACTAAACGATCAAGTGTTAGGCTAACGGAATGGGTCATGTCAATCACAGCATTCTTCTAATGATGTGATCCCATTAATCAAATGACAACACATGTCTATGGTTAGGAAACATAACCATCTTTGATTAATGAGCTAGTCACGTAGAGGCATACTAGTGACTATAGTTTTGTCTATGTATTCACACATGTATCATGTTTCCGGTTAATACAATTCTAGCATGAATAAAAAACATTTATCATGATATGAGGAAATAAATAATAACTTTATTATTGCCTCTAGGGCATATTTCCTTCAGTCTCCCACTTGCACTAGAGTCAATAATCTAGATTACATAGTAATGATTCTAACACCCATGGAGTCTTGGTGCTGATCATGTTTTGCTCGTGAGGTGCTTCTGGTTCTAAAGTTGCAAGTTTTGTCCAACAAAGCTACACCCCTGCCCCTGAGAACAATGTTGAAGATTCTGTCTTCTCCAAAGTCCAAGGGGCCCCCATGACCAAGAGTTATTTGGAGGTTGTCAAAAAGAAACCGATTGAGAATTTGGGGGGTGCCCTGCTGGAGGAATTTGATGTCGTTATCTCTCAAGCTACTATTCTACCTCAAACCGTTGCTGACAAATACAAGCAGTGGGGTCCTGTGGTTGCCACTAGGGCCAGCACTAGAAACTTGAAAGATGGGAGGCCTACTATGCAAAAAGCCCAGGACCTGAAACGGATCAGAAATCTGGAGGTGCCAAGCAAAGGTAAAATTAGTTTTCACAACTCTTTTGCTTGTCTAGAAGATAATGTTCTTATCTCCACTGCTGAATGCTCAGGTATTAACTTGAGCTCTAGTGGGTGTAATATTAGTAATAATATTGCTGTGATTAAGAACTTTGAGCTTAAGAGAGTGGATAAGTTTAATCAGGATAATCCTGAAATTTTTCTCCCAGCAAACATAGATGTTCTGGAGAAGAGTTTAATTTGTTTTCTTCTAATCCAGAGACCCAGTCTGAAACTGGTGCTGGCCCACATATGAATGTTGACTCAGAACTAGATTCCCCCTGGATTGAGGTCAAAAAACCTAACACTAGTAGTAGGAAAAAACTTGATTTTATAGTTAAATGATTGGGCTATTTTGGAATATTAGAGGCCTAAATGGGCCCATCAAATGCAATAAACTGAAAGAGCTCATTATAGCTCATATGCCTGATTTTATTAGTATTTCTGAGTCTAAGAAAGAAGAGTTTACCCCTCTTCAATTAGAAGCTTTTGATACTAGATCCTGTTATACTTGGAAATGGCTCCCTGCTAATAATACTGCTGGAGGCATTCTGGTAGGAATTAGGGGGGATCTCTTTGACATTGTTTGCTGTGATATACACACTTACAGTGTCTCTTGCTTGCTTCAAAACAAACAAGATGGGTCCTCTTGGAGACTGATCTCCGTTTATGGTACTGCATATGACCAGTTTAAACTAGATTTTATTAATGAATTACACAACCTACTTATTGGGTGGACTGGTCCAACTCTAGTTGGTGGGGATTTTAATCTGATTAGAGAGGCCAGTGAGAAAAATACTGGTCTGATTAACCAGCATTGGGCAGACTTGTTTAATGACTGGATTAATAGATTTGGTCTTCTTGAGCTGAAGATTAATGGCAGGAAATATACCTGGGCAAATAACCAAGACTCTTTGGTTATGGCCACCATAGATAGGGTTTTCATGTCCACTAATTGGGCCACTTCTTTCCCTGATGTTCAGCTCAGAGCTCTTCCTAGGGTTGGTAGTGATCACACCCCTCTGGTGTTGAACACTTGTGCTTTTCCTTCCCCTAAAGAGAAAGCTTTTAGATTTGAGAAATGGTTCCTGGAAGTAGATGGCTTTAGGGAGATAGTCCATAAAGCTTGGAACACTAAATGCTATTTTACCAAAGCCATTGATATTTGGCAGTTTAACATTAGAAATACCAGGAAAGCCATTAAAGGCTGGTGTGCTAATTTTGAGGCAGAGCAAAATAGGCAGAAACAGGCCCTAGTGGCAGAATATAACTGCCCTGATATTTTGGCTGAGTCTCAACCTCTCTCACCTAACTCTAAGCTGAGGATTAAAAAAATTGCAGGTGAACTGAATGATATCTGGAAAAAAGAAGAGATTAAAGCCAGACAGAGGTCCAGGGAGAGGGAGGTCTTGGAAGGTGATCTTAACACTGGGTATTTCAAAGCTGTGGCAAGTCGAAAAAGGAGGAAGAAACAGATCCTGATGCTAGAAAACGATGAAGGTATTGTCACTGACCCTGAAGGCGTTATGAATTCTGCTGTTAATTACTATAAGAATTTATTTGGCTTTGTAGATAAAATAGATATCACTCTAAAAGATGACTTTTGGAGTGAGGAAGAATTAGTTTCAGAAGCTCATAATAATATCTTAGATGCTGCTTTTACTGAGGAAGAAATCAAGGCTGCTGTTTTCAGCTCATATGCTAAAGGAGCACTTGGCCCAGATGGGTTTCCTTTTTTATTCTATCAGCAATTCTGGGACCTTATTAAAGGTAATCTATTTTCTTTATTCCAGGATTGGGAGAAGGGGGAATTAGACCTATATAGGCTAAATTTCTCCCTCCTAACCCTGGTTCCTAAAGAGGCTAAGGCAGTTAGGATGGAGAAATTCAGACCTCTTGCCATGATTAACTGTAGTTTTAAAATCTTTGCAAAATGTGCCACGACTAAGTTTGGCCCCATTTGCAATGATCTAATAGCTCCTAAACCCTAAACTGGCTTGACTTCTTCCCGGCAACTGGCTTACCGGGCGCGACAACTCCCTTGCCGTCCTTCTTGAAGTTCTTCTTACCCTTGCCTTTCGTGAACTTAGTGGTTTTATTCACCGTCAACACTTGATGTTCCTTTTTTATCTCCACCTCCGCTGATTTCAGCATTGAATATACCTTAGGAATGGTCTTTTCCATCCCCTGCATATTGAAGTTCATCACAAAGCTCTTGTAGCTTGGTGGGAGCGACTGGAGGATTCTGTCGACCACCGCGTCATCCGTGAGATTAACTCCCAGTTGAGATAAGCGGTTGTGCAACCCAGACATTTTGAGTATGTGCTCGCTGACAGAACCATTCTCCTCCATCTTACAACTATAGAACTTGTCGGAGACTTCATATCTCTCGACCCGGGCGTGAGCTTGGAAAACCATTCTCAGCTCTTGGAACATCTCATATGCTCCGTGCTGCTCAAAACGCTTTTGGAGCCCCGGTTCTAAGTTGTAAAGCATGCCGCACTGAACCAGGGAGTAATCATCACTATGCGACTGCCAGGCGTTCATAACGTCTTGAGTTGCTGGGAAAATGGGTGCTTCACCTAGCGGTGCATCTAGGACATATGCTTTCTTGGCAGCTATGAGGATGATCCTCAAGTTCCGGACCCAGTCCGTATAGTTGCTGCCATCGTCTTTCAGCTTGGTTTTCTCTAGGAACGCGTTGAAGTTGAGGGCAACATTAGCGTGGGCCATTTGATCTACAAGACATATTGCAAAGATTTTAGACTAAGTTCATGATAATTAAGTTCATCTAATCAAAATAATGAACTCCCACTCAGATAGACATCCCTCTAGTCATCTAAGTGATCCATTATCCGAGTCAACTAGCCCGTGTCCGATCATCACGTGAGACGGACTAGTCATCATCGGTGAACATCTTCATGTTGATCGTATCTTCTATACGACTCATGTTTGACCTTTCGGTCTTCCATGTTCCGAGGCCATGTCTGTACATGCTAGGCTCGTCAAGTTAACCTAAGTGTATTGCGTGTGTAAATCTGGCTTACACCCGTTGTATTCGAACATTAGGATCTATCACACCCGATCATCACGTGGTGCTTCGAAACAACGAACCTTCGCAATGGTGCACAGTTAGGGGGAACACTTTTCTTGAAATTATTATGAGGGATCATCTTACTTACTACCGTCGTTCTAAGTAAACAAGATGAAAAACATGATAAACATCACATGCAATCAAATAGTGACATGATATCGCCAATATCATATTGCTCCTTTGATCTCCATCTTCGGGGCACCATGATCATCTTCGTCACCGGCATGACACCATGATCTCCATCATCGTGTCTTCATGAAGTTGTCACGCCAACGACTACTTCTACTTCTATGGCTAACGCGTTTAGCAATAAAGTAAAGTAATTTACATGGCATTCTTCGATGACACGCAGGTCATACAAAAAATAAAGACAACTCCTATGGCTCCTGCCGGTTGTCATACTCATCGACATGCAAGTCGTGATTCCTATTACAAGAACATGATCATCTCATACATCACATATATCATTCATCACATCCTTTGGCCATATCACATCACAAAACACTTGCTGCAAAAACAAGTTAGACGTCCTCTAATTGTTGTTGCAAGTTTTTACGTGGCTTCTATAGGTGATCTAGCAAGAACGTTTTCTTACCTATTAAAGCCACAACATGATTTGCCAACTTCTTTTTACCCTTCATAAGGACCCTTTTCATCGAATCCGCTCCAACTAAAGTGGGAGAGACAGACACCCGCTAGCCACCTTATGCAACTATTGCATGTCAGTCGGTGGAACCTGTCTCACCTAAGCGTACGTGTAAGGTCGGTCCGGGCCGCTTCATCCCACAATACCGCTGAAGCAAAATAAGACTAGTAGTGGCAAGAAAGTTGTCAACATCTACGCCCACAACAAATTGTGTTCTACTCATGCAAAGAGAACTACGGAAAGACCTAGCTCATGATGCCACTGTTGGGGAACGTTGCATAAAATAAAAAAATTTCCTACGTTCACCAAGATCAATCTAGGAGTTCGTCCAGCAACAAGAGAGAGGAGTGCATCTACATACCCTTGTAGATCGTGAGCGGAAGCGTTCAAGAGAACGGGGTTGAGGGAGTCGTACTCATCGTGATCCAAATCACCAGAGATCCTAGCGCCGAACGGACGGCACCTCCGCGTTCAACACACGTACGGTCAGCGTGACGTCTCCTCCTTCTTGATCCAGCAAGGGAGAAGGAGAGGTTGATGAAGATCCAGCAGCACGACGGGGTGGTGGTGGATGAAGCAGGGATCCGGCAGGGCTTCGCCAAGCGTCTGCGGGAGGGAAGGTGTAGCAAGGGGGAATGGAGGCGCCAAGTGCAAGGGTGCGGCTGCCCTCCCTCCCCCCTCTTTATATAGGGTCCCCAGGGGGGCGCCGGCCCTAGGAGATGGGATCTCCTAGGGGGACGGCAGCCAAGGGGGGTGCCTTGCCCCCCAAGGCAAGTGGAGGCGCCCCCTCCCCTAGGGTTCCCAACCCTAGGCACAGGGGGCACTACTAGGAAAAGGCATGCTAGTGGCGCACCAGTTTTGCCTTCTAATGGCGCACTACTGGTGCGCCACTAGCATCACGCCATTAGAATTAAATTCTAGTGGCGCACCACTGGTGCGCCATTAGTATCTGGTGTTTTAATGGCGCACCACGTAGTGCGCCATTAGTATTGCCTACAGTGCGCCATTAGAATTCCTCCCAGGGTAATGGCGCACCACATAGAAGTGCGCCATTAGTAACATTTTTTTCAAACTTTTTTTTAGAAATTTTTTTTAATTTTTTTTCAATTTTTTTTCGTTTTTTTTCTTAATCTCAGGTCACTATGGCTTAATCTCGGGTCAATATGCTTAATCTCAGGTCAAATCGCACTCCATGGTCAAACTTCCCGAAAGGTCACCCGTCCTCACACTACTCCAGCCCAAGCACACTTAACTTCAGAGTTCTATCCAACCCCAGCAACAGCTCACTTCACAGGCACTTGTTGATATATCTAGCATATCAATCCTATTATACCTTGTTGATGTCTAGGACTTTGTTCATGTTCATGACTATGACGAAATTTTGAAAAATACTTCCCGGTCATATTACGTATCATATTTTGAAAAACAATTCAATTTTTTTTTTCAAAACCAATTTTTTTTGAATTTTTTTGAATTTTTTTGCCTCTAGATCTTGAAAGCCCCGTAACTTTTTTTCGGTTAGGTTTTTGGGGATTTTGAAAATGTTTAACGGGGTTCCCCAAGTTAAATTCGGATGTAACTTTTCGAGTAGATGCTTTTTCATATATAAAACTTTTTAATCCGAGTTTGTATGCAAAAGTTATGCCCATTTTACAAATTTCCAGAGAGATTTTGCACCACCCCCACGGTGCGCCATTAGTAGTTTTGAAAAAATTAAAAAACAAATTTACTAATGGCGCACCGTGGGATGTGGTGCGCGCACCAACACATGGTGCGCCATTAGTATTTAGTAATGGCGCACCACATGTACAGTGCGCCATTAGAGTCCATCCTATCTATAGCCCTTTTCCTAGTAGTGGGGGTCCCAAGGGGGGGCGCACCAGCCCACTAGGGGCTGGTCCACTCCCAACTTCAGCCCACGGGGCCCTCCGGGATAGGTGACCCCACCCGGTGGACCCCCGGGACCCTTCCGGTGGTCCCGGTACAATACAGGTGACCCCCAAAATTTCTCGATGGCCGAAACAGCGCTTCCTATATATAATTCTTCACCTCCGGACCATTCCGGAACTCCTCGTGATGTCGAGGATCTCATCCGAGACTCCGAACAACTTTCGGGTTACTGCATATTCATATCTCTACAACCCTAGCGTCACCGAACCTTAAGTGTGTAGACCCTACGGGTTCGGGAGACACGCAGACATGACCGAGACACCTCTCCGGTCAGTAACCAACAGCGGGATCTGGATACCCATGTTGGCTCCCACATGCTCCTCGATGATCTCATCGAATGAACCACGATGTCGAGGATTCAATCAATCCCGTATGCAATTCCCTTTGTCAATCGGTACGTTACTTGCCCGAGACTCGATCGTCGGTATCCCAATACCTCATTCAGTCTCGTTACCGGCAAGTCACTTTACTCGTATCGTAATGCATGATCCCGTGACCAGACACTTGGTCACATTGAGCTCATTATGATGATGCATTACCGAGTGGGCCTAGAGATACCTCTCTGTCATACGGAGTGACAAATCCCAGTCTCGATTCGTGCCAACCCAACAGACATTTTCGAAGATACCCGTAGTGCACCTTTATAGTCACCCAGTTACGTTGTGACGTTTGGCACACCCAAAGCACTCCTACGGTATCCGGGAGTTGCACAATCTCATGGTCTAAGGAAATGATACTTGACACTTGGAAAAGCTCTAACTAAATGAACTACACGATCTTTGAGCTATGCTTAGGATTGGGTCTTGTCCATCACATCATTCTCCTAATGATGTGATCCCGTCATCAATGACATCCAATGCCCATAGTCAGGAAACCATGACTATCTGTTGATCAACGAGCTAGTCAACTAGAGGCTTACTAGGGACATGTTGTGGTCTATGTATTCACACATGTATTATGATTTCCGGATAACACAGTTATAGCATGAATAATAGACAATTATCGTGAACAAAGAAATATAATAATAACCATTTATTATTGCCTCTAGGGCATATTTCCAACATAATTTATGGTAGTTGACACGTGTAATCAAACCGTAGTTGCCATGTGTGATTAACTACTTGCCACACATGGTCATACAATATTTGTCATGTGTGTTTACCTAGTTGCCACGTATGGTCCAACCATAGTTGCCATGTATAGTTAATCGCAGTTGTCATGTTTGTTTATCTGGTTGCCACGTACGTGCAACTACAGTTGTCGTCTAGCAAAAGAATCATAGTTGCCATGTTTGTTTACCTAGTTCCCACGTTCGCGTAACTGCAGTTGCCATCCACAACGTAGGAGTGTCGTGTGGGCGAAAATCAGTTCGCCCACACGCGCATGGACTAGGTGGTGGCTGTGTGGGCAGAAACTAGTTCGTCCACACAGCGCAGCTAGCAACAGCGTGATGCAGGGCGTGTGGGCAAACTCTCCAACGCCCACACACAAGCCCCGTCCTACGTGGCACACCAAATCCACCTTTTCGTGTCAAGATTCGTGCAAAAGACAATCAACGACCATCCAGGCGTGTGGGCGAGTTGGAGAACGCCCACACGTGTGGGCGTTAGTGTTTCTGAAAGAAAATGGACAACGCTAACGCCCACACATATGGTGGGAACCAAACCCGTCCACACGCCCTATAACATACAGACTACGCCATGTCACCGCATGCACGTGGAAATCTTTTTGGATTTTCAGTTTTTAAAATGTTTTATCTCTTAAATGAAAAATACGATTGAAGATCCGTTTTCACCATTAAATCCCTCGCGATGAGATCTTTGAAACTAGATCTCATATCAATATATTTCAACGAAATTTTTTTATGTTAAAAGTTGCCATTTCTATTGCTCATGAATTGCCATGATGTTTACACTAAAGTTGTCATATTATGTTTCAGCTATTTTCTTCTATATTAAAAAGTAACTAGTGGTGTGGCCCGCACATTTGCGCGGCTAGATTAAGTATTGTCAAAGTTGCCATTTTGTATTTAGATATATTTTTCAGTGGGTAGCTTTGCTCATTATTATTGTATAAATATGCACTTTTGTATATTACCAAATGATTGTACCATTTCTAAAATATTTGTGACAAACCAATTATATTATGTACATATACGCACATATATAATGTCTGCACCTTGTAACATGTATTATTGGACTAAGTCAACTATCTAATAATGGAGATAGTTGTAGACCTTTTTTTTTATTTTAATGACATGTGCGTTTGCTCGGCTTACATACTGTTATGTACATCATCTTAGAATTTGAGTTTTTCTGGTACATAATTCTGGCCATTATTTTATCTATGGATGTTTGTACAAAAATATTAATCTCAATAAGGCTAAAGAAATAATCCATGAAAAATAAAACTATATATTTTTGTTGGCTAATCTAATTTTTTATATTTTCTAAAATTGATAATGTTAGTAAAGTTTGATCACACACATATCAAATTGAAAGCAGCTTATTACAATATTTCCAAAGTATCTTTCTGGGATTTGAGAACAAAGAACATAATATAAGAGCAGTGAAATATTTCGTTTATAATATGGATCCATCTGAAATATGTGTTATGGCCTGGATATCTAATAGTGTATTTTATTGGGGCATGCTCATTGAATTTTCTAAATCATTAAAGCTCCATAAGTCTTCAAACAACTCGTATATTTTATGTTCATGTCCATGGATGGTATTCGCACCTAGTTGTATTCTTAGGCATACTAAGAAACTTATCACATACTTGACATGATTTGTGTTCCAACTCTTATATTTGCTGGCATGACACAATGTTACATCCTTTTGACGACACTCTAGTTCATAGACTCAGCCCCTATCATTGTAGTTGGTGTCGATACATCTAAGGCACTATATGGTGATATTATTTTTCATATTCATCCATTTAATTGATACAAAAATTAGTAATTCTATATGGTGGTATATAATTATTTTTTTGCAAAGTGTATTCAGTGAGATGCCATTGCATTATCCAATACGTGTGCCAATTGCTCGAGATGGCCTTCTAGCTAATAGATTTATTGTGCAAGTTGTGTCACCAGTGCGTACATTAAATGTTAGTTAAAGTTTGTTGTCACGTGCAGCTTATGGTCGAAGAAACAAACTCAATGGTTCTCTAATTTTCATTTCCTACATGAGTACACTTTTTTCCTAGACCGTGCCTGATGGAAGAAGAAACATAAAAGATGTTCCATTTACTAAGGTGGCCCATGATGTCGCCATTAGATCAGCACATGTAATTGAGTCCGACCTGCTAATCCTTCTTGCCGTGCGTTTCAGAATCCTAGTTTTTTCACATGAATATTTTATGATATGTTGTCTTTAGGTCGGAGCATTAGAATTAGTGTCCAGGATATTGCTGATGAATGAGATGATTTTGTCTAACTGAATATGCACGCCACACTTGATATTTCCATTTTTTTCTTGTTGGAATTGTGAAAAGGAAGCACATCCTCTTTTTAGGATCATGCAAAAAAAAAATCCTTGCAAATGTATTTTTGCGTATCATCCATGTATTAAGAGCATGATATTGCTTCTTTTGGGTTAAGATCCAGCGTGACTTTTTTCGAGAAACATATCCGGAGTGACTTTTGTCTAGAGAACTTATAATTTTATGATATGTTGTCTTTAGGTCGGACCATTATAATTAGTGTTTAGGATATAACTGATGAATAAGATGATTCTGTCTAACTGAATACGTAGTCCACCGTTGATATTTCCATTTTATTCTTTTTGGAATTGTGAAAAAGAAACACATCCTCTTTTTAGGATCATGCAAAAAAAAAATCCTTGCAAAGGTATTTTTACGTGAGCATTTTTTTACGTATCATCCATGTATTTTTTTCATGTATTAAGAGCATGATATTGCTTCTTTTGGGTTAAGATCGGGCGTGACTGTTTTGAGAAATAGATCAGGAGTGACTTTAGTCTAGAGAACTTTTAATTTAGATACTGCGCCTATTAAGAGAGATGATGAATATACAAATGGGCTTTTTAATAAAATACAAAGAAAATGGATCTTATCCCATGCGTGTTGAGTTGCATGAAAAAAAAAATATTTTAATACGTGTCAATGTATTCGATTTGAAGAGAAAGGTGATATATCAGCGCATTCAACATGGATCCTTTCCAAATTTTATCTCAACAATAATTCATTTTTCTGGTTGCTTGTATCACGCATACATGGCAGCACTTTTTTCTTAGAACTGGCAGCACTATTTTTATTTATTTTTGCTTGTAGCGCGTATACATGGCCGCACTTTTTTTAGAACTGGCGGCACTTCCTTCTCTCCCTTCTTTTCTGACCGATTAGGACATGCAACACTGTCACCCCGTATGTGTGTTGGACTCTAAGACGTGCGTGTCTCTCGGACTACCTTTTTTAGAGAAGTTTATTTGTAGGTTTCTTTACGTATATAGCCAACACTTTTCTCTTCCCTTCTTTTCTTTCCTGCTATTAGGACATGCAACGCTTCCACCCCGTGCATGTACTGGACTCTAACACGTGCATATGTTTGTCTGCGGCAACCTGTTTTTAGGAAAACATGGTTGTAGTTTTCTTTTCTTTTTCCATTGTTTTCAGACTTCTTATTCATGCACCTTGTACGTGTCGGTTCAACATATATAACTTCTGTGCGTAACGTAATATCTTTAAATCTCAGCCGTAAATATTACGAATCAACAATGTATATTAGTTTAGCTTATGTGGAAGAACGTGGTGTCTTATTTGTCTTCTGTATTATGTATATAATAGATTTTTGACATATTATAAAATGAAGAATTAATAAACTAGACTTGCCATGCACCATAAACTAATATTGCCATGATACATGCACTTAAAATTGCCATGGTTCATGCAAAAAAATATTTTCATGGTCAAAATACTGGAATTGCCATCATCAAAAATGAAAATTGCCATGATCTATAAACTAAAATTGCCACATGACAACTTTAGTTTAAGCACCATGGCAACTACAGTGTAAACATCATGGCAACTTTTGGGCAAAAAAAATTTTTGTCGAAACATATCTGTCAAGGGTTGGGTGCGACATATGCCAAAGGATGGCTTATCATGGTGGGAGCGAGTAGAACGTCGCCGGTGCCTGG
This sequence comes from Triticum timopheevii, assembly GCA_963921465.1. NCBI lineage: Eukaryota > Viridiplantae > Streptophyta > Magnoliopsida > Poales > Poaceae > Triticum > Triticum timopheevii. Next base: position 557,279,400 of record OY997270.1, read on the forward strand.
ACGCGAGATGAGGCGTAGACACGAACGCCGACGCACTTTACCCAGGTTCGGGGCTCTCCTAGGAGATAACACCCCTAGTCCTGCTCTGCGGGGTCTCCGCATGATCACTAAGGCACAAGTGATACAGTGATGCTCCTTGAGCTGTGTGCATGAGGTAGAAGGAGGCAGGGCTAGCTCTCTTCTTCCTCTAGGGGGTGGCTACTTCTAATGGGGTGGGACCCGTTTGCATGAGTGCCCTGGAGGGTTTATATAGGCCTACCCCCCTGGGGTATAATGGTAATCTGGTCGGGTGCTGGACCCGGCTGTCAGTGTCTCTAGTCGCTGGCTTCTCCGCCGGCTGCTGGGGCCCACCGCCTGGTGGGCCCTACCGACCGGTCTGGTACGGCGCCGACAGGCCGCCCCCGTTGCTGGCGCGTCGGGTGGGTGGCTGACCACTGTAGTCGTGTTGCTAATGACGCAGGCTTGGTCAGTGGAGCGTGGCTACAGTCCCGCCGCCTGGCGGGAGATCACTGTAGCCACACCATGTCTTGTCTGGTTAATAGTGCACGGGCCTCGAGAAAGGAACTGGCCGCCTACTGGAGGCCGGCCTCCCTCAGGTCCGGCTGGTTCGGTCTTTGCCGTCTTTCGGGTTCTCACTGCCTGGTAGGGCCCGCCGCCTGCAGGCCGTACCGACAGGCCGTCGTGGGAACAGGGCTCCGCCTGTCCGGAGTGACGTCAAGGGGGGAGTGGCCACAGTGTCGCACCGTGCGGAGATCTCCACCTGTACAGGGCACTGCGGCCGTGCCATGTCCGGGATTCAGGGGTGAGGGGCTTCACTGTAGCCTCAGCCTGTCTTGTCCTCTTGATGAGGGGCGCAGACTCTGAGGGCGCTGGGTGGCCGCCTGCTAGGAGTCGGCCTCTCCGGAGGCCGTCTGCTCTGAGCCGGCCAGTCTTGGTACCGTCTGTTGGTGCTTGGCTGTCCTCAGGCTACCGGAGGGCGGCGCTTCGTTCTGAGGTCTCGTGGGGCGAAGCCGGCCCAAAGTCTTGAAAGGTTCAGGGACCGGGGTGAGGCTACCCGTGGCCCATTACTCTAACAGTAGTCCCCAAAGCTGGTGAGGCGTCATGGTCAACGGGCCGTGAAGTCTCAGTAGCTTCCCCTTTCGCCACGCTCCGGATGAACGCTCGGTCCGCCTTGTGACGCGCCGTCTGCTGGAGTTGGTTTGACAAGGCGGGATCGTCTGCCAATTTTGTACATCAAGGCGAGAAACATGTGGCGTGCCTGCTAAGCTTCCCAGGCCTGCCGCCCGCCACGAGCATGCCACGCGGCGCAGGCCAGCCCGGCCAACCTGCCATCCCACGCTCCTGATGGGACGTGACACTGGGTTGGGCCCGTCACTACCGGGCCTCGGCACGCGGGCGGATCCGCTGCGGCCGATGCGGGCGGTCGCGATTCCCGCAAGAGTTACGGCGCAGTAACCTCGCATGATAATTGGGGGGTCGTGGGGGCGTGGACGCAGTTAATCCGACGATCCCACGTCCCGCCCCCTCGGCTTCGCAGCCCGAGGGCTATAAATGGGGGGAGGCAGGGCAACGGCGGAGCACGCGCGCCCTCCTCCCCACACTTTCTTCCTCCTCTCTCTCCGCTACTGCTACTTCTTAGCGCCTGCCACAGTGCCACCGCAGCTCACTGTCGTTGAGCTCCTTCATCCCACGCAGCTCCATTCGGACACCATGGTGCGCGAGAAGGGTGGCGACTGGGATGGCTCGACGGTGATCAAGGATCACCTCACCTTCCTCCGGGCCACGCTTCGGATGCCCAACGCGGCATTCGTCAAGGTGCAGGTGCCGCCGCGGGAGGAGATCTCGCCGGCGCTGCATGGGAATGAGCGGGTCGTCTTTCGCTCGCACTTCCTCTGCAGCTTCGGCCTCCCAGCGAGCGGGTTTCTCTGCTCGTTCATGGACTTCAACCACCTCCAGCCGCACCACTTGACGCCCAACACCGTGACGCTGCTGTCTGCCTTCGTCACGGTGTGCAAGGGCTACCTCGGCATCCTCCCCACCATCGAGTTGTGGGGAGATTTCTTCTATGGAAAAGTGGGCAGCTCCGCCAAGGAGACGGTTGCCGAATGCGGTGGCTTCGTCGCCATGCGCTGGCCGGCAAAGAGGAATGCCTTCCCAGCCATCAAGCTATCACAGTCGATGAAACTGTGGCAGCAATCTTACTTCTACATTGAGAACGTCAACTCGGCAGTTGACTTCATCAACCTACCGGCCTACGAGGCCGGCCCCCCTGTCGGGCTTCGGCCCAACTGGGGCTACAAGCCGAAGCCTGTGTCGGCGGACGCGGTTGTCGCCATCGGCCGGCTCTGGGTGCTTCAGGTTTCGAAAGATCTCGTGGTGTCCGACCTGCTCATCGCCTTCGTCGAGCGTCGGGTTCTCCCGCTTCAAGGCCGCCCTCATCGGATCTATTGGATGAGCTGGCACCGCGACCCGAGCAGGATATGCACGAAGGAGATGCCGGCTGCCAAGGTGGCGAGGATGGTGAACGAGATCTCCGACCTCAAGGTGTCGGAGGATCCTGGCGATTCGGGAAGCGGTCGTACTCCCGCGACAACCCGCCGCCTGCCGTAAGTCCCTTTGCCTCTGCTTTTTAGTTCTTGCTTTAGTTTTGATCTTGATATGAAGTTGTTCCTTCTTTGGAGCGCAGATCTACCTGTATGCAACGACGACCGCTATCGTTGGGCCGGGTGGTGACTATCAGCCGGACCGGGAGGTGAGCGACGTGGACGACCCCGACTTGGGGGAGGCCGCCTTGGAGGACGACGCCGTAGGCGGCAGCGACGGAGCAGGCGGCTTCGAAGAAGGGGGCGGCATGGAGACCTGGCCCGACGATGACGGCGACGAAGATGAGCCGCGCCCTGCCCACAGCACCACTAACACCGGAGCAGGCCCCTCCACCGGGTCGTCTGCTCGAGGCGGCAAGCACAAGCGGAAGCAGGGCGCCGCCCTGTTCGGCAGCGCGCCGAAGAAGCCCAAGAACCCGGCCGCGGCGACCAGGCGGAAAGAGGCCGCGACAAAGGTGGCCAAGTTCCAGAGGCAACCAAAGGTGCCGCCCATGGTGTCAGCGTAAGTATTTCCCTTATGCTTCCGCCTTCTTGCCGATCTTGCCTATAAACATCTTTATCTTGCCCTCTTATCTCAGGGCCCTGCTCAACCTCAAGAAGTCGACCGCCGCCTCGGTCATCAGGTCGGCGGAGACCTCCACCACCACCCGGCGAAACGATGACCTCCTGGAGGCGGAGGAGCGAAACACGCGGGAGGTGCGCGAGGAGCAGGAAGCCGCCCGCATGGAGAAGGCGGAGGCTGACAACACGGTTGCGTCTGTGGCGAGGAAGCTGGCGCAAGCGGAGGCTGACGCCACGGTGAAGGAGCGGCTTGCGGAGGCCGCGCGCCGCCAGGAGCCGCTGCTCGTGACTCCCTTGAACACCGCGCCACCTCCGCCAGAGTTTGTGGCGACGACTGGGGGAGCCGACGATGAGCAGCCGGTCATGGAGAGGGAGGGCGGCGACATGGCCATGCCGGATGTCATCGTGCCCCCGCCACCGCCGACTGGCAGAGTGCAAGACGGGCAGCCGACCGCCCCGCCGGTGCCACCAGCCGGGAACGAGCTACTGACAGACCTAACTCCTGAGGTTCGCACACCCGTGTGCCGCCGTCTTTCGAAGGCAGCCTCGGCACCGCGGCCGCTGGAGGCCGGTGCCGCGAGTTCGTCAGTCCCCGACATCGAGGCGACCAGCGCCGCGCCCGCCGGCTGGGTACGCGGAGGCGGGACAAGAGCCTTGAACTAGGCGGCCCTCGACGTCCAGGCCAAGCTCCGGGATGAAGCCGAAGCCCTCAAGCGATGCAACGAGGCGTTCCTGGATTCGCGGGCAGCCATCCGAGTAAGTTTCTTACTTCTCTTTTATTTTTTATCTTCTTGCTTCCTTCGTGGGGGCGCGCTAGCGCACCCACTAGGTGTAGTCCCCAAGTTTCGGGCCGGCTGCTGAGCAAGCGGTTCGGAACTTTAACTTGCAAGCATCGAACGCTAACTTCTTCTGACATCCTTATCGCAGGATTACCACAATCTTCGCGCGGCCACCTTCAACTATGGAGTCCGGGAGCTGGAGAAGCAGACCGCCAACTTGTCCGAGAGCCAGAGTAAGTTTTGACTTCCTTTCTTTGCGGAGGCGTGCTGGCGCACCCGCGGGCTATAGTCCCCGAGATTCGGGCCGACTGCTAAGCAGTCGGGCCGGATCTTCTCAGTAGCTTTATTTTCGTTGATAACTTCTTTCTTTGCGGGGGCGCGATAGAGCACCCGCGGGTTGTAGTCCCCGAGATTCGGGCCGACTGCTGAGCAGTCGGGCCGGATCTCCCCAGCAACTGCGTCCCTTCTTTGTTGATTGATTGACGTTCTTTCTTCTTCCCTCTTCGCAGAGGCCAACGCCGCCTTGCAGCAGCAGCTAGGTGAAGCCAACACCACACTGCGCAGTAAGGAGGCGGAGTGCAGTAAGCTGGCCGAGGAGCATGACCGACTGGTCACGCAGCTGGCGGAGCACACGGAGCGTCTCAAGACTGCTCAGAAGGAGGCGAAGACGAAGGAGACCGACCTCCTTGCTGAGTTCGAGATCGAGCGCTCCGCCTGGGCCGACAAGGGGGCGCAGCTGACTGCCTGCTTCAGCAGCATTTGTTGGGGAACGTAGTAATTTCAAAAAATTTCCTACGCACACGCAAGATCATGGTGATGATATAGCAACGAGAGGGGAGAGTGTATGTCCATGTACCCTCATAGACCGTAAGCGGAAGCGTTAGCACAACGCGGTTGATGTAGTCGTACGTCTTCATGATCGACCGATCCAAGCACCGAACGTACGGAGCCTCCGAGTTCAGCACACGTTCAGCTCGATGACGTCCCTCGAACTCCGATCCAGCCGAGTGTCGAGGGAGAGTTCCGTCAGCACGACAGTGTGGTGATGATCTTGATGTTCTACCGGCGCAGGGCTTTGCCTAAGCTTCGCGACGATATGACCGAGGTGGAATATGGTGGAAGGGGGCACCGCACACGGCTAAGGAATGATCTGTAGATCAACTTGTGTGTTCATGGGGTGCCCCCTGCCCCCGTATATAAAGGAGGGAGGGAGGAGGAGGCCGGCCCTAGGAGGGGCGCGCCATGGGGAGTCCTACTCCCACCGGGAGTAGGATTCCCCCTTTCCTAGTCCAACTAGGAGTCCTTCCATGTATTAGGAGTAGGAGAAAAGGAAGGGGAAGAGAGAAGGGAAGGAAGGAGGGGGTGCGGCCCCTCCCCCTAGTCCAATTCGGACTAGGCCATGGGGGGCGCGCGGCCTGCCCTAGGCAGCCCCTCTCTCTTTCCCGCAGGGCCCAATAAGGCCCAATACTTCTCCCCGGCGAATTCCCATAACTCTCCGGTACTCCGAAAATACCCGAATCACTCGGAACCTTTCCGAACTCCGAATATAGTCGTCCAATATATCGATCTTTACGTCTCGACCATTTCGAGACTCCTCATCATGTCCCCGATCTCATCCGGGACTCCGAACTCCTTCGGTACATCAAAACTCATAAACTCATAATATAATTGTCATCGAAATCTTAAGCGTGCGGACCCTACGGGTTCGAGAACTATGTATACATGACCTAGAACTATTCTCGGTCAATAACCAATAGCGGGACCTGGATGCCCATATTGGCTCCTACATATTCTACGAAGATCTTTATCGGTCAAACCGCATAACAACATACGTTGTTCCCTTTGTCATCGGTATGTTACTTGCCCGAGATTCGATCGTCGGTATCCAATACCTAGTTCAATCTCGTTACCGGCAAGTCTCTTTACTCGTTACGTAATGCATCATCCCGTAACCAACTCATTGGTCACATTGCTTGCAAGGCTTATAGTGATGTGCATTACCGAGAGGGCCCAGAGATACCGCTCCGACAATCGGAGTGACAAAACCTAATCTCAAAATACGCCAACTCAACATGTACCTTTGGAGACACCTATAGTACTCCTTTATAATCACCCAGTTACGTTGTGACGTTTGGTAGTACCCAAAGTGTTCCTCCGGTAAATGGGAGTTGCATAATCTCATAGTTACAGGAACATGTATAAGTCATGAAGAAAGCAATAGCAACATACTAAACGATCAAGTGCTAGGCTAACAGAATGGGTCAAGTCAATCACATCATTCTCCTAATGATGTGATCCCGTTAATCAAATGACAACTCTTTTGTCAATGGCTAGGAAACATAACCATCTCTGATAAACGAGCTAGTCAAGTAGAGGCATACTAGTGACACTATGTTTGTCTATGTATTCACACATGTATTATGTTTCCGGTTAATACAATTCTAGCATGAATAATAAACATTTATCATGAAATAAGGAAATAAATAATAACTTTATTATTGCCTCTAGGGCATATTTCCTTCAGTCTCCCACTTGCACTAGAGTCAATAATCTAGTTCCATCGCCATGTGATTTAACACCAATATTCATATCTGTATATGATTAAGACCCATAGTTCACATCATCATGTGACCAACATCCAAAGGGTTTACTAGAGTCAATAATCTAGTTCACATCGCTATGTGATTAACACCCAAAGAGTACTAAGGTGTGATCATGTTTTGCTCGTGAGAGAAGCTTAGTCAACGGGTCTGTCACATTTAGATCCGTATGTATTTTGCAAATATTTTATGTCCACAATGCTCTGCACGGAGCTACTCTAGCTAATTGCTCCCACTTTCAATATGTATCTAGGTTGAGACTTAGAGTCATCTGGATCAGTGTAAAAGTTTGCACTGATGTAACTTTTACAACAAACTCTTTTATCACCTCCATAATCGAGAAACATCTCCTTAGTCCTTACTAAGGATATTCTTGACCAATGTCCAGTGATCTACTCCTAGATCACTATTGTACTCCCTTGCCAAATTCAGAGCAAGGTATACAATAGGTCTGGTACATAGCATAGCATACTTTATAGAACCTATGACTGAGGCATAGGGAATGACTTTTCATTCTCTTTCTATTTTCTGCTGTGGTCGGGATTTGAGTCTTACTCAATTTCATACCTTTGCAACACAGGCAAGAACTCTTTCTTTGACTGTTCCATTTTGAACTATTTCAAAATCTTGCCAAGGTATGTACTCATTGAAAATCTTATCAAGCATCTTGATCTATCTCAATAGATCTTGATGCTCAATATGTAATTAGCTTTTACTGAGGTCTTTTCTTTTTAAAGAACTCCTTTAAAACACTCCTTTATGCTTTGCAGAAAAATTCTACATCATTTCTGATCAACAATATGTCACTCACATATACTAATCAGAAAGGCTGTAGTGCTCCCACTCACTTTATTGTAAATACAGGCTTCATCGTAAGTCCATATAAAACTATATGCTTTGATCAACTTATCAAAGCGTATATTCCAACTCCGAGATGCTTGCACCAGTCCATAGATGGATCGCTGGAGCTTGCACATTTTGTTAGCACCTTTAGGATTGACAATACCTTCTGGTTGCATCATATACAACTCTTCTTTAATAAATCCATTAAGGAATGAAGTTTTGACATCCATTTGCCAGATTTCATAAACTGTGGCAATTGCTAACATGATACAGACAGACTTAAGCATCGATACGAGTGAGAAAATCTCATCGTATTCAACACCTTGAACTTGTTGAAAACCTTTCGCAACAAGTCGAGCTTGGTAGATAGTAATACTACTATCAGTGTCCGTCTTCCTCTTGAAGATCCATTCATTTAACATGGCTTGCTGATCATCGAGCAAGTCAATCAAAGTCCATACTTTGTTCTCATACATGGATCATATCTCAGATTTTATGGCCTCGAGCCATTTCGCGGAATCTGGGCTCATCATCGCTTCCTCATAGTTCGTAGGTTCATCATGGTCTAGTAACATGACTTCCAGAACATGATTACTACACCACTCTGGTGTGGATCTTACTCTGGAAGACCTACGAGGTTCTGTAGTAACTTGATCTAAAGTTTCATGATCATCATCATTAGCTTCCTCACTAATTGTTGTAGGAATCACTGGAACTGATTTCCGTGATGAACTACTTTCCAATTCTGGAGAAGGTACAAATTACCTTATCAAGCTCTACTTTCCTCCCACTCACTTCTTTCGAGAGAAACTCCTTCTCTAGAAAAGATCCATTTTTTAGCAACGAATATCTTGCCTTCGGATCTATGATAGAAGGTGTACCCAACTATTTCCTTTGGGTATTCTATGAAGACGCACTTCTCTGATTTGGGTTCGAGCTTATCAGGATGAAACTTTTTTCACATAAGCACCGCAACTCCAAATTTTTAGAAACGACAGCTTAGGTTTATTGCTAAACCATAGTTCATACGGTGTCGTCTCAACGGATTTAGATGATGCCCTATTTAATGTGAATGCAGCTGTCTCTAATGCATAAACCCCAAAAAAAGATATTGGTAAATCAGTAAGAGACATCATAGATCGCACCATATCCAATAAAGTGCGGTTACGACGTTCGGACACACCATAACGTTGTGGTGTTCCAGGTGGCGTGAGCTGTGAAACTATTACACATTGTTTTAGTTGAAGACCAAACTCATAACTCAAATATTCATCTCCATGATCAGATCGCAGAAACTTTATTTTCTTGTTACGATGATTTTCCACTTCACTCTGAAATTCTTTGAACCTTTCAACTATTTCAGACTTATGTTTCATCAAGTAGATATACCAATATCTTCTCAAATCATCTGTGAAGGTCAGAAAATAACGATACCTGCCGCGAGCCTCAACACTCATCGGATCGCATACATCAGTATGTATTATTTCCAATAAGTCAGTTGCTCGCTCCATTGTTCCGGAGAACGGAGTTTTAGTCATCTTGCCCAAAAGGCACGGTTCGCAAGCATCAAATGATTCATAACCAAGTGATTCCAAAAATCCATCTTTATGGAGTTTCTTCATGCGCTTTACACCGATATGACCCAAACGGCAGTGCCACAAATAAGTTGCACTATCATTATTAACTTTGCGTCTTTTGGCATCAATATTATGAATATGTGTATCACCACGATCGAGATCCAACAAACTATTTTCATTGGGTGTATGACCATTGAAGGTCTTATTCATGTAAACAGAACAACAATTATTCTTTGATTTTAAATGAATAACCGTATTGCAATAAACATCATGAAATCATATTCATGCTCAACGCAAACGCCAAATAACATTTATTTAGGTTTAACACTAATCCCGAAAATATAGGGAGTGGGCGATGATGATCATATCAATCTTGGAACTACTTCCAACACTCATCGTCACTTTCCCTTCAACTAGTCTCTGTTTATTCTGTAACTCCTGTTTCGAGTTACTAATCTTAGCAACCGAACAAGTATCTCAAATACTCAGGGGCTACTATAAACACTAGTAAGGCACACATCAATAATCTGTATATCAAATATACCCTTGTTCACTTTGCCATCCTTCTTATCCACCAAATATTCAGGGCATTTCCGCTTCCAGTGACCATTTCCTTTGCAGTGTAAGCACTTAGTTTCAGGCTTTGGTCCAGCTTTGGTCTTCTTCACGGGAGTGACAACTTGCTTGTCTTTCTACTTGAAGTTCCCTTTCTTTCCCTTTGCCCTTCTCTTGAAACTAGTGGTCTTGTCAATCATCAACACTTGATGCTCTTTCTTGATTTCTACCTTCGTCGATTTCAACATCACGAAGAGCTTGGGAATCGTTTACGTCATCCCTTGCATACTATAGTTCATCACGAAGTTCTAGTAACTCAGTGATGGTGACTAGAGAATTCTGTCAATCACTATCTTATCTGGAAGATTAACTCCCACTTGATTCAAGCGATTGAAGTACCCAGACAATCTAAGTACATGCTCACTAGTTGAGCGATTCTCCTCCATCTTTTAGCTATAGAACTTGTTGGAGACTTCATATCTCTCAACTCGGGTATTTGCTTGAAATATTAACTTCAATTCCTAGAACATCTTATATGGTCCATGACGTTCAAAACGTCTTTGAAGTCCCGATTCTAAGCCATTAAGCATGGTGCACTAAACTATCAAGTAGTCATCATATTGAGCTAGCCAAACGTTCATAACGTCTGCATCTGCTCCTGCAATAGGTCTGTCACCTAGCGGTGCATCAAGGACATAATTCTTCTGTGCAGCAATGAGGATTAACCTCAGATCACGGATCAAATCCACAACATTGCTACTAACATTTTTTCAACACAGTTTTCTCTAGGAACATATCAAAATAAACATATGAAAGCAACAACGCGAGCTATTGATCTACAACATAATTTGCAAAATACTACCAGGACTAAGTTCATGATAAATTAAAGTTCAATTGATCATATTACTTAAGAACTCCCACTTAGACAGACATCTCTCTAGTCATCTAAGTGATCACGTGATCCAAATCAACTAAACCATGACCGATCATCACGTGAGATGGAGTAGTTTTCAATGGTGAACATCACTATGTTGATCATATCTACTATATGATTCACGCTTGACCTTTCGGTCTCCGTGCTCCGAGGCCATATCTGCATATGCTAGGCTCGTCAAGTTTAACCTGAGTATTCCGCGTGTGCAAAACTGGCTTGCACCCGTTGTAGATGGACGTAGAGCTTATCACACCCGACCATCACGTGGTGTCTGGGCACGACGAACTTTGGCAACGGTGCATACTCAGGGAGAACACTTCTTGATAATTTTAGTGAGAGATCATCTTAAAATGCTACCGTCAAAAAAAGCAAGAATAAGATGTATAACAGATAAACATCATATGCAATCAAAATATGTGACATGATATGGCCATGATCATCTTGCGCCTTTGATCTCCATCTCGAAAGTACTGTCATGATCTTTATCGTCACCGGCACGACACCATGATCTTCATCATCTTGATCTATATCAATGTGTCGTCACATGGTCGTCTCGCCAACTATTGCTCTTACAACTATTGCTATCGCATAGCGATAAAGTAAAGCAATTATTTGGCACTTGCATCTTATGCAACAAAGAGACAACCATAGGGCTTCTGCCAGTTGCCGATAACTTCAACAAAACATGATCATCTCATACAAAAACTTATATCTCATCACGTCTTCACCATATCACATCACAACATGCCCTGCAAAAACAAGTTAGACGTTCTCTACTTTGTTGTTGCAAGTTTTACGTGGCTGCTACGGGCTTAAGCAAGAACCAATCTCACCTACGCATAAAAACCACAACGATAGTTTGTCAAATAGACTCCGTTTTAACCTTTGCAAGGACCGGGCGTAGTCACACTCGGTTCAACTAAAGTTGGAGAAACTGACACCCGCCAGCCACCTGTGTGCAAAGCACGTCGGTAGAACCAGTCTCGCGTAAGCGTACGCGTAATGTCGGTCCGGGCCGCTTCATCCAACAATACCGCCGAACCAAAGTATGACATGCTGGTAGGCAGTATGACTTATATCGTCCACAACTCACTTGTGTTCTACTCCTGCATATAACATCAACGCATAAAACCTGGGCTCGGATGCCACTGTTGGGGAACGTAGTAATTTCAAAAAATTTCCTACGCACACGCAAGATCATGGTGATGATATAGCAACGAGAGGGGAGAGTGTATGTCCACGTACCCTCGTAGACCGTAAGCGGAAGCGTTAGCACAACGCGGTTGATGTAGTCGTATGTCTTCACGATCGACCGATCCAAGCACCGAACGTACGGAGCCTCCGAGTTCAGCACACGTTCAGCTCGATGACGTCCCTCGAACTCCGATCCAGCCGAGTGTCGAGGGAGAGTTCCGTCAGCACGACGGCGTGGTGACGATCTTGATGTTCTACCGGCGCAGGGCTTCGCCTAAGCTTCGTGACGATATGACCGAGGTGGAATATGGTGGAAGGGGGCACCGCACACGGCTAAGGAACGATCCGTAGATCAACTTGTGTGTTCATGGGGTGCCCCCCTGCCCCCGTATATAAAGGAGGGAGGGAGGAGGAGGCCGGCCCTAGGAGGGGCGCGCCATGGGGAGTCCTACTCCCACCGGGAGTAGGATTCCCCCTTTCCTAGTCCAACTAGGAGTCCTTCCATGTATTAGGAGTAGGAGACAAGGAAGGGGAAGAGAGAAGGGAAGGAAGGAGGGGGTGCGGCCCCTCCCCCTAGTCCAATTCGGACTAGGCCATGGGGGGGGGGGGCGCGGCCTGCCCTAGGCAGCCCCTCTCTCTTTTCCGCAGGGCCCAATAAGGCCCAATACTTCTCCCCGGCGAATTCCCGTAACTCTCCGGTACTCCGAAAAATACCCGAATCACTCGGAACCTTTCCGAACTCCGAATATAGTCGTCCAATATATCGATCTTTACGTCTCGACCATTTCGAGACTCCTCGTCATGTCCCCGATCTCATCCGGGACTCCGAACTCCTTTGGTACATCAAAACTCATAAACTCATAATATAATTGTCATCGAAACCTTAAGCGTGCGGACCCTACGGGTTCGAGAACTATGTAGACATGACCTAGAACTATTCTCGGTCAATAACCAATAGCGGGACCTGGATGCCCATATTGGCTCCTACATATTCTACGAAGATCTTTATCGGTCAAACCGCATAACAACATACGTTGTTCCCTTTGTCATCGGTATGTTACTTGCCCGAGATTCGATCGTCGGTATCCAATACCTAGTTCAATCTCGTTATCGGCAAGTCTCTTTACTCGTTACGTAATGCATCATCCCGTAACCAACTCATTGGTCACATTGCTTGCAAGGCTTATAGTGATGTGCATTACCGAGAGGGCCCAGAGATACCTCTCCGACAATCGGAGTGACAAAACCTAATCTCGAAATACGCCAACTCAACATGTACCTTCGGAGACACCTGTAGTACTCCTTTATAATCACCCAGTTACGTTGTGACGTTTGGTAGTACCCAAAGTGTTCCTCCGGTAAACGGGAGTTGCATAATCTCATAGTTACAGGAACATGTATAAGTCATGAAGAAAGCAATAGCAACATACTAAACGATCAAGTGCTAGGCTAACGGAATGGGTCAAGTCAATCACATCATTCTCCTAATGATGTGATCCCGTTAATCAAATGACAACTCTTTTGTCCATGGCTAGGAAACATAACCATCTCTGATAAACGAGCTAGTCAAGTAGAGGCATACTAGTGACACTATGTTTGTCTATGTATTCACACATGTATTAAGTTTCCGGTTAATACAATTCTAGCATGAATAATAAACATTTATCATGAAATAAGGAAATAAATAATAACTTTATTATTGCCTCTAGGGCATATTTCCTTCAGCATTGAGGACTTGGTCGACAGTAGATCTCTTCTTCTTTCTTTCTTGTTTTGTGTCGCCGACTACCGGCTTTTGACCTTTGGCTTTCTTGCCCTTCATTCAAACAGACTTCTTCCCAGGCCACTCCGTCGCCGCGAACCAGATCATCGAGGCCCAACGCCAGGAGCGAAGGGTGGAAGGTGTGTAGATTGCCGCCGACGCCCCCCGGACCCTCAACAAGCAGCTCCTCAGCATCCAGGCCCGCCTTCGGCCGGCCCATCAGATGTTGTGCCGTCTTCAGCGCGTCAGGGCCCAGGCGATCTTTGCCCTCTAGCCAGGCGTGCAGGCTCCGCGCACTCCCAGTCGACTACCGACCGGCTGGAGGTGGCAGCCGGCCGCCTGGAGGCCTGGAAGGGCTCCACGGCCCGGGCTGGAGCGAGCCGAGCCTTGGAGTTTGTCAAGGCATGGTACCCTGGGCTAGATCTAGCCCAGCTGACCACGTTTCAACTAGAGGCGCAGGAGGAGCTGGTGGCGGTGGAAGGCGACCTCGTCAGTAGGGCGGCGGCGATCGCCGACTACACCGACACCAGCGTCTTCATCCCGGAGGTGGTTGAAGAGGGCACCGAAGCGCCACTGGAGTGGCTCGGGCTGAACCCGGAGGACAGCGGGGACTCGGCTGAGATGATCGACTCCAGCGATGAAGGGGAGGAGGAGGAAAGCGAGGAGGACGTGCCGGAGGTCGGAGCGGATGGCCAGCCTCAACCTGACCGGGCCTCGAGCAACGACCCGCGCTTAGATGCGCCGACTGCTGCTGGAGGCGGCCAGGCGGAGACCGACCAGCCGCCCGTTCCACCGACTGACGCCACCGACTCTGCCGTCCAGCCATCCACTGCCCCAACTCGTGCCACCGACCCTGCCATCCAGCCGGATCCCTCTGCTGCACCAACCGGCACCGCCGACTCCACCGTCCAGCCGGATCCTTCCGCTGCACCAACCGGCACTGCCGACTCCATCGTCCAGTCGGATCCTTCTGCCGCCCCTTAGGGTGTTATCTTTTTCTTTTTCTGCTCACTAGTCTAGACAAAGTTTGATTAAATTTGCACAATTCCACCCGCGGGGTGTATATCAAACTCTGTTGAATGCTGGCCAACGGGCCTTTATCTATGTAAATATTTTTGTCGCAATTCATGCTTTGTTTTGCCGGCTTCTGACTTTTCTTGCTCTCTGCTCCTTGCTTTTTTCCTTTGCCGCCCTCCCTTGGCTATCCTCTAGCCAGCCAAACAGCTACTCTGCGAACTGCGGCTGGGTTGAGTACTTAGCTATTTGTGGGAGGGCAAGTACTTAGCCGTTTGGAGTGTTGGCAAGGCAAGCAGAAGCCGGCCGGCCGGCTGCTCGGCAGCCGGTCGAAAAAGGCGGGATGCCGGCCTCAGCTACACACATATTTTCCTTAGCCATTTTTCATGTGGGTATTGTTTTGCAACCCCTACCCGCCGTACAGTCGCTCTGCGAGCTGCGGCTTCTGACAGGGGAAGTTTTTTGGTGCCGACACACTACTTGTCCGACTTCAAGAGGCGGCATATAGCGGAAGGCGGTGAGCCTCCAGGCCGACTGGTCGAACCCGGTGCCAGGCGGAATAATAAAACAAGACATTCATAGGCAGAACACTTATCATATAGATAAAAGAGGGTAGTCCCCGAGCTCTTCTCGGGGGACCCGGAGTCTTCGTACTTCATACAAAATATAGTGTGATACATACTGCTTTCAACTGTAAAATCTTCGGAGGAGGTTTGTGTTCCATGGCCTCTCCGTCTCCTTGCCCGAGTCATCTCTTTTGCGTGCTCTGGGCTTCTGAGCGTTGATCAGGTAGTAGGAACCGTTGCCCAGTACTTTGCTGATGATGAAAGGTCCTTCCCAAGGTGCGATAGCTTATGCTGGCTAGCTGTTCGTTGAATCAACCGGAGCACAAGGTCTCCCTCTTGGAAGGATCTTGGCTTCACCTTGCGGTTGTAGTATCAGCGCAGACTCTGCTAGTAGATGGCGGACCGGCTGAGCGCCAGCAGCCGGCCCTCTTCCAGCAAGTCGACGCTGTCTTCTAGTGCCTCCTTGGCGTCCGCCTCGGTGTACATGGTGACTCGTGGGGAGTTGAACTCTATGTCCGTTGGGATGACGGCTTCAGCGCCGTAGACGAGGAAGAAGGGTGTGAAGCCGGTCGACTTGTTCGGAGTTGTGTACAGGCTCCAAAGGACGGCCGGCAGCTCATCGAGCCAGCAGCTGGCCGAACGCTCTAGAGGCTCGACCAGTCGGGGCTTGATGCCGGACAGAATGAGGCCGTTTGCTTGCTCCACTTGGCCGTTTGATTGCGGATGGGCAACGGACACTAACTCCAGTCGGATGCCCTGCGTCGCGCAGAAACGAGCCAAGGCTCCTTTGGCGAAGTTTGTGCCGTTGTCGGTGATGATAATGTGTGGTATGCCGTACCGAGTGGTGATGTCAGTGATAAAAGTCACGGCAGTCGGCCCATTCAGCTTCTTGATTAGCTTTACTTCTATCCACTTGGTGAACTTGTCCACAGCGACAAACAAATGAGTCATGCCACCACGAGCCGTCTTGAATGGTCCCACCATGTCCAGCCCCCAAACGGCAAAGGGTCAGGCAATGGGAATGGTCTTGAGTGCAGAAGCCGGTAAGTGTGGCTTGGAGCGGAACTTCTGGCACCCATTACACTTCTAGACCAACTCTTTGGCGTCTTCTAGAGCAGTCGGCCAGAAGAAACCATGGCGGAAAGCTTTGGCAACAAGTGATCTTGAAGCCCCGTGGTGAACACATTCGCCTTGGTGGATATCTTTGAGGATTGCTTGATCCTGATCCGGCTCCATGCAGCGCTGGTACACACCAGTGACACTGCGCTGAACCAGTTCTTTGTTGACTATGGTGTATGCTGCTGCCCACCGTTGCACTTGTCGGGCTGGGATCTCATCAGCCGGCAGCTCTTTGCTCACCAGGAAGTTGAGGATGGGTTGAGCCCATGAGGGTGCTGCTATATCTCCGACTGCCACGACTGCAACTTGTACAAGGGCGGTTGGGCCGGGAGGCGGCGGGTTGGACTTGGCTGCCGCTTGTTGAGCTGAAGAAGTCCCCGGGCCGACTGCTGCAGTCCTCGAGCCGGGTTCTGAAGTCCTCGGGCCAGGTGCGACGACTGCAGTCCCCGGGCCGCCTGCCGAAGTCCCCGCGTCGGCTTCTGGGGCCCTCAAGTCGGATCCGACTGCTTCAGGAGGGGCCGGCACGAAGATGGAGTCGGACTCTGGTGACGGCTTGACAGATGGCTTCAATAGGCGTTGTAGGGCGACGCCGGCTGGTATTGCTTGTCGGGTGGAGCCGATCCGTGCCAGGGCATCTGCTTGCTCGTTGTCATTTCTTGGCACATTGAGGAACTCGCACCCATCAAAATATCCACTGAGTTGCTGCACAAGGAAGCGGTAGCTCGCCATATTTGCATCCTTGGCATCCCAGTCGCTTGACGACTGCTGGACCACCAAGTTGGAGTCACCATAGCACAGTATCCGGCGAATGTCGAATTCCTTGGCAAGCCGGAGCTCGTGTATGTGTGCCTCGTATTCAGCTACGTTGTTGGAGGCGGCAAAGTGGATTTGCAGCACATATCTGAGCTTGTCGCCCTTGGGATAGGTGAGGACGATGCCGGCTCCCAGACCGGTGCGCATTTTTGAACCATCAAAATGCATCCGCCAATGGGTAGAGTCTGGTGCTGGCGGCAGGTACTGGGTCGGCCAGTGCTTGTGACTTGATGGCGGTGCGAGGCTGGTAGTAGATGGTGTAGGGGGGTAGATCAATGGCCCATTTGGCCACTCGGCCTGAGGCATCTCGGCTTCCAATGATCTCAGCAAGCGGAGCAGTGCAGACAACAGTAATTGGGTGCTCTTGAAAGTAAGGCTTCAGATTCTTGGTGGTAAAGTGCACACCATAGGACATCTTCTGATAGTGGGGGTAGTTTTGCTTGGAGGCGGACAGTACTTCACTCAAGTAATACACCGGCCTCTGGACCGGCAGTGCTCTGCCCTCCTCCTTGCGATCCACCACTATGACTGTGCTAACCACCCAACTGGTGGCGGCGATGTAGAGGAGCATGGGCTCTTTATCAGTCGGAGCCGCCAGGATAGGCGGGGTGGTCAACATCTTCTTGAGCTGGAGAAAAGCTTCGTCTGCCTTGTCGTTCCACTTGAAAAAAGTGGTCTTCTTCATGAGCTGGTACAGGGGAAGAGCCTTCTCGCCCAGCTGACTGATGAAACGGATGATTAATGCCAGGCAACCGGTGAACTTCTGCACGTCCAGCAGTCGGGTGGGCACCTCCATCTGTTCGATGAGTATTTGTGCATTACTAATGATTTTTTTTAGTTTTTCTTGACACAGATAATACATGGAGACCAGGCTTGTTATCACATGCACACATCTTATGCATGCACGTTCCATCAAAGAAAAAAATAACAATGCATGTACTTGGCAAGGCTTGGCGTGACGCGAATCAACCTGTGGTTGAGTTGGTTATGTGGACAGTGGTATCCCCAACCCACCAGGGTTCAAATCCTGGTGCTCGCATTATTCCTTGATTTATTTCAGGATTTCCGGCGATGCGCTTTCAGTGGGAGGAGACGTTCCCGTCGACGACGAGGCGCCTACGGTGACTTCGTAAATCTCAAGATGATATGCCGGCTCAGTCTCTCGGAGGTGCTCATAGGGGTAGGGTGTGCGTGTGTGCGTTCATAGAGGTGAGTGTACACGCGTGTATATGAGCGCTTGTGTCTGATGCTTAAAAAAAGGCTTGGCGTGACCTGGACATCATACGTACATATTACATGTATGTATTTGGATGTCTCGGACGGCCGGCACGCGTGTACTCGTACATATTTGAATACAGGCATTGTAAATGTGCGTATTTGAGTATCTACGGTCCGCCGGACATACCAGCTTTGTACAGGACTAAAATTTTGGCTTAGTCTTTGATGCATACGTAAATTGATGAACATACGTATACATGTATTCATGCATATGCGTGTGACCGGCTTCACCGGCCTAGCTGGCTGGGTCAACTGAGTACAGCTAGCCAGCTGCGTGCTGATCCAGTAAACAGGTACACGAAGCTTCTACCTAAGCGCAGGACCGATGTAGACAAAAGGAAACTGGTGGTTTGCTTGCGAACGTCGCGACCATACCAATAAGAAACCAACAGCCTAGATGGAATGTATAAGGTTGCCTTTTCTTTTCTTTGTACAAGATTGTGCGGCAAGAAGAACCATAAAGAGGAAAGGCTTGAGGCGGTGCTGCATATCCTACTCTGGCCTCCAACCCTATAAATACACAACATCTCAGCCAGGGGGAACAGAGAGAAGAGGAGAGGAGACAGAAGCCAGCCGGGAGAGAAAGGCGCGTCCACAGGCGGCGGGCCGCTCGCCGGCCGGGCAGCACACACACAGCCTGGCCTTGTCCGGCGGTGACAGCGTATGCGCCAAGGCGCACGGCAGCCACGGCCGAGCATCCGCGAAGGAAGACATCCATCAGGAAGAGGTGTGCCTTTGTAGATTATCAGACTTGGTCAAAATCACGGCGTGCATCAGACTTGGTCAACACCACGGCGTGACATGATCAGACAAGCTAGCTTCTCTACGGTACGTGTGTATGTTCTTCTCTATTTCAGGTACTGGTGCAACAACGCAACACACATCCGGAGGACAGAAAGCAACGCAGCGCAGGAGGCGACGGCGCGCCCGTGGCCATGCGTTCGCCAACATACGAAGAGACCAGGAGGCGAGAAGCATTAGGAGAAGAGAAGCCACGCAGCGGATGCGCCTGCGGCAGCGGTGGCACGCAACCAACAAAGATGCGGCGATGACGGCAGCGATGACACGGAGGCACACACTCGGCGGCAGCGATGAGCGCGCCTGCAATGGATTGCCTCCGACTGGAGTCCAGCTGCCCGCAAGCAAAGCGACGCCTGCCGGGATGGAGAACAGGGAGCAGAGCAAGCCCTACTAATTTATTGTACTTCTTATCTTTCGTATTACAGGTGTTACAGCAATCCAAGGAGGCACCCAGGCGGCGATGACGGCAGCGACGCGCCCCTGGAGGCACCGTAGAGGAGGTCAGAGATTTCACGCAACCGGGGGAGGAGAGGAAACGGAAGCCAGCCGGGCGAGACGCGCCGCCGGCGGCGGCGTCTACGGCGGCCTGGTTCACGATGGTGCAAGTACATATGCGTTGCATGGCACATGCACGCAAGGGCATATACGGTACCCTCACACAGCCGGAGGCGATGCATCCGCCAGCAGCAAAGCCATCAACTGGGAGACGGAGATGAAGAGAACGAGCTCGGCGCTGCGACTGCGGACGCGTTCCATTGAAGAAGCTGACATGTCATGGAGTTGAGCACGCCGACAAAATAATGGCTGGGCACTCTTCTTTCTCTATGGTCGGTGGTCTTGCTTACCGGAGGAGACGACGTTGAGGAACCGGAGCTCACGACGGTGTAGCCCGAGTCAAGTCCATGGCGAACAGGTCTCTCCGGTACGAAGGTGCATGGTGTGCCGATCACGGTGCATAGGTCGGGTATATTGCTTCCCGGAGGAGATGACATGGCGGAACCGGAGCCCGCGACGACGTATCCCAAGTCAAGTCAATGGCGAACAGGTCTCTCCGGTGCACAGGTCCATGGCTTTCCGATCACGATGCACAGATTGGATGTCTTGCTTCCCAGAGGAGACGACGTGGCGAAACCGGTGCTCACGACGATGCAGCCCGAGACCGGTCCCACCTTTGAAGGCGCACCTACCATGGCGAACAGGTCATTGGCGTACAGGTCTACGTGTGATACTTGTCTCGGCAATCCACCGAATACGGCCTTTAGCTGAGATGAGGCATTGACCATGGCGGACAGGTCCTCGGCGTATAGGTCTCGGTGCACACAGTGTCCATGGTGTCGCCGGCGTATAGGTCACCCTTTGATGTAGCACCTGCCAAGGCGATGCGACCTCTACGACGCTACCGTTCGTCAACCCTGTGAGCCGGCGCCCTTGTCCTAGCAGAACAATCAAGACGGTGTCCAGCTGATACAAGGCGACGCAACCACTACGATCATCTATATCCACAAGTTCGCCAGACGGTGCTCCCCTCATAAAGCGAACTGCCATAGACTTGGAGTCAAATCAAGTGAGGTGCACCTATCTCGGTGGATAGGCCATTGGCACACAGGTCCATGGTGTCGCCAGCGTACAGGTCACCCTTTGATGTAGCACCAGCACATGGCGACGCGGACTCTACAACATCACCTTTCCACGGCCCTGTGAGGCGGTGCCCTTTGTTTGGACGGACCGCCGAATACTTGGCGTCTATTCGAGATGAGGCGCCAACCAACGGCCATGCCGATGTCAGCATGCGACGATTTTACACTGACGACGGTCTCCTAAACAACTTACTCCTGCGAGGCATACCCCTTGCATACCCCGATGAGTCCGCTAGGTCGTCTAGAAGTCTGAGCCGAGCAGGACCCATGCAACTTCAACCCCAACTACATCATCACCGCCAAGACCGACGAGGCGTGACGGCGAGGGCGGACGTGGCTAGCACAAAGCCACGTTTTGAGCGGCTCGTGTACCGACGAGGACACGGACTACCCATACACTACCATCATCATGCATGGAGAGCGCAAGGCGAAGATGACGAAGATGACCACACGGTTTAATCGGAGGTGTCTCGCGGAGTAACCCGCGGGAGTAATTAACCGAGAGCCTTCCGAGGCCCCGGGAACCAAGAGACCGCAATCGCTACAGTCAGGGATCTTGTATTTTTGTTTCTCCAATGAGATATTAATAAATTGCATGTTTCCCTATGTTTATTTGTGTACTTAGTACACTGGCACACCCGCAACGTTTATTTCCCCTGGTGCATGGAGAGATAATAATAGAATAACCCACGTTATTTTTATTATTTTTCGTGTCAAACAAATTGGCACGCCCGGTGGGACATGGTTCTCCTCCCATCTTTGCTTCGTTGTGGTCATTGAAATCGTCTTCACCCATCTCCCAGTCTGTATAGCATGGTGCATGATAAAGAATCGGCGGGGGGCTACGCTGATCAAGGTCTCTTTCACGATGGTGGACTTTCCCGTGACAGCAACTCGGAGCCAGTGGTGATTCAACTTGGATCAATACCGTCCATGACCGTCATCGAGCTTGGCGCCAAAGTCTACATGCACCAAGTCTTAGAATCTGCGTAGTTTCAAACTATGCAGTCCAAGAAGGTGCAAAGGTGGACAACACCTAAGGCAAATAAGGAGCGTCGTGAGCTTATGCTCAAGCCTCGCCCTATTGAAGGAGTCGACATGGGAGGACATCCATGGAAATGTGGAGGGAGCTCAATGTCTCCGCTATAAGACCACCAACAGGCGAGCAAGTGCGGCTTCCCTTCACACCTCTACCACGACTTCACACTCGGAGCCACCAACACCCCATGGCGCACCGAGGTCAAGCTGCATGAAGGCTTGGAGCCCATCTCCCACAACATGCGTAGGCTCATGGTGAATACTTGCTTTTCCGAAAGCCCACATCCTCTACGCAACTATAGGTGCCCAAGTCCCTATAGTCTCCATCAACATCGATGAAGTGCATGGGAGCCATGCCTCCACAACCTGGCGGTCGATGGACAATCATTCCACAACGACAATAGGTTCTCTATCCTCTCCTACGAGTCAATAACACCAGGTGGCGAGGATTCAAGGCACGGATCTTCACCAACTCCAGGAAAATGTGATTAGGCGGCACCATTGTCAAGAAGCGCCGAATACTTCATCAATGCAGGTTGCAGGTATGATGAGGCGCCAATCCCCAAGTCATTGTCCTCAACATGAGCGCCTCGATGACAGTCTTCACCAACCACCACTTGGAGCGGGGGCATCCTAACATGCCCCCACGTTGGAACTGATGGTGAAGACATCAAGATGATGAGAGAAAGCCTCGACCCACTCAACATGGCGGCCATGGGACCCTCCACGGCAAACACTTCAACCACGACTTATGTCCCGTTCTAGGAGGGGAGCTCGGTCACAACTCACAAATCTAGGTGACGGCGGACAGGGCTACATCATCCACTCGGCACCATGTGCCACCCCGGCCTCTGCAAGTGAAGGGTCGTCAATGCAGGTGCCAACTGGGCTCATCCATGGTGATACGAGGCACGGCCAAGATGGGGTGCCATCAACACCATTGTTGATATGGAGCTCGACTGAGGTGGGGCGCCATCCACACCACCACCAACGTGGTGCTTGCCCAAGGCGGGACTCCATCGACATCGCCGTCGCCGACATGGAATGACCCCAAGGCAGGGCGCCGTCTACACCTCCGTCAACATGGATCTCCATTAGACGTGTTGCCATTTGCAACTCCCGCGCCCAAGGTGGCGTGACATCTACACTGCCTTCATCATGGAGCTTGCCCAAGGCGGGACACCCACACCGCCATTGACAGGAAGCCCATCAATGTTGGGGCACCATCTACACCAGCATCGACGTGGAGCTTGCCTGAAGCGGGGTTTGGTCGACACTACCGTCCATGCGGAGCTTGGCCCGGGGAGGGTTCGGTCTACACTGCCGTTGACGCGGAGCACGCCCAAGGTGTTGTGCAATCTACGTTGTTGAACATGCCTAAGGTAGGGACGCTGCCTACATCGTCACTGGCACTAGCTCACCCCACGTGGGGTGTCATTTACATCTCCGCTAAGGCAGAGCGCTGGCCATAACATTGATAATATGGAGACCATACGGGCATGTCGCCATCTACGCCATTGGAAAATGAGCTTTCCTAAGGCGGGAACAACATTTACCCCGTCGCTGACATAGAGCTCGCCTAAAGGCGGGCGACATCTACACCAACATAGAGCTCGCCCAAGGCGGGCGTACCTTCTACACCGCCACTGAGGCGGAGCTCAATCTCTACACCTTTGCTGACACGGAGCCTGTCCAAGGCCACCTTGCATGGTTTCATGCTAATCCTGCGTTGCCGATTGTTGAGGCGGAAACATCGTCAACATCTACCCCAACATCCACATTGACACACATCATCAACATCCTCCTAGCACCGGCGAGGCGAAGCTGTACACCACTGACATGTCTTGTCCCGATGAAGCAATCCATATCTTGCCAGGCATCGACGAGGCGAATGCAAGTCATCCAGTCTGACACCGACAAGGCGGACACCACCATGCCGGGCACCGACGAGGCGAAGGTCGCCCACTTCATCATAAGGCGACGACAAGACAAAGGGATACGGCTAAGCAGAGCCAGAGCGATGGATGTACCGCTCCCCCCCTTCACTTCATCACTACATCCCCACCATCTACACCAAGCCAACGGCGCAATTGGAGCCTTCAAGAAGACACTCGGCAAGATACTCAAGAAGACAGTGATAAGGAACAGGAGAGACTAACACGACCATTTCCTCGAGTCCTTGTGGGCGTACGTCACTATGGTCCGTACCCCAATACAAGCGACTCCATTTTCTCTTGTTTACGGGAGCGAGGCAATCCTACCACTAGAGGTCCAGCTACCCTCTTTGAGGGTGGCTATCCAAGATGAATTCACCCACGTTGAATAGGTACAACTGCGATTTCAGGAGCTCGACGCCCTTTAAGAGGGGCGACTTAATGCCCTACAGAACCTGGAGCTTTACCGCCAGATTATGGTGCGAGCTTATGACAAGCTCGCCAAGCAACGTGTCTTCCGAAAAGGCGATTTGGTTCTCGTGCTTAGGTGACCCATTATCATGACGCACAAGACGAAGGGCAAGTTTGAGCCAAAGTGGGAAGGGTCATACGTCATCGAGCAAGTCTACAACAGGGGAGCATACCAGCTTGTCGATTCTTAGGGAGTTCGACCAATGCCCCCAATCAACGGAAGGTTCCTATAAAAACTTTCTTAAATTTTTGCCTCTTTTGTTGCCTTTCTGATTTTCATTGGGGAAACTTTTTCTGTAGGCTCTCAGACCCATGATGCTTTCTCCTTAGCATTTCGTGGATATATGAAGTTTTCCCCATTTTTATGTACTAAGTACAACAAAAAAATGGCTTTCCCCTATCACACCATATTGTTGTTTGAAGTTTTTGGCTACTCTAGGACTTTTGGAGGGTGGCACAATGTGTCGATTCGTAGGTGGAGCGGCTCCTACACCCACAACGCACGACACATACCAGGTGTATGCTTCTGGAGGCAGCGGAGATGATTACTTGGGCACTTTTGAGTATTGAGACACCACGCTCTTCATGTTTCCCGGCATGCTCGTGTTCACAGAGGGTCGCACTTCAGGGAAGACTATAGGAAAAGATCATGGAGGACTACCTGACCCAACACAAGTTGGTTTGGTTTGTAGTCACATGGCAACCCTGGGGTGTGCCACCAGAAGCCCCAGATAAAGTGCTAGAGGGTTTTTCCTAGTCCACAGAGGTGAACAGTTCCCTTCCAAGTTCCCAAGGTGGGTCCCGAAGAATCCTGGAAGAAGAGTCCCCAAGAAGTTCGAATCGAATGTCAAAACAAGTCCATGAAGTCCGCGGCCAATCAATCATCCACGTGAGCAATAAGATGAAATTCAGAAAGTCCAAGAAGCAAATTCAATAAAGAAAATCCCAATAGTCCAAGAAGCAATCAAGCATTCCCAAGCAGTAAGGAACCTACTGGAAGGAAGGCGGGAGGTAGCTGTTCACCACCCCTCAATATGCACGAAGAAAAATTGCCAAGCTGTTGTCCCAGAACCATTTACCCTGAACTTATCACACCCAAGTCTCTGGGCTCATGGGGCATGCGCGGGGGGCATGCTGAGCTGTGGGGGCCCTCAGTATGATGATGGGTTAGAGTTTGAATTTTTTTTTGTTGCCTCTCGGAAGCATCCCGAAACATGGCGTCTTCATACATGTACACTAAAGCTATTTAAGTTGTTGAGTTGCAATCGTCAAGGTCTTTCGGCGGTTCCCAATGACAAGTCCTTTGGTAGCCTTCTCGGATATCACGCCTATAGCTGGTGTATAACGGGAAAGCCAACATTTTAAAACCCAAAAAAAATCCTTTCTCTTTTTCGCCTGTTTTCGTTGGTGTTCTTAGTGCTCCTCCAACATCTTTGCTGCCATGGAGAGGCACTCCCAGTCATCGTCGATGGCTTTCCGACAACAACCACTACATCGAACTACGTCCTGGGTGCAGCAATACCCATGCGTCCCTGACAGCACCGACGATAGCCCGACAACCAATGGTCTACACCGACACACACGATGGGCGCCAGAAGGCAACACCGACGCTCACGAAGGTGGAGCTGGTTCGTCTCCGCAACCCCGTCTCCAACAACAATGAAGCGTGGGGGCAACGTCAACCCCTCGATTATTCGTAAGGCCGATGGCGTCCTGACGCACCACCAGAATTATCACACCATGGATGGTGTGACGACTCGCTCAACAAAGGGGAGCTATCGACGGTCTACCAATGCCTCTGCTACATCAACACCAAGAGATCATGGGAGCAGTGCAACGCGCTAGTGCGGCCAGCGTGAATCTGTGAAACCCTCCAATCAAGTCGGCTGGCACCATAGAAGCTAGACGGTCGCGACAAGATTGGTAATTTTTTTCCAGGACAAGGCATGATGTTTCGCCATGGAACGAAGACAGGATAGGGTTCCTTCGTTGGCTGGCATCGTGTGTGTTATATGATCCAACGAGCACCCTAGAGAAACACAAGTGTGGATGGACATGCCTACACTAATTTACATTACTATCAGTCAATCATCTTCGGGATGACGCTCAATATCACGAACCTCGGGTCAATACCTCTCTAGGCTGCACACATGTTGATGGGGCAATTCGTTACAGAAAAAAATGTTTTCACCAAACTAAGTTCGATCGCTTCACGCTCGAACTTTGTTTGGTGAGGGGGCATTTGTTCGATGAGTATTTGTGCATTACTAATGATTTTTTTTAGTTTTTCTTGACACAGGTAATACATGGAGACCAGGCTTGTTATCACATGCACACATCTTATGCATGCACGTTCCATCAAAGAAAAAAATAACAATGCATGTACTTGGCAAGGCTTGGCGTGACGCGAATCAACCTGTGGTTGAGTTGGTTAGGTGGACAGTGGTATCCCCAACCCACCAGGGTTCAAATCCTGGTGCTCTCATTATTCCTTGATTTATTTCAGGATTTCCGGCGATGCGCTTTCAGTGGGAGGAGACGTTCCCGTCGACGATGAGGCGCCTACGGTGACTTCGTAAATCTCAAGATGATATGCCGGCTCAGTCTCTCAGAGGTGCTCATAGGGGTAGGGTGTGCGTGTGTGCGTTCATAGAGGTGAGTGTACACGCGTGTATATGAGCGCTTGTGTCTGTACTGATGCTTAAAATCAACATGAAGATGTTCACCGATGATGACTAGTCCGTCTCACATGATGATCGGACACGGCCTAGTTGACTCGAATCATGTAATCACTTAGATGACTAGAGGGATGTCTATCTGAGTGGGAGTTCATAAGATGAACTTAATTATCCTGAACATAGTCAAAAGATCTTTGCAAATTATGTCGTAAGCTCGCGCTTTAGTTCCATTGTTTAGATATGTTCCTTGAGAAAATATAGTTGAAAGTTGATAGTAGCAATTATGCGGACTGGGTCCGTGAACTGAGGATTGTCCTTGTTGCTTCGTAGAACGCTTATGTCCTTGATGCACCGCTCAGTGTGCTGAACCCCAAACGTCGTCTGTGGATGTTGTGAACATCGGACATACACGTTTTTATAACTACGTGATAGTTCAGTTAAACGGTTTAGAGTTGAGGCACCAAAGATGTTTTCGAAACATCGCGGAACATATGAGATGTTTCAAGGGCTGAAATTGGGATTTCAGGCTCGTGCCCATGTCAAGAGGTATAAGACCTCCGATGATGTTCTTAGCCTGCAAACTAAGGGAGAAAAGCTCAATCGTTGAGCTTGTGCTCAGATTGTCTGAGTGCAACAATCACTTGAATCGAGTGGGAGTTGATCTTCCAGATGAGATAGTGATGTTTCTCCAAAGTCATTGCCACCAAGCTGCTAGAGCTTCGTGATGAACTATAACATATCAGGGATAGATATGATGATCCTTCAGGTATTCACGATGTTTGACACCGCAAAAGTAGAAATCAAGAAGGAGCATAAATTGTTGATGGTTAGTAAAACCACTAGTTTCAAAAGGGCAAGGGCAAGAAGGGATACTTAATGAAACGGCAAAACAGTTGCTGCTCTAGTGAAGAAATGCGAGGTTGAACCCAAACCCGACTAAGTGCTTCTGTAATAAGGGGAACAGCCACTGGAGCAGGATTACCCTAGATACTTGGTAGATGAGAAGGCTGGCAAGGTCGATAGAAGTATATTGGATATACATAATGTTAATGTGTACTTTACTAGTACTCCTAGTAGCACCAGGGTATTAGATACCGGTTCGGTTGCTAAGTGTTAGTAACTCGAAATAAAATACTACGGAATAAACGGAGACTAGCTAAAGGTGAGCTGACGATATGTATTGGAAGTGTTTTCCAATCTTGATGTGATCAAGCATCGCACGCTCCCTCTACCATCGAGATTGGTGTTAAATAATTGTTATTTGGTGTTTGCGTTGAGCATAGACATGATTGGATTATGTCTATCGCAATACGGTTATTCATTTAAAGAGAATAATGGTTACTCTGTTTATTTGAATAATACCTTCAATGGTCTTGCACCTAAAATAAATGGTTTATTGAATCTCGATCGTAGTGATACACATGTTCATACCAAAAGATATAAGATAGTAATGATAGTACCACCTACTTGTGGCACTGCCATGTAAGTCATATTGGTATAAAACGCATGAAGAAGCTCCATGTTGATGGATCTTTGGACTCACTCGTTTTGAAAAGTTTGAGACATGCGAACCATGTCTATTGGTGTATATGCATGAAGAAACTCCATGCAAATGGACCGTTTGGACTCACTTGATTTTGAATCACTTGAGACATGCAAATCATACCTCATGGGCAAGATGACTGAAAGCCTTGTTTTCAGTAAAATGGAACAAGAAAGAAACTTGTTGGAAGTAATACATGTTGATGTGTGCAGTCCAATGAGTGCTGAGGCATGCAGTGAATATCGTTACGTTCTTACTTCACGGATGATTTGAGTAGATACTGAGTATATTTACTTGATGAAACACAAGTTTGAATTATTGAATGGTTCAAGTAATTTTAGAGTGAAGTTGAAGATCATCGTGACAAGAGGATAAAATGTCTATGATATGATCATAGAGATGAGTATTTGAGTTACGAGCTTTGGCACGCAATTAAGACATTGTGGAAATTGTTTCACAATTAGTACCGCCTGGAACACCATAGTGTGATGGTGTGTCCGAACATCATAGTTGCACCCTATTGGATATGGTGCGTACCATGATGTCTCTTATCGAATTACCACTATCATTCATGGGTTAGGCATTAGAGACAACCACACTCGCTTTAATAGGTCACCACGTAATTCCGTTGAGACGATACCGTTTGAACTATCACTACTAGGGAAAAGCCTATACACAGAATCTTAGCAGCAGCGAGGGTTAAAAACCCTCGCTACTGCTACTTACTAGCAGCGCAGGTTTTTAAACCTCGCTACTACTAAGTTGAGAGCAGCAGCGCGGGTTTATAACCCTCGCTACTACTAAGCGGTCTCTACTGTGCCCCCCGGGACATGCCATAGCAGCAGCGCGGGTTTTTAACCCTCGCTACTACTAAGTTGATAGCAGTAGCGCGGGTTTTTAACCCTCGCTACTACTAAGTGGCCCCTGGACCATGCCATAGTAGTAGCAATGGTTATAAACCCGCGCTACTACTAAGTTGATAGTAGTAGCGCGGGTTTTTACCCCTCGCTACTACTAATCGTCTGCCATAGTAGTAGCGCGGGGTATGGCCTATTTGCAAAATTTTCAAAGTCTACCCCCCCCCCCCCCCCCCCCGTGGACCGCCTTTTCAGTTTTAAAAAAATAAAAGAAAATGATAAAAATGTCAAAAAAAATAAAAGAAAATAAGTTACGTGGCTTTTAAGATCTGGAGGCAAAAAAATCATCAAATTTCAGTTTTTTTTAATTTTTGTTAAATCTGGTCAAACTATGGTCAAACTAATTATTCAGGAATATTAGTGTTACTAAATAATTATTTAGTTTTTTGAATTTTGGTCAAATCTGGTCAAACTGTGGTCAAATCTGGTCAAACTATGGTCAAACTGTGGGTCAAACTAATTATTCAAGAAATATTAGTGTTACTAATTTTTTAGAACAATAGTTTCAAACTCAAACAGTGAAATGTGTGACTACATGCTCAAGCTAAATTCCTGAGGTTAATAGGATTGACATCTTACTATTGTCAGGAAAACAACAAGTGCAGACTTGGAAACGAGGGAGAATAGAACCCAGAAGTTAAGCGTGCTCAGGCTGGAGTAGTGAGAGGATGGGTGACCGTCCGGGAAGTTAGATGATTTGGAATGATGAGGGGTGATTAGAGATTAAATTTAGCAGCGATGATGGGTGATTAGGGATTTGAGGTTAAAATAATTCAGAAATTTGCAAATTAGGGGTAAAAAATAAAAAAAATTCAAAAAAATTCAAAAAAAATTCAGAGATTACGGATTAGTAGTAGCGCGGGTTTTTACCCACGCTGCTGCTATATGTTAGCTGTAGCGCGGGTGGCACCCGCGCTACTGCTATAAGTTAGCTGTAGTGCCTTATTAGTAGCGCCGGCCCCCGTGCTACTAATAGGCCCAAAACCCGTGCTGCTGCTAGGCTTTTCCCTAGTAGTGTATGGTTTGGAGAAACCTAAGTTGTCGTTTCTTAAAAGTTTGGGGCTGCGACGCTTATGTGAAAAAGTTTCAGGTTGATGCGCTTGAACCCAAAGCGGATAAAAATGCATCTTCATAGGACACCCAAAACAGTTGGGTATACCTCCTATCTCAGATCCGGAAGCAAAAGTAATTGTTTCTAGAAACGGGTCCTTTCTCGAGAAAAAATTTCTCTCGAAAGAATTGAGTGGGAGGATGGTGGAGACTCGATGAGGTTATTGAACCGCCACTTCAACTAGTGTGTAGCAGGGCACAGGAAGTTGTTCCTGTGGCGCCTACACCAATTGATGTAGAAGCTTATGATAGTGATCATGAAGTTTCGGATCAAGTCACTACTGTACCTCGTAGGGTGACAAAGATGCATACTACTTCAGAGTGGTACTGTAATCCTGTCTTGAAGGTCATGTTGCTAGACAAGAATGAATCTACGAGCTATGGAGAAGCGATGGTGGGCCCATATTCCGACAAATGGTTAGAAGCCATGAAATCCGAGATAGGATCCATGTATCAAAACAAAGCATGGACTTTGGTGGACTTGCTCAATGATCGGCAAGCCATTGAGATAAATGGATCTTTAAGAAGAAGGCGGACGTGGACGGGAATGTCACCGTCTATGAAGCTCGACTTGTGGCGAAGAGTTTTTCACAAGTTCAAGGAGTTGACGACGATGAGATTTTCTCATCCGTAGTGATGCTTAAGTCCGTCGGAATCATGTTAGCATTAGCTGCATTTATGAAATCTGCCAAATGGATGTCAAAAACGAGTTTCCTTACCAGTTTACGTAAGGAAAGGTTGTATGCGATACAATCAGAAAGGTTTGTCGATCCTAAGGATGCTAAGAGGTGTGCTAGCTCCAGCGATCCTTCTAAGGACTGGAGTAAGCATCTCGGAGTTGGAATGTACGCTTTGATGAGATGATCAAAGATTTTGGGTTTATACAAAGTTTATGAGAAACTTGTGTTTCCAAAAAGGTGAGTGGGAGCACTATAGCATTTCTGATAAGTATATGTTGTTGACATATTGTTGATCAGAAATGATGTAGAATTTCTGGAAAGCATATATGGTTATTTGAAAAGTGTTTTTCAATGGAAAACCTGGAATAAGCTGCTTGAACATTGAGCACCAAGATCTATGAGGATAGATCAAAAACGCTAAATGGTACTTTCAAATGAGCACATACCTTGACATGATCTTGAAGGTGTTCAAGATGGATCAGTCAAAGAATGAGTTGTTGCCTGAGTTGTAAGGTATGAAGTTAAGAGTTAAAGCTCGACCACAGCAGAAAAGAGAGAAAGGACGAAGGTCGTCCCCTATGCTTTAGACGTAGGCTCTACAGTATGCTATGCTAAGTACCGCACCTGATGTGTGCCTTGCCACATGTTTGGCAAGAGGGTACGAAGGTGATCAAGGAGTGGATCACCAGATAGCGGTCAAAATTGTCCTTGGAGTAATAAGGACATGTTTCTCGATTATGGAGGTGATAAAGAGTTCGGCGTAAAGGGTTACGTCGATGCAAGCTTTAACACCTATCCGAATGACTCTGAGTAGCAAAACAGATACGTATAGTGGAGCAACCATTTGGAATAGCTCCAAGTGGAGCGTGGAAGCAGCATTTACAATATGACCTAGAGATTTGCAAAGTACATACGGGTCTGAATGTTGCAGACCCATTGACTAAAACCTCTCTTACAAGCAAAACATGATGAAACCCCAGAACTCATTGAGTCTTAATCACATGATGATGTGAACTAGTGACACTAGTAAACTCTTTGGATGTTGGTCACCTGGCGATGTGACCTATGAGTATTAATCACATGGCGATGTGAACTAGATTATTGACTCTAGTGCAAGTGGGAGACTGTTGGAAATATGCCCTAGAGGCAATAATAAATTAGTTATTATTATATTTCCTTGTTCATGATAATCGTTTATTATCCATGCTATAATTGTATTGATAGGAAACTCAGATACATGTGTGGATACATAGACAACATCATGTCCCTAGTAAGCCTCTAGTTGACTAGCTCGTTGATCAATAGATGGTTACGGTTTCCTGACCATGGACATTGGATGTCGTTGATAACGGGATCACACCATTAGAAGAATGATGTGATGGACAAGACCTAATCCTAAGCCTAGCACAAAGATCGTGTAGTTCATATGCTAAAGCTTTTCTAATGTCAAGTATCTTTTCCTTAGACCATGAGATTGTGCAACTCCCGGATACCGTAGGAATGCTTTGGGTGTACCAAACGTCACAACATAACTGGGTGGCTATAAAGGTGCACTACAGGTATCTCTGAAAGTGTCTGTTCGGTTAGCACGAATCGAGACTGGGATTTGTCACTCCGTGTGACGGAGAGGTATCTATGGGCCCACTCGGTAGGACATCATCATAATGTGCACAATGTGACCAAGGGGTTGATCACGGGATGATGTATTACGGAACGAGTAAAGAGACTTGCCGGTAACGAGATTGAACAAGGTATCGGGATACCGACGATCGAATCTCGGGCAAGCACAATACCGCTAGACAAAGGGAATTGTATACGGGATCGATTGAGTCCTTGACATCGTGGTTCATCCGATGAGATCATCGTGGAACATGTGGGAGCCAACATGGGTATCTAGATCCCGTTGTTGGTTATTGACCGGAGAACGTCTCGGTCA
Organism: Triticum timopheevii; assembly: GCA_963921465.1. NCBI lineage: Eukaryota > Viridiplantae > Streptophyta > Magnoliopsida > Poales > Poaceae > Triticum > Triticum timopheevii. The sequence continues at coordinate 557,312,343 of OY997270.1, forward strand.
TGTCTGCATGGTTCCCGAACCCGTAGGGTCTACACACTTAAGGTTCGATGATGCTAGGGTTATAAAGGAAGTTTGTATGTGGTTACCGAATGTTGTTCAGAGTCCCGGATGAGATCCCAGATGTCATGAGGAGTTCCGGAATGGTCCGGAGGTAAAGATTTATATATGGGAAGTCCTGTTTTGGTCACCGGAAAAGTTTTGGGTTTTATCGGTAACGTACTGGGACCACCGGGAGGGTCCCGAGGGTCCACCAAGTGGGGCCACCATCCCCGGAGGGCTGCATGGGCCAAGTGTGGGAGGAGACCAGCCCCAGGTGGGCTGGTGCGCCCCCCCACAAGGGCCCAAGGCGCCTAGGGTTTGGGGAGGGGGCGCCTCCACCTGACATGGGGGGCAAGTTTCCCCCTCTCCCCCCCTTGGTCGCCCCCCTAGATGGGATCTAGGGCTGGCCGCCGCCAAAGGGGTGGAAACCTAGGTGGGAGTGCAGCCCCCTTTCCCCCTATATATAGTGGAGGCAAAGGAGCAGCCCATCACATGAAGTTCTTCTCCTGTTGGCGCAGCCCTACCTCTCTTTCTCCTCATATCTCACGGTGCTTGGCGAAGCCCTTTAGGATTGCCACGCTCCTCCATCACCACCACGCCGTTGTGCTGCTGCTGGACGGAGTCTTCCTCAACCTCTCCCTCTCTCCTTGCTGGATCAACGCATGGGAGACATCACCAGGCTATACGTGTGTTGAACGCGGAGGTGCCGTCCGTTCGGCACTAGGATCTCCGGTGATTTGGATCACAACGAGTACGACTCCTTCAACCCCGTTCTCTTGAACGCTTCCGCTTAGCAATCTACAAGGGTATGTAGATGCACTCTCCTTCCCCTCGTTGCTAGTCTCTCCATAGATAGATCTTGGTGACTCGTAGGAAAATTTTGAATTTCTGCTACGTTCCCCAACAGGTAGGACAAAAGATGTCATGCAAGTTCTTTCCATAAGCACGTATGACTATTTATGGAATACATGCCTACATTATATTTATGAATTGGAGCTAGTGCCGTATCGCCCTAGGTTATAACTGTCTCATGATGAATATTATCCAATGAGTCACCGATCCAATGCCTACGAATTTATCTTATATTGTTCTTGCTAAGTTACTACTGTTGCTACTTCTATCGTTACTGCTACAATATCACTGCTATCGATGTTACTCTTACTGTTGCTGCTACTACTATCATCAAAACTATCATACTATTGTGCTACTAATCACTTTGCTGCAGATAATTAATCTCCAGGTGTGGTTGAATTGACAACTCAGCTGCTAATACCTTCAAATATTCTTTGGCTCCCCTTGTGTCGGATCTATAAACTTGGGTTGAATACTCTACCCTCGAAAACTGTTGCCCCTATACTTGCGGGTTATCAGTAAGCTTAATGCAGTTGATGTAGTCGAATGTCTTCTTGATTCAACCAGTCAAGCACCGACCGTACGACACCTCTGAGTTCTGCACACATTCAGCACGATGATGTCCCTCGAGCTCTTGATCTAGCAAAGGGTCGAAGGAGTAGATGAGTTCCGTCAGCACGATGGCGTGGTGATGGTGATGGTGATGTGTGTTGGAAATATGCCCTAGAGGCAATAATAAATTGATTATTATTATATTTCCTTGTTCATGATAATTGTCTTTTATTCATGCTATAACTGTATTATCCGGAAATCGTAATACACGTGTGAATACATAGACCACAATATGTCCCTAGTGAGCCTCTAGTTGACTAGCTCATTGTGATCAACAGATAGTCATGGTTTCCTGGCTATGGACATTGGATGTCGTTGATAACGGGATCACATCATTAGGAGAATGATGTGATGGACAAGACCCAATCCTAAGCCTAGCACAAGATCATGTAGTTCGTATGCTAAAGCTTTTCTAATGTCAAGTATCTTTTGCTTAGACCATGAGATTGTGCAACTCCCGGATACCGTAGGAATGCTTTGGGTGTACCAAACGTCACAATGTAACTGGGTGGCTATAAAGGTGCATTACAGGTATCTCCGAAAGTGTCTGTTGGGTTGGCACGAATCGAGACTGGGATTTGTCACTCCGTGTAAACGGAGAGGTATCTCTGGGCCCACTCGGTAGGACATCATCATAATGTGCACAATGTGATCAAGGGGTTGATCACGGGATGATGTGTTACGAAACGAGTAAAGAGACTTGCCGGTAACGAGATTGAACAAGGTATTGGGATACCGACGATCGAATCTCGGGCAAGTATCGTACCGCTAGACAAAGGGAATTGTATACGGGATTGATTAAGTCCTTGACATCGTGGTTCATTCGATGAGATCATCGTGGAACATGTGGGAGCCAACATGGGTATCCAGATCCCGCTGTTGGTTATTGACCGGAGAACGTCTCGGTCATGACTGCATGTCTCCCGAACCCGTAGGGTCTACACACTTAAGGTTCGATGACGCTAGGGTTATAAAGGAAGCTTGTATGTGGTTACCGAATGTTGTTCGGAGTCCCAGATGATATCCCGGATGTCACGAGGAGTTCCGGAATGGTCCGGAGGTAAAGATTTATATATAGGAAGTCCTGTTTCGGCCATCGGGACAAGCTTCGGGGTCATCGGTATTATACCGGGACCACCGGAAGGGTCCCGGGGGCCCACCGGGTGGGGCCACCTGCCCCGGGGGGCCACATGGGCTGTAGGGGGTGCGCCTTGGCCTACATGGGCCAAGGGCACCATCCCCTAGAGGCCCATGCGCCTAGGGAACCCTAGAGGGAAGAGTCCTCAAGGGGGAAGGCACCTCCGAGGTGCCTTGGGGAGGATGGACTCCTCCCCCCCCCTCTTGGCCGCACCCCTTCCTTGGAGGAAGGGGCAAGGCTGCGCCTCCCCCCTCTCCCTTGCCCCTATATATAGGGGAGGGGAGGGAGGGCATCTATACCTGAGCCCCTGGTGCCTCCCTCCCTCCCGTGACACCTCCTCCTCTCCCGTAGGTGCTTGGCGAAGCCCTGCAGGATTGCCACGCTCCTCCATCACCACCACGCCCTTGTGTTACTATTGGATGGAGTCTTCCTCAACCTCTCCCTCTCTCCTTGCTGGATCAAGGCGTGGGAGACATCGTCGAGCTGTACGTGTGTTGAACGCGGAGGTGCTGTCCGTTCGGCACTAGATCATCGGTGATTTGAATCACGACGAGTACGACTCCATCAACCCCGTTCACTTGAACGCTTCTGCTTAGCGATCTACAAGGGTATGTAGATGCACTCTCCTTCCCCTCATTGCTGGTCTCTCCATAGATAGATCTTGGTGACACGTAGGAAAATTTTGAATTTCTGCTACGTTCCCCAACAGTGGCATGATGAGCTAGGTCTATGCGTAGTTTCTATGCACGAGTAGAACACAATGTAGTTGTGGGCGTTGATTTTGTTCAATATGCTTGCCGTTACTAGTCTTATCTTGATTCGGCGGCATCGTGGGATGAAGCGGCCCGGACCAACCTTACACGTACTCTTACGTGAGACCGGTTCCACCGACAAACATGCACTAGTTGCATAAGGTGGCTGGCGGGTGTCTGTCTCTCCCACTTTAGTCGGATCGGATTCGATGAAAAGGGTCCTTATGAAGGGTAAATAGCAATTGGCATATCACGTTGTGGTCTTTGCGTAGGTAAGAAACGTTCTTGCTAGTAACCCATAGCAGCCACGTAAAACATGCAAACAACAATTAGAGGACGTCTAACTTGTTTTTGCAGGGTATGCTATGTGATGTGATATTGCCAAAAAGGATGTGATGAATGATATATGTGATGTATGAGATTGATCATGTTCTTGTAATAGGAATCATGACTTGCATGTCGATGAGTATGACAACCGGCAGGAGCCATAGGAGTTGTCTTAATTTATTTATGACCTGCGTGTCAACATAAACGTCATGTAATTACTTTACTTTATTGCTAACCGTTAGCTGTAGTAGTAGAAGTAATAGTTGGCGAGACAACTTCATGAAGACACGATGATGGAGATCATGATGATGGAGATCATGGTGTCATGCCGGTGACGATGATGATCATGGAGCCCCGAAGATGGAGATCAAAAGGAGCAAAATGATATTCGCCATATCATGTCACTATTTGATTGCATGTGATGTTTATCATGTTTATGCATCTTGTTTACTTAGAACGACGGTAGTAAATAAGATGATCCCTTACAACAATTTCAAGAAGTGTTCTCCCCTAACTGTGCACCGTTGCTACAGTCCGTCGCTTCGAAGCACCACGTGATGATCGGGTGTGATAGATCCTTACGTTCACATACAACGGGTGTTGACGAGCCTAGCATGTATAGACATGGCCTCGGAACACATGCAATACACTTAGGGTTAACTTGACGAGCCTAGCATGTACAGACATGGCCTCGAAACACGGAGACTGAAAGGTCGAGCATGAGTCGTATAGAAGATACGATCAACATGAAGATGTTCACCGATGATGACTAGTCCGTCTCACGTGATGATCGGACACGGCCTAGTTTGACTCGGATCATGTGATCACTTAGATGACCAGAGGGATGTCTATCTGAGTGGGAGTTCATAAGATGAACTTAATTATCTTGAACATAGTCAAAAGATCTTTGCAAATTATGTCGTAAGCTCACGCTTTAGTTCTACTGTTTAGATATGTTCCTAGAGAAAATTTAGTTGAAAGTTGATAGTAGCAATTATGCGGACTAGGTCCGTAAACTGAGGATTGTCCTCATTGCTTCATAGAAGGCTTATGTCCTTAATGCACCGCTCAGTGTGCTGAACCCCAAACGTCGTTTGTGGATGTTGCGAACATCGGACATACACGTTTTGATGACTACATGATAGTTCAGTTAAATGGTTTAGAGATTAGGCACCAAAGACGTTTTTGAAACGTCGCGAAATATATGAGATGTTTTGAGGGCTGAAATTGGGATTTCAGGCTCGTGCCCACGTCAAGAGGTATAAGACCTCCGACGATTTTCTTAGCCTACAAACTAAGGAGAAAAGCTCAATTGTTTTGCTTGTGTTCAGATTGCCTGAGTACAACAATCGCTTGAATCGAGTGGGAGTTGATCTTCCAGATGAAATAGTGATGGTTCTCCAAAGTCATTACCACCAAGCTGCTAGAGCTTCGTGATGAACTATGATATATCAGGGACATATATGATGATCCTTGAGATATTCGCGATGTTTGACACCACAAAAGTAGAAATCAAGAAGGAGCATCAATTGTTGATGGTTGGTGAAACCACTAGTTTCAAGAAGGGCAAGGGCACGAAGGGATACTTCATGAAACGGCAATTCAGCTGCTGCTCTGGTGAAGAAACCCAAGGTTGAACCCAAACCCGAGACTAAGTGCTTCTGTAATAAGGGGAACAGCCACTGGAGCAGAATTACCCTAGATACTTGGTAGATGATAAGGCTGGCAAGGTCGATAGAAGTATATTGGATATACATTATGTTAATGTGTATTTTACTAGTACTCCTAGTAGCACCAGGGTATTAGATACCGGTTCGGTTGCTAAGTGTTAGTAACTCGAAATAAAAACTACGGAATAAACGGAGACTAGCTAAAGGTGAGCTGACGATATGTGTTGTAAGTGTTTCCAAGTTTGATGTGATCAAACATCGCACGCTCCCTCTACCATCAAGATTAGTATTAAACCTGAATAATTGTCATTTGGTGTTTGCGTTGAGCATAGACATGATTGGTTTATGTCTATCGCAATACCGTTATTCATTTAAGGAGAATAATGGTTACTCTATTTATTTGAATAACACCTTCAATGGTCTTGCACCTAAAGGAATGGTTTATTGAATCTCGATCGTAGTGATACACATTTTCATGCCAAAAGATATAAGATAGTAATGATAGTAACACCTACTTGTGGCACTGCCATGTAAGTCATATCGGTATAAAACGCATGAAGAAGCTCCATGTTGATGGATCTTTGGACTCACTCGTTTTTGAAAAGTTTGAGACATGCGAACCATGTCTATTGGTGTATATGCATGAAGAAACTCCATGCAAATGGACCGTTTGGACTCACTTGATTTTGAATCACTTGAGATATGCATATCATACCACATGGGCAAGATGACTGAAAAGCCTCGTTTTCAGTAAGATGGAACAAGATAGCAACTTGTTGGAAGTAACACATTTTGATGTGTGCAGTCCAATGAGTGCTGAGGCATGCAGTGAATATCGTTATGTTCTTACTTCACAGATGATTCGAGTAGATGTTGAGTATATTTACTTGATGAAACACAAGTCTGAATTATTGAATGGTTCAAGTAATTTCAGAGTGAAGTAGAAGATCATTGTGACAAGAGGATAAAATGTCTATGATATGATCATAGAGATGAATATCTGAGTTACGAGTTTTGGCACGCAATTAAGACATTGTGGAAATTGTTTCACAATTAATACCGCCTGGAACACCATAGTGTGATGGTGTGTCCGAACATCATAGTTGCACCCTATTGGATATGGTGGGTACCATGATGTCTCTTATCGAATTACCACTGTAATTCATGGGTTAGGCATTAGAGACAACCACATTCACTTTAAATAGGGCACCACGTAATTCCGTTGAGATGACACCGTATGAATTATGGTTTAGAGAAACCTAAGTTGTCGTTTCTTAAATGTTTGGGGCTGCGACGCTTATGTGAAAAAGTTTCAGGTTGATAACCTCGAACCCAAAAGCGGATAAAATGCATCTTCTTAGGACACCCAAAACAGTTGGGTATACCTCCTAGTTTAGATCCGAAAGCAATAGGGATTGTTTCTTGAATCGGATCCTTTCTCGAGGAAAGGTTTCTCTCGAAAGAATTGAGTGGGAGGATGGTGGAGACTTGATGAGGTTATTGAACCATCACTTCAACCAGTGTGTAGCAGGGCACAGGAAGTTGTTCCTGTGGCACCTACACCAATTGAAGTGGAAGCTTATGATAGTGATCATGAATCTTCAGATCAAGTCACTACCAAACCTCGTAGGATGACAAGGATGCGTACTACTTCAGAGTGGTACGTAATCCTGTCTTGGAAGTCATGTTGCTAGACAACAATGAACCTACGAGCTGTGGAGAAGCGATGGTGGGCCCAAATTCCGACAAATGGTTAGAAGCCATGAAATCCGAGATAGGATCCATGTATCAGAACAAAGCATGGACTTTGGTGGACTTGCCCGATGATCGGCAAGCCATTGTGATAAATGGATCTTTAAGAAGAAGACGGACGTGGACGGTAATGTCACCGTCTATGAAGCTCGACTTGTAGAAAAGAGTTTTTCACAAGTTCAAGGAGTTGACTATGATGAGATTTTCTCATCCGTAGCGATGCTTAAGTCCGTCGGATTCATGTTAGCATTAGCTGCATTTATGAAATCTGGCAGATGGATGTCAAAACGAGTTTCCTTACCAGTTTTCGTAAGGAAAGGTTGTATGTGATACAATCAGAAAAGTTTTGTCGATCCTAAGGATGCTAAAAGGTATGCTAGCTCTAGCGATCCTTCCATGGACTGGAGTAAGCATCTCGGAGTTGGAATGTATGCTTTGATGAGATGATCAAAGATTTTGGGTTTATACAAAGTTTATGAGAAACTTGTATTTCCAAAGAAGTGAGTGGGAGCACTATAGAATTTCCGATGAGTATATTTGTTAACATATTGTTGATCGGAAATGACGTAGGATTTCTGGAAAGCATATAGGGTTATTTGGAAAGTGTTTTTCAAAGAAAACCTGGATTAAGCTACTTGAACATTGAGCATCAAGATCTATGAGGATAGATCAAAACGCTTAATAGTACTTTCAAATGAGCACATACCTTGACATGATCTTGAAGGTGTTCAAGATGGATCAGTCAAAGAAGGAGTTCTTGCCTGAGTTGTAAGGTATGAAGTTAAGACTTAAAGCTCGACCACGGCAGAATAGAGAGAAAGGACGAAGGTCGTCCCCTATGCTTAAGACGTCGGCTCTACAGTATGCTATGCTATGTACCGCACCTTAAGTGTGCCTTGCCATGAGTCAGTCAAGGGGTACAAGAGTGATCCAAGAATGGATCACAGGATAGCGGTCAAAGTTATCCTTAGTAACTAGTGGACTAAGGAATTTTCTCGATTATGGAGGTGGTAAAAGAGTTCGTCGTAAAGGGTTACGTCGATGCAAGCTTAACACCTATCCGGATAGCTCTGAGTAGAGATACCGGATACGTATAATGGAGCAACAATTTAGAATAGCTCCAAGTAGAACAGTTATTTGGAATAGCTCCAAATAGAATGTGGTAGCTACATCTAGGAGATGACATAGAGATTTGTAAAGCACACACGGATCTGAAAGGTTCAGACCCGTTGACTATAACATCTCTCACAAGCATAACATGATCAAACCCAGAACTCATCGAGTGTTAATCACATGGTAATGTGAACTAGATTATTGACTCTAGTAAACTCTTTGGGTGTTAGTCACATGGGGATGTGACCTTGAGTGTTAATCACATATTGATGTGAACTGGATTATTGACTCTAGTGCAAGTGGGAGACTGTTGGAAATATGCCCTAGAGGCAATAATAAATTGATTATTATTATATTTCCTTGTTCATGATAATTGTCTTTTATTCATGCTATAACTGTATTATTCGGAAATCGTAATACATGTGTGAATACATAGACCACAATATGTCCCTAGTGAGCCTCTAGTTGACTAGCTCGTTGTGATCAATAGATAGTCATGGTTTCCTGGCTATGGACATTGGATGTCGTTGATAACGGGATCACATCATTAGGAGAATGATGTGATGGACAAGACCCAATCCTAAGCCTAGCACAAGATCATGTAGTTCGTATGCTAAAGCTTTTCTAATGTCAAGTATCTTTTCCTTAGACCATGAGATTGTGCAACTCCCGGATACCGTAGGAATGCTTTGGGTGTACCAAACGTCACAACGTAACTGGGTGGCTATAAAGGTGCATTACAGGTATCTCCGAAAGTGTCTGTTGGGTTGGCACGAATCGAGACTGGGATTTGTCACTCCGTGTAAACGGAGAGGTATCTCTGGGCCCACTCGATAGGACATCATCATAATGTGCACAATGTGATCAAGGGGTTGATCACGGGATGATGTGTTACGGAACGAGTAAAGAGACTTGCCGGTAACGAGATTGAACAAGGTATTGGGATACCGACGATCGAATCTCGGGCAAGTATCGTACCGCTAGACAAAGGGAATTGTATACGGGATTGATTAAGTCCTTGACATCGTGGTTCATCCGATGAGATCATCGTGGAACATGTGGGAGCCAACATGGGTATCCAGATCCCGCTGTTGGTTATTGACCGGAGAACATCTCGGTCATGACTGCATGTCTCCCGAACCCGTAGGGTCTACACACTTAAGGTTCGATGACGCTAGGGTTATAAAGGAAGCTTGTATGTGGTTACCGAATGTTGTTCGGAGTCCCGGATGAGATCCCGGACATCACGAGGAGTTCCGGAATGGTCCGGAGGTAAAGATTTATATATAGGAAGTCCTGTTTCGGCCATAGGGACAAGCTTCGGGGTCATCGGTATTATACTGGGACCACCAGAAGGGTCCCGGGGGCCCACTGGGTGGGGCCACCTGCCCCGGGGGGCCACATGGGCTGTAGGGGGTGCGCCTTGGCCTACATGGGCCAAGGGCACCAGCCCCAAGAGGCCCATGCGCCTAGGGAACCCTAGAGGGAAGAGTCCTCAAGGGGGAAGGCACCTTCGAGGTGCCTTGGGGAGGATGGACTCCTCCCCCCCTCTTGGCCGCACCCCTTCCTTGGAGGAAGGGGCAAGGCTGCGCCTCCCCCCTCTCCCTTGCCCCTATATATAGTGGAGGGGAGGGAGGGCATCTATACCTGAGCCCCTGGCGCCTCCCTCCCTCCCGTGACACCTCCTCCTCTCCCGTAGGTGCTTGGCGAAGCCCTGCAGGATTGCCACGCTCCTCCATCACCACCACGCCCTTGTGCTGCTGTTGGATGGAGTATTCCTCAACCTCTCCCTCTCTCCTTGCTGGATCAAGGCGTGGGAGACATCGTCGAGCTGTACGTGTGTTGAACGCGGAGGTGCTGTCCGTTCGGCACTAGATCATCGGTGATTTGAATCACGACGAGTACGACTCCATCAACCCCGTTCACTTGAACACTTCCGCTTAGCGATCTACAAGGGTATGTAGATGCACTCTCCTTCCCCTCGTTGCTGGTCTCTCCATAGATAGATCTTGGTGACACGTAGGAAAATTTTGAATTTCTGCTACGTTCCCCAACAATGTGATCCACGCAGGGCTTCGCCTAAGCACTACGACAATATGACCGGAGGAGTAAACGGTGGAGGGGGGCACCACACACGGCTAAGAACAATTGATGTGCCTAGAGGTGCCCCCCTCCGCCCCCGTATATAAAGGAGGGAGAGGGGAGGAGGCCGGCCTAGGGCGCGCCTGATAACCCGCAAGTATACGGAATCAATTGTAGCTTCTTTCGATAAGTAAGAGTGTCGAACCCAACGACGAGCTAAAGGTAGAACAAATATTCCCTCAAGTTCTATCGACCACCGATACAACTCTACGCACGCTTGACGTTCGCTTTACCTAGAACATGTATGAAACTAGAAGTACTTTGTAGGTGTTGTTGGATAGGTTTGCAAGATAATAAAGAGCATGTAAATAAAAAGTAGGGGCTGTTTAGATAAAGAAGCAATAAAGTAAATATAGCGAGCGTGGAAAAGTGGTGGTAGGAGTTGTGAAATTGTCCCTATGTAATTGACTACTTTACTAGACCGGTAATCACTATTGCAATTCTATTTGAGGGAGAGGCATAAGCTAACATACTTTCTCTTCTTGGATCATATGCACTTATGATTGGAACTCTAGCAAGAATCCGCAACTACTAAAGATCATTAAGGTAAAATCCAGCCATAGCATTAAAGTATCAAGTCCCCTTTATCCCATACGCAAACAACCTACTTACTCGGGTCAGTGCTTCTGTCACTCACGCCACCCACCATAAGCAAATCATGAACATATTGCAAACCCTACAGCGGAATCCCTCACGCTTGCGCGACACGGAGAGCACCATAGGGCAGCACCAATAATAAAACATACAACTCAAACCAATCATAGCAATTCATTAATCACCGGTAGGACAACGAAAATCTACTCAGACATCATAGGATGGCAAAACATCATTGGATAATAATATGAAGCATAAAGCACCATGTTCAAGTAGAGGGTATAGCGGGTTGCGGGAGAGTGGACTGCTGAATATAGATGGGGGAAGGTGATGGAGACACTGGTGAAGATGATGGAGGTGTTGGTGAAGATCGCGGTGATGATGATGGCCCCCGGCAGCGTTCCGGCGCCACCGGAAACAAGGGGGAGAGAGCCCCCCTTCTTCTTCTTCTTCTTCCTTGACCTTCTCCCTAGATGGGAGAAGGGATTCCCCTCTGGTCCTTGGCTCCCATGGCATGGGAGGGGCGAGAGCCCCTCCGAGATTGGATCTATCTCTCTTTTTCTACGTTCCCAGATCCTTCCCCTTCACTGTTTCTTTTATATCTGGAGATCCGTAACTCCGATTGGGGTGAATCATTCGCCCAGATTTTTCTCATAAAATTAGCTTTCTTGCGGCAAAAGAAGAGCATCAACTGCCTTACGGGTGGCCCACGAGAGTGCCAGGCGCGCCCAGGGGGGAGGGCGCGCCCCCCTGTCTCGTGGCCACCTCGGGCACCGTTTCGCGCTGATTCTTCCTCCGGAAAATCCCAAATATTTCAAAATAATTCTCCATTCGTTTTTATCATGTTTGTATTCCGTTTGATATTGGGTTTCTGGGAAACATAAAACATGCAACAAACAGGAACTGGCAGTGGGCACTGGATCAATATGTTAGTCCTAAAAATAGTATAAAAAGTTGCCAAAAGTATATGAAAGTTATAGAATATTGGCATGGAACAATCAAAAATTATAGATATGACGGAGACGTATCAGCATCCCCAAGCTTAATTCCTGCTCGTCCTCGAGTAGGTAAATGATAAAAAAGATAATTTTTGATGTGGAATGCTACCTAGCAGAATCTTGATCATATGTCTAATCATGGCATGAATATTAAGGCATGAGTAATTCAAAGCAATAGTCTATCATTTGACATAAAAAACAATAATAATTAGGGCATCCCAACAAACAATCATGTCTTTCAAAATATCAATGCTTCCAGAACGTTATCCCTACAAAATCATATAGTCTTGTATGCTCCCTTTTCTTAACACAAGGTACCTGTCGTGGATTTGTCACGGCAGATGTCCTAGTGAAAGGACTTAGTTGTGGAGCCATCGCTACGGGTTAACTTGAAGGGGTTAAAGCGGACACAAAGACACGAGGGTTTATACTAGTTCGGCCCCTTCGATGAAGGTAAAAGCCTACGTCTAGTTGTGATGGAATTGATGTGGTCTCGATGACTAGGGAGCAAACAAGCTTCGCCTAGGCTCGAGTTGTTGTTGTCTGTCCTTGAACCGCCGCCGGGTCATCCCCTTATATGCACGGGTGAAGCCCATCGGTCCATAGAGTCCCAACCGGTTCATACTCGTATCCCGGTTGGTATCTCTCTATTCCTAACTTACAATACAAGTTTACATATCAAGCCAGTTTACGGCTACAGGTTCTGAACCGACTACAGGCCTTGGGCCTTCATCTGTTTATACTACTACTGAAGTTAACCCGGCCCAGGTAGGCCGGTTCACGCCCAGTGGTAATATCCCCAACATTAGGCCCCAGATTGATTTGAACTGGTTCATGTCAATCCTTCATAAAAATCCTTTGTCTTCAACCTCTTCTGGTAATTGGTAAACCGCCATGTCGTCATCATCTCTTGTTGCTGTAAACCGGCATGACATCATCACGAAGTTTACATTGGTAACATCCACTTTTATTAATAGATCTGCGATACCCAGGTCATCAGCTCCACTTCCGAAATTTTGGCTCTTGGATTTGCGCGCCTGACCCACGTCTGTTGCCTTATAAATAGGACCGAAGGGTCATTTCCTTTTCTCCCCTTCGTCTCTTCCTCTTTGTCTTCCTCGCATCGCCAGCCTCGGAGCTCCGCCGCCGCCGTTGTCCTCTGCATCGTCCTGGGCCGCTGCATCAACCTGAACGCACCAGAGCACCGCGGTAGCCTTCCGCGTCTTCCTCAGTTCTGGTAAACCTTCTGTTCTTCTTAACCTAGATCTGTTCTAGGGTTCGTGTTCTTGCCGCATTCATAACTTGTTCATGCCCATACCCAGACTCCTGGATAGATCTGTGAAACCCTGCTCTGACTAGCAGTAACTTTGTAGCATCCGCCTGTAGTTTCTCACTCAAGTTTATAGATCTCATCCACATACCTGCCCATTGATTTACTTCCGTTCCACTTTACTCTTTTGAATACTTCTGTTTTTTTTTCTGAACTTGCTTCAGATCCATTGCTGCAATAATACTTTGTGAAACCTGTTTCTGCATACTTAGCCATCCGCAACTGCCTCCAATGTTTAGATCAGGCGGTTTAACTTAATATAGAAAAAGTTAGTAAACCGGTATACACCATTAGTCCCCTTGTTGAACCGCCAGAATTCTTTATCCATATGATGCCACCTCATAGAAATCCGGTTTAAATATACTGCCTCCAGTTTAGCTTTGTTCATGCCAACATCTTCTTTTATCCAACATATTCTTGAACCGGAATCACCTATTTCTTGTAGATCTTACCATGGCCAAACAAGTATATGAGTGCAACTGGGTTCCTTCTCGCGTCACAGAAACTCAGCTGGATGATTTAGTCTTGATCGGCGCTTTAGATAGCAAAGATACTATCCACTGGAGGGTTCCTGGTAATGAATATCCTCCCACACCTCAAGAGGGAGAGGTTGTGATCTTTGCAGATCATTTAGCCCGGGGCTTCAAGCCGCCCGGTTCTAAATTTTACCGGGATGCGCTAGCCAATTTTCAGCTCCGCCCGCAAGATACTGGCCCCAATTCTGTTACCAACCTATGCCACTTCCAAGTGCTCTGTGAGGTATACCTTCAAGAGGAGCCTTCAGTTGAATTGTTTAGAGACTGCTTCCACTTAAACCACCGCACAGAATTCACCGATGGCCCCAATACCGAATTGGGCGGTATGGCAATTCAGAAAAGAAAAGAAATCACTTATCCCCATGCCAGATTACACAGTCACCCCAAGGAGTGGAATGCCACATGGTTCTACTGCAAAGATACTTCCCCTGATGATGAAAATCCTTTGCCTGACTTTCGTCCGGAGCGGCTCAGCAATACACACCCCTTCCCACAAAGGTTAAGTGCCAAGGAGAGGAGTAAATACGCTCCTCAACTGTCTAAGCTCCGAGCCTTCATGGCTAACGGTTTAACAGGAGTAGATCTCGCATGCTGTTGGATATCATGGAGCATACTGCCTCTCAGTCGGCGCTCCGGTTTAATGTGCAAATATACTGGTAACGTCGATGACCCACTCCGACACACCAACATCCAGCTCTCAGATGATGAAGTCACAGATGCTGTGAAGAAAATGTTGAATGAACTGGAACACCTTTGCGCTCAAACCGGCCTGCTTCCTTTCTGTGCCACCAACAAACCGCCAGCTGTAAGATTTTGATCGTACTTTTTACTGAATCTGTTATTGCTATCTCTATCTGACATCAATTGCTGTTTAACCAGAGTGATAATCCATTTTGAAGCAAGAAGCTTCCACAAGATAAACCGGAGAAAGCAGAACGGTTAACACGGCCGAAGACCAAAGTTATCAAGAAGCCTGCTAAAAAGAGGAAAACCACTGCTTCATCTGATCCGGCTGTTGATGATGATGTGGGTAACTCGGACCTTGAGGTAGAACTCGATTCACTAGGCTTACTTTTTACATGCCTTATTGATGATGATACTTGTCAGGACGACGCTGAAGCCAGTAATGCTGAAGTCGCTGAGGTAATTATTCTCTCTTCCGATTCAGATCCTTTGCCTTTGCCAAAATTTCGCCAGGCAAACCGAAAAGTTAAATTTTCTCATCCTCTTGCTTATTTGGATCCCAAATTTCTTATAAAGACTCAGCAACATGAAGCTCTCCGCACAACCCGGCACTGCGGCCAGGTAGTTACCTCCGCCGGTTTACCAAATAGTCCGGTTCGAAAACGCCGCTCCGAGGTCTCCGACCTTTTTATTAATTTATATCCTAAAGCGGGTTTCATCCGTCAACCTCTTAATCCGTCCGACTCCGATTATCAGGTTACTTCTCATTCTTCCTCTGGTGAATCATCAGCCACTCAGCTGCCGCCACTGAAAACGGTTCTTGGGTAAGCTAGGCTGAACATATGCTTCTGGTATACTGTGTTATAACTTATGCTGTTCCTTGACTCTTTGTTTCTCTTTCAGGGCTAAACCTAAACCGAGCAAGAAAGCTCGCCTGGACAAAGTGGCTGAGGAAGATGTCGCCCCTGAACAGGATAAAGCACCAGATCTTGAAGCGTTTGTTCATGAGGATATTCCCAATGATCCCCCTTTGCAAGATAATGCTATTCATGAGGAAAGGCCTATCAATACTTCAGTCCCTGCTGACCCGCCTGCCAGCTCCGTCCGGATTGAAAGATCCCGCAGTCCTTCTAAACCTGCTGATAAACCGACCGCGCCAACGCAAACTGGTGAGTCCAAGGATGATGATGTTGTAATTACCAGTGTAGGTCGCTTTGAACCAGGGAATCCTGTCATTTTAGCCAAGCATACAGTGAAAGAAAAATTTTCTGCCATGAACAAAGGCAAATGGGATGTTGAACTGGAAACATATGCTGCTCTGAGTGCCCAAGATCTTCATTCCGGTTACTTAAACCGGCTATATACTAGTCGTGACTGTGAAGCTGGCCTGGTAAAAATGATGAGGGACAAATTTGAGGTAACTTCCTTGTACTTCTTCTTTCTTTACTTACTGCCACTGTATCAATCCTCCTAGCCCCCAAGGGCTGGTTTGTAACCTTCTTCAAATCGGGACTTGAATATAATCCCCAACACTTTGAAATCCGTCAATATAGCCCCCAAGGGCCGGTTTAACTTAGCATAGTTAAACCGGGACTCCAATAAAGATTCTAACATTAGAACATAACTGAGCAAATAGCCATTAGCCCCCAAGTGCCAAGTTGAATACCTGTATTGAGCTTGGGACTTTGCGATTTAGTAATAGATGAACATTGAAGGCGCATTAGCCCCCAAGTATCAAGCGTATAACTTGTTATGTGGTTGGTACTTCAAATTCTTGTACCGTTTGTTTAAAGCCAAGCACTGTCTTTATGCAGGCTGAATTGAGGATCAAAGAGGACCGGATTACTGATCTGCAGCAAACTTTGAAAACCCAGCAAGCTGCAACCGACAAGGCAAGGGAGGAATTAACCAGCGCTTTGAGCATCACAGAACAGCTGAAGGAGGGCTTCAAGAAGGAGCGGGCTGATTGGGCCACTGAGAAGGCTGCTTTAATAAAAAGAGCTGAAAACGCTGAAGCTGCCCTTAAACCGGTGGTAGATGAGCTGACCGCCGTAAAGCGGCAAGTACACTCCATGACCGCTGCTATCTTTGGTAAGCTCCTTTTGGTTTCTTTGACAACTCTAGCCTGCTTATAATAGATCCGGTTTGTGATCGTTCCTGTACTGTTGCAGGTACACGCATTGGTCACTTAGGGTCAGATGTTCGAAAGAAGTTGAAAGTTGTCTACACTTTAGTTGAACAACTGTATACCGGAGCGCAGCGGATCATCACCATGGCCTCTCATAACAATCCGGCACCCTCTTTAATCCAAGACACTCTTAATAGGTTGTCAATGCTTCCTGCTCGGATTGAAGAGCTGAAAAAATCTGCTGCTCGAACCGGAGCCATTAATGCCTTGATCCGGGCAAAAGCATGGGTGCCGGATTTCGATCCTGTTGAGGCAGCTCAAGGCTATCCCAGCCTGAAGGAAGATGGCTCCGAGTTCAATGAAGATGATTTGAGGGCGATAAACCGTGCAGTACGCCCTCTGGCTTGTCAATTGGCTGAAGAGGCAGACTTGTCGTATTATCAAGCCCAGTACAACGATCAGAACAAACGAGTACCTGCACCAACTCTTGAAGCGGAGAATCTGATTCCTCCAATCCGTAAGCATACTTACGCTCCTGATATTGAACCGTCTTCTCTGATCCATGAAGAGGCTATCTTTCAAGCTTTAATGGGAATCGACTGGACCACTGTTGATTTCCAGCAAATGGATAGAGACGAGGAAGCTGAAGCGGCGCAGGACAATGAGCAGGCTTCAACCGGAAGCCGGTTTAAATAGCTACTTTATTATGATCCGCCAGAAGAACAATGATCTTATTTGGGCACCGTGTTGCCTTGTAATAGGATAGTCAATACTTCTGCCTTGAATATGCCTTCGTGCATAAGTACTGATGCTTTTGCTTAAAACCCTCAATTTATATTTCCTGCAATCAGAAAATCTTGAACTTCGGTGGCGGTTATACCGCCAGCCGGTTTATGACCTTGATATATATATATATATATATCATCATCAATATATTTAAGACATAATCAAATATGTGATACAAAGTACCTGCCATCGCTGGGCATGAAGTTGGCTTAGCCAGGCTTGAAGCGGAGGTTTTATAAACCATTACCGTCAAAGGGGAGAAAACAACTCCCATGTAAACCATGCCGGGTCATTAAGAGCCCCCCCTGTTACTCCATGATGTTAACAGGAAAGGTAAACCGGGCATATTTCTCCGGATTAAAAACGAACTGAATCCGTCAGCTGAACCGGTAAAAAGTGTTGTTTGATTTAAAGGAAACACAACAAAAATTAAAGAATAGTCATAAGAGAAATATGGAAGCAAAGGCAATGATAAAAACCGTTTGCAAAAAACATGCTTTACTGAGCTGATCAGATGGTGTTACCATGGTCGGACAGGACCAAGCCCCCAATAGGAGTGACAATGGTTCAAGTCAGCCAGGTCCCCAAATGAAACCGTGCCATATATGCCAATCAAAAGGCGTGTCAATGGTTCGGGTTCGACCAAGCCCCCAAGTGATTTTGTGGCCTTAGGCCGATCAAGAGGCGTGACTGGTTCAGACTTGACCATGTCCCCCAGTGATCTGGTGGCTTTCGCATATCAAAAGGCGTCGCATTGGTTCGGACACGACCAAGGCCCCAAGTGATATGAAAAGCAAATTTCAAGGGGTAAACCGGAGGCCACTTTAAAACAGAACCACTCCATGTAACCACACATGATATGAAAGGACAGAGACCCCGCTTTAGCTGAGGCTCCGGTTTTATTATATCAAAGATACTATATACACTGTCATAATATGTACATAGATAGAGCCAATGGCTCAGGTGTAGTAAGGCCGAAGATGAGCTATATTCCACGGCCTGTTGGTCTCCTCCTCTGATGTGCGTGAGTCTTTATGCTCTCGAATATCAATCAGATAGTACGACCCCTTGTGCAGATTCTTGCTGACCACGAAAGGTCCCTCCCAAGGTGGGGATAACTTGTGCATATCCGTCTGGTCTTGGATGAGCCGAAGCACCAAATCTCCTTCTTGGAAAGTTCTGGTTCTGACCCGG
The DNA here is from genome assembly GCA_963921465.1 of Triticum timopheevii. NCBI lineage: Eukaryota > Viridiplantae > Streptophyta > Magnoliopsida > Poales > Poaceae > Triticum > Triticum timopheevii. The sequence continues at coordinate 557,330,990 of OY997270.1, forward strand.
CGACTGTGATAGCGACGAAGATCTTGTTGATAAATCGCCGAGCGGGCAGCCGCTATGTCACGCTCCTCATCCAAGAGGTCCAAAGCGTCTTGCCGTGTTGTCTCATTATCCGCTTCAACATAAGCCGCTACACGAGGCGAATCGTGCCGGATATCACTAGGGGAAACCGCCTCCGCTCCGTAGACCATAAAAAACGGCTTGTATCCTGTAGATCGGTTAGCGTAGTATTGATACTCCATAGCACCGATGGTAGCTCTTCAACCCAACATCCCGGTGTTCTTTGCAACGGAACCATAAGCCGGGGTTTGATGCCTCGCAAGATCTCTTGATTAGCCCGTTCTGCCTGCCCATTGGTCTGGGGGTGAGCCACTGATGATACGTCAAGTCGGATGTGCTCACGTTCACAGAATTCCTTCATAGCACCCTTGGATAAATTGGTACCATTGTCAGTAATGATATTGTGTGGAAAGCCAAACCGGAAAATCACCTTTTTAATGAACTACACCGCTGTAGCTGCATCACACTTACTGACAGGCTCCGCTTCAACCCACTTGGTAAACTTTTCAACTGCCACCAAAAGGTGGGTTTTCTTATCCTTGGATCTTTTAAAGGGTCCGACCATATCCAGCCCCCATGTTGCAAACGGCCAAGTAATTGGAATCATCCTTAATTCTTCAGCCGGTACATGAGCACGCCTTGAAAATTTCTGATAGCCATCACACCGTTTAACCAAGTCCTCCGCATCAGCATGAGCTGTCAACCAGTAGAACCCGTGACGAAACGCTTTTGCCACCAGAGACTTTGAACCGGCATGGTGACCACAATCCCCTTCATGGATTTCACGTAAAATCTCACAGCCTTCCTCAGGGGAAACGCAGCGCTGAAACGCCCCTGATACACTGCAATGATGCAATTCACCATTGACAATAGTCATAGACTTGGATCACCGGACTATCTGCCTGGCTAGAATCTCATCCTCTGGTAACTCTCCCCGGTTCATGTACGCAAGATAAGGAACTGTCCAATCCGGTATAACATGCAGGGCTGCTACCAATTGAGCCTCTGGATCAGGAATAGCCAAATCCGCTTCACCCGGGAGCTTGACTGATGGGTTGTGCAACACATCAAGAAAGACGTTAGGCGGGACCGGTTTACGCTGAGAGCCCAACCGGCTTAAAGCGTCCGCCGCTTCATTTTTTCGACGGTCCACGTGATCCACCTGATAACCCTTGAAGTGACCCGCAATATTATCCACCTCACGACGATATGCAGCCATAAGTGGGTCTTTAGAACCCAAGTGCCAGACACTTGTTGAGCCACAAGGTCCGAGTCACCGAAGCACTTAACCCGACTTAGGTTCATCTCCTTAGCCATCCGAAGACCATCGAGCAAGGCTTCATACTCAGCTGCATTATTAGTACAAGGGAACATTAAGCGGAGAACATAACAAAACTTATCACCTCGTGGGGAAGTTAATACGACTCCAGCCCCCCGAGCCCTCCAATTGCCTGGATCCATCAAAATGGATAGTCCAATATGTGTGATCCGGCTTCTCCTCTGGTGCTTGTAACTCAGTCCAATCATTGATGAAATCCACAAGTGCTTGAGACTTTACCGCCATCCGAGGTACATACTTCAATCCGTGCGGCCCAAGTTCTATAGCCCACTTGGCAATCCGGCCAGTCGCCTCCCGGTTCTGTATGATATCGCCCAAGGGAACTGAACTGACCACTGTGATGGGGTGCCCTTGGAAATACTGCTTCAACTTCCGGCTTGCCATAAAAACTCCATATACCAGCTTCTGCCAATGCGGATACCTTTGCTTGGATTCAATGAGCACCTCGTTGATATAGTAAACCGGCCGCTGAACCGGATATTCCTTGCCTGCCTCCTTGCGTTCCACCACAATAGCTACGCTAACTGCACGAGCATTGGCCGCTACGTATAACAATAACGGCTCCTTGTCGACCGGAGCCGCAAGAACGGGCGGATTGGCTAATTGCCGCTTCAAGTCCTCCAACGCTTCATCAGCAGCCGGACTCCAGATGAATTGATCTGTCTTTCTCAGCATCTGGTATAAAGGGATGGCCTTCTCTCAGAGGCGGCTGATAAACCGGCTCAGTGCGGCGATCCGACCCGCCAAACGCTGAACATCGTTGATACACTTTGGTTTAGCCAGGGAGGTGATAGCCGTAATCTTCTCCGGATTAGCCTCAATTCCTCTGTTGGACACAAGAAAACCCAGTAACTTGCCTACCGGAACACCGAAGACACACTTGGCCGGGTTAAGCATCATCTTGTAAACCCGCAAGTTGTCAAAGGTTTCCTTCAAATCATCGACCAGCGTCTCCTTCTGCCTTGACTTGACTACAATATCATCCACATAGGCGTGCACATTGCGGCCGATTTGTTTATGCAGGCAATTCTGTACACACCGTTCATAAGTGGCTTGAGCGCTCTTGAGCCCAAAAGGCATAGATACATAGCAGAAGGCTCCAAAGGGAGTAATAAACACCGTCTTCTCCTGGTCCTTAACCGCCATTTTGATCTGATGATACCCAGAATATGCATCCAAAAAACTCAAACGCTCACAACCTGCCGTGGCATCAATAATCTGGTCAATGCGGGGGAGGGCAAAAGGATCCGCCAGACAAGCCTTGTTAAGATCCGTGTAATCCACACACATACGCCAAGTGCCGTTTTTCTTAAGAACCAGCACCGGATTAGCAAGCCACTCTGGATGGAACACCTCAATGATAAAGCCAGCCGCTAAGAGCCTGGCCACTTCCTCTCCAATGGCTTTGCGCCTTTCTTCGTTAAACCGGCAGAGAAACTGCTTTACCGGTTTATACTTGGGATCAACATTAAGAGTGTGCTCAGCGAGTTCCCTCGGTACACCTGGCATGTCAGAAGGCTTCCATGCAAAAATGTCCCGATTCTCACGGATGAACTCGATGAGCGCGCTTTCCTATTTAGGGTCCAAGTTGGCACTGACAGTGAACTGCTTGGACGAATCGCCAGGCACGAAGTCAACAAGCTTGGTCTCAGCTGCCGATTTGAACTTCAGATCTGAATCATGCTCTGTAGTGGGCTTCTTCAAAGGGGTCATGTCCGCCGGATCAACATTGTCCCTGTAATATTTCAACTCCTCCGTGGCACAAACCGACTCTGCATAGGCCGCATCACCTTCCTCACATTCCAAACCAATCTTCCGGCTCCCATCAACCGTTATTGTCCCTTTGTAACCCAGCATCTTGAGCTACAAATAGATATAACAAGGCCGTGCCATGAATTTGGCATAAGCCGGCCGCCCAAACAAGGCGTGATATGGGCTCCGGATTTTCACCACCTCAAAGGTTAGTGTCTCGGATCGGGAATCATGCTCGTCCCCAAAAGCCACCTCCAAGGCTATCTTACCGACAGGATATGCTGATTTGCCAGGCACCACACCATGGAACACCGTATTAGACGGTCTGAGATCTTTGTCGGTTAGCCCCATGCGGCGGAATGTCTCATAGTACAGGATGTTAATACTGCTCCCTCCATCCATGAGTACCTTGGTGAATTTATAACCCCCCACCTGAGGGTCTACCACCAATGCCAATTGGCCCGGATTGTCAACCCGGGGTGGGTGATCCTCCCTGCTCCACACGATAGGCTGCTCCGACCAGCGTAAGTAACGTGGTACGGCTGGTTCAACAGAGTTCACTGCTCGCTTGTGGATTTTCCGGTCGCGCTTATCCAAGCTAGTTGTAAAAACGTGATACTGCCCATTGTTCAACTGTTTTGGCTGGCTCTGATAACCCGACTGCTGCTGTTGCTGCTATTGGTTGTAACCCCCTTGACTGCTCTGATTATTCTGGTTGTTGTGACCGCCCTGATTGAAACCTGAACCGGAAGCTCCATCGTGACCCGGCCCATGGAAACCGGATCCTGAGCCGCCACCTGACCCACGGTCATACCGGAAGGCATTAGAGTTCTTAAATTCCTGCATGATGTAACAATCCTTCCAAAGGTGGTTAGCCGGCGCCTCCTTCGTCCCGTGCTTTGGACAAGGCTGATTCAAGAAATAGTTTAAGCGATCCGGGTTAGGATTTGGAGCCCCATTACGATTTGCCGCTTTACCTCTGCGCCGCTGACCCTTGTCCTGCGCATTAGTGTTAGCCACAAAATCCATGCTGCCATCCGCCTTACGCTTGCCTCCGCTTCCATGGCCCGCCGGTTTGTACTGATGCCCCTTGGAGTTTCTATTCTTCTTTCCCTTCCCTGCTTCGTCATCATCAGTCTCGGGATCCTTGGTACTATCAGAATCAGCATACTTTACTAAAGCGGCCATGAGAGTTCCCATGTCATTATAGAACCGCTTCATACGCCCCAATTTCAACTTTAAAGGCATAAACCGGCAGTTGCCCTCCAGGGTTAAGATTGCAGAGTCAGCATTGATCCTGTCAGACGAGTGCAAAACTTCCGAGACGCGGCGCACCCAATGGGTTGTTGATTCTCCATCCTCCTGAACACAAGCCGCCAAGTCTACTATGGACTTAGGCTGTTTACACGTATCTTTGAAATTCTGGATAAACCGGGCCCGCAACTGGGCCCATGAACTGATAGAATTTAGGCGGCAGGCTCTTCAACCAAGTACGGGTCGTGCCTTCAAGCATCATGGTGAAGTATTTTGCACACGCGGTCTCATCCACATCCAGCATCTCCATGGCCATCTCATAACTCTCTACCCACGCTTCCGGAGATAAATCAGCGGTGTAATTCGGCACCTTGCACGGACCCTTGAAATCTTTGGGCAGGCGTACATTGCGCAAAGCGGGGACTAAACAGGGTACTCCCAAACTAGATGCTACCCCTGGCCCGACAGAGGTGGTAGGACGAACCGGTGTAAGCTGATCCGCCTCGTTCTGTGCTGCTAACTCGGCCTCCCTTCGTGCCCGGGCCCGGTCCACTACCTCCTGAGCATCGCAAACACCACCTGCCGGGTTATTGCCACGAGCCGCTTCACGGCCTCGCGCATTGCTCGATATGGCCGGTTCATCCAGGCACCTGCTATAGCTCCGGCTTGGACGAGGTGTGGAGTGAATCCGATCACGGCTGTATGAATAGGCCTCCTGTTGAATCAAAGCGGTCCGGAGGAGTTCCTTAACCCGGCGCGTCTCTATTGCTTGTGGAGAGTCTCCTTCGACCGGGATAGCTTCTAATCGCGCAGCAGCTGCGACAAGATTGTCCATAGGATTAGAATAATGACCCGGAGGTGTCTGGACCGGCGGAGGAATCACAATGTTCTGTCGAGGAGGTTCCATCAGGCGGGGTTGGACCATCGCTCCCAGCCCTGGTGCCTCGACCCGGTTTACCTCCTGGTGCCCCGGCGGATTACTGGTTCCAGCTCCTGGAGTGTGAAAGAGATTTCGAGGGTCGAACCCTAACGGCAGGCGTGATCTGTGCTTCCGCTTCAAGACCTCCTGTGATGCGTTCTGGTCGAGCATGAGCTTATAGGCCTGGGCGTCCAAAGCGGCCCGCTCTGCGGCCATCCTGTCCTTCTCTGCTGCCAGATCAGCTTTGGCCTGTACGATCTGCTCTCTCACCTTTGCAATCTCTACATCATGGGCCTCCTGATCCGCCGGATTGGCCTCTGCCATAAGTGCGGTTAGTGCGTCAAACAGGTCAGATAGAACTTGAACCGGTGGGCGCACAAGGCCTCCTGCCCCTGCGGCCGCTGCTGATCCGGAGAGCATTGCTGCTGCGGTCGAAAAGTGATTCGCCGCCTGCGTGCCGGCCATGAATATTCCAACCCGGTTGATCTGATCTGGGGGGCCCGGAATACTGTCGCCATCGGAACAACCCCTAATCTGGTCGTCTTGCAACTGGTACAATGATTCGGTTTCTCCAGTTGAAGACTCGTCGCCGGAATAGACGACGGTCTTGCTACCGTATTCTGACTCGTCCTCATGCTCTTCTCCGTGGATGACTCCCACGAAGGCACGCTTCACGGCCGGTTTAACCTGGGTAGATCTCGCGCGCTGAGCCGTCTCGACGAGGTCGGTGCAGATGTCCGGCTCAGGCCCAGGCTCACCAATCTTGCCAATGAAAACGTGTATGCCACCAAAGGGGACCCGGCACCTGTACTCGATCGAATCGGCTTCAGGACCCCATCCTGCATCGTCGATGTAGATCTTGCCACGACGACTCTTGGTCATCCGGCCCACAGCATAGCCTTCGAGTCCTTTGAGCTTACCCTCCAAGATCGTCGAACCGTCGTGCGATAGCCCCATGGTGGGCGACAACTGTCGTGGATTTGTAACGGCAGATGTCCTAGTGAAAGGACTTAGTCGTGGAGCCATCGCTACGGGTTAACTTGAAGGGTTAAAGCGGACACAAAGACACGAGGGTTTATACTAGTTCGGCCCCTTCGATGAAGGTAAAAGCCTACGTCTAGTTGTGATGGAATTGATGTGGTCTCGATGACTAGGGAGCAAACAAGCTTCACCTAGGCTCGAGTTGTTGTTGTCTGTCCTTGAACCGCCGCCGGGTCGTCCACTTATATACACGGGTGACGCCCGTCGGTCCATAGAGTCCCAACCGGTTCATACTCATATCCCGGTTGGTATCTCTCTATTCCTAACTTACAATACAAGTTTACATATCAAGCCGGTTTACGGCTACAGGTTCTGAACCGACTACAGGCCTTGGGCCTTCATCTGTTTATACTACTACTGAAGTTAACCCGGCCCAGGTAGGCCAGTTCACGCCCAGTGGTAATATCCCCAACAGTACCCCTCATTCCTATCCCGGTGTCTTCCAAGCAATTGTTTCATACTTTAGTATTCTCAAACTTTTTCAACTTTCACGCAATACATGAGTGTGAGCCATGGATATAGCACTATGGGTGGAATAGAATATGATGATGGAGGTTATGTGGAGAAGACAAAAAGGGAGAAAGTCTCACATTGACGCGGATAATGAACGGGCTGGAGATGCCCATCAATTGATGTCAATGCGACAAGTAGGGATTGCCATGCAACGGATGCACTAGAGCTATAAGTATATGAAAGCTCAAACTGAAAACTAAGTGGGTGTGCATCCAACTTGCTTGCTCATGAAGACCTAGGGCATTTGAGGAAGCCCATCGTTGGAATATACAAGCCAAGTTCTATAATGAAAATTCCCACTAGTATATGAAAGTGACAATATAGGAGACTCTCTATATGAAGAACATGGTTCTACTTTAAAGCACAAGTGTGGTAAAAGGATAGTAACATTGCCCCTTTTCTTTTTCTTTTTTTCCGTTTTTTTCTTTTTCTTTTTTTGGGTGGGCTTCTTTGGCCCCCTTTTTATTTAGGCTTCTTTGGCCTTTCCCTTTTTTTCCTTTTTTATGGGGCAATGCTCTATAATGATGATCATCACACTTTTATTTACTTACAACCCAATATTACGATACTAGAACAAAGATATGACTCTATATGAATGCTTCCGGTGGTGTACCGGGATGTGCAATGATCTAGCGTAGCAATGACATCAAAAGTTGGACAAGCCATGAAAACATCATGCTAGCTATCTTACGATCATGCAAAGCAATATGACAATGAATGCTCAAGTCATGTATATGATGAAGATGGAAGTTGCATGGCAATATATCTCGGAATGGCTATGGAAATGCCATGATTGGTAGGTATGGTGGCTGTTTTGAGGAAGATGTAAGGAGGCTTATGTGTGATAGAGCGTATCGTATCACGGGGTTTGGATGCACCGGCGAAGTTTGCACCGACTCTCGAGGTGAGAAAGGGCAATGCACGGTATCGAAGAGGCTAGCAATGATGGAAGGGTGAGAGTGCGTATAATCCATGGACTCAACATTAGTCATAAAGAACTCACATACTTATTGCAAAATTTATTAGCCCTTGAAACAAAGTACCACACGCATGCTCCTAGGGGGGAGGTTGGTAGGAGTTAACCATCGCGCGCCCCCAACCTTCACGCAAAGATAAACAATCAAAATACAATGCGCACCAATTTGTTTACATAGTTAGTAGACCATACATGCATGCTTCGGGAATCACAAACCTTAGCACCAACATCCCTACTGAACACAACCATCTACTAGTACCTCCCACTTATTATCATCTCTATATCGCAAAACTATTGCAAGGAATCAAACATATCATATTCAGTGATCCACAAGTTTTATGTAGGATTTTATGACTAACCATGTGAATGACCAATTCCTGTCATCTCTCTAAATAGATATAAGTGAAGCAAGAGAGTTTAATTCTTTCTACAAAAGATATTCCCACGCTCTAACAAATATAAGTGAAGCAAAATACCATTCTACAAATGGCGGTTTTCTATGTGAAGAGAAACAGGCAATCCAAACTTCAAATGATATAAGTAAAGCCATGAAGCATTCTATAAAGCCATACTCAAAAGATTTAAGTGAAGCGCAATGAGCATTCTATAAATCAACCAAGGACTATCTCATACCAGCATGGTGCATAAATGAAAAATGAAAACTAAATGCAAAAGACGCTCCAAACTTGCACATATCGCATAAACGAAACGAATACGAAAACATACCAATACTTGTTGAAGAAAGAGGGGATGCCTTCCGGGGCATCCCCAAGCTTAGACGCTTGAGTCTCCTTGAATATTTACTTGGGGTGCCTCGGGCATCCCCAAGCTTGAGCTCTTACCTCTCTTCCTTTTTCTCATATCGAGACCTTCTCAATCAAACACTTCATCCACACAAAACTTCAACAGAAAACTCGGTAAGATCCGTTAGTATAATAAAGCAAATCACCACTCTAAGTACTGTATAAAACCAATTCATATTTGTTTTTGCATTGTGTCTACTGTAATATAGCTTTTCCATGGCTTAATCCACTAATATAAATTGATAGATTCATCAAAACAAGCAAACTATGCATCAAAAACAGAATCTGTCAAAAACAGAACAGTCTATAGAAATCTGAACATTCACCATACTTCTGGTACCACAAAAATTCTACCGAAATTAGGAAACATAAAAATTTGTACAGAAAGACCGTGCAAAAGGAATCGTAACCATTTGACGTTCCAGTTAAAAATGTAAAATCACGCACTACAGCCAAACTTTCTGTCCTGCACCGTACAAACCAACAAGCATTGTAAACATCCTAAAGGCAAACTTTGGCACATTATTTTTATAATACAATGGAATTGTACAAGGGGGTAATTATTTTTTATGAAAAGTTTCTGTAATCAAGATTCACAAAGTTTCCGTGAGCATGAACAAAGTTCAAGGCTAGCTCCCACTTCAACAATGCTTGTCTTTCTCACTTTCACTTTCCTTTTTGAAAAGTTTTAGGTTCCCCTCTTTATTTTTTTGTTTTTAAACTATATAAAAGCACTCAACAGAAATAAATGACTCTCTAAAACTTCCGGGTTGTCTCCCTGGCAGCGCTTTCTTTAAAGCCATTAAGCTAGGCATATAGTGCTCAAGTAATGGATCCACCCGGATCCCAAGGTATATCAAAGCCAATTTAATTAACAATGATTTGTGATTTAGTGGTGAGCACAAAGTAACATATACCATGCAACAACGAAGTCTAACTCTCTTCCTATGCATCGGCATGTCATAAAAGAACAATTTATGCACACCAACTAAAGGCCAATGCATAGTATAAGCAGTTTCTTGCAATTTTATCATATTGGAAACATAGAGAGGTGGAGATATAGTTCTCTCTCATAATAATTGCAAGTAGGAGCAGCAAGCACATGCATATTATATCTATCCAAATCATCATGTGTAGTAATAAAAGGCAACCCATCAATATAATCCTTAATAAGCACAAACTTCTCTGATATAGTGTAGTTTGGAGAATTCAAAAAGATAATAGGACTATCATGCCTGGGTGCAATAGCAACAATTTCATGTTTAACATAAGGAACTATAGCAAGTTCATCTCCATAAGCATAATTCATATTGGCATCTTGGCCAAAAGCATAGCAAGCATCATCAAAAAGGGATATTTCAAACGAATCAACGGGATCATAGCAATCATCCTTCGGTAAGCACGAAAGGGAATTAAACAATGTATGAGTTGAAGAGTTACTCTCATTAGAAGGTGGGCACGGGTGATCAATCTGCTCTTCCTCCTTTTGTTCTTCGCTCTCCTCATCTTCTTTTTCATCCAATGAGCTCACGGTTTCATCAATTTCTTCTTCCATAGCTTCCTGCAAAATATTAGTATCTTCTTGGACAGCAGAGAATTTCTCAACATATAGTTTAACATAGGCATTAGAAGCATAATTATCATAACAATATTCAAGTATGGCAAAAGTTTCAGATTTGTAAAGAGTAGCATCATACTTTTCAATCAAAGAAGCAATTTCATAAGCACCCTTAAAAGCAACAAATTCTTCATTTGTTGAACATCATAGTAATTATAAACACCCTTAGCATACGAAGATATGATTCCATTATCAGTAAACTCACATTGGTAGGGAAGGTGTTTCTTAGGGTTTTCAGAACAACAAGTAATATCATATATTTCACATAAATTCCAAGCATAGCATTGCAAACGATGAATTTGATCCAGTAAAAGTTTCCCTTTTTTAGATATACGGTGTTGCACATAACAAGCATGCTCATCTAAAGATTTGCCCTCAACTAAGCTAGTGGGGGTTTCAGCACAAGCACAAAGGGATCAAAGATGATCCAAGTAAAAAGCCTCGGTAGTGTGATAGATTTTGAGTGGTTCTTCAACCATTGGTTCAGTAGGTACAACTAATTTTTTGGTATTTTGCGTTTCCTACCCATAACTAAATATAGGAAACAACTAAGAACAGCAAATAAAAATTACTTAGTGATAAAGCAAACAAGCACACATGAGAATATTCACCCCACGCTATGACTCCCCGGCAACGACGCCAGAAAAAGGTCTTGATAACCCGCAGTATAGGAATCAATTGTAGCCTCTTCCGATAAGTAAGAGTGTCGAACCCAACGAGGAGCTAAAGGTAGAAAAAATATTCCCTCAAGTTCTATCGACCACTGATACAACTCTACGCACGCTTGACGTTCGCTTTACCTAGAACAAGTATTAAACTAGAAGTACTTTGTAGGTGTTGTTGGATAGGTTTGCAAGATAATAAAGAGCACGTAAATAAAAAGTACGGGCTGTTTAGATAAAGAAGCAATAAAGTAAATATAGCGAGTGTGGAAAAGTGGTGGTAGGAGTTGTGAAATTGTCCCTAGGCAATTGACTACTTTACTAGACCGGTAATCACTATTGCAATTCTATTTGAGGGAGAGGCATAAGCTAACATACTTTCTCTTCTTGGATCATATGCACTTATGATTGGAACTCTAGCAAGCATCCGCAACTACTAAAGATCATTAAGTTAAAACCCAACCATAGCATTAAAGTATCAAGTCCCCTTTATCCCATACGCAAACAACATACTTACTCGGGTCTGTGCTTCTGTCACTCACGCCACCCACCATAAGCAAACCATGATCATATTGCAAACCCTACAGCGGGAATCCCTCATGCTTGCGCGACACGGAGAGCACCATAGGACAACACCAATAATAAAACATACAACTCAAACCAATCATAGCAATTCATCAATCACCGGTAGGACAACGAAAATCTACTCAGCCATCGTAGGATGGCAACACATCATTGGATAATAATATGAAGCATAAAGCACCATGTTCAAGTAGAGGGTACAGCGGGTTGCGGGAGAGTGGACCGCTGAATATAGATGGGGGAAGGTGATGGAGATGTTGGTGAAGATGATCGCGGTGATGATAATGGCCCCCGGCAGCGTTCCGGCGCCACCGGAAGCAAGGGGGAGATAGCCCCCCTTCTTCTTCTTCTTCTTCCTTGACCTTCTCCCTAGATGGGAGAAGGGTTTCCCCTCTGGTCCTTGGTTCCCATGGCGTGGGAGGGGCGAGAGCCCCTCCAAGATTGGATCTATCTCTCTGTTTCTGCATTCCCAGATCCTTCTCCTTCAATGTTTCTTTTATATCCGGAGATCCGTAACTCCGATTGGGGTGAATCTTTCGCCCAGATTTTTCTCATAAAATTAGCTTTCTTGCGGCAAAATAAGAGCGTCAACCGCCTTACGGGTGGCCAACGAGAGTGCCAGGCGTGCCCAGGGGGAGGGCGCGCCCCCTGTCTCGTGGCCACCTCGGGCACCGTTTCGCGTTGATTCTTCCTCCGGAAAATCCCAAATATTCCAAAATAATTCTCCGTCCGTTTTTATCCCATTTGGATTCCGTTTGATATTGGGTTTCTGCGAAACATAAAACATGCAACAAACAGGAACTGGCACTGGGCACTGGATCAATATGTTAGTCCCAAAAATAGTATAAAAAGTTGCCAAAAGTATATGAAAGTTGTAGAATATTGGCATGGAACAATCAAAAATTATAGATACGATGGAGACGTATCAGCGCCCCATGGGGGGGTCCTACTAGGACTCCTAGTCCTATTCGATGTCCTTCCTTCTAACGGAGGGGGAAGGGGGAAGGAGAGGGAGAGGGAGAAGGAAAGGGGGGCCGCGCCCTCTCCCCTTGATCAATTCGGACTCCCCATGGGGGGGCACTCGCCACCCCCTTGCAGGCTGCCTTGCCTCTCCCCTATGGCCCATGTGGCCCATTACTTCCCCGGGTGTTCCGGTAACCCCTCGGTACTCCGATAAATATCCAAAACACTCCGAAACCATTACAGTGGCCGATCTTTACCTCTCGACCATTTCGAGACTCCACTTCATGTCCGTGATCTCATCCGGGACTTCGAACAACCTTTGCTCACCAAAACACATAACTCATATAATACATATCGTCATCGAACGTTAAGCGTGAGGACCCCACGGGTTCGAGAACTATATATGTAGACATGACTGAGAGACCTCTCCGGTCAATAACCAATAGCGAAACCTGGATGATCATATTAGTTCCCACATATTCTACGAAGATCTTTATCGGTTGAACCGCAATGTCAACATACGTTATTCCCTTTGTCATTGGTATGTTACTTGCATTCGATCATCGGTATCTTCATACCTAGTTCAATCTCGTTACCGGCAAGTCTCTTTACTCGTTCCATAATGCATTATCCCGCAACTAACTCATTAGTCACATTGCTTGCAAGGCTTCATATGATGTGCATTACCGAGAGGGCCCAGAGGTACCTCTCTGATACTCGGAGTGACAAATCCTAATCTCGATCTATGCCAACCCAACAAACACGTTCGGAGATACCTATAGAGCATCTTTATAATCACCCAGTTACGTTGTGACGTTTGATTACACACAAGGCATTCCTTCAGTGTTCGGGAGTTGCATAATCTCATAGTCGAAGGAATATGTATTTGACATGAAGAAAGCAGTAGCTATAAAACTAAATGATCATTATGCTAAGCTAACGGATGGGTCTTGTCCATCACATAATTCCACTAATGATGTGATCCCGTTCATCAAATGACAACTCATGTCCATGGCTAGGAAACTTAAACATCTTTGATTAACGAGCTAGTCAAGTAGAGGCATACTAGGGACACGGTGTTTTGTCCATGTATTCACACATGTATCAAGTTTCCGGTTAATACAATTCTAGCATGAATAATAAACATTTATCATGAATAAGGAAATATAAAATAACAACTTTGTTGATGCCTCTAGGGCATATTTCCTTCAGATCCCGGTCCCTGCCTGTGGGAGGGCTCAAGCTTTGTTTTTAGGTGTTTTTATATTCTATTTTAGGGTTTGTGTCCTGTTCAGGAAGCTGAGGCGGTGGAGGCTCCTTGAAGAATGAATAAGGTTGTTCCCGCCTTGCCCCAGCCCCGACGATGCGTATCGCGCCATTAGAGGGCGTGTGGATATGTGTCTCCGGCGGATCTCATAGGATTTGTTCGGTCTTTGTCCTTGGTGGATCTGCATGGATCCAGTCTTCATTCATCTGCGCTCATGTCTCTATAGGTTGGATCCTTCCAATCTATGCTTCTATTCATTGGCGGCAGTTTCTCTTCTCGTGTGTGTGTGTCCTTTGGGGCCTTAGCACGACAACTCCGGTTGTCTACTACAACAAAGTTTGCTTGGCTCCTGTGAGTGAGGGGCGATAATGACGTCACACCTTTGGCTCGCTCCAGAGCTTGTAGTTGTACTAGATAGTCTACGAACACAGATGCAATTTTTGTTACTTTTCGTGTTTTTTACTGTCATGATGTTTGATTAATAAATCAAAAGTTTTCCCGCCATAAAAGTAATATCCCTACCTTCCCTTCCTTTTTTTGTTTTCTCCCCTTCCGAAAAACTAAACGCTTTTGACCCATGCATGTTTGTCTGGAAATAATCCCAACTCACGAACTCATGTTTTTTTTGTGCTTTTCTCGAGCCCACGATGATGACGAAATCCTCCGATTCCAACACTGGTGTCACCATGAGTCCATGTGTGACTACTGCAGCGCCGGCATGGTACTACACCTTGCCGCAGCTTTGGCAACCCACTGTCGTGCCACCCCTAGAGGACCAAGAACATGACGACACGACCCAGTGAAGCTGGAGCTTGTAAGGGGAAGGTAGAGGGATGCCTCCATGATGAGGCGCTTGAGCTCATAAATGGCCGATGCGACCATGGGGAGGAAGGAAGAGGCGTATGACGGTGGTCTAGAAGCGTCAAGGGCGGGGGTATGGCAGTGAGAAGATGTGCACCCAGGAGAGCTACGACAGGGTCGTGCGGCAGGTGGTCGTCATCGGTGAGGGTGAGGGAGGAGTGTGGTGCGGCAGTTGAAGGAGGTGAAAAATTGGGATGAGGGCGAGGCAGAGGTGGGTTTTGAAGGTTGTTTAGGTGAGGACAAAAAGACAAAAAGAATCGGTTAAACCGGAGGGGTGAAGGAAAAAAATTGATGGTGAGAAAGTCGTGTGATCGATTTTATACGGGAGACGAAACTAAAGCCGTACAAACTCCTCTCTTTTTTTTTGCGGGGGGATAACGACTCCTCTTTAATGGAGATATACCTTTAACTTTACATTTTGCAATTTCAAGGTTTCCCTGCGCCATAATATGTGGATATGCTCGAATACTTTATATCCAAACCAGCATTTTGATCCATGCACTATATGCATAGAAAAAAAAATTGAAAGCATGAATGGGCGGTCATGAATGCTTCGGAGTCAAAAAAGTCTAGGGCTCTTCTTGCCCCTGCCGTTTTTCCTAGCTTTACGCCATTGGCTTGGCGTTTGTCAATGGACGGCTGCAAGTTGTAGAGAGAGAGAGAGAATCGAAAACGGTTAGCACGCGGAGAAGAATGCAAGGGCCAGGTGCCAAGAGAATAAGAGATGATATGATAAGACCAAAAATCTTGGAAAATACCAACTCAAAAATAAATCTTGGAAAACAAGTCCGCTAGCGTCTTTCTGGCAGGTTCCTCCGGTTCCAAAGCAACCATCTTCGAAGCTAGTTACGTATGCCTGCTGGGCCGTGGCTGTTGATGTTGGTTGGGCCACGTATCGTAATTATAATTGGGCTGATAGGTACACTACACGGCCC
This sequence comes from Triticum timopheevii, assembly GCA_963921465.1. Lineage (NCBI taxonomy): Eukaryota > Viridiplantae > Streptophyta > Magnoliopsida > Poales > Poaceae > Triticum > Triticum timopheevii. The sequence continues at coordinate 557,346,532 of OY997270.1, forward strand.
CTCAATATTTCGGCCTACGGGTCGTCCACGCCAGATTCGGAAAGCCGGCAGACCGAGTTGGATTACCGATCACGCGGAGTATATATATATATACAACTCCTGCGATTAGGGCATAGATTGCGATCGACGTGTAAGTTGTGATTGAGCCAAAAAACGCGCGAACTAGAGGGAAGAACACCCCGCGAACAACGCCCGAGAGAAGAACGGACGCGGTCACCATGGTGGCACAAGAATCGGGCGTCTCTCCCAAACACACCCTCGGCGTTCTTTACGGATTCTCGAGCGGCGGCGTCGAACTGCTGAAGACACAGGCGCACGCCGATACGGGCACGCGCGTCGCCTTCGAAGCCGCATGCGCGTTCCTCGAGGGTCATGAAAGTGAACTCGAGGGCTACGAGCCTGTGGCGTCGCACGGCGGCTTCGTTGCCCTCCGCCACCGTCCATCGCCGGCAGCAGTCGTCTTGCCCGGTCTCTCGCCGCCGCCCTCAGACCTCGTCGTGTGCAACCCTGTCACCGGGCAATACGTCTCGCTGCCGCGCCCGTCCATCTGGGACGAGTCCTTCGTGCTGCTAGCTCACGGGAAGAGCTTCACCCTGCAGATCGTGAACCTTGAACTGGCGGACGCCGGGATGCTCCAGATCCAGACTTTCTCGTCGGCGAAAGGCAAGTGGGATGGCGTCGTGGCCACGTACGCCAACCTGCCCCTGGGCGCCCCGAGCAGGTTCGTCCGGCCGTCACCGCTCATCCTCGACGGCGTCGCGTACTGGCTATGCAAGTCCGAGTCCAAGTCCCTCGGCTACCACGTCCTCGCGCTCCCCCTCGACGGACAGCGGCAGCCGGCGCCGATAAAGTTCCCGGACAAAGTTCCAAAAACAAGAGGACGCGGCGACAACTTCAACACCGAGGACATCCTCCTGGCGTCGACGACGGTGAACGGGACGCGGCGGCTGACCCTGGCCGCGGTGGCAAATGTCACCATATCTCTATGGACGCTGGACGACGATCAGGCAGAGAAGCCGGCGAGGTGGACGCGCCACAAGTTCTTCGACTTGTGGAACATCACGTTGGAGCGAAAGGGCCGGCTGCCGTCGCGGGAAAAGGGAGACAGGGTGGCGCTGGAGTGCTTCTCAGAGTCAGGGGAGAGCGGCAGCCTGCTTTTCCACTTCTACCATCGCATGCTCTACAGGATCGACCTACAAACCGAGAAACAGACCGAGAAAGTTTCCGTCGCCGGCATTTACTGCAAGCGGAGCTCCAGCAACATGTGCGAGTACCATATTGATGATGCAGCAGCCCTGCTCAAGACCTAAATGAAATGGCACTGTATATATGACGCGACGCATGCACACCACTTCCGTGCAAAGCTGAACGGATCATGGACATTGTTCAGAGAGGATGGCATTCCCCCAACCACTTGTCTTGCAACACCCGCTACCTTAGAAATATGGAAATTATAGAGCTTTCTCTTACAGTATTTATAGAGCACTTTTTTTTTACGAAAATGATCAGATCTATTGTAAAGATTCACCGGAAGTACAAAGTATCAAAACATAATAAAATTACATCGACGTCTATGGACCACCGAACGATCATTGTCGTCACCGGAACGAGCCGCCCACGCGCCGTTGTCGCCGCTCACATACCGGAGCCGGTCCGGCCGTGTCGATGACAGCCAAAAAATCTTCATGCATGTGTCCCTAAGGACCAGCATCCTGAGGCCACTGTGATCGCCTTTGAATCCTTAAATCAATCTGAAGAACCTGACACCAAATGTCGTCGTTGCGGACGCACGAGAAACTCTAGCCTCGCCGCCCTGAGGAGCTGGCAGGAATCTACTCCAGTGCTCCATCTAACCCGCGGACGAACTTGAGGAGAATCGGAACCCAGAAGATTGACTCGAAGAAGAAGCGCCGCCATTCGTCCAATCCGCGATCCTGCGAGGACCAAAACCCTGCCGGTCTACTAGCTGGAGCCGAGGCACTAGAAATCCCCTTCCTGCAACCGGCCGCCGGAGCGGCAGGCAGAGGGGAGGCGAATCCACAGGTTCACTAGTGGAGATCGAGGGGAGGAAGATTTTGCTAGTCGCCTTGAAGGGGAAAGAAAAGCTGAATTCGTCTTTGATATTTACTAGAAGGATTGGGCGCACTTTGCTATGCCGTTGGTCTTGTTGGATTTCCTAAAAACATTACTCGCTCTTTCAAAATATAAGGTGTATTACGTTTTTAAAAAGTCAAACATTTTTAAGTTTGATTTAATTTGTAGAGAAATATATCAAAATCCATAATACCAAATCGGTATAATTAGATTCATCATGAAATTAATTTTCATTTTTTTTGTTTAATCTTGTGGATGTTGTCATTTTTTATTCTGAACTTGGTCCAAGTAAAGGAATTTGACTTTCAAACTAATACCCCTTATATTTTGGAATTGACGGAATATTTAGTTTTGCAGGGCGGGAAGATGATGGAGTGTTTTTTTATATATAATTCAATTATTTGGAGGGCCTTTCTCGATGTGATTATGTGTTATCCGCGAAGAAATTCATATTTATGTGGGGAAATTTCTGCGTCGATAGCTGCATGTACTATATTGGTGCTACAGTATCATAAGTTTTTATAGGCCGGTTGTTGCTAATTGATTTGAAAAAAATTGGCCCGATCTAAATCGTACACCAAATCCATAATTGAATACCACAATCAAATTGAAGAGCTTCAAAACTAGGGACAATAATGAATTAAAATAATCAAACGGGAGACCTCCTTGAAAAATTGTTGACCCAGTCAAAATTGGGTGACTCTTTTTAAATTAAAGACCTCAATTAATGATGAGACCTTAAAAAATAGAAAAAATAATGTATAGTATAAAAGAATCGAATGAGAGAGCTTTGAGAAATTGTTGTCCCAGACAAAATCCGGTGACACAATTTCAATTGGAGAGCTCAATTGATTATGAGCCCTTTAAAATTAGGAAGATTAGTGTTATAGAGGATAGAGCAGCTTATTATTCCTTAACGTGTCAATCACATCAGCGTATGACCCATGTACATACATGTAATCAGATTGGTAAGTATCAATTCTATATACTAGTACAAGTATAGATAGATCTACCGTCAGGCACTCAGGCTGTCAGAAATCGCCCAAATCCACCAGGAGAGGCGTGTTGTCCCCTTTCTCCACCGTGAATGTCTTGAGCATCCGACACCCGGTCGCCGTTGTGACCTCGACGAAGTATCTGCCGTGGAAGCCTCTGAACTTGAAATTCCCGTCGCCGTCGGCATTCCCGCGCGCGTCCGTCTTCCATTCCCTCTGCAGATTCAGGAACATCTGGCCAGCTTCGTTGACGGTGCCGTCGGCGTCGACGAGCCAGGCGTCCTGCCGCCACATCGTGCCCTGCATGAACCCCCAGAGCATCACGCCCTCCACCGCAGGGTGCGCGTATGCCTCCCGGAGCACCACCTCCAGGTCCTTGGCGCGGAGGCTCACGTCGGGCTCCGACACGTCCAGCTCCGTGAACCAGATGGGCACGCCGGTGGTGGCGAGCCTGTCGAGCGCGGCGCAGATGACCTCGCCGACGGGGTTCTGCACGTGGCCCTGCAGCCCGATGCCGCGCACCACGGCGCCGCAGCTCTGCAGCCATGCGACCTGCTCGGCGTACTTGTCGGGGGTCGCGTTGGGGTCGTTGCCGCATTCCACGTTGAAGTCGTTGACGAAGAGCGCGGGCTCCGGGTCCAGCCGCGCCACCTCCTTGAACATGTACGCCGGCACGTCCTCGTCGCCGAGGCGGTCCCGGAAGAATTGGCCGTGCAGCATCTCGTTGTTGACGTCGTAGTGCGGGAACTTGCCGGCGTAGCGGGACACCAGGCCTTCGAGGCGGCTTTGGACGGCAGACTTCAGCTGGTCCTTGTCGAGGTTCTTGACCCACTGCTGTACGTCGCCGTCCACGGACCAGAAGACGCAGTGGCCGCGGACGCGCTTGCCCAGGCGGTCGCAGAGCGCGAGCAGCGCGTCGGCATCGGCGTAGTTGAGCTGGCCCTGCTGCGCCTCCGTGTGGTACCACTTGAGCTCGTTCTCGAAGACGGCCCAGTCGAAATGGTTGGTGAAGAAGTCGAGGAAGGCCGGGTTCTGGATCACCGTCGTGTTGATGCATGTCCCGAAAGGGAAACTGTTGTCCATCTGCACGACGCGCACGGACGCCGCTCCCGTCGCCGCGCCCAGCTTGAGGACCACGTCCCTCTTGCGCGCCTACATCAGTGTCGCATACATTAAGACATATATATGCAGGTGGCACATGGTGAAAATGGCTACGTGGTGCATGCTCACCTTGTCAGTCTTGTCCTTGAGCTGCCTGAACCGCGCCTCGCGGTCTGTCTGGAAGAGACGGAGATCCATGACCTTGACGTCGACGCCGGCGGGGGCGCCATTGACGTAAAGCGCAGCGCTGCGCGGCTCCGTCCTGAGCCGGAAGGCGCCCATGATCTCCGTCCAGCCGCCGGTCTCGGCGCAGACCGCGCCGCACTCCACCTGCAGGCTCTCATTCTCATGGTCGTGCATAGTGACACCAAGGTTGACGCGCACTGCGTGGCTCGTCTCCCGCGCCGCGCCATCACCCAGGCTGATCCACCCGGCCACGCGGTACGTGACCCCTGGCTTGAGGACGCCGCCCGTGATCGTCTGGCGCATGCCGTCCTTCTCGTGGGCGCGCCCCGCCACGAGAATGTACCGGCCGCTGGGCTTGTTGCCATCGCCATTCCCCGCAGTGATGGCCGTCTCCTCCTCATTGTGCAGGGACAGCGTCGTCGTGCGCGAGCCGAACGGTGCGCAGCCGGCGAGGCTGCCGTCCAGGTTCACGTCCTGACAGAAAAACAGTACACATGTGCACCATACAAATGAATGAGCTAGACTCATGAACTCACCGTATGTCTACCACTAGTAAGTAGGGAGGGTACATACCTGAGTGCCTGCCATGTTACACGAGTGGGAGCGAGAGCCGATTGACCGAGAGTTCTCAAGAGCGAAACAACCACAGGTACCTACGTAGCTCTTTCTGTTGTGTTCTGCACACTGCACTGCAGTATGGGTGATGAGATTAATGCAGCTCTTTCCGCTGGCTGCGTTATTTAAAGTGAAATTTTGGCGGCGGCCGTCGATGTCTCGATCGAGATGGATACAGTACACACACAGTTGAGTCGTATCACATTCACAGGATAGAAAGAGTAACGGTGAAGAGTAGCAACACAAACCGGAAGCAACGAACGCCCCGTCTCTCTCTCTCTCTCTCTCTCTCTCTCTCTCTCTCTCTCTCTCTCTCTCTGCTGCTGCTGCTCTTGAGTGACGGTGAAGACTGCACAACACGAAAGGTAGCTAGCTAAAGGCCGTCCTCGCATATATGTCGGCGGCCGGCCGGTGACGATGGTGTAACCAATTCGTGATTTGTTGAAGCGTAGAGCGTTGGAATGCATGGCTTCACGGGACAAAAAACGGCTAAAAGCGTGTAACCGGTCCGTGCTAGAGTATGGACACGACGATTGTGCCCGAATCTTGCCTGCTCGATCGGTCTAATCACGTTAAGCAATGGCCACAAGCATGCACGCACGCGCGCGCGAGCGATTGATCAATTCATATTTTCGTGGCGATGAAGAGTAGAATCGTCCGTTGCGGCGCAAGCAAGCAACACGCCGTGCGTGCATGCTCTGCTCCCAGTGGAACAACACAGAAACAGATAGACGAGTGACACAGAGACACAAATATATATGTGCCGACCTACCAAATCCATAGTAGTACACTTCCTGTGCACAGATCGAGTTGCTACACCCACCAACCCATGTGATTTCTTTTTCTTTTGTAGGCAAGCGGTAGTAGCCTAGCTCGATCTTTTTTATTTAGAAGATAATTGATCAGTTAACAATGAAAATTGGCTGGAAACCAATACAGACCAAGCACACAAACACATCATTCCCACGGTCGTGGAGTGAATTGCAGAAAACCACCACATTTGGGGCTTCGTTTGCGGAAAACCACCGGGTCACTATTTTTTTTGCAAAAATCACCGCGGATTCGGTAAACTTGTTGCAAATAGCACTAATCGGGTGATTTGCCGCGTTTGATCACTTTCTGACAAGTGGGGCTGGGCTGTAAGGAGCTGACTTGGCAAAACAATTACATACACACCCCTGAATCTAGAAAACAAACTCAATCAGATCCCTGTGCACAAACTGCAAGGACCGAATCGACCAAACCCGCCGGGATGCCGCACCCTGGCCGGAGCTGTCATGCGTGGGAGGAGGAAGGCGGGATGGAGGATGGAAGGGGGGGCGGACGGCTGAGGGTGGGATGCCTGCCACCGGCGAACCCGCCGGGATCTCGAGCTCCCTCTCACCTTCGTCTCTCTGGATGGAAGGGTGACCGCGCCGGAGCCGGAGCCGCGGTCGTTGCAAGGAAGAGCCTCTAACCGACCGGCGTGTGTGGATTCGTGCTCCCAGCCCTCCTGCACCTCGCCCCAACCAGATCCTGGTTGCTCCTCCGCCGGCTTCGTGCCCTTTTGCTCGCCCCTGCCTTGACAGCATGCGGAGCCGCAGTGGCAACGGTGTTGTCTGGTCCGGTGAGCGTGATGGACGGCTACAGGAGGGCGTCCGGGGGGGGGGGGGGCGACTTGGTGAACGACGGTGGATGGCCAGCCGGACGACAACGCAGTGTGCTGGCCGAGCTGGGCCCCGCGGTGGCTCCTCACTGGGCACACTGGTGGGCTGGAGGCTCTTCCTTGCCGAAGACGGCGGCACCATCTCCAGCGTGGTCACTCTGATGTCCCCAAGGAGAGCCGCGTTGAAGGCCTCGCCGGATTTGGTGTCCGGCTTCGCCGTCGCCACCTGGGAGGAGGCAGACGACGGGGGTGAAAGAGGGGGGCTGATTGCTTTTTAATTTTTTTAACAAGGGTGTATTTGTGAAATTCATGGGGTGTATGCATTTTTTTTGCCAAGTCAGCTTCTTACAACCCGGCCCCACTTGTCAGGAAGTGATCAAACGCAGCAAATCACCCGATTAGTGCTATTTGCAACAAGTTTACCGAATCCGCGGTGACTTTTGCAAAAAATTAGTGACCCGGTGGTTTTCCGCAAACGAAGCCCCAAATGTGGTGGTTTTCTGCAATTCGTCTCGAACGAGCTGAGGACTTGGTCACCCAAAGCGACCTGAGACAGCATCGTGCTTCATGACCTAGAGTCGCCACTCCGGCTTACAAACTACATCAACACACCACATTGGCCCGAGGCCTCGCATCAGTCAAGCGGTCAACAACACTGAAGGAGCACACACTCCACTAACTTTTAAAAGAGGACCGGACCTCCAAGGTGACGCCCTCAGCGATGAGTCGCCTGCTCCGCCAAAGTCGAATTTGGGGTTTCACCTAGAAAACAGTAAATCCAAGTGACAAGGGAGATGAGGGGGCTCAATGACAATGCCTCTAAAGTAGGTAACAACATCGTCACGGGCATGTCAAAGTTGGTGCTAGGCTTTCACCTGGAGATCACCAAAACCTAAAGGCAGAACATCGTGCCACGTCACATGCCGAGCCACAATAGCGCGTGACCCATACAACACACCACCGCCGGCCTCCAATATCATGGCCACAGACCACTGCGTCACCTCAATCCACCATGGTTTTCCCCGACCCGCCACCAATCGTGAGCACCACCATGCCGCCATCCTCCAAATGTCTGTCGAAATTGTAGGATGGCTGAATATTTCGGTGTTATATTGATCTGGTCCCCATGGGGTATATATAGAGTACATCGTGAGGGGAGAGACTTGGAGTATAAGACATGACATGGTCACTTTTCGTGTGTCTGCTCAATGAAGAATTTTCTTTTTTGTGGGCATGATGTAGTCGCACAGCTTGGTGTCGCGGCGTTGGGCCGATGAAGATCGCTTGGTGTAGGTGCCCGCGCTCGGGTCGATGAAGCTGCGCGGGTTTTTGATGCAGAGCTCAGTGACGTCCTCGTGCAGTTGTTCGCCCTCGTGCCATCGTGTGATCTGGAACTCCGAGTAATGCTGCACTTACATGGGTGTTGTCAACGTAGACCCATGCTGATGCTGGTGTAGAGGATCACATGGAGTCGTGGCTGTATATGCTGCACCAATAACCCTACATCCATGGGCCTTTTACGGAGTGATGACGGAGCCTCCCCTTAATCCTCGCCGCCCCAGCCCCTCGAATCTCAGGTGGGTGGGGCCCTTCCCTCCCCCCCTAAGGCCTAGTTCGGTTGAGGCGGTTTTGGAAGGGGATTGGCAGGGATTGAGGGGGATTAGATCCCCTACAAGCCAAAATCCCCTCCAATCCACTCCAATTCTCTTGAGAGGAGGTTTAAACGAACAAGGCCTAAATCAATCGCAACGTTTCAATTCAAAACTACACCATAAAACGCTCATAGAATTTTTTTTCCCTTGCATAACCCATGCGCGCACCTTTGGCTGGATCAGTTTTTCCTTGTTGCACATGCATGCATGTACCGATGGGATCGCTGTAAGATGGAGATGCTGCTTGCTGGAAGATGGTGAGCTGGTCGGCTATCGTCTACGGCGCGGCATGGTTGCGCTCGAAGTAAATGGAAGCCAATGCATGCCGCGCGGGGTGCGCGCTACTGTCAAAGGATTCGATTAAGCCGTTTGGAGTTGAGATCGATGTCGTTCCTGTTAAAGTGTATATTGTAAACGTATGTACGGTAGATGTATAAACCGTACATACGGGATAAAGGGTAGGCGTTGCATGATGTAATCCGGTTGTTAGAGTAGTTGTAGATGATCTCGTTTATCTCTTGTATAGATCATTACTTGGAGATCAATCTATCAACTACCTAACATCCAAATCTTGTAATCTATGTGCCTATATAAACACGCAGCGCGTCCCTGCTAATGCATACGCTTAACACCAATTTTACATGGTATCAGAGCCTATCTCCTCTAGCACATCCCTCCTGCGCCGCCATGTCTTCCTCAAGCACCGCCGCCGCCGCTGCATCCGTCCTCATCCCCATAGCTGAAAAGCTCCACCGCTCCAACTTCAACGTCTGGCGTGCGCAAGCCCTAGCCACCATCCGCGGCGCTCAGCTTGTCTCCTATCTCGATCCAGAGAGGGAGGTTCCGGCGCCCAAGCTTGCTGACAAGGATGGCAAGCTCACCGACGTGCCCAACCCGGCCTACGAGATCAACAGGGCACGGGACTCTCAGGTTCTGAGTTTTTTGTTCAATTCCATCTCACCTCCTATGATGGTTCAGATTGCAAACTGCACCACGGCGTCAGCAGCATGGACTGCAATCACGGAGATATTCATCTCCCAGACGCAGGCGGCCATCGTCAATACGAGGATCGCCCTCTCCACCACCAAGAAGGGGAACTCCACCATCGCCGAGTATCTAGGCCGCATGAAGGCTCTTGGCGATGAGATGGCTGCCATTGGCAAGCCGCTCACCGACGATGACATGGTGTCGTACATCCTCGCCGGCCTCGACTTCGACTACATGTCCTTCGTCTCCTCCGTCTGCGCCAGGACCGTCCCCATCAAGCCTAACGAGCTCTACTCACAGCTGATCAGCTTCGAGAGTCGCCTCGCCATGTTCGAGGGAAACTCATCATCATCCCACTCCTCCGCCAACGCCGCTTCTCGCGGCGGCCGTGGCTTCACTCGTGGAGGCTGCGGCAGGAACGGAGGTGGCCGTGGCCATGCCGGCGGCCGTGGCAACGGAGGCAACGGTGGCCATGGCAACAGCAATGGTGGGCGTGGCCATGCAGGAGGAGGCGGCCGCGACGATCTCCCGGAGGTGTTCTGCCAGATCTGCAAGAAGCCCAACCATACCGCCATTGAGTGCTACCGGCGCTTTGACATTGCATTCACCAAGGAGAAGAGTGCAAGTGCCGTGACCAACTCATCCTATGGCGTCGACACCAACTGGTACATTGACACCGGCGCTACCGATCACATCACTGGCGAGCTGGACAAACTCACCATGAGGGAGAGGTACAATGGCCATGATCAAGTGAACATGCCCAATGGGTCAGGTATGAAAATTACTCATGTTGGTCAAGCTTATGTTCGTACTCCTACTCGCAATCTTCACCTAAAAGATGTCCTTTATTCTCCTAAAGCCACAAAAAATCTTGTTTCTGCTCATCGCTTATCTCAAGATAATCATGTGTTCCTTGAAACTCACCCTCGCTTCTTTTTCATCAAGGACAAGGCAACGAGGAGCACCCTCCTCCAAGGCAGGTGTAGAGCCGGCCTCTATCCCCTATCATCAGATTCGTTGCACCCGGGCAGGCAAGCTTTTGGCGCCACCAAGATATCTCCTTCAAGGTGGCACACTAGATTAGGTCATCCATCTTTGCAAATCGTCCAGCATGTTCTTAGGCAAAGTAAAATTCATTTTTCCAATCAAGAGTTGAATAAAGAAGGAGTGTGTGATGCATGCCAAAAAGGCAAAAGTCACCAACTCCCGTATCCGCTTTCTAGTAGCACTTCAAACGCTCCTTTAGAGCTTATTTTCTCTGATGTATGGGGGCCTGCCCGTGATTCCATAAATAAGAAGAATTATTATGTGAGCTTTATTGATGATTACAGCAAGTTCACTTGGATATTTCTTCTCAAACATAGATCTGAGGTTTTTAAAGTGTTTCATGAATTTCAAGCACTTGTTGAGCGAATCTTTGATCGCAAAATCATCACCATGCAAACAGATTGGGGTGGTGAGTATGAGTGACTAAATTCCTTCTTTCGTCAAATTGGGATCACACACCATGTTTCTTGCCCTCACGCTCATCAGCAAAACGGCTCTGCCGAGCGAAAACATCGTCATATCGTCGAAGTTGGCCTTTCTCTCCTAGCACATGCATCCATGCCCTTGAAATTCTGGGATGAAGCATTCATCACTGCCACCTACCTGATAAACCGTACTCCTAGCAAGGTCATAAACCTTAAAACACCCCTGGAAAAACTCTTTCATGAGAAACCAAACTACCATGCTCTTCACATCTTTGGCTGTGCTTGCTGGCCTAATCTTCGTCCTTTTAATGCTCATAAGCTAGAATTTCGATCAAAGCAATGTGTGTTTCTTGGTTATAGTAATCTTCACAAGGGTTTTAAGTGCCTAAACATCGCTGCTGGACGTGTTTACATCTCACGCGACGTCGTGTTTGATGAGACAGTTTTTCCATTTGCTGCCCTAAATCCTAACGCCGGCGCTCTTATTCAATCTGAAGTTCTTCTTCTTTCCGAGAACACCTTGCCTACTGCTGTTGATCAGGGGGACGAACATCTAGCTAATGATCCTTCGGGTAATTTTCATAAAAATCCTGCTATAAATTTTGGTGGAAATCCTATTTTGCGTCATGATTTTATGCAGCAAGAGACAAACACAGAGCACGAGGAAGATTCAGGTGCTGCGCCAGAAGCTGATGGCAGCGATCCCGAAGGCGATCCGCCCTCGCCTGCCGCGCCAGGCAGTGGCGGCGTATCCGCCTCGGGGCCAGGCGGGCCATCGCCAGGCGGCCACGCGTCTCCCCGTGGCCCAGCAGGCGCAACAGCGACGTCCCGTGGCGGGCCCCATACTGGTGGTGGGCCTTCTGCCGCGCCATCTGCGCCATCCGCGTCGACGCGCCCGACCGGAAGGCCCCTCGACTCCGCCAACCAGCCAACTGGGCCTCGCGAAGTGGCCCAACCTGATGCAGATGCGGGATCAGGCGCGGGCGCGCCACAGCCGGCTCCCGACAGCATCTGCCTCGGATCAGGTGCCGTTGGATCCCGTGCTGCTGTCCCGGACTCCGCCGGATCCTCTGCGCCTCGTGATCCTGCTGTAGTTCCTGTGCCAGCACTGAGAACACGGTCACAACATGGAGTTGCTAAACCAAAAATTCGTACTGATGGTACGGTAAGGTATGACAAGCGTTTTGGAGGTCTTGCGGTCACGGGTGAACCCAACAATTTAAGTGAGGCCTTTGAAAGTAAAAATTGGAAAAATGCTATGGATGAGGAATATAATGCTCTTGTTCACAATAGGACTTGGCACCTAGTTCCTCCATCAAGGGGGAGAAATATCATTGATTGTAAATGGGTCTATAGAGTTAAAAGGAAAGCCAATGGAGAGATACATAGGTACAAGGCTAGACTAGTGGCAAAAGGTTTCAAACAAAGATATGGAATAGACTATGAGGATACTTTTAGCCCTGTTGTTAAAGCAGCTACTGTCAGACTTGTTCTCTTTGTTGCAGTATCAAACAGTTGGAGTCTTCGTCAATTGGATGTGCAGAATGCGTTCCTTCATGGCGTTCTAGAGGAGGAAGTTTACATGAAGCAACCACCCGGGTATGAGGTAAAAGGCAAGCAACATTATGTTTGCAAACTTGATAAAGCATTGTATGGCTTAAAACAGGCACCTAGAGCATGGTACTCTAGGTTGAGTATAAAGCTTCAAAGGCTTGGTTTTCAACCTTCAAAGGCAGATACATCTCTTTTCTTCTATAAAAGAGGCAAAGTGATCATTTTTATGCTGGTATATGTTGATGACATAATTGTGGCTAGCTCATCACAGGAAGCAACCAATGCACTATTAGAGGATCTTAAGAAGGATTTTGCTCTAAAAGATCTTGGTGACTTGCATTACTTTTTGGGCATAGAAGTAAAGAAGGTAACAGATGGTATACTCCTAAGTCAAGAAAAGTATGTGTCAGATATACTGAAGAGATCAGGTATGATGAATTGTAAAATTTCGAATATGCCTCTTTCAACTACTGAAAAGTTGTCAAAAGAAGAGGGTGAGCTTTTGGGAGCCGAAGAAGCTACAAATTACAGGAGTGTTGTAGGTGCTTTGCAATACTTAACACTTACAAGACCTGATATATGTTTCCCTGTCAACAAAGTATGCTAGTTTTTACATGCTCCTACTCTTCAGCACTGGACTGCAGTCAAGAGGATTCTGAGATATCTCAGAGGTACTATGAGTACAGGGTTAAAATTCACAAGATCAACCTCAACCTTGGTAAGTGCGTTCTCTGATGCAGATTGGGCAGGCTGTCCTGATGACAGAAGATCTATAGGAGGCTTTGCAGTTTTCTTTGGACCAAATCTTATATCATGGAGTGCAAGGAAGCAAGCAACTGTGTCAAGATCTAGCATTGAAGCTGAATATAAAGCTTTGGCCAATGCAACAGCTGAGTTAATATGGGTTCAAGCATTGCTCAATGAACTTGGTGTAAAACACTCCTCAGTTGCACGCCTATAGTGTGATAACATTGGTGCTACTTATCTATCAGCAAATCCAGTGTTTCATGCAAGGACAAAACACATTGAGGTTGATTATCACTTTGTTCGTGAAAGAGTAGCCAAGAAGCTACTAGACATACGATTCATATCTACAAATGATCAAGTTGCAGATGGGTTTACCAAGGCCCTGTCATGGAGCAAATTGGAAGAGTTCAAGAACAATCTCAACTTGGTGAAGTTGTGATTGAGGGGGCGTGTTAAAGTGTATATTGTAAACGTATGTACGGTAGATGTATAAACCGTACATACGGGATAAAGGGTAGGCGTTGCGTGATGTAATCCGGTTGTTAGAGTAGTTGTAGATGATCTCGTTTATCTCTTGTATAGATCATTACTTGGAGATCAATCTATCAACTACCTAACATCCAAATCTTGTAATCTATGTGCCTATATAAACACGCAGCGCGTCCCTGCTAATGCATACGCGTAACACCAATTTTACAGTTCCGAGTACCACGTGCTTGGCCCCTAATTAGGCGGTCGAGCTTGGCGATGCTGCTGCATAAGGCTTGTGGTTGCTGCGACGAGAAGAAGGCTAGGTCGGATAGATGCCGCTGCGATCACCAGATAATTGCTTGATTTCTCATTGGAATTTTATCCTATGATCAAAAGGTTTATTTGGTTGCTATGGAAAACTAATCTAGAATTTCGAAAACTGAAGTTGATCTATGGAATCGATCTAGTGAACTCGAAAAGGGATTTAAACTACAAGACCGATCTAATCATTAATTGATCAGGTACCGTGCCCCCAGGAAGAGGAGATTAATCTTCCCGGAGGCGGCACGCTGTAGAAGTGGTGAGAAAATCTAGGATCGGCGTCGTGAGAACTAACTGCTTTAATACCATGTAAAAATTGTAGGATGGCTGAATATTTCGGTGTTGTAATTATCTGACCTTCATGAGCTATATATATAGAGTATATGGTGAGGAAAGAGACTTGAAGTGCAAGACATAACTAAGAAGAAATTAACTTCCGAACCACATTTTTTTTGAGAAATTACTTCCGAACCACATGAAATTAGGGATAAAACCGGACGACCAATTTGTCATTCATCACCGATGCCCCCCCCCCCCCATCCCACCCCACCCCACTCGTAGCCCGTTTCTTTTTTCCCTCGAGCAAACCCTATGCAGGCCCGTTTCTTTTTTCCCGAGCAAACCCTATGCAGGCCCGTTTTCTCTTCTTCTTTTTTCTGCGCATGATCAATTTTCTCCTCTCCTGCTGTCTGTTTTCTATTTAGTTTTCTTTCCCGTGCTTCTCAAGCCACGTCTTCACCTAGTTTTTCTTCTTCCAACTGGATACTTTGTGATTAGCATTGGATGACTCCTTCCGCATCATGTCTATGGACCACGTCCAACATACAAATGGACATATACCGAAGATATTTACGGGTCAGCATTGAGATGCCCTAATGGAATATTTGTTCAAATTCATTTGAGAAATTGTAATGTTCATGAAACTGGTCTCAAATGTTATTGAAACAGTAAAACCAAAACTAATTCAAATGTATCTAAGATTGACCTTCTTCGTAAAATCTTCTGGCTACGACTTCAAGTACATAAAACTTTTTGAACCAAAAGTCAGTTTATTAAATATCAAACAACCAAAACATCCCATAAAAATAAAAGGGATTGGTTTTTACAAGGAGAGAGAGGAGAGAACTACATGCATCTGTCATTTCCCTCTTTCGCACTATTTCACTTTGGTTGGACAGAATCTAAGAGCATCTACTGGTGAGGACACCAACTCCCGACTAAGTTTTTTTACCGGTGCTGGTAGCTACCGGTGAAGTCCCAACCAATCAAATGCTTCCAGCTAACTTTGTGTGGGCCAACTATCCAATGGTATAGTGTTGTATTTGGCTAGTATCTGGTCCATTAGGTCAAATCAATGTCAGACCCAACCGTACTATGCATCTTTTATGCCTAGCCATGCATGCATGTTGTCAGACCACTCCACACATAAAAAAGGCAAACATTTTATTTATCTTGGAAGATATTAATTCATAGATATTTTTTGAATAAAAGTTTCATTTTAAAATATTTTTATATATTTGAATTCCTGACGACATCATCTTTAAAATAAGATCAAAAGTGAATACATTTCGAACGAGTTGAAAATTCTTGCAACATATTTCACTCATTTGTAATAAAAAAATTCAATCATTTCTTAAAAAATGATTTTACTTGTTTATTTCATCCATTTCAAAATACTTATTTCAGTCATTCCGAAACACATATTTCAATCATTTGACAAAATCTGTTTCACTCATTTCAAAAAAACGGATTTCACTATGTTCAATTCAAAGATAGTGTTCACTAAATTGAGATGTGAAACTTGTTATTTGAATACATTTCGAACGATTTTAAAATTGTTGCAACATATTTCACCCATTTCTTAAAAATTGATTTAACTTGTTTATTTCACTCATTTCAAAATACTTATTTCAGTCATTTCAAAACACATATTTCTATAATTTGAAGTAATTTGTATCACTCATTTCAAAACATGGATTTCACTCCTTTCAATTCAAAGACATCATTCACTCAATTGAGATGTGAAACTTGTCATCTGAATACATTTCGAACGAGTTTAAAATTCTTGCAACATATTTCACTCATTTCTAATAAACAAAATTCACTCATTTCTTAAAAAATGATTTAACTTGTTTATTTCACCCATTTCAAAATACTTATCTCAGTCATTTCAAAACAGATATTTCAATCATTTGGAAAAATTGCTTTCACTCATTTCCAAAAACAGATTTCACTCCTTTCAATTCAAAGACAGTGTTCACTCAATTGAGATGTGAAACTTGTTATTTCAATACATTTCGGACGAGTTTAAAATTCTTGCAACATATTTCACTCATTTCAAAAAGTGATTTCATTCATTTTAACAAACATGTTTCACTCATTCAAAATAATGGGTTCACTCATTCCAAAAGGTATGTTTCGTTGTGTTCAAAAAACAGATTCCGCTCATTCGGAAAACTTAGTTCACTCGTTTCAAAAGTTGGATATAACTTGTTTCAACAAAATGATTTCACTCAATTTAACACACAGCTGATTTCAAGTCTTTTATGAAACATATTTCAATTGTATTTTTTGCTATTTCACGAATTTTAGAGATCACAAAAATATCAATTTCACATATTTACACATCATGTTTCAGATATTATTTCAATACTTCATTAGAATTTTAGCATATTTCAGATATTATTTGACCTATTTCAGTAGTTTTGAATGTGTGAAATCAATTTTAGCTGACTGAAATAACCATTAAACATATTTGAAATAAAAATCACTAAAATTCTCTTCACATATTCGAAAATATATTAGGTTCATATATTTGAAATATTCTATTTCACATAGTGAAACAAATATAAAATATATTCAAAATTGGTCTTGTTCTAAAGTTCTTGCCATCAGAATTACAAATATATATAAAAATTAGAAAACGAAGTTGTAGTTTAAAAGATATGATTGATTGAAATTGTCAAAGAGAAAATAAAAGGCATGAAGTTGTTGAGATGGAGAGGAGAAATAATGAATGCACCTGCATGGGAACTACCATAGCTTTTTATGACAAAAACTGACAGAAGTACACATGTAGGCCTGTTGCTTGTACAAGTCAGAGATGTATTGCATAGTATTCAAATCAAAAAATGAATTTTACAATTATACGGAGCAGGGCGGCACGAATCTCAGTATGCAAACGAGCGGTGGATTGCTTGCCGGTACATACCACCACCGGTAAAAAGATCTTTGCGCACCAACTCCGGCCTCAAATGGCCGTGGACACGTCCACGGGTATTGACCAGGCACAGGTCATTTTGATGCATCCACACCCGTGTATCTCAAATTCGATCCCTCATATCTATGCAACACACATATCATATGAAAAAAAAACTACGTAGATCAAAGAACTAGCAACAAATCTACTTAAATCGGGCATTAACTCAGCCATAGAAGATCATCAGACAACAAAATATGTAGTTTCCATCGGATAATACTGAAACATAAGAAGAAGAAAACTAAATTAAATGGGGAAGGGTGAAGGAAGTCACCATTTCCTTGCCGGACCCTTCCCCTTGGGGTCGACGGTACTACTTTGGCCGTCGGTGTAGGCGTCAGCCGCCGTAGAGTCGTCGACATCATCGTTCGAGCTTGATCCGCCGTCGTCATCGTTCGACAGGGCCATCTTCACCCCGGCTAGCCTCCGAAGCAAGCACTCTTACTCCTCAGTGTGCCTCCTCGCCTTCGCCTGAGCAGCTGCCTTGCGCTCCAACAGCTTGATGGCGAGCTGGAGTGCTTTGGCGTTCCTGCCGGAGCCGCCGCGCATCTGACTCCGCCGTTGTCAAATAGAGGCGCGACGGACGCACTCCTCGAGATCAACTGGCGTGCGCGCGATTGCCCGGCGCCTCGCCAACACGTTGCCGATGCTGGCCACTACGTCACGCGTTGCTGCTCGCGCCGTGTGGTCGTGCCTCTGACATGGGCGTCCCCAACCGGCCTCGCGCCAACAAGGGCACAAGCACCCAATGGTGCCTGTGGACGCCCTCTGGAGGTGGCTGAGATGTGGCGGGGGGGAGTGGGGCGGCGTACATGGACTGGGGTGGAACAGTCGATGTTGTCGCTGGTGTGGCACGCCCGAGGAGGCCCAACAACGTCTCCCGCACCGCGACAGCGGGCAAAGTGGGATGGAGTGTCGCTCTGCGAGCTGCCGCTGCTGCTGCCCTCCTGATCTAGCCGCCAACGGAGCAATGTGATGTGGGGAGCGACCGCATCAACGTCCCTTTCATCGCTGCCGGAGTCGAAGCTGCAGCGGTCATCAGCCATGAGTCGGATTGGTAGAGGAGGCGACGGATTGGGAAGAGGAGTGGATGAAGAGAGTAGAGTGGACTGAGTGGACTACGGTCTAGGGTTCATCGAAGGAGATATTTGTGGGATTGGTGGTGGGTCGGGCTGACGTGGCGGGCCGGATGCCCCGGGCATTGCAGGCCGGTTTGAGGCCTCGAATGGGTCGGTTTTTTAGCGGTTAATGACCGGCCCGCCCGCCTACCTATTTGAGGCTCCCGGTTGTAGATGCTCTAAGTAGTGGGCTAGTTCTATTGCTTATTACTAGATGATTCCCCGCACGTTGCTGCGGGAATGTATGCTCAAAAAATAAACATTGCTGATTATGCAGAATGATGATTTTGATGATCAGATTACTCTTTCGGTCACATGGAATAATGTTATGAGTTCAAGGGGAAAGAGAAATTTACTTTTCACTCTCCAGTACAATTCTATGTGTAGGTGCTAATAACAGGAATTTTGCACCAACCAAAATTTGGAATTACATTATCAAAGACTCGGTCATTACATACTTCCCAAATGCACCAAGTCTCTGAATAGAAATTTCCATGGCAAATATTTTGTTTATCTATTCTTTAACAATATCTATCCCTCCAATAATTTGGTTGCCTGTTCTCCATTAGCATTGCAAGGCAAAAGAAATTCCAAGGAAAATATAGGCATATTCCTTGACATGAGTACTTGAGCCGGCAGAACATTTCCAAAGCAAATTGAAATGGAATAAAAGATCCCTCAACTTTTAATATGCCCGCCAAAAGACTAAGGCACGCCATGGAATTAGGAGCCCTGCTGGATTAGTAACGCTGGATGTCAATAAGGAAGCTCGTAGTTATACAAAATAGCAATAGATGTATTACTGTTCCCAACAAAAAGATTGATCACATGACGTCATGACATGGGAGGATAAAAGACAGATGCATCAAGTAGCAGAACGGAGCAAGAACACAACCCACTTTTAACTTTTTTGCATTTATTCTCAGCATGGATGAATTATACAATTAGAAAGACAATACTGCCATGAGACCATACATAAAAGATCCCTTGCCAGACCACAAGTGAAAGGCAACAAAATCGTGAGCGAGAGTAATAAACATGGTCAAAAACCGATGGCACCTCGATTGGTAATGGCCAATTAGCAAAGGAGAACGCCCTCAATGTTGTGGTTCTCTACAGTATATTCCATGAAGATTTGCCCCATGTTACTCACAATAAGAAGGGAACATTACTTGGACATGCCAAATCATTTTAAAGCAACAGAAAGATGAAGATTTGAGCACCCATTTCACTACTCCTTTGGCAAATTTTGGGTCATCACCACAATCAAATTGACAAAAAAAAATGAAATAATCTAATGAGTCTACACCACCAACAAAAATAAAATCATGTACATTTCATATTAATATAACAACAAAGTTCAGCGACTTGATATACTGAACCCTTTACAAACTGGTGATGCACAAATATTGAACCATACATAACTGGTGATTATTTGCTAGATTTAGGTGGCAATGATTACCATGAAGGTCACGATAATGGGAATGAAGAAAGCATTGTGAATGAAAAATCAGAATATAATTTGGAATCTCATACGTTCAAAAGAACTCTAGTGCTGCAAAAATAAAACAGTGTTGGAACTATGAAGTTTCCTTAGAGGAAGACAAAACATATCTTACCATCATAGTGCAGCGATGAAGTATTTTTCAAGCATAAAAAAATCATTGGTTGTCAATGATATACCAGACATATGGTGTTGAATGACAGAACATCGATGCACTTTTAATATGTAGTCCATGTCTTCATCTGTTGGGATGACAATATAGATCTCAAAGTTTTCCGTACAGTGCCGAAACATGAGTGGTATGACATCAACTTCACTGGTTTATATCTTCTATATTTCAAACGAAAGTTGTCATGTGGCCAAAGCCCCCAGCCAACCTCATGAAAAAGAGAATGGACCTGTGACGACACATAAATAATCACAATGGTATGCATCAGTAATCCTATAATTATGATACAATACATGTTCTTTTGAGATCAATATAGTGCAAGAGGGAACGTCAGATTAACTTTGCATGACCTGGCAGGCATGAGACAATTTTGGAGCAAAGGTGCATACACCAACCTGATGTTGAAAACTATGGGAGCGATGCCGCTCCACTATCTGAAGGGTTTTTTTTTTGCGGTGGCACGGGAAGTTGAATGTTGAGAGGCGGCGGCATCGTCGCTTCCGTGCAGCAGGGAGGTGGCGGAGGTCGTGCTTCAGGAGGCAGAGTCGTCGAGGTGGCCGGGGTTGGGCGCTTCAAGTCTGCAGCGTGGTAGTTCTGCACCGGATCTCCCTCCCCCTCTCCCCTACCTCCGCCGCCCCCACCCATCACCATCTCTCCCCAGATTAGATCGAGACGCAGGTGAGGCGGCGGCCAGATCGATGTCGCGATGGAGGTGGCTCCGTCAAGGTCCTCGCACGCTAGGAGAAGGAGAGGGGTGCCTGTGCTCGCCCGCGTGGAAGAACGCCGGAGCGGTCGGCTACAGGGCATCGATGGTGCGTGGGTAGTGAATGGTGGCATCGCCTGCTGCCAGGGATAAGAAGAGATCGACTGATGGGCTTCTCTCGGGCTTCTCTGTTATTACGCCACCTCATCAGTTACGGAAGCCCAAAGAGGCTCGCTTATGATTTTGTTACCCTGAAACAAAAAACAAACGACTTGTTGATACTGATCTAGCGAGCAATAATATTCTGTGATGGGTAAAAAAGTTAATAAACAAAATAAATGATGATGTGGCAGTTAGTGGGTTACTCCTATTTAGTATTGATGATGTGGCATGTTGTTGATGTGGATAGTGTGCATGTTCAAAGAATAGGTAGAAGTGGAAAGCAACTTCTTAAGAATGTTAGATTCGACAATTTATACGGGAAAAGGTAACAGTAACCTAGTTCGTAGGTTAAAAAAAAAGACACTAGTTCGTGACTGCTTCGGAGTCAAAAGAGTCCACGGCTCTTCTCGCCCAGGCCGTTTATTTCTAGCATTACGCTATTGGCTTGGCGCGTGAGAGAAGGAAACCACGCGCACGGCTGCAGTGGTAGACTAGAGACAGAGGGAAAACAAGCCAAGAGACAAAAAACTTGGAAACCAAAAGTCCGCGTCTTTCTAGGTTTTCCTCCTGATCGAAGCAGTGCTCGTCTCGCGCCGCCGGCCGGCCGGCGACAGATCGATCTAGCTACGCTCCGATGTTTCTCTCGATCCACGCCTCCTCCTTCCATCAACCCACCCTGCCGGAGTACGACGCCACCATCTCCCGCGACTGGGTCCTCCTCGACACGACGGCGTACATGTCCGACCGCAGGAACGGGACCACCGCCACGGCCTTCGCCAGCAACGGCCTCATCGTCGAGGTCTCCTTCTGGTTCGCCGCCCCGCCGGTTCTCTCCCACTTCACCGTCCACTGCCGCGGCCTCGACGAGCACAACGGCCTCGCCCGGGAGCCGCGCCTCGTGTGCTCGGACGAGCACGTCGCCATCCTCAGCATCGACTTCACATACACATACCGGGGCCACAAGAGGGTCCGCCGTGACTACTTCGTCTACACGGCCATCCCGGATGGCCCCTCGCTCGTGCGGCTCCCGAACCCGTTCCCCATCAAGTTCGATCCCCGGATGATGGGCCTCCTGCGCACGGCCGACAGCGAAGGGTTCGTCGTCGCGGTTCTCTCCCCGCAGGTCATCATCCCGGGCAGCTATGATCTCCTCATCTTCTCGTCCAAACAGTGGGGGTGGATCGTCAAGTCTGTGCAGCTGCAGCCAAAGTCGCCGACGGGGGGTCATCAGACCTTCACGATCGACAAGGTCATCGCCCTTCCGGAGGAAGGTTCGTTGGGCTGGGTTGATCTCTGGCGGGGTATCCTTGTCTGCAACGTGCTCGACCTGCAGGAACTCAGCCCCGTGCTGCGCTTAATACAGCTACCCGAGCCAATGGCCGCCAACATGAACATGGTCGACGATGAAAACGAAAACGAAAACGAAAACTGCGCGTGGCTGCATCGTGATGTCGCCTATGTCGACGGCTTGATCAGGTTTGTCGAGATCGAAACGCGAAGAAGCATCACCACTCGTGGCCCCAATGCCATCAGAGATATGCTGATTTATGCAGACTTGGAGTTGGACGATGCAAACACCTCCGTGAGGCCGACGTCGATGATATCAACATCGACATCCCAAGATATTCCAGCTTGCCTGAGCTGAGGGGCAGCTACTCTGGGAAATTAACACTGAAGAACCTCATTACAGCTAACCCAACCTTGGGCATGCATGGTAGGGATGTCGTTGTCTATCTCATCTCCAAGGTGAAGATTCACCACGAAAACGCCTGGATAGTTGCGATCAACATGACAAGCAAGACCTTGGAAGACATGGCCTCATTTTCTGCGGAAAGAATATTCGGTTTCGGTATAGGATGCCGTCCCTGCGCATTCTTCAGACATCTGGACATGACAGCAGATCATGGCGAAGCTGGTTTGCTGACCAAAACATGTGAAAACTTTACTACATACACAACAGTCCTTGTAAGTGGGCTGGATCCATGTGTTACCGAGGACGAGCTGAGGCAAATCCTTGCTCCGTTTGGAGAACTTCATGACATGAAGATGCTTCAAGATCAGCGATCCGCGGTAGTCAAATTCATCGACAGGTTGTGCGCCGAGAACGCCATATGTGAACTGAATTTCACAACGCTTGGTTCCGAATACCCTCTTCGCCTTAAACGGGAACACGTCGACTCTCCAAGCGGGCCGCGAAAGGCCAAACGGGATGCAGAGAGACCTCGTTCGTATCCGGAGTATTATGGTGCCGACAGTTGGGATGCTACCTCGGTAGATGCTGACGGCAACAGGAAGAGGCCCTATGATACTTCCGCTGAAGCTGTTGCTAGAGGAGGTTATGCTCGGCTAGGGTTATTTGGATGCGATGTTCTGCCCTTGCCACGACTACCGGTGCCTCCGAGGCCTCCGCAAGATCTGAAACGCACAAAGACTGGTGCTAATGGTTAAAGAACCATTCAGGATAAGAACAACGGCAAAAAGAGTGCAATATCGGCGGGCTCCCTCGCAGAGTTCCGCTGGGCCAAATAGGTATATCATCAGTTGGAACTGTCTTGGTGCAAGCAAAGCCCTGACATTTTAAGTGCATCACGAGTTAGCGAAGAAATTTGCCCCTGCCGTGTTTTTAGTATAGTTGAGACCCGGATTAGCAAGGGAAGGGTATATATAGAAGGATTAGCTAGTACTATTGGTTTTGATAATAGCTATGCAATAAGCATCAATGGTAGGAGTGGTGGTATAGGTATTTATTGTAATAATTCAATAAATCTTGAGGCATTGGGACACTATGTGTACCATATTGATTGCGTTGTTCGTGAGGCAGGACATGAACCATGGATGCTTACATGCGTATATGTTGAATCCAGACTTGGGATGTTTTGAGAGATATACGCAATTTGGGCACTTTTCCTTGGCTCATTTGCATGTTGATGGGGACGAGAACCCAAACCACGTGGTGTGGTTCATGCCGCTGCCTAGGCCAATGGTCAGTAATAACGAGGATATCAAAAATTCCCCATTGATCGATTCATGCCGCTGCCGACGGGGTTTCGGCCTATGCCTTAGGCCGTAGGCATACCAGCTGATTCAGGTAGTGATCGCGATGTCTATCCATGGTTTGATCAAAATTTTGGAGATCAAAACATGAACTAGCATTACTCATGGTAACATTACCCATGATCCATATAACATCAACGATGATATTCAGTTTGATTCAGACATGGAGCTGAACAACATGTACACCAGGAAAACAACTGACACGTCATCGTCCATGGTTGGAGGGACGTCGCATGGGTCGGGAAGCCTTGTTCCGTTGCTTGGACCAAAGACTGTGAGGGCATCCTGGCCTGCCAGAGCTGAGGGACGGCTGCCCTGGGAAATTAACACTGAGGAACCTCATGACAGCCACCCCAACCCTGAGTATGCATAGTAACGATGTCGTCGCTTACCTGATGTTCAAGGTGAACGTCCATGAAAAATACGCCTGGATAGTTGTGATCAACATGGCAACCAAGACCTTCTCTGCGAAAAGAACATTCGCTTTCAGTATAACATGCCATTCCTACTCATTTTCCAAACATCTACTCCCTCCGTTCCCAAATACTTGTCTTTCTAGGCATTTCAAATGGACTCAATATACAGATGTATGTAGACATATTTTAAAGTGTAGATTCACTCATTTTGCGCCGTATGTAGTCACTTGTTGAAATCTCTAGAAAGACAAGTATTTAGGAACGGAGGGAGTAGACATGACCACAGATCATGGCGAAGCTGGTTTGGAGACAAAAACTAGTGAAAACCCTACTGCCTACAAAACAGTCCTCGTAGGTGGGTTGGATCCATGTGTTACTGAGGACGAGCTGCGACAAATCCTTGCTCGGTTTGGAATTACATCATGTCTGCATACGGACGTAAGACAAGCGCCATTTGTCATGGCCGCGGCACAAATAGAGACGAGGCGAACAACAGCCCATGGCAAAAAAAAAGGCAAATGATGGCCGACCCACATTAACGGCTCGGGGTAAGCCGAGTGCCCGGCAATCGGTTTTCATCTACGGCAGCCCCCACCGGGGGCCGCCATGTGGCCATATAAAAGGTCAAGGGCCCATCGACACACATGGCATAGAGGTAAACAGAGTGCTGCTGCTCGCTTTTAGTTGGGCCCAGGGGCTACGCGGCGGCGACATGTGTTGGATAATAAGCCGAGAACCAACACGTAGGCCGAGGGTTCCACATGTTGCCGCCAATGTCGAGAGAGTGTGCGTTATGCCACTGTTAAAGGCAGCAGCGGAACCCACACGGTCACGTAGGGTGATGAGGCGTGCACAGACGGCGATGTTGCGTGTGAGCAACCGTCTGCGGCCTGCGGTCAAATGTTGACCGCACATTGTGTCTGCCGTCAGAGATACGCGGCTTCCACGTGCCACTGTCATGGTGCCATCAAGTGGGACAAGCACGACCACGTGGAGCGGCTGTTTGTCATGTGGGCCACGGTGACAATCGGCTTTTACCCCTATATGTCGAGTTTGTTTTAATACGCCAAGTTTTTTGAGTCGTGTCACAGCCCATGTACGGTACGCCGAGACACCTATTTTCGCCGTGCACCTTGACGTCAACACACGGCTTAGAGGGATATAAGCCAAGTGGCCGGCGTATCGAAAACAAAAGGCAAAGTATGTTTTTTCTTTAGTGTTGGACTAATGGGGAGTGGACTTCTACCCGGATAAGAAATTATAGCACTAACCACGACGCAAGATTCAACAGTGGATACTTTACACAGGTACCTTTAAATTTAGATTTTGCAATTTCAAGATTTTTCATGCATTAATTGGAGAGTGTAAGTATGCTTGAACACTTCATATCCAAGCCATTATTTAGATCCATGCTACAATGAATAATCAAAACAGTAATTCAGGCTCTACATGTGCATGCTATGGGAATTTTCAAATTTTTGGTTTCTCTTTGTGATGAGTTATCTCATATTATCAGGAATTTTTTGTGGGAAGATGAAGAAGATAGAAGGAAAACACATTGGTTGGCATGGGACAAAACTAATAAGGACTAATTGCAAAAGTGAAGAGTGACATGGGCTTGCTTGATCTCAGACTTTTTAATCAAGCTCTTTTGACTAAACAGGCATGTCGTGACTCATTGTGTGCGAAGTTGATGAAGGCAAAGTGTTATCCTCAGGGACATATTTTGGATACGGTGTTTAATTCCTTACTAGTGGTTGGGGCCGCCATTGCGGGCCGCTTAAGAAGAAGCTATGCGCACCTCATTATCATGTCAAAAAATTTAAAAAATATGCTCGCGTCACGTGGACATCACAACCATCTTATAAAAGGAAAAAAGAAAAACCTAGAAAATCTTCTCTCAAAAACAGCCTCCCTACCATTTAAAAAAGTCTAAAAAATATTTTCTCACCTTGACCAACCAGCATGCGCCACATGGCATAGCTGGTTGGCCACCATTCTAGCGCCTCTTAATGGGTTTAATGCTACTTCAGTGACTTCACAAGGTATTAAACATGGTCTGAAACTAATTAAAAAGGGGATCATTTGGTGGGTCTATGATCGATCTAGTGTTAATATTTGGAGGGATAATTCGATACCCAGGGGCATGGCCTTAAAATTCCAGCTAAAAGGCGTAATACCAGGTTGAAGTGAGTATCCGATTATTCATGAGTGGGCATAAGTGTTGGGATAAAAAATTGATTAAGTATCTTTTCTATCCACATGATGCGGAGAAAATTCTAAAGATTCATATTCAAGCCTCTGAAGACGGGGATTTTGTTGCGCGGCACCATGAGAAGGTATATTTTGTGTTAAAAGTGCGTACAATTTTACGCTTAAATTGAAGAATAGTCAACATACTGTTAGCCAATCTAGCGACGAACTAGAGCAGGAAAGGAGGATTTGGGGTTTAATTTGGAAGGCTAATATTCCTCAGAAGATCATGATTTTGCATGGCGCGCTGCAACCAATAGTTTGGCGGTCCAGACGATAGTTAAGCACCATCGGACTCATTCGGTTATGTGTTCTATTTGTGGTGTAGAAGATGAAATCACTTTTCATGCTTTGGTAAGTTGTTCTAAAGCTTGCGCTCTGCGATTGGCCTTGAGAGTCATGGTATATTCCGGATGAAGAGTTCCTCAAGTGTTCGGGACGAGATTGATTATTGATTTTGCTAGCTCAGTTGAGCTTGCAATAGAGGGAGCAAATCTTGTTTCTTTTCTAGTAAGCATGGCACTTGAGAAACGATTTAATTTTTAGGAAGGGGGAATGAATTCATTAATATGCCTCTCCAAATTTTATAGACAATTATTGGTCCACTTTCACGTCCTATCACGACACACTATTCAGTTGGACACTAGCAACAAAGGTAAGGAGAAGGTTAGAGGTGCTATAGCTTATTGCACCGTTAAAAGATCATGTGGTGTGGAAACCTTCCCCTACTAACCATATGAAGATCAATGTTGATGTCAGTTCTGTGGAGCGTACTAATGCTGCCAGTGTGGGGGTTATAACTCGTATTTCTTCTGGAGAAATTAACATTTTTGTGGGATTTTATTCACCGGTGTACCCATGTGAATGAAGCTGAGCTCCGCGTCTGCATCGCTGGACTTTATAGCGCCATCCTTCACCAGTCTCTTAGACTCGTTGTGCTTTCATACATTCTTTCCTTGCAAATGAGAAGCTTGACGGGTCTCCTCCGGCTGATCTGATGAAAGAGGCTTTGAGTATCTCCAGCAAATCCAAAATTTTAATATTTCAAAGATAAATCGAATTGCCAATGGGGTGACACATGAGTTTGCTAAGTTTAGCATTAGTACTAGGTCCGATGAATTCTTGTTAATTCTGTTGGCGTATGTTGTACTGGATGATTGTAAGAAGGTTTGTTTGGATTAATTCATATATACGATGTTTTTTTCATAAAAAATGAATAAGGGAGGCGAAGTATATTTAGTTTAGAGAAAAGTATGTTTTTGGTCCCACAAGTTCCCCAAAAGTATAGACTAGGTCCCTCAATATTTTTTGGTATACATTTGGTCCTTCAAGTCTCAAAACCAGATAAGTTTGGTCCGAAAACAGATTTAGAGCATGTTGACCAAGATTTGACCTGGTTTGACCAGGTTTGGCCGATGAACATTGCACTAAAAAGTATAGCAAACAGAAATCTAAAATTTCGTGACAACCAACATGCTTGGGTGCTCTAGGTGTGTGTAAAGTTTTGTGGTCAAATAACATCCGAAGAGCTCTAGCAAAAAAATGGTTCTTTTGAGCCAAAATTTGTTTCTTTTTGCCGTGCGCTCCTCGAAAATCGAAACACCACACAAATTTTCACGCAACTAGCGCACCCAAGCATTTTGGTTGCCACAAAATTTCAGATGTTTTAAATTTTTTTTGCTATTTTTTAAATTTACTCTTCTATTGGTCAAACCCGGTCAACGTGTTTAAAATCTGGTTTTGGACCAAACTTATCCGGTTTTGGGAATTGAAGGACCAAATGTATTTCAAAAAATCTCGAGGGACCAAGTTTATATTTTTTGAGAACTTGAGGGACCAAAAATACACTTTCCTCTTTAGTTTATCACACCGAGGAGCTAGGAGGAGAAGACAAATGCCAAGAGACTATACGATCGATATAAGGACCAAAAATCTAGGAAATACTACATCTGTCCTAGTTTATTTATCCTCTTTATATATTTTATATCAAATTTTAACTATAGATTTAATTAACAAAATGTTAGTGCATCGTTGGATTCGTATTTAAATATAGTTTTTGAGAATATTACTTTTGCTACATATAACTTACAATTTATTAGTAAAAATCATGGTCAAAATCTCTACTACCTAAAACAAACGCAAGGTTCCCTCTCCCCTCTTACGTTACCATTTTCGTCCGCCCAATCCCTCCCGCGAGAAAAAAAAAAGCACGCTCGCCCGTCACCACACGTAGCTCCTTCGTTGGTTTACGGTTTGGCAAGTGACGATTCAATCAACCTCGTAAATCTCTCTTCCCGTAAATCTCTCCATACAAACCTCATCCTGATTGCTTAGCCCATCCATCTATTGTCCATCTGCCCCGGCGCCGGCCTCCATGCTACGCCGCCAGCCTCCACTACTCGCCGCCCTCCACTGGATCGGCACCACCGGCCTCCTCTGGATTGATGCCGCCGGCCTCCAGTACCCCTCACCTTCCTGCTCTGGTGTGCTCCGCAGCCCCGCTCCGCGGCCATGATGCCAGTTGTCACAGATGGAGGGCCCATTGGCATGTACGCCGTTCCAGGCAAAAGCCATCGCTGGCATGTATGGCTGCCCCGCTCCGCCTCCAGGTCTTCTCCTATCTTGCTGCTGCCTTTCAGTTCCATCGGCGCAGCTCCAAGATGCAGAGGTGCACACGATGGTAGAGGCGAGCAGCAGCAACAAGGATGAGAAGGCGGAGGAGCGAGACATGGATTTTAATTCGTTCGGTTCAGCGACCAGCAAATCTGCATTGATACGTCAATGCATCATCGATATCAGAGTATCAGACTCTCAGTCACAACTACGATTATGGGGGCTATATTCTTCTGGGGTTACATGCCATCTCCTTGGACGTGCAGACCTGAGAATTTGAACAGTTCATCAACAGAATCCAGTTCGTGTATAACAACATATGTGAGGAGTAAAGAAGAGTTGAATTACTTATTTCCATTCAGAGAATATGCCAGTAATTTTTTACATCTTGCAGGTGGAACATCGATAGATCCTACTCCTAGCCAAATCTAAGTACTTCTCCAAGGCGTTAATATCATCCAACGATATGGCCCCCGAATAGGTTCAGGCCTACTTCCCTGATCTCATGGTGCCGTGCACCCTCGGTAATGCAATTACAATTCAAGCTAATTTGCTAACCAACTCACTCACATCCAAGTCACATTGCACAGCCATAATTACAACTTCACTGGCCGAGTGCAGACTGCAGAGTGTGTACAAGCTCGGCCGAAGGTACTTCTGGGTGCACTACATGGGTCGCCCGGGTGCCTACCGTACACCACCGTGTTTTGCCCCAACCTCACCGTGGAGAAGGACGCCTACAACAGGGACGCCCAGTTCTTCAACGCACAGTGCATGCCTGCCTACCGTACACATGATTGACACTGCGCCGCCGCCACATTCTAGAGCCGATGCATCCATGGAATTTCTAGAGATTGTTTGGTGATGTCGGATGTACCATCGAATTGCTTGCTCGCGCCTCTATCTCTATGTGTGTTAATCAAATTATATTCCGTTCATTCTTATCTTAATTTTTTCTTTTCTGTTTGTGTGTGTTAGGCTTAATGAAATTTCCGTTAGAGGCAAGCTTTCATAGATGGGATCGGGCAAAAAGAAAGTAGCATGCCGCGAGGTGCACCGCCGAAACACTGCTCCTTCCCTTCTTTGATTCACTGTTATTAACCTGCTCCTACATGGAGTGTGTTATATTCTCTAATGATATTTTGAGATTTTAAAGATACGCATGGTAAGCACAACCCCTGATGGTAGTAATACTTATTCTGTTTATTTTGGATGTTGAATTCAACCCTGATGGTACGTCAGGGATAGTAAAAATATTTTTTGTACAACACTCCTACATGAAACATTCTCAACATAGTCATGTCGATGTACCTCGAGAAATATATGCAATTTCTGTGAACTATTGTGTTACGAGAAATCAGAACAATATTCGCGGGGTAAAAAGTTCCAGCTTTCTTTTCCAATTTTATTGACGACTTATTAGTTATTGGCCATGTTTTTTAGGTTGTTGAGTAGTCACGATTCCAAACTGAACCATTCCTGAAGCATGAATTACTGCTAGCTTTGTAATTTATTCAAGATTTTTTTTATGTCAAAGTGTGTGTCTGTACAGTTGCACAAAATTCCTGCACTCTAGATACAACTTGTCATTTTGTTCTTTATGGTGCATCCACAAATTATGCAGTTATTGCTACAGGATATTGATCATTAGTTTTTCTATCTGCATGGGACCTCACTGAATCATCATCTCTCCAGTCAGAACTTCAAAAGTGGCTCCGTGTCCAGGTTGACGTACATATGAATTAGCACTATCATGATTTATGCATCTTTTACCGAGGTTGGGTTCAAAAGATCTCATTGCCTGTGAATTTCTTGGACTTTGAATTTGCTATGCTTGCAGTTACTTCCACTTTCTAAGTAAATAAAGAAGCACAAAAATTCTTTTCAACTTGCGTGCAAGGAAGAAGGAATTAGTCAATGCTAGAGCTTTTGACATCGCGTGCTATGCAAAATTGATGCTTATGTATCTTAATGTGGCTCAAAACAGAATGTTTATAAGATTGGGTAGATTGTGTGGTGATCTCAGAATACCATGTATTATTCATTCTGCTCGTGCTGCATTGAAAATTGTTTGGTTCCCGTAGCAACGCACGGCAACTACCTAGTACGACCCTAAATACAAACTGGTAAGCCAAAACTCCTGGAGGTGGTACAACAACACAGCCCGCGTCTTTTTCTAGGTTTTCCTGCCGGTCCAAGCAGATCACCGCCGGGCCTCTCCCGCTAGCAAATCGATCTCGATCGGGTCCGGTGTTTCTCTCGATGGACCCCTCCTCCTTCCATCCGCCGTCCCTACCGGACCACGACGCCACCGTCGCCGCCCGCGACTGGGTCCTCCTCGACGCGAGGGCGTACATGTCCGACCGCAGGAACGGGACCACCGCCACGGCCTTCGCCAGCAACGGCCTCATCGTCGAGGTCTCCTTCTGGTTCGCCGCCCCGCCGGCCCTCTCCCACTTCACCGTCCACTGCCCAGGCCTCGACGCGAAGAACGGCCTCGCCGGCGAGCCCCGCCTCGTGTGCTCGGACGAGTACGTCGCCGTGCTCTCCGTCGACTACATGGGCGACGAGGGGGTCCGCCGTAACTTCTTCGTCTACACGGCCATCCCGGATAGGCCCTCGCTCGTCCGGCTCCCGAGCCCGGGCCCCTTCACCTTCGACCCCCGGGAGGTGGGCCTCCTGCGCACGGCCGACGGGGAAGGGTTCGCCGTCGCCGTTCTCTCTCCGCAGCTGCTGACCCAGGGCTGGTATAATCTTCACATCTTCCCGTCCAAGCACTGGAGGTGGATCACCAAGTCTGTGCAAATGGAGCCAACAATGTCACCTAGGATCATGTATTGCTGCGACAACTTATTAGAGATCGACAAGGTCATCGCCCTGCCGGAGCAAGGGTCACTAGGCTGGGTCAATCTCCGGCGGGGTATTCTGCTCTGCACAGTGCTCGACGAGAACCCCGTTGTGCGCTTCATGCCGCTGCCCAGGCCAATGGCCGGCAATAACGAGGATATCGAAAATTCCCCATCATGGGTACATCGCGATGTCGCCTACTTCGATGGTTTGATCAAGTTCGTCGAGATCAAAACGCGAACCAGCATCACTCGTGGTAGCATTACTAGTGATCCGTATGGCATCAACGATATGCAGTTTGATTCAGACCTGGAGTACGACAACACGTGCACCGGGGACGGAAAGGACACCATCAGCCTCCATGGTTGGAGGGCCGTCGCATGGGTCAGGAAGCTTTCTTCAGATGGTTGGACCAAAAACTGTGAGGTCGACGTTGATGATATCAAAATTGACAGCCCAAAGCACTCCGGCGTGCCTGAGCTGACGGGCGGCCGCTCTGGAAAATTTACACTGACTAACATGACAGCAGCCCCAACCCTGAGCATGCATGGGAGTGATGTCGTGGTTTACCTCCTGTCCAAGGTGAACATCCACGACGAAAACGCCTGGATAATTGCGATCAATATGACAAGAAAGACCATGGAAGACGTGGCCTCGTTTTCTGCAAGAAGAACATTCGGTTTCGGCATAGCATGCCGTCCCTGCTCATTTTCCAGACATCTGGACATGACAGCAGATCATGGCGAAGCTGTTTTGCAGAGAAAAACAAGTGAAAATCCTACTGCCACAACAGTCCTTGTAAATGGGTTGGATCCATGTGTTACTGAGGACATCCTCAGGCAAATCCTTGCTGGGTTTGGAGAACTTCATGACATGCAGATGCTTGAAGATCAGCAATCCGCGGTAGTAAAATTCATTGACAGGTTGTGCGCTCTCGGCGCCATATACGAACTGAGTGGAACTCAGCTTGGTTGCAGGTATGTTGGCCTTAAACGCGACCACGTCGACTCTCCAAACGGGCCGCCAAAGGCCAGACGGGATGCAAAGAGACCTCGCCCGTATCCGGAGTATTATGGTGCCGACAGTTGTGACGCTGCGGTGTTGACAAGCCACGGGTACCACCCGCATAAGCTGAGGATGTCAATGCCGTACTGACGCAGGGGCAGTGTTCTTGTGTCGGTGTGCCAGTACAGAATGCGGTCTAAGATACGTGTCGTGTTTTTCGTTCAAATTTAAACTTTAAACTAAAACCACGACACTTATTTTGAAATAGAGGGAGTGCTAGCTATGTGCTTACAGGTGTTATACTATGATTTTATTGCATTAGACATATGTTTATAAAAGAAAGGAGAAGAATTTTGGACAACATTTTGTTAAACTTGGTACTAGTACAGTATGTACTTTTTATGTAAAATGATGTTTTTATGTCTTTTCTTTTCTTTTTTGAAATGGAGGCAAAATATTTGCCTCATCTGATTTTTTTAAGGAGAAAGACAATGTTCATAAGGTTACAGGACCACGTAGGTCCCAATAAAGTGATCACTCTCGGTGAAATATTTTCCAGTAATCTAGCCCCGGCAACTAACAAAGTCTTTGCCTCACCCATAATCATCGCCGCCACCCCGCATGGCCGCATGGGTAAGGAGGCCTTGTTATGGAAGACTCGAGCATTCCTCTCACTCCAAATCTCCCAACATATGAGCGTATGTAAAGAGTTTGTCAACTTTCCGGAGTAGCCCGGCTGGCCCTCACTAGACTTCCATCATTTCTTTATTGTCTGCAGATCATTCGAAGGAGTCGCCGATTGCCATCCCAGTCAATCATAAATCAAGTTCTGGACCATGATAGGGTAGCGACATTTGAACATAAGATGGGCCGTAGTTTGTTCTATTTTGCAAAGTTGGCAAAGACCGCGGTTTGGCCAACCTCTGTGGAGCAATCTGTCTACCGTCCAAATGAAGAACTAGCCGGGAGAAAATTTTAATCTTAGGAGATGCCCAAATCTTACATACCATTCCTGGCACCCCAGACTTAATCGGAGCGATGTCCTTTTGGCTCTTGCCCATGTAGCCATGGAGAGTGCCAAAGCCTTGATATCAAACCATCGCCAATGGTGATCATCGTCGCCACATAGAATAGGTCTTTGTCCTCATCATCGCAAGGGATTTCGGGTCCAACCCAAGCTCTTTGTGGG
This sequence comes from Triticum timopheevii, assembly GCA_963921465.1. Lineage (NCBI taxonomy): Eukaryota > Viridiplantae > Streptophyta > Magnoliopsida > Poales > Poaceae > Triticum > Triticum timopheevii. The sequence goes on from OY997270.1 coordinate 557,380,664, forward strand.
TCAACCAAAGCAAACCAAACCCATCGTAGTCTGTGAGAGCAAGAGAATTTTTCGAGATCAAGGATTCGAGGATGCTCGGGTTGGTAGGGCGGCAGTGTTCTCCAGTTAGCCTTGCATTTTCCGCTCGTGGTCTGATCGGACCCCGCCCACAGAAAAGCCCGCTGCTTTTAATGAAAATGTCATTTATTCGGAAAAAACAAAACCATATGATTGGTACTTGAAGCAAAGTGGCAACAGGTTACTGACAAACCAAGTAAGAAAGAGGAGAACTAGGTTAGCTGTAGCTAAGAATGAATTCTGAAATCCCGCCGTGTTTCTACCTTAAAGGCCTGTTCGGACTCACTCCCACTCCGCAACTCCGCTCCGGAGCGGAGTGGCATGCAACTATAATCTACGGAGTGGCCAGAAGGTCGCTCCGTCCGCTCCGCTCCATGGCGGGGGAGTGGAGGCTTTCTGAACAGCCCCTAAGTTAACACTCACAATTAGACAAAGCAATAAGAAAAATGAAACGGTAACTATATGGGAAAATTTTGTTTTTGCCACTCCAGATTTTGCCAATTTTCCTTATGCCACTCTAGGTTTTGACATTTTACTTTTGCCACTTTTAGTTTTTGACAATTATCACAATTGCCATTCCCATGGCAAAAGCAAAATTTTCAAAGTGGCAATTTTGATAATTGTCAAAACCTAAGGATGGCAAAAATGAAACAAAATTATTTTGCTTTTGCCACAGAATGGCAGTTGTGATAATTATCCAAAACTAAGAGTGGCAAAAGTGAAATGTCAAAACGTAGAGTGGCATAAGGAAAATTGGCAAAATATAGAGTGGCAAAAAAAAATTCCCTAACTATATACCAGTGTCTTGTGTCATAAAACTAACTAACTAAATTTTTTACTAGCATGATAGCGAAAGTCTTTTCTAGTGGAAGCTGTATGTATCAAGCAAGTATTTGCCATCCATTCGAGTAAGATCCCAGCATTTTGGACTCACATGAATGCAGTATTCAATGTATTCGCTTTGCTTCCCACACGGTATAGCAAATCTAAGTTTCACCATTAGGTCCCATCACCTGTTTGGTGGCAGAGTAAATGATGCAACATGCATGCATGGCTCAGCCACTCTCCATTCCACCTCCCATGAAAAATATGTTGGCGTTTCTGAGGTCTGGCTCATATGGTGTGCCTCTTATTCTTACTTGTTGTGGAATTTCTATCTATGTCCCAATATTTGTTTGAGAGTGTGGATATTAATTAAATTGACATTGGAGATGTTATGTCATCCTCTATGACCAGATCAACAGCAAAGTTGGAGCTTGAACCAACTGGTTTGAAAATATATATTTATTGATTGGTGGTGCCAACCCATTCATGACTTATCCATTTCTACTATTTGTAGAAACAAATGTATAATTGTGTTTGACAGGACAAAACAAATATGCTTCCTCCATTTTGGTTTATAAAGTTCTCACTTTTTCGAGATTAAAGTTTGAACTTGAAACGATGAAACGTTGGTTAAGTATTACAAAAAATTATACCATTGAATCATATTTGAAAGACATTTTTTTTAAAGAACGGAATACATTTTCAAATGTGTAATTTTAGAAGGATGATTAATATATTTGTAAGTCAAGCTTCAGTCAATATTTGCGGAGTGGATCATCCCTCTTGAAAACTAAGAGGGGGTAGCCTTTTGGATAATGAAAAAACAGAGGAAGTAGTAACTACTCTTTGTCTGTATTATAATCAAACTGACCACTATAATATTCCTTACTGATCACTGGACCAGGTTAGGCATTGTGGGTGGCGCAGAGTAGTTGTTAAAGGCGTGACAATTGCACCCTTGCAGCTTCGCAGATCACTGACGCTCGACGACAACGTTCAACAAAGCCCTAGCATGGGTAATTAAGGAGGGTGATGGCATTAGCAAAATTATTAACAACCGAGAATAGGTGAATTAGGGATTTTCTATTTACCACTCAGGCTTTGTTTGGTAGTAATGTAAGGAAAATCCAGGGCGAGAAACCCCTAGGGGGCAATTTCACGAACACATGGGATCCCCCTGCCCACCACGGGAGAACTTTCTGTCCCATTTGGTAACAAGGGGACGAACACCTGCCACCAAAACAATATGAAATTAGGAAGCAAATTCCAGACATCTATCGTGATGAGGCTGCTCATGAGTGAGGTCGCAGGAAGTAGAGGGGTGTGGTCGCGCCGGAGGGAGGCGTAATACGTCACGAGGTAAGCGGAGGAGGTCGCCAGAGAGATGCTCGGTCGCGAGAGAGTCGTGGGTTTCCAGCCCAGCGTCGGGAGGTGTGGATTTGGCGTCCAGGGAAATGATGGGGATAGGGCTGACACACCCTGTCGAGAGTCACAGCCAAATGCGTCGGTGGCCTGTCCGTTTCCGATTTGGCCTGTGCGTTCCCTCCCCAGGGAATAGACGGGGATCCCGGGGGGATTCGAGGAAACCAAACAAGGCCTCATAGTGTCAAACCAACCCTATAATGCACACTCCGCAATGCTATGTGGGCTGGCCCATCCCGACAGGTTTTCTCGCTGCTTTGGTTTTTCGACAGCTTTTTCTTTAGCTTTTGTTTCTTTTTTCACTTGATTTTTCAGCCGGTTTTAAACTATTTTTCAGTTGTCTCATTTTCACTTTATTTTGTTTTATGGGAAAACCACGTGATTTTTTTTCTCAAAAGCACATAAACCTAAATCTTGTCATGCATGGGTGTTTGAAGAAAAATCATACATTTTTTTAAAACATGAGCATTTAAAAAACAGTACATGAAAAAAAATTAAAGCACATGAACTTTTGTTTACACATGAGGAATTTTTTACATGCATATTTTTAAAACATGAGACTAAATTTTCTTCTATATGCATAAACATTTTTACAGAGGTGTAAGAATTGTTTTCTTAATTTTCCCCATTAATTTATTATATTTAATATAGTTATCTTTTAATAAGGTATAACTACATCTTTTTTTTTAGACAATCTACATCTTTTATAAACCTGGTTATGTTCCCCGCTTGGGCTTGGGCCGCTCAACACACTGGGCATTGGAGCTTAGGCCCATATCCTTTTTTTGACATGTTAGGCCCATATGTTTGCTGGTCCCGATAAAATTTCGAGTACCTACCCGACTCGCGAAGGGTTTCTCAAAAAAAAAAACGGACTCGCGATCGATTGGGCAGAAGAGAAAGGTAATCGTGAGCCGATTCGGGTTACCCTCCTCCCGGGTGATCCATGTATATATAAGCTGCGCCGGCCGGCTAGTTCACACGTTGAGATCCACCTGAGCTTTCATCCAGGGAAAGAGGCTTGCTGTACGTGCGTGTGCTAGTGCGTGTGAACAAGAACATCGCCGGCGAAGCGGCAACAATGGTGGCGGCCTCCCCCGAGCACCTCCTCGGCGTCCTCTATGGCTTCTCCAGCGGCGGCGCGGAGCTCCTCAAGGCACGGAGGGTCGACGCTGGCGCCCGCCCTGCTGTCGAAGCCGCGCACAAGTTCCTTGAAGACCGCGAAAGTCAGCTTAAGGGCTACGAGCCCGTGGAATCGCGCGGTGGCCTCGTCGCCCTCCGCCGCCCATCGCCGCCCGGCCTCTCCCCGCCGCAGCCGTCCGATCTTGTCGTGTGCAACCCCCTCACCGGGCAGCACGTGTCCCTGCCACGCCCGTCCACCTGGGACGAATCTTTCGTGCTCCTCCCCGACGGCGGCGGCGACTTCCGCTTGCACGTCGTGAACCTCGAGTTGGCGGACGCCGGGATGCTTCAGCTTCAGACCTTCACGTCATCGTCGGTGGAGCCGTCCAAGAGTGCGTGGGGCGCCGTCGTGGCAACCTACGCGCACCTGCCCTTGGGCGCTCCCAGCAGGTTCCTTCGCCCATCGGCGCTCGTCCTCGACGGCGTCGCGTACTGGCTCTGCAAGTCCGAGTCGGAGTGCCTCGGCTACCACGTCCTCGCGCTCCCCCTCGACGGACAGCAGCAGCCGGCGCCGATCAAGCTCGCGGACAAAGTTCTACAGAGACCAGAACATGACAAGGCGCGCGGGTTCAACGCCGACGACCTCCTCCTAACATCGACGATGGTGAACGGGAGGCGGCGGCTGGCCCTGGCCGTGGTCAAAAATTTCACAATATCTCTGTGGACACTGGAGGACGACCAGGCGAAGCCAGCGAGGTGGACGCGGCACAAGTTCTTCGACATGTGGAGGATCATGGTGGATCGCGGATGCCCGGCGCCATGGCGGGAGGAGGGAGACAAGCTGGAGCTGGAGTGCTTCTCGGAGGCGAGCGGCAGCCTGCTCTTCCACTTCTACCTTCGCATGCTGTACAAGCTCGATCTCAAGACCGGCGAGGTGGAGACCGGCGAGGTGGAGCTGTTCGGGGTCTACTGCAAGCGGGGATCGAGCAACATGTGCGAGTATGAGATTAGTTAGAATATATACTCCGTATTAGTTTAACTCCACAAGATTAGGAGATTTGTTCAACTCAAAAGATTTTTCGGGTATTCGTGCTAGGATCCTAGTTCTTTGGAAAAAAAAAGAGCTAGGATCCTAACTCCTTTGCCACGGGACATGTTGTTTTGTTACTGTACGGATCTTAGAATTTTATGATTTTCTCTTTACGATTTCAAACTTAGACTTTACTAATCAGCAACAAATTGTGTTATTAGCTTTATGTGAGTCACACTTGTGGTAAACTTCTCTATCTATTTTCTTCTCACGATCCTTCCGACCGAAAAACAAATGAACCCTTAAAATTATAAAACTGAAGTTGTTAAAGTTAAGAGAAACTAAAGAAACTCCGCATGACTCGTGTCATCCCCGCATGGGTAACTCGCGGCGTTAGTGTTCCACGCAGCCACCTCATTGCACATCGTCCTCCTCGCCACCGCTGCGGCCACGGCGAGGCCTCGCCGCTGCCTCTTCCTCCTACCAATCTACCATAGTCACACACCCCTTCCAACGCTCATCTATTTTCTTCCCATGCTCCTTCCCGCCATAAAATAAATTCAACCCTTAAAATTATAAAATGGGAGCATTTGAAGCTAAGAAACTCACAACTTTGAATTTACTTATTACCAACATAAAAACTTGGTATACCAACTAAGGAATATAAGAGCATCTACAGCCGGACCTCTCAAACCCGCCTCATACGTCCGGACGGGCCACCCGGTCACTGACCGGTCACGTTTTTCCACCCAGACGGACGCCTCAAACGGGTCTCAAATGCCCGGGCTGACCGGCAACCCCCATATCCAGCCCAAATATGGGATGGGTATGGGGCGCCCGGGCGCGCCCGCCACGTCGGACCCGGCCCACCCGACCCCACATAAAATCCTCTCCATCCGCTCGCCAGACCAAACCCTAGACACTTCACTCTCCTTTCCTCGACTCCCCTCCACCACCCAAGCTCGTTTCCAGCTCCTTCAGTCGTCTCCGTCATGGCGGGCAGCGGATCCGAGTCCTTCACCTCCAGATCAGTCGACCCCGAGCTCATCTCGCGCAACCCCGAGGAGGAGATGGTCGTCCGGCTTGCGCTCTGCCGTGCCCGGGAGGAGGCCCGTGGATGGCTGCGCTCGGACTCCGTCTGTCGGAAATCCATTGTGTCCGCCCAAATGAGGCATGGATCCGGCGCTAGGCCGGCCATAGCTGCCTCGCCGGAGGCCGTGCGGTCTGTCTGGCGTCCGAACGCGCTGACGGACGCGCAACCCCTTCGGTGTCGCGCCGATATTGAAGACGCACCATCGTCCCACGAGGCCATGGCACGGCATGCACACCGTGCAGGGCACCGGAACCGGGAGGCGGCGACAGCCCTTGCGGCTGCGGACGTCGGCGAGGCGGAGTCGCATTCTCCGGCTCCCCGTATGGCGGATCAGTCCGGACGCCGCAACCGCGTCGTGGTGGACTTCGGTGGCTCGTCCTCGGACGGATCCATCATCAATCTGACATCCACCAGCACCATTCGGGTTTCGGTCTCCGACAAGGAAGAATAGGGCATGGGAGACGGCGGGGCCTTGAGTCCGAGCCAGCTCGTGTCCCATGCCCTACCATACCTTGTCGGTTTCGCTGCCGGCCACCGGACATGGCCAGGGCGGAGCCGGGCGAGCGGGGAGCGGAACCGGACGAGCTCCACGTAGATTAGGTTTCACGTTGTATGTAATAATATGGATTTGAGGTATCCGAATGTGGAATGCGTTTTTGAGGGATGATCGTTCACTGTCCGCGGACGCGCTCGCGGGCGTTTGAAAGGTCGAATTTGTCAAGTCGGGCTGTAGATGCTCTAAATAACTTAAATGCTAAAAGAAAGATTTAATTCCTTCTGGCGATATCGGAGTCAAGAACACGTGCGTCTAGCATCCATCAAATGAGAACGTATCTGGTGAAACGAGCGAACTCGTGCACCAGATGCTCCAAGCGATTCTGCGCCAGTGGATGAAAAATTGATGGATGGGATGTTATCATCACGTAGCCACCGGCACATTTTACATAATGAGCCTTGTAAAACCATTTAACTGCGCGCAGAGTTCCTCTGAAATCCGTCTCCTTCGTTTCCTCTGTTCCTTTTCTGTACCTGTACCACTGAACCAGGGCCTGCGGCTAAGCTAGGGTTCGTAGAAAAATTGGGCGACTCGCGTCTGTCCCTCTATCTCCCTCTCCTCTTGCTCGAGAACTCCCTGTCTCTCTCCTGTCCCTCTCCCTCTCCCTCTCCGGCCGCCGGCGTTGAAACAACAACGCCCAGGATCCAAATCATGAGGTCCAGAAGGCAGCGGTTGCGCGCTGTGATTGCATCTTTGTAGCGACGCAGGTCTGTAGCTCTGTGGATCAATAACACAGCTGCATAGGAGTCGGCTATCCGCCTTTACAGCTCGAGGATCTGAGGTATGTGCGCCCTATTTGGTTCTTATCTTTCCCTAATAATAAAGCACAGATTGGGTATCCGGTTCACCGTTTTTACAAAAAGATCTCTGTCGTTTTTCGTAATTAACCCGCGCTACAGTACTTACGTGCTAAACAGAGGAAAAACGTTTCATGTGTTTGGGCTTGGGACTCGCTTGGCCTTCAAAGGGGGAAAATAGCACGGCAGTCTGTCCTCTCCTCTGCATATGCACAACAGCACGAGGTCTTCTTCCTCGGACGGCACGGCACCGCCGCCATGAATCCCGCCGCCCCGCGCGGCCGGTCTACCTCTCCAGCTACCCTCCAACAGCGCGGTTGTTGCCCTGTTCTTCCCTTCCTCACCCGCCCGAACTCCTCACCCCTAGCCTGCTTCGCCTCAAGGCGGATGTCTCCGATTTTGATAGGATTCCATGGCATGTTCACGCCGCCACGTGCCATCGGTCTTCCTCTCCAGCTACCCTCCAGCAGTGTCGTCGTTGCCCTGTTCTTCCCCTCCTCACCCGCCCCAACTCCTCACCCTCAGCCTCCTCCGCCTCGACGGACGTCTCCGATTTGGAGCTCAAGTACTGCCTCCCCGGCACCTCCATCCCCATATACGTCCTCCCATGAGGTGTGTATAAATTTAAGATCTGGAATTAAAGGATTCTAAGGTTGAATAGAAGGAGGAAAAGAAAGAATGGCTAGCAATTTGTTCGGGGATTTCATTTTTTTGTGCCAACCTCTGAGATCCCCTTCTTTGCCATGGATTTGGATGCTTGCAGATTTGGATTGGGGTGCAACAGAGATGAGGAAGGACAAAGCACGAACAACTCAAGTGAGAGTGAACGGATATGAACACCACAACCCTCTCAGGTGGGATTTCCATATTCTATGCTCATATTCAAAGTACCATCTAATGTTTGGCCAAAGGCTCCATATATAGTTTGATCTTTGATTTCTAGATCGCTAACCACATGCCATTTGATTTCAGAGTATCTATTATTTTTTCCTGTTCAGATCTTTGAGAGGTAGTTTGGTTTGCCGTGGTTATTCAGCAGTACTTCTTGCTGCTATAAAGAAAGTAGAAACATGGTTGATAAATAATCAGATTGTTCTACCGATTTTTAATTTCACAATCCATTACAACTGCACATTCATATTGTTGCTGCTGAAAAAAGTTTTCTTATAACTGAACTTAATTGTTTTACTGATTGCGATGTACAGGGGCCGTGCAAAGCAAGCACTGTGGCAAGTGAAAAAGGAAAACAATGCAGGCATGTATGTCTGCGTATTCAACGGGTTTTGCTATAAATGTATCTTCCTTTTTTCCTTTTGCATCCATTGAGCTAATTTTTGAGTCGTTTAGTGGCGTCGTGAAGTTCTAACACGGCTATACGCCAAGTTCTACTACTGCTGTACGTTGTGCACGAGGTGCTGCCGTCTTCTACCTTCGAAATAAGCTACTGTTGCTTCGGATTTGTGTGAACATGAAAATGCGAAGGCAAAATGGATAGAGAAAGTGTGTGTATGCTAAGGTGAGAAGATAAGGTATATGATTTTGTTTTGGATAGATTTAACATGTGGTGGAGAGACATGCACTGCTTGATCACAAACCACCAACCGGCTTATATATTGTTCAAGTTATTATCACATACTCCCTCCGTCCCAAAATAAGTGTCTCAACTTTCTACTAACTTTAGTACAAAGTTGTACTAAGGTCAAAACACTTATTTTGGGACGGAGGGAGTACATAATTACAAAAAGTAAGTTCCATTAAAAGCGATGCCAACTGGTACGTACCATTTTTTATTTTAATTTTCTTGAATTGTTAAGTTGAAAATGGATGCTTGCATTTTCATTTGGGAAAAAGAGAGGAGAAAGTGATGGATTGGAGCTTTCACGGAACATTATTACTGTCTAGAAAATTCATGGCAACAGGGCCAATGGTTGAACATATAAATCTTTTTGAAGTAAATTCTTTTGTAACTCTCAGTCTCAGTGCTACCTTGTTGATTTATACTTAGAGGACCAGAGGGCAAAATCCAAAGCAAAGCCCTATACATGTCGGCGCATCCGGCGCATGGCTGTGATTTGAGCAATTTTGGGCCATTAAGCATCATCTTCATGCAGCCCCTGCCCAAAAGGAGCAACTGCATTTTGTCTATAATGCATGTTTGACTGAAATTCCTGTTTCTATTTTTTGCAGAGCGCTCACAAATTAAGCAATCTATGAAATGGCTACAAGGGACCGGATATCCTACTTGGTATGTGGTTTTAGAAGCGACCTAGGTTCCAGCTTGCTGTGAATTTTATGATTTATCACTGCTATACTGTTAACTACTTAACGCGATACTGAAACATTGGAGCCATAGTATTTGCAGTGGAATTCCAAACAGGCTTCATCAATTCAGTAAAGGCCTATGTAGAAACATCTATGACTTCACTAGAGATTGGATTTGCACTTGAGGAGCAGCTCGAGCAGCTTTGCGCACATGCCTAGACCTACTGTCCTGTCGGTGTTGTTGATATGTGTGTTGTTCTGTATCATTCTTTACCTCTAGCATGTGATGTAATCCATTTTCAAACATTTTCTAATAGATGTTCATTGAGCTTATTTTCATGTAAAAGCGCATGTACATTCTTAGCAAAAACATGAAAGTGTGTGTGTGCCCGACCTTCTCCCAGTCCAACCTTGACCAGGAAGCACGTCAAACAAAAACGCCAATCTTTACACCAGCATCAAGCCCCTAGAAAGTCTATCACCTGTATCTTTACGTATCACTGTGACGGAGCCAGAAGACAGTTTTTTTTATCAGTTTAGGTGTTAACTCCTTGTGACAGGTATATATGAGTACCATTCTTGTGTAGATTAGCAAACATTTAGCTTGAGGTATGACTGGTACCCAATTACTCTTGGTCTCACTATTTTATCTTTTTTGCTGGACATTTTACATCTCTTTTCAATACTAAGTCTTCTATTTTCTATTATTTTTTCATCCTGTTCTGATGTCAGCTGAAACAAGAACACAAGGCACATCATGTTGCTTCTAACCTCACGCAATTAAGGGAATTTCTTTCTTTCTTTAAACATCACCAGATTTTCTCTCTTTGTTTCAAGAATACGGTCCTTGGTACTTTTGATAATGTTAAATGTTGTTTTGCTACTTGCAAAGTTTGTTGAAGTGGTGAATTGCTTTTCAGGTTTCTAAGCATTTTTCTTTTGTACCCGTTGCAACGCACGGGCCTTTGTGCTAGTATATTATTAATGTGCAGTCATATTGGTTCTTCCGATTCCTCACTTCCCCCAGTTCATTTGAAACAAGTGCATAGTAGTATTATATAGCACCGAATTTATGTGTGAGATTTAGACGTAATGGTAAAATTTTATCACTATTTGCAATTGCTAGAGTGGAAAAAAGATTAGGGGGTTTGCTCTGTGTGCACTGAACATCACAAGAACAATTAGGGATGTGCTTTGCATACAGTTATCATGTACCTTTTGCTAACTTCAGAGTAAAATTGTACATGAACCACTCCACATGCGTGTGAAAAAAGGATTACTGTGACCCTGCGTACACGGCAAGGTTTTAATGATTACTAGTTGTTCCTGTGATGTTCTTGTACCTGAAATAGTAATGTTCTATATGTTCTCACCATCTGCATTTCTGATATTAAATGAAAAGGGCCTTACATGGTCCAGTACTCTAGTTGAACTTCGTCTCGCTTCCACATCCAAAAGGTTCCAGATAACTAGATGCGTCAGTTTCACTAATGTGATGTTGGAATAATTAGTTGAAGTCATTTTGTGTAAATTTAGTAGAAGAACTATATGCGGTGTGTAATGGATGGGGCCATTGCTCAGTTGGTCCTAGTACAATTCAGTGTCGCTACGGTCTTATGGTATTGATCGTGGTATTTTTAGGAGATGAAGTTTTGGACTTGTGGTCTTTCTAGGAGCTCACGTGTGCAACTGTCGTCCCGGAGCATGCATATGCCCTCCCAAATATTGATGGGGCTTTCTGTTGGTTTGCTGAATTTCCATGTGTTGTATATCCAGTTCTATATGACTATACTATGTATAAAATTCTGAATGAGAATTACTGTTAGATCCAGGAATTTGCTAGCAGTAAACCATGTGGGCACTTATGTTGTACCATTTGCCTTGTTTAGAAAGGGAATTGGTAAGCCTAGCTTCACATTGATTTGAGTATATTTTTTGCATATATATTACCGTCAATTGTAGCTAACTTGGCATATTAATCCCTAGGTTTATTCTTGCAGGAGGCTCTGTGGTCATTTTGACATGCATTATGTATTCCATCAATCTTGAAGTCGTCAAGATGACTTTCTGTTCATGCTAGTCGGACTGATGATTGATTTGTACTCTATCGCCGGAAATGCTCTCCTCGTGAAGTATATCTACTAGTCTTTGCTGCTAAGTTGATTTTTTTCGATTCCTTTTGTGTAAACCTGGCGCACAAAGGAAACAAATCTGTGCAAGTCTATAGGTGCTTCTACTTCTGTTGCCATTTATGCATTTGGATGCTTCCAGTAAAAACGGTCACTCATGTGTTTAAGAAGTTAGTTCGCGATTCCAAATGTGTGGAACGATTTTATGTTTTATCATGGTTCAAGTGGATTTGTGTAACAATTTTATGGTGTTAAACTTGCGAGACTTACCAGCAAAAAAAAACGCGAGACTGTTGAACCAGGTTAGTGTTTGTGAAGCTCCAGAAATTATTTCCTGCTGCAGGAAAAACTGAGGAGCCGGGTAATCATGAGTATATTCTTAGCTCTTTTTTTCACTAAGGCCCACGGAACAAATGTGTAATTCGCGATCTGAATAAAGAAAGCAACTCGGCTTGTTTGGAATTTGCGGTGGCGTTGAATCTGAGCCTGCAACGGCAGCGGCAGCGGTGCCAAACCAGGAGTGTGCGTCGGTCCTGCGAAGCCATAGTCAGCACCGTCGTGGAGAGGGATAGATTGTGGAGATAGGGGGAAAAGGGAATGCAGCCATCGGGGTGGGAGTTCTGCTGAAGAGAGCTCGTCCGTGATAGATCGCCTGGCACAGAGAGGGGTACAGAACGGGGCAGAAAGGGAAGAAGTGGAATTTCGGAAGGACTTTTGCGCCATTCAATGACTTGACAAGGTCCATTGTGTAAAATATACCCGCAGCCAGCTTGTGATAACATCCAGTCCACCTATTCCCCATCGAGTGGCCCAGAATCGCTCGGTGTACTGGTTGCACGAGTTGGCTCGTTGCACAGGATACTTCCTCTCCATCAAATGCCGTCGGGACACACGAAGCAGGATGTACATTGCATGCGGAAGGTCATGAAGCAGGGCCTACTCCATACATACGGAGATCGCTTTTCTTTCCTCCGCTCAAAGAAAGAAAAGGCGACCTTGTCGCCAGGAGTTTCCCACGCCGCCGCCCTCCGGCGGCTGCCTCGATCGTCGGTGGTGAGGGGCATCATCGGATCCATGCGTGTGGACCGGTTTTCACTTTAGTAGTTTAGATTTTTAGGTTGTTCATCGTCTTTGCTTCGGCGGCGGCGATGGCGGCGCTGAATAAAGTTTCTTCAGATCCTACTCCGACGAGGCGATATGTCCTATGGTTGGGGATGGATTTAAAAATCAGTCTGTTCAAGTAAGGATGGCGTGGCGGCGGCGACATCCTCATGGTGGACCTGTGTCTTCGGGCTCCGCCGTTGCGACGGCGTTTGCTCCAGCGTCGGCGCAGAGCTTGGGAGGTAGTCCAGGAGCGGATGCAGATTGTGGTCTGCATCGGCGGCATCTGGAAGATGGTGGATCGTGTGCTGGGTTCGTGGTTCGTGGATGGCAGGTGTGGTTTTCTCCTTCGGCATCTTAGTCGTGTGGGGTGCCAGATCTAGAGTTCGATGGCATGTCCGGAGTGTTGCCCCGGTCTGATTCGTTCAACGGTAATGGTTTCGTTTTTGGTGAGCTACCTTGGAGGTCTGCAAAGCTGCATATCAGCGATGGAGCCGCTTCGAGCTCGGGTGTGAAGGTGATTCGTCATTTTTTTTCTTTGGTGGCTGCTATGGTGGTTCCAGAGGCAGGTGACGAGCATTGGTGTCAAGTTCAGAGGTTTCTTCGGTCTTGATTGTAATTTTACTTCTTGGTTGTTGTTCCTTTGTGCAAAGGCTAGCGATTTGCTGTCTTTTTAGTTTTGCCAGGTCGGTTTGTACGTGTCTTGTACTATGATCTTTATGGTATAATGAGACACGTATTATCATGAAAAAAAAGATAATCCATACATACGGCTTACTCATGGGCAGGCAAAGGGCGTATATACGGTTTTGTTCAGTGTTGTCAGGTTGTTCCTATGCGTTGAACTACAGCATGTTATCCCAACGGGTTTGTTCGGTGCTGTCAGGTGGTTCCTATGCGTTGAATTACAACATGTTATCGTTTTCTTCTTCTTTTTTTGCAACAGAAATTTCCAATTTATTCATCAATCATGGCAGTACAAAGAATACAAGAGGTAATAAAAATTACAACTAGGTCTATGAACCACCTAGCGATGAGTACAAGCACTGGAGCGAGCCGAAGGTGCGTCGCCATCATTGCCCCTCCATCATCGGAGTCGGTCAAACCTTGTTGTAGTAGACAGTCGGGAAGTCGTCGTGCTAAGGCCCCAAAGAACCAACACACCAGAGCAGCAACCATCGCCGATGAAGAGAGTTGTAGATTGGAAAGATCAAACCTAGAACCACACGAACGAAGACGAACAAAAACTGGATCCAAATAGATCCACCGAAGACCAGCACTGCCGGAATCCCTATGAGCTCCAACGAAGACACACCTCCACACATCCTTTGACAACGCTATTCACACCATCAGGACGGGGATAGGATGCGATAGACATTATTGCTACCGAAGGACATCGCCGCCGCAACACAGCCCCAACCAAGACGTTCAACCTAGCAAAAACGAGAACGGGGTCCCTCCCGCCGGCGGGGGCCGAGATCCTCCGCACCTCCATAGGCCAAAGGCCATCGTGAAGGAAATATGCCCTAGAGGCAATAATAAAGTTATTATTTATTTTCTTATATCATGATAAATGTTTATTATTCATGCTAGAATTGTATTAACCGGAAATATGATACATGTGTGAATACATAGACAAACTTAATGTCACTAGTATGCCTCTACTTGACTAGCTCATTAATCAAAGATGGTTAAGTTTCCTAACCATAGACATGAAGTTGTCATTTGATTAATGAGATCACATCATTAGTAGAATGATGTGATTGACATGACCCATTCCGTTAGCGTAGCACTTGATCGTTTAGTATGTTGCTATTGCTTTCTTCATGACTTATACATGTTTCTACAACTATGAGATTATGCAACTCCCGTTTACCAGAGGAACACTTTGTGTGCTACCAAACGTCACAAGGTAACTGGGTGATTATAAAGGAGCTCTACAGGTGTCTTCAAAGGTACATGTTGAGTTGGCGTATTTCGAGATTAGGTTTTGTCACTCCGATTGTCAGAGAGGTATCTCTGGGCCCTCTCGGTAATGCACATCACTATAAGCCTTGCAAGCAATGTAGCTAATGAGTTAGTTATGGAATGATGCATTACGTAACGAGTAAAGAGACTTGCCGATAAAGAGATTGAACTAGGTATTGGGATACCGACGATCGAGTCTCGGGCAAGTAACATACCGATGACAAAGGGAACTACGTATGTTGTTATGAGGTTTGACCGATAAAGATCTTCGTAGAATATGTAGGAGCCAATATGAGCATCCAGGTTCCGCTATTGGTTATTGACTGGTAACGTGTGTCGGTCATGTCTACATAGTTCTCGAACCCGTAGGGTCCACACGCTTAAGGTTTTGATGACAGTTATATTATGAGTTTATGAGTTTTGATGTACCGAAGGTTGTGCGGAGTCCCGAATGTGATTACGGACATGACGAGGAGTCTCGAAATGGTCGAGACATGAAGATTGATATATTGGAAGCCTATATTCGGATATCGAAAATATTCCGCGTGAAATCGGGATTTTACCGGAGTACCGGGAGGTTACCGGAACACCCCGGGGGCTTAATGGGCCTACATGGGCCTTAGTGGAAATAGAGGGCAGCAAGGGGAGTGTGGGGCGCGTGCCCCCAAGGCCCAAACCGAATTGGTTTAGGGCAAGGGGGGCCGGCCCCCCTCTTTCCTTCTCCTCCTCTCTCTTTCCTTCCCCCTCCTAGTCCAACAAGGAAGGAGGGAGTCCTACTCCCGGTGGGAGTAGGACTCCCCATGGCGCGCCCCTCCTAGGCCGGCCACCCCCTCCCCCTTGCTCCTTTATATACGGGGGCAGGGGGTGATAATCCCCAAGTGAAAGGAATCATCGTAGCACTTTCCAAAGGTGGAAGTGATAAGTATGGAGTGTCGAACCCACAAGGAGCTAAAGGTAAGATCAATATTCTCTCAAGCCCTATCTGCCACCGATACGACTCTACGTGCACCGAACGTTTACTTCCAACTAGAAACAAGAAATAAAACTACGTTGTGGGTATGAAGAGGATAACTTTGCATGATATCGGAGAGCTAAAACATAAAAGTAGGTGATGTTATCATAAAGTTAGAATATATTACTAAATAATATAAATAGCGAGTGTGGAATAATGATGGATCGGTGTGCGGAATTATCCTAGGCAATTGTTAACAAGACCGGTAATCACTATTGCAGTTTCATATGAGGGAGAGGCATAAGCTAACATACTTTCTCTACTTGGATCATATGCACTTATGATTGGAACTCTAGCAAGCATCCGCAACTACTAAAGATCATTAAGGTAAAACCCAACCATAGCATTAAAGCATCAAGTCCTCTTTATTCCCATAAGCAACAATCCCTCTTACTTGGGTTTGTGTTTCAGTCACTCACCAACCCACTATAAGCGAATCATGAACGTATTGCAACACCCTACAGCGGGAATCCCTCACGCTTGCGCGACACGGAGGGCACCATAGGACAGCACCAAAGTAAAACATACAACTCATACCAATCTAGATCATCAATCAACCCAAGGACAAAAGATATCTACTCAAAACATCATAGGATGGCAACACATCATTGGATCATAATATGTTTCATAAAGCACCATGTTCAAGTAGGGGATTACAGCGGTGTGCGGGAGAGTGGACCGCGTAAAAGAGATGAGGATGGTGATGATGATGGTGATGTTGATGAAGACGATCACCGTGGCGATGATTCCTCCCTCGATGGCACTCCGGTGCCACCAAGAGAGAGGAGGAGAGGTTCTCCCCCTTGTGCTTCCTCCTCCATGGCCTCCACCCTCTGGTCCTTGGCCTTCATGGTGATGAAGACCCCTCCGGGATACTCCTCCATGGCCACCGGTGATGATGGCCCCCTCCAGCAGGGTGCCAGAGAGGGCCTAGATTGATTTCTCGTGGCTATAGAGGCTTGCGGCGGCGGAACTCCCGATCTAGGTTAATTTTCCGAGGTTTTTGTATTTATAGGAATTTTTGGCGTCGGTCTCACATCAAGGAGGTGCCTGAGCTGTCCACGAGGTAGGCCCACACGCCCTAGGGGGGTGGGCGCGCCCCCCACCCTTGTGGGTAGCTCGGGACTCTTCTGGCCCAACTCCGATACTTTTTGGTCTTCTTTTGGTCCATAAAAAACCATAAAAAATTGGCCCGTCAATTGGACTCCGTTTGGTATTCCTTCTTTGCAAAACTCAAAAACAAGGAGAAAACATAAACTGGCACTGGGCTCTAGGTTAATAGGTTAGTCCCCCAAAAATCATATAAAATATCATATAAATGCATATAAAACATCCTAGAAGGATAGTATAATAGCATGAATACTTCATAAATTATAGATACATTGGAGACGTATCAGGGGGCACCTCTAGACACAATAATTGATCTGTTGATCTCTTAGCCGTGTGCGGTGCCCCCCTCCACCATAGTCCTCCTCGATAATATTGTAGTGGTGCTTAGGCGAAGCCCTGCGACAGTAGAACATCAAGATCGTCACCACGCCGTCGTGCTGACGGAACTCTCCCTCGACACTCGGCTGGATTGGAGTTCGGTGGACGTCATCGAGCTGAACGTGTGCTAGAACTCGGAGGTGCCGTAGTTTCGGTGCTTAATAGATCGGGCCGTGAAGACGTACGACTACATAAACCACGTTGTTCTAACGCTTCCGCTTTCGGTCTACGAGGGTACGTGGACAATGAAGGAAATATGCCCTAGAGGCAATAATAAAGTTATTATTTATTTCCTTATTTCATGATGAATGTTTATTATTCATGCTAGAATTGTATTAACTGGAAACATAATACATGTGTGAATACATAGACAAACATAGTGTCACTAGTATGCCTCTACTTTACTAGCTCGTTGATCAAAAATGGTTGTGTTTCCTAGCCATAGACATGAGTTGTCATTTGATTAACGGTATCACATCATTAGGAGAATGATGTGATTGACTTGACCCATTCCGTTAGCTTAGCACTTGATCGTTTAGTATGTTGCAATTGCTTTCTTCATGACTTATACATGTTCCTATGACAATGAGATTATGCAACTCCCGTTTACCGGAGGAACACTTTGTGTGCTACCAAACGTCACAACGTAACTGGGTGATTATAAAGGAGCTCTACATGTGTCTCCGAAGGTACATGTTGAGTTGGCGTATTTCGAGATTAGGATTTGTCACTCCGATTGTCGGAGAGGTATCTTTGGGCCCTCTCAGTAATGCACATCACTATAAGCCTTGCAAGCAATGTGACTAATTATTAGTTGCGGGATGATGCATTACATAACGAGTAAAGAGACTTGCCGGTAACGAGATTGAACTAGGTATTGAGATACCGACGATCGAATCTCGGGCAAGTAACATACCGATGACAAAGGGAACAACGTATGTTGTTACGCGGTTTGACCGATAAAGATCTTCGTAGAATATGTAGGAGCCAATATGAGCATCCAGGTTCCGCTATTGGTTATTGACCGGAGACGTGTCTCGGTCATGTCTACATAGTTCTCGAACCCGTAGGGTCCGCACGCTTAAAGTTTGATGACGATCGGTATTATGAGTTTATGTGTTTTGATGTACCGAAGGTAGTTCGGAGTCCCGGATGAGATCGGAGACATGACAAGGAGTCTCGAAATGGTCGAGACGTAAAGATCGATATATTGGACGACTATATTCGGACTTCGGAAAGATTCCGAGTGATTCGGATATTTTTCGGAGTACCGGAGAGTTACGGGAATTCGCCGGAGAGTATATGGGCCTTATTGGGCCATACGGGAAAGAGAGAGGGGCTGCCTAGGGCAGGCCACGCGCCCCCCCCCCCCCAAGGCCTAGTCCGAATTGGACTAGGGGGAGGGGCTGCGCCCCCTCCTTCCTTCCCTTCTCTCTTCCCCTTCCTTCTCTCCTACTCCTACTAGGAAAGGAGGAGTCCTACTCCCGGTGGGAGTAGGACTCCCCCCTTGGCGCGCCCTCCTCCTTAGCCGGCCGCCTCCCCCTAGCTCCTTTATATACGGGGGTAGGGGGCACCCAGAGACACAACAATTGATCCCTTGGATCTCTTAGCCGTGAGCGGTGCCCCCCTCCACCATAATCCACCTCGATAATATCATAGCGGTGCTTAGGCGAAGCCCTGCGTTGGTAGAAAATCATCATCGTCACCACGCCGTTGTGCTGGCGGAACTCTCCCTCAAAGCTCGGCTGGATCGGAGTTCGAGGGACGTTATTGAGCTGAACGTGTGCTGAATTTGGAGGTGTTGTACGTTCGGTACTTGATCGGTCGGATCGTGAAGACGTACGACTACATCAACCGCGTTGTGCTAACGCTTCCGCTTTCGGTCTATGAGGGTACGTGGACATACTCTCCCCTCTCGTTGCTATGCATCATCATGATCTTGCGTGTGCGTTGGAAATTTTTTGAAATTACTACGTTCCCCAACAGTGGTATCAGAGTCAGGTTTTATGCGTAGATGTTATATGCACGAGTAGAACACAAGTGAGTTGTGGGCGATACAAGTCATACTGCTTACCAGCATGTCATACTTTGGTTCGGCGGTATTGTTGGATGAAGCGGCCCGGGCTGACATTATGCGTACGCTTACGCGAGACTGGTTCTACCGACGTGCTTTGCACACATGTGGCTGGCGGGTGTCAGTTTCTCCAACTTTAGTTGAACCAAGTGTGGCTACACCCGGTCCTTGCGAAGGTTAAAACAACACAAACTTGACAAACTATCATTGTGGTTTTGATGCGTAGGTAAGAACGGTTCTGGCTCAGCCCGTAGCAGCCACGTAAAATTTGTAACAACAAAGTAGAGGACGTCTAACTTGTTTTTGCAGGGCATGTTGTGATGTGATATGGTCAAGACGTGATGAGATATAAGTTGTTGTATGAAATGATCATGTTTTGTTGAAGTTATCGGCAACTGGCAGAAGCCTTATGGTTGTCTCTTTATTGCATAAGATGCAAGCGCCAAATAATTGCTTTACTTTATCGCTTTGCGATAGCAATAGTTGCAAGAGCAATAGTTGGCGAGACGACCATGTGACGACACATTGATATAGATCTAAATGATGGAGATCATGGTGTTGTGCCGGTGATGATAGAGATCATGACAGTACTTTGGAGATGTAGATCAAAGGCGCAAGATGATCATGGCCATATCATGTCACGTATTTTGATTGCATATGATGTTTATCTTTTATACATCTTATTTTGCTTAGTTCGACGGTAGCTTTATAAGATGATCCCTTACTAAAATTTCAAGGTATAAGTGTTCTCCCTGAGTATGCACCGTTGCGAAAGTTCTTCGTGCTGAGACACCACGTGATGATCGGGTGTGATAGGCTCTACGTTCAAATACAACGGGTGCAAAACAGTTGAACACGCGGAATACTCAGGTTAAACTTGACGAGCCTAGCATATACAGGTGTGGCCTCGGAACACTGGAGACCGAAAGGTCGAGCGTGAATCATATAGTAGATATGATCAACATAGTGATGTTCACCATTGGAAACTACTCCATCTCACGTGATGATCAGACATGGTTTAGTTGATTTGGATCACGTGATCACTTAGATGATTAGAGGGATGTCTATCTAAGTGAGAGTTCTTAAGTAATATGATTAATTGAACTTTAGTTTATCATGAACTTAGTCCTGATAGTATTCTGCAAATTATGTTGTAGATCAATAGCTTGCGTTGTTGTTTCCCTATGTTTTATATATGTTCCTAGAGAAAAACTATGTTGAAAGATGTTAGTAGCAATGATGCGGATTGGATCCGTGATCTGAGGATTATCCTCATTGCTGCACAGAAGAATTATGTCCTTGATGCACCGCTAGGTGACAGACCTATTGCAGGAGCAGATGCAGACATTATGAACGTTTGGCTAGCTCAATATGATGACTACTTGATAGTTTAGTGCACCATGCTTAACAGCTTAGAATCGGGACTTCAAAGACGTTTTGAACGTCATGGACCATATGAGATGTTCCAGAAGTTGAAGTTAATATTTCAAGCAAATACCCGAGTTGAGAGATAAGAAGTCTCCAACAAGTTCTATAGCTAAAAGATGGATGAGAATTGATCAACTAGTGAGCATGTGCTCAGATTGTCTGGGTACTACAATCGCTTGAATCAAGTGGGAGTTAAATCTTCCATATAAGATAGTGATTGACAAAGTTCTCTAGTCACCATCACCAAGTTACTAGAACTTCGTGATGAACTATAGTATGCAAGGGATGACGAAAAACAATTCCTGAGCTCTTTGTGATGTTGAAATCGACGAAGGTAGAAATCAAGAAAGAGCATCAAGTGTTGATGATTGACAAGACCACTAGTTTCAAGAAAAGGGCAAAGGGAAAGAAAGGGAACTTCAAGTAGAATGAGAAGCAAGTTGTCACTCCAGCGAAGAAGCTCAAAGCTGGACCAAAGCCTGAAACTGAGTGCTTACACTGCAAAGGAAATGGTCACTGGAAGCGGAAATGCCCTGAATATTTGGTGGATAAGAAGGATGGCAAAGTGAACAAGGGTATATTTGATATACAGGTTATTGATGTGTGCCTTACTAGTGTTTATAGTAGCCCCTGAGTATTTGATACTTGTTCAGTTGCTAAGATTAGTAACTTGAAACAGGAGTTACAGAATAAATAGAGACTAGTTGAAGGGGAAGTGACGATGAGTGTTGGAAGTAGTTCCAAGATTGATATGATCATCATCACACACTCTCTATACTTTCGGGATTAGTGTTAAACCTAAATAAATGTTATTTGGCATTTGCGTTGAGCATGAATATGATTTGATCATGTTTATTGCAATACAGTTATTCATTTAAAGTCAAAGAATAATTGTTGTTCTGTTTACATGAATAAAACCTTCAATGGTCATACACCCAATGAAAATAGTTTGTTGGATCTCGATCGTAATGATACACATATTCATAATATTGATGCCAAAAGATGCAAAGTTAATAATGATAGTGCAACTTATTTGTGGCACTGCCGTTTGGGTCATATCGGTGTAAAGCGAATGAAGAAACTCCATAAAGATGGATTTTCGGAATCACTTGGTTATGAATCATTTGATGGTTGCGAACCGTGCCTTCTGGGCAAGATGACTAAAACTCTATTCTCTGGAACAATGGAACGAGCTACTGACTTGTTGGAAATAATACATACCAATATATGCGGTCCAATGAGTGTTGATGCTCGTGGCGGGTATCGTTATTTTCTGATCTTCACAAATAATTTGAGCAGGTATGAGTATATCTACTTAATGAAGCACAAGTCTGAAACATTTGAAAAGTTCAAAGAATTTCAGAATGTAGTGGAGAATCACGTAACAAGAAAATAAAGTTTCTGCGATTTGATCGCGGAGACGAATATTTGAGTTACGAGTTTGGTCTTCAATTAAAACAATGTGGAATAGTTTCACAAGCTCACGCCACCTGGAACACCACAGCGTTATGGTGTGTCCGAACGTCATAACTGCACTTTATTGGATATAGTGCGATCTATGATGAATCTTACCGATTTACCATTATTGTTTTGGGGTTATGCATTAGAGACAGCTGCATTCACTTTAAATAGGGCACCATCAAAATCCATTGAGACGACGCCTTATGAACTGTGGTTTGGCAAGAAACAAAAGTTGTCGTTTCTTAAAATTTGGGGCTGTGATGCTTATGTGAAAAAGTTTCAACCTGATAAGCTCAAAGCCAAATCGGGGAAGTGCGTCTTCATAGAATACCCAAAGGAAACTTTTGGGTACACCTTCTATCACAGATCCGAAGGCAAAATATTCGTTGCTAAGATGGATCGTTTCTAGAGAAGAAGTTTCTCTCGAAATAAGTGAGTGGGAGGAAAGTAGAACTTGATGAGGTAACTGTACCTGCTCCCTTATTGGAAAGTAGTTCATCACAGAAACCGGTTCTTGTGACGCCTACACAATTTAGTGAGGAAGCTAATGATATTGATCATGAAACTTCAGATCAAGTTACTACCGAACCTCGTAGGTCAACCAGAGTAAGATCCACACCAGAGTGGTACGGTAATACTGTTCTGGAAGTCACGTTACTAGACCATGATAAACCTACGAAGTATGAGGAAGCGATGATGAGCCCAGATTCTATGAAATGGCTTGAGGTCATGAAATCTGAGATGGGATCTATGTATGAGAAAAAAAAGTGTGGACTTTGGTGGAGTTGCCCGATGATCGGCAAGTGATACGTCTCCAACGTATCTATAATTTTTGATTGCTCCATGCTACTTTATCTACTGTTTTGGACTATATTGGGCTTTATTTTCCACTTTTATATTATTTTTTGGGACTAACCTATTAACCGGAGGCCCAGCCCATAATTGCTGTTTTTTGCCTATTTCAGTGTTTCGAAGAAACGGAATATCAAACGGAATCCAAACGGAATGAAACCTTCGGGAACGTGATTTTCTCACCGAACGTGATCCAGGAGACTTGGACCCTACTCCAAGATGTAACAGAGGCGGTCACGAGGGTGGGGGACGCCCCCCCCTAGGGCGCGCCCCCTGCCTCGTGCCCCCTGTTGCTCCACTGACGTACTCCTTCCTCCTATATATACCTACGTTTCCCCAAATGATCAGAACAGGAGCCAAAAACCTAATTCCACCGCCGCAACCTTTTGTATCCACGAGATCCCATCTTGGGGCCTGTTCCGGAGCTCCGCCGGAGGGGGCATCCACCATGGAGGGCTTCTACATCAACACCATAGCCCCTCTGATGAAGTGTGTGTAGTTTACTTCAGACCTTCGGGTCCATAGCTAGTAGCTAGATGGCTTCTTATCTCTTTTTGGATCTCAATACAATGTTCTCCCCCTCTCTCGTGGAGATCTATTCGATGTAATCTTCTTCTTTTTGCGGTGTGTTTGTTGAGACCGATGAATTGTGGGTTTATGATCCAACTTATCTATGAATAATATTTGAATCTTCTCTGAATTCTTTTATATATGATTGAGTTATCTTTGCAAGTCTCTTCGAATTATCCTTTTTGGTTTGGCCAACTAGATTGGTAGTTCTTGCAATGGGAGAAGTGCTTAGCTTGGGGTTCAATCTTGCGGTGTCCTTTCCCAGTGACAGAAGGGGCAGCAAGGCACGTATTGTATTGTTGCCATCGAGGATAACAAGATGGGGTTTTTATCATATTGCATGAATTTATCCCTCTGCATCATGTCATCTTGCTTAAGGCGTTACTCTGTTTTTAACTTAATACTCTAGATGCATGCTGGATAGCGGTCGATGAGTGGAGTAATAGTAGTAGATGCAGAATCGTTTCGATCTACTTGTCTCGGAGTGATGCCTATATACATGATCATACCTAGATATACTCATAACTATGCTCAATTCTGTCAATTGCTCAACAGTAATCTGTTCACCCAACGTAGAATATCTATGCTCTTGAGAGAAGCCACTAGTGAAACCTATGGCCCCCGGGTCTATTCTCATCATATCAATCTCTATCGCTTTATTTACTTGCTTTGTTTTGACTTTGCCTTTTACTTTTCACTTTGCATCTATCTATCAAAAATACCAAAAATATTAATTATCATCTTTGTCAGATCTCGCTCTCGTAAGTGACCGTGAAGGGATTGACAACCCCTAATCGCGTTGGTTGTGAGTAGCTATCGTTTTGTGTAGGTACGAGGGACTTGTGTGTGGTCTCCTACTGGATTGATACCTTGGTTCTCAAAAACTGAGGGAAATACTTACGCTACTTTACTGCATCATCCTCTCCTCTTCGGGGAAATCCAACGCAGTGCTCAAGAGGTAGCAAGAAGAATTCTGGCGCCGTTGCCGGGGAGGCTCACGCAAGCAAGTCAACCATACCAAGTACCCATCACAATCCCTATCTCTCGCATTACATTATTTGCCATTTGCCTCTCGTTTTCCTCTCCCCCACTTCACCCTTGCCGTTTTATTCGCCCTCTCTTTCCCAATCTCCTCCTCTCTTTCCCGTTTGCCTTTTCCCGTTTCCTTTCTGTTTGCTTGTGTGTTGGATCACTTGATAATACCAAATTGTGTGACTTCTCGAATACCAATAATAATGATTTCCCTAGTACTCCGATTGCTCCTCTTAATAATGATGAGTCTTGTGAAATCAATACCGCTTTGCTGAATCTTGTTATGAAAGATCAATTCGCCGGCCTTCCTAGCGAAGATGCCGCTACTCATCTAAACAATTTTGTTGATTTGTGTGATATGCAAAAGAAGAAAGATACGGATAACAATATTGTCAAATTGAAGTTATTTCCGTTTTCACTTAGAGATTGTGCTAAAGTTTGGTTTTCGTCTTTGCCTAAAAATAGTATCGATTCTTGGAACAAGTGCAAAGATGCTTTTATCTCTAAGTATTTTCCTCCCGCTAAGATCATCACTCTTAGGAACGATATTATGAATTTTAAACAACTTGATCATGAGCATGTTTCCCAATCTTGGGAAAGAATGAAATTGATGCTTCGCAATTGCCCTACTCATGGTTTGAATTTATGGATGATCATACAAAATTTTTATGCCGAATTGAATTTTGCTTCTAGAAATCTTTTAGATTCGGCCGCGGGAGGCACGTTTATGGAAATTACGTTAGGAGATGCTACAAAATTTCTTGATAATATTATGGCTAATTATTCTCAATGGCACACCGAAAGATCTTCTAGTAAAAAATTGCATGCTATAGAAGAAATCAATGTTTTGAGTGAAAAGATGGATGAACTTATGAAGATGTTTGCTCCTAAAAATACTCCTCTTGATCCCAATGATATGCCTTTGTCTACTTTGCTTGAGAATAATAATGAATCTATGGTGTGAATTTTGTTGGTAGAAATAGTTTTGGAAACAACGCGTATAGAGGGAATTTTAATCCTACGCCTTATCCTAGTAATCCTTCTAATAATTATGGAAATTCCTACAACAACTCTTATGGAAATTTTAATAAGATGCCCTCTGAATTTGAGAATAGTGTGAAAGAGTTTATGAATTCACAAAAGAATTTTAATGCTTTGCTTGAAGAGAAATTGCTTAAAGTTGATGATTTGGCTAGGAACGTTGATAGAATTTCTCTTGAAATTGATTCTTTAAAGCTTATATCTATTCCTCCTAAGCATGATATCAATGAGTCTCTTAAAGCCATGAGAATTTCCATTGATGAGTGCAAAGAAAGAACCGCTAGGATGCGTGCTTCCAAAGATGCCTTTATTAAAGCGTGTTCTTCCAATTTCTATGAAAATCAAGATGAAGATCTAAAAGTTATTGATGTGTCCCCTATTAAATATTTGTTTTGCAACATGAATCTTGATGAAACTGAAGATGATCTTCCTTTACCTAGAAGACCTTTTAAGAATTCGGAGTTTCTTGATCTTGATGATGAAATTGATGAAAGTGGGATTGAAAGAAATAAAAACCTAGATGTTGCTAAACCTACTATTTTGGATCTCAAGGAATTTAATTATGAAAATTGCTCTTTGATTGGTTGTATTTCCTTGTTGCAATCCGTGCTAGATTCTCCTCATGCTTATAGTCAAAATAAGGCCTTTACCGAACACATTGTTGATGCCTTGATGCAATCTTATGAAGAAAAACTTGAGTTGAAAGTTTCTATCCCTAGAAAACTCTATGATGAGTGGGAACCTACTATTGAAATTAAAATTAAAGATTATGAGTTTCATGCTTTGTGTGATTTGGGTGCTAGTGTCTCTACTATTCCCAAAACTTTGTGTGATTTGCTAGATTTCTGTGACTTTGATGATTGCTCTCTAAACTTGCATCTTGCGGATTCCACTATTAAAAAGCCTATGGGAAGAATTAATGATGTTCTTATTGTTGCAATTAGGAATTATGTGCCCGTAGATTTTATCGTTCTTGATATAGATTGCAATCTTTCATGTCCTATTATTCTTGGTAGACCTTTCCTTAGAACGATTGGTGCAATTATTGATATGAAGGAAGAGAATATTAGATTCCAATTTCCCTTAAAGAAGGGCATGGAACACTTCCCTAGAAAGAAAATAAAATTACCATGTGAATCTATCATGAGAGCCACTTATGGATTGCCTACCAAAGATGGCAATACCTAGATCTATCCTTGCTTTTATGCCTAGCTAGGGGCGTTAAACGATAGCGCTTGTTGGGAGGCAACCCAATTTTTTTTTTGTTTTTTTTGTTTTTGCTTCTGTTTAGGAATAAATAATCCATCTAGCCTCTGTTTGGATGTGGTTTTATGTTTTAATTAGTGTTTGTGCCAAGTAGAACCTATAGGATAACCTACGATGATAGTTGATTTGATTCTGCTGAAAAACAGAAACTTTGCACGCACGAATATAATTTTGTTAAATCACAGGAACGTGCTTTTGCATTGATTCTTTTTGCTGCTGTTCAATAAACAAATTTTTCCAGGACTTCATATTTTTGTAGAATTTTTAGAGTTCCAGAAGTTTGCGTTACAGACTATTCTGTTTTTGACAGATTATGTTTTGCGGGTGTTGTTTGCTTATTTTGATGAATATATGGCTAGTAAAATAGTTTATAATCCATAGAGAAGTTGGAATACAGTAGGTTTAACACCAATATAAATAAAGAATGAGTTCATTACAGTACCTTGAAGTAGTTCTTTGTTTTCTTTCTCTAACGGAGCTCACGAGATTTCTGTTGAGTTTTGTGTTGTGAAGTTTTCAAGTTTTGGGTGAATTATTTTGATGGATTATGGAACAAGGAGTGGCAAGAGCCTA
Source organism: Triticum timopheevii (assembly GCA_963921465.1). Taxonomy (NCBI): domain Eukaryota; kingdom Viridiplantae; phylum Streptophyta; class Magnoliopsida; order Poales; family Poaceae; genus Triticum; species Triticum timopheevii. Next base: position 557,407,823 of record OY997270.1, read on the forward strand.
AGCTTGGGGATGCCCACGGCACCCCCAAGATAATCCAAGGACACCAAAAAGTCAAAGCTTGGGGATGCCCCGGAAGGCATCCCCTCTTTCGTCTACTTTCATTGGTAATTTACTTGGAGCTATATTTTTATTCACCACATGATATGTGTTTTGCTTGGAGCGTCTTGTATTATTTGCGTCTTTGCTTGTTAGTTTACCACAATTATCCTTGCTGTACACACCTTTTGAGAGAGCCATACATGAATTGGAATTTGATAGAATACTCTATGTGCTTCACTTATATCTTTTGAGCGTGATAATTTTTGCTCTAGTGCTTCACTTAGATCTTTTAGAGCACGGTGGTGGATTTGTTTTAAAGAAACTATTGATATCTCATGCTTCACTTAGATTATTTTGAGAGTCGTTAATAGCATGGTAATTTGCTTAATGTTAATATACTTGGTATTCAAGATATGTGAAACTTTCTTTTGAGTGAATTGAATACTAAGATAAGTTTGATGCTTGATAATTGTTTTGAGATATGGAGGTGATAATATCAAAGTCATGCTAGTTGAGTAATTATGAATTCAAAGAATGCTTGTGTTGAAGTTTGCAAGTCCCGTAGCATGCACGTATGGTTAAAGTTGTGTAACAAATTTGAAACATGAAGTGTAGCTGGCTTGTGCATCCTTATGAGTGGCGGTCGGGGATGAGCGATGGTCTTTTCCTACCAATCTATCCCCCTAGGAGCATGCGCGTAGTACTTGATTTTTGATGACTTCTAAATTTTTGCAATAAGTATATGAGTTCTTTTGACTAATGTTGAGTCCATGGATTATACGCACTCTCACCTTTCCACCTTTGCTAGCCTCTTCGGTACCGTGCATTGCCCTTTCTCACCTTGAGAGTTAGTGTAAACTTCACTGGTGCATCCAAACCCCATGATACGATACACTCTATCACACATAAACCTCCTTATATCTTCCTCAAAACAGCCACCATACCTACCTATCATGGCATTTCCATAGCCATTCCGAGATATATTGCCATGCAACTTCCACCATCATCATCATGACATACATTACTTTTGTCATATTGCCATTGCATGATCATGTAGTTGACATCGTATTTGTGGCAAAGCCACCATGCATTATTTTTCATACATGTCACTTTTGATTCATTGCACCATCCCGGTACACCGCCGGAGGCATTCATATAGATTCATACCTTGTTCTAAGCTTCGAGTTGTAATCCTCATGTTGTAATCAATAGAAGTGTGATGATCATCATTATTAGAGCATTGCCCAAATAAAAAAAAGGAGAAAGGCCAAGAGAGAAAAAAGAGAGGCCCAAAAAAAAGGGCAATGCTACTATCTCTTTTCCACACTTGTGCTTCAAAGTAGCACCTTGTTCTTCATGTAGTGAGTCTCATATATTGTGCTTCAAAGTAGCACCTTGTTCTTCATGTAGTGAGTCTCATAAGTTGTCTTTTTATACTAGTGGGAATTTTTCATTATAGAACTTGGCTTGTATATTCCTACGATGGGCTTCCTCAAATGCCCTAGGTCTTCATGAGCAAGCGAGTTGGATGCACACCCACTAGTTTTCTTTTGTTGAGCATTCATAGCTCTAGTGCATCCGTTGCATGGCAATCCCTACTCCTCATGTTGACATCAATTGATGGGCATCTCCGTAGCCCATTGAGTATCCTCGTCAATGTGAGACTTCTCTCCTTTTTTGTCTTCTCCACACAATCCCCATCATCATATTCTATTCCACCCATAGTGCTATATCCATGGCTCACGCTCATGTATTGCGTGAAGGTTGAAAAAGTTTGAGATTATTTAAGTATGAAACAATTGCTTGGCTTGTCATTGGGGGTATAGAAGTTGGGAACATCTTTGTGTGACAAAAATGAAGCATAGCCTAACTATATGTGTAGGGATGAACTTTCTTTTGCCATGCTATTTTGAGAAGACATGGTTGCTTTGATTAGTATGCTTGAAGTATTATTATTTTTATGTCAATATGAACTTTTGTCTTGAATCTTTTGGATCTGAATGTTCATGCCACAATTAAGAAGATTTACATTGAAATTATGCCAAAGTATCACTCCGCATCAAAAATTCTTTTTTTATCATTTACCTACTCGAGGACGAGCAGGAATTAAGCTTGGGGATGCCTGATACGTCTCCAACGTATCTATAATTTTTGATTGCTCCATGCTACTTTATCTACTGTTTTGGACTATATTGGGCTTTATTTTCCACTTTTATATTATTTTTGGGACTAACCTATTAACCGGAGGCCCAGCCCAGAATTGCTGTTTTTTGCATATTTCAGTGTTTCAAAGAAACGGAATATCAAACGGAGTCCAAACGGAATGAAACCTTCGGGAACGTGATTTTCTCACCGAACGTGATCTAGGAGACTTGGACCCTACTCCAAGATGTAACAGAGGCGATCACAAGGGTGGGGGGCGCCCCCCCCCCTAGGGCGCGCCCCCTGCCTCGTGGCCCCTCTGTTGCTCCACCGACCGTACTCCTTTCTCCTATATATACCTATGTATCCCCAAACGATCAGAACAGGAGCCAAAAACCTAATTCCACCGCCGCAACCTTTTGTATCCACGAGATCCCATCTTGGGGCCTGTTCCGGAGCTCCGCCGGAGGGGGCATCCACCATGGAGGGCTTCTACATCAACACCATAGCCCCTCTGATGAAGTGTGTGTAGTTTACTTCAGACCTTCGGGTCCATAGCTAGTAGCTAGATGGCTTCTTATCTCTTTTTGGATCTCAATACAATGTTCTCCCCCTCTCTCATGGAGATCTATTCGATGTAATCTTCTTCTTTTTGCGGTGTGTTTGTTGAGACCGATGAATTGTGGGTTTATGATCCAACTTATCTATGAATAATATTTGAATCTTCTCTGAATTCTTTTATATATGATTGAGTTATCTTTGCAAGTCTCTTCGAATTATCCTTTTTGGTTTGGCCAACTAGATTGGTAGTTCTTGCAATGGGAGAAGTGCTTAGCTTGGGGTTCAATCTTGCGGTGTCCTTTCCCAGTGACAGAAGGGGCAGCAAGGCACGTATTGTATTGTTGCCATCGAGGATAACAAGATGGGGTTTTTATCATATTGCATGAATTTATCCCTCTGCATCATGTCATCTTGCTTAAGGCGTTACTCTGTTTTTAACTTAATACTCTAGATGCATGCTGGATAGCGGTCGATGAGTGGAGTAATAGTAGTAGATGCAGAATCGTTTCGATCTACTTGTCTCGGAGTGATGCCTATATACATGATCATACCTAGATATACTCATAACTATGCTCAATTCTGTCAATTGCTCAACAGTAATCTGTTCACCCAACGTAGAATATCTATGCTCTTGAGAGAAGCCACTAGTGAAACCTATGGCCCCCGGGTCTATTCTCATCATATCAATCTCTATCGCTTTATTTACTTGCTTTGTTTTGACTTTGCCTTTTACTTTTCACTTTGCATCTATCTATCAAAAATACCAAAAATATTATTTATCATCTCTATCAGATCTCACTCTCGTAAGTGACCGTGAAGGGATTGACAACCCCTAATCGCATTGGTTGCGAGTAGCTATCGTTTTGTGTAGGTACGAGGGACTTGTGCGTGGTCTCCTACTGGATTGATACCTTGGTTCTCAAAAACTGAGGGAAATACTTACGCTACTTTGCTGCATCATCCTCTCCTCTTCGGGGAAATCCAACGCAGAGCTCAAGAGGTAGCAGCAAGCCATATAGAAATAAATGGATCTTCAAGAGGAAGACGGGCGCTGATAGTAGTGTTACTATCTACAAAGCTCGACTTGTCGCAAAAAGGTTTTCGACAAGTTCAAGGTGTTGACTACAATGAGATTTTCTCAACTGTAGCGATGCTTAAGTTTGTCCGAATCATGTTAGCAATTGCCACATTTTATGAAATCTGGCAAATGGATGTCAAAACTACATTCCTTAATGGTTTTCTTAAAGAAGAGTTGTATATGATGCAACCAGAAGGTTTTTATCAATACTAAAGGTGCTAACAAAGTGTGCAAGCTCCAACGATCCATTTATGGACTGGTGCAAGCATCTCGGAGTTGGAATATACGCTTTGATGAGTTGGTCAAAGCATATGGTTTTATACAGACTTTTGGAGAAGCCTGTGTTTACAAGAAAGTGAGTAGGAGCACTACAGCATTTCTGATAAGTATATGTGAATAACATATTGTTGATCGGAAATAATGTAGAATTTTTCTGGAAAGCATAAAAGGATACTTGAATAAGAGTTTTTCAAAGAAAGACCTCGGTGAAGCTGCTTACACATTGAGCATCAAAGATCTATAGAGATAGATCAAGACGCTTGATAAGATTTTCAATGAGTACATACCTTGATAAGATTTTGAAGTAGTTCAAAATGGAACAGTCAAAGAAGGAGTTCTTGCCTATGTTCCAAGGTGTGAAGTTGAGTAAGACTCAAAACCCGACCATGGCAGAAAATAGAAAGAGAATGAAAAGTCATTCCCTATGCCTCAGTCATAGGTTCTATAAAGTATGCTATGATGCGTACCAGACCTATTGTATACCTTGCTCCGAGTTTGGCAAGGGAGTACAATTTTGATCTAAGAGTATATCACTGGACAGTGGTCAAAAATATCCTTGGTGAGGACTAAGGAAATATTTCTCGATAATGGAAGTGATAAAAGAGCTCGTCGTAAAAAGTTACAATGATGCAAGCTTTTACACCAAACTAGATGACTTTAAGTCTCAATCAGGATACATATTGAAAGTAGGAGCAATTAGCTAGAGTAGCTCCGTACAGAGCATTGTAGACATAGAATATTTGCAAAATACATACGGCTCTGAATGTGACAGACCCATTGACTAAACTTCTCTCACGAGCAAAACATGATCATACCTTAGTACTCTTTGGTTGTTAATCACATAACGATGTGAATTAGATTATTGACTCTACTAACCCTTTGGGTGTTGATCACATGACGATGTGAACTATGGGTATTAATCACATACAGATGTGAATATTGGTGTTAAATCACATGGCGATGTGAACTAGATTATTGACTCTAGTGCAAGTGGGAGACTGAAGAAAATATGCCCAAGAGGCAATAATAAATTTATTATTTATTTCCTTATTTCATGATAAATGTTTATTATTCATGCAAGATTTGTATTAACTGTAAACATAATACATGTGTGAATACATAGACAAACATAGTGTCACTAGTATGCCTCTACTTGACTAGCTCGTTGATCAAAGATGGTTGTGTTTCCTAGCCATAGACATGAGTTGTCATTTGATTAACGGGATCACATCATTAGGAGAATGATGTGATTGACTTGACCCATTCCTTATCTTAGCACTTGATCGTTTAGTATGTTGTTATTGCTTTCTTCATGACTTATACATGTTCCTATGACTATGAGATTATGCAACTCCCGTTTACCGGAGGAACACTTTGTGTTTTACCAAACGTCACAACGTAACTGGGTGATTATAAAGGAGCTCTATAGGTGTCTCCGAAGGTACATGTTGAGTTGGCGTATTTCGAGATTAGGATTTGTCACTCCGATTGTCAGAGAGGTATCTCTAGTCCCTCTCGGTAATGCACATCACTATAAGCCTTGCAAGCAATGTGACTAATGAGTTAGTTGCGGGATGATGCATTACATAACGAGTAAAGAGACTTGCCGGTAACGAGATTGAACTAGGCATTGAGATACCGATGATCGAATCTCGGGCAAGTAACATACCGATGACAAAGGGAACAACGTATGTTGTTATGCGATTTGACCGATAAAGATCTTCGTAGAATATGTAGGAGCCAATATGAGCATCCAGGTTCCGCTATTGGTTATTGACCGGAGACGTGTCTCGGTCATGTCTACATAGTTCTCGAACCCGTAGGGTCCGCACGCTTAAAGTTTGGTGACGATCGGTATTATGAGTTTATGTGTTTTGATGTACTGAAGGTAGTTAGGAGTCCCGGATGAGATCGGAGACATGACGAGGAGTCTTGAAATGGTCGAGACTTAAAGATCGATATATTGGACGACTATATTCGGACTTTGGAAAGATTCTGTGTGATTCGGGTATTTTTCGGAGTACCGGAGAGTTACGGGAATTCGCCGGAGAGTATATGGGCATTATTGGGCCATACGGGAAAGAGAGAGGGGCTGCCTAGGGCAGGCCACGTGCCCCCCCCCCCCCCAAGGCCTAGTCCGAATTGGACTAGGGGGAGGGGTTGCGCCCCCTCCTTCCTTCCCTTCTCTCTTCCCCTTCCTTCTCTCCTACTCCTACTAGGAAAGGAGGAGTCCTACTCCCGGTGGGAGTAGGACTCCCTCCTTGGCGCGCCCTCCTCCTTGGCCGGCCGCCTCCCCCCTAGCTCCATTATATACGGGGGCAGGGGGCACCCCATAGACACAACAATTGATCCCTTGGATCTCTTAGCCGTGTGCGGTGCCCCCCTCCACCATAATCCACCTCGATAATGTCGTAGTGGTGCTTAGGCGAAGCCCTGTGTCGGTAGAACATCATCATCGTCATCACACCGTTGTGCTGACGGAACTCTCCCTCAAAGCTCGGCTGGATCGGAGTTCGAGGGACATCATCGAGCTGAACGTGTGCTGAACTCGGAGGTGTCGTATGTTCTGTACTTGATCGGTCGGATCGTGAAGACGTACGACTACTCAACCGCGTTGTGCTAACGCTTCCTCTTTCGGTCTACGAGGGTACATGGACATACTCTCCCCTCTCGTTGCTCTGCATCACCATGATCTTACGTGTGCGTAGGAATTTTTTTTAAATTACTACATTCCCCAACAGACAACACTCTCCCCTCTCGTTGCTATGCATCACCATGATCTTGCGTGTGCGTAGGAAATTTTTGAAATTACTACGTTCCCCAACAGTGGCATCCGAGCCTGGTTTTATGCGTAGATGTTATATGCACGAGTAGAACACAAGTGAGTTATGGGTGATACAAGTCGTACTGCTTACCAGCATGTCATACTTTGGTTCGGCGGTATTGTTGGATGAAGCGGCCCGGACTGACATTACACGTACGCTTACACGAGACTGGTTCTACCGACGTGCTTTGCACACAGGTGGCTGGCGGGTGTCAGTTTCTCCAACTTTAGTTGAACCGAGTGTGGCTACGCCCAGTCCTTGCGAAGGTTAAAACATCACTAACTTGATGAACTATCGTTGTGGTTTTGATGCGTAGGTAAGAACGGTTCTTGCTCAGCCCGTAGCAGCCACATAAAATTTGCAACAACAAAGTAGAGGACGTCTAACTTGTTTTTGCAGGGCATGTTGTGATGTGATATGGTCAAGACGTGATGCTATATTTTATTGTATGAGATGATCATGTTTTGTAACCGAGTTATCGGCAACTGGCAGGAGCCATGTGGTTGTCGCTTTATTGTATGAAATGCAAGCACCCTGTAATTGATTTACTTTATCACTAAGCGGTAGCAATAGTCGTAGAAGCAATAGATGGCGAAACAACGATGATGCTACGATGGAGATCAAGGTGTCGCGCCGGTGACGATGGTGATCACTGATACGTCTCCAACGTATCTATAATTTTTGATTGTTCCATGCTATTATATTACCCATTTTGGATGTTTATGGGCTTTATTTTACACATTTATATCATTTTTGGGACTAACCTACTAACCGGAGGCCCAGCCCGTCTGTTTTTTTTTTGCCTATTTCAGTATTTCGAAGAAAAGGAATATCAAACGGAGTCCAAACAGATGAAACCTTCGGGAGCGTGATTCTTGGAACGAACGTGATCCAGAGGACTTGGAGTGCAAGTCAAGAAGCAGTCGGGGCTCCCACGAGATAGGAGGGCGTCCCCCCCCCCCCCCGATAGGGCGCACCCCCCTGCCTCGTGGGCCCCTCGGGCATCCACCGACGTACTTCTTCCTCCAATATAAGCCTACGTACCCCAAAAACATCCGGAGAGCAGACGAAACACAATTTCCACCACTGTAACCTTCTGTATCCGCGAGATCCCATCTTGGAGCCTTCGTCGGTGTTCTGCCGGAGGGGGAATCGACCACGAAGGGCTTCTACATCAACATCCTTGCCCCTCCGATGAGTTGCCACAGACCTACGGGTCCATAGTTATTAGCTAGATGGCTTCTTCTCTCTTTTTGGATCTCAATACAATGTTCTCCCCCTCTCTTGTGGAGATCTATTCGATGTAAACTCTTTTTGCGGTGTGTTTGTCGAGATCCGATGAATTGTGGGTTTATGATCAAGTTTATCTATGAATAATATTTGAATCTTCTCTGAATTCTTTTATGTATGATTGAGTTATCTTTGCAAGTCTCTTCGAATTATCAGTTTGTTTTGGCCTACTAGATTGATCTTTCTTGCCATGGGAGAAGTGCTTAGCTTTGGGTTCAATCTTGCGGTGTCCTTACCCAGTGATAGAAAGGGTTGTAAGGCACGTATTGTATTGTTGCATCGGGGATAGCAAGATGGGGTTTATATCATATTGCTTGAGTTTATCCCTCTACATCATGTCATCTTGCTTAATGCGCTACTCTGTTCTTATGAACTTAATACTCTAGATGCAGGCAGGAGTCGGTCGATGTGTGGAGTAATAGTAGTAGATGCAGGCAGGAGTCGGTCTACTTGTTATGGATGTGATGCCTGTATAGATGATCATGCCTAGATAATCTCATAATTATTTGCTTTTCTATCAATTGCTCGACAGTAATTTGTTCACCCACCGTAATACTTATGCTATCTTGAGAGAAGCCACTAGTGAAACCTATGGCCCCGGGGTCTATCTCTTATCATATTTGCTTCCGTCTACTTTTATTTGCATCTTTACTTTTTGCTTCTATATTATAAAATACCAAAAATATATTTATCTCATCTTACTATCTTTATTAGATCTCACTTTCGCAAGTGGCCGTGAAGGGATTGACAACCCCTTTATTGCGTTGGTTGAGAGTTCTTTGTTTGTTTGTGTAGGTGTGTGGGACTTTTTAGGAGCCTCCTACTGGATTGATACCTTGGTTCTCAAAAACTGAGGGAAATACTTATGCTACTATTGCTGCATCACCCTCTCCTCTTCGAGGAAAACCAACGCAAGCTCAAGACGTAGCAAGAAGGATTTATGGCGCCGTTGCCGGGGAGGTCTTTGCTCAAGTCAAGACATACCAAGTACCCATCACCATTTGCCTCTCGTTTTCCTCTCCCCCACTTCACCCTTGCCGTTTTATTTGCACTCTCTTTCCCAATCTCCTCCTCTCTTATCGCTTGCCTTTTTCTGTTTGCTCGTGTGTTGGATTACTTGTTGCCATGGCGCAAGATAATACCAAATTGTGTGATTTCTCGAATACCAATAATAATGATTTCCTTAGTACTCCGATTGCTCCTCTTAATGATGTTGAGTCTTGTGAAATCAATACTGCTTTGCTGAATCTTGTTATGAAAGATCAATTCGCCGGCCTTCCTCGTGAAAATGTCGCTACTCATCTAAACAACTTTGTTGATTTGTGTGATATGCAAAAGAAGAAAGATATGGATAACAATATTGTCAAATTGAAGTTATTTCCATTTTCACTTAGAGATCGTGCTAAAATTTGGTTTTCGTCTTTGCCTAAAAATAGTATTGATTCTTAGAGCAAGTGCAAAGATGCTTTTATCTCTAAGTATTTTCCTCCCGCTAAGATTATCACTCTTAGGAACGATATTATGAATTTTAAACAACTTGATCATGAGCATGTTGCCCAATCTTGGGAAAGAATGAAATTGATGCTTCGCAATTGCCCTACTCATGGTTTGAATTTATGGATGATCATACAAAAATTTTATGCCGGGTTGAACTTTGCTTCTAGAAATCTCTTAGATTCGGCCGTGGGAGGCACGTTTATGGAAATCACATTAGGAGATGCTACAAAACTTCTTGATAATATTATGGCTAATTATTCTCAATGGCACTGATGTCTACTACACAACCTTCTTCTTGTAGATGTTGCTGGGCCTGCAAGTACACAGGTTTGTAGGACAGTAGCAAATTTCCCTCAAGTGGATGACCTAAGGTTTATCAATCCATAGGAGGCGTAGGATGAAGATGGTCTCTCTCAAACAACCCTACAACCAAATAACAAAAAGTCTCTTGTGTCCCCAACACACCCAATACAATGATAAATTGTATAGGTGCACTAGTTCGGCGAAGAGATGGTGATACAAGTGCAATATGGATGGTAGATAAAGGTATTTGTAATCTGAAATAATAAAAACAACAAGGTAACTAATGAAAAAAGTGAGCATAAACGGTATTGCAATGATAGGAAACAAGGCCTAGGGTTCATACTTTCACTACTGCAAGTTCTTTCAACAATAATAACATAGATAGATCATATAACAAGCCCTCAACATGCAACAAAGAGTCACTCCAAAGCCAATAATAGCGGAGAACAAATGTAGAGATTATGGTAGGGTACGAAACCACCTCAAAGTTATTCTTTCGGATCAATCTATAAAAGTGTTCGTACTAGAATAACACATTAAGACACAAATCAACCAAAACCCTAATGTCACCTAGATACTCCATTGTCACCTCAAGTATCCGTGGGCATGATTATACGATATGCATCACACAATCTCAGATTCATCCAACCAACACAAAGTACTTCAAAGAGTGCCCCAAAGTTTCTATTGGAGAGTCAAGAACGTGTGCCAACCCCTATGCATAGGTTCCCAATGTCACAAAACCCGCAAGTTGATCACCAAAACATACATCAAGTGGCACATGATATCCCATTGTCACCACAGATAATCATGGCAAGACATACATCAAGTGTTCTCATAAAAGACTCAATCCGATAAGATAACTTCAAAGGGAAAACTCAATTCATCACAAGAGAGTAGAGGGGGAGAAACATCATAAGATCCAACTACAATAGCAAAGCTCGGGATACATCAATATCGTCCCATAGAGGGAACACGAGAGAGAACACGAGAGAGAGATCAAACACATAGCTATTGGTACATACCCTCAGCCCCGAGGGTGAACTACTCCCTCCTCGTCATGAATAGCGCCGGGATGATGAAGATAGCCACCGGTGATGGGTTCCCCCTCCGGCAGGGCGCCGGAACGGGCTCCCAAGAGGTTTTTGGTGGCTACAGAGGCTTGCGGCGGCGGAACTCCTGATCTATCTTCTGTTCTGGAAGTTTTAGGGTACGTAGGTATATATGGGTGCAGGGGGTACGTCGGTGGAGCTACGGGGGCCCCACGAGGTAGGGGGCGCGCCCGGGGGGGGCGCCCCCCACCCTCGTGGGCAGCCCGTATCTCCCCTGACGTGCACTCCAAGTTCCCTAGGTTGCTTTCCTTCCAAAAATAACTTCTCCAGTTGATTTCGTTCCGTTTTGACTTCGTCTGATATTCCTTTTCCTCGAAACACGGAAATAGGCATAAAACAGCAAATCTGGGCTGGGCCTCCAGTTAATAGGTTAGTCCCAAAAATAATATAAAAGTGGATAATAAAGCCCAATATTGCCTAAAACAGTAGATAAAGTAGCATGGAGCAATCAAAAATTATAGATACGTTGGAGACGTATCAGGCACACCGAAAGATCTTCTAGTAAAAAAGTGCATGCTATAGAAGAAATTAATGTTTTGGGTGGAAAGATGGATGAACTTATGAAATTATAAGATGCCCTCTGATTTTGAGAATAGTGTGAAAGAATTTATGATTTCTCAAAAGAATTTTAATGCTTTGCTTGAAGAAAAATTGCTCAAAGTTGATGATTTGGCTAGGAACATTGATAGACTTTCGGTTGATGTTGATTCTCTTAAACTTAGATCTTCTCCTCCTAAGCATGATATCAATGAGTCTCTCAAAGCAATGAGAATTTCCATTGACGAGTGCAAGGAAAGAACCGCTAGATTGCATGCTAAAAAATATAGCTTTGTAAAAGCGTGTTCTTCTAATTTCCATGAAAATAATGATGAGGATCTTAAAGTTATTGATGTGTCTCCTATTAGATCTATGTTTTGCAATATGAATTTTGATGATTATGGGACTGATGATGAATCAACTTTGCCTAAAAGGCGTCCCAAGAATTCGGAGTTTTTAGATCTTGATGCTAAATTTGGTAAAAGTGGGATTGGAGAGGTCACAACTTTAAATAGCGTTGAACCCACTATCTCGAATTTCAAGGATTTTGATTATGATAATTGTTCTTTAGAAGGTTGTATTTCCTTGTTGCAATCCGTTGTTAATTCTCCTCATGCTTATAGTCAAAATAAAGCTTTTACCAAACATATCGTTGATGCCTTGATGCAATCTTATGATGAAAAACTTAATTTGGAAGTTTCTATACCTAGAAAACTTAATGATGAGTGGGAACCTATTATAAAGATTAGAACTAAAGATCATGAGTATTTTGCTTTGTGTGATTTGGGTGCTAGTGTTTCCACGATTTCGAAAACTTTATGTGATATTCTAGGTTTCCATTATCTTGATGATTGCTCTTTAAATTTGCACCTTGCGGATTCCACCATTAAAAAGCCTATGGGAAGGATCAATGATGTTCTTATTGTTGCAAATAGAAATTTGGTGCCCGTAGATTTTATCGTTCTTGATATAGATTGCAATCTTTCTTGCCCTATTATTCTTGGTAGACCTTTCCTTAGAACGATTGGCGCGATTATTGATATGAAGGAAGGGAATATTAGATTCCAATTTCCATTAAAGAAAGGCATGGATCACTTTCCAAGAAAGAAAGTCAAATTAGCTTATGAATCTATCATGCGGGCTACTTATGAATTTAGTGCCAAAGATGGCACTCGTTAGATATATCTTCGCTTTTATGCCTAGCTAGGGGCGTTAAACGATAGCGCTAGTTGGGAGGCAAGCCAATTTTTCTTTGTGTTTTTTGTTTTTGCTCCTGTTTAGTAATAAATCTTGCATCTACCTTCTGTTTAGATGTGTTTTTATCTTTTAATTAGTGTTTGTGCCAAGTAGAACCTATAGGATAACCTATGGTGATGGTTGATTTGATTCTGCTGAAAAACAGAAACTTTGCGCGCACGAATTTAGTTTTGTTAAATCACAGAAACATGATTTTGCGTTGATTCTTTTTTATTCTGATAACTAAACAAATTGTCCAGGACTTCCTATTTTGGTAGGATTTTTAGAGTTCCAGAAGTTTGCGTTAGTTACAGATTTCTACAGACTATTCTGTTTTTGATAGATTTTGTTTTCGTGTGTTGTTTGCTTATTTTGATGCATCTATGGCTAGTAAAATAGTTTATAAACCATAGAGAAGTTGTAATACAGTAGGTTTAACACCAAAATAAATAAAGAATGAGTTCATTACAATACCTTATGTGGTGGTAACGGAGCTTATAAGATTTCCTGTTGAGTTTTGTGTTGTGAAGTTTTCAAGTTTTGGGTAAAACTTTTATGGACTATGGAATAAGGAGTGGCAAGAGCCTAAGGTTGGGGATGCCCAAGGCACCCCAAGATATTCAAGGATAGCCAGAAGCCTAAGCTTGGGGATGCCCCGGGAAGGCATCCCCTCTTTCGTCTTCGTTCATTGGTAACTTTACTTGGAGCTATATTTTTGTTCGCCACATGATATGTGTTTTGCTTGGAGCGTCGTGTATTATATTAGTCTTTGATTTAACACAATCATCCTTGCTGTACACACCTTTTGGGAGAAGCCTATTTGATTAGAATTTGCTAGAATACTCTATGTGCTTCACTTATATCTTTTGAGATTGATAGTTTTTGCTCTAGTGCTTCACTTATATCTTTTAGAGCACAGTGGTGACTTATTTTTGTAGAAATTACTAGTCTCTCATGCTTCACTTATATCCTTTTGAGAGTCTTTTAGAACAGCATGGTATTTGCTATGGTTACAAAGTTGGTCCTAGAATGATGAGCATCCAAGTTGGGTATAATAAAAACTATCACAGGAAGAGAATTGGATGATCAATTTGATGCTTGATAATTGTTTTGAGATATAAAGGTAGTAATGTTAGGGTCATGCTAGTGGGTAATTATGAAATTGGGAAATACTTTTGTTGAAGTTGGCAAGTCCCATAGCATGCACGTATGGTAAAAGTTGTGTGACAAATTTGTTGCATGAGGTGCTCTTTTGATTGTCTTCCTTATGAGTGGCAGTCGGGGACGAGCGATGGTCTTTTTCTACCAATCTATCCCTCTTGGGGCATGCGTAGTAGTACTTTGCTTCGAGGGCTAAGTAGACTTTTGCAATAAGTATATGAGTTCTTTTTGACTAATGTGAGTCCATGGACATACGCACACTCATCCTTCCACTTTGCTAGCCTTTATTATTACCGTGCAACTTTCGCCGGTATCATAAACCCTTTATTTACCTTCCTCAAAACAGCCACCATACCTACCTATTATGGCATTTCAATAGTCATTCCGAGATATATTGCCATGCAACTTTCCACCGTTCCGTTTATTATGACACGTTCCATCATTGTCATATTCCTCTTTGCATAATCATGTAGTTCACATCGTATTTGTGGCAAGGCCACCTTCATAATTTTCATACATGTCGCTCTTGATTCATTGCATATCCCGGTACACCGCCGGAGGCATTCATATAGAGTCATATCTTGTTCTAGCTTTGAGTTGTAATTCTTGAGTTGTAAATCCATAAAAGTGTGATGATGTTCATTATTAGAGCATTGTCTCAGTGAGGAAAGGATGATGAAGACTATGATTACCCCACAAGTCGGGATGAGACTTCGGACTTTACAAAGAAAAAAAAGAGAGAAAGGCCAAAAAAAGAAAGGCCAAAGAAAAGAAAAAGAAAAGAAAAAAAGAAAGAAAAGAAAAAAATAAAATGAGAGAAAAAGAGAGAAGGGACAATGCTACTATCTCTTTTTCCACACTTGTGCTTCAGAGTAGCACCATGATCTTCATTATAGAGAGTCTCCTATGTTGTCACTTTCATATACTAAGTGGGAATTTTTCATTATAGAACTTGGCTTGTATATTCCAATGATGGGCTTCCTCAAAATGCCCTAGGTCTTCGTGAGCAAGCGAGTTGAATGCACACCCACTTAGTTTCTTTTGATGAGCTTTCATATATTTATAGCTCTAGTGCATCCGTTGCATGGCAATCCCTACTCACTCACATTGATATCTATTAATGGGCATCTCCATAGCCCGTTAATACGCCTAGTTGATGTGAGACTATCTTCTCCCTTTTTGTCCTCACAACCACCACCATATACCACCATAGTGCAATGTCCATGGCTTGCGCTCATGTATTGCGTAAGAGTTGAAAAAGCTGAAGCGCGTTAAAAAGTATGAAACAATTGCTCGGCTCGTCATCGGGGTTGTGCATGATGGGAGTATTTTGTGTAATGAAAATGAAGCATGGCCTAACTATATGATTTTGTAGGGATAAGCTTTCTTTGGCTATGCTATTTTGATAGGACATGATTATTTGTTAGTATGCTTTGAAGCATTGCTATTTTTATGTTTTATAAGCTTCTGTCTTGAATCATTTGGATCTGAACATTTATGCCACAATAAAGAAAACTACATTGAGAATTATGATAGGTAGCATTCCACATCAAAAATTTCTTTTTTATCATTTACCTACTCAAGGACGAGCAGGAATTAAGCTTGGGGATGCTTGATACATCTCCAACGTATCTTTAATTTTTTATTGTTCCATGCTATTATATTACCCCTTTTGGATGTTTATGGGCTTTATTTTACACATTTATATCATTTTTGGGACTAACCTACTAACCGGAGGCCCAACCCGTATTGCTGTTTTTTTGCCTATTTCAGTATTTTGAAGAAAAGGAATATCAAACAGAGTCCAAACGGAATGAAACCTTCGGGAGCATGATTTTTGGAACGAACGTGGTCCAGAGGACTTGGAGTGCAAGTCAAGAAGCAGTCGAGGCTCCCACGAGATAGGAGGGCGCCCCCCCCCCTATAGGGCGCGCCCCCTGTCTCGTGGGCCCCTCGGGCGTCCACCGACGTACTTCTTCCTCCTATATAAGCCTACGTACCCCGAAAACATCCGGGGAGCAGACGAAACACAATTTCCACCACCGTAAACCTTCTGTATCCGCGAGATCCCATCTTGGAGCCTTCGCCGGCGTTCTGTCGGAGGGGGAATCGACCATGGAGGGCTTCTACATCAACATCCTTGCCCCTCCGATGAGTTGTGAGTAGTTTACCACAGACCTACGGGTCCATAGTTATTAGCTAGATGGCTTCTTCTCTCTTTTTGGATCTCAATACAATGTTCTCCCCCTCTCTTGTGGAGATCTATTCGATGTAAACTCTTTTTGCAGTGTGTTTGTCGAGATCCAATGAATTGTGGGTTTATGATCAAGTTTATGTATGAATAATATTTGAATCTTCTCTGAATTCTTTTATGTATGATTGAGTTATCTTTGCAAGTCTCTTCGAATTATCAGTTTGGTTTGGCCTACTAGATTGATCTTTCTTGCCATGGGAGAAGTGCTTAGCTTTGGGTTCAATCTTGCGGTGTCCTTACCCAGTGACAAAAAAGGGTTGCAAGGCACGTATTGTATTGTTGCCATCGAGGATAACAAGATGGGGTTTATATCATATTGCTTGAGTTTATCCCTCTACATCATGTCATCTTGCTTAATGCGTTACTCTGTTCTTATGAACTTAATACTCTAGATGCAGGCAGGAGTCGGTCGATGTGTGGAGTAATAGTAGTAGATGCAGGCAAGAGTCGGTCTACTTGTTACGGACGTGATGCCTATATACATGATCATGCCTAGATAATCTCATAATTATTCGCTTTTCTATCAATTGCTCGACAGTAATTTGTTCACCCACCGTAATACTTATGCTATCTTGAGAGAAGCCACTAGTGAAACCTATGGCCCCCGGGTCTATCTCTTATCATATTTGCTTCCAATCTACTTTTATTTGCATCTTTACTTTTTGCATCTATATTATAAAATACCAAAAATATATTTATCTTATCTTACTATCTTTATTAGATCTCACTTTCGCAAGTGGCCGTGAAGGGATTGACAACCCCTTTATTGCGTTGGTTGCGAGTTCTTTGTTTGTGTATGTAGGTGCGTGGGACTTTTGAGGAGCCTCCTACTGGATTGATACCTTGGTTCTCAAAAACTGAGGGAAATACTTACGCTACGATTGCTGCATCACCCTCTCCTCTTCGAGGAAAACCAACGCAAGCTCAAGACATAGCAATCACGACGGTGCTTCGGAGATGGAGATCACAAGCACAAGATCATGATGGCCATATCATATCACTTATATTGATTGCATGTGATGTTTATCCTTTATGCATCTTATCTTGCTTTGATTAACGGCAGCATTTTAAGATGATCTCTCACTAATTATCAAGAAGTGTTCTCCCTGAGTATGCACGGTTGCGAAAATTCTTCGTGCTGAGACACCACGTGATGATCGGGTGTGATAGGCTCTACGTTCAAATACAATGGGTGCAAAACAGTTGCACACACGGAATACTCAGGTTAAACTTGACAAGCCTAACATATACAGATATGGCATCGGAACACGGAGACCGAAAGGTCGAACGTGAATCATATAGTAGATATGATCAACATAGTGATGTTCACCATTGAAAACTACTCCATCTCACGTGATGATCGGACATGGTTTAGTTGATTTGGATCACGTGATCACTCAGATGACTAGAGAGATGTCTGTCTAAGTGGGAGTTCTTTAGTAATATGATTAATTGAACTTAAATTTATCATGAACTTAGTACCGTATTTTGCTTGTCTATGTTTGTTGTAGATAGATGGCTCGTGCTGTTGTTCCGTTGAATAATGCGTTCCTTGAGAAAGCTAAGTTGAAAGATGATGGTAGCAATTACACGGACTGGGTCCGTAACTTGAGGATTATCCTCATTGTTGCACAGAAGAATTACGTTCTGGAAGCACCATTGGGTGCCAGGCCTACTGCAGATGCAACTGACGATGTTAAGAACGTCTGGCAGAGCAAAGCTGATGACTACTCGATAGTTTAGTGTGCCATGCTTTACGGCTTAGAACCGGGACTTCAACGACGTTTTGACGTCATGGAGCATATGAGATGTTCCAGGAGTTGAAGTTAATATTTCAAGCAAATGCCTGGATTGAGAGATATGAAGTCTCCAATAAGTTCTATAGCTGCAAGATGGAGGAGAATAGTTCTGTCAGTGAACATATACTCAAAATGTCTGGGTATAATAATCACTTGATTCAACTGGGAGTTAATCTTCCTGATGATAGTGTCATTGACAGAATTCTTCAATCACTGCCACCAAGCTACAAGAGCTTCGTGATGAACTATAATATGCAAGGGATGGAGAAGACTATTCCCGAGCTCTTCGCAATGCTAAAGGCTGCGGAGGTAGAAATCAAGAAGGAGCATCAAGTGTTGATGGTCAATAAGACCACCAGTTTCAAGAAAAAGGGTAAAGGGGAGAAGAAGGGGAACTTCAAGAAGAACAGCAAACAAGTTGCTGCTCAAGAGAAGAAACCCAAATCTGGACCTAAGCCTGAGACTGAGTGCTTCTACTGCAAGCAGACTGGTCACTGGAAGCGCAACTGCCCCAAGTATTTGGCGGATAAGAAGGATGGCAAGGTGAACAAATATGTGATATACATGTTATTGATGTGTACCTTACTAATGCTCGCAATAGCACCTGGGT
Organism: Triticum timopheevii; assembly: GCA_963921465.1. NCBI lineage: Eukaryota > Viridiplantae > Streptophyta > Magnoliopsida > Poales > Poaceae > Triticum > Triticum timopheevii. The sequence goes on from OY997270.1 coordinate 557,426,546, forward strand.
ATTTGATACTGGTTCTGTTGCTAACATTTGCAACTCGAAACAGGGACTACAGATTAAGCAAAGATTGGCTAAGGACGAGGTGACGATGCGCGTGGGAAATGGTTCCAAATTCGATGTGATCGCGGTCGGCACGCTACCTCTACATCTACCTTAGGGATTAGTTTTAGACCTGAATAATTGTTATTTGGTGCCAGTGTTGAGCATGAACATTATATCTGGATCTTGTTTGATGCGAGACGGTTATTCATTTAAAACAGAGAATAATGGTTGTTCTATTTATATGAGTAATATCTTTTATGGTCATGCACCCTTGAAGAGTGCTCTATTTTTATTAAATCTCGATAGTAGTGATACACATATTCATAATGTTGAAGCCAAAAGATGCAGAGTTGATAATGATAGTGCAACTTATTTGTGGCACTGTTGTTTGGGTCATATTGGTATAAAGCGATGAAGAAACTCCATACTGATGGACTTCTAGAATCACTTGATTATGAATCACTTGGTACTTGCGAACCGTGCCTCATGGGCAAGATGACTAAAACACCGTTCTCCGGAACTATGGAGCGAGCAACTGATTTGTTGGAAATCATACATACTGATGTGTGTGGTCCACTGAATATTGAGGCTCGCGGCGGGTATCATTATTTTCTCACCTTCACAGATGATTTGAGCAGATATGGGTATATCTACTTAATGAAACACAAGTCTGAAACATTTGAAAAGTTCAAAGAATTTCAGAGTGAAGTGGAAAATGATCGTAACAAGAAAATAAAATTTCTACGATCTGATCGTGGAGGAGAATATTTGAGTTACGAGTTTGGTTTACATTTGAAACAATGCGGAATAGTTTCACAACTCACGCCACCCGGAACACCACAACATAATGGTGTGTCCGAACGTCGTAATCGTACTTTACTAGATATGGTGCGATCTATGATGTCTCTTACTGATTTACCGCTATCATTTTGGGGTTATGCTTTAGAGACGGCCGCATTCACGTTAAATAGGGCACCATCAAAATCCGTTGAGACGACGCCTTATGAACTGTGGTTTGGCAAGAAACCAAAGTTGTCGTTTCTTAAAGTTTGGGGCTGCGATGCTTATGTGAAGAAACTTCAACCAGATAAGCTCGAACCCAAATCGGAGAAATGTGTCTTCATAGGATACCCAAAAGAGGCTGTTGGGTACATCTTCTATCACAGATCTGAAGGCAATACTTTTGTTTCTAAATTCGGATCCTTTCTAGAAAAAGAGTTTCTCTGAAAGAAGTGAGTGGGAGGAAAGTAGAACTTGATGAGGTAACTGTACCTGCTCCCTTATTGGAAAGTAGTTCATCACAAGAACCGGTTCCTGTGACAACTACGCCAATTAGTGAGGAAGCTAATGATATTGATCATGAAACTTCAGATCAAGTTACTACCGAACCTCGTAGGTCAACCAGAGTAAGATCCGCACCAGAGTGGTACGATAATCCTATTCTGGAAGTCATGTTACTTGACCATGGCGAACCTACGAACTATGAGGAAGTGATGATGAGCCCAGATTCCGCAAAATGGCTTGAGGCCATGAAATCTTAGATGGGATCCATGTATGAGAACAAAGTATGGACTTTGGTTGACTTGCCCGATGATCGGCAAGCCATCGAGAATAAATGGATCTTCAAGAAGAAGACTGACGCTGATGGTAATGTAACTATCTACAAAGCTCGACTTGTTGCAAAAGGTTTTCGACAAGTTCAAGGGGTTGACTACGATGAGACTTTCTCACCCGTAGCGATGCTTAAGTCTGTCCGAATCATGTTAGCAATTGCCGCATTTTACGATTATGAAATATGGCAAATGGATGTCAAAACTGCATTCCTGAATGGATTTTTAGAAGAAGAGTTGTATATGATGCAACCAGAAGGTTTTGTTGATCCAAAAGGTGCTAACAAAGTGTGCAAGCTCCAGCGATCCATTTATGGACTGGTGCAAGCCTCTCGGAGTTGGAATAAACGCTTTGATAGTGTGATCAAAGCATATGGTTTTATACAGACTTTTGGAGAAGCCTGTATTTACAAGAAAGTGAGTGGGAGCTCTGTAGCATTTCTGATATTGTATGTAGACGACATATAGGGATGGCAATGGGTACCCATTACCCGTGTACCCGGCGGGTAAAAACCTATTAGGGCAAGGGTATGAGTCAGAAAAATACCCATGGGCACACAAATACGAAAATTTAAAACCCATTGGGTATAGCGGGTATGGGTATGGTTTAGTATAACCCATACCCATGTACCCATAGACCCGCATATTATCTGATTAATAGGCAATAAATATTATTTATCAACATATTAAACGATTTTACATAAATACCACAGCTAGCCCACAATGAAGCCACAAGCCCACATTTAGAATCCCATATGTGATACGTATCTAGGTGATTGATTCTAAAAAAGGCGTATCTAGGTGATTGATTGATGTCCAGAATTGCCTCCTTCCTTTATATCGCTATATCAGTGTGATTGACATCCAGAATTACCTTGCAGGCTCGTAGCAGCTAGCAGATCGATCTCATCTTCTCACCCCCGCCTACCACCGCTAGCGCCTCCGGCCGCTTGCTGGCCTTGCACCACTACCCCGTTCATGTCCTCCAGAGCTCGCTGGACGGGAACCACGAGGTGGAGCTGCAACTCGGCGACCACCACGGCCAGGAGCATGGCACACCTACCTCGAGCGCAAGCCCAACCCAACTGTTAGATGGTGCCTTCCACCTCCGCGCGCCAGGAAAGAATCAACTCCCTGGCCGACGTCAAGGTCTGCCACCTCATGCTCCGGCGTCCAAGGAGTAGCACAGTCACAGCACTACGTCTGAGACGTCCGTGAACCAGCGACGCCCTAGCCTGCTTAGCAATTGTCGATCTGCAAGGCACCTCGCGCACAAGAACACGAGCAAGGCTATTTTGGCTAGGTGAGTTTCGATTTTGTTCATGATTTTATGATAATGAGCAGTTATCTTACAATTCAAATATATTTGTTGAAACTACACGCACGCCTAGCTCGGTATGCAAGCGACTGATTAAGTATGGAATATTTTGTTTCCAACAACAATTACTTCTGTATGTATGTTCTGTGATATATTCATGTACATCAGTACACATTACCCTTGATTTCTGCATAGAGATGCATGATATACATGATAAATATGAAATTTATGTGTGATGATTGAGTACAAATATTTTATTTTTGCAGAAATATGTTTTTCATATATAGATGATGTGATCTATTCATGTACGTGAACATTGATTTTTGCAGTGATACAAGCACCAACATCCAAGTAGATGTTGCTTTTGAATGGGTCGATAATACATTTGCCCCAATGTATGGACATGAAGACCCTAATGTTATTATAAGTTGTTGTTTATTACTATATGTAGTGCTCAAATTGATGTGTTGCAAATCTGGGTAATCTTACCCGTGGGTACCCATTTACCCTGTCGGGTGATGGGTATGGGAAAAAGTTGTACCCATCGACGGGCATGGGTACGGGTGATGGGTAAAGTTTCAGGCGACGGGTAAGGGTATGGGGTGGCTCCACCCGTACCCAAACCCTGTGGGTGCCGACATATTGTTAATTGGAAATGATATAGAATTTCTGGATAGCATAAAGGGATACTTGAATAAAAGTTTTTCGATGAAAGGCCTCGGTGAAGCTGCTTAGATATTGGGCATCAAGATCTATAGAGATAGATCAAGACGCTTAATTGGACTTTCACAAAGCACATACCTTGATAATGTTTTGAAAAAGTTCAAAATGGATCAGGCAAAGAAAGGGTTCTTGCCTATATTACAAGGTGTGAAGTTGAGTCAGACTCAATGCCCGACCATAACAGAAGATAGAGAGAAAATGAAAGATGTTCCCTATGCTTCAGCCATAGGCACTATCATGTATGCAATGTTGTGTACTAGACCTGATGTATGCTTAGCAATAAGTTTAGCAGGGAGGTACCAAAGTAATCCAGGAGTGTATCACTGGACAGCGGTCAAGAATATCCTGAAATACCTGAAAAGGACTAAGGATATGTTTCTCGTATATGGAGGTGACAAAGAGCTAGTCGTAAATGGTTACGTCGATGCAAGCTTTGACACTGATCCGGACGATTCTAAATCGCAAACCGGATACGTGTTTATATTGAACGGTGGAGCTGTTAGTTGGTGCAGTTCTAAACAAAGCGTCATTGCGGGATCTACATGCGAAGCGGAGTACATAGCTGCTTCGAAAGCAGCAAATGAAGGAGTCTGGATGAAGGAGTTCATTTCCGATCTAGGTGTCATACCTAATGCATCGGGACCAATGAAGATCTTCTGTGACAATACTGGTGCAATTGCCTTGGCAAAGGAATCCAGATTTCACAAGAGGACCAAGCACATCAAGAGACGCTTCAATTCCATCCGGGACCAAGTCCAGGTGGGAGACATAAAGATTGCAAGATACATACGGATCTGAATGTTGCAGACCCGTTGACTAAGCCTCTTCCACGAGCAAAACATGATCAGCACCAAGGTTCCATGGGTGTTAGAATCATTACTGTGTAATCTAGATTATTGACTCTAGTGCAAGTGGGAGACTGAAGGAAATATGCCCTAGAGGCAATAATAAAGTTATTATTTATTTACTTATATCATGATAAATGTTTATTATTCATGCTAGAATTGTATTAACCGGAAACATGATACATGTGTGAATACATAGACAAACTTAATGTCACTAGTATGCCTCTACTTGACTAGCTCATTAATCAAAGATGGTTATGTTTCCTAACCATAGACATGAAGTTGTCATTTGATTAACGAGATCACATCATTAGTAGAATGATGTGATTGACATGACCCATTCCGTTAGCGTAGCACTTGATCGTTTAGTATGTTGCTATTGCTTTCTTCATGACTTATACATGTTCCTACAACTATGAGATTATGCAACTCCCGTTACCAGAGGAACACTCTGTGTGCTACCAAACGTCACAACGTAACTAGGTGATTATAAAGGAGCTCTACAGGTGTCTCCAGAGGTACATGTTGAGTTGGCGTATTTCGAGATTAGGTTTTGTCACTCCGATTGTCGGAGAGGTATCTCTGGGCCCTCTCGGTAATGCACATTACTATAAGCCTTGCAAGCAATGTAGCTAATGAGTTAGTTACGGAATGATGCATTACGTAACGAGTAAAGAGACTTGCCAGTAATGAGATTGAACTAGGTATTGGGATACCGACGATCGAATCTTGGGCAAGTAACATACCGATGACAAAGGGAACTACGTATGTTGTTATGCGGTTTGACCGATAAAGATCTTCGTAGAATATGTAGGAGCCAATATGAGCATCCAGGTTCTGCTATTGGTTATTGACTGGTAACGTGTCTCGGTCATGTCTACATAGTTCTCGAACCCGTAGGGTCCGCACGCTTAAGGTTTCGATGACAGTTATATTATGAGTTTATGATTTTTGATGTACCGAAGGTTGTTCGGAGTCCCGAATGTGATTACGGACATGACGAGGAGTCTCGAAATGGTCGAGACATGAAGATTGATATATTGGAAGCCTATATTTGGATATCGGAAATGTTCCAGGTGAAATCGGGATTTTACCGGAGTACCGGAGGTTACCGGAACCCCCCGGGGGCTTAATGGGCCTACATGGGCCTTAGTGGAAATAGAGGGCAGCAAGGGGAGTGTGAGGCACTCCCCCCCAAGGCCCAAACCGAATTGGTTTAAGGCAAGGGGGGCCGGGCCCCCTCTTTCCTTCTCCTCCTCTCCCTTTCCTTCCCCCTCTCATAGTCCAACAAGGAAGGAGGGAGTCCTACTCACTCCCAGTGGGAGTAGGACTCCCCATGGCGCGCCCCTCCTAGGCCGGCCGCCCCCTCGCCCCTTGCTCCTTTATATACGGGGGCAGGGGGCACCTCTAGACACAACAATTGATGTCTTGATCTCTTAGTCGTGTGCGGTGCCCCCCTCCACCATAGTCCTCCTCGATAATATTGTAGCGGTGCTTAGGCGAAGCCCTGCGAAGGTAGAACATCAAGATCGTCACCACGCCGTCGTGCTGACGGAACTCTCCCTCGACACTCGGCTGGATCGGAGTTCGAGGGACGTCATCGAGCTGAACGTGTGCTAGAACTCGGAGGTGCCGTAGTTTCGGTGCTTGATCGGTCGGGCCGTGAAGACGTACGACTACATCAACCACGTTGTTCTAACGCTTTTGCTTTCGGTCTACGAGGGTACGTGGACAACACTCTCCCCTCTTGTTTCTATGCATCACCATGATCTTGCGTGTGCGTAGGAATTTTTTTGAAATTACTACGTTCCCCAACACATCGGAGGCGGGGCGGATCCGCGGCGGCGCCGATGGGAGGAGGAAGGAGACTTTTCTTCGGGAGGAAGATGTTATCATTTTCTTCAACCTCTTGACATCATGTTCTGCTGACAAGTTGTTACTGTTGTTACTCGAACCAAAGTTATAACTACGCCCTTTGCCCCAAAATTCTTGTCTTAGATTTTTCTAAATACGGATGTATCAAGTCACGTTTTAGTATTAAATACATCCATATCTAGACAAATTTAAGATAAGAATTTTGGGATGGAGGGAGTACTTTTTATTGCTTTGAGGGCGTGATCACATGCTCATTGGTACACATTAGAGCGGTTAGTCCATTGAAGGTGTGCTACAGCGATAACGGTTGCGAAAGGGTAAGAGCAACTCTAGCAGACCCCGCATCCGCCCCCGACCCGCAAAATAACTGCCAAAATGCGGGTACAGGCCGAAAAACCTGCCCGACCAGACCCCGCATCCCGCCCCGGCCCTCAAAAATTTTTGGGGGGCGCGACAAAATCCCGACCCCAACCTGGGAAAACGCGGGTTTCCCCCTCGCAGCTGCGGTGCCCTGCATCGGAGAGAAGCAGCTGGCGGAGGGACATTTCAGCCCCGCGCACTTTCCCCCTCTTTCCTCCGCCACCCGCCCTTTGCTTCCGCCCGCTCGCCGCCGACAATTCCGGCCATATCTGCGGGCGGAATCGCGCCGCGGGGACGCCCCACACCCTCCCGCGCCGAGCCGCGGCACCGACCCTCCCCTCCCCCCCCCCCCCCCGGATCCGACGAGAAGAGCCGCCCCTCATCGCCGCCCCCATCATCGCCGCCTGGGATCACCCGCCACCGATAAGTCCTTTTTTGTGAATTTTGTGAGCTATGTAGTTGATTGACGCACCGACATGTGTGTAGATGGAGTCGACCCCGTGCGAGAAGTTCTTGCTCTCCGATTCGTCCGATTCGGATGACTCGGATGTTGAGACCATGCTTGCGACCTTCCGGCAGCAAACATTAGTCACGGCGCTTGCCGTGAAGGAGCATGAAGACGAGCACCGGAAGAAAAGGCGAGGATCAACTGTCGGGCGTCTATGCATTCCTCGGAATCGCCATCTTGGGAACGAGATGTTGATGCAAGACTATTTCGCGGAGAATCCTATGTATCCTCCGCACCTCTTCCGGAGAAGGTACCGAATGCGCCGATCCCTCTTTGTGAAACTTGTTCAAGTTTGCGAGGCAAATTGCCGGTATTATACTCAAAGAAGAAATGCCGCGGGCTTAAAGGGATTTAGTGCGTGTCAAAAAATCTCCGCAGCTATGCGGGTGATTGCATATGGCGTTCCGGCTGACTATGCCGATGAGTATCTTCGCATTGGTGACGGTACCACAATTGAGTTTGTGCGTAGATTTGCAAAAGTGATCATCCGTGTCTTTGGTCCTGAGTATCTTCGGGCACCCAATGAAGATGACACAAAGAAATTGATGGCATCTAATGAGAGGAGAGGTTGGCCTGGCATGCTAGGTAGCATTGATTGTATGCATTCAAATTGGAAAAATTGCCTCAAGGCTTGGCAAGGAATGTATTGTGGCAAGTCTCGTGATGCAACAATTATGCTAGAGGCCGTAGCATCCAAGGATTTATGGATTTGCATTGCTTTTTTGGTATGCCGGGCACTCTCAATGATATCAATGTGTTGCAACAGTCTCATTTGTTTGCTAGGCGTGCTAGTGGTGATGCTCCTGCTTGCAACTACACTATCAATGGGCATGAATACACAAAAGGGTACTATCTTGCAGATGGTATATACCCTCCTTGGTGCACATTGTCAAGAGCATCAAAGAACCAAAAACAAAAAAACAATGTGAATTTGCAAGGGTGCAAGAGGCAGCCCGAAAAGACATTGAAAGAGCATTCGGTGTTTTGCAATCTAGGTTTGCCATTGTCCGTGGTCCTGCTCGTTTTTGGGATAAGAAAACCTTGAAAAACATCATGACATGCTGTGTTATCCTGCACAATATGATTCTTGAGGATGAGAGAGGAATGAACTTAGAATTCTTCTACGACAATGTGGGTAGCCGTGTCAAACCAACTAGAGACCCTAACCGCATTAGAGCTTTTCTTCAGACATACAAGGAGATTGAAAATGCAGACACACACTTTCAACTTCAGGAGGATCTCATTGAGCACCATTAGCAAAGGGCTGGACAATGACTAATTTTCATATTCATTTGTATTTGTATTCATGACAAGTTTTGTATTGCATTATTTAAGTTTGCTATGGTGATTTGAATAATTATTGTAATGCGGATGATTATTGTATTATGTTTGATTTGAATAATTCAGTTTGTTTTCGATTGTTGAATTATGTTGGATTTGATATTTGCGGGCCGATGATATGCGGGATGCAGCGGCGCAAAGAGCAAACCCCGCAAAGCTGACCCGTAAAAAGATATATTCCGCGAATATACATTTTTACGGATCCGTTTGGGGGGTCTGCATCTGTGCCAACCCGAGCCGGCCCGCAAAAGCGGTTTTGCGCGAACCGCAAATGCGTTTTGCAGGGCGGCGGGATGCGGGGTCTGCTAGAGTTGCTCTAAACCACATGTGAGGTTGCGTTGGAGCTCTTTTAGTTTGAAGGAGGAGGGCTCGCGTTATAGGTGAAATAAAAAGAGCATGAGGCCATGTAAAATGCAAGACGTTTAGAGAGGTGTTTGTGAAATTGAACTGTTTTTTTTTCTTTTAAGCATTGTTGCTTACTTGCATAGTACATGTGTTTTGTTTTTTTTGGGAGTAGCATGTAGATGCATTTATCTGCACCTTTGCTTTTCTTTTTCTTTTTTGAACGATTTGAAGATTGTTCACCGGTCCTTTGCTATAAAAATAAACACTAGTGATTTTTAAAAAACCAATTTTTTGTACAAGCACTTTCCTAAGCACATTGCATTCTTTTACTACATATAAACACCTTGCATGGTAGTATATGGTCTGAGAGCCACTGCCCGCAAAAAAAGTATATGGTCTGATCTCGCAAAAAAAAGTATATGGTTTGAGAGAAAGAAATTTGAGACAAAGAGAATTTTTTTTTCTTGAGAAACAAGAGATTTTTTTTTTTGAGGCTTGAGAAAAGGAGCACCGCTCCAGATCAATTTTTTTTTGGGAGCGAAACCACTCCAGAGCATGGCGCGCTCTCTCCACCCGCTACGTGATCTGCGGGCAGGACCCGTCTCTTTGTGGGCTTCCACTTTGGGCCCAGAATATCGAATCACAACCTGTCGGCCCACGAGGCCCATGGCCTAGCCTGCTCTACGAGCCTAGGAGGACTCCGAGTGAATAAAGGGAGGCCGAGCGAACACTCGTCGATCCCCACCACTTCACAGGCTCACGCTCGCCGAGGAGACCAACGCACGGCCCCCGAACCGGCAGCCGACGGCGAGGGAGCACCGGCTTGGCCCACCCGCCGGCGGCCGGGCATGGCGGGGCAGCCGCCGCAGGGCCCGGAGGACGACTTCCTCGACCAGTTCTTCTCCCTCACCAACTCCCTCTCCGCCGCCGGCCGCCCCTCCGGCGACCAGCCCTTCTCCCTCGCCCTCAGCCTCGACGCCGCCTCGGACGCCTCCGGCAGCAGGGGGGGCATCGGCGACGACGCCGGCAACGCCGCGGTGAGCGCCCCCCTCCGCTTTCCCCCCCTTTTCCTCTGCCTTTTGCGCTGGCTCTCGCTCAACAGGAACGCGCGTGCCGCGGGTTATCTTATCGCTTCCCTCTGCAGGAGCGGGACGGCGTGCAGCTCCCCGGCCTCTTCCCGCCGGTGTTCGGCGGTGGCCTCCAGCCGCCGCACCTTCGCCCCAGCCACCCTCCCCCACAGGTACGCTTCTGCAGACAAATTGTGCGTGTTTCAGCTTCAAATTTTCAGAATTTGTGCCAACTGCGTCATATCCGGTGGCGAATTTCAGATGTTCCACGCGCAGCAGCCGAAGCAGGGCGGGCCGGCCGGAGGGCCGCAGCCGCCGGCGCCGAGGCCGAAGGTGCGAGCGCGCCGCGGTCAGGCGACCGATCCCCACAGCATCGCTGAGAGGGTAATGGAAGTCATTCAGTCTGTTAAACTTGTGTTCCTTAGGAACTCTGCCTAACCTAGGTCATTACTCGTTACTGTGCATCCATGCTGTTACCAAATCAAAGGCCTGGGGTAAATGGGTCATGCTTGTACAGTGTCAGTCTGTGACCAAGCAATCACCTCTAACTTGACATCGAAGCGACAAGGTTCCTGTATTCAATTGCATCAATTCACTTGCTGTACAAGTCATCACATGCTTTAAAAATGGTTTGGCGTTAGCCAAATGATGGGCAGTCATTCGGCAGATGCATCTGGCGTTTTCTCTAAGGCTGACGACTAAGTCACGTATTGCCATGTGGTTGTAGTACGCTAGATGTCTGCATGCTACCTTTGACTACTCATATGTCATTTTGCAATAATCCTGTTACTCAGTGAATGTTATGTGATCACTAAGTAACTAACTTTAAGGTTGGCCGCCTTTTTTAAACTTAATTATTATATATGCCATATCTCTAGCAGTTGTACAATTGTGTTTGTATGTCAGGCTGTATTCTCCCACTCTGTATTTTTTTAAGCCTATTTTACGATTCTGGTAGGTGTTTATTCAGGAGTGTTCTGAACCATATACTTGTTCCAATGCAGCTAAGAAGAGAGAGGATAGCGGAAAGGATGAGGGCCCTACAGGAATTGGTCCCCAATACGAACAAGGTAATCATTCTTAGTTATACTTGTAGATGTTATCATATGGATATGGGTGAAGACTTCTGTAGTTCACATGCCTGCCATTGAGACCTCACAGAATTTCAGCAAGTGGTCTGGGGTCATGATGTGCTGAAAATACTATATTATCTTTGTGCTTCTTTATTTTGACCAATAACTTTTCAGCTCCAAAAAGATATTATTTTCTATCACGCTCCGTAAGCTTTGTATATGCCTTCCTTTTGAGATAATCTAGTGAGTACCCTGGTAATCATATAATTTTTTTTGAAGAACAATACATGCACAATCGCCACATACAGAGTGTTTAATATGTAACATCCAAATATGACAACTAGAAGAAATTCTGAGTCTCCTTTTGAACTACATGCAGACAGATAGGGCAGTTATGCTAGATGAGATCCTGGATTATGTGAAGTTCCTTAGGCTTCAAGTAAAGGTAAGGTTCACTATGCTATTGGATACGAACTGCCAACAACCATTGTGATTTTAGTTTGATGGAACCTTGATGCCCTGATGTTAGGTGTTAAGCATGAGCAGATTGGGTGGTGCTGGTGCTGTTGCACAGCTGGTTTCTGACATTCCACTTTCAGTTAAGGTAAACTTGCCAAAAACTGACTATGGACTATTATAGCATTGTGCGCTATTACCTTCTTCTATTTTACTTCATTTCAATTGAGGTAGGCTTATAGTAAAACCGTAGTACTGATTGATCTTTTATTTGGTTCCATATGTTGCATGTAATTCTTGAAATGTTTTCCGTTGGCTTCTTCCACCTACTTCTCTTTTATTTTCTTTCTTTTCCATGGTGGAAGTTGCTAGATGTACTGCTGGTTGGGAAAGCATCACCTGTGGTGCCATGAATATACCAATCAAAGTACATTTTGTTATGGTTTATTATACTGAGCATTGCTACAAAAAGTACAATATACAGTTTAGGTTTCCCCTTCCTTTACTCCTTGAGAAATTGGCTATCAACATCTTTTTTATTTTAATCTTCTTGCTTTCTTCTTTCTGGGCAGTGGTGCTGAAGGCAGAATCCATTCAGCACCTTATTTCCATTATCGACTTTTTTAATGTCACACTCTGTTCGTCCTTCTTGTTAAAATTCATTTATACTTATTGCTATCAGAGGCCCGTTAGAGAACCTGACACATCCCAGAATTTGCTCCATGATGGTTATAACATAGTGTGCATCATTCTTCCTTGATCAATTGTACCTTGACTTGAAGAATAAATCTGTCTGGGAGTCCCTTTCCATCTCTAAATTGCCATATCTTTCGGTTGTTGAACTTTTATCTTGCTTTAATTTCGTTAGGGGGAAGCAAGCGATGGTGGGAGCAAACAGCAGATATGGGAAAAGTGGTCAACGGATGGCACGGAAAAACAGGTTGCGAAGCTGATGGACGAGGACATCGGTGCCGCAATGCAATTTCTCCAATCCAAGGCGCTCTGCATGATGCCAGTCTCCCTTGCCATGGCTATCTATGACACACAACATTCACAGGACGGCCAACCAGTGAAGCCTGAACCCAACAACACTGCCTAGTATAGTAACAGCAGCTGCAACACCCATCCCCGCGGCTGCTAGTAGGCATGCATGAACCTGTTATCAAAGTGTTAAGATAAAAACTGCTGGTTCTGATCCACTAACAACAAGGAGGCAGGAAAAGACCTAAAGGATCCTCTCCACTGGAAGTTGTATCGACGGTATATGATGTCACCTACTACCCCTTTTCCATCTTTTGTTCAAAGGTGCTTTTAATTTTCAAGGATATGGTAAGCAATAACCTGATCATGCTCCTACAACTTTCAATACCCCTATGAGTGTGAGTGATGCGGAGAGCTACAAAAGAGTCTTGGCCTGCTCTCATTTTGTTTCTTTTCGGGTCTGTAGTGCACCAGCCATACACTTTGTGGTGGGGGCTGCTTTTCCGGTAGTGGGTGTTTGGGCTAATCAAAAAGGGATTGATTGATGTATGCGTGTGTCTGCAGCCCGCGCAAAACGGTTGACAAAATTTGAACACGAGATGAAACGGGAGGCGGTGTCCGATGGTGATGTTCCTTCTCATCACCATTTCTCCAAAGTGGAGACGTAGGCTCTGGTCAACTGAGGCTGAGCGTGCGTTGGTGGGTCTGATATCTGTATGCACTACCATTTTTCTATCTCCGTCGACCGAGTCACACTATAGATAAGAACTTCCATATAAAGTTTTCTCTTCTATTAATGATCAGTCCATAAAAGCCATCATCTATTTTCTGTAATGGCCTACTTCCCCAGATCTGCTTTGCCGACTGATGCGTGTGTGCAACAGCTGTTCCGTACTGTTCACTGCCGTAACCGCAAGGTTTTCTTGAGATTGTGGACTGGTTGTGAGAATCTACAGCCTGGACGGTCGAATGATTTTTGTGTGACTTGTTTGTTTGCATCATTGCGTGTCACTGTAAATAGTTCACTGACTTGATATGTGCTCGTGTGGTGTTACTAGTTCATAGGTTGTGAGATGACCATACACAGACTTTATCAATACCTGGCCAAGCTTCTTTCTCACTTTGCTGGACAAAAGCCGGGTTTGCCTTTTTCATGCTGGTAGCAAAGATCTTTTAGAGAGACCTGGTTGTCGGGTTTCCCGTCGAGGGAATTTACCCAGGATCTTTGTTTTTCGAAAAGTTGGATTGTTCGGCGCAACAGCTTAGCTGGAACTAACCCATTCTGCTCAAAAGGGGCTGGGGCTTCGAAAGTCATATTCTGCTCAAATATTGTTACCTGGGGCTTCTATTTCTACCTGGCTGGAATGTTGGGTTTCAGTCAATAAAGATTGTTATTTCCATGCAGCTGTAGGCAGGATTGTTGTACGTTGTGCTGCCATTTGCTCGCATAAAACAGCCTCCCTGCCTTGTTATTATTGTATTTTTTTGAAACGGAGCCTTGTTATTATTGTGGTTCGGTTGGCCTGATCACACTATCTCTGTGATGATATACCCCAGTCCTTTGTACCGACTCTCCTGAACCCATAATGTGTTCATATCTTTCTGCAGTCGTATACTGAAGAAAGAATGGAACTTCTGCCGACTATACAATCTATTCATCTGGTCATCAAGTTTAGCTGCCGTTTGTGTTTTCCGGTTGTCGGTCTCATATTTGACGTGACGCGTGTCATGTCTTACTTCGTCGTAAAATATGCTATATATCATTTTGTGGTACCGGATGCTCAATGTTGTTCTTGCCTTAGCGTAAGTATATAAACATAGGAGTATATTCCAACGTGGCTGTGTTTTTTCTTTCTGCATTCGCCTTTTCAGATCTGGTTCCTGCTGGTGTTTAAAGCAGTTTCTTCGCGGCCTGACAATCGTATCTGAAAAAAATTATTTACCTAGAGCGATTTGGGTGCTGAACCTGAACTGCTTGCTAGCCCCCAGTTCCTGCCAGTAATCCCTGTTTTCTGTTCCGAACTCGTGAGCAACAGCACTGGCTATATCTTCACGAGGACAATGATCCAACTATATCTCACAATCTCATAGGATATGTGATAACATCCACTGCTGCCGCCATGCTGGTTATTCTTGTGCCCACCTTCATGATAACAATCATCTCGGTTCGGCGCAATACGAGTGCACCCCGCCATGGGCGCCAACGCCGGGTTCACCATGCTTTACCACGTGGAGTACGTCGTCAGCAACGCCAGGTTCACCATGCTGTCCGGTACAAAATGTTTCAGAACATGCTTGACTTGAAGCACAACCGCTTCATCCATCGTGGTATTGGAGACCAAGTTAGTGATGTTGTTAATTAAAAAGAAGGAAAAAATATATTTTTCGTCCCTTAACTCTCACGAAAGTATAGAAATGGTCCCTTAACTTTAAAACCAGCAAACCTTGATCCTTTAACTTTTAAAACCGGATAAGTTTAGTCCCTCGTACCGGTTTGTGTGGTTTCTTGCTCAAGTGCAGTGGTTTTTGACTCGAGCTGGCAAATGTGGGGCCCACCACAACTACCCATTTTTTTTACTTGAACTCCTACTATTTATCTCTCTGACTTACCTGTGGACCCCATCTGTGAGAGCATCTCTTCAACCTCCAAACGAGCAAGCGGTTCGTTTGTGAGCGCCGTCTGCTAGAGAAGGCGATGCCAATGCTCCGAAGCTTCACGACGACCAAGCCTGCTCAGAAGGTAGCACACGGCAGGACGCACTTTGCCTGCGGCCCGGCGCTCTGCTCGGCCCGCCAAGCGCCAGGTGGCCTTCATGTTGGCGTCGTGTGTGTCGATGCCGCGTGCGTGCGTGATGTGTGTTTGTGTGTGTGTGTGTGTGTGTGTGCGCTGCCGCTGCTACTCTGTTCATGCGTGTTTTGTGCTGGGCGCTGCTCGCCCGTGATAGCTGGGCGCGCGTGGTGATGGCTACCCGACAACGCCGAGGGAGCCGAGGCACGGCAAGGCCAGCAGGGTCGGGGCGGAGCTGTGATTGCGGCCAGCGGCAGCTTGGCCTCGGTATACAGGCGAACTCGTCCACCGCAGGGCCGTGCCGGGGCGGAGCTGAGCGTCTGTGGGCGGTGGCCGCGGTGCACTGGGGGACGCGCGCCGGCGCGGCCTTACGGAGGTCGCCAAGAACCAGGGCCACCACGCCGGAGGACTCCACGCCCAGGAATTCCCCACGCGCACGTCCTCCTCCTGATGCCCGACGCCTTCCAACTGCTCGACTAAATGCGCGGTTGAGTTGGAACAAAAAGGAAGAAGAAAATTCACTAGGGATTGCCACGTGGACGTAGACCCAGTCAAAACCCCCCCGAAGTGGCACGAGGGACTAAACTTATCTGGTTTGAGAAGTTCAGGGACTAGGATTTGTCGGTTTTAAAATCAAGGGACCATTTCTATACTTTCAAGAGAATTTAGGGATAAAAAATATACTTATCCCTAAAAAGAAACCTCCTTTCAACCCCTTAGGATCCGCTTCTGTTGCGTTGAGCAAAGCATTCGGCCTCCGTTTAAAAAAACATGTGCTTAATCCATCCTTCTTTGGATTCAGTTTTCCGGAAATTGATGGTAAGGGCAATAATCCCACGTACGTTGGAACTTGCACCGTCTCGCCACATACGTTATGCCTTCTATCCCACTACATGTACCATGTCGCGACTACCACCATCTGTCGCAACCCAACATGTCCGAAAACAAGAGACACTTAGGCAAAGAATATGGGGCTCCAGAGTCAAGACAGGCTTGCACCACCCTATCCACTGTAACACACTGTATCGATGATCTCATCCGCTCACATTTCCAAAACTTCCTTTTCCCTTGGATATAGGAAAATGGTAATGTAAACACTGTATCGATGATCTCATCCGATCACATTTCCAAAACTTCCTTCCCCCTTGGACATGGGAAAATAGTAACGCTTAATATCCTCATCCCCGCATTCACAAATTGGACACTGAGCACGATATGACGATTCGCCAAAACAATTCACAGGGGAGGGCTACCATATGGGAAAGACTTCCTGAAAGGATCGATATGGTTGACTAGAGGGGGGGTGTGAATAGGCAACTAAATTTTTTTAGCTTTTTCTTTACCAAATTAAACTTTGCATCAAAGTAGGTTATCTAGAAATGCAACTAGGTGAATAGCCTATATGATGCAAAAACAACAAGCAACCAAGCAAGCAAAGGATATAACACAAGTAAGCTTGCAAAAGTAAAAACGTGAGATAACCAAGAGTGGAGCCGGTGGAGACGAGGATGTGTTACCGAAGTTCCTTCCTTTTGAGGGGAAGTACGTCTCCGTTAGAGCGGTGTGGAGGCACAATGCTCCCCAAGAAGCCACTAGGGCCACCGTATTCTCCTCACGCCCTCACACAATGCGAAATGACGTGATTCCACTATTGGTGCCCTTGAAGGCAACGACCGAACCTTTACAAACAAGGTTGGGGCAATCTCCACAACTTAATTGGAGGCTCCCAACGACACCACGAAGCTTCACCACAATGGACTATGTCTCCGAGGTGACCTCAACCGTCTAGGGTGCTCAAACACCCAAGAGTAACAAGATCCGCTAGGGATTAGTGAGGGAATCAAATTTCTCTTGGTGGAAGTGTAGATCGGGGCCTTCTCAACCAATCTCGAGCAAATCAACGAGTTTGATTGGCTAGGGAGAGAGATCGGGCAAAAATGGAGTTTGGAGCAACAATGGAGCTTAGGGATGGAAGAGGTAGTCAACTAGACGAAGAAGACACCCCTTATATAGTGGAGAGACAAATCCAACCGTTATCCACTTACTCAGCCCGCGACCTGCGGTACTACCGCTCCAGACACGCGCTACTACCGCAGGGGCTCACGGTACTACCGTGGTGGGCCACGGTACTACCGCTACAGCGGCAGGGGCTAGTCCAGGCCAGAGCCGCCAAGGCTGAGAGCGGTACTGCCGCTGACGCGGTACTATCGCTCCCCCTTGCGATACTACCGCAAGGCCAGGATGGACTAGGCTAGGAAGGGCACGGATGAATAAAAATACATCTGTGTCTACTTCCGCTGAAAATCGAATGGTGCAAAAATCCGACACGGTACTACCGCGCCTGGCTTGCGGTACTACCGCGCAGGGAGCGGATGTAAAAAATTACATCCGCCCCTACTTCCGCTCGTGCTACTGAGCCGGACCAGGACTCACGGTACTACCGCGCACCTGGGGCGGTACTACCGCGTAGGCCGCGGATGTAAAAAAATTACATCCGCCCCTACAGCCGCAAGAGGGGCTGAGCCTGGCCTGAGGCCACGGTACTACAACTCCATAGGAGCGGTACTACCGTGTGCGCCTACGGTACTACCGCGAGGGCTTGCGGTACTACCGCTCCTAGGAGTAGTACTACCGCATGCCTCAAACAGCAGCACTTAGGAATCCTTCTTTTTGCACAATAAGGGAGATAACGGAGGATGCTCCAAAGCGCAAGGGGAAAGGCGGGGAAAAGGGAGAAAACGCGTACGTGATGATTCCACCCAAACCTTTCCACCACGGACCCCCTCTTAATAGTACGACTATCCTATGACTCAAATCCACCAAAAGAGACGTAGAACACCACCGTCTTCAATAGTCTTCGAGGGGTACCAAACTGTCTTGTGCCTGACGACGAAGCGACTGAAATACTCAAGGCACACGATTAGTCCGCAAAAGCATTGTTAGCAATCCCCAAAACACCTTAGGGATAAACATGACCTTACAATCTCCCCTTTTTGGTGGATTGATGACAATACGGGATTTGCACGAAGGGAAAGAATATAGCACAAGCAAACCCCACATCTCTAGAATATAGACGAGCTCCCCCTAGATTCGTGCTAGAGAGTAAAGTGCTTTGGACTGCACGACACGAATACTAGGATCACCACTCCCCCTATATTTTAGAGACAAACATATCTTGCAATAAAAAGGCTAACACTAAACAAGATAGTAAATAAGAGCATAACATAGATAGCACGAGATGTCATAGGCTCAATAAGGTAATAAGGTACGATAGAGTGCATATGTCTTACACCATATGATAGACCAAGTCTCACGAGCAAACTAAACCAAAGCAAAGAAAGGTTCAACGGAACAAACACGAGCAAAGCAAACACAAGACTCTCGCAAATCCCTACACTCTCTCCCCCTTTGGCATCGAGACGCCAAAAAGGCAGAGAGGACACCTACACACAAGTGGTGGCTTAAGCGGAGTTGTCAGACGCACGGTCCTCGTCAGACTCGGCAGCAGGAATGGTCTCCTCGACGTCCTCCTCAGAATCAGTCCACTTGAAGCCTTATTTCGCCATCCACTCAGCCTCCAGAGTGATGCGATCCTCAGAACCACCAGAAACATCCTCTCCATACAGCCTCATGATCTTCTTGTCCCGGCGGCGACTCTCCTTGGAGGCAACATGAGACCTGTACTGACCCTTGGCCTGCATGCAGAACAAGGTCTTCATCTTGTTCTTCAGCCTCTTAGCCCAAGATGGCTCAGAGGTGGGAGAGGTGTAATCCTCAGAGCTGACCTCATCTGCTGGCTCCTCCTCATCCTCATCTGCATCCACATCCATGGCAGCCGCAGCCTCAGCACGAGAAGTGGTGTTAGCCCACTGAGGCTTGACACGGAGCCGGATGGAATCATGTCGAATCCAATCAGGGGCCTCAAAGTCATCCTGAGCGTAGAGCTTCTCCCAAGTTGCAGAGATCAACATAAACAGATACGATGGGGACCTTGCGGTTGAAGATGGCAAACCGAATCTCACACCACATGATGTGTGAGACATCAAGTGGTAACGTCTGAGAGTTGCACGCTTCTTCACATAGGAGCAACATGTCCACAAGATAGGCGTGTACCTTGTCCTTATCCCCAATGCGTGGGAAGAGAGAGTTGCGGAAGATCCGGTACATGATGTCAAGGAAAGAGTTGAGCACCCAAGAAGACTTGCCACTGGAGAGCTTCTTCTCAACAAGGAAGGGCTGAAGCTTGTTCTTGTTGGCAGACTCGGTATTGGCATGAGGACAAACACCTTGGGGATTGGGGAGCCCCTCATCCGAAACACCAAGCAAAGTCATGAACTCCTTCCAGGTAACCATCAGCCGTCGACCATTGGTCATCCAAGTCATCGTCCTGTCCTCATTAGGATGAAAGTACACCGAGGCGAAGAACTAAGCCACAATCTCCGGATCATAGTCTTTTGTGAAAAGAGATGATATGCTCAATGCCAAACTGCTCCACTAGATCCAGAGCCTCACCAAAGTATGCCCGGTGCTTCTCTTCCCTCATATGATGCATGTAGATCCAATGCACATCCACATAGATATTCCGCTTGGCCTTGATCACATCCAAATAATGAGATTCTGCTGCTTGGTCCAGAACAACTCACTCCCTCGAAGGTTGGCACGAGGATTCACATAGGGATTGATCTTCCTTCAAGAGACGAACTCAGCAAGCGGCATCTCATCCGTACTCATGGCGGGTTCCTTGTCCTTGGTGGCGGTGGTCTTGGTCCTGCGTTGGGGGGCACTGGAGCCCTCAGGAGCTTCATCTTGATTGCGCAGGCGCTTGGAACCCGTGTCACGGCTTCGATTGGAATGGCGAGCATGAGCACCTGAGCCACACACCACAAAACAAGCCCGCAAGAAACGCGAGAAGGATCAGTGCAAAGAACGCAGCAAAACAGTGAAACAAGTAGAATTCGCACATAATAATTGCCACATGATAGATTTGACAGCAACTATAGCACCGCTTGATCGCGCGAAACTGAAAAATTAGTGTCGCTCCAAATCACGGTAGTACCGCGCGCGCGGTAGTACCGCGCTGGAGGTATGGTAGTACCGCGAGGGCGGTAGTACCATGCCAGAGGTGCGGTAGTACCGCGCGTTTTCATATCTGAAACAACAGTTGAATCTGGGAACTACTGTGACGACAAAGCGGTACTACGACCGATCAAATCTACCACGGGACAACATATTATGTATAAACCCTACGCATTACTACTCTCCTCCAACCTACTCTTGCAAAGATTTAGCCTAAAATCTCAAGAACAACTAGCATCTCCCCAGAAACCTGGAGGCAAAAGAACACACCAAAAAGAGAGGATTTGGGGAAAGACCTTGGTCCATGGCAAGAGGAAGTGGTGGGGAACGATCCCACCGGTCGGAATCCGAGGAGAGCAGCCGGAGAGGGAGATCCGGCGAGGGCCTCGGCGCCGTTCGTGGGCAGGAGAGAGAGAGGCAGCGTGGGGAGAAGGAGTGAATGGGTATGGGGGAGTTGGAACTCCCCCTGCCCGCTCTTAACCCCGACGCGCTCGCTGCGTCATGGTAGTACCGCGAATCATTGCGGTAGTACCGCCCGGGCGGAAGTACCGCGCCGTGGGCAGTAGTACTGCTCCACCAGCGACAATAAAAAATTACTGCCGTGCTGGTTGCGGTAGTACCGTGTCCTGTGGTAATACCGTGGCGGACCATGGTAGTACCGTGAACCCAAGAATATGCAGTTTCAAGCATGGGAGGAAAACGACTTTGCACGGAACCTTCAAGAGAACACACAAACCAACGAGCTAACAAGCGAGACACCGCAACCAAACAAGAGGCAACAAAGACAAAAACGAGACACAACCTCTCCAAGGAGGGGGCGGTGGCCGAAGCCACCTATGTTTGAGTTGATTGGTATGGCACCGCGAAGAATTATCCTTGGGCCCATGACCAAAACTCGTCTTTGAAGCACATGTACCATCAAAAATGGCTAATGTGAAAGAGTTGATCAATATATGCATAATGTGGGGAGGGAGAGTTCATTGAGAGAACAACACTCCCCCTATGTCCATGCCTACATCTAAACTAGACAACAAGTTGAGTGTGGTGGGAAGTGCAAGGGTTCAAGTCACATTGCTCGAATCAATGATATTTAGCTCATGCCTTGACTCGCGAAATCTTGCTTCATCCAAGGGCTTCGTGAAAATATCTGCCAGGTTATCATGAGTGTCGACATACTTGAGCTCGATCTCCCCTCACCTAATATGATCCCGGATGAAGTGATATCGAATCTCAATATGCTTCGTCTTGAAGTGTTGCACCGGGTTGAGAGAAATCTTGATGGCACTTTCATTGTCACACCAAAGAGGCACTTTGTCACAAATGACACCGTAATCCTTTAAAGTTTGCCTCATACATAGAAGTTGTGCACAACAACTACTGGCTGCCACATATTCCGCTTCGGTGGATGAGAGAGACACACAACTTTGTTTCTTGGAAGACCAACTTACCAAAGAGCACCCCAGAAATTGGCACCCTCCGGAAGTGGAGTTCCTATCCACTTTGTCTCCCGCCCAATCGGAATCCGAAAATCCTTCAAGCTTGAAGTTTGCTCCTCTTGGGTACCATAAGCCAAAGTTTGGGGTATGAGGCAAATATCGAAAGATTCGCTTGACCGCCACATAGTGGCTTTCCTTCGGTGCGGCTTGAAACAATGCACAAATTCCCACACTCAACATGATATCTGGTCTAGATGCACAAAGGTAAAGCAAGGAGCCAATCATGGAGCGATATACCTTTTGATCCACCGCTTTACCATTGGGATCAATGTCAAGTTGGCACTTGGTAGGCATTGGAGTAGAAGCCGGCTTGACATCACTTAGCTTGAATCTTTTGAGTATGTCTTGTGTGTATTTGGCTTGGTTGATGAAGGTACCTTCTCTTCTTTGCTTGATATCGAAGCCAAGGAAGAACTTCAACTCTCCCATTGAAGACATCTTGAACTTAGAGGTCATGAGAGCAGCAAATTCCTCATTGAAAACTTTGTTAGGGGAACCAAAGATAATATCATCAACATATAGTTGGCATACAAACAACTCCCCTTTGACCTTCTTAGTAAAAAAAAGTGGGATCGATTTGCCCAACCTCAAATCCACGATCTTGTAACAACTCGGTAAGGTGGTCGTACTACGTACGTGGGGCTTGCTTAAGGCCATAGAGTGCCTTATCGAGTTGATACACATGATCCGGGAAGTAGGGATCCTCGAACCTGGGGGGTTGCTTGACATAAACCAACTCATTAATAGGACCATTAAGAAAAGCACTCTTCACATCCATTTGTTGTAACTTAAAGTTGTGATGGGAAGCATAAGCAATCAACAAATGAATGGATTCAAGGCGAGCAACGGGAGCAAAGGTTTCACCGTAGTCGATACCCTCGACTTGGGAGTAGCCTTGTGCTACCAATCTTGCCTTGTTGCAAATGATGTTCCCATGAGCATCTTGCTTGTTCTTGAATATCCACTTGGTTCCAATGACGTTGTGGTTCCCCGACAGCCTTGGCACCAATCTCCACACCTTGTTGTACTCGAAGTTGTTGAGTTCTTCATGCATGGCATTGAGCCAATCCGGATCTTCGAGCACCTCATAGACCTTTTAGGGTTCAACACAAGAGACAAACGCGTGATGTTCACAATAGTTTGCTAATTGTCTATGAATTCTTACCCCCTTTCTTAGGCTTCCAACCACATTCTCCATGAGATGACCTTTGGAGGTGAGCTTGGAAGCAATCTTCGCGGCACGACGCTCTAAATCCTCCTCGGATGTGGAAGGAGGAGGGATAACTTGATTATCTTGAGCGCCGTCTTGAGCTTGTTCTAGATCTTGAGCTTGCTCTTGATCTTGAACCTGCTCGAGGGGGAGAACTTGACCTTGGGCATCATTTGGTGGTTCACCACCATCTTGAGGTTGATCTTGCCCTTGGTCTTGTTCATGAGGTTGAGGGCCTTCACTTTGTTCTTCGGAAGCTTGTGGGTCTTGGGGAGGTGATGGCTCCACTTGAGTGGAGCATTGTCCTTCTCCTTCGGCCACAAGGGGTTCCTCAATGGGTAGAATATGACCAATACCCATTCTTCTTATGGCTTGGGGAGGAATTTCATCACCTACATCACAAGTACCACTTTGCTCCACTTGGGAGCCGTTATTTTTGTCAAACTCCACGATACACGTCTCCTCAATGAGTCCGGTGGACTTGTTGAGGACACGGTAAGCATGAGAGTTTGTAGCATAACCAACAAATATGCCCTCATAAGCTCTAGCCTCAAATTTAGACAAACGAATACCTTCCTTGAGAATGAAACACTTACACCCGAACACCCGGAAGTACTTGAGGTTGGGCTTGTTACCGGTGAGAATTTCATAAGGAGTCTTGTTCAAGCCTTTGTGGAGATAGAGCCGATTGGATGCATGACATGCTGTGTTGATGGCTTCAGCCCAAAAGTTGTATGGAGACTTGAACTCCGCCATCATGGTCTGTGCCGCATCCATCAACGTCCGGTTCTTCCTCTCCGCGACACCATTTTGTTGAGGGCTATATGGTGCAGCATATTGATGCTTGATCCCCTCATCACTAAGAAACTCATCCAAGGTGTAGTTCTTGAACTCGGTTCCGTTGTCACTTCTCATTGTCAAGATCTTTGCATCATGTTGACGTTGAGCTTCATTTGCAAAGTCAATGACGATTTGTTGAGTCTCACTCTTCCTCTTGAAGAAGTATACCCAAGTGTTTCTTGAATAATCATCCACAATCACCAAGCAATACTTTCTACCTCCAAGACTATCAAAGGATGGAGGCCCGAAGAGATCCACGTGAAGGAGCTCCAAGGGTCTCTTCGAGTAGATGATGGTCGTGGGAGGTGAGCCTTCTCATGAAGCTTTCCTTCAATACAAGCACTGCAAGCACGATATTTGGCAAAACTAACATTTGTTAGTCCACGAACATGGTCCCCCTTGAGAAGACTTTGCAAAGATCTCATATTGACGTGGGCTAAACGGCGATGCCAAAGCAATCCCACATCAACTTTAGCCATTAGGCATGTCACGGTCTTAGTGGGTTGCCCCGAAACGTTAATCACATAGAGACCATTCTCGACATGCCCAACAAAGGCTACTTTAAGAGTCTTGCTCCACAAGAGGGCCACGGTATCAATATCAAAGAAAGTGGCAAAGCCCATGAGTGCAAGTTGACGAACGGAAAGAAGATTGAATGCAAGGACTCAACAAGCATGGCTTTCTCGATCATTAGATCATGAGAAATGACAACCTTGCCAAGACCCAATACCTTAGAAGACGAGGCATCACCCCACTCGACATTGGTGGGCATAGAAGGAATCTTGTGCACGTCCACCACCAAGTCCTTGCTTCCGGTCATATGATTCGTTGCTCCACTATCGAGCAACCATGATCCCCCACCGGAAGCAAACACCTTGTTAGAGGCCTTGGCCATGAGGCACTTGGCGGTGATGTTCTCGTTGGGTGAATCGAAGAGAGACGTCCGGGGAGTTGTGGCAATGGCAACGGATGCCATGGCCATTGCTTCACTATCTTCATCATCATCGTCATCCTCACAGTATTCTTCTTGAACCACCAACCCTCGAGTAGGAGTCTTTTTGGTGAAGTTGTTCTTATTGGGGAAGGACTTGGCTTTGTCTTTTCGGATGAGCTTGCCACCATTGTCTTCCCGCTTCTCGTAAGGACAATCCGCAACGAAATGGCTCACATTGCCACAGTTGTAACACGTTCTTACTCATTGCTTGCCCTTGAAGCCACTTGAGTTGGTCTTGTTGAAATTGGGCCTTGAGTTATTCTTGCTCCAAAATTGCCTTGAAGCAAGAGCCATGTGCTCATGATAATCATATTTTGTATCTTTGGGGTTGCTCTCCTCATCTTCCTCATCTTCCTCTTCTTCCACAATAACCTTGGCCTTCAAGGCAAGGTTGGGCTTCTTTGCCCTTTGAGAGCGGAGCACCGCGTTGTCGGCGGTCTTGTCCAAGATGCTCATTGCAACGAACTCATCCAACACTTCACTTGAGGTCATGGAGTGGAAGTCCGGTCTTTGACGAATAACGGAGGACATGGCCTTGTTGTAGGGTATCATGGCCTTGAGGAACTTGCGCTTGATCCATTTGTCATTCGTGTCCTTGCTCCCATGATCTCGGAGTGAGACCGCGAGTTTGATTACTCTTCGAAAGAGCTCACGAGGTTCTTCATCTTCTTTCATTGCAAACTCATCGGCTTTATCTTGCACCACTTCATAGTTGGAGCGTTGAATGCTTGCACTTCCCCGATAGAGAGACACAACGCATTGCCATGCATCTTTGGCCATGGCATGTGGTCGGAGATGAGGGAGATCTTCGGGAAGGATAGCATCTTGGATGATGAAGAGAGCATTCTCATTGAATTGATTATCCACTGCTTCTCTAGGGGTGAAGTTGCTTCGGTCATGTGGATAGAAACCTTCTTCAATGATTCTCCAAAGATTAGTATTCACATGGTTTAAATGATGCTTGAAGCGATACACCTAAGAATCAAAATCCTCATTTTTCACAATCTTAGGAGGAGGGCCGGCATGATTTAAATGAGTAGAGGGAATCGGTCCTCCATAAGTTGGAGGTTCCACATGGGCAAAGATGCCGGTGCCATTTCTACCACTAGTAGAAGGACCCTTCTAACTATTAGCTTCCCCCTTGTCGGAGTTAGCATCCGTCACCTTGTTAGTGGGCTCACCCACTTGCAACGGCGAAGTAGATAGTTTAAGTCCTTCTAAGAATTTATTAAACATGCTTTCAACCTTGGTTGTCATGGAAGTTTTCAATGTGTCCAAGGCCACAATGAATTCCTCACGGGACACCGAGGTTTCCCCATCACCCGTAGACGAGATCGGATTCACACCAGAGTGCTCCTCCTCCCCACCGTCTACGGTGTCAACCATACTCTTCGGACGGCAAAGTCCTTAATAAAGAGATGAGGCTCTGATACCAATTGAAAGGATCGATATGGTTGACTAGAGGGGGGGGGTGAATAGGCAACTAACAATTTTTAGCTTTTCTTTACCAAATTAAACTTTGCATCAAAGTAGGTTGTCTAGAAATGCAACTAGGTGAACAACCTATATGATGCAACAACAACAAGCAACCAAGCAAGCAAAGGATATAACACAAGTAAGCTTGCAAAAGTAAAGGCGTGAGATAACCAAGAGTGGAGCCGATGGAGACGAGGATGTGTTACCGAAGTTCCTTCCTTTTGAGGGGAAGTATGTCTCCGATAGAGCGGTGTGGATGCACAATGCTCCCCAAAAAGCCACTAGGGCCACCGTATTCTCCTCACGCCCTCACACAATGCGAGATGTCGTGATTCCACTATTGGTGCCCTTGAAGGCGGCGACCGAACCTTTACAAACAAGGTTGGGGCAATCTCCACAACTTAATTGGAGGCTCCCAACGACACCACAAAGCTTCACCACAATGGACTATGGCTTCGAGGTGACCTCAACCGTCTAGGGTGCTCAAACACCCAAGAGTAACAAGATCCACTAGGGATTAGTGGGGGAATCAAATTTCTCTTGGTGGAAGTGTAGATCGGGGCCTTCTCAACCAATCCCGAGCAAATCAACGAGTTTGATTGGCTAGGGAGAGAGATCGGGCGAAAATGGAGCTTGGAGCAACAATGGAGCTTAGGGGTGGAAGAGGTAGTCAACTAGAGGAAGAAGACACCCCTTATATAGTGGAGAGACAAATCCACCCCTTATCCACTTACTCAGCCCGCGACCTGCGGTACTACCGCTCCAGACACGCGGTACTACCGCAGGGGCTCACGGTACTACCATGGTGGGCCATGATACTACCGCTGCAGCGGCAGGGGCTAGTCCAGGCCAGAGCCGCCAAGGCTGAGAGCGGTACTGCCGCTGACGCGGTACTACCGCTGACACGGTACTACCGCTCCCCCTTGCGGTACTACCGCAAGGCCAGGATGGACTACGCTGGGAAGGGCACAGATGAATAAAAATACATCCGTGTCTACTTCCGCTGAAAATCGAATGGTGCAAAAATCCGACACGGTACTACCGCGCCTGGCTTGCGGTACTACCGCGCAGGGAGCAGATGTAAAAAATTACATCCGCCCCTACTTCCGCTCGTGCTACTGAGCCGGACTAGGACTCACGGTACTCCCGCGCATCTGGGGCGGTACTACCGTGTAGGGCGCGGATGTAAAAAAATTACATCCGCCCCTACAGCCGCAAGAGGGGCTGAGCCTGGCCTGAGGCCATGGTACTACAACTCCATAGGAGCGGTACTACCGTGTGCGCCTACGGTACTACCGCGAGGGCTTGCGGTACTACCGCAGGGGCCTGCGGTACTACCGCTCCTAGGAGCAGTACTACCGCATGCCTCAAACAACAGCACTTAGGAATCCTTCTTTTTGCACAATAAGGGAGATAACGGAGGATGCTCCAAAGCACAAGGGGAAAGGCGGGGAAAAGGAAGAAAACGTGTACGTGATGATTCCACCCAAACCTTTCTACCACAGACCCCCTCTTAATAGTACGACTATCCTATGACTCAAATCCACCAAAAGAGACATAGAACACCACCGTCTTCAATAGTCTTCGAGGGGTACCAAACCGTCTTGTGCCTAACGACAAAGTGACTGAAATACTCAAGGCACACGATTAGTCTGCAAAAGCATTGTCATCAATCACCAAAACACCTTAGGGATAAACATGACCTTACACTTCCGTAGAAAAAAATACCTTCACTTCTAATGGAATACTAAGGTCACATACTCTTTCTCTACCCGGGTTAACATTGATGAGGAGGATGTGGAGAGAACGACGGGGGACTCGGCCAGTGAGGAAGTGTTGATGAATTAGTCTTCATTCCAAGTGCCTCGGCCCATGAGTAATTGAGAGACCTGACACATCCTATATCTTCCTTGGGGTGACATGGGTTTGTACGACGGGGGACTCGGCTACCATGGATCGCTCCAAATATGAATGCTCCGACCATTGCTGACCCTCGAAATCAGCCCATTCTTCAAGACCTCTAGACCGTAGGTGATCACCTGCCAAGTTGATGAAGCATTACCTACAAACACCATATCTCCCAGATACATGAAGGTCTCGCCCCTTTTCCCTACTTGATCTCAGGGTGTAGAAGATACGAAGCACATGCTTTTCCGATGCACTAAAGCAAAGGAGGTTTGCAAAAGGCTAGGGATGGATGTCATTATTGATAGAGCTTGTGAGGTTGATCGTGCTGGAGAGGCGATATTGGAATACCTACTACTTCTTCCAGATAAAGATTTGCGTATTGTGGGATACCATAATGTACGAGAAATGATAGCTATCTCAGCTTGGTATCTATGATGGGAAAGATGAAAATTAGTGCACAAGGATTTAACTCAGAATGCAACTCAGATAGCAATGGGGATCATAGCTCTTACATATAATTTTGTAAATGCATCATCTTCTAAGGCGCCCATGAAAAAGGAGGGTTGGCACTGTCCCCCTAGGGGTTTCGTGAAACTCAATGTTGACGCTTCTTTTGACCATGACATGTTGAAGGGTACGATGGGGGCAGTCTTGAGAGACGACAAAGGTAGATTTATTGCAGGAGGAAATGGAAAGATCGACTATTGCACTGATGTTCTGATGGCAGAAGCCTTAGTCTCAAATTTGGCCTAACATTAGCGCAAAGGGCGGGGTGTAACCGCCTAATCATCAACTCAGACAATCTGGAGGTGGTTGAGACCATGCTGGACGGAG
Organism: Triticum timopheevii; assembly: GCA_963921465.1. Classification (NCBI taxonomy): domain Eukaryota; kingdom Viridiplantae; phylum Streptophyta; class Magnoliopsida; order Poales; family Poaceae; genus Triticum; species Triticum timopheevii. Next base: position 557,455,709 of record OY997270.1, read on the forward strand.
GACAGTTAACAGGTGCGGCGGCGGCAACCTTCGATGACTGTTATCACTATGCATGTGATTTATCATGAAAAGATTCGAACATTATAATAGAGAGGCAAATAAAGTAGCACATGAACTTGCTAGATTAGCTATATTTTCTTCGACTTCGGATTGGTTTGAGGAGCCTCCCAATGAAATTGTAATGACTCTCACAAACGATGTACTGGTTATTTCTAATGAATAAAGTCTCGATTTATTTCAAAAAACACCGTATCTCCCAAACAACCATTCCCACACCTAATCCAAGTCTCAAAATATGTAACACATGGGGTTGTTTGGTTCTTACCCAAGTGCCCCCCCCCCCCCCCCCCAAAAGAAGGAAAAAATTATTGACAGGCAATTCGGCCACCTCGTCTGTCCAGTGAATTGACGAGAAATAGAGGGGAAAACTAAGGTAAGTTGGCACGCCAAAACTTTGAAGTCCATCGAGAAAAGACGTGAAGTCTCAAGTCAACGTTAATATTTTGGCTAGGCAGACGAGGGCTCCTATGCAAAGAGCTCCATGATACTCTGCCAAACACAAACTTTTTGCTGAGTCAGCCATTCACAAAGATCACCAGATAGGGAGAAGTTTCAGGCAGCTGACATGTCACAATTCGAGTACTACCAACACTTCTAGGTTATTACCACGCGAACCAAAAAAAAAACAGTTCTGGGTCACTGACAGCCCGGCCGGTGACGGCAACGCTGAAGCGCATATGCGCATGGCAGGCCGGTCATTCTACATGGGCGGGCAATCCCTCTCTGGAGAGTTAAGAGCGACCCGGCCCAACCCAACCGAGGAACCCCAGGGCCATTCAGACGTCACCCAGCACGCCACGGACAAGCGACGACTCCTCCCTCCTCCGCCCTAGGGTTCCGGCGATGGCGCACGGCGGCCAGCCCCGCCGCGCCCCGGCCGCACGCCGCCCCAAGCCTTCCGCGTCCGCGCCCGCGCCCGCCGCCGACCGGAAGCGGAAGCGCGCTGCCGTCTTCAAGACCGTCACGCTCAAGAACCAGATTCGCTCCACCGAGCGCCTCCTCCGCAAGGTACTGGGTCTCTCCTCGCTCGCCTGTGGTTACCGGTCAGTGGTGGTGGCTCGTGGACTGGCTATGCTTGTTGTGGTCGAGCAGTGCTTGCTCGGACTTTGTTGATTAAAATTTTGGCTCAGTTAGTGTCGATTGCCACTTGCTAGTGTAGGGATTGCAGTCATCGATGGTCCGACTGGTGCCCCATTTTGCTTGCAATTAGCTGTGTTTGGTGCCCGCTCTAAGGATTTCAAGAGGTTAGTGCTGTAGCTGGATTGATGCTGGCTTTGGCACGGGTATGTGCAATGTTGCTTGAGAACCGTACATCTGATGTTATGTAGGAAGCCTTAGCTCGAATGCTCGATACAACGTTGCTTGAGAACCGTACATATGATGTTATGTAGGAAGCCTTAGCTCGAATGCTCGATACATCTGAAAAATGTCAGGAATAACATTTGATTGCTGACCTCCATTTGGAAGTGCAGTCTGGGACTCTGGGTCGATGACGAGTGGTTTATTTTATCCAAGCTTAGCAGGTTGCCCTAATTATCTGAGAAACAAGTAGGATTAACGTCACCACTCACCATTGATGGTGGAAAATTCACTTCTATTCAAGGAACACTTGTGCACTCGGTTGCCCCCAGATATGGCGATATGGATACAGACACCGGTACTTCCGCATGGCATTTTTTTCTTTCAAAAGTGCAGATACTGTGATATGTTTGCCTATATATAATAAATATTTTTAAAAATAGAAATTAATGGTGTTATATGAAAACAGGACAGTTTAGGAAATGCTAATAAGGTGATAGAAACATGAAAATGCACTGTATATTTGATTTTAGTTTTCTTCAGCCACTGCAACTTCAATTTGCAGGCCACCGAAGAGTAGGGCCTGGCACATTTGGGCATGATCTGACCCCCTTATTGGATATCAAGCAAATCCATTTTGACTCTGTTGTAGCTTCCTTTGTCTTCCTGAGTACAATTCTTGCATCTGAATCACGCAATTCCTCCACCTCCTGCACCTCCTTCTAAGATGTCCACTTGATTCCACAAAGGCCTGCTGCATATATATTTGCCGGCACATCCTAAAATAGTGTGAGGCATATACAACATTAGACAATGAGAAGACCAACTTCAGCAAGCAAAGGACAGAAAGGGTAAAGTCTCAACTGACCATGGCCAAGAAAATGTTGACTCGCTGGTTGGTTGGAGCCTGGGAGGAAATGCAGGAGCAGGAGGCGGTGCTCAAATTTGTCGGGTGGAGCAGTGGCTAGCTCGTTTTCTACAGTGCAGCGCCAGATGGGTGGAGAGGGAGCACTGGAGGCTGACCTCCTTCCTTGCATGGAGGCACTTAGGTCAAGGGGGAGGGATTAGGGGTGGCGGTGCTAATGGGGGAAGGAAAGACGGTTCTCAGATGCAGGGAGGGAACACCGAAGGCCGGCCTTTTTCTTGGTGCTGTGGCGGTGATCAGGTAGGGCAAGTGCGGCTCTCAGGTGGGCATGGGGGCCAGCGGGGTGTTCTGTATATAGTTGGGGTGGTGTAGGGTTTTGACGTATTCTGGAGAGGTACCACAGGCGTATTTCTTTTAAATAGAAATTCCTTTGATACGTATGAGATACATATTTGTGCATACCTGAATGTATCCGAGTATCCGGGCCTGATACACTGGTTTTGCGCATATCCATGTTTCCAGGCCTGGCATGCGTGATGTCTGATGTACATACATATGTTTTGATTCATACTAATCCAAATTAAGGAATCCATGCTCGAAGCTTTCCCAAAATGACAAGTTCTGGCAGACTTGGGGCCTCTTCCATATGTATCTGGTCCCATTTTGCAGAACACATATTAGCCTTAGCACTACATACATTTGAGACCTGTATTGAGATGTTGCATATTTTATCTACAGGACCTTCCTAATGACATGAGGGTTGCTCAAGAGAAGAAATTGGAAGAACTAAAGAGACAGCAAGAGAAACAGACTCAAGAGGCCATGCAACGAACAATACAGTTGAGGGATAGAAAGATAAAGTTTTTTGGTCGGTGTCCTCTTACCTTTGTTTGTATTCGTTTCTAGTGTCCTTTGTGACTGTCTGCCTGTATGACCTTATGATTTTCTTGATGTGTGTATTCTAACTTCACAGAGAGGCGAAAGATTGAGAGGATGATAAGGCGTCTTGATAAACAGCAACGTTTAAATGCTGATGAGGCTAGCAACAAGTTGTCAACATTGCGAGAAGATCTTGAATATGTTAGAGTAAGCTCACTGACGTTCTTTCTTTTGCTTTATGAACCATTTTTTGGCATGGGGTTTTGTATGTTTCTTTAGGACCAAGGAGTATCCTTGGTCTCATTCATGGCTGGTACTTGTTCTAGAAACATTGAACCTCCTTTAATTTTCAGCTAAAGGTTATTTATCTTTGCTTGTGCAGTTTTTCCCAAAGAAAGAAAAATATTTCCCTTTATTCACCGGGGGTAATACACCAGATGTTGTGGAGAAAAGGAATGCATGGCGTAAACAGATCAAGGAGAATCTCATTGCGGCGGCGGCAAATGGAAAGGACCTAGAAGGTACATGTTCCTCTTGATTAGCTTTCAATTATTGATTTATCTAGATTATGATTGCATCTTCAACCTTCATGTTTACATTGAAATATGTGCCACCTGTTTGCTAGATATCTACTGTCTAAAGCACTAAATTTTGTTTTTGCATCACCCAACAGAGACAGCCAGTGACGATGACACCTTGGATGTGAGTGAAGATGATTTCTTTATGTCTGGAAGTTCAAGTGATGAAGAGGCAGATGATGAGCTTACCGATAAAAGTACAAAGTATGATTCACAACTCTTGGGCATTGTACTTGCTATTAGGTTCCCAGTGGTATATCATGCTACAAATTTGTTACTCTGCGAACATTACACGGGGTGACCAATTAATGTTTAGTTTGGCTTAGATTATTGCATACAGTGCGTTAATGAAATTGGGTTATCCGAAAACTATCTGTGAGTAATCATGATATGTAAGTGAATCCATGCAATGTTGCTTTACTGCTGCAAAATATCCTATTTGGGTGTGCAAGATAGCATTTTTTTGTGACCAGACGATTTTCCCATCGCAAATGTCATTGTCAGCTTAGTTTTGAAGTCAAGGGACAAGGCTGGTTCCTGAAAAACGGGGTCTATAATCATTTCATTAGTTGGTTGATGCTCATGCAGTTTGAATCATTTCATTTCGTGGTGGGAAGACATCATATTTTCTAATAAATTATTCCCCACAGATTTTCTCAGCCTGGATCGTAACCTTGTATCTGTTTTGCCTTAACATCTTATGTTCAGTGACTTCATTACATAAATGCTGCATAGTAAGGAAAGATATTCTAATGCTTTTTTTCTCAGAGAACCTGGTGCTTCAGGTAGGGCAGCATCTGGTATGTCGAGTGATGAAAAGAACCAGGTTTGTTTCTGCACTGTGTCTCCTGTCTTTCCAATCAGCTGTCACAATTTTACTTCCTTATATTTAAGCCCACTACTGTGCAATGCAGCGGCAGAGAGATGCTCGAGTGCTTATGCCACCACCTCGCTCATTACCACCTAATAGAGCTAGATCTGCGGATAAACGTGCGGTGTCCAGCTCTAGCAATGCTTCGACCAGCACAAGCGGTAACTCATTCAAAAATAGGAGAGCATCCAATCTTTCTGGAGATCACAACAGCACTCTGAGTTCAAATTCTGATGCTCATAAGCCACGCCGCAAAAGGAGACCAAAGAAAAAGAAGCAGGTATAACTTTGCATACATGCTTTAGCCTTCATACATTTTGTCATGATATCTATATATGACTGAAAATAACTCTGATGGTTTGAAACTCTAGGGTTTCTAGTCAGACACAGTTGTTGTGTGGTTATTTACCGTAAGTAGATATCCATAAGAACAGTTAGAATAATAAAATCTGACAAACATGAAGATAAATCTTTTCACATGGTGTTGTGGGTGTGGTGCATGTATATGTATAACCGTGAGTTGGTTATGCTTGACTATTGTGCACAAGTTGGTGGACGGTTTTCTAGCGAGACTCAGATGTTGCATGGTTATTTATGGCAAGTAGATGTCCATGAGAACAGTCATAGTAAGATCTAAGGAACATGAGGCACATGGTGTGCGTGTGTGTCTTTATGTGTATAACTGTAAGTTGGTTATGCTGGACTATTTTACACAAGTTGGCGTACCATTTTCTAGAGAGACTCAGATGTTGCATGCTTATTTATCGTAAGTTGATATTCACAAGAACAGTCATGATAATAAAATCTGACAAACATGAAGAGAAATCTTTCCACATGGTGTCTGGGTGTGTAGCATGTATGTATGTGTATAACTGTAAGTTGGTTATGCTTGGACTTTTTTCACACAAGTGGGGAAGCTATATCATTGGGAATAATATCTTAGTTGGTTACCTTTGTACCATTTGTCTGCCTGTGTACAACACCACCGATACCATGTCACCTTGTAGCCCTGTACTTCAATATTATACAAAAGTCTCATGATGCTTGCTGCTGCTTGTCCATCTCCACAGGCATGAATGAATATTCCGATCCTCTAGAAGCGCCGAAACCAAGATCTGTTCCACCCCGAAGCGCGGCTTCATCCATGGCTCGTCGGTTCGAAAAGGGAGAAAGAAACCCAGCAAAAGTGTGCCTGAGCAAGCAGTTGATTTGTACGCTCGCTCTCTCTGATGTAAAATGAACCCTCCCTCCCGTCGCCCCGCCCCCGTTTGTCTTGCAGATACAGAACAACTTACCGTCGTAAACACCCGACATTGCGCGTTCTTATTGTGCCTGAGTGTGTCTTCAACTCCTTACAACTGGGTGCCAGCTCCATTCGGGCGCGCACACGCTGTGCTCCTGCCTGAAAGCCATGCTGCACGCTCTCACCGTCTCCTTGCCGAGTACGTATGTGGTTGCTAGGCTGTGGTCTGTGGGGGTGTGGACCTGCCTGCCTGCCCGCCGCTGCGATCCCATGACCTGGTAACGCGTGATGCCGCTGAAGTGTTGTCTCCCCACTGTCTGGTCCGCATCTGTATCACCATCATCATCATGCATGGCATGGTTCATGTGGGTCTAGTGCCCCTTGTCCGTAGCTAGCCATAGCCTGCAAGAAGAATGTTCAACCTTACCCTCTCGCAATCAAGCGCCCTTGTTTTTTACCGGGCATGTGTAGTACAGTAGAGGAGTACAATGTTACTTACTGGGGTAGTACATCGGGCAGCTACGCTTCCTTATCCTGTGCCTGCGTTTTGGCCAGGATTTGGTTTCTTTCTCGTGCAGCCATGGCCCTGGAGGATTGGGGGTGGAGGTCCCGGTTATGCTGTGTGTGACGTACGTTGCAGACTTGCAGTGACTCCTCTACATTCGTATGCAGCGACTCCTCTACCTTCGCGCCGCTGCCCGGAGCAGGGACCTAGGGATTTGTGCGTGTTATCCATTTGCAAAACAAAAGAAAAACGAGTCTTGCAGAAATCGTTCGTCGTTGCTGAAGTGGGATACTGGTGCTGATATCAATGTTTAGGTTTGATTTCGTTCAGATGGATCTGGTTTGTGTGTACTGTTCTTGGAAGGAATGTATCCACAGGAAAAGAGAAGGAAGAACCGGTACAGTGGTATGGAAGGAGAAGGGAAAAGCGAGGGGAATGGCAATGGCGCCACAGGGGTAAGGAATGATGAAGCGTCGCTTCTCGATCGGACGTGTCCTGGGATGGACAGTTCACGCGCCACCACCACTTCCACTACCACCAGTTCGACATGACTGGTGTCATCATCAGCAGACACAAAATCAAATGTACTCATCTTTGAGGGATGAATAGACCACCAAATTTGGAGCTTAATCTCACCCTCGTTTTACGATCCGTGTCCCAGCTCCTCGGCGGTACAAAAGATTAGGTTAACTACAAACTAAGCACAGAACTTATCTACACACAAGTTCTTTCTTACATGGCTGCCTGAACCTCTGACTGTACACCAGTACATGCATGTACCTACTACTACTAGTACAACAAAACAGTACTGCTGCACGCCGATCCGGCCGGCCTGGCCGCCGGAGCGCGCGCGCCTGTGAGTCCTGGACCCAGCCTCGCGTTCGTACCGAGTACATGGATCGAGTACTTGGCATGCCAGGCGCGTGCCCGCGTAACCCGGCCTCCGTCGCCCTTCACCCATGGCCTGATCATGCATCCGGCCCATGCGTCTGTGTGTCCGTCTCCTCATCATGTGCCACGGCCGGCTTCCATCATCTCCGGATCGCTTCGTGTATGTATGTGTGCTCGATCGTGTCCTTTTCGTCGTCGTCATCATCGTGCTTCGGAGCTTCTCATTATCCTCAGCCTCTTGCAGGAGGAGATGAACATGCTGCAGAACCAGACGAACAACCACTCGTTAGTTAGACTCAGGTTCTAGCTAGTGTAGCATGCAGATCCACATCGAAGATCGACGTTGGTCGGTTGGTATGCAAATTAAGATGGGTGGGTGTTGGTGTGCTTACTCCCACGGGACGTCGCCGGCGAGCATGAGGTCGCCGTCCTTGTCCTCGTAGGCCATGGCGAACTGGCCGTTGTCCGGCGAGGAGCAGGAGGAGAAGCAGCCGAAGAGCGCGTCCAGCGCGGCCCGCAGCTCCCCGTACCCCCCGTACGTCCGCAGGTCCACCTTCCGCAGGTAGGGCGCCCCGTCCATGCTCACCTTCACGTACAGGCCCCCTCTCTTCCCGGCCTCTCCGGCGACCTTACTCTCCTTCGCCGCCGACGCCGACGCCGACTGGAACGTGCTCTTCCGGTACGCCCCCACCGGCGGCCACCCAACCACCTGAACCCTGCAAGCACACACCAAAAATTCCATTAGCTCCTGCTCAACCAGTGCACATGCTATATGCACGTTGTGCCGTTGTGGTGGCCGGCGCTTACTTGGAAGCCGGCGCGGCGTCGTGGTCGTCGGTCCCGGAGGCCTCGCTGGTGGCCGCCAGTGCCACTGTCGACGACGACCGCTTCTTCTGCGCGTCGCCGCCGCCGCCGCTGCCGGGCGGGCCGAGCCGCAGCTCAGCGTCGATGATCTCCATGGGTGGATGGATGAAGAAAACGAGAAGTGCGTTGCGTAGCGTGTGGTTGAGGTTGCGGTTGAGGTGCGGACGTTGCTTCGCTTGGGTTGCGCGGCTGCCCCCGCATATATAGCGGCCGGGTTGGTGATGGGTGGCTGGCTGGAGGGAGTGGCTGGTGGTTGCGTGCTCTCACACGCTCGCGAGGACAGGGACGGGTGGGCCGGGGGGACAGCGAGGGAGGTGCTGTGTCTGGGCCCGGGCAGACAGGCGGGCCCCGGAGTAATGGACCGGGTCGGGGCAGATTCCCAGCGGTGCCTGGTGGCGGGCCCCCGGCCTGTCTGGCACATGCGGCGGGGCCCGGCGGCCGGTGCTGTGGGACCGCGCCGCACGGACGTGTCGCGCGCGGCTCGGCCACGCCCACTCTGGTCTTCACGGTCATGCATGTCACCCTCTTCGTACGTACGTACCATGCCGGTAAGTTAACTGTACGTACGTAGTAGTTTTTTCAAAAAAAGAAAGAGAAACTGTACTAGTACGGGTTACCCAGGTAAAATAAGGTGATACTAGGACGTAGTACGTACTTTGTTGGCCAGTCGATCACCCTTTTCCTACCTGCTTAATTATGCTGTAATTATGCGAGGACGTGCACGTACGCTGCATGTATACTGTAGTAGACACATGAATCTCTTATAAGTTTTACTTTGCCTGGTTCAGACACAGTTGATAACGAGACAGCATTAGCTAGCTAGCTGATGATGCCGGTCGACGTATAAGCCATCTCTTCCACCGTTCCGGCGTTCACTCCCGTCTCCACCTGACACGACGAAGATACCACAGCCCACCCACTTGCTTGGCCGACCCAACTTCTGACCCGATGAAGCAACGACAACGCCACGGCACGGTCCAATCCTGCCTGATACTGTGACAGTCTAGGCATGCACGCAGAGACGCATATGCATGCATATCACCGGCCAGCTTTCGTGCGCGCAGGGGTTGCCCAACGGACCCAGACAAGATGGCGAGCTGGCGAGGCACGCAAGCGGAGGCCCATGCAAGTCTCGCCCGCTTGTGCGCTATGCATGCATGCACCGCCAATAATAAACAAACAGACGCATATGCACGCACATCTCGTGCCGCGGCCGTCGACCCCATCCGGTAGGGGCGCGGCCACGCCTTTCCCGCTGGGGCCAAGGGTCGTTGCCTGTCCCCTCCCCACTCACTCGTGATCGTATTCACGCCCGCGCCCAACCGGCCAGCTAGCCACTCACCGAAGCTGGCTCGCCCGATCTGATTCCCTGGGGTGAGTGCCTTGCTTGTATGATTCTGGAAAATCGACCGCCTGCCACTTTGTCGCGCAATGCATTTTTTTTTTGCTTCCTGTGTAAAGTAATGATTTAAAAAGTCTTACATTACTTTACGGAGGGAGGGAGCACGTAGGCTATAAATTTTTAGGCCGCGGAATACATATGATTCCTCGCAGAGGGTAGTTTTATAGCCTGACATAAAAATAAGGTGCATTAAGAGCGTCTACGACCGCGACCGGCTAATATCGACCCCCAAACGTCAGACGTGCCCGCTTAGTGACTGGGCGCGTTCGTTTTGATTCTTCGTTTATGCATGTATGTAACTGTTATGCACACACTCGGATTCTCCCTCTCAATTATGGTTCACGTACAATTGGGGGAAGGAGGAAAGTCACACAGGAAAACAGAAAAAGGTTGGGTTCTTCTTCTGTTTGCTTGACGACCTCTTCTTTGCTCGATCTTCATTCATATACATGGCTCCCCTGCCGTGCTCTGTTTCTTCCTCTGGGCCTCGGATTCCCGTGCCAATCTTCGGTTGCATCTTGTCGCCTTGGGCCGGCCTAGGACATGACAGCAACCATGTCCCTTACATCCTCCTCAAATTGTCCAATCAAATGCATGTGACTGGTGGGAATGAAGAGAGAAAGAGAAAAGAAAGAATAAAAAAAGGTGATCCGGAGTGGGCCACATCCTACGTGGAGGGCTGCCTCGACATCTCCATATCCTCACCATATTTGGTGTGGATATGAAGATATGTGGACAACCCGGTCATTTGGGGACGAAGTAGGAGTTTAGTTGGGTGAAAATGCATAGGAGCTCTCGGGTGCTAGGCCCCCCCTATATTCAAAAATAATTTAGTAATTCAGAAAAATTCAAAAAATCCCGAAACTTTTTATGGAATCAAACATGACCAAGTATTGCACTCATATAAAAAGATTAAATAGGAAATGACTTTTATTGTATCCGGGGTCAATTCCCCAAAAATGCTAGATACAAGTACTATTCATGCTATATTTTCGTCATAAATTTGTTTTTTTTGCCCTGAAGTCAACGTGAATTATTCCTTGGCCAAATATTTTATATGAGTACAATACCTAGTCATATTTGGTCCAAAAATATATCCAGTATTTTTTGAATTTTTTGAATTATTAAATTATTTTTGAATATAGGGGGGTGGAGCACCCGAGTGCTCCTAATCCGCTTCCTTCAGTTCGATGACTTTTTATCTTCTTTTTCTTGTTTGGACAGTGCGTGAATAGTTCCCTGGAGTTTGATGTGACATTTTGGGGGTCCGGTTGTAGATACTCTAAACAAACTTTGTTGAAGTGCGGCGATTTGGCTCCTGAAGCTTACTTCTGCCATGAACAGTAAAATCAAAATAAATACTATAAAACTTAAAAATCGTTTTTTCCGCATGGAAGATGTTTCAGGCCGTGAGACCCGTCCGCAAGCCTTGAAACATCATCCATGAAAAATGATTTTCTCACACATTTCAAAGTACATAAATAACGATGCCCTGTTTATAATCATGTGCGATATCTAAACATTGTGCACACTTCTAAAAGCACGGCCGTGTGTGATGCCGATGTCATCTTATTTATTACTTAGCAAAAGAGCCCGTGCGATGCAACGGGAAAAAAAGGCACAACACACACTCTTAACCTAACAACCATCACTCAAGACCACAAATAGGTCCATCTCCTTTATTTTAGCGAGGCATGATATTTGTGTTGCCGCTTATCCTCCTTCTCACCCTCATCGACGGTGGACTCAGTGTTCACACAAACCAAAATATGTTTGAATGTAGTTAATCCTAAGGCATTGCTCTCTCCCTTTCTCCTCCCTCTCTCTCTCTCTCTCTCTCTCTCACACACACACACACACACACACACACACACACACACACACACACACACACACACACACACACACACACACACACCATGACAAATCTGTTGTTTTCTCCTGCGACGTTTTCAGAGGTATGCATGTGTAGTTATCGATGTTTTCTTTTCCATATATGGTTACAGTGGGTGTTTATTTGCAATCCGAATCGCCGCAGATACGAAAGAAAAATGGATCGTGCGCTCTAGATTATAAGTTTGCTTCCAAAATAATATTTTAAAACTAATCAACATGTAAAATTAACATTATATTCAGATTACACACGTTTTTCTAATCAAATTGCATATATAACATGTTAAAATCGGAGTTACGGTTTAAAAGATACGGATTTTGTTTGACTTTAATATCTTCTAAAATAATATTTAAAAATACTTAACAGGTTAAAATAAACTCCTATTCATATTCTACATAATTTTCCAATCAAATTTCATATATAACAAGTTTAAATTGGAGTTACGGTCTAAAAGATATGGATACAACAACAACAACAACAACAAATCCTTTAGTCCCAAACAAATTGGGGTAGGCTAGAGGTGAAACCCATAAGATCTCGCAACCAACTCATGGCTCTGACACATAGATAGCAAGCTTCCACGCACCCCTGTTCATAGCTAACTCTTTGATGATACTCCAATCCTTCAGGTCTCTCTTAACAGACTCCTTCCATGTCAAATTCGGTCTACCCCGCCCTCTCTTGACATTCTCCGCACGCTTAGCCATCCACTATGCACTGGAGCTTCTGGAGGCCTGCGCTGAATATGCCCAAACCATCTCAGACGATGTTGGACAAGCTTCTCTTCAATTGGTGCTACCCCAACTCTATCTCATATATCATCATTCCGGACTCGATCCTTCCTCGTGTGGTCACACATCCATGACAACATACGCATCTCCACCACACCTAACTGTTGAACATGTTGCCTTTTAGTCGGCCAACACTCAGCGCCATACAACATTGCGGGTCGAACCACCGTCCTATAGAACTTGCCTTTTAGCTTTTGTGGCACTCTCTTGTCACAGAGAATGCCAGAAGCTTGGCGCCACTTCATCCATCCGGCTTTGATTCGATGGTTCACATCTTCATCAATACCCCCATCCTCCTGCAGCATTGACCCCAAATACCGAAAGGTGTCCTTCTAAGGCACCACCTGGCCATCAAGGCTAATCTCCTCCTCCTCACACCTAGTAGTACTGAAACCGCACATCATGTACTCGGTTTTAGTTCTACTAAGCCTAAACCCTTTCGATTCCAAGGTTTGTCTTCGTAACTCTAACTTCCTATTTACCCCCGTCTGACTATCGTCAACTAGCACCACATCATCTGCAAAGAGCATACACTACTAGGGAAAAGCCTAGCAGCAGCGCGGGTTCTAGGTATATCAGTAGCGCGGGGGCCGGCGCTACTGATAAGGCGCTACAGCTAAACCGTAGCAGCAGTGCGTGTGCACCCGCGCTACTGCTATACAAGTGTAGCAGCAGTATGCTATACGGAAGCTCGCTACTGCTAATAGCTCTAGCGCGCTTTGGTGGGACGCGCTACTGCTACTGTCACGCTGCTGCTAACTTTTCTCCACTCGCTACTGCTAATTTTAGTAGTTTTTGATATATTTTTTTGCATATTTGTTTTGTATTTGAACATGCTTTATACTAGAATCTTTAGCACATACAAATGTCATCATCATACACATACAAATGGCTACAAGACCACAAATGTAATCATAGCATATACATACAAAGAGTCTCATCATAATCATCATCCAACACAAAGTGGTATCTTGTCATCATCTCGAAAATAGCGATACATGCAAGTCTCAAATACTTGCAACTACAACGTCATCCATCTAAACAATGATATACGCGAGAAGAGCTATCACTATGAGTGAGAGCGGAACTATGCAGTACATGAGGCAGCGGTTATGCTACCTCTTGAGCACTGCATTGGATTTCCCCGAAGAGGAGAGGATGATGCAGTAAAGTAGCGTAAGTATTTCCCTCAGTTTTTGAGAACCAAGGTATCAATCGAGTAGGAGACCACGCACAAGTCCCTCGTACCTACACAAAATGATAGCAACTCACAACCAACGCTTAGGGGTTGTCAATCCCTTCACGGTCACTTACGAGAGTGAGATCTGATAGAGATAATATTTTTGTTATTTTTGATAGATAGATGCAAAGTAAAAAGTAAAGGCAAAGTAAAACAAAGCAAGTAAATAAAGTGATATAGATTGATATGATGAGAATACACCCGGGGGCCATAGGTTTCACTAGTGGCTTCTCTCAAGAGCATAAGTATTCTACGCTGGGTGAACAAATTACTGTTGAGCAATTGATAGAATTGAGCATAGTTATGAGTATATCTAGGCAATGATCATGTATATAGGCATCACGTACAAAACAAGTAGATCGAAACGATTCTGCATCTACTACTATTACTCCACTCATCGACCGCTATCCAGCATGCATCTAGAGTATTAAGTAAAAACAGAGTAATGCCGTAAGCAAGATGACATGATGTAGAGGGATAATTTCATGCAATATGATAAAAACCCCATCTTGTTATCCTCGATGGCAACAATACAATATGTGCCTTGCAAATCTTTCTGTCACTGAGTAAGGACACCGCAAGATTGAACCCAAAGCTAAGCACTTCTCCCATTGCAAGAACTACCAATCTAGTTGGCCAAACCAAAAAGATAATTCGAAGAGACTTGCAAAGATAACTCAATCATACATAAAAGAATTCAGAGAAGAATCAAATATTTTCCATAGATAATACTGGATCATAAACCCACAATTCATCGGTCTCAACAAACACACCGCAAAAAGAGGATTACATCGAATAGATCTCCACGAGAGAGGGGGAGAACATTGTATTGAGATCCAAAAAGAGAGAATAAGCCATCTAGCTACTAGCTATGGACCCGAAGGTCTGAAGTAAACTACTCAGACTTCATCGGAGGGGCTATGGTAATGATGTAGAAGCCCTCTGAGGGAGTCCTGGATTAGGGGGTGTCCGGATGGCCGGACTGTCACCGTTGGCCGGGCTCCTAGACTATGAAGATACAAGATTGAAGACTCCGTCCCGTGCCCGGATGGGACTTTCCTTGGCATGGAAGGCAAGCTTGGCGATACAGATATGTAGATCTCCTACCATTGTAACCGACTCTGTGTAACCCTAGCCCTCTCCGGTGTCTATATAAACCAGAGGCATTTAGTCCATAGGACGAACAACAATCATACCATAGGCTAGCTTCTAGGGTTTAGCCTCTTTGATCTCGTGGTATATCTACTCTTGTACTACCCATATCATCAATATTAATCAAGCAGGAGTAGGGTTTTACCTCCATCGTGAGGGCCCGAACCTGGGTAAAAACATCGTGTCCCTTGTCTCCTATTACCATCCGCCTAGACGCACAGTTCGGGACCCCCTACCCGAGATCCGCCGGTTTTGACACCGACATTGGTGCTTTCGTTGAGAGTTCCTCTGTGTCGTCACCTTTAGGCCCGATGGCTCCTTTGATCATCAACAACAACGCGGTCCAGGGTGAGACTTTTCTCCCCGGACAGATCTTCGTATTCGGCGGCTTTGCACTGCGGGCCAATTCACTTGGCCATCTGGAGCAGATCGAAAGCTACGCCCCTGGCCATCAGGTCAGACTTGGGAGTTTGAACTACACGGCCTACATCCGCGAAGACTTGATCTTCGACGTATTCGAGCCACAACCAAGCACGCCGCACTGTCTCGATGGGTATGATCTAGCTCTGCCGCCGGACAGTACCCTGGAGGCCGCACCAGCGTTCGCTCCGACCCCTAGCTCGGAGCCGACTTTGCCGGTCGAGGATGAGTGGCTGGACACCGCCTCGGGGGCTACGATCTCTACGGCGATTGAGCCGAACACCATCCCTGTCCTTCGCAAAGCCCGTGACTCCGAGGTGCCGGACTCCTCTCCGGACTCCGAACCTCCCGCGCCCCTGCCAATCAAATCCGATTGGGCGCCGATATGGAGTTCACTGCCGCGGACATCTTTCAGCACTCGCCCTTTGGCGACATCCTGAATTCACTAAAGTCTCTCTCTTTATTAGGAGAGCCTTGGCCGGACTATGGTCAGGAAGGTTGGGATGCGGACGACGAAGAAATTCAATGCCCACCCACCACCCACTTTGTAGCCACTGTCGATGATTTAACCGACATGCTCGACTTCGACTCCGAAGACATCGACGGTATGGACGACGATGCAGGAGAGAACCAAGAACCAGCGCCTACATGGCACTGGAAGGCCACCTCGTCATATGACATATACATGGTGAACATCCCAAAAGATGGGAATGGCAATGGAACAGCGGAGGATGACCCCTCCAAGAAACAGCCCAAGCGCCGGCGTCAGTGGCGCCGCTCTAAATCCCGCCACAGCAAAAACGGTGATTCCGGCACGGGAGATAATAACACCCCAGACAGTGCCGAAGACAACCCCCTCCAGCAGGATTCAACACAGGAGGAGGGAGAAGCCAGCCCTCATGATAGAGAGGCAGACAGAGAGGTTGAGGACGATAATTATATGCCTCCCTCCGAAGATGAAGCAAGCCTCGACGACGACGAATTTGTCGTGCCCGAGGATCCCGTCGAACAAGAGCGTTTCAAGCGCAGGCTTATGGCCACGGCAAGCAGCCTCAAGAAAAAGCAGCAGCAGCTTAGAGCTGACTAAGACTTGCTAGCTGACAGATGGACCGAAGTCCTTGCAGCCGAAGAGTACAAACTCGATCGCCCCTCCAAGAGCTACCCAAAACGCAGGCTGCTACCCCAATTAGAGGAGGAAGCACCCAAACCTACATCACCAGCGCATGACGCGGCCTACCGGCCACCTCGTGGCCGCGACAGAGAGGCCTCTAGGCCCTCCGCTAAAGCCGCACCCCGGCGTCGCTCGAAAAGTACAAAGCCATGGGGGAATGCGCCAGACTTGCGAGACATATTGGAGGACAAGGCAAGACAAATAAGATCGATCTACGGATCGCGTGGGCACCCCACGATACGTGATGACAACCGTCACGCCGGATACAACAATTCCGGCCGGGCCGAACACAGTAGACAAAGCTCATTTGAGCTGCTCGTGATATAGCCCAATACAGAGGTGCCGCACACCCACTATGCTTCATAGATGAAGTAATGGATCATCAAATCCCCAGGGGTTTCAAACCCGTAAACATTGAATCATACGACGGCATAACAGATCCTGCGGTTTGGATCGAGGACTATCTCCTTCACATCCACATGGCCCGCGGTGATGATCTACACGCCATCAAATACCTCCCACTCAAGCTTAAAGGACCAGCCTGGCATTGGCTCAACCGCTTGCCAGCAGAATCAATTGGCTGTTGGGAAGACCTGGAAGCCGCATTCCTTGATAACTTCCAGGGCACACATGTGCGACCACCAGACGCTGATGACCTAAGCCACATAATTCACCAGCCAGATGAATCGGCCAGACAATTCTGGACACGGTTCTTAACCAAGAAAAATCAAATCGTCGACTGTCCAGATGCAGAGCCCCTTGCAGCCTTCAAACATAACATCCGCGACGAGTGGCTTGCCCGGCACCTAGGACAGGAAAAGCCGAAATCCATGGCAGCCCTCACATCACTCATGACCCGCTTCTGCGCGGGAGAGGACAACTGGCTAGCTCGCAGTAACAACCTGACCAAAAACCCTGGTAGTTTGGATACCAAGGACAACAACGGCAGGTCGCGTCGCAATAAGCACAAGCGCCGCACTAACGGCGATAATACTGAAGATACGGCAGTCAATGCCGGATTCAGAGGCTCTAAACCCGGTCAGCGGAAAAAGCCATTCAAAAGAAATACTCAGGGCCCGTCCAATTTGGACAGAATACTCGATCGCTCGTGCCAGATACATGGCACCCCCGAAAAACCAGCCAACCACACCTACAGGGACTGTTGGGTGTTCAAGCAGGCAGGCAAGATAAATGCCGAAAACAACGACAAGGGGCTGCATAGCGATGACGAGGAGGAGCCCCGACTGCGAAACCATAGAGGACAGAAGGGCTTTCCCCCACAAGTGCGGATGGTGAACATGATATACGCAACCCACATACCCAAAAGGGAGCGGAAGCGTGCACTGAGGGATGTATACGCGATGGAGCCAGTCGCCCCAAAGTTCAACCCATGGTCCTCCTGCCCGATCACTTTTGATCGAAGGGACCACCCCACTAGCATCCGCCACGGCGGATTCGCCGCATTGGTTCTTGACCCAATTATTGACGGATTTCACCTCACTAGAGTTCTGATGGACGGCGGCAGCAGCTTGAACCTGCTTTACCAGGATACAGTGTGCAAAATGGGCATAGACCCCTCAAGGATCAAACCTACAAAAACGACCTTTAAAGGCGTCATACCAGGTGTAGAGGCCAACTGCACAGGCTAAGTTACACCCGAAGTGGTCTTCGGATCCCCGGATAACTTCCGAAGCGAGGAATTAATCTTCGACATAGTCCCGTTCCGCAGCGGCTATCACGCACTGCTCGGACGAACCGCATTTGCAAAATTCAATGCGATGCCGTACTACACATACCTCAAGCACAAAATGCCAGGCCCCCAAGGAGTAATCATAGTCAATGGAAACACTGAACGCTCTCTCTGAACGGAGGAGCATACAGCGGCCCTCACGGCGGAAGTACAAAGCAGCCTCTTAAGGCAATTCTCGAGTCCGACTATTAAACGTCCGGACACCGTCAAGCGCGCCCGGAGTAACCTACAACAAGACCGCCTGGCATGTTCCGAGCACGCGTAGCAATGCGGCCCCAACCCCAGCCCTCGCGAAATCGTGAGACCAGTACCACGCGTACATAACTACGCTCTGGAGATACCATGGGCATAGGGGTAGGGGCAGGACCACGCATGCCCGGAGAGCGGCTTAACCGCACCAGGGGCTCCCAATTGTGTCATTCTTTTTTTTTCTTATTCTCAGGACTCCGTTTTCCAGAAGCCCTGTCCAGCAGTAGAATTGCCGAACTCACGATGCAACAGCCAGGGAAGCAGAAAAGCTACGTCGAGTGTCCAGGTGGTCTCTATTACGAGCAGTATACCTGTTTTACATACCATCCCGCAGCCTACCCCTGGAGGGGGACATGTTAAATAGTCTCATCACTTGCTTATCGCACTATTTGTATCGTTCTGCTTTCATTGCAGTATTTTTTGAATAAACAATGCATCGCTTTTTGCCTATTATTGCATTCCTTTTTCTATCTATATATGTTCACTTATGACATGTTGCATCCGTATGCTTTGGTACCGCCAAATACACCAGGGGCTTAATGTCACGCCCAATATGCGACCCTATCCAAAAGGAACTCGAAGGTCCCACCAAGGATAGACCCGCATATTGAAACGCTTTTGCAAGGTGGATATCATTACATCAACATTACATAATAGATGGGGATACATACAAGAGGCATACAATGCCACACAAATACAACAATACAATCATACAAGAACAACATCCGACTACGGATGAATCATAAACAGAAACTCAAATGCGCCAGGTGTCTGCCAGTTATTCGCCGTCATTGCCATGTCATTTGCTTGCGTGTTGCACTTTGCCATGTCATCATCTGCATTTCATATCATGTCATCATGTGCATCGCATTGGCATACGTGTTCGTCTCATGCATCCGAGCTCTTTCCCCGTTGTCCGTTTTGCAATCCGGCACTCCTATGTTCCCCGGCGCCCCCTTTTGCCTTTTTGCGTGTGCGGGTGTTAAACTTTCTCGGAATGGACCGAGGTTTGCCAAGCGGCCTTGGTATAGCACCGGTAGACCGTCTGTCAAGTTTCGTGCCATTTGGAGGTCGTTTGATACTCCAACGCTTAACCGGGTAACCGTAAAAGCCCTCTTTTGGTTGCAGCCCAACACCCCTTCTAAAGTGGCCCAAAACCCTGCAAACTCCACTACACGCTCTCGGTCGTTCGATCACGATCGCGTGGCCGAAAACCGCTTCCCATTTGGACTCTCCTAGCTCCCTCTACCTATAAATAAGTGATCCCCTCCAAATTCGCGGATAAACCCTAGTCATCTTCCTCCTCGCGCCGCTGGACATGTCCATCGCGCCAGACATGTCCATCGCGCCGGACATGTCCAGCCTTCACGCCGCTCCGACCAATCGGGTCGCGCCACCTCAGCCTCCGCCGCCCCGCGCCCAATCCCGCGCCGCCACGTGGCCCGCGCCGCCGCCCCGCGCCGCCGGCCCGCCGCAGCCCGCAGCGGGCCCCCGCGGCCCGCGCCCTCCCCGCGCAGCGCCCCGCGCCCGTGCTCTGCCCCGCCGCCGCCCGCCGCCCGAGGCTCCGTCGCCCGCGCCTCGCCCCCTGCGCCGGCGACCTCGCCTCCGGTCGCCGCCCATCGTCCCCGAGGATCCCCGCCTCCGCCCGCCGATGAGCGCCGCCGCCCCCGCATCGGTCTCGCCTCTGGTCGCCACCGCCCCGCGCCTCCCTCCTCGCCCCGCAGCCTCGGCTGTCCCTCCGCCGCCGTCGTCGCCAACTCGCCGGCCGCGAGCTCCGGCGACCGCGCCCCGCGTCTCCCGCGACGCCCCTGCCGGGATCCGGCCGGATCCGGCCCGATCCGGCCCGGAGCACCTCGTCCCCGACCTCTCGGGCGCCTCTCAGGCCACCGTCCTCATCTCCGGCGTAGTTGCTGGCGAACCTCGATCCGCGTGCCCCGAAACCCTAGATCCGTTTTCGGGAGGTAAAATTCGTCTAAGTCTGAATTTCTGACATTATCATGCCATGTTCATCGCATCATAACTCTCTGCATACTGCTCCGTTTCGTGTGTGTAATACGTCAAATTGTTCGTCTCAACGAGTACTTCATTTTATTCCATTGCATCATTTTCATTTGATCTCATCTTGATGCTCGAAATGCTGTTGGAAGAGTGCATGTTGATGTTAATCTGCTGAAACTGTTATAACATGCTCATTTGTCATTTTTGCCATGTTTGATGTGTGCATCCTATGAGGTTGATGTCTACATGTGCTTTGATCTATGCCATGCCATCTTTCCAGGGGTGCTATCCATGTATTTTTGTGAGTTGTGTGCTGAGTGTATCAAGCTTGTTAACTAGGGTACTTGCTGTTGCTGTTTTCCTGACAGATTCTGTTATATTTTGTTGCTATGTTAACCTGATGCTACAAGTCATTTCATGCATTATTCTGGAGATGTTCACTAAGGATGTTTAGTTATACATGTTATCCTCTATCCATTCATGCCCCTGGTTGCATTTATAGACTACTGTAGCTTGTTGTAATCTTGCTCCAAAGTTGCTAAATAATGTTGCTGTCAACCTATTAACATGAAGTTCAGTTTTGGCCATATGCTTTTCTAGTGATCCATGCACCCTATGACCTTGCTATTGCTATGCTTAGCTTCACAAACATGTCTTCTTACTGTTGGTTACCTTGCCATGCCATGTATTACTCTGTAGTGAGTGGTTCAAGCTCACCAACATGCCTACTTACTGTTGTTCCTGCCATGTTTGAATCTGTAATATAACTTGCCATGTTTACATGGGTGCCATCATATTTTATGTGCCTTTTTGGCTCATGGTCAGTAAGGGACTCTTGTTCTATGCATTTAGTAGTATCATGCCATGTCTTTGTTTGTCATGATATGTTCCTGTAACATGTTGTTTGATAGCTCTAAACATTGCAACCTGATGTTATTTCTGCTAAAGTCTAAAACTGTTATTATTTGCAATCTTTCCATGTGTGTTTGAGCATGTTCTAGTTGTTTCTGGAGATAGCTCAGTGTTCATGTTTTGTTGTGTTTTACCTCTACTTCATGCCCATGCCTTTTTTTAGGATGTTGGGGTGCTGTAGCTTATTGTTTTGATGCTTGCAAGATGCCTAGTTGCTGTTATGGACAGATTGTTGTTATGACTTGTATAGAGTGTATGTGTTGAACCGTTGCTCCGTTTTAAGTGTGCTCTATATGAAACTTGCTTAGAATTGCATGTTGTTTCATATTATCATGTTGCATCCTTGTTTTGAGGTGTTTGCTTGATGTTTGTTTGCTTTTTGCATCAATGCCATGCTTATCTTGTTTTGCTCATATCTTCTAGGCCGTAGCTCCGAATTAAATGAACTTTATATGTAACTTGACTAGAATTTCGTGTAGATTCTCTTGGTGCATCTTAAGTTTCTGTTTAATAACTTGAACATAAGGCTTATTCAGTTCTGGACCCATTTCGAAATTTGCATATGAGGACTTACCGGAATTGTTATATGTTGTTCCCGGCCTCATTTAAACTTGCCTTGATGTGTTGCTCTTGTTTGCATCGTCTCTTGCCATGAGTAGCCTCATCTAGTTTTGTCATGCATCATACTTGTTTGTGCATCATGTCTTGTTCATGTGTGGTGTGTTTAATATGTTGTGTGCTTCTTCTCGATAGTTCCCGTTTTGTTGCGATCGTGAGGATTCGTTCGTCTACGCTTGGTTCGTCTTCGTGGCTTCATCTTCTTCATGGACTCGTTCTTCTTCCTAGCGGGATTTCAGGCAAGATGACCGCTACCCTGGATCTCACTGCTATCATTGCTATGCTAGTTGCTTCGTTCTATCGCTATGCTGCGTTACCTATCATTTGCTCTTCAAGCCTCCCAAATTGCCATGAACCTCTAACCTTTGACACCATTCCTAGCAAACCATTGATTGGCTATGTTACTGCTTTGCTCAGCCCTCTTATAGCGTTGCTAGTTGTAGGTGAAGTTGAAGATTGCTCCATGGTGGACAGGGTTATGTTGGGATATCACAATATCTCTTATATTATTAATGCATCTATATATTTGGTAAAGGGTGGAAGGCTCGGCCTTATGCCTGGTGTTTTGTTCCACTCTTGCCGCCCTAGTTTCCGTCATACCGGTGTTATGTTCCCGGATTTTGCGTTCCTAACGCGGTTGGGTGATTTATGGGACCCCCCTGACAGTTCGCTTTGAATAAAACTCCTCCAGCAAGGCCCAACCTTGGTTTTACCATTTGCCTGACCACCACCTACCTTTCCCTTGGGAGTAATTAACCCAAGGGTCATCTTTATTATAGCCCCCCCGGGCCAATGCTTGTCTAAGTGTTGGTCCAAACTAGAGCACCGTGCGGGACCATCCCTTGGCAACTTGGGTTACGTCGGTACCTGTACGCTTCGCTTATCCGGTGTTGCCCTGAGAACAAGATATGTGCAGCTCCTATCAGGTTGTCGGCGCATCGGGCGGTCTTGCTGGTCTTGTTTTACCATTGTCGAAATGTCTTGTAAACCGGGATTCCGAGACTGATCGGGTCTTCCTGGAAGAAGGAATATCCTTCCTTGACCGCGAGAGCTTATCATGGGCTAAGTTGGGACACCCCTGCAGGGTATAAACTTTCGAGAGCCGTGCCTGTGGTTATGTGGCAGATGGGAATTTGTTAATGTCCGGTTGTAGATAACTTGACACCAGATCCGAATTAAAATGCATCAACCGCGTGTGTAGCCGTGATGGTCTCTTCTCGGCGGAGTTCGGGAAGTGAACACGGTTTCCGTGTTATGTTTGACGTAAGTAGGAGTTCAGGATCACTTCTTGATCATTACTAGTTGACGCCCGTTCCTTTGCTCCTCTTCTCGCTCTTATTTGCGTATGTTAGCCACCATATCATGCTTAGTCGCTGCTGCAACCTCACCACTTTACCCCTTCCTTTCCCATTAAGCTTTGCTAGTCTTGATACCCAAAATATGGTGTGATAAGTCCGAACACTTTAACAAGTGCGGCACCCCGAACTTATAACATTATATGCATCGGCTCCGAATCATGTCTTGGGTCAATAGTTGGGTTTGCCCGGCTCCCATGTTTTGGTACCTTATGTTCCGTTATATCGGCTAAGGTAGCGCTGGGAGAACCACTACGATTGTGCCCCGGTTGAGCTGGGTTGAGCACCTCAGTGGAGAAAGCTAAAACTGACCATCATGATAGGGCGAGAGCCAGTTGCTGTTCGAGAGTTTTTTTGAGTCCCTAAAGACTTATGCTGCTTAGAGCGAGGAGTCGGCTTTGTCCGACCCAGGCGTGGATAGCGCCCCAAATTCGGTCTTCCGAACACTAGGGGCTTCGCCGAAATTTAAAATTATAGAATTATATGGCTAAGTGGGAGTGTTCAAGCATTATAGTCCGGTTGCCTTGTTCGTTGTGTTGAGCGCCTCCCTAGAAGGACCCAAGAATGGGAACAAGAGCGCTCAAGTTTATCCCGAACACCCCAGCACTCGTGGCATGGGGGCTGAAGCCAACGACTTGCCATCTCTCAAATTTGATAAACGGCCGCACAGAAGGTAATATTTTAAATTAACAAGCGTTGCTTAGCGCATATGAACAAAGTTTTCAGCGTACAGGATAACAAATGCGAGTCTACTAAAAAATTACATCTTTGGAGCACTCACCCGCTATAAGGCGGGCACCCTTCAGGACACCCTTATAGTACATCTCGGGCGTGCGATACTCCTTGCCCGGCGGTGGCGTGTCCGTCACAAGCTTCTCGGTGTCCATTTTGCCCCAGTGCACTTTAGCGCGGGCAAGGGCCCGACGGGCACCTTCAATGCAGATGGAAGGCTTGATGACTTCAATCCATGGACAGGCGTCCACCAGCCGCCGCACCAGACCGAAGTAGCTCCCAGGCATGGCTTCTTTAGGCCACAGCCGAACTATGAGGCCCTTCATGGCCTGTTCGGCCACCTTGTGGAGCTCGACCAGCTGCTTCAGCTGGTCGCTTAGGGGCACCGGATGTCCCGCCTCAGCATATTGAGACCAGAACACCTTTTCCGTCGAGCTCCCCTCCTCGGCTCGGTAGAACGCGGCAACAACAGACACACTACGGGGCAGATCTGTGAACGCTCCTGGAGAGCTCCGAATTCGGGTAAGTAACAGATAATTCACTTTTACATGCTTGCTTTGCATGAAGAATGCCTTACCCGCCGCTATCTTTTTTATCGCCTCAATCTCCTGGAGGGCCTTCTGGGCTTCGGCCTTAGCGGCTTTGGCACTCTCAAGAGCCAAGGCGAGCTCGGACTCTCGAGTCTTTGAGTCACGCTCCAAACTCTCGTGTTTTTCCATGAAAGTCTGGAGCTCTTGCCGCACCTCCGCCACCCGCGCCTCCTGCTTCTCTCGCTCGATGCGCTCCGCGGCCGCACTTTTTTCGGCCTTGGACACCGCCTCCTTCAGGGTCGCCACCTCGTTCGTGGCCCCTACAATACTCACGTTATTCCTGTCATTTTTTGCAACCAAATCCTTTCTATAAGGTATTACTTTAATAAGGTATTACTTACCTTCCTTGTCCTCGAGCTGCTTCTTGGCACGGCCGAGCTCGTTCTCGGACCGCTCGAGGCTCTGCTTCAATACATTGACCTCCGCAGTCAGTGCGGCAGAGGTCAGCAGCGCAGCCTGCATTCTCATATTGACATGCTTATGTTAGACTCCTGCGTATATCTTTTTAGATCCTCAGTTCGGCTTTTCTTTCCGAACACCAAACTGAGCATCAGGGGCTATTGTCTATGTGGTACTATTTTTACATATCTTAATTACATACCTCAAAGCCTGTTAGAAGGCTGGTACAGGCTTCAGTCAGCCCGCTCTTGGCGGACTGAACTTTCTGGATCACCGCACTCATAACAGTGCAGTGCTCCTCGTCGATGGAGGCGCCGTTAAGCGCCTCCAACAAGTTATCTGGTGCCTCCGGTTGGACGGAGGCCACCGACGTTGCAGTCTTGCCCTTCTTACGAAGGGCCCGCATGCCGGACTTCAGAATCACTGTAGGTTCCGGTACGGAGTCCGGCACAGGGCCGGACTTAGAGCCCTCTGGGGTTTTGCCCTCTTTGCGCCCGGAGTCCGGGTGGTCGCCTTGCGGCGCCTCCAGGACCACCTCCTCCTGGTTGGGCCCCTTTTGGGACTCCACCGCGTCGTCATCTGCATCATGGGGGGAGGAGGCGGTCGGAAGTGAAGTGCTATTCACATCCGACGAATCCAGGGAGCCGCTCGACGAAGCGGGGAGCTCGTCCTTGGGCGGGCTACATGGTTGTATTCGGCATTAGAAGACACTACGCGACAAAGTAAAAATCATGAGTTATTCTGGAATCCAGACACTTACGATCTCGCTAGGGGCTTGGCCCTCGAGGGCCAACCCTCTTCGCCATCGTCGGTGTTGGTGGAAAAGTCCGGAGGAAGGGTCCTTCCCTTCTTGGACCCTCCGGCCTCCCCAGTTGGGGAGGCCTTCCTTTTCTTCTCTCCCCCCGCTGGGGGAGAGGCCTCTTTTTTCTCCTCCTCGTCTTCGCGGGAGGAGTCCGCCTTGGAGTCATCGGACGATGAGTCCGATAACACCTGATGCTGGGAACTCTTTCGGGTTCCTGTGGCCTTCTTCTTGGCCTTCTTGTCTGGCACCACGTGAGGTGCCAGAACCAGCAGCCCCATCAATCGGGCGTCCGCTGGGTCTTCTGGTAAGGGAGCCAGACAGTTAACCTGCCCGGACTTCTTCTGCCAGGCCTGTCACAGGTAAGGGAGTTTAGATCCCGCATAGAGTCAAACTATGAAAAACAAGTGTCCCGTAAAGGGTAAAATAGCTTACCTCACCGGCTTGACGCTGCAAGCTGAATCCGCGATCTTCGGTAGTGGATGCGGGAGCCTCGGCGCCCGTGAACAACACCTTCCAGGCGTCTTCGTACGTAGTGTCGAAGAGCCTGCTCAAGGTCTGGTGCTGTGACGAATCAAACTCCCACAAGTTGAAAGCCCATTGTTGGCACGGGAGGATCCGGCGAATGAGCATGACCTGGACTGCATTGACGAGCTTGATCTTCTTGTTCACAAGGTTTTGGACGCAGGTTTGGAGTCCGGTCAGCTGTTCCAAATCACCCCATGTCAGGCCCTTCTCTTTCCAGGAGGTGAGCTGTGTGGGGATGCCAGATCTGAATTCGGGGGCCGCTGCCCATTCAGGGTCACGTGGCTCGGTGATGTAGAACCACCCCGATTGCCACCCTTTGATGGTTTCCATGAAGGCGCCCTCGAGCCATATGACGTTGAGCATCTTGCCTACCATGGCGCCTCCGCACTCCGCCTGCTGGCTGCCCACTACCTTCGCCTTGACATTGAAGGTCTTCAGCCATAAGCCGAAGTGGGGTTTGATGTGGAGGAAGGCCTCGCACACAATGATAAACGCTGAGATGTTGAGGATGAAATTTGGGGCCAGATCGTGGAAATCCAGGCCGTAGTAGAACATGAGCCCCCGGACAAATGAGTGGAGTGGGAAGCCCAGTCCACGGAGGAAATGGGGAAGGAACACCACCCTCTCATGGGGCCTGGGGGTGGGGACGAGCTGCCCCTCGTCTGGAAGCCGGTGCACAATGTCGTTGTGCAGGTATCCGGCTTTCCTCAACTTTTTGATGTGCCCCTCCGTGACGGAGGAGGCCATCCACTTGCCTCCCGTTCCGGACATGGCTGGGGAAGGTTGAGGCGAGATGTGCGGACTTGGACGCTGGAGCTCGAGTACGCGGAAATGGATAAGCAAAGGAGGAAGAAGGCGTAGGTAAAAAGGTGGATCCTTATCCCCTTATATGGATGGACGAAACTATGTGTCCCCACCAGCCTGGTAAAACTCGCTTATCTCCCAAGCGTCGTAATCAATGGCGCGGTTGGGCTACCCACGCCCATATTGATGAGAATCCCGGAATAAGGGGACACGATCTCTGCTTTGACAAGACGTGCCAAGGAAACCGCTTCGCTAAACACACTGAGGTGGAACAGTAAAAACGATTCGAATAAAGGCCTGGCCATGGTGTGATGTCACTCCACGGAATACGTCAGCAGATTGAACTTGTGTAAATGTTATTCTCTCTACGGTGGTATGTGGAACTTATTTTGCAGAGCCGGATACTATCCTTGTGTTCAAAATCTTCTATGAAGTATTCGGAGGAGGAACCCGCCTTGCAATGCCGAAGACAATATTCGCGCCGGACTCGTTGTCATTGAAGCCTGGTTCAGGGGCTACTGAGGGAGTCCTAGCTTAGGGGGTGTCCGGATGGCCGACTGTCACCGTTGGCTGGACTCCTAGACTATGAAGATACAAAATTAAAGACTCCGTCCCGTGTCCGGATGGGACTTTCCTTGGCGTGGAAGGCAAGCTTGGCGATACAGATATGTAGATCTCCTACCATTGTAACCGACTCTGTGTAACCCTAGCCCTCTCCGATGTCTATATAAACCGGAGGGTTTTAGTTCGTAGGACGAACAACAATCATACCATAGGCTAGCTTCTAGGGTTTAGCCTCTTTGATCTCGTGGTAGATCTACTCTTGTACTACCCATATCATCAATATTAATCAAGCAGGAGTAGGGTTTTACCTCCATCGAGAGGGCCCGAACCTGGGTAAAAACATCGTGTCCCTTGTCTCCTGTTACCATCCGCCTAGACGCACAGTTCGGGACCCCCTACCTGAGATCCGCCAGTTTTGACACCGACACCCTCCGTGGTGGATGCCCCCTCCGGCGGAGCTCCGGAACAGGCCCCAAGATGGGATCTCGTGGATACAGAAGGTTGCGCCCAGGGGGGGGGGGGGGAGGGGCGCCCTCCACCCTCGTGACCTCCTCGGGCACTGCTTGGAGTAGGGTCCAAGTCTCCTGGGTCACGTTCGGTTGGAAAATCACGATCCCGAAGGTTTCATTCCGTTTGGACTTCGTTTGATATTCTGTTTCTTCAAAATACTGAAAAAGGCAAAAAACAGTAATTCTGGGCTGGGCCTCCAGTTAATAGGTTAGTCCCAAAAGTAATATAAAAGTGGAAAATAAAGCCCAATATAGTCCAAAACAGTATATAAACTAGCATGGAGCAATCAAAAATTATAGATACGTTGGAGACGTATCAGGCATCCCCAAGCTTAATTCCTGCTCGTCCTCAAGTAGGTAAATGATAAAAAAAAAGAATTTTTGATGTGGAGTGATACTTTGGCATAATTTCAATGTAAATCTTCTTAATTGTGATATGAATATTCAGATCCGAAAGATTCAAGACAAAAGTTCATATTGACACAAAAATAATAATACTTCAAGCATACTAATCAAAGCAATCATGTCTTCTCAAAATAACATGGCAAAAGAAAGTTCATCCCTACAAAATCATATAGTTAGGCTATGCTTCATTTTCGTCACACAAAGATGTTCCCAACTTCTATACCCCCGATGACAAGCCAAGCAATTGTTTCATACTTAAATAATCTCAAACGTTTTCAACCTTCACGCAATACATGAGCGTGAGCCATGGATATAGCACTATGGGTGGAATAGAATATGATGATGGGGATTGTGTGGAGAATACAAAAAAGGAGAAAGTCTCATGTTGACGAGGCTAATCAATGGACTATGGAGATGCCCATCAATTGATGTCAACATGAGGAGTAGGGATTGCCATGCAACAGATGCACTAGAGCTATGAATGCTCAACAAAAGAAAACTAGTGGGTGTGCATCCAACTTGCTTGCTCATGAAGACCTAGGGCATTTGAGGAAGCCCATCGTAGGAATATACAAGCCAAGTTCTATAATGAAAAATTCCCACTAGTATAACAAAAAAGACAACTTATGAGACTCACTACATGAGGAACAATGTGCTACTTTGAAGCACAATATATGAGACTCACTACATGAAGAACAAGGTGCTACTTTGAAGCACATGTGTGGAAAAAGAGATAGTAGCATTTCCCTTTCTTTTTTTTGGCCTTTCTCTTTTTTATTTGGGCAATTCTCTAATAATGATGATCATCACACTTCTATTGATTACAACACAAGGATTACAACTCGAAACTTAGAACAAGATATGACTCTATATGAATGCCTCCGGCGGTGTACCGGGATGGTGCAATGAATCAAGAGTGACATGTATGGAAAATAATGCATGGTGGCTTTGCCACAAATACGATGTCAACTACAAGATCATGCAATGGCAATATGACAAAAGTAATATATGTCATGATGATGATGGTGGAAGTTGCATGGCAATATATCTCGGAATGGCTATAGAAATGCCATGATAGGTAGGTATGGTGGCTGTTTTGAGGAAGATATAAGGAGTTTTATGTGTGATAGAGTGTATCGTATCACGGGGTTTGGATGCACCGGCGAAGTTTGCGCCAACTCTCAAGGTGAGAAAGGGCAATGCACGCTACCGAAGAGGCTAGCAAAGGTGGAAAGGTGAGAGTGCGTATAATCCATGGACTCAACATTAGTCAAAAGAACTCATATACTTATTGCAAAAATTTAGAAGTCATCAAAAATTCAAGTACTACGCGCATGCTCCTAGGGGGATAGATTGGTAGGAAAAGACCATCGCTCGTCCCCGACCGCCACTCATAAGGATGCACAAGCCAGGTACACTTCATGTTTCAAATTTGTTACACAACTTTAACCATATGTGCATGCTACGGGACTTGCAAACTTCAACACAAGTATTTCTCAAATTCATAATCGCCCAACTAGCACGACTTTGATATTATCACCTCCATATCTCAAAACAATTATCAAGCATCAAACTTATCTTAGTATTCAATTCACTCAAAAGAAAGTTTCACATATCTTGAACACCAAGTATATTAACATTAAGCGAATTACCATGCTATTAACGACTCTCAAAATAATCTAAGTGAAGCATGAAAGATCAAATAGTTTCTTTAAAACAAATCCACCACCGTTCTCTAAAAGATCTAAGTTAAGTACTAGAGCAAAAATGATTACGCTCAAAAGATATAAGTGAAGCACTATAAGCAAAACTATCAAGCTCAAAGGATATAAGTGAAGCACATAGAGTATTCTAACAAATTCCAATTCATGTATGGCTCTCTCAAAAGATGTGTACAGCAAGGATGATTGTGGTAGACTAACAAGCAAAGACACAAATAATACAAGACGCTCCAAGCAAAACACATATAATGTTGGGGAATAAAAATATAGCTCCAAGTAAAATTACCGATGGAAGTGGACGAAAGAGGGGATGCCTTCTGGGGCATCCCCAAGCTTTGACTTTTTGGTGTCCTTGAATTATCTTGGGGGTTCCATGGGCATCCCCAAGCTTAGGCTCTTGCCACTCCTTGTTCCATAATCCATCAAAAGAATTCACCCAAAACTTGAAAACTTCACAACACAAAACTCAATAGAAATCTCGTGAGCTCCGTTAGAGAAAGAAATTAAGGACTACTTCAAGGTACTGTAATGAACTCATTCTTTATTGAAGAATGCCCGTGCATTGCAACGGGGCCACATTAACTTTAAGAGTTCAATATTACGACATTGGTGACCTTTTTTACCATCAAATCCTCACACACACAGACACACACTCTCCCTCCCTCTTCCTCACTCTCTATCCCCCTCTCCCTCTCTCTATAACACACACACATATCCATCTTATTGGGTACGGGACCATAATCCATCTATTTCACACATACACGCTAGTGCATAACAATATGGATTATGTGTATTATATTTGCCACCAGAACTGAGGGAATTAATTTCATGTAAATCGACCAGCCACAGCTCCAAGAATACGCGGACGAGGTGGCTCGGGTCCGCGTCGGCACCGTCCAGCGCGGGCCACGGGCCCGCTTCCAAGTGCACGTGCAATGCACGTCTTCACAAATATTATAACCAGATGTGAGAAATCACATGCATAGAAAAGACATTCTCATAGCAATCCAAATACCATACTCAATTGAATACCTAACCTGGACAATACTCTTATTTCTATGCGCCAGAAAAAATGGAATAGCAAAGCTAAGTATGCTTACATACGCTCAGATTATATATAAGAATCTTGGATGAACAATTGCAACAAAGCACTAAGCAATGATAAACTTAAATAAAAAATCCATTAACTATGCAGGCAGCAGGCTTGTTACAACATGGAGAGATAGGAAAATGTCACCTCCAGTAATGTAGCGCAAAGGAGTGGAACGAAGCATGAATGAGCGGTTGTATGTTCTTCTCCATGTACATGGATCAACAGTAGATGCCAAGTATATAAGTACTTGACCGAACTCCACTCTTCGTGTACGGAGAGCCATGTCACCTTGTCGCCGCTGCAGCATGGGAGGACGGCTGGTTCACGTGACCCTCCAGCTGGGGGATCCATGGTGGCTGACCGTCGAGCTCGAGGCAGAGAATTTGAGGGCAGTAGTGGCGAGATCCATGCCGGCCAACTGGGTGAAGAGGAGGTCGTTGGGGAGGGACACATCGGCAAGATCCGGTCACCACGTGACCTGAAGAGCAACAGTGATCTCCACAAGCTGTAAGCCGACGGCGTGCTCCATCCCCTGCGATGGGGTGACCATGGCGGTGGCCACAGCTCCTCATGCTCGCCTCGATCTCGGCGACACACCCTGAGTGTAGGAGGCAGCAACGACCTCGACGAAATCATGGCCTCCATCCCGGAACGCAATCATGTCGCTCTAAATAAATGGATTCAATCATGTGACTCTAATTACTTCGGATTGTTATGTGCACACTAAGCGGGGTGCAGTTAGGAAAGAAAATATTTTCTAATTAAAGTGATTGAGTGATTTAAGGTAAGGTTAATTAATTTAGATTTGATTTTTAGTGATTGTTAGTAAAGTATGATGCGTCTTTAAATTCTTTTATTTGTTTCCTTAAAATCTATTATTTGTTTCCTAAAGAAATTTGCAAGAATGGAAGGTATCAGTTGATTTGGATAAGTTAGTAAATTTAGATCCGTGATTGCGTGCACGTTTGGAAAGTGCTGATTTGCAAGGAAAGATCTGAGGGGTAAATAAACCGGTGAATAAGAAACCAACATCGAAAAAAATCTACGACGGTTAACCTACGAAAAAAAACCAGACGAAAGTGGTGGGACGAAGAAAACCCTGGAAGCGAGGCTACCAACTGCTCCATTAGGAGTAGAGATTTATATTGGTGTTACCTACTGTATTCCAACTTCTCTATGGTTTATAAACTAATTTACTAGCCATAGATTCATCAAAATAAGCAAACAACACACGAAAAACAGAATCTGTCAAAAACAGAACAGTCTATAGCAATCTGTAACTAACGCAAACTTCTGGAACTCTAAAAATTCTCCCAAAATAGGAAGTCCTAGAAAATTTGTTTATTGATCAGCAGCAAAAAGAATCAACGCAAAATCACGTTCCTGTGATTTATCATAACTAAATTCGTGCGCGCAAAGTTTCTGTTTTTCAGCAGAATCAAATCAACTATCATCGTAGGTTATCCTATAGGTCCTACTTGGCACAAACACTAATTAAAACATAAAACCACATCTAAACAGAAGGTAGATGGATTATTTATTCCTAAACAGAAGCAAAAACAAAAAACACAAAATGAAATTGGGTTGCCTCCCAACAAGCGCTATCGTTTAACGCCCCTAGCTAGGCATAAAAGCAAGGATAGATCTAGGTATTGCCATCTTTGGTAGGCAATCCATAAGTGGCTCTCATGATAGATTCATATGGTAATTTTATTTTCTTTCTAGGTAAGTGTTCCATACCCTTCTTTAAGGGAAATTGAAATCTAATATTCCCTTCCTTCATATCAATAATTGCATCAATCGTTCTAAGGAAAGGTCTACCAAGAATAATAGGACATGAAGGATTGCAATCTTTATCAAGAACGATAAAATCTATGGTCACATAATTCCTATTTGCAACAATAAGAACATCATTAATTCTTCCCATAGGTTTTTAATAGTGGAATCTGCAAGATGCAAGTTTAAAGAGCAATCATCAAAATCACGGAAATCTAGCAAATCACATAAAGTTTTGGGGATAGTAGAGACACTAGCACCCAAATCACACAAAGCATGAAACTCGAAATCTTTAATTTTAATTTTAATAGTAGGTTCCCACTCATCATAGAGTTTTCTAGGGTAGAAACTTTCAACTCAAGTTTTTCTTCATAAGATTGCATCAAGGCATCAACAATGTGTTCGGTAAAGGCCTTATTTTGACTATAAGCATGAGGAGATTCTAGCACGGATTGCAACAAGGAAATACAACCAATCAAAGAGCAATTTTCATAATTAAATTCCTTGAGATCCAAAATAGTGGGTTTAGCAACATCATGGTTTTTATTTATTTCAATCCCACTTTCATCAATTTCATCATCAAGATCTAGAAACTCCGAAATCTTAGAACGCCTTCTAGCTAAAGGAAGATAATCTTCAGTTTCATCAAGATTCATATTGCAAAACAAAGAGATTTGGGCTATCAGCATGCTAATGAGGATATGGATGATCTGCCCGGGCAGGAAGGTCGTAGCAGGGATTGCAAGAAGTCTCTCTTCATGAAATCCTCATAGGACACGCCTGAAGATGCCGCCTCAACACAGGCTCAACTAGCCAGGGGTCATATAGTGCTTAGCCCGGCAACACTAGGGCAGAGGTTAAAGAAGGGTCTAGAAGGTGTGCCCAAGAAAAAGGAGAAGAAGAGACCGGGGAGGATAGCTGCCTCCAAACAAGCTAGAGCACGTAGCAGCCAGAGGATGGATTCTGAAGAGCATGTACCCGTGAAAGGTGCGGCCATGTTCCATCTCACGGGCGAGCCGATGCTACCGCCAAAACCGTTGGAGGCACTATCAGGGGATCTCAGGAGACTGCACGACCATGTGCCGTCGACTGAGAAAAGCCTACTAGCCTCAAAGGATCCAGGATATTCGACATACGCGGCTCGTGTGCCTGAGGGGAACTGCTACGTCGACACACGGCCCGCGAAGGTGTTCTTCCTGCGGTTTGACCATATCTTTGAGATGTTTCTGACAAGGCGGCTCGATTTTACAATCGTCCGCCTTTCTGCGCTACATATGAGCTCCGTCATGAAGAGAGAAGAAGTCTCGCAAATCTGTGTGGCGGATCCGTACTACATGCACGAGTCTTTCTTGAGTCTCGGCGACTTGGAGCGTGAAACTGCTAGGGAGTACCTCCAAAACTTCATGGTACAGAATAAGGACCAGGAAATTGTCCTCCTGCCTTATCATCCAAATTAAGTCAGTTCCGGACAACCCTTTCGTACATTTCAATCATTCCTTCTCGCTCATATGGAGAATAATTTGAGGTGTCTTTTCCCCGCAACAACGGGCGCGCCGTTCTTATCGTTCTTTACCCGCGAGTCTCCCACGCCGTGTATTTCGACCCTTCCAGAGACTATGAGAAGAAGGACTACACCCACATAATGAATATTCTAGATGATGCTTTCCAAGGCTTCAGCATTAGAGGTGGCCATGTGCAGATCAGGAAACAAAAGAACAAGAAGATGGGCTTCACGCATAAAACTAACTTCTGCTGCATCCATGTCCCAAAACCAAGCAAGAAAGGTGGATTCTACATCCTCCATCTCATGATTGAGTTCAACATGGATCACCAAAAGCTTCTTATCACAAACAGAAATGATGATCATATCCAAAAGTGGGTAGAATCTCATGGAGAAGCGGATTATAAACTTAGAGATGACTTCTTTCGCATCCAAAGGGACTTAGCGACGATCATCATGAAAGAAGTCGTCGATGAGAAGGGGATGTTCCACCACGGCCCTGTATCGTGAGCTGACGTCCGAACTCGCATAGGCATGCAACGTCATGACCTCACGCTGTTCAAGAAGCTAGGGTCCATCCTCGATGATATGGAAGGATGGAACTTCTAGTGATTTACTGTGCCGATGATGATGATATGTGTCGGTTGAACTTGTATACTTTCTGTAGCAATGAAACTTTGTGATGTCCACGGTCCCTGCCGAACTTGCGTAACGCTACTTTGTTAGTTTGGGTACGATGACCTGTGTACCTCTAGTTAATTAGTTTGCATACTATATGTTGCATCCAGTTGCTAACCCTTTCTTTTTCGTGTTGCTCTAGTATATTTTGTTGCATATGATTGTACATCCTCTTGATGAAGATGCATCTTTAATAGGTACCTAGATTCTTGATGGAGAGATGGCAGTGCTATGTCGTGTACAAAGGGAAGGTTTCCGGGGTGTACAATGAGTGGCCTGAGTGTCAGGCGCAAGTGAATGGGGTCTCGGGCACCAGCCATAAAGGCTTCAAAAGCAGACAAGAAGCAAAAGCTAGTTACTTGAGGTTCACGCTAGCCCGAGAGAGGACTCGTAACCTGATACGTCTCCAACGTATCTATAATTTTTGATTGCTCCATGCTACTTTATCTACTGTTTTGGACTATATTGGGCTTTATTTTCCACTTTTATATTACTTTTGGGACTAACCTATTAACCGGAGGCCCAGCCCAGAATTGCTGTTTTTTTGCCTTTTTCAGTATTTCGAAGAAACAGAATATCAAACGGAGTCCAAACGGAATGAAACCTTCGGGATCGTGATTTTCCAACCGAACGTGAACCATGAGACTTGGACCCTACTCCAAGCAGTGCCCGAGGAGGTCACGAGGGTGGAGGGCGCCCCCTGGGCGCCCCCCCTACCTCGTGGGCCCCTCGGAGCTCCACCGACGTACTCCTTCCTCCTATATATACCTACGTACCCCCGAACGATCAAAACAGGAGCCAAAAACCTAATTCCACCGCCGCAACCTTCTGTATCCATGAGATCCCATCTTGGGCCCTGTTCCGGAGCTCCGCCGGAGGGGGCATCCACCATGGAGGGCTTGTACATCATCACCATAGCCCCTCCGATGAAGTGTGAGTAGTTTACTTCAGACCTTCGGGTCCATAGCTAGTAGCTAGATGGCTTCTTCTCTCTTTTTGGATCTCAATACAATGTTCTCCCCCTCTCTCGTGGAGATCTATTCGACGTAATCTTCTTTTTGCGGTGTGTTTGTTGAGACCTACACAAAATGATAGCAACTCACAACCAATGCTTAGGGGTTGTCAATCCCTTCACGGTCACTTACGAGAGTGAGATCTGATAGAGATAATATTTTTGGTATTTTTGATAGATAGATGCAAAGTAAAAAGTAAAGGCAAAGTAAAACAAAGCAAGTAAATAAGGTGATATAGATTGATATGATGAGAATAGACCCGGGGGCCATAGGTTTCACTAGTGGCTTCTCTCAAGAGCATATGTATTCTACTCTGGGTGAACAAATTACTGTTGAGCAATTGACAGAATTGAGCATAGTTATGAGTATATCTAGGCAATGATCATGTATATAGGCATCATGTCCAAAACAAGTAGATCGAAACGATTCTGCATCTACTACTATTACTCCACTCATCGACCGCTATCCAGCATGCATCTAGAGTATTAAGTAAAAACAGAGTAACGCCGTAAGCAAGATGACATGATGTAGAGGGATAATTTCATGCAATATGATAAAAACCCCATCTTGTTATCCTCGATGGCAACAATACAATACGTGCCTTGCAAATCTTTCTGTCACTGAGTAAGGACACCGCAAGATTGAACCCAAAGCTAAGCACTTCTCCCATTGCAAGAACTACCAATCTAGTTGGCCAAA
Source organism: Triticum timopheevii (assembly GCA_963921465.1). Classification (NCBI taxonomy): domain Eukaryota; kingdom Viridiplantae; phylum Streptophyta; class Magnoliopsida; order Poales; family Poaceae; genus Triticum; species Triticum timopheevii. Next base: position 557,492,527 of record OY997270.1, read on the forward strand.
CCAAAAAGATAATTCGAAGAGACTTGCAAAGATAACTCAATCATACATAAAAGAATTCAGAGAAGAATCAAATATTTTCCATAGATAATACTGGATCATAAACCCACAATTCATCGGTCTCAACAAACACACCGCAAAAAGAGGATTACATCGAATAGATCTCCACGAGAGAGGGGGAGAACATTGTATTGAGATCCAAAAAGAGAGAATAAGCCATCTAGCTACTAGCTATGGACCCGAAGGTCTGAAGTAAACTACTCAGACTTCATCGGAGGGGCTATGGTAATGATGTAGAAGCCCTCTGAGGGAGTCCTGGATTAGGGGGTGTCCGGATGGCCGGACTGTCACCGTTGGCCGGACTCCTAGACTATGAAGATACAAGATTGAAGACTCCGTCCCGTGCCCGGATGGGACTTTCCTTGGCATGGAAGGCAAGCTTGGCGATACGGATATGTAGATCTCCTACCATTGTAACCGACTCTGTGTAACCCTAGCCCTCTCCGGTTTCTATATAAACCGGAGGCTTTTAGTCCGTAGGACGAACAACAATCATACCATAGGCTAGCTTCTAGGGTTTAGCCTCTTTGATCTCGTGGTAGATCTACTCTTGTACTACCCATATCATCAATATTAATCAAGCAGGAGTAGGGTTTTACCTCCATCGTGAGGGCCCGAACCTAGGTAAAAACATCGTGTTCCTTGTCTCCTGTTACCATCCGCCTAGACGCACAGTTCGGGACCCCCTACCCGAGATCCGCCGGTTTTGACACCGACATTGGTGCTTTCGTTGAGAGTTCCTCTATGTTGTAACCTTTAGGCCCGATGGCTCCTTTGATAATCAACAACGACGCGGTCCAGGGTGAGACTTTTCTCCCTGGACAGATCTTCGTATTCGGCGGCTTTGCACTGTGGGCCAATTCACTTGGCCATCTGGAGCAGATCGAAAGCTACGCCCCTGGCCATCAGGTCAGACTTGGGAGTTTGAACTACACGGCCTACATTCGCGGAGACTTGATCTTTGACGTATTCAAGCCACAGCCAAGCGCCGCACTATCTCGATGGGTATGATCTAGCTCTGCCGCCGGACAGTACCCTGGTGCCGCACCAGCGTCCGCTCCGACCCCTAGCTCAGAACCGACTTCGCCGGTCGAGGATGAGTGGCTGGACACCACCTTGGGGGCTACGATCTCTACGGCGATTGAGCCGAACACCATCCCTGTCCTTCGCAAAGCCCGTGACTCCGAGGTGCCGGACTCCTCTCCGGACTCCGAACCTCCCGCGCCCCTGGCAATCAAATCCGATTGGGCGCCGATATGGAGTTCACTGCCGCGGACATCTTTCAGCACTCGCCCTTTGGCGACATCCTGAATTCACTAAAGTCTCTCTCTTTATTAGGAGAGCCCTGGCCGGACTATGGTCAGGAAGGTCGGGATGCGGACGACGAAGAAATTCAATGCCCACCCACCACCCATTTTGTAGCCACTGTCGATGATTTAACCGACATGCTCGACTTCGACTCCGAAGACATCGACAGTATGGACGACGATGCAGGAGACAACCAAGAACCAGCGCCTACAGGGCACTGGAAGGCCACCTCGTCATATGACATATACATGGTGAACATCCCAAAAGATGGGAATGGCAATGGAACAGCGGAGGATGACCCCTCCAAGAAACAGCCCAAGCGCCGACGTCAGCGGCGCCGCTCTAAATCCCGCCACAGCAAAAACGGTGATTCCGGCACGGGAGATAATAACACCCTAGACAGTGCCGAAGACAACCCCCTCCAGCAGGATTCAACACAGGAGGAGGGAGAAGCCAGCCCTCATGATAGAGAGGCAGACAGAGAGGTTGAGGACGATAATTATATGCCTCCCTCCGAAGATGAAGCAAGCCTCGACGACAACGAATTTGTCGTGCCCGAGGATCCCGTCGAACAAGAGCGTTTCAAGCGTAGGCTTATGGCCACGGCAAGCAGCCTCAAGAAAAAGCAGCAGCAGCTTAGAGCTGACTAAGACTTGCTAGCTGACAGATGGACCGAAGTCCTTGCAGCCGAAGAGTACAAACTTGATCGCCCCTCCAAGAGCTACCCAAAACGCAGGCTGCTACCCCAATTAGAGGAGGAAGCACCCAAACCTACATCACCAGCGCATGACGCGGCCTACCGGCCACCTCGTGGCCGCGACAGAGAGGCCTCTAGGCCCTCCGCTAAAGCCGCACCCGGGCGTCGCTCGAAAAGTACAAAGCCACGGGGGAATGCGCCAGATTTGTGAGACATATTGGAGGACAAGGCAAGACAAATAAGATCGATCTATGGATCGCGTGGGCACCCCACGATACGTGATGACAACCGTCATGCCGGATACAACAATTCCGGCCGGGCCGAACACAGTAGACAAAGCTCATTTGAGCTGCTCGTGATATAGCCCAATACAGAGGTGCCGCACACCCACTATGCTTCACAGATGAAGTAATGGATCATCAAATCCCCAGGGGTTTCAAACCCGTAAACATTGAATCATACGACGACATAACAGATCCTGCGGTTTGGATCGAGGACTATCTCCTTCACATCCACATGGCCCGCGGTGATGATCTACACGCCATCAAATACCTCCCACTCATGCTTAAAGGACCAGCCTGGCATTGGCTCAACCGCTTGCCAGCAGAATCAATTGGCTGTTGGGAAGACCTGGAAGCCGCATTCCTTGATAACTTCCAGGGCACATATGTGCGACCACCAGACGCTGATGACCTAAGCCACATAATTCACCAGCCAGATGAATCGGCCAGACAATTCTGGACACGGTTCTTAACTAAGAAAAATCAAATCGTCGACTGTCCGGATGCAGAGCCCCTTGCAGCCTTCAAACATAACATCCGCGACGAGTGGCTTGCCCGGCACCTAGGACAGGAAAAGCCAAAATCCATGGCAGCCCTCACATCACTCATGACCCGCTTCTGCGCGGGAGAGGACAGCTGGCTAGCTCGCAGTAACAACCTGACCAAAAACCCTGGTAGTTTGGATACCAAGGACAACAACGGCAGGTCGCGTCGCAATAAGCACAAGCGCCGCACTAACGGCGATAATACTGAAGATACTGCAGTCAATGCCGGATTTAGAGGCTCTAAACCCGGTCAGCGAAAAAGCCATTCAAAAGAAATACTCAAGGCCCGTCCAATTTGGACAGAATACTCGATCGCTCGTGCCAGATACATGGCACCCCCGAAAAACCAGCCAACCACACTTACAGGGACTGTTGGGTGTTCAAGCAGGCAGGCAAGATAAATGCCGAAAACAACGACAAGGGGCTGCATAGCGATGACGAGGAGGAGCCCCGGCTGCCAAACCATAGAGGACAGAAGGGCTTTCCCCCACAAGTGCGGATGGTGAACATGATATACGCAACCCACATACCCAAAAGGGAGCGGAAGCGTGCACTGAGGGACGTATACGCGATGGAGCCTGTCGCCCCAAAGTTCAACCCATGGTCCTCCTGCCCGATCACTTTTGATCGAAGGGACCACCCCACTAGCATCCGCCACGGCGGATTCGCCGCATTGGTTCTTGACCCAATTATTGACGTATTTCACCTCACTAGAGTTCTGATGGACGGCGGCAGCAGCTTGAACCTGCTTTACCAGGATACAGTATGCAAAATGGGCATAGACCCCTCAAGGATCAAACCTACAAAAACGACCTTTAAAGGCTCATACCAGGTGTAGAGGCCAACTGCACAGGCTAAGTTACACCCGAAGTGGTCTTCGGATCCCCGGATAACTTCCGAAGCGAGGAATTAATCTTCGACATAGTCCCGTTCCGCAGCGGCTATCACGCACTGCTCGGACGAACCGCATTTGCAAAATTCAATGCGATGCCGTACTACGCATACCTCAAGCACAAAATGCCAGGCCCCCAAGGAGTAATCATAGTCAATGGAAACACTGAACGCTCTCTCTGAACGGAGGAGCATACAGCGGCCCTCGCGGCGGAAGTACAAAGCAGCCTCTTAAGGCAATTCTCGAGTCCGACTATTAAACGTCCGGACACCGTCAAGCGCGCCCGGAGTAACCTACAACAAGACCGCCTGGCATGTTCCGAGCACGCGTAGCAATGCGGCCCCAACCCCAGCCCTCGCAAAATCGCGAGACCAGTACCACGCGTACATAACTACGCTCTGGAGATACCATGGGCATAGGGGTAGGGGCAGGACCACGCATGCCCGGAGAGCGGCTTAACCGCACCAGGGGCTCCCAATTGTGTCATTCTTTTTTTTCTTATTCTCAGGACTCCGTTTTCCAGAAGCCCTATCCGGCAATAGAATTGCCGAACTCACGATGCAACAGCCAGGGAAGCAGAAAAGCTACGTCGAGTGTCCAGGTGGTCTCTATTACGAGCAGTATACCTGTTTTACATACCATCCCGCAGCCTACCCCTGGAGGGGGACATGTTAAATAGTCCCATCCCTTGCTTATCGCACTATTTGTATCGTTCTGCTTTCATTGCAGTATTTTTTGAATAAACAATGCATCGCTTTTTGCCTATTATTGCATTCCTTTTTCTATCTATATATGTTCACTTATGACATGTTGCATCCGTACGCTTTGGTACCGCCAAATACACCAGGGACTTAATGTCACGCCCAATATGCGACCCTATCCAAAAGGAACTCGAAGGTCCCACCAAGGATAGACCCGCATATTGAAACACTTTTGCAAGGTGGATATCATTACATCAACATTACATAATAGATGGGGATACATACAAGAGGCATACAATGCCACACAAATACAACAATACAATCATACAAGAACAACATCCGACTACGGATGAATCATAAACAGAAACTCAAATGCGCCAGGTGTCTGCCAGTTATTCGCCGTCATTGCCATGTCATTTGCTTGCGTGTTGCACTTTGCCATGTCATCATCTGCATTTCATATCATGTCATCATGTGCATCGCATTGGCATACGTGTTCGTCTCATGCATCCGAGCTCTTTCCCCGTTGTCCGTTTTGCAATCCGGCACTCCTATGTTCCCCGGCGCCCCCTTTTGCCTCTTTGCGTGTGCGGGTGTTAAACTTTCTCAGAATGGACCGAGGTTTGCCAAGCGGCCTTGGTATAGCACCGGTAGACCGTCTGTCAAGTTTTGTGCCATTTGGAGGTCGTTTGATACTCCAACGGTTAACCGGGTAACCGTAAAAGCCCTCTTTTGGTTGCAGCCCAACACCCCTTCCAAAGTGGCCCAAAACCCTGCAAACTCCACTCCATGCTGTCGGTCGTTCGATCACGATCGCGTGGCCGAAAACCGCTCCCCATTTGGACTCTCCTAGCTCCCACTACTTATAAATAAGTGATCCCCCTCCAAATTCGCGGATAAACCCTAGTCATCTTCCTCCTCGCGCCGCCGGACATGTCCATCGCGCCGGACATGTCCAGCCTCCACGCCGCTCCGAACAATCTGGTCGCGCCACCTCAGCCTCCGCCGCCCCGCGCCCAATCCCGCGCCGCCGCGTGGCCCGCGCCGCCGGCCCGCCGCAGCCCGCAGCGGGCCCCTGCGGCCCGCGCCCTCCCCGCGCAGCGCCCCGCGCCCGTGCTACGCCCCGCCGCCGCCCGCCGCCCGAGGCTCCGTCGCCCGCGCCTCGCCCCCGGCGCCGGCGACCTCGCCTCCGGTCGCCGCCCATCGTCCCCGAGGATCCCCGCCTCCGCCCGCCGACGAGCGCCGCCGCCCCCGCGTCGGACTCGCCTCCGGTCGCCACCGCCCCGCGCCTCCCTCCTCGCCCCGCAGCCTCGGCCATCGCTCCGCCGCCGTCGTCGCCAACTCGACGGCCGCGAGCTCCGGCGACCGCGCCCTCCGTCACCCGTGACGCCCCTGCCGGGATCCGGCCGGATCCGGCCCGATCCGGCCCGGAGCACCTCGTCCCCGACCTCTCCGGCGCCTCTCAGGCCACCGTCCTCATCTCCGGCCAACTCCGGCGTAGTTGCTGGTGAACCTCGATCCGCGTGCCCCGAAACCCTAGATCCGTTTTCGGGAGGTAAAATTCGTCTAAGTCTGAATTTCTGACATTATCATGCCATGTTCATCGCATCATAACTCTCTGCATACTGCTCCGTTTCGTGTGTGTAATACGTCAAATTGTTCTTCTCAACGAGTACTTCATTTCATTCCATTGCATCATTTTCATTCCATCAGGTTACGAGTCCTCTCTCGGGCTAGCGTGAACCTCAAGTAACTAGCTTTTGCTTCTTGTCTGCTTTTGAAGCCTTTATGGCTGGCGCCCGAGACCCCATTCACTTGTGCCTGACACTCAGGCCACTCGTTGTACACCCCGGAAACCTTCCCTTTGTACACGACATAGCACTGCCATCTCTCCATCAAGAATCTAGGTACCTATTAAAGATGCATCTTCATCAAGAGGATGTACAATCATATGCAACAAAATATACTAGAGCAACACGAAAAAGAAAGGGTTAGCAACTGGATGCAACATATAGTATGCAAACTAATTAACTAGAGGTACACAGGTCATCGTACCCAAACTAACAAAGTAGCGTTACGCAAGTTCGGCAGGGACCGTGGACATCACAAAGTTTCATTGCTACAGAAAGTATACAAGTTCAACCGACACATATCATCATCATCGGCATAGTAAATCACTAGAAGTTCCATCCTTCCATATCATCGAGGATGGACCCTAGCTTCTTGAACAGCGTGAGGTCATGACGTTGCATGCCTATGCGAGTTCGGACGTCAGCTCACGATACAGGGCCGTGGTGGAACATCCCCTTCTCATCAACGACTTCTTTCATGATGATCGTCGCTAAGTCCCTTTGGATGCGAAAGAAGTCATCTCTAAGTTTATAATCCGCTTCTCCATGAGATTCTACCCACTTGTGGATATGATCATCATTTCTGTTTGTGATAAGAAGCTTTTGGTGATCCATGTTGAACTCAATCATGAGATGGAGGATGTAGAATCCACCTTTCTTGCTTGGTTTTGGGACATGGATGCAGCAGAAGTTAGTTTTATGCGTGAAGCCCATCTTCTTGTTCTTTTGTTTCCTGATCTGCACATGGCCACCTCTAATGCTGAAGCCTTGGAAAGCATCATCTAGAATATTCATTATGTGGGTGTAGTCCTTCTTCTCATAGTCTCTAGAAGGGTCGAAATACACGGCGTGGGAGACTCGCGGGTAAAGAACGATAAGAACGGCGCGCCCGTTGTTGCGGGGAAAAGACACCTCAAATTATTCTCCATATGAGTGAGAAGGAATGATTGAAATGTACGAAAGGGTTGTCCGGAACTGACTTAATTTGGATGATAAGGCAGGAGGACAATTTCCTGGTCCTTATTCTGTACCATGAAGTTTTGGAGGTACTCCCTAGCAGTTTCACGCTCCAAGTCACCGAGACTCAAGAAAGACTCGTGCATGTAGTACGGATCCGCCACACAGATTTGCGAGACTTCTTCTCTCTTCATGACGGAGCTCATATGTAGCGCAGAAAGGCGGACGATTGTAAAATCGAGCCGCCTTGTCAGAAACATCTCAAAGATATGGTCAAACCGCAGGAAGAACACCTTCGCGGGTCGTGTGTCGACGTAGCAGTTCCCCTCAGGCACACGAGCCGCGTATGTCGGATATCCCGGATCCTTCGAGGCTAGTAGGCTTTTCTCAATCGACAGCACATGGTCGTGCAGTCTCCTGAGATCCCCTGATAGTGCCTCCAACGGTTTTGGCGGTAGCATCGGCTCGCCCGTGAGATGGAACATGGCCGCACCTTTCACGGGTACATGCTCTTCAGAATCCATCGTCTGGCTGCTACGTGCTCTAGCTTGTTTGGAGGCAGCTATCCTCCCCGGTCTCTTCTTCTCCTTTTTCTTGGGCACACCTTCTAGACCCTTCTTTAACCTCTGCCCTAGTGTTGCCGGGCTAAGCACTATATGACCCCTGGCTAGTTGAGCCTGTGTTGAGGCGACATCTTCAGGCGTGTCCTATGAGGATTTCATGAAGAGAGACTTCTTGCAATCCCTGCTACGACCTTCCTGCCCGGGCAGATCATCCATATCCTCATTAGCATGCTAATAGCCCAATTCGTCATATGGTTGACTCATCATATCTAAGTAACACTCATACGCGTTTGTATTGAGGAAAGCCATTGGGTCGACCTCCGTCTCATCATCCATTCTCTGTTCTACACGACCGATTACATCAGCCAGTACTATTGCACCCCCTTCATCACATCGTCCGCCGCTCTCACCCGACACTACAGGAGCTGGTAATTGCGTAGGCGGGGTGGTGGTATCTGCACATGCTTGTTGATGTGTGGTTATTGGTGTTCTCTTGGCCGGCTCTAGACAAAGAAGATTCTTCGGCCATAGCAGCACCCAACCCTTGCAGCTTCCAATCTGCGGCGAGGTCTCATCGTCCTCTGCCACATGCTGTACTGGAGGAGGCAAATCCTCGTGCCCCGATTTCACACTGGAAAAGTTAACCCTAAAGTGCCCGTCGGGGATCGGCTGGTTGTGGAACGTGGGTTACAAGGGGTTCACTATCACCCCCTTTCCCACGTCCACCTTCTGGCCTTTGATCAAGTAGAGTATGGTGCACGAGGTTTCGTCGGCCTGCAAACACATGTCTGTGGCCTTTGTGGGATCCAAGCAGTGGTGGCCTCCCATGACCTACTTTTCCCCGCTGTCTGTGGTGGCTATGGACGTGCCTTCCTCTGGCGGCATGGCTTCTTTTCCCATCCGCCTCACGCTTTGCTACCTTCGATTTGTGGCATCCAGCTTGGACGGGTGAGGAGGAGGTGGTGATGGTGGCGGCGCCGGATCCGAAGGGTTCGCCAACAAGCTAGCATGCGCCGGGTTGGCTCGCCGGGATCCCCAGGCAGCTATAATGCCGGAGTACTCCTTCTTCTGTTCGCCGAAGGCCATGGCGCGTGTTGCACAATAAGGAGATGGAAAGAGCGGAGGTGAGTTGTGCTTCTTATCTAACGCCTGGACACATTTATATAGCGGGCGGATGCGAGGAGCCAACCGGAGGTGTTTTATGCTCGTCGGCACAGGAATGGACGTGTATCGCTCGGGATACCTGAATATGTTCCTTGACACACGCATCAGTTTAATGGAGGTAGGCTGGCAGACGGATCTTGTTTCAATGCGGAGATAAGGCATGCGCAGCGGGCGGCGTAATCGGCTGTCGAGCCACTTGAATGCCGACTCCAGTGAGCTCTGGGCCGGCATGAATGCGGGCAACTGGCTCCTGGCGGGAATGCAAGCGGGCACGGGAATGGTGTTTTTGGTTGGATAGGTTAAACAGATGCGGGCTTGGCAGCAGTCCGGACACCCGCAACCCCCCCCCCCCACACACACAATTTGTCTCTGGTTTGCGGAAAAAAGAGTGTCCGGACCGCCGGACGGACCGATGCAGAACCGCGTTAGATGTCAACATATCCGGACTGCGCGGTCCAAAAGGTTGTGAATGGTTTGAGGATCCGCGTTGGAGATGTCCTAATTCCACTCAAGCGCTTGGTCGTTTGTTGGGTAGAATTTTGGCATAAGTTTGAAGAAAATGAAAAGATACCCGCAAAAAATTTGAAAAGAGGATCGATAAATTCTCGTAGGCAGCCAAAGTTTTGGCGATCAACCAAGCAAAAGCTCAGATGCCATAGCATGTTAGAATATCGGTAACGGCTGAGGTGACTGAACCCTCTATATGATTTAAAACCGGCGGCTAAAACACCCATGATTTGGTCATATGATAATGCCAAACATACAAAGGTTTACATGCTTTTACACGCTGACTAGGATTTTCATGGGTTGGGCCCCTTCTCCCCCTTAACCTCTAATCAAAATACACCTTTATGTAAAGGCCATCGCTAGGCGTCGGCGCACCGGCCCAAACATTTCGGCTGGTCCCCGCGCAGCCGCACGATTAGTGTCCCCAGGACCGCACGATTCAGCGAGCTATCCCCACGCGCGTCCCCTTCTTTCTCACTTCAGATTCACCATATCCTCTGCAGTGGTTTGCGCGTAGCCCCCAGCCCGCCGCTTGCTGGCTCACCGCCACCGCTCGCCGGCTCGCAGACGGTGCACGCCGTGGCCGCTCGCCCCGCTGGACAACTGCAAAAAGAAAAAATCTGTTTTGGCAGGTTCCAGCAAAATCAATTGTTGTTTCCAGCAAAAAAAAACTACCGATGGTTCAATTGCTATTTCAATTGCTGCTGGTTGAAGCAAAAACTACCGATGGTTCCAGCATCCCCATTGCCCGTCTCCAGCACGGTCACCATCCCCGCTGCCCGGTTCCAGCAAAACAACCATAGCAGCAAAAAATCAGAAAAAATCCGCTTGTAGCAAAGAAATAGCCGGTTCCAGCAAAAATTGACACTAGTTCCAGCAAAAATAAACATAGCAGCAAAAATCCCCAAATTTGATTGTAGCAAAGTAATAGCCGGTTCCAGCAAAAACCACATCGCCGGCGAGCGCGCTACAGCTCCAGCTCCAATGGGCACGTTGTCTTGCCGGTTGCAGCAACCGCTGAGCCGGTTCCAGCAAAAATCTTGGCCGGTCGTAGCAAAATCGTTAGCCGGTTCCAGCAAAAATACGGTGGGAGCAGATTTTGGGTGGGGTGGGTGGTAGCAAAAACATGAGCCGGTTCCAGCAAAAATTATCTTCGGTTCCAACAAAATCATAACATGGTTGTAGCAAAAAATCGACTGGAAAAACAACGATGTCATGGAGATGGATGTAGCACAAATGCACAAAACACCGGTAGTAACAAAAACCAAAAACGGTTGTATCAAAATGGTTCGCCGGTTCCAGCAAAAACTAACGTGGCCACGAGCACCCTCATCCACCGTCGTACCATGACCCCTGCGCATCGCCCCGGGTAGCAGCAGCAGGAGCGCCCCCCGTCGTGGTCGCTCGCGCTGTGGGGTGGACGTTGGGGCTGTGGGTTGGCTTTGGATGCAGGTGTCCGGCGGCTGGCGAGGCATAGAGTAGACGAGAGAGAGCTGGGATGTGCGTCATGGTGGATTTGGTAGTCTGAAGCAGAGGCGACTGGGGAAAATGAAGAAAGGGGATGAGGATAAGAAAGGAGCGATGGGGAATAGCGGTGGCGTGGGGGCCATAGTGATGCGTCCTGCGGGCGCGTGGAAGGATGATGTGGGGTTTGGGATTAAGGAAGAGGGAGCGTGTGGGGCTGAGAGGATGAGCCCACACGCGGGCCACACGATCGCCCTCGATCGAACGAAGCGTACGCGACCGGCCGAGCGTTTCCGCCGGCGCGCCGCAGGGAAACGTTTCCCTTATCTAAAAGCATGTATCTTTTTATACGTGTAGCATTACTCTATGTACAAGTGTGCATTGGCCGATTTTCAATTCTATTGGCAAGGATAATTGCTGAGAATAAACCGACTTGGTTAATCTCAGCAAGTGTTTGGTTCCCCTGTTTTCTGTCTCGCTAAACAGTTTGTTGGCGCCAACCGACCAAAGACACCCAGTGTCCTGCAGCTGCAGGTACGATGACACCGCAGCGCCATTCGTGGCATCGACCATCGATGGCGACAAATCCCATGGGCACGGAGATGGAGATGGAGCCAGCGTACGCATACAGACGACACGGGCGAGCCTGGCTTGGCGTGGTCCTCTCCTCCTCCTCTCGCCCGGCCGGCCGGCACGCTCGCACGAAGACGAAGCTACTATGTACTCAGCGCGCGTACGTAGCCATCCGCCCGTCCACGGTCACCATCCAACTATGTCGCGTCGACCGCGGTCGCAGGTACAGCTCGCGCGCGTGCGCTCCCCGTCCTTACTCCGCTGTCTGGCCGGGCCGCGGTCGAGCGGGTCACAACAGACACGCCCACATGCGCGCGTGAATGCGCGGCCGCGACGTTGCCGGCGCCACCCCACGGAGCCGACCCGCACGCGCCGCGCCATCAATCCGCATGTGTACGGCCGACGCTCGGCGCGGCCCGCGTCCACGTACGTCGTCCGTGCATGGTCTCCGTCCGCCTCCGTCGTCGTCGCGCGCCACCAGCGGCGCCCTCGCAGTTATCGCTCGGTCGTCTCGTCCGCGCTGGCAGTGGCAGGGCAGCGCGCGCTCTGGCTCCTGGCGTGGGGCGCGCACGGGGCGCCAAGACATGTGCGTGTGCTCCTGCGTCGCGACGCGCGCGTGTAGGGCAGGCCACGAGTACCCTTGGCGCGGGGCCATAACTAGCAGTTCCCACTTGGGAGTGAGGGCGAGCGTGACAATGGCAAGTCCAATTCTTTTCTTTTGGCAGCGTGGCAAGTTTAATCCGGTTCCCCTTTTGTAATCAGGCGTTTGTATATTTTCTAACAAGAATGACATCTATTACTTTTTGTAATCTGGTTCATCAAAAGTATAAAAGCACACCAAACATTAAAAAAAAATACATCAGAATATGTGTACCACTGGACGACCACTGTCGCGCTGGAACGAGTCGTCAACGCGCCCCTATCATCACTAGAAAGTCTAGTATCGAAGCCAGCCTAACCTTGTCGATGACAACTAGAAAGTCTTCGAGCACGAGTCCCTAAGCACACTAGCACCGCGAAGCCGCGGTCGTCGCCGATTAACACTTGAATCAATTTGAAGAACATGACACCAAAATTCGTCATCACGTACGCATGGCGAGAAATCCAACCTATTGGCCTCGAGGAGCTAGTAGGAATCTACGCCAGAGCTCCGTCTAATCCATCCTGACGGACGAACTTGAGGAGGATCAGAGTCTGAAAGACTGTCTCGAAGAAGAATTGTCGTCATTGCTCAAACACCGCCCTTGCGTGGACTAAAACCGTAACCTATCTACTAGTCGGAGCCGAGGCACAAGGATCCCCTTACCGCCACTGGCCGAAGGCACGGCTGGCAGAGGAGAGGCGAAGCTACAGGTTGGCCGGCAAAGATCGAGGGGAGGAAAGTTTTACCCTAGTCGCCTTGCGAGAGGGGAAAGAAAGACACCCCCACAACTTCGTAGTCAGGCATGTGTTTGTATATCCGGATTGCTAAAACACATGTACCTATTTTTTTTAAGGTTCCAGTTTAGTTTTATTCATTCAATTGTGCTTCAATCACTATATGTGAAGTTTCAAACACATTTTGAAGTTTCAGCCACATAGGTGAAGTTTGAGCCACTTTTTTGAATCTTGGTGGCTAGTTTGTACTTCCACTCCCCTAACCAAGTGAGCCAGACTCATTTCTCAACCACGGTTTAATGGTGGGGCATAGAATAACTGTAGGGCAAAGCAACTGAACTTCTGAAACAAGTAATGCATGTTCTAGCAGATTCAAACCCCTTCACCTTTTAAAAACTACCGGCCCAAAGTTTTTACCTATTCTAACTGATTTCCAGATTGGCCCTCTATCCTAAAATTTGTTAAGGCCAGTCTAAAAACATCCAGCTGCCTTAGGGAAGAGGGATAGCGAAATATAGAGACCCCTATATCCTGTTTTTTCTTTGCACCTGGAAGTTTTAGCTCTCATCTCCGCTCCCACGAGCACATCGTCACGAGCCACAACCGGAATTCCGATCCGGCCCTTCCTTGTCTTGATTTGTCCATGTATGCGTTAGACCGCTGCCGGGGGCTCCAGCCATGGGGCTCCCAGCCACCACGGATGCTTCATCGACTTCCGGTCAAATCCCGACGAGTTGAAGGCTCGAATGACGGACGACAGCCAGGCAGAGGGTAGGGAGACAACGAAGATCGACGAAGAGCGGTGAAGGAGGGGATAAGGTCCTGGCGAATGGAACAACAGAATTATCTGGTTGTAGTCATTGCTCACTGAGCTGGGAGCGAAATAAGATCAAACTTCATGCCCTTAATGTTGTATTTTTGTAAGTTTGTTTTTAGAAACGACACCCATATGGTCATATATATACTACAACCTCCGTAACTTAATGTAAGACGTTTTTGCAGAGGGAGTACCTTCTAGCCCGTATTTCATGTTAGAATAAAACACATCGGAACCCACTTTTACTTTGTGCGTGCGTGCGTGCGTGCGTGTGTGCGTGCGTACGTGCTTGCTGAGTAGTACTATGCAGGTGGCCGCACGTACATTTTGATGACCATATCCATCTTAGAGTTTAAGAGCAAAAGATAAGGCGTAAATTTTCTTGGAAGAGAAGCAATCATTTCCCCAAGAGTAGCTCCAATGGTCATGAATTTCTTGAGTAAGATGAAGATTCTGAAGGAGGGTCCTGAATCTAAAGCATGTTCTGAAAGAGGGAGATGAAACATATCCAGAAGCTCATTGTGTTCAGTGGCCTGCTTCACAGAGATAGTATCATCATTGGCAAAAGAATGGAGCATGGGGAATAGTTGACTAAGGCAAGGGCTAGGCAGAACTGAGTTTTACTTATGGATAGAACAATAGGAAGTAGAGGGGGCTATTGCCCCCCCCCCCCGGCCCAACACAAATTCCTGAAGGATATGTCACATCAGTGGGTAGTTCTTCGAGGTTTTGCTAGTTCTTGCTGGGCGCTGTGTAGTTTCCACCGTCACAGCGATAAGCTCAGTAACTCTGACTGTGACTGTGGTAATAAGGAGATTTAGTGCAGCCACGACATGCGCCGTTGTCTTGATGGCTGTGATGGCGTGGCCTGAAAAAAGTAGATGAGTGCCAAGTTAGTGCCATATGAAAAGTGATGCAGTTCAAGAAGTAAGAACTGAAAATTAGCCTTAATTACATTCTCTAGGACTCTACACCCTAAGCATAGACATGAACTCAATAAATGTAGCTATTAATCATGTAAAAATGAATTTTTTTAGTCATACCCATACGTTGCTTCTCAGTTTTATTCAAAAAATTCTTAATGAACAAGTTGAACTGACAGTTTGCACAGTATTCAGTTCAGTGAACGTCATGATGTCACTAAATGTAAATCCACTCTTTCAAAAATTATATTATTGGCTAATTAAGACGCCAAAGAAATAAAAGTTAAAAAGCTTTTAATATTGTTCCAAACTGACTCCAGGTTCAGTTTTCCAACAATGCAAATTCTACAACTAAACTTGTATTCTGCAGTATCTCCTTTGCTCTTCTCAAGTTGGCGACTACCTTTGAAGACTGTCATTGATGTGGTTGTGTTAGCTCAGTTCTGTTGTGTGCATGCATCATGGGTAGGACGCGCTCGGACATGCCTGGACTGACGGTTAGAGCCTTCCGCTCCTCGTCGTGTGGTGCCGCTCTAGCATTCCGCTCGAGGGAGGAAGCCAGCTATTTAAGCCGGATGGCGGCAGCCCAATCCTAGCCCGCCCTTTTTCTTCCTCTTTCTCCTCTCCACCGCCGGCACTTCCACTTCCATCTGCCGTTTGCCATGCTGAGGCATCGGATCACCACCTGCGCCATGCTCACTCGGGAGGGGAGGTTGCAGCTGCCGGAGGAGATCCTGGTGAGGCATGCTGCTAGTTTCATTGCCCGATCATGATAACCCACAAGTATAGGGGATCGATTGTAGGCTTTCTTGATAAGTAAGAGTGTCAAACCCACACTTAACATTTGTTTCACCTAGAACAAGTATGAAACTGTTTTGTAGGTATAGGGATAGGTTTGCAAGAATAAAATTAGAGGTACTTAGCGGAAATAAAACCATGAGTATTTTGCAAGATAATAAAAGTTAGTTGTTTAGTAGAAAGGTTTTTGTCACACAAGAAAGTTACTTGTCACTGGACAATCAATACTAGACCGGTAATCATTATTGGAATTTTATATGAGGGGCAAAGTTGTGAGCAAGGAGGCATTTCAAAACTGAATTGTGCGCCCGTGTTATACAGATTTTTTTTTTGCGAAATGTGTGTTATCAAGAAGTTAGCATACAGTGGTTAGTTGATGGTCACTATCTTGAGTTGTAGCGAGTGGTGACAAGCTAAAAAAACGTGGCGAAGAAAATTGGTCGCAAGTGGAGACCAGCAGTGGTCTAAAAAAGCGTGGCAGCAAAACAAACAGCATCCGCCCACACTTTTGTTTTTTGCACCGAGAGGAGAGCTTTATTCAGCGAAGTAGCAAACGATTACAATCTGCACGAAGGCAGGTGTGAAGGAATTCTGGGCTCTGAACTAGCCAACTCTCCGTCCCATCTAGTGAACACGCACGCTGCGCACACTCATGAGCCGGGACATTTAACTCCCTACTAATGTGCTGAAATGAAAAAGAAATAAAACTTGGTAAAATAGCTTCCATTTCCCTTAAGATAGGCGCCGCAATTGATCTTGTGGTTGTGCGCGCATTCCAGAGGTTGACGAGCTCCACGCAGTCAACCTGTATAATCACATGCGAGTATCCCCGGAGCTGAGCAAAGATTACTCCCTCCCTAAAAGCCAGCAACTCAGATATGAAGGGGTCTGAAACTCCAGGCAGAGGCTTGCACCACGCTCCCAGGAACGCAAGGTGCGAGCGGGCAACACCACCCGCTCCCGCAGAGAGGGCATCTGGTAGAACTGAGCCGTCCGTGTTGATGATGATCCAACCTGCATCTGGTGGAGACCAAGAGTGCGTAGAGGTGGATTTTGAGCGACTTGCCGGTAGCTCCAAGAGTGAGAGGGTTTCATGAACCCACTTGATAGCTTCGACTGGGTTGTACCCTTCTTTGTCATGAGTCCATCTGTTGCGAGACGACCAAATGGCGTGCATAATGGTGATAATTTTGCACCTGTCCTCAGCTGAAAATTGCTTATCCAACAATATGTCGCGCGCCCAAGTATATGGATTCAACCTGGGGAGGTTCAGGTCGAAACGATCCTTGGTTGCGATCCAGAACGCCTTAGCATGAGCGCACGAAACGAGTGCATGCATAAGCGTTTCATCCATGGCCAGGCATATGTCACACCGGCCTATAGGCTTAATATGTCTGTACTTCAACGTTGCTGCGTCCGGAAGGATACCTCGAAGAGCCCTCCACCAGAACACTCGCACCTTGGGTACCACACGAAGTTTCCACAAAGCAGACCATAACTGTTTATTTGAGGATGAAGTATCCGTAATCGTCCCTTCCCCTAGAGTGCTGAGCTCGTTGCGAGTCATTAGAGAGCGATACGCTGATTTGACAGTATACTGACCTGATTTTTCCAAAGCCCACGCCAAAGTATCGTCACCCCCTGCTGGATTCAAAGGAATATTCAGAATTGCCTCCGCGTCTGGGTGAAGAAAATTTTGCCGTACTAAATCAATCTTCCAGTTTCCGGTGTATTCATCGATCAAGTCTGAAACCATTTGCAAGGGTGCAGAACCGATCCTGCCCATGGGTTTCAAACTTATTGTGTTGGGGATCCACTGATCTGTCCATATGGATATGGAGGAACCATCTCCAATCCGATGAATCAGACCGACATCCAAAGCTTTTCTCCCTGCCACGATTGCTCTCCATGTAGATGAAGCTCGAGTAGGAACCATAGCATGCAGAAAATCGGTGTTTGGGTAATATTTTCCTTTTAGTACCCTAGCACATAAACTGTTGGGATGTGTCAACAGTCTCCATCCTTGCTTGCCGAGCATGGCAAGGTTAAAAATTTCAGGATCTTTGAAGCCCATCCCTCCTTTGACCTTTGGCTCGGTGAGTTTCTTCCATGATAACCAGTGGAGGGATCGCCTGTCAATGGAACTACTCCACCAATATTTAGCCATGGGTGAATTAACCTGCTTGCAAACTTTCTTTGTCAACAAAAAACAACTCATGCTGTATGTTGGGATTGCTTGGGCAATAGACTTTAATAAGACCTCTCGCCCTGCACAAGCTAGGTTTCTTTCTGACCAGCCACTAATTTTGCCTCGCACACGTTCCACAATGTGAGAGAAGGTGCCGCTGGTTATTCTTCCAACAACGGTAGGTAGCCCTAGATAGCGTTCTGAAAACGCTTCCTTGGAAATTCCGAGAGAAGTTTTTAATTCTTCTATTAGTGGCTGTTGAGGGAGTCCTGGACTAGGGGGTGTCCGGACAGCCGGACTATCAATGTCCGCCGGACTCCAAGACTACGAAGATACAAGATTGAAGACTCCGGCTCGTGTCCGGATGGTACTTTCCTTGGCGTGGAAGGCAAGCTTGGCAATACGGATATGTAGATCTCCTACCATTGTAACCGACTCTGTGTAACCCTAGCCCTCTCCGGTATCTATATAAACCGGAGGGCTTTAGTCCGTAGGACAACATACATTACAACAATCATACCATAGGCTAGCTTCTAGGGTTTAGCCTCCTTGATCTCGTGGTAGATCTACTCTTGTACTACCCATATCATCAATATTAATCAAGCAGGACGTAGGGTTTTACCTCCATCGAGAGGGCCCGAACTTGGGTAAAAACATCGTGTCCCTCGTCTCCTGTTACCATCCGCCTAGACACACAGTTCGGGACCCCCTACCAGAGATCCGCCGGTTTTGACACTGACATTGGTGCTTTCATTGAGAGTTCCCCTGTGTCGTCATCGATAGAGCGGATGCCTCCACCCGTCTTCAAAGACGGTGTTTTCGCCGGAGGGGCCTTGGCCGCCGGCCAAACTATCCGGCTTGGTGGTTTTCTCATGACCGCCTGTCCGGCCGCCGCTTCGGCAATGACTTCTCAAGTCATCGAAAGCAATCTTCGCGTCAGCCCTAAAGCTGCCGAACAGTTAGATCCAATAGAGCTCTCGTCTGTTAACGAGCTCTTGGATCGCATCGCTGCCCTGGGAGTCGCTACGGACTACAACCAGATTGGGCTTAAAACCGATCTGAGAGAGATTAACTCTCCCCAGGCCACCCACCACGTTGCAGTGGTGGAAGAGCAATACGGCAACTCTTTGCCAGTGTTGAAAACAATTCATGTCCGGGTTCCCGAACCCTCCATGCCGGATTCCCGCGGGGGGACGGACTTCGATCGAGCATTGAACTTAAAATCATGCATCGCCCCGGACTCGCTGGATTGTCCCCAGCAAACCACACTTCCGAATTCGGAAACCCCTTGGCCTTTGAGCCTCAAGATGGGCAGGGATCCGGATTTTATTCCACCCACCCGCCCAGACATATACGATCTATCTCTAATATGGCAAGAGCCTACAGAAACAGTACATCACTACTGGGCCAGATTCCTCCTGGTTATGGACAGGAAAAGGACTGCCGAGAGGAAAACGCAATATTAATCTTTCGCAATAACTGCACATACAAGGGAATACTAAACGCCATTGATCGTCGCAAATTTACGCGCTTCACCGATCTGGCATCCATTGTACGAAAGTACTGTGCGATGGAGAGTTTCCGAAAAACTGAAAATCAATTTTGGGATAATCCGGCCCCAAACCCAGTCCGTAGTAAAAGGGTGCCTTACACTCAGGCCCCAGATGCAAAAACGAAAAAACAAAAACCCAATAAGGGAAACGGAACCGTACTGGAGGGATGGCTCAATGGACCCTATAAGCTTCATAATACAAAGGGAGCCGTCCCAACACATAGCCTTCGAGCATGTTGGATATTACGGCAGGTGGCCAAAATTGGCGAAGAGCTTCTAGCTCCGGAAAACCACTCCAACAATACCAGCACGGTATCAACAGTCTTCGAGACTTTCGCATCAAATAATTGCGAAAACAATCAATCCGCGAACTCGCCGAAGTCTACCAAGTAGCAACAGCAAATCCATGGAGCGACACAGCTATTACCTTCAATGGCAGCGACGAGCCCACATTCCGAACAACCAGAGCCCCAGCCGCACTGGTACTTAGTCCCATAGTGGACGGCTTTCGACTGACAAAAGTCCTCATGGACGGCGGCAGCGGACTAAACCTCATTTACGAGGAAACTCTGCGAAAAATGGAAATCGATTGGAGCCGTATTGAGCGAAGCAGCACAACATTTAGAGGAATAATCCCTAGCCGGGAAGCGCGCTGCACCGGAAAAATCACACTCGATGTGGTGTTCGGCTCTCCGGACAATTATAGATCCGAAGAAGTCACGTCCCAGGTGGCCTCGTTCAGCAGTGGGTATCACGCCATATTAGGACGAGAGGCATTCACAATTTTTCAAGCAATACCTCATTATGGGTACATGAAGCTCAAAATGCCTGGGCCCAGCGGAATAATCACTCTCGTTAGTGATCCGGACATAGCACTCCGCGCCGAAAACAAGACAGCCGCACTAGCCCTCGAGGCACTATCCGAAGCCTTAGCGGCAGAGGAACTCACCGCGATGCGCTCTATGGTGAACAGGGACGATTTGAGGCTCACATTCGACAACCTCAGAGCATATGACATCAGGCTGAATCCGGAAAAATGCGTTTTCGGCGTACCAGCCGGAAAGTTGCTGGGCTTCATCGTATCCGGTAGAGGAATTGAAGCAAATCCGGCCAAAATCCGAGCTCTGTCACAGTTGGATATTCCAAAAGACCTCAAACAAATACAAAAATTAACAGGATGCGTGGCAGCCTTAAGCCGCTTTATCTCCCGTTTAGGAGAAAAGGCGTTGCCCCTCTATCGCCTCCTCAGGTGCACCGAACACTTCGAGTGGACGGATGCTGCCACTGCCGGACTCGAAGAAATAAAGGCCATACTGGCAACAAATCCGGTCCTGGCTGCGCCCACTCTGGACGAACCAATGTTGTTATACATCGCAGCAACACATCAAGTTGTGAGCGCAGTCCTCGTCGTCGAACGAGCGACAGAAGGGCATAAATTCCCTCTTCAAAAACCAGTGTATTATGTATCCACTGTGTTAACCCCCTGCAAATCCCGTTACCCGCACTATCAGAAGATAGCTTATGCGGTGTTCATGGCGTCTCGAAAGCTCCGGCACTACTTTCAAGAGTGCTCGATAACAGTGGCCTCTGAAGTACCACTCAATGACATTATAAATAACCGCGATGCAACGGGCAGGATAGCAAAATGGGCCATTGAGCTCTTACCATTCGGCATCACTTACAAACCTCGACGGGCTATAAAGTCACAAGTTTTGGCTGACTTCGTCGCCGAATGGACTGAAGCCGAACTCCCTAAAGAGTACGGCGCATACTCCAATTGGACTATGCATTTTGACGGCTCCAAAATGTTGGCCGGACTGGGGGCTGGCGTCGTACTGACGTCCCCCACCGGAGATACAGTCCAGTATGTACTTCAAATAATGTACACGGACTCCAACAATGCGGCCGAATACGAGGCCCTGTTACATGGTCTCCGGATGGCGGTCTCCATGGGCATTCAACGCCTAGAGGTGCGCGGGGACTCAAACCTTGCAATATCCCAAATAAATGGAGACTTCGACGCCAAGGATCCGAAAATGGCAGCATATCGCAACGCTGTCCTAAAAATGTCAGCTCGGTTTGAAGGACTCGAATTCCATCACATAGCCCGAGATAATAACCAAGCGGCCGACGTCCTGGCACGCATCGGTGCGAAACGTGATGCTGTCCCTCCAAATATCTTCCTGGAACGGCTCTTCAAGCCATCCGTACTATGGGAAGAGGAGCCCGGTAGCTACAAACCGGAGAAAACCGCACCAACTGGTGATTCAGCAGACGACATAACACCCTCCGCCCACGTCATAATGGCAGTAATCGCCGCGTGGACAGAACCTTTCCTAGCCTACTTACTTAGGCAGGAACTTCCCGAAGACCAAAATGAGGCCCGCTGCATAGTCCGGCGATCGAAGGCCTACAAGGTCCATGAGGGAGAACTTTATAAGAAAAGTACCACCGGAGTCCTTCAAAGGTGTATCTCCGAAGAAGAAGGGCGAAACCTCCTGGCTGAAATTCATGCCGGACTAGGCGGACACCACGCAGCAGCCCGGGCCCTTGTAGGAAAGGCATTCCGTACAGGATTTTATTGGCCGACGGCTCGGGCAGACGCACAGGACTTGGTCCAGCGATGCGTTGGTTGTCAGCTCTTTGCTAATCAGAGCCATATGCCACCCACCGCCCTCAAAACCATACCCATTACCTGGCCGTTCGCGGTCTGGGGGCTTGACATGGTTGGACCCCTTAAAGGGGGAACCCACAAGAAAAAATACCTATTGGTCATGGTGGATAAATTCACCAAATGGATAGAGGCCAAACCGGTCAAAACGGCAGAGTCCGGACCAGTGATAGACTTTATATCAGGGGTGGTACACCGTTACGGAGTCCCTCATAACATCATCACCGACAACGGCACGAACTTCACAGCCGACGAGGTTAAGTCATGGTGCAAAAATATGGGCATCAAGCTCAACTATGCGTCAGTCTATCACCCTCAAACCAACGGTCAAGTGGAAAGAGCAAATGGTCTAATAATGAGCGGCATTAAACCCAGACTAGTGAGGTCACTCACTAAATCCGACACACAATGGGTCGAGGAGCTCGACTCCGTACTCTGGGGGCTGCGGACAACGCCTAACCGCACTACCGGATTCACACCATTTTTTATGGTATACGGCGCAGAGGCAGTCTTGCCCTGTGACATTATTCATGACTCACCTCGAGTGCGCATGTATGAGGAAAGAGAGGCCGAGCTTGATCGGCAGGACAGTTTGGACACATTGGAGGAAGAATGTGACGTCGCGAAGGCTCGTTCCGCATTCTATCAGCAGCAGGCCCGAAGATATCAAAGCAGAGAAGTACGGGCCAAGACTTACAACGTTGGCGAACTAGTTCTACGCCTGCCGGACAAGAAAAAGGACAAGCTCAAGCCCAAATGGGAGGGCCCCTTCATTATCGATCAAGTACTGACCGGCGGAGCATACCATCTACGAAATGCGTCGGATCACCGACTCGAGCCGAACCCATGGAACACAGCCCGCCTCCGACGATTCTATGCCTAGCGCCGGACTAAGAGTTCGTCCCCTTCCCCCGTCCAAACTTTTACACTTCGGCTGTCTTTTGTTTCTCTTTTTATCCTTTTCACTTAAAAGCCCTTCCGGGCCTATTTTTGCATTCTTTGCATACGCATGATGTGCCATCCGCACTCATTATTCCTGGGGGCTTCTTTTACAGAAGCTCAATCATACGCATGATGTGCCATCCGCACTCATTATTCCTGGGGGCTTCTTTTACAGAAGCTCAATTATACGGGTTTATACCCAGCACATGTGTCAAGCTTCCACATGTACCTTTTACTCGCCATTATATGCATCGATATGACTTAAGTTTTGGCCAAGCTGGGTTGCCTGGCTCCTGTGCTTACCCCTACGTTCCCGATTGTTCGGCTAGGAGGTAAAGGGAGCACCTATGCGATTGTTACTGCCGGGTCAGCCGGATGTGTACCTCAGACTGGGTGAAGCCGAAAGCTAGCGTTCTTAAGGGAATATTCGGTCGGTGACTTAAAAGATGACTTTTTACCTATTTATCTATTTGCCCCCAGATGTTTTACTGCTTTCTTTGCAGTCCGGACATGCACTTTAGGGCATGCCTCCCAGCGAAAGGAACCCTTAACGGAACTATTCTCCCTGGAAGATGTTTCTTACTAACAATGTAATATAACATAACTAGTTGGGCACTTGTCTGATAAAGCACTAATGACCCCTACGCCTGGTCTCCATGCATACCACGGTTGTTTCTTAACCAAAAAGGTATTCGGACACACTCCGGACTCTAGGGTCCCGAGGTCGAAGCGAAAAGGTCGGCAAAGACAAACGATCTACAATCCGGCTAGAAGGCATTTCACATGTCACTTTAAAGGATAACATACATTGTCAAATTTACTGATTGTATTCCTCCTCAATCCCGTCTAACAGGCTGTCAAGTTTACAGTCCTGTTGGGAAAATTTAGCAGCCAACTCTACTTGGCTATACACTAAACTCACAGGGATCTCCTTCCCATCGGGCCCCACCGGTCCAACTTCGGCCATGTGGTTGGGATCCGCCTTCTTGTACCGCGTCTTCACCATGGCCCAAGCCTCCCTGGCACCTTGACGGCAAGCCGAAATCTTCCACAAATGGAAGCGCTGCCGCACTCCCCGCAGCTTCTCCGCAAGCTCCCCGAGGCCCTCGGGTAGGGTGAGGGCTGGCCATAAAGCCTGAATGACGCCGCTCATTGCCTGCCGAACTCGTTCGAGTAGTTGCACCAGTTCGGGAAGTTGATCACCCATTGATATGGGCATCTCCTCTGCAGGACGACCCATGAGTATACCTACAAGACATATCATGTCAAAATACTTCCTCGTCGAACTCTTCTTTTCAAAAGAGTTCGCTCAAGCACTTACTATAAATGCCGCGACGAAGCCGCTGATTCTCCTTAACGGAGCCGGACAGCTCGGCCTGAGCGCCTTTCAGCTCTTCTCCGAGCTTGGCGTTGGCATCCTGGAGCTTGTTCCTTTCCTGCTGAACCCTATTCAGCACACTCTCGCCGGCCTTTAGCTGGCATAGCAATGCTTGCCTGTCCGGATCTTGTCCGGCGGTACCTGCAAATGTCATTATTAGACTCGCGCGCACGCCGCACAGCGCTTATATTTATTAGTAAAAATGTGTTACCAGGAGGGGTCTTTCCGTCTCCTCGTGCGGCAGCAAGTGCGGCCTCAAGTTGGGCCTTGCAATCTTGCAGCTCCCGAGACAGCTGGGCGTTCTTCTCGTTAAAGTGCCTGAAATTTTCAATGATCCTTAAATCAGTTAGCATAACTACTTTAAGTCTCGAGGGCTACTGGTATATACAACCATTAAAATTCCCTTACCCGTATGTCTTTCACATACTGCTCCGTGGCTCTGGTAAAACCATTTTGAGCAGCACGGAGATGCGCGTCCCCTGCGTTAAAAGCATCCAATGCCTCAGGGGAAAAGCACGCTTCTTGAAATACTGTCCGGCGGCGCCTATGGTTCATGGCGCTCTCCACCTCAGACTTGGTGGCGGACAGTCTGTCGGTATCCTCCGTTGGAGAAGGATCCGGCTCGCGTCTTGCGCTTGCCTTCCCCTCCAGGCCGGGCGCTGGAGCCTGGCCGGTGTTGGTCGGATTGGCAATTCCTGCGCTCGCAGTCTGGCGAGCGCTTTTTCTCCTACAGAGATCATGAGCACTCAGACGTTTCCTCGGAACGTTGCTCTAAAAATTCCAATATGAGCTATACCTTTGCGGTGACGTTTCCGCCCGCACTGCGCTCCTTTTCCGCCTGCTGGTTCGGACCGACCTCTGTTGGTCGGCCGCCGCGGGCTCGGCTTCGTGCCATAAATGCGCTTCCTGCAAAATACCATCGTTCGCGAAGGTCAGAAATGGGCAGGGATGAGACAATGGTGTCCGGACTTCGGTCGCGGTCACCTGGGAAGCCGGACTTAGCCCCGGGTAGTCCGCCGTAATGGCGACCAAAGCATTGTCTATGCTGAGCTGGTGATACACCCCGTCGATCAGCTCCACCTCGATATCCGGGTCCTCTTCGGAGGCCGGACCCAGGGATCCTTCTGGATCCTCGGGTTGCGGAGCAGGACTCACCATGTCCTCCACAGTCCGGCGTAGACCCTGCGCCGAAGACATAATGTAAGAAGCTTAAACTTCGATAGCATGGGTTGGGCCCTTCAAGGTGTTCACTTACCCATCCTCTGGGGTTGATCATGGAAAACCCATTCAAAGGGTCCGCTCGAAGGAAATCCTCCTTCTCCCCCTTGTACAGGCTGGACAGGATCTTCACCAGATCCTCGGCCGAATCTGGCCCTTTGCGGCCGTGCCGGGTAGCATCGTCTTCCCCGTTGAAATCCCACATGGGGTGGCCTCTGTATTGCAGTGGCTGTACCCCTCGCTTGATGCATGTCGCCATGACTCCGATCATGGTCAAGCCGGAATGAGCCATTAATCTTATCCGGCCCATCAAGTAGTGGACGCTCTTGTCTTTCTCCAATCGGGGGCTCCGCGGGCGCCAGCTGAGGCATTTCTTCAAGGGAGCAGCACTAAACTCCGGGAGGCCGATCCGAACTGGGTCTGGCAGTGGGGCGTCTTCTATATAAAACCACTCCGAGGGCCAGTCTTCGGACGCCTTCTTGGGAGTGCCGGATAGGTATCCGGTCCCGGCGATGCGCCATATTTCGGCGCCGCCCACTTGATATATGGACCCCTGGTAAGAACGGGGCACGAGGCAAAACAGCCTCTTCCACAATGCGAAATGGGGCTCAATGCCCAGGAATAGCTCGCAAAGAGCTACGTAGCCCGCGATATGCAGGACAGAGGCGGGCGTGAGGTGGTGGAGCTGGAGTCCGTAGAACTTCAGGAGCCCGCGGAGGAACGGATGTATTGGAAATCCGAGTCCCCTTGTCAGATAAGGGACAAAACATACTCGCTCCCCCTTATTGGGGCTTGGAGCGTCCTCCGCCTGTCTCCCACCTTGATAAGTAACCAGTCCGGCCCGGACTGGGATCATAAAGGCCGGAGGGAGGAATCCCCCCGTTTGGAGCTCCACGAGCTCATTGTGCGAAATAGAGCACCTCCTCCAATTCCCCGGCGGTGGGCTGGGAGCACGCGAAGAAGAGCCGTGTTGACGATCCATGGTGGAATGGATTTCTAGGTCAAAGGCGCTTCGATGGAGTATTCGCGGAAGGAATACGGTGTGGTTTGGATCTGGATTCTTGCCTCTTTTATAGGCGGACAACTCGCACAATTGGGGGGTGAAATGCAAAAGACACCCTGGCTTTTCGCATTCGTGCGACGCGTGGAAGAGGGCCATTATTTGGCGTAGAAGCCGAGGAACACAGTATTCAAGATGAAGCCGGACACCGTTCGGCAGGTACATGGAATTTGAAGGGAGAACCCGCCTTGCAACGCCGAAGACTATAAACGCGCTGGACTTATCGTCATTGAAGCCTGGTTCGGGGGCTACTGAGGGAGTCCTGGACTAGGGGGTGTCCGGACAGCCGGACTATCAATGTCCGCCGGACTCCAAGACTACGAAGATACAAGATTGAAGACTCCGGCTCGTGTCCGGATGGTACTTTCCTTGGCGTGGAAGGCAAGCTTGGCAATACGGATATGTAGATCTCCTACCATTGTAACCGACTCTGTGTAACCCTAGCCCTCTCCGGTATCTATATAAACCGGAGGGCTTTAGTCCGTAGGACAACATACATTACAACAATCATACCATAGGCTAGCTTCTAGGGTTTAGCCTCCTTGATCTCGTGGTAGATCTACTCTTGTACTACCCATATCATCAATATTAATCAAGCAGGACGTAGGGTTTTACCTCCATCGAGAGGGCCCGAACCTGGGTAAAAACATCGTGTCCCTCGTCTCCTGTTACCATCCGCCTAGACGCACAGTTCGGGACCCCCTACCCGAGATCCGCCGGTTTTGACACCGACAGCTGTCCTGTGTTTGCACTGAAGAAGATCGAGCTTTTCTCCCGGTTCACCGCTTGGCCTGAGCACTCAACATAGATCCGGAGAACTTCATTTAGCCGTTCTGCACTTTGGGTTTTAGCACTGAGGAAGATGAGACTGTCGTCAGCAAAGAGTAGATGGTTAACCCATGGTGCATGAACACTTACCCGAATGCCTCTATCAATATAAGCCCCTCCATAACTGTTTAGGAGTGAGGTCAGGCCTTGTGCGCAGATAAGAAAAAGGTATGGCGACCAAGGATGACCTTGCCTTAAGCCCCTCGTAGGAGAGAAATAAGGTAAATACTCTCCATTTACTTTGATTGTAAATCTCACTGAAGATACACACTTCATTACCAATCTGATGAAACGATCTCCAAAGCCTAGTCTTGTCAACATGGCCTCAAGGTAGTGCCACTCAACTCTATCGTAGGCTTTGAGCATATCCAACTTCACCGCACAGCAAGAGTTCTTTCCTTTTTTTCCTCTTTCTGATAGCGTGAATGGTTTCGTACGCGACCAGCACATTATCTGTAATTAGCCGGCCCGGTACAAATGCGCTTTGTTCCTCTCCTATGACCTCATCAAGGATAAGTCGAGTCCTGTTGGCTGCGACCTTTACTGCAATTTTGTATAAAACAGGGCATAGAGCAATTGGTCTGAATTGGGAAATCTTTTGAGGGTTACGAACCTTGGGAATAAGTGTTATTGCAGTGTCATTCAGGCCCAAGGGAAGCTCTCCCCCATTCAGAAAACCCAGAATAGCTGTAGTGATATCTTCACCCACGACATCCCAGTGCCGTTGATAGAATCCTGCTGTAAAGTCGTCGACCCCCGGTGCTTTCGACGGTGCCATCTCAAAAAGAGCGGCCTTCACCTCCTGAGCAACAAAGTCTTTCTGTAACATCTCATTCATAGCGTCAGTCACTCGAGGTTGGACACAGTTCAGCAGCTCATCCATCGGAGTGTATCCTTGGGAATGGTACAGCTCCCCATAGAAGCTCAAGATCTCAGTCTTCACTTCGTCTGGTGCCGTGCATATATATATCCATCAGGCCTTTCCAGGGAAGTGATCCTGTTCGTTCTCTTTCTTTGGGCGGCCTGAGCCTGGAAATATCCAGTGTTTCGGTCCCCTTCTCGCAACCAAGAGACACGTGACCGTTGTTTAAGCCAAATTTCCTCTTGTCGCAATGCCTCACGTAGCTGGATTGCTACCGCTTCCTCTTCCTCCGATGGGCCGCGACCCACCGAGGCACTTCTCAGCCTTTCAAGTCGTTTCTGCAATTTCCGAACTTTCTTCTCCATGTTACCAAATTCCTGCTCTCCCCAGGAGCCTAGTTGCGTTTGAACAATCACAAGGGCATCAACCACCCCCTACAGACCTCTTTGCCCGGCGCCTGATTGCCACATTGTTGGAAATATGCCCTAGAGGCAATAATAAATTAGTTATTATTATATTTCCTTGTTCATGATAATCGTTTATTATCCATGCTAGAATTGTATTGATAGGAAACTCAGATACATGTGTGGATACATAGACAACACCATGTCCCTAGTAAGCCTCTAGTTGACTAGCTCGTTGATCAATAGATGGTTACGGTTTCCTGACCATGGACATTGGATGTCATTGATAACGGGATCACATCATTAGGAGAATGATGTGATGGACAAAGACCCACTCCTAAGCCTAGCACAAGATCATGTAGTTCGTATGCTAAAGCTT
Source organism: Triticum timopheevii (assembly GCA_963921465.1). Lineage (NCBI taxonomy): Eukaryota > Viridiplantae > Streptophyta > Magnoliopsida > Poales > Poaceae > Triticum > Triticum timopheevii. Next base: position 557,521,483 of record OY997270.1, read on the forward strand.
TTCTAATGTCAAGTATCATTTCCTTAGACCATGAGATTGTGCAACTCCCGGATACCGTAGGAGTGCTTTGGGTGTACCAAACGTCACAACGTAACTGGGTGGCTATAAATGTGCATTACAGGTATCTCCGAAAGTGTCTGTCGGGTTGGCACGAATCGAGACTGGGATTTGTCACTCCGTGTAAACGGAGAGGTATCTCTGGGCCCACTCGGTAGGACATCATCATAATGTGCACAATGTGATCAAGGAGTTGATCACGGGATGATGTGTTACGGAACGAGTAAAGAGACTTGCCGGTAACGAGATTGAACAAGGTATCGGGATACCGACGATCGAATCTCGGGCAAGTAGCTCGTTGATCAATAGATGGTTACGGTTTCCTGACCATGGACATTGGATGTCATTGATAACGGGATCACATCATTAGGAGAATGATGTGATGGACAAAGACCCAATCCTAAGCCTAGCACAAGATCATGTAGTTCGTATGCTAAAGCTTTTCTAATGTCAAGTATCATTTCCTTGGACCATGAGATTGTGCAACTCCCGGATACCGTAGGAGTGCTTTGGGTGTACCAAACGTCACAACGTAACTGGGTGGCTATAAAGGTGCATTACAGGTATCTCCGAAAGTGTCTGTTGGGTTGGCACGAATCGAGACTGGGATTTGTCACTCCGTGTAAACGGAGAGGTATCTCTGGGCCCACTCGGTAGGACATCATCATAATGTGCACAATGTGATCAAGGAGTTGATCACGGGATGATGTGTTACGGAACGAGTAAAGAGACTTGCCGGTAACGAGATTGAACAAGGTATCGGGATACCGACGATCGAATCTCGGGCAAGTATCGTACCGCTAGACAAAGGGAATTGTATACGGGATTGATTAAGTCCTTGACATCGTGGTTCATCCGATGAGATCATCGTGGAACATGTGGGAGCCAACATGGGTATCCAGATCCCGCTGTTGGTTATTGACCGGAGAGTCATCTCGGTCATGTCTGCATGTCTCCCGAACCCGTAGGGTCTACACACTTAAGGTTTGGTGACGCTAGGGTTATAGAGATATAAGTATGCGGTAACCCGAAAGTTTTTCGGAGTCCCGGATGAGATCCCGGACGTCACGAGGAGTTCCGGAATGGTCCGGAGGTAAAGAATTATATATAGGAAGTGCTATTTCGGCCATCGGGACAAGTTTCGGGGTCATCGGTATTGTACCGGGACCACCGGAAGGGTCCCGGGGGTCCACCGGGTGGGGCCACCTGCCCCGGGGGGGCACATGGGCTGTAGGGGGTGCGCCTTGGCCTACATGGGCCAAGGGCACCAGCCCCAAGAGGCCCATGCGCCAAGAGAAGAGAAAAAGGGGAGAGTCCTTAAGGGGGAAGGCACCTCCGAGGTGCCTTGGGGAGGATGGACTCCTCACCACCCTTGGCCGCACCCTTCCTTGGAGGAAGGGGCAAGGCTGCGCCCTCCCCCTCTCCCTTGGCCCTATATATAGTGGGGAAAAGGAGGAGCAATCATACCTAAGGCCTGGCGCCTCCCTCTCCCTCCCGTGACACATCTCCCTCCTCCCGCAGCGCTTAGCGAAGCCCTGTTGGAATCCCGCTACTTCCACCACCACGCCGTTGTGCTGTTGGATCTCCATCAACCTCTCCTCCCCCCTTGCTGGATCAAGAAGGAGGAGACGTCGCTGCTCCGTACGTGTGTTGAACGCGGAGGTGCCGTCCGTTCGGCGCTAGGATCATTGGTGATTTGGATCACGACGAGTACGACTCCATCAACCCCGTTCTCTTGAACGCTTCCGCTTAGTGATCTACAAGGGTATGTAGATGCACTCTCCTTTCCCTCGTTGCTGGTTTCTCCATAGATAGATCTTGGTGATACGTAGGAAAATTTTGAATTTCTGCTACGTTACCCAACACACATGGCCCGGACTTTTGCATCATAGTCTGCGTGCGACTGCCACACGTTCTCGTATCTGAACGAACGTTGAGCGCGTGCCCAACCTGTCGCCATGACGGCTCGCAGCTCCGCCAGTACAAAGCAGTGATCAGACTCTACACTGCTTATGTGCTTCACGGACGTAAACTCAAACAACCCCAGGAAGCTAGGATTAACTAGTACACGGTCTAGCCTTGCTTTTACATTCGTGTCCCCTGGTTGTCTATTATCCCATGTAAATGGAACTCCTCGCCACCCCACATCTTGGAGTGCGCAATCTGTTACAGCATCCCGGAATGCCCGCATCTGGTTCTCCGGTCTAGCGTTGATGCTGAAATGCTCTTCGGCATGAAGTGTTTCATTAAAATCTCCGACGCAAATCCAAGCTTCATGCTGAATAGCATACAAAGTACGTAGAAAACGCCAACTGTGATGTCTGTTTTCCACCCTTGGCTCACCATAAAAACCAGTGAACCGCCACATCTTATTGTTCAGAGTGACTTTCACATCAATATGAGACAAACTATAGTTGTCCAATGTAACAATTGCGTCCTTTGTCCAAAAAAGACCAATTCCTCCGCTCAACCCGTTGCTATCAACGGCAAAGCATCCATAAAAGCCCAAAGTGGCTTTCAAGTCCTCCACCCGTTTTCCCTTTATTTTGGTTTCCATGACGAACAAAAGGGAGGGACCTTCTTGCTTCACTATCTTGCGAAGCTCTCGAACTGTCCGAGGGTTCCCAAGCCCTCGGCAGTTCCAACTCATGACACTCATTGGGCCGGGCAGGGCTGACCAGCAGCCCCTGCCGAAGATTCAGATGTTGGTGGTGTCGGTTTCTTTTTCTTCGAATCTCTCTCAACAAAAACATCAGTCAAATTTTCAGAATCTGCAGCTGAGCTTTTTCCTGATGCTTCTTCAGTCGTCGCATGCACTTCCCCATGTTCTGTTATGGCAAGCGGGCCTGGTTCCACCCTACGGTAAACCTGTTGCGGCCCCCCCCCTTGCGCTTGTTCAATGAAGGGTTCTTTACTGGAGAAGTAACCTCGACTCCCTTGTTCTGCTTAGAGCTTGGTGTCCGTGATTCCTTCGTGCTTTGCCTTGTTTCATGTTGTTCCTTGGACGAGCTCTCACCAGAAAAACCCTTCTTCCGATCCTCAGCCGCCCGGAGGCTAGAATTGAAGGGAAGATCGCCCTTTGCATCGCGAGTCCCTGGCGTGGAACAAAAGAGATCAGAGTGCCCCAGTCGCCCACACGAAAAGCAAAAGTGGGGGATCTGTTCATACTCGATGTTATAGCAATCCACTTTATCTCTCTTGGTTGACTCGATAACGATCCATCGACGGAGGGGTTTAAGCACTTCAATGGTAACTCTTGCTCGCAGAAAACCCCCCACCGGATCAATCTGGACGACCGAGGCGTGCTTGTTGATCTGCTGAGCTATCGCCAGGCCCCGTCTGTCGTTTCTAAGATTATATGGTAGATTAACTACCCTTACCCAAACCTGCAATCTGTCAAACTTGAGTTCAGATGGCTGCATATGATCTTCAAAGTCCTCCAGGATCACCGCGTTCTTACTGATGTGCCATGGACCACCCTCCCAAACACGGTCGCGATCACGTTTGGATTCGAATTCAGCAGCAAACAAATTCTCCCCATCGGTCGGAATTTCAGACCTCTAGGGTTTCCCCATGCTGGCCGAAGGGCGTTGCTAATCGTGTTGATGTGAAGGAGATTGCGATGTAGCACCTTCCCTGCCAGCAGAAATTTGGTCGGCTCACCATCGTTAGCGTCGTCGATCACCAGAGGTGTCGCTTCCTCCTCCGAGATGTCCAGTTTTCCAAGCGCTTCCTCCATCTGCGTTCGCGCGGAACGAGGGGAGAGGGTGCCGCGCTTCCACCCCTTGCCGGCGGATGATGTTGCCATCGTCCCCCTGATTTCCGTTGCGCCCCGCCGTAGAGATCAGCGTGCGCCGCCATGTCCACCTAACTCTAATCGCCGCCAGGGGTTTTTAGGGTTTCGGGGAAAAGTAGTCTCCGCCCACACTTGTGGCCGAGGCACAAACATGTCGTACGGCCGGACGACACGCCAGAACTATTCTCCGTGTACATACCACGATGGTGATCCGCAGTGCGCGCCGTGCTGTGCGTCGATGGCGACGAATTCCATGGGCATGGGCATGAAAGCCCACGTACACGTACACGTACGTTGAGTGGTCCTCCCGCCAGGCGCCAGGCACGCACGTACATACGTACGTGCTTACAGTTTCATACGTACGTTCTACGCAGGTGGCCAGACATTCACGTCGATCGCACGCACGTACAGCTCTGGCCGTCTTTACTCCCCTGCCGGGCCGCGGTCGCTCACCCGTTCAACACGCCCACACGCGCGCGTCAATGCGCGGCCGCGACGTTGCCGGCGCCCTGCGCGGAGCCCACGCACGCCATCGATCGACCTCGCAGACACACGTGCGGCGCTCACGTCCGCGCGTGCGTGCCTCGCGGCCACGGGCACGTCGACGTCGCCCACCAGCGCCGCCGCCGTCCGGACCCCCGAATTATCTCCCGGTCTGTCCGTCTGTGCCAGCGCCGCGTGCCGGGCCTCGCTCGCCCTAGCTCCTGGCGTGGAGCGCGCGCGAGCACATGCCCGATGGGCTCCGCCTCCGTCGTCGTCGCGCCACCAGCGCCGCCGCCGTCCGGCCCCCCGGAATTATCTCCCGGTCGTCCGCGCCAGCGCCGCGTGCCCAAGCCCCTGGCGTGGAGCGCGCCCGAGCGCATGTGCGTGTGCTCCCGTGTCGGCCACGAACCCCCTTGCCCTTGGCGCAGCTCGGCGGCGAGCGAGCGCATAATTACATTGGTAACAGACTAACAGTACACGCCTGGGCACAGTTATCGCTCGGTCGATCGTCTGCCGGCGCGGTGCTGCGTCCGTGCTCGATCGGCTGCGCTGGCGCGCTCTAGCGCCTGGCGTGGAGCGCGCGCGTGCGCGTCTATGCCAGGCCACAAACCCTCTTGCCAAAGCTTGGCGCAAGGCGGTAAGAACCTGCACGTACGTGGCTGAGCGAGTGCGTGATGGAGATGGAGCCACGGTGGTAGGCTTATCCTCAGTAGGCTTTCAATTTTTCTTGTCATGGAATTAATTAAGCACCATAGCTATATATTCAGGCAAATGTTCCCAGGTTGTTACACAGAACAGAACACATCAGTAACCCCATAAGGTTGTGCAGTGCAAGAAAATGTTGAGAATGCCGGGCTTCTCAAGTTTCTAACCATGGCGGACTTAATAACAGCCATTTCCACATGACTCTCTGTCACACAACTGATCAAATAGCAGAAACCACGCAGACTGCATGCCTCTAAGCTATGCTGAACAAGAAGGATGCACAACACTGTCCAACACTGACTCTTTGTCACACATCACATACCCCGCTTGCTTATGCCAAGGAACAAAGATATGGTATCATTGGGAGATGCATCTTCATCTTCCTCATGGGCACTTGGATTTGATCCGTTTCAACAGCTCTTTCAAGTCCGTCGACCAAAAATACTTCCTCCGGAATATGTCAATCAACACAATTGGATTTCTGAAAAGTCAATGGTACATTGACGCTGCTGGCCTTTATGACGGTTAATATGATGTCGTCGCTGAAATTATTTTTGCTTCCTGTGGATTCGCCTGTCATAGATTCCAATCTCGCAAGAGAGGTGGAAGATATGCTTCCTGATGTGCTGTTATGTGCCGGATCCAAGTAATGGAGTCTGGACAGACTTGTGGACTGCAGGGGCGGAGCCAGGATTCGGACATGAGGGGGGCGAGGAAGATAATAATTGTTCGAGAGACACAACAAAATAATATAGTCTCAAATGTATAATTTGATTGTGTCGCAACATATGTCTGGTACTCTCTCCGTCCCACTAAAGTTGACATTTATTTTAGGACGGAAGGAGTAATATATAAAAGAAGACTACGTATCTGTGAGTTGCATATCAACTAGACTTGGGTTGGAATTATCATGACAGTTTGAGCTAGAAGCAACGGGCTTGAAAAGTGAATATGTTTTAGTTGTATTCTCTCTTCATCCTTCAGTGATGAAACATTAAACGAGCAGTAAAATTAGATTCTTAGATTGTAATTCAACTGTATCTAGTTAGTAAATTAAACCACTGCCTTCAACGGAATTGTTATTAGTTCAAATAGATTATTGTTTGCCAGTGGTGTACCTTGATTCATTGAAATAGATCTTGTGATGCATAATGCCGATGCAGCAGACAAACCAGCATGGTCTCCATCGTGGACTCAGTCGCCGCTGGAGTGGACAGTGGAGTGCCCTCTACCCTGTGACGCAGCGGCGGAAGCAGCGAGAGACGATAGACGGCGGCGGAAGTAGCGAGACTGCGAGAGCCGAGTGACGGCGGCGTAGGGGCGTATGGTGCCAGCAGACCTAGAAGCCACGATGCCCACGAACGAAATTACAGGGTAGATATAGGAAGGAAACTGACGGCCTGATATTATGGATGCACGTAATTCTTTTCTTTCTAATGTGTACAATTAGCGATGTTTTCTCACGTTGGGCTTTGGGCTGGAAAGGTATCGTGCTGGGCCATTAGCTTTAGGTCTACAAGTGGTCTGCACTTTAGCTCTACACAATGCGCTGGGTATAAGAGTAGAGGACAAGGCTGAGATGAAACAACTTGTGACAGATTTCTATAAAACCTTGTACACGACGGAAGGTGTACAGGGGTAGATGATGTATTACAACATGTGCCTCGGAAAGTGACACCAAAGATGAATGCTTCGCTTTGCGCTCCTTACACAAATGAGGAAGTAAAGCAGGCCCTGTTTCAGATGTTTCCTACGAAGGCATCGGGGCCAGATGGTTTTCCTGCACATTTCTATCAGCGCCACTGGGACATTTGTGGGGATGAAGTAACTAAAGTGGTGCTTCGGATCATCCGTGGAGAGGAGACTGCTGCAAGCATTAATGATACGGTACTCGTGTTGATACCCAAGGTACAAAATCCCACTCTCCTTACCCAGTTTAGGCCTATCAGCCTTTGCAATGTGATTTATAAAATAGCTTCTAAAGTGGTGTCGAATAGATTGAAGTTGATATTGCCAATATTATCTCAAAGGAGCAATCAGCCTTTGTTCCCGGGAGGTTGATCACGGATAATATTATTTGTGCGTATGAATGTTTGCACTTCATGAAGAGAAACAGATCCAAGACAAACAGCTTTTGTGCACTTAAGCTTGATATGATGAAGGCATATGACAGACTAGAGTGGCCTTATCTAAAGGCAATTATGGTTAAGCTTGGCTTTGCACCAGATTGGATCCATACAGTTATGAGCATGATCACTTCTGTTTCATTCTCGGTCTTGTTTAATGGAGAAAGATTAGAGAGCTTCTCACTTTCCAGGGATATCAGGCAGGGAGATCCTATTTCCCCTTACTTATTCTTGATTGCAGCGGAGGGCCTTTCGTGCCTTTTAAAACACAGTTCTCAGTCATTAGTGCTCGGTGGCATAAAGGTGGCGCCCACGGCTCCGGTAGTGAACCACCTTTTGTTTGCAGATGACAGCCTGCTGCTTTTCAAGTCTAGTGTCCTGGGGGCAAATGAGATTTCAAACCTACTTGATGCATATTGCTTGGCTTCGGGCCAAAGGGTAAACTATGATAAATCATCCATATTTTTCAGTAAGGGATGCCCGGAGACCCTTAGGGTGGAGATAAAGAATATACTTAATGTGCAGAATGAGTCTTTGAGTGAAAAGTATTTGGGTCTGCCGACCGATGTTGGACAGTCCAAAAATGGCACCTTCAAATATTTACGAGATAGAGTTTGGGAAAGGATAAAGGGATGGATGGAGAAACTTTTATCAGTGGCAGGAAAGGAGGTTCTCATAAAATCTGTGGTTCAAGTTTTACCAGTTTTTTCGATGCCTTGCTTCAGATTACCTCGATGCCTTTGTGAAAGCATTACGTCACTCATTCGTCAATTTTGGTGGGGGAGCAAGAGAGGCAAGAGGAAACCATGTTGGGTAGGTTGGGATTTGATGACCCGACCGAAAAGTTTGGGAGGTCTTGGCTTTCGGGATATAGAAATCTTCAACTTGGCACTTTTGTCTCGGCAAATTTGGAGATTATTGAATGATCCCTCCTCTCTTAGTGCACAAATCCTTAAAGCATCATATTTTCCACAATGTACAGTCCTTGAAGCTCAACTAGGTCCACATCCTTCTCAGGTGTGGCGATCTATACTTGATGGGAGAGATATTATCACCCAAGGAGCTATCCGGCGTATTGGTGATGGAACTACCACGAACATATGGCAACATAGTTGGATCCCAAGGGACGGAATGATGAAGTCGGTGGCCTCCTTAGTTGCTGACCCGCCGCAACTGGTTTCTGATCTGATCGACCACACTAGAGCTGCGTGGCGAGAGGACTTGCTTAGACAGGTGTTCATACCCATTGATGTGGAGGCGATCTTGCAAATACCGCTCTGTACACGGCGTGTGGATGATTTCTGGGTGTGGAATGATGATCCAAGGGGGCGTTTTTCTGTACGGTCAGCTTATAAGATGATTGTCAAGATCAAGATTGGGCGCGAGGCATGGCTGGAGGAAAGGGAGGATCCTTCCAACTCTGAACATGAGATGAGGGGGTGGAACTCGCTATGGAACATGTCAGTGCCACCGAAACTGCGCTTTTTCACTTGGCGATTGGCGCAACACTCACTCCCTACGGGAGATGTCCTAAACCATCGTCATATGGCCACTACGAGTGCTTGCTCCCTATGCGGAGGGCAGGATAGCTGGCGGCATTCTTTGCTGGAGTGTAATGTGTCTAGGTGTGTGTGGGCACTTTCAGAAGCCGAGATGGTCGAGCACATGTGGGCAACCTCAGAACCTGACGCACGGCTGTGGCTCTTTGCCATGAATGACTCTCTTCCACCGGAGCAATTTCAGTTGATGATTGTTACTTTATGTGCGATTTGGAGTGCAAGACGGAAAGCTATACATGAGGATATATACCAGACTCCGTTTTCCACTGACAACTTCATCAAAGCTTACTTATCAGACATAGAGTTTTTGAAGAAGAAGGAGGAAGCACATGGGATAGCAGTACCACGACCCCGTACGTGGATTCCACCACCAACAGATTACTACAAACTCAATGTGGACGCGGCCGTGTCATGCCCAGGTACCACTACAAGAATCCTGTTAATACATGACAGTTTCAATCCGTCACAGACCTATGCTAATCTGTCATGCAAGACTATGTGTGACGGAAATAAATTTCGTCATGTATATCGCGTCATAATTTGACCACTGTACACTCCTTGACGGATCATCGAAAACCGTCACCGGTCATGACGGATCTTGACCGTCATGGATGACACCTAACTACAATGCTCATAACGGCGTTAACTTCTGTGCCACATCATCATATGACATGGATCTGACGTGGCAGCCCATGTAGTAACCAGCCCATCTAAGGTTTGGCCCACTAAATTTCAGCCTTGTCCAAAAGTGGTACCCCATATAATATCCAACCCAACTATAATTGAAACCCATTAATTTCAAAGCCCACTAATTTCAGACCAGGAGATTCACGCATCACTCATTTTTCATGAAAATTTTAAGCCAATAATAATTTGAGAAAACGTATATGCTCATGTCATTACAAAAAGAAAATTACAACATATTCAAAAATACACCTATACATGAGCGAGAAGAAAAGACCCAAAAACATTAATTTTACAAGCATGTCTCAGAGAACATGCTACTCTACAGCCAACACTGCCACCATCAAGCAAGGCACCTCTTATCAGAAGGCTACACACCAACCAGGGGTCGTCTAGCATTTATAGCAGCCAATCCAGCCGTCCACGCCAATGTTGTCAAAACACGTGTCTTTGTTGTTGAAAATGCTCCCGTAACCAACATCTGCCACATGATGAAAAATATGTCGCATTATTTTCAGTCAGTACATTAAACTACAAGTAGCTTACTACACATTATATAGTTCTATATTGTTTCACTCCCAGGATGCAAAGTAGTGCAACAAATTAACAAAAGTGTGAAAAGAAACAACTGGTGGCACATAAAGGACTGATGAGCATACATAGATCAATAGAGTTGGTAGTAAACTCCGCTGTGCTTATTTTACACTATCACTACACTAAACTCGATAAGAAATGTAGTCTGTCTATATATTGCACATTAATGAAAATTTCTAGGCATTGTTTCTCAATAGGTAAAAAAGAAATATACCAATTCCATGATGATTATGTCTTAATGGAATATGTGTCCCGTCTGATATGATATGCCACAGGAAAAAGATTTGGCATATGTGGCTTACAATTAACCTAGCTGAAAAGACATTTGTACGATACTACTTCTAATAAAGGATTGGATAAAGTAGAAGTCAGTTTTTGTATGTATTATTACACACACGAAAATAGTCCGACTATAGATTCAACAAATATTGTGTAGTATAATACTTCAATACGTTATGAGCCTTACTTGCCTTTACATAGTTAGCTTAAAAAATAACCTAAAAAGTTAGTATAACACATTCTGACTGTATATAGCATTCAATATTCATACTTCGCTCCCAAACAATCAAATGCTTGGTACACTCGTTAGTCATTATAAATTTATTGTTCACCATATCTAAGATTAACTCTAGTATGTTAGTCTAAGGAGATCATCTAGAGATTCAATACAGTGACACATGATTTCTAGGAACTACACAATTAGGATGTCCTAATATATTAGCATTGATATGTCATATCTCAACTACATAACACACAGATTTTCAGAATGCTAGCTAATTATTTGCACAATATTTCAAGTGTCTTCTATTGAGTGAATCTGCGAGGCAACATAGAAATAGTTGCTGATGACATTAAAAGACAACTCTAAGTGAAGACAATGTAATTACAGTAAATCACTGTTTCCCCTTCCATACGATCTGTCATTGTTAGTACTCTCATTCAAAATGGCTTGAACATAAAAAAGGCAAGTTAATCGAGCCACAAAGAAGATAATTTTGGCATCCAAACAAAAAGATATATGCAATACACAATGACTGGCAATGTTTTAGTTCTGGCCTACTTATCACGTAATACTTTTTCTCCCTTTTCAATAAGAAAATACTATTAAAGTGGTCTACATATATTTGTAAGACAACCTAACCTACAATATTTCAAGTGTCTTCTATTGAGTGAATATGCAAGGTAACATAGAAACTGTTGCTGGTGACATTAAAAGATAACTCTAAGTGAAGACAATGCAATTATAGTAAATCGTTGTTTTCCCATTCCATGCTACTATCTATCATTGGTAGTAATCAAGTTGAAAATCACTTGAACAGAAAAAAGGGAAGTTAGTTCAGCCACAAAGAAGATAAGTTTTGGCATCCAAACGAAAAGATATATGCAATACACAATAACTGGCAATTTTTTAGTTATGGCCTACTTATCACATAGTACTTTTTCTCCCTTTCCAATAAGAAAATACTATTACAGCGACCTACATATATTTGTAAGACAATCTGACCTACATATATGAATTTTCAGCATCTATCCATTCTTTTTAATTCACACACCAGCATAAACATCCGGTTAGCCATACTTCTACCTTCATCAACTCTGGAGCTATTCCTGTAGCATTAAAAGGAGGTTTTTGGGCATCATGTCAGAGAAGGTTAATTCCAATTTCATAACTGTAGACACGGTTAACTACAATTTTTAAATCCATGCAAGTTAAACATGTCAAAACTAAGTTGAAATCCAGATATATTATTTTCCTTTCCATATGTGTATATCTATGAAATCAAACAGACTAATACATGAAAACTGTGGTACGTATATACAATTACTTAGAATAATACATAATCCAGATAAACGGCTTGCACATTCTGATAATGTGTGAGGTTTCTTGAAATTTACTCATTTTTTATGACGTTCAAATTTATAGTTATTCCTAGTTAATAATCAGAAAGTGTTTCAGGGCACGTTTGGATGCAAAGTATTTTTGCAGTTTTTTACAAAATACTGTGGTTTCTGAAATAACCTTAGTATCAAATACTTTGGGGTGTTTGGATGAAAGAAATACTTCACTTTAAGATAACATGGTATCTCTTATACTATGGTACTTTTGTAGTATCTAAAGAAGAGGTCCCGACCACTTTTTTCTTAGCTGAGTCGAGAGAAATCGAAGGCCTCCCACTCCTATGTTTATTATCTATTAAACGAGGTGCAAACTCTCTCCTGATTATTAATCTGGTTTGTGAGTCTATGTTCTTCTAGCCGTTGTCATAGTAGTCTAACTGATTACTAGGCATTTTAGGTTACATGACCGTATGGTATGGCATGGTTTCTTGTCAATACAGGAGGTAGTTGTACTCTGTAGACTGCTACAGCACCTAGCATCCTGGAGAGGCCGAGAGGACATGTGTGCAAGGCATGGCTGCATGCCTTGAGCGGCCGTTTTTGCAGGCAAATTAGTTCCTTGAGTGTAGCTTAGTTAAGGTGTTGTCAGGTCAAAACTACAGTAAAACTACATTTACCAAACAAACGGCTGGTTTTGGCAAAACCAAGAAAAACTGCAGTTTTGAGAAACCATAGTACTGATTGGCCACACCTTAAAAAACTGAGGTTTTGAATTACCACAGTTTTAGAAAAACTGTGCTGCCAAACTAGTCCTCAGTTAATAATTATGTTTTTTCTCAAGTACTACATACACACATCAAAACAAGTGCATTCTGGCGAGATAGAGTCACGGCTGAATTTATATCTAACAGGCTCAAGTTTCCAAATTAAGTCCCAAAAGATATGTACCAAAGCAATAAGAGGTTAGAAAAAAATTAGCTATATCATACTATATGGATTAGCAATAGTTTGCCCTGATTAAATTATGTGTAAAAGTGCGACAGATCCACAAAACAATCAGCAACTAATCAAGCTCACAAGTTCATTTCAGCAATTGAATCCACCTCTAAACTAAACAAAAACATGATCTGTATTCACATTGCAAGTATCATTCAGATTTGGGCGTAAAGGGGGAGATGGGAGAATCTCACCATGCTAGGAGGCCGGAACGCAGCCGGTGAGCTCGTCCAAGCGCTGCAGGACAGGAGGCCAAGGGGGCGCTGGACTTGCTGCTCCACCTCTTCCGGCGAAGAGAGCTTGTTGGGGACGGCCGCATCGAGGAGGAGCACGTCATGTACGCCGCTGGATGGGCGAAGAAGGGGGATTCAGGGGCTGCGTGTGCTTGTGCTATACCGGTGCTCCTCCTTGGAGGTCGAGGAGGAGAGAGAGCACCGGCGTTCGCCGCCACCGCCGACGAGCAGGACAAGGGCGCCACGCCCGCCCCAGCCCGGGACCGGTGTCTGCAGGATGCGCCGCGTTCGTGGATCCTGCAGGAGTAGCTCCTCCGCGCCGCCCTGCTGGACGTGCACCATCAGAAAGATAGGGCGCCCGTGGGGGCGCTATAGACGACCGAGAAGAGTCGCGGAGATGCACCGACGATGAAGGCGATGCCGGAGGCCGAAACCCTAGCACGGGTGTGGATTTTGGGAGAGCGGTAGAGGTCGGGAAGGGAAAATCTTGCTGGAGGGGAGAATGGAGCCGACCGACGAGAGCTCGGCGGTGTGCACCGCGCCAGCGATAGCCGCCGGAATCGCAGGAATCAGGAGCGGGGGCAGTTGTGGCGGCTGAGGGAACGGAGGAGAGAATGGGGATTAGGGTTAGAAGGGCATGGATTGTGACTTAAATAGGCTGGCTCCAAAATTTTGCCACGGCCCGCATCGGCCTCTTAAAATTTCGATGCCCACGCGCGCCCTCGAAATTTCTGGCGCGTCCTCCTTTTATTTTGAGCTTCTTCTATTTTTGGATACACATTGAACTGACATATGGGCCAACCAAGCCAAATATACACCACACATCAGCGGGAGCCATCGATGACGGTCCGGATGGTGCATAAAAAAGAAATAGACTAGACCAGCATGTTGATGTGTGACGATTTTCATGACGGCCCATCGATGTCCATCATAAATGGGCTACCTTTTTCGAAGGGCAGTCACATCTTGCTGATCCATGACGCTCTCCGTGATGGATAAGAGGAAACCGTCATTGTCGGTGACGATTTCTGAGAACGTCACCAGAAATCCGTCATGTATTAACAAGTTTCTTGTAGTGTACGTTTGGCGCAGTTAGTGTGGTTTGCAGGGATGAGAGAGGTTTGTTCATGGGAGCGTCAGCTCTCGTTTTCAGAGGACTGCACAACCCCCAGGTGTTAGAAGCACTAGCTGTTCGGGAGCATTAGCACTTTTAGAAGATCTCTATATCAACCATTTACTTATTGCCTCTGATTGCAAGGTGGTGGTAGATGCAATCAGACAGGGAAGCTCAGCAGAATTTGGAGCCATTGTCGAGGAAATCAAGGCTAGAGCAACTACCTTTATTTCATGTTCGTTTACTCATGAGTATAGGACCTCCAATACGGAGGCCCATAATCTCGCAAAGCATGCGTTATTTTTAGGGTTTGGCCGACACACTTGGCTAGGACAACCCGGCGATCTTCTTTTTGTACCTATGAACATTATGATTCAGTAATAAAGCTTTGTGAGATTCTCAAAAAAAACCCTGGTAATGGAAACTCACAGGGGGGGCGAAGCCATGGGGGGTGTCTGACCCCTGCTCGCACCCCCCTGCCTCCGCCTCTGGTGGACTGCTTGGGAAGGTGATCAAAACATGTCTGATCGCAGAACTGACATTTAGGCTTGCATTTTCTCATCCATCCATGTAGAGTGTGTTTTGAGAAAGGTCAGGAAAACTTAACGATGCGACATTTTGGAGGACATCTGTGAACTTTCTTGATGACTTGATATTCATCGATATTAGAATCGACAGGAAATAACCAAATTGAACACAATATGTGATGGGGACCCTATGTGATATGGATAGCCATGTACTATCCTCTGGGCATCTTGGAAAATCTCCTGTCAGTTGATTGTTGGACAGATCCAATTCCAACAAACCATTCAAAACATGGGCATGAAAAAAATTTCCCCTGCTCCCCACACACACAAAAAAAGGGGACAGGAAAAATATAGAGAAACAACAAGTTCACTGTAGTTTGTAGATGTGGGATAAGTTGGTGAATGATTGTTCCTTCATTTGTTTTAAGCAAGAAAGGGAAATGAAAAAACAGATTCGGACAGGCAAAGCTAACAGAAATGACACCTAAAGCACTTCAAATTCGCGTACTTCTTCATACACGGAACCACCGTCTAAAAGCATCAACTGTTGCGGCAGTTCCTCATTCCAGCAAAACACCACATATAAAACCAGACATAGTTCTTATGACATAAAATTTATATACTTGGTTACATGAAACTCTCCTCCTTCCAGCTACAGAACTTGAGCTTTTAACAATTATACAAACAACAAAGCAGTGCTCTGCTCTGCAAGCGACAATAGCTAGTGAATGCAGCCATGGAATCCTTAAGTACTTGACCGAAAAATAAATCATATTAAAGATACAGACGCATCAAACATGTACTACTCCCTCATTTAGCATCCTGGTGAGTGAACCTAACCATCTCAGCTTGGCTCAGTTCGCATTCTGGTGTTAGTCGATGGTCAATATCTTAGAGCATCTACAGCTGGACCTCTCATATCCGTCTCAAACGTCCGGGCAGGTCGTCCGGTCACTGACTATTAAACGTAGGATTTGTGGGAACTGGCTCAATCCTTTTGGGGTGGCCTATCACATATATTTATAATGATACATGATGTACATATTACACAGGTGGGCTACGTTACAAAGTCTAACACCCTCCCTCAATCTCAACTCACTCCTGATGCATCTAGGATGTTGAGATTGCACCTACAGACCTCAAACATGGGAGAAGGTAGAGGCTTGGTGAAGATGTCGGCAAGTTGATCCTTTGAGGAGATAAACTTGATCTGTAGTAGCTTCTGTGCAGCACGTTCCCTCACAAAATGATAGTCAATCTCAATGTGCTTGGTTCGTGCATGGAACACCGGATTTGTCGAAAGAAACGTAGCACCGATGTTGTCACACCAGAGAACCGAAGGATGTGACTGGGAGATCCCCAGCTCTCGAAGCAAAGACTCAATCCAGATAAGCTCAGCAGTCGCATTGGCAACTGCTTTGTACTCAGCCTCTATGCTACTGCGAGAAACAGTGGCTTGCTTGCACGCACTCCAGGCGATCAAATTAGGACCCAGAAACACAGCATGTCCCCCCGTGGATCGCCTGTTATCTGGACACCCAGCCCAATCAGCATCTGAGAATGCAGAAAGAACAGTAGAGGAACTAGGTCGCAGATGAAGACCATAGGAGACAGTGAGACACACATAACGAAGAATGCGCTTCACAGCAGACCAGTGCACATCCGTAGGAGCATGAAGATATTGACATACCCTGTTAACCGCAAATGAAAGATCAGGTTGGGTGATAGTCAGATACTGCAAGCCACCAACAATACTCCGTAGCATCCTGAGAGGAAAGAGGAGAACCAACAGTGGCCGAGAGCTTATCCGTAGAGGACATGGGCGTGGATGACGGCTTACACTTGAGCATACCGGCACGGCGCAAGAGATCAAGGGAGTACTTTTTCTGAGTGAGAGCCAAGCTGCCACGAGACTGATGTGCAACCTCAATGCCCAGAAAGAAGTGTAGCTGTCCCAAGTCCTTGACCGCAAAATCTCTGCCAAGAGCAGTCACAAGAGCATCGGCAGCCGTGGCAGAAGAACTGACCAGAATAATATCATCCACATATACAAGCAAATACACTGTCAGACTGGGGCGCTGAAATAAGAACAGCGAACTGTCAGCTGTCGATGGAACGAATCCATGAGTACGAAGGACCGAAGCAAGACGAGCATGCCAGGTGCGTGGTGCCTGTTTCAGTCCATAGAGCGCCTTCGTCAGACGACAGAGATGATGAGGCTGATCTGGATCAACAAACCCTGGTGGCTGCCGCATATAAACCTCCTCTTCAAGCAACCCATGGAGAAAAGCATTCTGCGCATCAAGCTGTCGAAGAGACCAACCACGAGAAACTACAAGAGACAAAAGAAGCCGGATGGTAGTGGGTTTAACAACCGGGCTGAATGTGTCCTCATAGTCCAGACCCTGTCGCTGCTTAAACCCTCGAGCCACGAGACGCGCCTTGTAGCGTTCAATAGACCCGTCCGCATGTCTCTTGACTTTGAAAACCCACTTCGAGTCAATGACGTTGACACGAGGCGGAGGAGGAACCAACGTCCATGTCTCGTTAGTCAGAAGAGCGGCGTACTCTTGCTCCATAGCTACCCGCCAGTGAGGAATACTCATAGCAACCTCAAAGTGGCGTGGCTCATCAGTGGGATCTGCAACAGAATGAGCAAGACAGGCAGCCAAGTATGTGACAGTACCATCATGACGCTGCTTGGGTTGGACAATACCGCTGCGGCTACGAGTATGCGGGCGTTGCGGTGCAACGAGAATAGGAGCCGGCGGCGCCAACTCGGGAGAGGATGACGGCAGACCGGGCGACGAGAGCCCAGGCGAGGGCTCAGGCGAGGCGACAGCAGGCCCAGCCGACCCAGGCGACCCAGCCGACCCAGGAGAGAGGGGCGGCAGGGACAGACGAACTGTGGAAGGAGGAGGCGAGTCCATGCATGGAGGCGGGGACGTAGACCGCTCGAGCCGCCTAGGGGAAGGCGGCGGGGTCGTGGGCCGCGCCTCAACTGTCGGGGACTGGGCCTCGGATGACACCAGCCCAGTATCGGAGGCCAACGCCGGTCCAGTTGCATGGACGGGCGCAGCGCCAGAGGCGGGGTTGACGACGGGTGCATGCTCATGCACTGACCGGTCAACATGCGCGACAGGAGGTGTATCCGGAAGAAGTTCCAAGCGAGCACCACGTCCAACACCTGCACCATGGTTAGGTAACAACACAGGCGAATATGCAACATCTTCAAATTGGCCAAGCATAAGAGGAGATGAATGCATAGATGGTGGTGTGGAAGGTGGCTGCGGCATGGAGGAAAAGGGGAAGACGTTCTCATCAAAGACAACATCACGAGATATATAGACACGATTTGTTGGCACATGAAGACACTTGTAGCCCTTATGAAGAGAACTATAACCTAGAAACACACATTTCTTAGACCAAAATTCAAGCTTTCTAGAATTATATGGACGAAGATGGGGCCAACAAGCACACCCGAACACCTTAAAGAAGGTATAATCAGGAATCTCATGTAAAAGGAGCTCAATAGGAGTCTTCATATTAATGACACGCGTAGGTAGACGATTAATAAGAAAACAAGTTGTAGCAAAAGCATCACTCCAAAAACGGAAAGGTACCGACGCATGAGCCAAGAGTGTGAGCCCGGTCTCAATTATATGTCGATGCTTGCGCTCAACAGCGCCGTTCTGCTAATGTGTATGAGGACATGATAAACGATGAGAGATCCCAAGCTTATTAAAGAAGGCATTGAGGTTGCGATATTCGCCCCCCCAATCAGACTGAACATGAATAATCTTATGCTTGAGGAGACGTTCTACATGCACTTGAAACTGAAGGAATATATCAAACACATCAGACTTACGCTTAAGAAGATAAAGCCAGGTAAAGCGACTATAAGCATCAATAAAGCTAACATAATAGTTGTGACCACTCACAGAAGTTTGAGCGGGACCCCACACATCAGAGAACACAAGTTCAAGAGGACTCGTTACTTGACGAGTAGAAGAAACAAATGGTAACTGATGACTTTTGCCTTGTTGGCAGGCATCACACACGAACATCTCCTTATTACTAGACTCAATAGGAAGCTCATGACGATGAAGTATATGACGAACTATGGGAGTGGCAGGATGGCCAAGGCGAGAGTGCCACCGGGATGGTGACACACGCACACCACTGAAGACGCGCAGGGCGGATGGATCCTCCAAGCGGTATAAGCCATGGCTGAGACGACCACTAAGCAGAATTTCCCGGGTGGCTCGGTCCTTAACAAAAAGATCAAACGGGTGAAATTCACATAGGACATTGTTATCAAGAGTGAGTTGTGGAACAGATAACAAATTAAGAGTCACCGAGGGGACCCATAAAATATTACGAAGATGAAGCTGCCTAGATGGATGACTAGTTAAAAGAGATGCTTGACCAACGTGAGAGATGGGCATACCTACACCGTTGGCGGTGTGAACCTTGTCGGGACCATAATGTGGCTCATGGGTGGACAGCGTAGCGAGCTCGTTCGTCATATGATTCGTGGCGCCAGTGTCCATATACCACGCAGGATCAACCGGATATGAGGGGGTATAGCCGGGGTCAGCGCGTGTATCCTTGCTCTTGGCAGCAATATGAGCAGCAGGAGGGCCAAAATCCGCCATGGCGAACTGTCGCTCATTACCTTTCCCATCGTTGCCAATACCCAGGAAGCTCCGCTGAAACCTCTTATGGCACCGGGAGGCGACATGCCTCTCACGCCCGCAAAGCTGACAGCGTACGGGGCCTCCGCCTGAGGTCGGCGCTGGCGGGTTGGTGACACGACCAGGCGGCGAAGGTGCAGGCGGGCGCTGGCCACGCGAGGCCCAGAAGGCCGCAGGCTGGTCGGCGATGGTGTGGAAGGAGCGCCGAGCTTCGATGCGCTGCTCAGTGAAGAGCAGCCGGGAGAAGAGCTCGTGCGGCAGAAGTGGCGGCTTGGCGTTGTGGACGGCCTCGGCAAGGTTGTCGTAGTCAGCATCAAGGCCCTTAATCACATAGCCGGCAAACTCCTCATCACTCAATGGGCGACCGATAGAGGTTAGTGTATCCGCCAAGACCTTGAGTTTGTTGAAGTATGTTGTGGCCGAGGAGTCCAGTTTCTTGACATCATCAAGCTTGCTGCGAAGAGCCATTGCGTGAGCAGTGGAGGTCTGGGCGAACGCTTGTTCCAGAGTCGTCCATGCATCCAACGAGGAGGCAGCGAAGAGACAAAGGCCAGCGACCTCGTCTCCAAGGGAACCCTAGATGGCGGAGAGGATCGCTTGATCCTGTTGCACCCACAGACGATGCGCCGGGTTGATGACCGGACCGTGGACGGTGTGAAGGACCTGCGGCGGGCACGGCAGAGAGCCGTCGACATAGCCAAGGAGGGAGCGGCTGTGGAGCAGCGGTAGAACCTTGGCGCGCCAAAACATGTAATTGTCCAGCGTGAGACGAGTCGTGATGAGATTGTCGAAGTGGAACGGCCCAGAGAGCGGGGCTGCGTCGGGGGCAGCTACCGCGGAGATCGCCGGGGCTGGGGGTGTTACACCCGCGTGCTGATCGTCGGAGCCCCCCGAGGCCGCCTGCGTGATGGCGAGTGTCGGGGACGAACCAGCGGTGGCCGCTGGTGGCACGAGCATCGCGGCGGTGGAGGCCGCGACGGTCGACGGCGCAGGAGACGGCGGGATCGGGGCGAAAAATAGTGAGCCCACCGCTGTGGTGCCGAAGAAGTGCGGCGTCGGCGGAGCACCAGTGCGGGCAGGGAGATTCAGCAGGGCGGCCAGCGTAGCGGGTATGGTCCCGGAGCTGGCAGAGCTAGAGGCGGAAGCAAACATGGCAGCGGCGACGGCGGCGGCGGCCTAGGGTTTGGGGCATGGCGGCGGCGGCGGCGGCCGAGTCGAAGGTGGAGTAGGTCCTAGGGTTTTAGGCTGATACCATATTAGACGTAGGATTTGTGGGAACTGGCTCAACCCTTTTGGGGTGGCCTATCACATATATTTATAATGATACATGATGTACATATTACACAGGTGGGCTATGTTACAAAGTCTAACACTGACTGATAAAAAAAATGATTCAACCGGACCTCTCAAACCGCGGACAAACACTCGGTTTTACCGACACCTCTCATATCCAGCCCAAATATAGGGCGGATATGGGGCGGCCCGGGCGCGTCCGCCTGACAGGCTTGGCCCACCACCGACCCCATAGGTACCCACAAAAACCCCAATCCGGGCGCCTCGCTACGAACGCTAGCTCACTCTCTCTCGCTCTGTCCTCTCCTTCTCTGATTCCGATCTCATCCACTACGATGTCCAGATCCGACAGCGACTCCGGCTCCGAGCTCGACTACAAGGAGGAGACGGCCCTCCGCATTTTGCTGGAGAGGTCCAGGGTGGAGACCGGAGCATCGCCTCAGCTCCCGCAGCGCGGACGTCGGAGCTGGACCCTCCCGGCCCGCACGCAACGACGCCAGGACAACGCAGTACGCACTGGCCCCGCGTCGTCTCCATTCCCCGTCGGTCGCTCCTCCACGCGGGCAGCGGTGGGTCCTAGTGCCCGCGTCGTCGACCCGCGCATGCACTTCGGAATCGGAGGCGCGCATCCTGCGAGGCAGTATGCACAGGAGAGGGACGCGGCGGAGCAGTCCACGCGTCGTCCCGTGGGATGGAGGTGGACCCTGACGAGGACGGGCGGCTCCTCGCATGGGTCTACCGCCGGTCCCTAACGGCTGCGAAGACGGATGCTCGCAGCCTCCGACGGAAGAATGTCAAGGTGCTCCGGCTTGCTATTGAGCAATCGGAACGCGAGGCCAAGGAGGCGGCTCGGGTCGCCAAGTTGAAGCGGGAGCAGGACAGGGTGGTCTGTCGGATGAAGGGGCTCATCGTCTTCGATGACAGTTGCACCTCCTCGTCGGACGACCAAGACCCTTCACCAGCCGCGGACGCCTACAGCTATGCCGACGGAAGAACTTGTTCGGTGACGAACTAAGATGATATTTTGGATGTGGCGAAGTTTGTTAATGTCCGTTTGCAGCCAATCTTGCATTCGTTTGCACCCGATTTTTGTTGTTGGTTGTTTGGTCACGTAGAGTAGATCAACATTGCATGTGTAGCATGGATATAAGACGCCGGATATAAGATACACAGATGCAGAGTGACAAGTATGAGACATGCTCGGTCAGTATCTACGGATGTGTCCGGACGTGTCTGTGAGCGTTTGAGGTGCCAGATTTGCCCGTCGTGGCTATACATGCTCTTAGGTCTAACCAGGTTGACATGCTACAAAGACGTTCCGAAAGAAATTGATCGTGAGTGGAGACTAGTACTACTGGTCTGAGAAAGCGTGGCAGGGAAACAAACAGCATCGGCAGAATGGACAAATCCGACCTCGAGACGAAAGTATTTCACAAACTGATCAGGAAAAATTTCACTCAGCTGGTTTTTTTGTGTAGCGCCCGACATTAGGCGCTCCTAGTCGCTACTATTTTAACATGAGGTTTTGCCACGTCGGGTCTTTTAACTGAAATGCATCAATCCACATCTGACCAGAATAGCACGTATCTGCCGTCTAAAATTGCTAAGTCAGTGTGTAGCACCTAAGAACTAGGCGCTGACGTCTGGGTGCTACACAAGTGAGCTGCCTGCACTGCGCCTCGATGCACTCTGCAAGGGAGAGAAGCGTAGACGAACTCCGTTGTTGACGGTCAAAGAGAGAAGGACGTGTCAACCTGCATGGCCCATGGCGTGGTCACTGCTCAGCCGAGCTAGTCCCGCGCGTGCATGCATGCAATGCACTGCAGTCGACCTGCACTGGCTTAGCGACTGATCGTCTCGTCAAGTCTAGTCTACCCTGCATGCGTGTCATGTCGAATTAACAAAAGCTACTACCTATGCATACGTTGATGAACAAGCTACATGTGATTGGAGCTTCACATTAGCCATGCAATCCGCGGGCAGAGGCAGCTCATTGTGCAGCGCCGAGACGTCGGGCGCTACACCGCCTAGACTTAGCAATTTTTAGATAACAGATGTGTTTCATGCTAGTCAGATGTAGCGTCGGAGAGCCAGGCGCTACACAGTGTAGTGTGGCGTCTGAATGTCGGGCGCTACACAAAAAGGTCAATTGGGTGAAATTATTGTTCGAACAGTTTAATTTGTGAATTACTTTTGTCACGAGATCAATTTGTCAAATTTGCCAACAGCATCCACACGCACACTTGTGCCGAGGCACAAACATGTCAATTCCTGCGTCGTACGCACGGCACACCACAAATATTCTCCATGTACCACTACGATGGTGATGTATGTAGCCGAAGTGTGCGTGTCGTGCATCCGCCGCGATTAATTCCATGGCCATCAAGCTCACGTACACGTCCGTACTGGTCCTCCCGCCAGGCACGCACGAAACAAGTCCCGCGCGTACATACATACTCCCTCCATCCGAAAATACTTGTCATCAAGACGGATTAAAAAGGATGTATCTAAAATTAATATACATCCCCTTTTATTCATTTTGATGACAAGTATTTTCGGAAGGAGGAAGTACGTGCTTACAGTATGTACTGTGTAGGTAGCCAGACATTCACGTCGATCTACAAGCAGTCAAGGGGCCTACGGGGTGAATCATTTTCATATCTTCCTTCCGAAGACAAGAAAAGCGATCTAACTTTAGGGACTCGCGTGCTCCGTCGTCGTTCTCCGGCGGCTCCCCTCTGTCGATGACCGCGGTCGTCGCCGGTAAGAGGGGTCGCCGGATCCACGTGTGTGAATAATTTAGGCCAAAGTATCTTAGGTTTCTAAGGTTATTCATCGTCTTGGCTTCCGTGGCAGCGACAGCGGCGCTGAATAAATTTTTTCAGATCCTACTCCGATGAGACGATTGGTTCTATCATTGGGGATGGATTTGGAATCGAGTATGTTCAAGTAAGGATGGTGTGGCAGTGGCGGCATCCTCGTGATGGACATATGTCCTCGGGCTCCGCCGTTGCGACGGCGTCTGCTCTAGCGTCAGCGCGGAGCTTGGAAGACAGTCCAAGAGCGGATGCAGATTTTGATCTGCATCGACGACATCTGGAAGACGGAACGTGTGCTGGGTTCGTGGTTGATGGATTGTAGGTGTGGTTTCCTCCTTCGGCGTCTTAGTCATGGTGGAGTGTCAAGATCTAGAGTTTGACGGCGTGTCCGGGGTGTTGCTCCGGTCTGATTCGTTCAACGGCAATGGCTTCACTTTTGGGGAGCAGCCTTGGAGGTCCACAAAGTTGCATACCAGCGATGGAGCCGCGTCGAGCTCCGATGAGTAGGTGATCCGTCATTCTATTCCTTGGTGGCTGTTGTGGTGGTGCAGGAGGCAGGTGACGGACGTTGGTGTCAAATTCAAAGATGTGCTGCTATCTTTTCAGTTTTGTATGTCGGTCCTTACGTGACTTGTACTTTGATCTTTATCGTATGAATGAGACGTATTACCATGAAAAGGGGGCCAGGGATGATTTGGCGTACATAGCACGTGCGCTGATACAGTTACATACGTACGTGGTATTGTACGCAGGTGGCCAGACATTCACGTCGATCGAACGTACAGCTCTGGCTAGTTGGGGCGTGTGCATGCCCACGTACGTGTCTTTACTGGCCTTGCCGGGCCGCGGTCGCTCACCGAATCAACACGCCCACACGCGCGCGTCAATGCGCGGCCACGACGTTGCCGGGCCGGCACCCACCGCGCGCTATCAACCTCGCGGACGCACGTCCGCGCGCAGGGTGCGTGCCTCGCGGCCACGGGAACGTCGACGTCGCCCACCAGCGCCGCCGCCGTCCGGACCCCCGGACCCGAATTATCTCCCGGTCTGTGCCAGCGCCGCGTGCCTGCCTGGCTGGCCTCGCCCGCCCTAGCTCCTGTCGCGGAGCGCGCGCGCATGACGCGAGCACATGGCCGATGGGCTCCGCCTCCGTCGTCGCGCCACCAGCGCCGCCGCGGTCCGGCCCCCGCAACGATCGCTCGGTCGTCCGCGCCAACGCCCTAGCTCCTGGCTTGGAGCGCATGTGCGTGTGCCCCCCTGACAAAGCTCCGTGACGAGCGCATAATTACATCAGTAACAGTGCACGCCTGGGCACAGTTATCGCTCGGTCGATCGTCTGCCGGCGCGGCACGCGCCCGTGCTCGGCTGCACGGGCGCGCTCTAGCTCCTGGCACGGAGCGCGCGCCTCGGCCAGGCTTGAAGTCCTCTTGCCAGAGCTTGGCGACAACAGGCGATGAGAAACTGTGGCTGGGACGCCGGGTGTGAGTGTGTGCGTGATGGAGATGATGGGGCCACGATGGCAGCTTCATCCTTAATTTGTAGGTTTTCGACTTTCGTGTAGCCATGGCTTTTCTTGTCATCATCATGAGATCGAGTACCATAGCTATCCAGGCAAACGGTTCGGTCTATGCTAACTGCTGGACCGGACAGGGCAGGCGATACCAGGCGGCGACAACAGAATTTAAGTCATCCTCTTTTCTGTAAGAGTTATACTGGCAGAGGATGAACCCCTAGCAGTGCTGTGCTTCTGCTCTGTATGAGATTATATACAGCTGGTGAATGCGGCCATGGAATGCTCAAGTAATTGACTGCAGAAGTGAATAATGAATAGAGACCCGCTTCAGTAGACCCCCCTCACAAAACGTACAAAGGGTAATATGGACATTTGACATATCGTATATGTTTTTGTACGTATGATGTATTGTCCGTGTAACGACACAGGAACTACTAAAATGGGCCGGCCAATTTGCGCTGGAAAATCAACAAAAATAGCAC
Source organism: Triticum timopheevii (assembly GCA_963921465.1). Taxonomy (NCBI): domain Eukaryota; kingdom Viridiplantae; phylum Streptophyta; class Magnoliopsida; order Poales; family Poaceae; genus Triticum; species Triticum timopheevii. The sequence continues at coordinate 557,547,000 of OY997270.1, forward strand.
TGTCCAGTAGATTGGAATCGAACTCACGACCAGGGATAGAATGCCTCTTGTTGCTAAACAATTCACCTAGCTGCCTCACACGTCAGATTTGCTGTGCCACACTAAAAGAAACCAACGAGAGGGGCAACACTTAAACCCTCCTTCCCATAGGCGTGTTAGTTGTTAGAACGAAAATTAGCGTATCGATCATTAAGTGAGCCAGCGTACGAGGGATCTCCTTTGACCTTCTAGTCTTGGTTGACCTCTCCAATCTCAAACTGCACGAGATACCAGTCGGCAGTTTTTCCCCAGTAAAGTACTCCCTCCGTCCCATAATGTAAGACGCTTTTTGACATTATTGTAGTGTCAAAAAGCATCTTACATTATGGAACGGAAGGAGTAGCAATCGTAAGTGAGGCTGTAACTGCGCGCCTAATATTATGGAATTGCATGCAACATCTAATACGCCCAAGATTTTCGGAAGAAAGGAGTACTAAAATGCGTGAGCGGATCTAACACACAAGCTCAACATCACTAGCCCCAAAAGATTATTTCTTTTTTGAAATTTCGTATGTCAATTTCTTTTTGACAAAGTAAATATTTTTGAAACCCAAACATTTTCAAAATTTGTGAACATACTTTTAAAAATCCAAACCGTTTGTGAACAATGTTTCATAATCTCAAACTTTATTTCAAAAAAAATATGAGCAAAATTGGAAACAAGAACATTTTTTGTAACTACAAACAATGTTTTGAAAATTCAAACATTTTCTGAAGGAACAAAACTGAAAACACGAACAACTTCTGAAACCATGCACAATTTTTTTCAAAAGCGAACATTTTCAAAATTGCTTGTAATGTCAAAAACATGAATTTTTTAAAAAGAGCAAACACAATTTTGAACAAGAACATTTTTTTATTTTTAACATTTTATGAAAAACAGTAGCAAATTTGGAATTTCAAATGATTTCAACAAAATATGAACAAAAAATTGAAACCATTTTTTTAATTGGTGAGAACATTTTTTTATTCGTGTAGAAAAAATCACCATGTTCAACATAGGGTGTCTGGGTAGGTAGAAGGCTCCGTTTGAGAGCATGTTGTTCGACGACATCTGTCAGATGACCTTAATTTTTTTTCACTGGCTCTATGTACCATTCAAGGCACCATACCAAAGTTTTTTGGTTTTCTACAAATTTTATAATTTCTAGAGTTTCCTCGGTCAAAAAAGGGTGATAAATTGTCAGACGTGTCGCAACTTGCATAAGGTGTCAAAAATCGTCCAAACTTGGCAGGGATTCCTACCATGGGCGTGCCCACCTGCTTGCAAATGTTGGGTGAGTTCAATCGTCTCCAGAAATAGAACATGTTCAACGTAGGGTATCCGGCTTCGTCTGAGAGCAGGTTGATTCTTGACATCCTTGAAATGGCCCCAATTTTTTCCATGGCCTTGTATGACCAATTGAAGGCACCATGCCAAGTTGTTTTGTTTTTTCAATAAATTTTGCATTTTCTAGAGTTTTCTTGGCCTTACAATGTTAGAAATCGTTCAAACATAACATAGATGCCTACCATGTGCATGCCCCCCTGCTTGCAAAAGTTCGGGTCATTTGAAGTTTTTTTCAAATAGACCATGTTTAACGGAGATTGTTCGGGTAGGCCAGAAAGCTCCGCCTGAGAGCACGTGGTCTTTCGACATCCATGAAATGGCTCCGGTTTTTTTGCATGACCTTGTATGACTAACTAAAGGCACAATGCCAAGTTGTTTTTGTTTACTTGATGAATTTTGCATTTTCTGGAGTTTCATCAGCCAAAAAAGGTCGATAAATGGCCGAACATGTCGCAACTTGCATACGGTGTCAGATATCATTCAAACCTGACATGGGTGCCTACACCATGGGCATGTCCACCTTCTTGAAAAAGTTGGGGTCATTTCAAGAAAATGCAAAACTAGACCATATTCAAACAAGGGTGTTCGGTTGGCGAGAAGTCTCCGTCTGAGCACGTTGTTTCTTGACATCCTTGAAATGGCTCCAATTTTTTTTCATGGTCTTGTATGACCAATTCAAGGCATCATACCTAGCTGTTTGGATTTTCGAGAAGTTTTGCATTTTCTAGAGTTTTTTCGATGAAAAAGACCGATGAATGACCAGGCGTGTCGCAACTTGCATACGGTGTCAAAATCGTTCAGACCTGGCACTGATGCCTACCATGGGCAATGCCCACATTCCTGCAAAAGTTGGGGTCATTTGAAGGATGTCCAAAATTAGACCATGCACGACAGAGTGTCCGGTAGGCCAGAAGGCTTCGTCTGAGAACCTTTTTTCTCGACATCCTTGAAATAAGTTCATAGATTTGAAAAAAGTTCATGAATTTAAGAAAATGAAAAAGAAGAAGAAACAAATAAAAATAGAAAGAAAAAAAAGGCCAAACAAAAGAAGAAGAAGAAAAAACAGGTTGAGAAGATGCGCAACAAAAAGAACGAAATAATAATAATTAGACACAACAAGTTAGTTGTCCTAATTGGTTAAAGTTGGTGAAGTAATCCAAGAGGTTCATAATTTGAACCCTACATCGTGTACCTATTTTTTGAAGGTTAAAAAGGAAAATAAAAATGGACCAGACCCAGGACGGAGGGGTGTGTGCGCCGGTATGTGTGACGCTACTCCACTTGCTGCACTAGTTAGCGGACGCAGCGCTTGCACACCACCTTTCATGGTCTGGCCCAACTACACGAGTGAACAGTTGTCACTTGTCAAGAGCATACGCCTGATCGCTTCTTTATGGTTCGACCGAAAAAACTTCTCTATGATTGACCTGGACGAAAAATTGACCTTTGACCGGGACATTAAAAAATAGTTCATCTTTTTGGAAAAGTTCATGGATTTGAAAAGTTTAGCAGATTTGCAAAATGTTCACAAATTAAAAATACCATGAATTAAAAACAAGATGGATTTTGGAAAACAAATTCATAGATTTGAAAAAAGTTCACAAATTCTAAAAAAATCATGAATTTTAAAAAAAGTTCAACTATTTTGCAAAAATGCTTATCAATTTTTTTAAAAGTCCATCGATTTTCAAAAAGAAAAATAAACCATCAGCTTTGAAAAATTCAATCATTTTGAAAAAGGTTCATAGATTTTGAATAAAGTTCAACGACTTTCAAAAAAAGTTCACTGGTTTGTTTTTTTAAAAATGAAACTAAAGAGGTCTACACATCGCAAAAGAAAAAGAAGAACAAAAAGGAACAGAAAAAAATAAAAAAATAAAAATAAAAACCGAACAAAAGCATTTGAAAAAAAGAGAAAAATGGAAACAAGAAAAAAGGAAAAAAGAAAAAAAGAAAAAAAAGGAAGAAAGACGAAAGATTACATAAAAAAGAGCGAGAATGATAATGTTAACTCAACAGTTGATGGTGGCTGCTTGGTTATGGCGTTTACATTTGTACTAAAAAGTCCCTGGTTCGAGTCCTACCAGGTTTGCTTTTTTTGCGATTTAAAATTAGAAAAAAAAAATATTGGCAGGCCCAGCTCGCTCTACAGGTGTACATCTTATACGGCGGGAGTTTCTAATATACTTCCTATGTATCAAAAGATCTAATATATGACCATCATGCCCTTTCTTGCGAAGAGGTATGGGCTAATCTGAGCCGTCCTTGTGTTTAGGGGGTCTACTAACTATGTTGAAAGCAACTTCTGTCTTGATCATATTATTAGTACACACAAGAGAACACTTAAGGAACACAAGACCATGTATCCAGTCCAGGGGCTGCGCAGTGTAAGAAAACCTTGACACAATGCCTGGTGTTCCAAGTTTCTTACCATGGCGACCTTAATGACAGACAGCCATTTGCACATAGCTCTTGTCACACAACTCATCAAAAAGCCGAAACCACGCCGCCCTCCAGGCTCCCCTGAACAAAAGGATGCGGAACACTCTCCACAGGCCCAGCATGCACATATATACCCAATGCTTATGCCAATGAACAAAGATATCGTATCGTTGGGAGATGCGTCTTCATCTTGATCCGCTTGAACAGCTATCTAAAGTTCGTCCGTCGAGCAAAGATAGTTCCTCCGGAGATCTGGGTTTTCATCTTCTTCTCTTCCCTTTTGCATCATTCTTCTTCGTATGCTACAGTATTGAAGTTGAAATTTGGGGAGTCCGGAGTCGAAAGTAGATGAGCTCTAAGTTTCCTAGATCAAATATTTCAGTTGAAAGCCGGGTTCTCGGTCGATTCTTCATCCGAATCTGGCTGAAAGTTGACAAAACATTAAGTTCTCTTTCTATGAGAAATGGAGCCGGGGTGGTTGCCTCCCTGTTCATCTAAATAAACATTAATGTTCTTGGAGTAGCAATTTCCTGCACTAAAAGTGACGTGACACCATTAAGTGGACGTAGGCCTGTAGCTCGCCAACATTGACCACCTTGTGTGCGGACTTCCGTGTGCAGGCTCGACATCACCAAAAGCTTGAATCCCATAGCTCTATCTATCACTCCAACCAAAACGGCTGCTCCGTTTGCGAGAGAGAGAGAGAGAGAGAGAGAGGATTGGAGATGAAATGGCCTGTCAAGAAGACTGATACTAATACCCAGTTTCATCATATCCACAGAGTCGCCGCAACTGCCATGATCTTGCTCCTGTTTGCCTCCACAGCACCGCCGGCCTCCTCCGCCGATGCAAAGGGCCGATCGACCTCCGGTTGCTTCGCAAGGGAACGGGAGGCGCTCCTTTCCTTCAAGAAAAGCCTCCTGGACCCCGCCGGCCGTCTCTCCTCGTGGCGAGGCCGAGACTGCTGCCGGTGGCAGGGTGTCCGGTGCGACAACAGCACCGGACACGTCGTCGGAATCAAACTCCGCAACACCGCCCAAGCTCTCGGGAGTGCTGACTTGATGCTATCGAGTGGTGAGCTGAGCTCCTCCATCACTGGGTTGCGATATCTGAGGTACCTTGATCTGAGCCGCAACTACTTCAACCGGACAAGCATACCGATGTTCATCGGTGCTCTCGACAACTTACGGTACCTCAACCTCTCATTTGCAAATTTTGAAGGGAGGATACCTCCACACATCGGTAATCTCTCCAAGTTGCGGCATCTGGATGTTAGTGATGATACTGCTAGTCTTTCGGTGCCCGATCTTTCATGGTTGCATCGGCTCTCTGTTTTGATTCATCTCGATGTGAGCAGAGTGTTTGTCAGATCAGCTAGGAATTGGATCAGCCAAGTGAATATGCTGCCTAATCTTAAGGTCCTTCGGTTGTCCGGTTGCGGGCTTAACAGTACAGTTTCTACTCTGTCCCCTTCCAACCTCACACATCTGGAGGGGCTTGATCTGTCATACAATTCATTTGGCACTTCACTCCAACACAACTGGTTTTGGGATCTTACTAGCCTCTGGGAGCTTCAGCTCGGAGGGTGTGACTGGCCAGCAGGGCCTATTCCTGATGCTCTGGGCAACATGTCCTCCCTTGAGGTCATTGATTTAAGTGCCAACTATCAACTATTCGGGTACATCCCGGCAAACCTGGAAAAGCTATGCAATCTGCAGGTGCTGAATTTGGACTGGGTGAATATCAACGGGGACCTGACAAAACTCATGGAAAGATTACCAAGGTGTTCGTGGAATGCGTTGCGTGAAGTGTACTTGTTACGAGCGAATTTGTCCGGGGAACTGCCAGATTGGATAGGAAATCTGACCAGTCTGAGCCATCTTGACCTCTACCAGAACATGCTGGTTGGCCCTGTACCTTCCGGGATTGGAGCACTTGGCAATCTGGCTTACCTGGACTTGGGCTTGAGCAAGCTCAGTGGCGTGCTATCGACACAACATTTTGCAAACCTAGTGAGCTTAAAATATCTTGACCTTTCTCACAACTCTCTGAAACTGGATCTAAACGGCAACTGGGTACCACCGTTCAGATTGGATACAGGATACTTCAGATCATGTAACTTGGGTCCTCAATTCCCGACGTGGCTGAGATGGCAAGCTGGCATAACCCGGCTTGATATTTCCAACGCAAGCATAAGTGATGTCTTGCCTGAATGGTTCTGGACTGTTTCTTCCCACGCTGAATGGTTGTACTTGTCAAGGAATCAACTGAGTGGGGCTTTTCCAGCACAGTTGGATCTACCGTCGGTTCAAGTAATGGATCTCTCAAAAAATTCCTTGTCAGGGAAGCTCCCAGCAAATCTCACAGCTCCGCTACTCAGTCAGTTGCATCTTTCAAGCAATCATATCGAAGGTACCATCCCATCATATGTGGGCAGAAATCACATATTTGACCTGAGGCAGAAATCAATTCACAAACTGACCTGCTTTCAAAAAAATTTCACTCTGCTGACCCTTTCGTGTGGCGCCCGACAGTTGGGCGCTGCACACTACTATGCAGCGCCTCAGCCTTAGGCGTTGCACCTGCTGCCAACGTGGCAGCCCTGGTCCAGTTGCGGCCCCACAGACACAGCACTGCAGCGCCTAAGTCTTAGGCGCTGCACTGTGTATATTGCAGCGCCCTTGTCTTAGGCGCTGCACATTGACTTAGCCCGCATCGGGCCAGCCCCTCCCAGGCAGTTCTTCCCCTCTCCAGGAAGTTGCTCTCTAGACAGAGAGCAGCGGCGGCGGCGCCCCATCGGACCCCCCCCCCCCCCCCATCCCTCTCAGATTTGAAGATTTGATCCGTGGATTCGATCTCCAATCCCTCCTACTAGGTAAACTCCTCCGTTCCCTTTCTTTTCCTCCGTAAATTTGTTGCCATTTAAGAGATTTGTTCAAGATTTGGTGGAATCCTTGATTTGCTTGATTTGCTTGGTTTAGGATGTGTAGTAACAGTGGTACTACCGTAGTGTTGTTCATTAGTTCACAATATATGATTCTTGTTAGTAAAACCCTAGATTGTTTAGTTTTTTTTAGATATATATGAGATGCCTATTTTTGTAGACATATATGTGATGTTTAATTTTTTTAGATATATATTAGATGTTGAGTTTTGCGGACATATATGTGATGTTTAGTTTTTTTAGATATATATTAGATGTTGAGTTTATTTGAAATATGAGATGTTGATTATTTTTGAGATATATACGAGAATTTACAATCATTTATTCATTGTGCGAGAAGAACATGTTGAGATTGTTGTAGTTGAACACATATGAGATGTTTAGTGTATACCGATATTTGAGATGAAAATGAACTCATATATGTTTATTGTTTGAACTTTGTAAGGATGGTTTGGCTTCTCGATGATGCCTACGACACACGACACCGGGCCTACATGATGCGTGAGAAGGAGATGGTAATAATGAGTACTCTAAATCTTTTGCAAATTTGCCTTTAGTTGAAATTTGCATGCCCTAAGATTTGTCATTACTTTTTTTGCAGAAACTTGAACCACTGAAGATTCGGTATCACGGGGTCTCTGGTCCTGCCATGCCTTACGACGAGCGGTACACACCGTACATCAAGCAGGCAGGACTACTCCCGTGGATTCTGTTGGTCAGCCGGTCCACGCCGAATCTGAACGCTCCACTGATGTCTGCTCTTGTCGATCGATGGAGGCCGGAGACGCACAGTTTCCATGTTCGGACTGGGGAGATGACCGTGACGCTTGAGGATGTCGCGTTGATCACCGGTCTTGCTATCGACGGGAGGCCTCTCTGTATGAGCACTGATTCTGATGGGTGGCGCGAGCAGATGATTGCTCTAATCGGTATGGCTCCTACCGAGGCTGAGGCTGATGTAGAGGAGGGAGAAGAGAAGAAGAAGAGGGAAAGGAAAGTAGCTGGAGCTGCTTTCACGTGGATTCAAAATAACTTTGCGACGTGCCCTCCGGATGCCACTGATGATGTGATCCAGACACATGCTCGTGTGTATATGTGGTACGTTGTGTCGAGGACTTTGTTTCCTGACTCCACTGGCAAGAACGCTCCATGGATGTGGCTGAAGGCGTTGACCGTCTTTGATAGCAAATGGAGCTGGGGTTCAGCGACTCTTGCCTACTTGTACCGACAGGTAGTTGGTCTGTTTTGTGATCAACTCATTTCTTCATTAGCAATGCAAGCTTGTTGTCAAGTTAACATTGTTTTTTTCTTTCATATGTAGCTGGACGATGCGTGTTGCAGGATCACAGATAGTGCAGGCATTGGTGGTAATCTGCTTCTACTTTCTGTATGGAGCTGGGAGCGTCTGCCTGTTGGACGCCCGAAGAGCGTCAGGTTTGATCCTTGGTATGCAGATGAACATGACGAATTACGGCGCCCCACGTGGGCTTTCAAGTGGGATATCGTTTCCGAGATGACGAACGATGTCAATCTCATGTACCAAAAGTACATTGCCGAGTTGGACACGATTACGCCTGAGCAGGTAAGGAGGTCATTACTTCAGTCCTCAAATTTGCATTGTCCTTTCTCATGCTTGCTTGAAACATAGTCATCAAATTTGCATTGTTGCCCTATTTCATAGGTGGAATGGCAGCCATATGGCGCGGGTGAGAGGTTGGGGTACACCGAGGAGTTCCGCCTCAACCCGATGTGCTTGCGGGATAAGGATCTCTGGCTTATGCGGTGCCCATTGATATGCAACTGGGCGGTTGAGTTTCATTTGCCGCATCGCGTTTATCGTCAGTTTGGTCTGTTCCAACCTCACCCGCCGGACTGGATGGACACGGACAAAGCACTTCATAGGTAAGAGAGCATGTCTGCGTATTGTCTAAGCATCGGGACTCCTTTTATTGTGCTAATGCTTGATTTTATACCACGCAGGTTGGACAGGAGAAGGCAGCGGAAGATAAAGGATTGGGACAAGCATCATGCTTCGTATGTTACCCGCTTCCAGCTTTCTGTGGAGCAAGCTCGTAGCACTGCACGCGCCCCGCTTCGTGAGCACAACCAACAAGCTTTTGATAACTACGTACGATGGTTTATTGGAACTACTCGAGTTGAGATATTGCCGCCGGCATATAATGAGGATATTCTTGAAGAACCAGTAAACTATGAGGATCTAGCAAAGGGGAAGTACAACACAGATGTCAGGAAAGGGCAAGGAGTGCCTGCTGTTCCGGTGATTAACTATGTGGTAAAGTGTTCCGTTCTTTACTTTCCCGTTGACCGTATTACGCATGTTTGAATGGCTAACACATTCATTCTTTCTCATCCTTAGCGCACCGAGATCAAGAAAGCAGCTGATGAGAGCCACTCTATTCTGGAGAAGACACCGGTTGGAACTGGCAATGATGATGGTTCACTACGAGCATTCCTCAAGGTACATATCGCATTCACTATGAGAGCCAGTCTATGTTGCGAAGTTTGATATGTTACACACTTGTTCATGTTACAGCGTCAGGCCAAGAAGTTAAGGCGGTTATCGAACTTACTCGGTTGCCGTGATCCTGAATATGAATCACCATCTGCCTCTAGGTCTGGTACACCATCAGACCCCGCATCTCACCATGAGGGGGACGATGTGAGTTCCTCCTATGCTTATATGGATGATGAGGGTGCGCTCACCCAAGAGGTATGACTAAGCCTTTAGATGTGATTGTCACTTGATTACAACACCGGCCTTCACCATATTGTTTCGTTCTGTGATAGGGCCATGAGCTTGATGATGACATGTTATTGGCGGACGCTCAAGCTCGGTCCGCATATGTGTTCAAGCCTAGGCAGCCCAGACGCCGGTACACGCCCAACGACTATGACAACAGAGGCAACCCAAAGGTGGTCGTAGGGACCTCGCGGATGGCTAGCTTGGATGATGAGGCGGAGGAGGAGGCGGAGGCGGAGCCGCAGGCGGAGGAGGAAGTGCACGAAGAGGAGCCTCGTGCTCCTAAGAAGAAGAAGATTGCCTGCAGGCGTAGCACCAGGACCACGCGTGGAAGGCATTAGTGCTTTGTGTTAGGTTGATGAACTTGTGAGGTTATGTTATATGATGAACTTGTGAACTTGTTAGGTTGATGAACTTGTTAGGTTGATGAACTTGTGAGGTTATGTTATGGTATTTGTGTTTGCAAACTTGAAGCAAACTTTATTTGTCTTAAATGATGTGATGTTCAAGTTATTAGTTCTCTTTGCTTAGCATGTCCAGTTTATAGTACTTTTATTGATGTTTTAGTTATTTGAGTACTGTTGCACCCCACCCAAAATGGCATCTGTTTCTGCAGTTTTGCTTATAGCAACACTGCAGCGCCCAACACTTAGGCGCTGCACTGTACTGTGTGGCGCCCAACTGTTAGGCGCTGCACTGTACAGTGCAGCGCCCTACCCTTAGGCGCTGCACTACTGCCATGGCTATCCAGAAAGCCAACAGTTACTCCCATGGCTACTCCCACTACATCCATAATACTTACAATGACTGCAGCATCACAGCAATATGAACAAACACAAATTTTATGCCGACGATGTTCATAACTTAAGATAATTCAAACATTAGTACGACATGGTTCACGACACATTCATTACAAATGACAAATGGCAGCTTGCCCTAGAAGATAGTTCACCAACATCTCACATGCCCTCACAACTTCACGACACATTCATTAGAAGATAGTTGACGAGGAGTGCACCGAAGCGAAGTCCCTACTGAGTAGAGCGAGGCCATTTCCCCTTCTTGTCACGTGCCGAGTCCTCCTCTTGCGCCTCGCGAGCCTTTGCAAGCTTTCTTGCCCTCTCCTCCTCACGAGCAAGTTTCGCTTGGCGTGCCCTCTCCTCCTCTCGTTTCTTCCGCTCCATCCTCTCCTTCTGACGACGCTCTTCCTCCAAGCCCCTTCGAAACGATTCTTCGAACCTCCGTTGCCGCCTAAGACAATCTGCATATTGGTCCTTTTTCACATCTTCTGGCACTTCAAGATCTATCCACGTGAAGTACTTGCATAGAGGAGGCGGTGACTGCATAAAAATTTGTTGTTAGTGTTGACACACATTTCAGAGTTACATTTTACTTCTCGGGCTTACCGGTGGTTGGTCATAGGCGTTAGTTGGAAGTGCACGATCATAAGCATAGTTCGGGCATACAAAATATCTCCGCCCTTCCGTCCATGCTTTCTTTCGGTCGGTGGACACCTTCACCTTGCAAACATCTCCACACCAACATGGCGGGATGTTGACATCTTTCTCCTTCACCTTGTCCAAAGATGCGTCCTCCCACTTGTTCGGCATGTCTTCTTGGTTAGCACACGGTGGCCTCGTCATGGAACCGGATGAAGCCATGCCTACAAAACAGAGAATTATTGGTCAACCCTAACCCCCACTTAACAATGAACACAACCCTAAGACCAACATAACCCTAACACCAACATCAAACACACATAACCCTAACCCTAGCATACTACGAAAGCCTAACCATACCAAATTAGCAAAGAAACAAAAATTTCCAAATCCAATCAAAAACTAGGGTTTCCACCACACTAGCAAGATCTGAGCAAATGTGACAATTCCTATGGATGAAAACGAGGGGATCGGAGGAGATTACCTTAAGGGAGGGGATTGGCTTCGAAATCCACGGTCAAATACTCCGGATTTGCAAGATTTGAGAGGGGGGGAGAGGGGAAGAGAGGAGGGCCGCAAGCCTTAGGGTTTGGGTGGGGTGGGGGTGTGTGGGGAGAGAGGGTGGGGCCAGCCCAAGTGGAACACAGACTGTGCAGCGCCCACGAGCTAGGCGCTGCACATTACAAGTGTGGCGCCTAAGACTTAGGCGCTGCACAGGTGCGTGTGGGGCCGCAACTGGACCAGGGCTGCCACGCTGGCAGCAGGTGCAACGCCTAAGGCTGAGGCGCTGCATAGTAGTGTGCGGCGCCCAGCTGTCGGGCGCCACACGAAAGGGTCAACAGAGTGAAATTTTTTGAAAGCAGGTCAGTTTGTGAATTGATTTCTGCCTCAGGTCAAATATGTGATTTCTGCCTCATATGTGTGTCAATTGAATGAGCTAACGGAACTGGATCTGTCCAGCAATCAACTCACAGGACATCTTCCAAGATGCCCAGAAAATATTACATCGAGATCCGTTGGTCCCGATGTCACATATTGTCTTCAATTCGGTTGTTCCTTGTCGATTCTAGACTTGAAGAATAACAGGATGTCAGGCAAATTCCCAGATTTCCTCCAAAATGCCCCAGGGTTAAGTTTTCTTGACCTTTCGCGCAACGTATTCTCTGGTAGTTTGCCAACATGGATAGATGAGAAAATGCCAGGCCTAGAAGTGCTGGTTCTACGATCAAACATGTTCTATGGCCACCTTCCTAGGCAGTTTACAAATCTGCCCAGTCTTCATTACTTGGATGTGGCACATAACAACATATCAGGAAGGATACCTTCCTCTCTTGGGAGACTGAAAGCTATGACAGGTGAATCCAAAGGAAGCAAAAATAACTACAGCGACGACAGCATAATGACCATCACGAAAGACCAGGAGTGTCAATACACCCTTGATTTTGCAAATCCCATTGTGTTGATTGACCTGTCATGTAGTAACAGTTTAACTGGACATATTCCGGAGGAGCTATCTTTTCTCAAGGGACTTCAGACGCTGAATCTCTCTGACAACCTACTAGATGGAAGAATCGTGGATGGTATCGGCGCCTTAAGGAAATTGGAATCTCTGGACCTATCTTACAATCGTTTGGCCGGCGGAATCCCCCCAGGTTTATGTGACCTCACATTTCTGAGCTGGCTAAACTTGTCCTACAATGGTCTATCAGGAAGAATCCCCTCGGGGAGGCAGCTACAGACACTCAACGATCCGTATATATACGTCGGCAACCATGAGCTCTGCGGACATCCTCTTCCCAACAATTGTTCAAACGGAACAAATCCAAGTGCCCATGAAGAATACAAATACGCATCATTCAGTGATGCAACGTCTTTGTTCCTTGGCATAAGCGCGGGGTATGTGATGGGCCTGTGGACTGTGTTCTGCATCCTTCTGTTCAGCAAAACATGGAGGGTTGCGTGGTTTCGGCTTTTTGATCAGTTGTATGCCAAGACATATGTGCAAGTGGTTGTTATCAAGGCCGCCATAGTAAGGAACTTCAAAGACGAGGCATTGTGAAGGTTTTCTTGCATTGCAGAACCCTTGGATTTTATGGTCTTGTGTGTACATATATGGTTTTCTAAGTGTTATGTTATGCGCAACAATAGGATTCAGAGACAACATGTTTAATGTGTCTGTATCTTCTATGTGGTTTATTTCACGGTCAACTTGAGCATTCCATGGCTGCATTCACTGGCTATTCTCGCTTGCAGAGCAGAGCACTGCTTTGCTGTTAGTAATAATTGTTAAAAGCTCAGGTTCTGTAGCTGGAAGAAGGACAGTTTCATGTAACACAGTCTAAATTTTACTCCCTCAGTTCCATAATACTTGCCATTGTTTTACAAGTATCATGGAATGGAGGGAGTATGTCTCTTTTTTTTTTTTTTTTTTTTGCGAAAGGAGGGCATATGTCATAAGAACTATGTCTGGTTTTATGTGTAGTGTATTGCTGGAATTGAGGAAGAAAATGCCAAGCCTAGACATCGGTTCTGCGATCGGACATGTTTTGATCACCTTCCCAAGCAGTCAACAAGTCTGTCCAGACTCCGTTACTTGGATGTGGCACATAACAGCACATCAGGAAGCATACCTACTACCTCTCTGGCGAGACTGAAAGCTATGACAGGCGAATCCACAGGAAGCAAAAATAATTTCAGCGACGCCATCATATTAACCGTCATAAAGACCAGGAGCGTCAACTTTTCAGAAATTCAATTGTGTTGATTGCCAAATTCCGGAGGAAGTGTTTTTGGTCGACGGACTTGAAAGAGCTGTTGAAACGGATCAAATCCAAGTGCCCATGAGGAAGATGAAGATGCATCTCCCAATGATACCATATCTTTGTTCCTTGGCATAAGCAAGCGGGGTATGTGATGTGTGACAAAGAGTCTCAGTTTTGGACAGTGTTGTGCATCCTTCTTGTTCAGCATAGCTTAGAGGCATGCAGTCTGCATGGTTTCTGCCAGCTTTGCTACATCTACGGGGCAATTCTCACGGAGAGGAGGTTACGGGCTGACATGGCCCACTTAAAATCATGAGGTGGGGTCAGTTACAATCACAGGGGTGAATTTATGGTTGAGGGGGCGACACATATTCCTGCAAGATCAGTCTGTAGCTGTTTTCCCGTAAGTGTAGGATTTGGAGCGGGAGCGCAGCGAGCGCTTGTCAATTCTCGGGTGCTTGAAAAGTTCAAAAGCGTCGGTCGAATTCCATAAGGAAAGCCTCCTGGACTGGGGACACTGGCAATGCAAGTGGAAGAAGCTGAGCCCTTCCAACGATCCAGAAAATCAACGATCTTTAATTTTTTGCTGTTGTAATAAGTTCTAAATTTATCCTTGGTCAAACTTTTTAAATTCGACCAACTTTAGAGAAAAAGTTTTGATTTGGTGTTGTAGAAAATATATGTAGCATGAAAATATAATCTATCAAAGCTAATTTGGTGTTGTAGATGTCGGTATTTATACGTCTTACAGAAGTTTGACTTATAACGAACTAGAACTTCAGATATCTCCACTGCCACCCGGAGCACCAATCTGGAGTAAAAGCAAGCTGGCTTCTCCTTCATCACTTGTATGGGCCATGGCATCTTGTATTTAGTTAATTTTAGTTTTTTTGGGGTCCTCTAGTTAGTATTGTAAATTTTTTTGGTTTGAATGCCAACTTCTGGGAACTTTCATCCTACCCATCCTTCAAAACAAATACCCTTGCTACAAGCATAAGAGTAAGGGGCACCTCTAGCTCTAGTGTTTAGTGGTCCATACAAATAACACGCAAGGCAAGTGTAACACGGAGATCCAAAAAAAGTGTATAACAATACCATGCACTAAATTTTGATCTTCCAAAAAGAAAACAAGCAAACAAGTAGCACACTTTGGCTCCTCCTGATTCTTGCTTCATATGCCTCACTGTTCCTCCTAACGGGAGTCCAAATTTTCAGCACAACCCTTCGACGCAAAAGTAACTTATACCTCCAGAGCTGCTACACATGTTTTGTCCAGCACAGTTAAAACTCCTTGTATTGTCACATGTCATAATCCTCCAACCTCAGCGCAGCAAAACAAGATTACTTCTGCAGAAACAGCATCGACGTACCAAGTCAGATTGACAAACTGAACCATTGTATAACAGGTCAAAATACTGCTACTGCATTTTTCAGGTGCAACAAGAAATCTGAGCACTATTTCTCTTTAGTTTTGTTAACACATTTCATGATCTGCAAGACTCGGTTGTGCAAGATTAGACAATTATTTCCTCCAAAAAAAGATTAGACAATTAAGATGGAGATAAAGCCAACTTCACATCTTTCATAAACCCAGCGGGTCTTGCATTTTTATGTTGCACACAAAGAGTTACTAGATAAAGTAGTGTGTTCACATACCTGTTGATGGGTTTGCAAACAGCTACTCTTGGGGCTTCATGGCCGGGAACAGGAGAACTTCCTGAAAATGCATCAGAAAGATGAGTTCCGCAATGCAAGTCAAAAAGTGTTGCACTGCATGAAAGAACACAAATGATGGAAATAGCCTAACCTTGATGTTCTGGGAATCTGTCAGCATCATTGTAAGGCGATCAATTCCCAAACCCCAACCACCTGTCGGAGGCAGTCCATACTCGAGGGCAGTGCAGAATGTTTCATCCAAAGCCATAGCTTCATCATCACCAGATTGACGGTCCTGGAATATTTTAAGACCAGAAAATTATTTAACTTCTTAACAAGCAACTCATGGAAGTAGAACAATGCGGGCTCCGTTAGTATTCCATAAGTGTACCCCCTTCAATAGCTTCGCTATTCTTATAAGTTAATAAAACATATGCACAACATTCAAGTTTCCCAGCATACATAGTCCAATTATCAACATGAAAAAATATAATAAGGTTACTTAGGCGCTTGCCGAGTTCAAAGCATACAGAATGGGGTGGTTACAGCAAAAATTACAATTCACAAGGTTATATTTAGCTCTCCGGTAGATTCAAACAAGTACCTTTAGTTGTTCCTCAAACCGTTGCCTTTGCACAACAGGATCGTTCAACTCAGTGTAGGCATTGCACACCTAGAAGATATTTGCAGATCACAGTGTAAGCCAGCATAAATGAGACCAGGTATCAAAGGACCTATATGAAGAATAGGACATACCTCGTGTTTGTTAACAAAGAGCTCAAACCTTTCTGTCAACCCAGGTCGGGACCTATGCCACTTTGCCAATGGACTCATTATCTCTGGGTGGTTGATAATAAATGTTGGGTTCACACATGTTTCCTCCAAGAAATGGCCCACTAGCTGTTAAAAGAACATGGCTTGTAAAATTAGCTAACAAATCATCAAGAAACTTAAGCACAAAGGCACAAACCCAACGGTAATTTAGATGACAACAAATAATACCACTGAGATTGTGAGTTTAGTTTTCATAATACAATGCAAGTTGCAAAATATGATGCCAAATAAGGGGTTCTACGGGAATGCAACTTTCTTCACCAAACACTTGTCATATAAGCCAAAAAATATGGCCAAAACTACCCAACAAAAAAAAAATGAAGACACAGCATCAGATGGAGTCCCCACGAGTCAAAAGTAAAACCTTGTCAAGCAGGCGTGTTGTTGTCTGGGGAGGTGGACATTTAACATCATACTTGGCACATGCATCTATCAGATACTTGTTTGTTTCATCACTGGATATATCTTTTGGTATCTCCAGTTTGGCCATAGCCTCCAATCCTTCAATCATGTCTATCCTTCTGCAACAAGGCAATAAATTGGGTGATCAGTTAAAAAGCACAAAAAACTATTTAAATGCTACTAACCAAATATTACCTCCATCCCCAAAAAGCTTGTCTTAGATTTATCTACATAGGGATGTACTCCCTCCGTTCGGAATTACTTGTCACAAAAATGGATGTATCTACAACTAAAATACATCTAGATACATTCATTTCTTCGACGAGTAATTCCGAACGGAGGGAGTATCTTCTAACACTAAAACATGTCTAAATACATTTGTATCTAGACAAGCCTTTTGGGACAGAGGGAGTACATCTTAATTAATCCTACTATTACCTAAAAGGAGGCGTGAAATCAATCTCTATCGGTGGATTATCAACTCCATTGGCATGATATTTTATCTTATACCCACCTGTCAGCTCCTTAACCATACCTGTCAACATCAAAATAAAAATTATTTACAGAAGAAGAAGAAGAAAGTTACAAAGGAAGAAGGGAAATATGGATGAAATAGATTCTCACCAGATATCATGGCTTCAGTAAGCTCCATCAAGTCATTGTAATCTGCATACGCCATATAAAACTCAACTGTTGTGAATTCAGGATTGTGTGTTAAATCAATCCCTTCATTCCTGAACTGCTTCCCAATTTCATAGACACGGTCCAATCCACCAACAACCAATTCCTTCAGATAGAGCTCAGGTGCAATACGCATATAAAGCTTCATGTTTAGATCATTATGGTGTGTGACAAAAGGCCTAGCAGCAGCTCCACCGGCAATCATGTTCATCATTGGAGTCTCCACCTAGAGACATGTAGGTAGTTCAAACATCCAAGCATTATCAAAAGTACAAGAAAATATATTTGAAGAATCCTACCTCCAAGAAATCAAGCCCATCAAGAAACCTTCGAATAAACGAGACAATTTTGGACCGGGTCTTGAAGATATGTCTCACTTCATGGTTTACCATAAGATCAAGGTATCGTTGACGATAACGAGTTTCCTGGTATCACAAAACAAGCAGTTCAAGAATCAAAGCACCACCAGTGGAAACGATTAACATTTGAACATGTGGCCAAAGGTGGCATGCTGGATTATTCAGAATTGACAGCCCGTTGAGACAAAGAGATAACTGAAAGTCACATCCATCAACAGTTCAACACTATGACTTAGTCATGCAAATTAGAAATACCAGGAGCGACTCAGCAAATTAAGTTGGTAAAGAAACTGGCATTGTACTATCCATCCACACCCACAACAATGTGAACAAATGGGTGAGATTTAGCAAAAAGGAAGTGGACATAAGATCTATTCCTTGGCATATCACATGCCTGAGGGTGCTCGTAAAGCCTTCAAAGACCTGCCTAGTGATTTGTTATATATTTATGTCCTCAATGGCAAGCATTTTACTGCCTAAGATTATGTTACATGTGAAAGTAAAGTGCAAAAATGTGCTAAAACTGATTACAGACCACGCACAGAAGGAGATAAACCAACAAGATTAAATATACAAAATTCTATGCGACAAAAAACAATGTTACTATTGGCAATTGGCCTAAATCTATGGTGATGGTTGGTCGATGTTGGGTTTCCCAGGGTCTCTCGAGTTGGGAGACGAAAGCCTAAGCTTATGACACCAAGTTAGAAATGGACCTTAATCTATTCCATGGGCCAAATGGCCAAGTTCCCTACATGTAAACAAGAAGGAATATATGCATATAACACCCTATGCAATATCCCTAACAGTTACTACTTGCTTGACCGCTACTCCACATCGCAGAAAGAATTTAGTGCGAGAAAAGTAACAGTCAGAATGAGAACAAACCTGGTCCCTCAATACATACTTCTCGATATTCCTACACATTCCTGGGGTCCATTGCGTAGGCACCGCACTTCCTTCACTCTTCTGTAAAATATATACTAATTACGTAAATAGTTCAATTAAGCTAAAAACCCAACTAAGACTAAAGAAACCAGAGGAAAGACTGCAGACTGAAAAAGTAAGTTATGCATGGACGGAAAAACAGTTCTTTCAAGAAACAACTTTCGAACAGATTCTGATTCGCACCTGCCGGGGCATCATATGAAGACAAGGAGAGAGCACAACAAATTTCCGTGGGAATACACTGAGCTCCCCTCTATTGCTTTTTCCTGATGATTAACAAGTGAGAATTCCAAGTCATCAGACACAGTTCAACAGCAAAAAGGAACAAACTCCGTGTATACTTTTCTTAATAAAGAAAAAGTTAAACAATGGTACAACCAGCTACTGATATAAGCTATATATACAATTTACAAAGAAAACTACCTATAATAGCAGGACCAAAATAAATCATTAAAAAAACACTTATTTACTATTTTATAAAGAAAAATAAATTAAAACCACTGTCTGTTAAATCAAGGTTTGTCCAACCCAGTATAAAACCAGACTGCAAACACAATTGACTGAACTGGCGATGCAGCAACGTGTTTAAGTAGCTGATTAAGTAGAAACCATGAAAACTCAAAAGCCAAGAACTGGTATGGTTCTTTCAAAGATAGAATTTGGATGTGCATGTGATAATTAATTAAGTTGCAAGCAAAGCTAACACACCTGGAATTCCACATATACCAACAATATCACCTCGCTTCACACCAGAATGGAAACTAGAGAATTCAGTATCTTCCAACTCCGAGGTCCTATTAACGGGTAAAAAATGTGAGAATGTAAGTCTATAGATTTCATGAGGTCGGTACTGATAGTAATAGACAGGCTGAAAAGTTACAAGCCATCCAAACAGACACCATATTTTAGTCTTGAAAGTTTACCTGGCATCAGCCATTACTTGAACCTTCACGCCATCACCATAAAGATCATAAAATAAGAGCTTAGAAGATGATGTTCTCTTGTTCATGATCCTCCCTTTGAAAAACAAAGCCAGATCAAACCCATGTCTAATCTCATATAGTACTCCCCAGGGCAATGGAACAATAGATACCTGCTAGACACTCTGTAACATCAGCAAGCTTCTCCCCCTCATTAAGGCCCTTGTATTTTTCAATGTATCCAGGCACAGAGATGCTAGCTAGGAACTTATGCGGATAGGGGTTGGCACCATCGGCCTTGAGTGCGTCAAGGGTCCTGAGCCTGTTCTCGTAATATTGCTGCAGCAAGAAACACATTGATCAGAACTTCCCCCAAAGGGAAAGAAGGCAATTCAGCTAATAGTACACCAGCAAGAAAGCGGCGCCGGTATGACATACAGTAGGATCCATGTCCTCATCATCGGCCGCCGCAGCCGCCTGCTGGGGCGCTCCACCGGACGAAGCCGCAGCCGCCGCCGCCTACAACAATTAAAAGACACACAGGGAGATGTTAGTTTTTCAGCAAACAAGATAGAGAGAAGGGAGCTCTCTCTCAGACCGCAGCTGCAGAACTGCATCAGAAAAGTAGCACGACAGAAAAAAGGGTCAGCATCACACCTTGTTCTTCTTCTCCTCCTCCTTGAGCCGGCGCTGCTCCTCCTGCTTCCTCCTCTTCTCCTCTTTCTTCTGGGCGCTGCAAGCCAACAACAACAGCCAACAATCAAGAGCTGGAGCATAATAACAAACAAGCGAGCAAGAGCAGACGACGACGCGCGCGAAGCGGAGGGTGATAAGAAGAAGCGAGGAAGGAGGCGCACTTCTTCGAGAGCTTCGGCTCCTCCTCCTCGCCGCCGCCGCCGCCGTCCGCGGCGATCTCCGCCCCCGCGAGCCTCTCCGCGAGGCCGTCCGCGCCGCCCTCGCCGTCCGCCATGCCGCGCCGGATGGATTCTAGGGTTTCGCCGAGGGGGAGAGGAGAGATGGATGGGATTACGGAGAGCAAAGCAAAGCGGAGGCGCGGCGGAGGGGGGCGAGGGGGTTTTAGCTAGGGTTGTTGCTTGGCTCGTGCGCCGCTGCGGTGGGCCCACATGGGCCTGGTGCGCGTAAGTTTTTCTAACGGGCCGGGCTGGTGTAGGTGGGCCGAGCCCACGTGCCTTCGCTTCTCTCTCTTTTCCTCCTTCTGTGGGACCGGAGGCGGCTAGGCCTGGGCGAAGTCATCCGAGGAGCGGCGGCCATGGCGGAGCGGAAAGGAGGAGGCGGCGGGGGGCGGGGCTCCGGCAAGGGGGCGGCGGGGAAGATGATGTTGCTCAACGAGTTCGTCTCCTCCATGGCGCCCCTCATCGACCTGGAGAAGGTTTGCTCCCTTCCCCTCCCATCCCGGGGTTTGATGTTGGAATGGGCTGCGATGATGAGCTGCTGCGGCGGTTTGGTGCGCAGGCGGCGGAGATATCGGCGGAGTCGGAGACCAGCTCCAAGAGGAAGGAGAGGCGAGGGTCCGTCATGCCCAACCTCAAGTGCACCGACGCCCAGGTAGGCTGCTGGTTCGGCGCTTTGGTGCTGACCCGATTGGTGCGCGGGTTTGGTTGGTGCTAATGTATTGCTTGCCGTGTGTTGCCTTTGGTGGGTAGAGTAGACGGGGCTGATGGGGAAGACGCTCCTCGAGTTCCAGCCCAACAAGGGCGACGTGCTTCCGCCTCACAAGGTGAGCTCTGCTGCTTCCTTTCCCCTCTTCTCAGTTTGGCAATATAGCATGCAGTAGGATGCCACTCTGGTTAGGAATTTCTGCAAATGTGGTCTGGATTACTTGTCGACTTATTGTTCGTTCGTGGCCTATGGAAATTGTCTCTTATATCCCATTACTATGCCACTTGAGTAGTGTAATCAATGTATGTGTGATTATGTAATGTTAATCGCTGAAAAGGGATTGTGTAGTAATCAAATACTTGCATTTGTCAAGTTCATTAATGAATCACATCCCCGGGACTCTTTTAGGATTAGCACTTTGTTTCTTTTGCTAGCAGCACTGATCTTGCTTATCTTTGTCTCCCCCTCGGCTGCTCTAGTTTGGTACGCACGACGTGGTTGCCCTCAAGCCAAATAAAGCAGATGCTGGATCCCCTGCTCTTGGGCAAGGTGTAGTTTATCGCTTGAAGGTATCTTACTCGCATCTAAGGGTTGTTGGTTATTTAAGTCTTGGCATTGTAGTAGGCATACTGATTGCAATGTTGTGTTTGAACAAACAGGATTCTTCCATTACCGTCGTTTTTGATGATATTCCTGAAGATGGATTAAATAGCCCTCTCCGTCTTGAGAAGCTTGCGAATGAGGTACTCCAAAAAAATCCGCATGGTTTCTGTGTAGAATTTCACAAGCTTACAGCATGTTTTTCACCTAGCACCTCTTTGTTTTTTAATCCATGATCCATTATTTTTTACTTGCACACCAGTATTATCATACCGTTTATTAATCCCTCTTTTAGGTTACTTACCGCAGGATGAAGGATGCATTAATTCAACTTAGCAAGGGCATCCAAATAGGACCTTCTGCAAACCTTGTCCCTGTGTTATTTGGAGAGAACTCACCTATGCGTTCGAAGGATGCCGTGAAGTTCAGTCCATTTAACAAGAATTTGGACGACTCACAGGTTAGATTTTTTTTTTTACTTAATTCTTGTTTGTTTCTGCCTTTGTTCAATTTCAATTCTGATTCGCCCAATTTGACTAGATAAAAAAAATGCTATTAGGACCTACTGGTGTTCACAAGAAAGGACTTTATTTGAGTAATATATAACAAATTAGTGTTGCTAGCAAATTATCAATTGCATTACATGAAGTGAATAATATATGAGGCACTGATTTGGTTCCTTATAATTATAAAGAAGGGACTCTGTTTTTTTGTGTAATCAGTCTTGCAGTGAAAACTGCAAACTGACCCATACCTAACAAATGGGACCCAACTTGCAACTCTGAGGTGGGTTTTGTTATGTTCCACATCATAACACCACAAAGAATGGTGTTAGGCTTTGTGGTACCTGCCTTGTAGGAGGGCCAGAGAGAAATATGCTTTTAGTGAATAGATTGTTGTAGTACTGAAATGCTATAATACATCATTTGCCATACTTCAGAACTAATGTAGCTGATGTCTCCTGACGGGCAAACTGGATAGCCCCTCTTGATAGGTTTTGTTATAGTATAGTTTACATGCGCTCCTGAAGCACTGACAGGTCAATCTAGTTCCAGTATTTAATAATATTTTTTTGGACGTCCTTATTTGGAGCTGTAATTACGATGTTTGTTTTAACAGTAAATGAGAGATATTACAAGGTGCTTTTTTTTCTTTTATGACTTGCCTTTAATAATTTTTGTACACTTGTCTTCATGTATCAGTGTCAGCAAGCATTATAAATGAAACAAACTGTTGTAAGTTTACAATTGTAGGCATGTTAGTCAATAGTTCTATGAAATGCTTTTCAACCAGCACAGATTGTATAGAGAAATGTAACATATATTTCTTGTGTAGAAAGATGCTATCTCGAAGGCGCTCAGATCCAGGGATGTTTTTCTGCTACATGGACCTCCTGGAACTGGGAAGACAACAACCATCATTGAGATAATATTGCAGGAGGTCAAGCGTGGAGCAAAAATTCTTGCTTGTGCTGCTTCCAATATTGCTGTGGATAACATTGTTGAGCGACTCTCACAGTACAGGTTGCTAAAAATAGTGAAACATGCCATTTTTTGCTTTTATCAATTTTTAAATGGTTTCTCTGGGAAAATGTTATGATCATATATGTAGCCCTTACAAAAAGTAGATTCTGGTGACCTAATCATATGAACCCTAAGTTACTTAAATATCCTTATTTCTTTCTGTAGAACAAAATTGGTGAGGTTAGGGCATCCTGCCCGTTTACTACCGCAAGTGTTGGACAGTGCTCTTGATGCACAGGTAAAACCCTACTCTAAGGTTGTTCAGTTTGCTTTTGTACTGGGGAACTATATGAAAGATACATTCCTTTTTTGATTAGTTTGTAAGTTATGCTTTGGATCACATTTAACTTCAATATTCATCCAGTGCATGGTTAAGTGTATCCACCTTTGCCTTTATATGAGATTTATGCAATTCGTGTTATGTTTATTTCACTCTACCATGCATGCAACCTATGATTCAAGTAAAGGTTTTGTTTGGATGTTTTTCCTATTTGCTGCAGGCTATGCCTTTTTTTCCTAACGTAAGAAATTCTGCTATGTTTTTGTTATTAAGTAAAGCAACTTAATTGATTAGTTTGTAATTTTGTGAGCAATTTAAAATGGGTGGCTTTATTTGGAAGATGTTTTATCTGTGATGCCTTAATGTGTCCCTGTAACCTTATGATAGTTAGCCTGATTATTCTTCTGGGACCAGGTACTCCGAGCAGATAATAGCAGCTTGGCTGGAGACATTCGCAAGGAAATGAAGGTAACCATTCATTTCGAAATTCCTAACTTTTATATAATTCTAGGAGACTAGGACAGAATGTCTGTCCACAACTGTTAAGGAGCAGTCTAGTGTGCAAGCTGTTATTTAGATAGTACTAATCCCTGTATTTGCATTCAATCTAGTTTGATATTCATTGATATGTTCTGTTCTTTCTGTCAGGTGCTTAATAGCAAATTGCTGAAAGCTAAGGATAGAAACACGAAAAGGGACATCAGGAAAGAGCTTAAAACCCTTGCCAAAGAGGAGCGAAAACGACAGCAGCTTGCAGTCGCTGATGTCATAAAAAATGCAGATGTTGTGCTGTCGACTTTGACAGGTGCATCTTCCAAAAAGATAGCTGGCATTTCATTTGATTTGGTAATTATTGATGAGGCTGCTCAGGCACTCGAGGTGGCTTGTTGGATAGCCTTACTGAAGGTAAGTTGTAACTTACAGTTACGATAAAAGTTGAGATAGCAACTTGTCTTCCAAAAGTGGATAAATCGTTAACAGTTAAATAGGTCTGTGTATGTTTGAGGCTGGTTTTTGTATTGGTGTAAATTGTAGCACATCGGTATGAATATCTGATAAAACTCTGTAAGGATGTAATGTTAATCTGCTGTAATTTACATTAGTGTCACCAGTAGACAGACCGTAGGGAATATAGTTTTTGGCTTTACAGTCAAGGCACCCTGCTTCTGGTGGTTGATTAGTTTCGGGATTTTCAAATGGTGTTAGCTGACTATGCCATTAGCAATGCAGTTGTTTCTCTGTTTGACATGATTGGCATGCATAATGAT
This sequence comes from Triticum timopheevii, assembly GCA_963921465.1. Lineage (NCBI taxonomy): Eukaryota > Viridiplantae > Streptophyta > Magnoliopsida > Poales > Poaceae > Triticum > Triticum timopheevii. Next base: position 557,571,808 of record OY997270.1, read on the forward strand.
TTGGATAAAATGGTTACTCTTATGTTCTTGTTAAGGTAGCATTTGTGTTATGGAGCTTCTCATTTATGTATTTATCAGTTCTATATTCTTGTGGTATAAAGGGCCAAAGGTGCGTGCTTGCTGGAGACCATCTTCAACTTCCTCCAACGATCCAAAGTGTTGAGGCTGAGAAGAAGGGTATGGGAAAGACACTCTTTGAACGCCTTACAGAAGGTTATGGAGAGGAAATCACATGCATGCTCACTATCCAGTACAGGATGCACGAGCTAATTATGAACTGGTCATCAAAAGAACTTTACAATAATAAGGTGTGCTTTCTCTTACATTATTGTGCTACTTGTATTTCAGTCTCTCTTTCTCTTTACACTACTATTTTCTCATGTTGTTTTTCCTTTTGTATTCTCAGATCAAAGCGCACTCTAGTGTTGCTGGGCATATGCTCTATGATCTTGAAGGAGTGAATAAATCTTCTTCAACAGAACCAACTATTATACTTGTTGACACTACAGGGTCTGTACTCTCTGGTGCTTCCCCCTCAGGGGCTTGTTGGAGTACTCCACATATTTCCGTCCCAAAATTCTTGTCTTAGATTTGTCTAGATACTTAACACTAAAACATGACTAGATACATCTGTATCTAGACAAATCTAAGACAAGAATTTGGGACGCAGGGAGTAGCAAACTGTGTGCATGCAGTGAAACCTTGGCTATTTTTATGTTTTCCCACTCTCTGCCTCGAGTTGTAGTTAAGATACTCTTGTACAAAAGTAGGACTAGCTGGTGGCTTGACTGAAGAGAGATATTCCATATGCTAATACAATAATTTGACAGGTTCGATTATTATTTCAAGTGTAGACCATCCTTTGTCTGATACTAAAAACATTTATATTTTCTGAATGATGAACAATATGAATGTTTTTTAAATGAGTCTTTTATAACAATGTTCTTGAAATGATATGTAAAGTACTTCTAACATGTCTGAAGTACTTTTTAGGTGTGACATGGAAGAAGTGAAAGATGAAGAGGAGAGCACCATGAATGAGGGCGAGGCTGCAGTATCCATTGCTCATGCCAAGTTGCTTGTTGAGAGTGGTGTCCGCGCAATTGATATTGGCATTATTACTCCATATTCTGCACAGGTTTTTTTTTATTATATGCTCTCTGTATTCATCGAAATTTATAGGTAGTAGATAATTATTAGCCATGCGTTCTTCTTGCCTATGTATTTAGTAGTATCATGTTTTGTTGTTTAGACTCGCTAGTTGTCTTCATACGTATGTATTCAGTAGTATCATGTTTAGTACTCCCTCTGTTCCTAAATACTCCCTCCGTCCCAAAATTCTTGTCTTAGATTTGTCTAAATACGAATGTATCTAATTACTCCCTCCGTTGGTAGAAAGTTAGTACATAGTTGGGTCATCTATTTTGGAACGGAGGGAGTACATTTTAGTGTTAGATACATCCGTATCTAGACAAATCTAAGACAAGAATTTTGGGACGGAGGGAGTACTCACTAGTGTCAAAAACGCTCTTATATTATGGGACGGAGGGGGTATAAGTCTTTTTAGAGATTTCAATATGGACTACATGCGGAGCAAAATGAGTGAATCTACACTCTAAAATATGTCTATGTACATCCGTATATAGTCCATACTGAAATCTCTAAAAAGACTTGTATTTAGGAATGGAGCGAGTATCATGTTGCTGCATGTTCTTTTTGCTGTTCTGCTCGAGTCTGCACATATTGGTTGGTTGTGCGTTGTTTGAAAGACTCTGTTCTTCTCTTTCTGTTACATTTCATCGTTATAGCTTTTGGCTTGCAATTCATTTATCTGTTAGAAATTGATTTTTGGTTCCTTGGATGGTGCAACAGGTAACCTGCCTGAAAATGCTGAGAAACAAAGATGCAAAATTGAAGGACTTGGAAATATCAACGGTTGATGGATTTCAGGGTAGGGAGAAAGAGGCCATAATCATTACAATGGTCAGATCCAACCCAAAGAAAGAGGTAAGCTCCCTTGTGTGATCTTCCAAGGTTGAAAATTATCCTCTATTTCGGTGTCTGATGTACACGGACATGAGACATTGATGTTGATTTTGCATTGCATGGTTGATAGAAAAAAGGAGACGGGAAGTTCCATACGATTAAATGTCTATCTAATAAAAAAAGAGTGAGCATTTTAGATATGGCATGAGTGATCTGCAAATATCGGGTGTCTGCGGCCCTAAGTATGTGCGATGAACAGAAATCTGTTTTCTTCTTAATTATGATTGGACATAAAAGGTGGAGATTCATGTCCGATACGTGGACAGCTTTGATGCTCGAGCGAGCTCTTGTCTATAGTTGGTAAAACTAAAACCTATATTCATTTGCTTCTCCAGGTCGGTTTCTTGAGCGACCATAGGCGGATGAACGTGGCCGTGACACGGGCAAGGCGGCAGTGCTGCGTAGTGTGCGATGCCGAGACCGTAAGCAGCGACAGATTCCTGAAACGCTTGGTTGAGTACTTTGAGGAGAAAGGCGAGTATCTGAGCGCGTCCGAGTACCAGAGCAGCTCACCGTCGTAGCATGATATGCCGCTCTTGTGCCCGCTGCGCGACCACGGCAGAGATACCGGAAACAAGCGACTGGCGACAACACAAGTGGACAGGTTGGTGTGAATCCTGACCGGTGCATACATTGCCACAGAATACTTACTGCAGCTGAACAAGCATGTGGTTAAATTGTTAACCGTGTTGTGTGGAGTATAGCAGGCGTGGCCACTTTGTCGACTCCTGCTCTTGGTGTGAGATTTTCCGGAGACTACGGAGTACAGTACTACCGATTTATTTTGAGATTGATCCAATTATCATAAATTTCTCTGAATGCGAAAGAAATTCTACAACCTTTGGGCCTTTGGGCAGCAGTAATATATCGACATGGTAATAGTCAAATGTTCAAATGACTGTCTCACACCAAATATATTCTTTTGCAAGCATGGCACGCACATACTTCGACAAGAAAGGTACAGAAACCTACTGGCTTTTATTCAGCTCAAGACACATGGGCACTGGGCTAGAAGAATCGCACTGACAATTAACACAACACAATGAACAAGATGAACAAATATTCCATGGATACATTCATGAGCAATACATCAACCATCATAGTACATCCGTAAGACATCAGTAAGCGCTGGGAACCACTCATCGGTAATACATACATCAACCGCGTGTTCGAGATCGTATTACTTCGTTCAGACTCACTGATGACGGTGAATCTGAAGACCAAGTATTTAGTTGCTGTCGTGTCTAGACATTCAATTGGTTTCTAGATATATGTTACAGTGGAAAAGAAAGAGCAATTACCAACACAAACGAGTAAAAGGGTGAACCAATCAGGACTCCTCATCTTGTACAGGACTCCATCCTGCAGAGCCCGTCTTCTTCTTTCTAACAGCAAAGCCAGCCATGAAACCGAGCAGCATGGCAAGCACCACGGCGCCGGCAATTCCCACGTACCTCATCTTCTCCGGCATCGCACCGACCAGCTTACCAGGCGCACCACCGGCGGCACCGACTTGCGGCGACAGTATTTCGACCATGTCATGGACTTGCCCATCATGGTTCCCAATGTACATCAGTATCAACCTCTCCCTTGTGGCCACAAGCTTCGCGTACCCGAATTCGCTGCCACGGTACATGGACCGCTGCGGCTGAGGGAATATCGGGATATCAGGGTGGTCGGGCCTCGGCTCCCAGCTCGGCTGGAAGTCCTGCCCGGCCATCCCGATCACGACATGCACAGGCGCACCGGGGTACACGAAGCTCGACGACGTGTTGAGGCACCGGTAGTCCTTCATGGGGCAGAACCTCTCGTACCTGTGAATGTGCCCCCACAGGGCGAGCGTCACGCCGTGCTCCACAAAGAGGGGCTCCAGGTGCTGGATCATCTGCTCCCTGTGAGCCGCGTCCTTGGCCTCGTTGCTCGAGGTGTACATCGGCCGGTGGCCTTGGAACACCACGAACGGCGTTCGGCTCCGGTTGACGCGCTCGAGGTCGGCCTTTATGAACTTGTACTGAGCACTGCCATGGGTGAAGTCGGTTTCGGTGGACATGTAGACGAAATGGACAACGCCTGCATCAATGGAGTAGTGGAGGTTCCGGGTGTCGGGGGCGCTGGTGCCGGTGGGGAGCGAAGAGTTTCCCGGCATTCTGAACTTGATGCTGTATGGCACCCCGCATTCGCCGCCGCCGTCCTTCCCGTTGTACACGTTGGATGCCCAGGAGGGTTTCCAGGGCTGAGAGGGCCAGTCGTACTCATGGTTTCCGATGCAGACGTGGTAGGGTGTGCTGGCAGCGATGGGCTCGATCTGCTCGAAGAAATGATCCCATAACCATGCGTAACCTTTGGCGTAGCTGATGTCGCCGATGTGTGAAATGACTGCCGGTTTGCCGTTGAGGGCTTGGAGATCGCGGAGGATCCATTTCACGGTTGATAGACTTTCTTGGGGTGTTCGGAAGTAGGTGTTGTAAGGGACGTAGGTGCCCAGGTCGCCAAAGAGGAACGCGATGGTCTCGTTGGCCTCGGCGTCGCGTGAGATGAAGCTGTGTGTCTCACTCCAACCTCCTGAATCATTGCCAACCTATCAAATGACAGTCCAAACTTCAAAAGATTAGTTGAATGTGGCATAGAATGGCTTTTTTGTACCGAATGCTGATGATTATGGGTGCGCGTTACGGTTGGATCTTGGAACTACGAGCTATGGAAAATAATTTTTGTGTCATAAACTAGACTATATATCAAACTGAAGCTAGTGCTCTAAAATGAAGTTTTGCCAACTTTCAGACGATCCCATCTGATCTGATTCTTTTGAGGCCCCAAACTGAAGCTAGGATGTTTGCATTGCTAGTTCAAATGATCAAATCTGAAGTGGAAACTAGCAAAATCAAAAATGCTAGACATACAAAGACTTACACGCTTTTACACGCTCCTTCCATCTAACAACCAATCACAAACCTCTCCCCCTGATTTTCAGGGGGGTGGGCGGCCCCGCTCACCTATTGACCAATCAAGATTAACCATCCTGTAAAAGCCTGTAAATCTTTTGTACGTGTAGCATTGCCGCTAGCAAAATCCATGCAAGTTATGTGTCTAGTGTACCTTGTAGGAGTACCTGGTCCCAGGCTGCAGCGCCTTCATGACGCCGTCGAAGACGAACCCGGGGTGGCGCCACCCGACGCTGTGGTTGGCCGGGTGGCCGCACATGTGGCGCCGCTCGTACGTGCTCGCCACCGCCGGCACCTCCTCCCACTCCTCCTCGCGCCGGCCGGCGGGCCCGTACCTCACGGACCTCCTCCCGCCGTCGCCGCACACGAACAGCACCCGCATCTCGTCCGCCTCGTCGGTGAACGACAGGTGCAGCTGGGCGGGCCGGGCGCCGGATCCCTCGCGGGCCACGTCGCTCGAGACGGCGGCGCGGCGGCTGGCGTCCGGGAGCGGGTCGCCGTCCTGGTCAACGCGCGGGTTCTGGCCCGGCGGCCCCTGGAAGAGGCGGAACTGGTAGGGGGCGCGCAGGTCGGGCAGGCGCGGGAGCGCGAGGCTGCCGGCGCCCGTGGCCCAGGAGGCGGAGGAGTTGAGGAGGAGGAAGCCGAGGTAGTCGAGGTCGCCGGAGGTCGGCGGGGAGTAGACGGCCACGTAGTCGAGCGGGCTCGGGTCGGGGAGGTTGGACCATTGCAGGGTGACTGCGTGGTGGTCTGGTTTGGTCAGCGTCGCCGGGGTGGCGGTGAGGGTCGTGGTGGAGGTGGGCTCGCCGGCGGCGAGGTGAGCGGCGAGCAGGAAGAGCAAGGCCCAAGGCGACATTGTAATCAATGCATCTGTTTATGGATGCAGCTTAACTTAGGCTTGAATTAATGACTGTGCTCAGGAAGCTCAGATCAGTTTAAACAAATACTCCCTCCGTTTCTTTTTAGTCTGCATATAAGCTGATTGTAATGGGGAGTATCATATATTAGTATCATGCATATGATATTAGTATATATGATACTACGTCCGTAATGCATAGTATCATATGTTGGTATCATAGAAGACTATATTTATTGCCATGCATGACACAAAGTAGCACATCATTTAATATAATACAATATCATGATATGATACTCAAGCCTCTTTTTTTTCATTTAATTCTATGCCACCTCATCAAAATGGCTTAGTTGGCATGCATGATATTACCTATGGTACTTACATTGTCTCCGACTGTGGCATCTGGCATCTGATGCATCTACGGCTTGCGGTGTGATGGAGAGACAATGAAGAGAGACAAACGAGTGGAGATTTTTATGCGGTTGGGGTGGGGTCCATGAGGGACATGTGGCACACAACCGAGTCAACCATGGACCAGGTTGTAGATCAACCAGTTGAGGGGGAGTTTAACCCCTTTTTACGGGAGTCATCTGCAGGGAATATCTTGATCATATTACATAATGAAAACGAGTATGCAAAATAAATACCCAGATCGAGGACAGTTGTCCTCACTTTTACAAGAGACATTGGGCAAACTTAGAGGTGCATCTAAGCTCTCATGAAAATCCATTTGAACTAATTTCATTGTCGCTAGCTTAGTCGTCGTAGCATCGCTGGTGGAGAGAATGAAGACGAGATAGCTGCAGTTGTGTCGTCACAAAATCCTATAGAGGGAAACTCCTCCTTGATGTCGCTAAAGAGACACCCGCCGCGTACGATGAGATTTGGGGGAAGAATCTGAATTGACAGGAGGATCACCCCGATCTATGTCGACGGTCGTGCTAGCATCACATTTTTTCTTAAGCGGATACTAGGACTGATTTCTTCCATAAATTAGTACGATCCACGCCTTGTAGTCGTTGGTTGCAGTCAACGCAGACTTCGTCGTTGCATCGCGAGGATGCTACACGACACCTCTCGTAGTCCTAGCACCATGCAACATCCACAACTCCTACACCAGCTCAAGTTTCGATATGAAAGGACCAATGACTAGAGCTCACAAACGACAACTAAATTATCATGTACTTATGTTTCTAGTGACTTTCATTATCGTTCATGAGACCTGAATCAAATGTATTTATATTACTCGTGAATGAATGACCTAGCACATACCAGAGATACACATACTGGTATTCATCAAACATGGAGATGACAACAGATATACAAGGAGCGAAGACGGAGCTCTAAGTGTGGATTCTAGGCCTTTGAATCCATCATGATGACACGTGAGTGACATGGACAAAGTATACAAATGAACACTTTATTATTTCACCCATGGTTACGTATAAGTGTTGCGCTACCTTGGTTTTTGGCCAGGTCCATGGATTTTCGGAATAAAAGAACATGTGCTATTTTGACCGCTTTTAGAGAGGAGATGGGCTTAAGGTTAGATTTGACACCTCCTCATTGGGCTGGCCGACCCACGCCTCAAGTCTCTCCTTAAATACCCACTAGGTCGTTTTAGGGTTTTCGTTTTGTCTGATTGAATTTTACCATTTGCTACTCTTTGCCATAGACACGAGCGCCGACGATACCTCATGTAAGGGTTCCAACAATCATGGCCGGACATAACAAATACGAAGCAGTAACCATGCAACTCAACTTGATGCAAATTAAAGAACTCTTGGTCACTTGTATCCATCTGAATCCATTTTCAGATGGCAGGCACCAAACTATGACAATAAAAAATAGCAACCAACGACCCTAGGCCAGGGAATATCATCGATTATTCCTGCACCACCAAGCCATGAAAACATCATGTATCATCAATCTACACCAGATGAATTAAATGAAAGAAATATGCCCTAGAGGCAATAATAAAGTTATTATTTATTTCCTTATTTCATGATAAATGTTTATTATTCATGCTAGAATTTTATTATCCGGAAACATGATACATGTGTGAATACATAGACAAACTTATAGTCACTAGTATGCCTCTACTTGACTAGCTCATTAATCAAAGATGGTTATGTTTCCTAACCATAGACATGAGTTGTCATTTGATTAACGGGATCACATCATTAGGAGAATAATGTGATTGACATGACCCATTCCCTTAGCTTAGCACTTGATCGTTTAGTATGTTGCTATTGCTTTCTTCATGACTTATACATGTTCCTACAACTATGAGATTATGCAATTCCCGTTTACCGGAGAAACACTTTGTGTGCTACCAAATGTCACAACGTAACTGGGTGATTATAAAGGAGCTCTACAGGTGTCTCCAAAGGTACATGTTGAGTTGGCGTATTTCGAGATTAGGTTTTTTCACTCTGATAGGAGAGGTATCTCTGGGCCCTCTCGATAATGCACATCACTACAAGACTTGCAAGCAATGTAGCTAATGAGTTAGTTATGGAATGATGCATTACGTAACGAGTAAAGAGACTTGCCGGTAACGAGATTGAACTAGGTATTGGATACCAACGATCGAATCTCGGGCAAGTAACATACCGATGACAAAGGGAACAACGTATGTTGTTATGCGGTTTGACCGATAAAGATCTTCGTAGAATATGTAGGAGCTAATATGAGCATCCAGGTTCCGCTATTGGTTATTAACCGGAAACGAGTCTCGGTCATGTCTACATAGTTCTCGAACCCGTAGGGTCCGCACACTTAAGGTTTCGTTGACAGTTTTATTATGAGTTTATGAGTTTTGATGTACCGAAGGAGTTCGGAGTCCCGGATGAGATCGGGGACATGACGAGGAGTCTCGAAATGGTCGATACGTAAAGATCGATATATTGGACGACTATATTCGGACTTCAGAAAGGTTCCGAGTGATTCGGGTATTTATCGGAGTACCGGAGAGTTACGGGAATTCGCCGGGGAGAAGTATTGGGCCTTATTGGGCCATACGGGAAAGAGAGAGGGGCTGCCTAGGGCAGGCCGCGCGCCCCCCCAAGGCCTAGTCCGAATTGGACTAGGGGGAGGGGCCGCACCCCCTCCTTCCTTCCCTTCTCTCTTCCCCTTCCTTCTCTCCTACTCCTACTAGGAAAGGAGGAGTCCTACTCCCGGTGGGAGTAGGACTCCCCCCTTGGGCGCGCCTCCTCCTCCTTGGCCGGCCCTCCTCCCCTTGCTCCTTTATATACGGGGGCAGGGGGGCACCCCGTGACACACAAGTTGATCTTCAAGATTGTTCCTTAGCCGTGTGCGGTGCCCCCCTCCACCATATTTCACCTCGGTCATATCGTCGCGGAGTTTAGGAGAAAACCCTGCGCCGGTAGAACATCATCATCGTCACCACGCCGTCGTGCTGACGGAACTCATCCCCGACGCTTTGCTGGATCGGAGCCCGGGGATCGTCATCGAGCTGAACGTGTGCTGAACTCGGAGGTGCCGTACGTTCGGTACTTGGATCGGTCGGATCGTGAAGACGTACGACTACATCAACCGCGTTGTCATAACGCTTCCGCTTACGGTCTACGAGGGTACGTGGACAATACTCTCCTCTCTCGTTGCTATGCCATCACCATGGTCTTGCGTGTTCGTAGGAATTTTTTTGAAATTACTACGTTCCCCAACATTAAAAAACTCTGAACATAATGTACATACTGGCAAAAACTAAAGCATGGGTTGTAGCAACATTCTCCTAGCACTATTTGTGCACACCATTATTAGAGAGCCATAAATATCAGGAGTAAGTTGAAACTCATGGCTAAATTGTTCCATATAGTCCATGTCTGAAGTAGTGGTTCACAATCTACCATGTCAAAATTTCATGTAACATACTTTTTGTTCCCTCTTGAGAAAGCAAGAAGCACATAAATTGTGCTAAGTAGAATGTAAATGTGCTGGTTTCATACTAACCTGGGAGTCTAGGACATAAACGCCACATGCGAGTGGTCGTTAGGATGGAGATCTGACCATGCAATGACCTAAATAATTCTCGATTTATTGTTTCTCAGCATGCCAACTAAAAGAAGGAAATTAAGGACAGTATAACCGCACCTAATCCCAGCTCCCACAACGATTTGCGTTTTCGGCCGTCCGTTTTCACGATCTGGGTGTTTTTTGCCGTCAGATTTCATGGTGTCTCGCAGTGTGTCAAATCTGGACTAGCTGGCTGCTCCAGAGGCCGAAACGAAGACCACTAGTAAACTGGGCCGTCGGCCCGCCTACTGCAGCGCTTCGCTAAGGCCCAGTGTTGTGCTTCAACCCACCTCTCCCGATCCATCGACCACACCCGAGCCCCAACCCACCTCTCCCGATCCCACCATGGCGCGCCGCCGGTAGCTATCGTCCGGGAGGAAGGCTGCACCACCAGTCCACCATCCCTCCCGCACGGCCGCGCCTCACCTCACCCCTCCCAATCCCATAGGTGCGCCGCCGGTGGATACCTTCCTCGTTTCTCTGATCTGAAACCCTAGGCTGGGGCGCTGCCGACGGATGCCAGGGTGCCACCTCTTCACATCTGAGTAAAGAGGTTGGTTGACGAGCTTCAGAGACAAGGTATGACTGAACACGTTTCTGCACTTCCATCTCGTCGCACTGCTTCAGTTGGAACCAGAGAACACTCTGCCTTTTGTTGGTGGAACTCATCTGTATGTCAGTGCTCAGATTTTATGCGCATGTCCAAACAGGGAAACCGGATTTGGTGATAGCATTAGTGGGCAACAAGGTCGATTTAGAAAATAGGAGGAAGATTGACACACAGGTACACACATTTTGCAGACAAAAATTTCAGAACCCCGGTGCTGCATCTGTCAGTCAAACCCATCATCGTCTCTGTTTTTTTTTCTGAATGCGAGTGAAGAGGAGGCACTGGAGTACGCAGAGAGGCGACCTAGCCCGGGCGATGTGGGCGATATGGCGTAGAGTACGGCTCCGCGGGGTTGGAATGGTTCGGGCCCCCGGACCGCACGCCGATGCATGCTTCATGCCAATCTTGTCTCGCTGTTCGTTGAGCGAAACTGCTCCGCTGGGAATTGAAGGCAAGCAATTACTCTTCAGTTTCTCTTCAGGCATTCATGGAGGATGATGTCTGCCTCGCCGGTGGTGATTAATGATGCTTCCTCCCCAACCTTTTTCGAACCGGAGACAAAACATCCATCAACATGGTGCTCTGCTAGGTTCCCCTATAATCTTCATTTTTTGCCCCATTCATATATGATTCCTTCCACCACAGGATTACAGTATGCTAATTTCCTATCAATCACAAATCTGTACAGGTGTTGTTCATACTGGCTTATGCTCAATTGATACGGGCTGATCTAAGAGGCTGGTTATCGCAATTTTTTTATCTCGGGAATTCTCAGCTCATATCTCCAATGGCTTCTAGAGCAGGTAATTACTTCAAGTGCACTGCTAGACCGTATCTTTTCATGTTTTACCATCCATGGTTTTTTTACCATGTATGATTGCTTAGATTACGTGTTTCTAAGTTAGGATATTTACTATTGTGGGATAGATTACTTAGAACTGTACAAATAAATGCTAAAAAATTGTTATCATGCTGTTCTAGAAGGGTGTGAAGCCTCAACGTCTTCTACTTCTATCCATGCATGAGGAAAGCCAAAGAATTCTGTTGATGATTTTTTTCTTAAATACATGGTGCGACATGCAAAGGAAATCGCTCGGCCCGTATTAGATTCAGATCACATGAAAGCTTAATTCAAGACCATCGTGTGATGCCATGGCCGACTATAGTTGTCTCTCAGCGAAGAGAATACAACTGCCCTTATAGGTAATCTGGTTACTAAACATAATGTTTGCCTGTTATTCATGTACATAATAATCAACTAAAATTGATTGCTTTTGTATTGCCCTTCTGCCTAATCAGCTACGTATCATGGTCGTTCACATCTAAGAGCACCTTATCATAGAATGGAATGCCTATTGCTTTGGTTTCTTTCTATGCTAACCATCAACTCTGCTTGTGTGTTGTTCAATTGGGAGGTGGGCACAGTACTGGAGAATATACAAAGGAGAGATTTGATTCCTCAGGTCACGATCAGCACCTCAACCCCTTATAATTTTGTTTTCTAAAAAAACTGCTCAACTTCTTTTATTCTGCTTACATATGAAGTAGACTTTCAGGATATGTTCTATTTCGTCGATTGGCTTTGCCAACTATTGGTGATTATAGCTCATGTTTTGCATATGAGCCTAATGCCAACCCAACAGGATGTGTTCTTTAAATGATGGTTAGCTTTGGCGCCAGAGGCCAGAGGGTTCCCAGTGTGATGCTAAGTATCATGTCCATCTTTGGGGCCCTTCTATGGGAATTCATATTGTTTCATCGCAAAAAAAGACGGGCGCAGCAACGCGCGCCAATCATGATCTAGTTATCTCTATTAGGCAGTAGAAGCAAATATCTGAAGATATTTTTTTTGGTTTAGCTGTATCCCGGACATTGTTGTTCACATCATGTAGACCAAATCAATGAAAATGCTCTCGAATACGAGACACACAACAAATCCAAAACCTTGACTGATAAATATTAGGTGACAATGTAACTAGAGCATAAAAGCTATAAAACTAAGACACTCTACCATTCGGGGTTGCAATAGAGCAATTAAGTGAAGCTCACCATCATGAATGTCTTTTGTCATGTTCTTCGACATGCTTAAGATCATCAATTTACCATGGATGCATGTTTGTCAGGCATGCAAGCAACAAGTCACCGGAGCGAAAAATGTACTGGTTGTAGGAAAGATAAAATCATAACACAAGAAAGCTCTGGATGCATGTATTGCCAAATATCATTATGAGCGTGACCAACAACACACTAACAACAAAGAAAAGAAGCCTGAACAATACAAAAGAGGAGTTGAAAATGCACTACATTTCTTCAAAGGGATGACTAACACCAAAGCACATAATTAATTCGTAAATACAAGAAGCAGCAGCTTGCTACTTGCATATGAGGACCAAACTGGGCGAATCAAAAGGAATTGCCTCACATAACACATCAATGAGACGAAGGGATGTGTTTCGGTCGCTTAAGGCACAACATAGGAAATCAAGAGCAACAACCTCATTTATGCATCAAACTCGGAGTTTGACAGAGGCAAACACTAAAAACCGACGTGATATACTAATGTATTGGAGACATGCATGACACTATATACAAATTTAGAAATAGTAAGTATTTCGACAGCAAGGATCTCAACTCAACTTCTAAGCCGACGGCGCATATGTGTGGAGAAGCGACAACGTCGACGAAAGGGTATAGAGGGAGAGGCGAAGGGGCGGGGCGGGACGGGATGAGAAGGAGGTCACAGGGGATTTTTCACCACGTGAGCAGAGCACAAGAAGGACGGCTCAGATCGAGGGACAGACAAGATCGGACGGCCCAAATGCTTTTGAGAATTATACTCCTAGTATTTTTTTGCATGGTAATACGTGTCTCATTCATATCATAAAGATTAAAATACAAGTCACGTAAGGACCGACATGACAAAACTGAAAAGATAGCAGAACATCTCTGAGCTTGACACCAACACCCATCACCTGCCTCCGGCACCACGACAGCAGCCACTGAAGAAAAGAATGATGGATCACCTCCTCACCCGAACTCGACGCGGCTCCATCGCTGATATGCAGCTTTGCGGACCTCCAAGATGGCTCACCAAAAGTGAAGCCCTTACCGTTGAACGAATCAAACTGGGGCAACACCCCGGACACGCCATCGAACTCCAGATCTGGCACCCCACCGCGACTAAGACGTCGCGGAAGGAAACCATACCTGCCATCCACGAACCACGAACCCAACACATGTTCCGTCTTCCAGATGTCGTCGATGCAGACCACAATCTGCATCCGCTCCTGGACTACCTCCCAAGCTCCGCGCCGATGCTGGAGCAAACGCCGGCGCAACGGCGGAGCCCGAGGACACAGGTCCACCACGAGGATGCCGCCGCCGCCACGCCATCCTTGCTTGAACAAACTGGTTTTCAAATCCATCCCCAACCATAGGACCAATGGCCTTGTCAAGGAAGGATCTGAAAAATCTTTATTCAGCGCTGCCATCGTCGCCGCCGAAACAAAGACGATGAACAGCCTAAAAATCTAAACTACGAGGGAGTAAAAACGATCCACACGCGTGGATCCGGCGACCCTCCTCATCACCGACGACCGAGGTCGCCGGCGGAGGGGAGCCGCCGGAGGACGGCGCTGAAAGATTGGGTCTCCTGGCGGCGGCTAGGATTCCAGCCGCCAGGGACAGGAGGAAAACTCCCCGACCAATTATACTCCTAGTAGTTACGCTCGTATGAGCAGCACATGCATTTGACTGTTTTCTTTTTTTAGAGAACTTACTGTTTTTTTTTTTGAGAGGTTGCATTTGACTGCTGTGTCAGCCCATTTGTTCCAGCGGCAGACTCAAGAAGCCCAGGCCCACGAATGGCACGGGCGTCGCGCATAAGGTCGCTGACAGAGCCCATCACTCCGCCGCATCCATTCCAGAACCCTAGCTAGACGAGAGCAGCAGCGTCTCCCCCGCCCCCGCCCGCCGTCGGGCGCCCCCCAAACCCACCCACTCGCGGTGAGGAGCGTAGATGGCGCTAGCGATCTCGATGGAAGCCATAGATGCGCGCGCGCGGGAGCTGGGGATCGATCTCGACTCCGTCGACGTCGACTCCATCACCCTCCCGCCCGGCGAGGACTTCGACATCCTCAGGTACGCCCTTCCAGATCCGTCCGTCAATTGGTTGCTTGATGCCGTCTCCTGCCCTATTTGCTTCTGTCTCATCGGGACGGGATGCAAGCTCCTGTAGCCTCCAGGATTGTTAGAATCTGTGAAATAACGATTTTCTTTTGCCGCAGATTCTAGTCTAGTGGTGTGTAGTTTTCAACAGAATGCTTGCTTGCTTTGTGTTCACTACACTAGCATGCTGACCCATTCTGTATATTCAAGTAGATCACTACATGTTACCATCTTGGTTGGTTTACTGGCGTTATTCAGTTGTGCAGAGCTGTAAACATGTGTTGCTGTTTTGGTTATGCAATCGGTTTATTACTGCTTTTATTTATTGTGCAGTACCTGATACATTGTTACATGACACTAATCAGCTAATTATTAGGGTAGTAGCTACATCCAAGATCCAACATGTTTAAGAAGAATGGCTATAATAATACCTCAATCCTGCTTAACCAGGAGGGGAACTAATTCCGGGGCATCTTCACATTATTTATCTATATATAGCTTTCCTGGCTTGGGGTGTTTCTTGACTTTGTTACCTGTGTTGTGATTACATTTTCAGCGATGATGAGGATTTACTTCAGAATGAAGACATTCCAGAGCTTGAGATGGGCTTTTCAAACATTATTGTGGTGGACAATCTGCCGGTCGTTCCCCCAGAAAAGTATGAGAAGCTGGAGAACGTTGTACGCAAGATATACAGTCAAATTGGTGTGATCAAAGAAGGTGGCCTTTGGATGCCTACACACCCAGAGACCAAGAAGACCTATGGCTACTGCTTCATTGAATACAACACTCCGCAGGTATGTTGCTTCTTCTCAGTTACATTTATTTACTTATCTGCATGATGGAATGAGGTAATGCCTTAATTCTGTTACCTTTGCAAGTCATGTGCATTCCTTATATGAAAAGGGTCATCCCAGTTTCATTTGAATTATTTACCCTGGTTCACGTTTTTACTAGTAGTTAACATGGATTGGAAGAGGATAATCAGTAGAGAGGAAACATGCATGAAAAACATCTTTATCTGGGTAGAGTTTGTTCGATTGCTTAATTAATAAGATTTCCCTGTAGAAAGACGATTGCTCCAAGCAAGAGTATTTGTACATCTAGTTTTACTGGATTGTTGCTATTATGTTATACTGTTTTGCAGTTATGACCAAATTTATTTAAATGTCCGTCCAAATCAAACTCCACTTTTGCTTTCATAAATTGTTTTGCGTTCTGTGATTGTCAAATTATTCATGTCCCTCAAAGATGATTGTTTGACAATGTGCCAGGAAGCTGAGCTTGCTAGGGAAAAAACAAATGGCTACAAACTGGACAAATCTCACATATTTGCTGTTAATATGTTTGATGACTTTGAGAAGTACATGAAAGTTCCTGATGAATGGGCACCGGCTGAAATCAAGCCATACACTCCTGGAGTATGTACTCTACCCCCAATCCACCCACCCATGCACAATGTTGCTTCTTTACATTATGACAGGTTTCATGTAACTTGGGTGTTATATGTGTGTGTATTGCAGGAAAATCTTCTGAAGTGGCTAACTGATGATAAGGCCAGAGATCAGTTTGTGATCCGTGCTGGGACGTTCACTGAAGTGTACTGGAACGATGCCAGACGGGCAATGCCTGAGCTTGTGTACCAAAAGCAGGTGCTTAACTTTTTGTGGATTTAGATTGTATTACAAAATGGAAATAAAGTTAATGGGAGGCCTATTCTATATGGAGAACTAACTTTAATTAATATCCTATATCCTTCTTCTTTGCCAGTACTGGACGGATAGTTATATCCAATGGTCCCCTCTTGGAACACACTTGGCTACCGTGCATAGGCAGGGCGCGCAGGTGTGGGGTGGTGATGATAAGTTTGTTCGTCTAATGCGCTTTGCTCATCCACAGGTACTGGTTTCTGCTAACAGTAAATCTATGCAATACGAAGTGTTCTTTTAGCTGACAGCTACCTGTGACAGGTGAAACTCATTGATTTCTCTCCCGGTGAGAAATATTTGATCACTTACAGCAGCCAGGAGCCCAGCAACCCTAGGGACACACATGTAAGTGAATATGATAAGACTTATTTCCTGTCATGTCTTGTGTCCTATCTGACTTGCATTGTTATGCTTGTAGAGGGTCGTACTAAATGTCTTTGATGTACGCACTGGAAAAGTGATGCGGGACTTCAAGGGAAGTGCTGATGATTTCACTACTGGTGGAAATATGGGTGTCTCTGGTGTTTCATGGCCTATCTTCAGGTGAAAACACTAGTTTTGTACTTTGAAGTGAATGCACAACTTATTAGGTTGCCCTGAATTGATGCTTTATATGGTTTTTTTATGTGTTTTTTAAGGTGGGGTGGTGGAAGAGATGATAAATATTTTGCTAGACTTGGAAAGAATGTTATATCTGTCTATGAGACTGATACGTTCTCTCTTATTGATAAGAAGTCCCTAAAGGTAGAAAATGTGGTTGACTTCAGTTGGTCTCCTACTGATCCTATCATATCACTCTTTGTGCCTGAATTAGGTGGTGGAAACCAGCCTGCCAGGGTAAGTACAAATTGCTACAGTTATCTCTTCTAAGATGTTCGTTCAGTTAGCATCGAATGCTAAAATATGTGCTTTGTGTTGAAAGGTGAGTCTTGTGCAAATTCCGGGCAAAGAGGAGATTCGGCAGAAAAACCTTTTCAGTGTTAGCGACTGCAAAATGTACTGGCAGAACAATGGAGAATATCTGGCTGTCCAGGTAGACAGGTACACCAAAACAAAGAAGAGCATTTACACTGGGTTCGAGCTGTTCAGAATCAAGGAACGGGACATCCCAATTGAGGTCTTTGAATTGGAAAACAAGAATGACAAGATAATTGCCTTTGCATGGGAGCCTAAAGGTCACCGCTTTGCTGTTATTCATGGTGATGGGCCTAAGCCTGATATAAGTTTCTACACCATGAAAGCAGTCAACAATAATGTTAGTCGTGTGTCCAAGCTCACCACACTCAAGGGCAAGCAGGCCAATGCATTGTTCTGGTCTCCTGCTGGGCGTTTCATTGTTCTGGCTGGGCTGAAGGGTTTCAATGGCCAGCTGGAGTTCTTCAACGTTGATGATCTTGAGACCATGGCAACAGGAGAACATTTTATGGCGACTGACATCATGTGGGATCCTACTGGAAGGTGAGCTTATCACTTAATGAATTTTTTTCCTGACGTCACTATCTGGTGAAGTTTACAAGATCAAGTGTTAAAGCAATAATAAACATCTACTGAATTGGTTATAGGAATTATTATACATAACCTGAACACTGGGAACATAGAGTCTCAGCTGAAATTGATGGAAACTTTATTTTTCTTCACCTGTTAAAACACTCACCCTCAAATTGTATGGACTTATTAGTTGAAAGCAACAAATAGTAATAGTGTGTTTGATTTTCCATGGATTGATTTCCTTGTAATTTAGTAGAACTAAAATATAATGTGTTCCATTTACCACTGATGAACTAAGATGATTCTGGAACTTGCTTTTTCAGATTTCTCGCAACTGCAGTTACCTCGGTTCATGAGATGGAAAATGGTTTCCAAATTTGGTCCTTCAATGGGAAGCTAATTTACAAGATTTCAAAGGATCACTTCTATCAGGTAGAGCTTGGGTCCATCCTTTGTTCTTTGAATCTCCATGCATTTGCTGTAGTAATGCTTTGCCCTTTGCTGCATGATGGTACAGTTCCAATGGCGCCCAAGGCCACCGTCTCTACTTACTCCTGAGAAGGAGGAGGACATCTCAAAGAACCTCAAGCGGTACAGCAAGAAGTACGAGCAGGAGGATCTGGACGTGTCCAACCAGGTGGGTGAGCTGGAGCGCAAGAGACGGACGCAGCTTCAAGAGGAATGGCAAGGATGGGTGGCCAAGTGGAAGCAGCTGCACGAGGAGGAGCGATCATACAGGATGGAACTGAGAGGCGGGGAGGAGAGCGACAAGGAAGAAGAGGCGGAGTACAAGGAGATTGAGGCGGAGGAGTTGGTGGATGTCACAGAAGAAATTGTTGCCTTTGACCTGGACCAGGAGTGAAAGCACACAAGAATATCATGCTACTCTCTGCTGCTGAATGTTCATTTTCTGCCTGTCGAACAAATCGCTGTTGTTTTGCATGATACGTGCAAGCGGATAATTTGTCGTTCTTTCTGCCAGTACACTTTTCCTAAATTCACCGTCATGTTTATGGAGACCAAATTTTGTGGTTGGAATGTTAACCATCATAATCTGTTTCTTTGCAAATCTGGTTATTTCATTTTCTTCAGTATTTGCCTGTGGTACCGAAATTGTCTGAAAAATGATGCTCTCTTCCTGGTGTTTCAGCCTAGTTCTGTTGTCCAATGCTCCTAATGTACAGTATCTATTACTGTTTGATCAACATTGTGTTACACGTCAGGACTCCGTCTTCAGAAAATACTCTGCCACCCAACTTTCAGCATTTTGGCAAGGTAAACATGATCAACACAGGTTTTGGCAATTGCACAAGTGAAATGCGTACAGTCAACATCAAGTGGCAGCAATTACAGCCAAACGCAGGTATGCCACAAACAAATCATCAAGTATTGATCGACTTTGTGAAACAAGCAAACCGTTAGGAGATAAACTGCATCAATATTTGGTCCTACGAGCATAACTTATTACAAACCAGTGGTACCAAAAACCCTTTTCTAAAGGTATCAGTATCTGTTCTGCTGATATTTACACAAGGGGTTCATGGCGCCAGCACCCTGTGGCCTCTAGCACCAGGGCAGCATATGGTGGATGCTACAATTCAACGACTCGTGCTAATGTAGAGTGACAACGGCAGACCCATGGCGAGACATAAGCGGCATCTTGATGGCCATGGCGGTGGTATAAGGTGGGAAGACATCTCACCGATTTGCTAGTGCCTTCTTCGCCAAGCATGGAGCACAGCCAGATGCGACCACCGAACAGTCCGTTATCAAGATACCGATTAAAAACTCTTGTGCCGATCTTTATTGGCTGGGCTTCGCTGCGACGAACTTACATTACATGTTGTATCACTTTCTTCTTACACACCTCCCCCTCGGGTTCAAAGGAGTTTTTACAACACATCAAACACGTTTCTCCTCACACTATTTCCGCTTTTTTTTTTTTTTTTGAGGAATCTTGATCAAAGATGAAGTTTGCTGGCAATATCAAGCATTTTTTTTTACCAAAGCCGATAAATGATTTGAACTACTCCGTTGAAGACGGTTTATCTACGGCCGCGCTTGAACTTCCTCCCGGCGTCGACGCGCAGCGACGTGGACGGCACCCCGACGACCCTGCCGCGGTGATGCCTTCCGCCCCCATGGCTCCTCGCCGTGGCGTACTGCTCCTTGTGGGAGACGAGTCTCCTCAGGCGCAGCGACCGGCGCAGCCTGTCCTTCCTCCTCTCCCTCACCGACGACGACGACGACGACCCCTCTCTCGCCCTGCCCCACCTCCTCGCACCATGGCCGTGGCCGCCATAGCCGTCGCTCTCCTCGTCGTCGGAGCCCCAGTCTCCCGCCCCCGTCTCCACGTCCGGATGCCGCCGCCGGCGGCCGCGGCGGCCGTGGTACACGCGCTTGGTGTCCCGCAGCTTGCGCCAGAGGAAGCACGAGGACCCCTTCAGCGCGTGGCAGCAGCCGGAGCACGCCGCCCCGGCGACCTTGCAGGCGTTCTTGGCCACGCAGCGGACGATCCCGGCTTTGCAGACGAGGTAGCCGAAGAAGAGCACGACGTAGGTGAGGACGATGACCATGAAGAGCCTGGCCAGGCTGGCGGCGCAGAGGTGCTCCAGGAAGCAGGCCACGTCCCACGTCCCCGAGCAGACGCCCTCGCAGGACGCGCCGAGGATGGCCCTGAACGGCGCCGTGATGGCGTCGCCGAGCAGCGTGCCCACGCCGCTCGCCGCCGTGCCCACCACGGACCCCATCTGTCGTCGAGTAACTCCCTCTCTGCGGTTGATCGATGGTGTCGGTTTGGACTGTCAATCCATTTGTACCAAACCGTCGGCAGTTGCCTTTGGCGACGTGCATGCGCGTTGGTTGGCTCGCGTCGTCAGGTTACAACTACTACTGCTACTTCAGGGCACGAGACAGAACAGATGATAGTACAGTGAACATTTCCCTGGATCTTTTGCCAAATTCACCGACCTTCAGACAACCTTTTTAAAACAAAAGTGTTTTCTCATGTTCATTTCGGTTCGGCAAGAACCAGGTACGGCAAAATAAATTTCGAGAAAGAAAATGTTTCCTCTTGTTTCTTCTTCGTGGCGAAAAGTTTGCCGCACTGTTCGTGACGAAATCAAACTGATGTTTTTTTTTGTCTCTATTTGATCGTATTTGCATCAAAATCACTTCTTGTCCAAGTGGCGAAATCTGCCATGTCTTAACATGGATATTTCAAGTAGGTGCTTGGACTAGTGAAGCTAGAAGGGGACGTGTGAACAGTAACACCAAAAAATTCAAAAAGTTCTGAAATTTTTTGTGGCATACTTTCACAGATGTTTGCTGTGCATGCAAAATTTCATCGCAAAATCACAATGGTAGAAGGCATGGTAAAAAAAAAATTGATGCTCTGATGTTTTTTAATTGGCACAACTTTCACCAATGTGATTTCGTGATGAAATTTTGCATGCACAACAAACATTTGTGGAAGTATGTCACAAAACAATTTCAGATTCTTTTGAATTTTTTTAATTTTACTGTTCACACCAGGAGCATTTGCTCCTGGGTGTAGAAAGGTACTTTCGAGCTAGAAGATGTTACAAACAAAGCACTAGCAACAATGACAGGTAGAAACAGCAATTGGTTAGAAGCTGCAAGCGTCAGGTTACTACTGCTCCAGGGAACGACACAGAACATATGAACAGTAGGGAAAGCTAACGATCCAGTTACATTCTCCGGGCTCCAGCGCTACTCGGCGACCCGACAACGCCATACGACCACCACGCCATTCATGCCATTGTAACCACCGAGGGCCAATCCCAGTCCGCACGGGACCAGACCAACCTCGGAATGGCTACCACGGTCACAATGCCAAGTTCAACGAGAAACTCAGTACTGAATTCCATGATCCAACAACCAAAGATATAACAAGCTTAACGTTGAGTGACGATAAAGTTTGTCGAAGATACTACGGTCAGCGAGTGCATCAGTTATATTTACAAACGATGGGGTACCACGGAAGTCTTAAAATACCACAGGGGTATTCTTGCTAGAAGTTTTCAGACTAGATAAAAGGCGCTAGCAGCAAAACAAAGCCGCAGATTCTGCATTGTAAGACAGGCACGTCAGTTACTTTCCAGGGCAACGAGCATTCTTCGCTGCCTCTTGGGCTTCCCTGCAACCAAAATATTTTGAACATGAGCATTGTCAGAAATCTGTGTACAACTCTTTACCCTGAAGATCAGCCCTGATAACACACAGGTCAACACTAGGTGCTCTTTCCACTATTAGTAAATCGCTCCGACTCAGGAAAAGAACTCAACAGACTTGAATCCATGCAATGTAATATTCTCTAGAGATGGAGACTATCTTTCATGCACACAATTGTCTATAAGATATCATTTATCCTTTCGCTTAACTTATGAAAACATGGACCAGTTACCTCAAAGCATTTGCAAGATCACCGTTTCTGGGGTCAAGCTTCAAGCCGTCGGCAAAAGCCTTGCATGCTTTCTCGTAGTCCTACAAGTACAAAACAGAGGATGATCAGCTCTATGATCATGATCACGAATGCTTGAAGAAAGCTACCGTCTTCTTTTTACCTTCAATAACATAAAAGCTGCCCCTTCTCGATAGCAGGCTTTTGGCCAAAGAGGTCGGAGCATTCTGCAACTGCTAGCATCAGCGAGAGCAGTTCTTCCGTTCATAGCGCGCAACGAGCAGAGACTCCTATTGGCCAATATGGTTGCAAAATCATCTGGACTAGGACCAAATGCCATTGCCTACAATACATCAATCACATGCATCTTTTAGCAACACCTAAAACAGAGTACTCCAAGAACTTTTGTACAACAGTATTGTGTTACCTCAGCCCTTTGAATACAGACTGCTCAACTACCTCATAATTACTAAGAGAGCAGAATGGCTGGCATAGATTGTGCATGCCTTGTACTCCCTCCATCCATTTATATAGGACCTAATATGTATTTCGATATTTACTTGATTACTTCTGACCATGAAGAAGGTCAATAATTTATGAGATGTATGCTATAAAATCATACATTTGAAACTCCTTTTAAATACGAAATCGCGGTATACTTTTTATAGCATATAATATATATGTGGATAGAGGGAGTACTGTAGACGGAGCATCTAATATGGAACCTATTTTTCGTGTGAACAAAATTATAGCGTGGACTGAGATTAACAGTTTACAAATATAGAAAACACCTGTCGCTTCTTCAGGCAATAAAAATGGGCCCTAGTGACTTACACTACTATACAGCAGTGCTGCTATATAATACTGCCCACTCTTAAAAGCCTCTGAAGCTTTCTGTTTCAGTTCAGTTAATTTCTTTGCACGCTCTTGCTTATCCTGATCACAAAAAAGTTGCAGTTAGAACAAATATGTGTAAAACATGTACAAATTTGTAAGTCTCAGCCTATATCACCTACTTAGTGTATAAAACTACAAAAATGTGTTTTACTGCAGTGTTGCAGGGTGTATCATAAGTTCGTAATAAAACCTGCTGCCTGAGGCTGCAGGGATTGGCACAATATCAGAAAAGTTAACTTGTTAAGTCTAGCTAGCACATTACTAGTTCATCATACAGTCAATACCCAAAGACTAGAAGTTCGCTCATAGTGATGTGATGCACCAAAAGTAAAATTTGCATGAAATGTTTTGCTTGCACAATGGAGGTTACAACACTCGTGAATTTAAACTAATTCTACTCCAAAGATAGGCAGAACTACCAAACAAGAGAACTACAGGCTGATGATAAATAACATACGGGAAAGTGAGCATAGAACTAAAAACATACCATCGGCTTCAAACCAAAGTGTTTCACATGAGAAATGATTCCATCAATGCTCCACTCCGGCAGCGTTGAAATAGGAGAGGTTAAAGGGAATAACATTTCAACCATGTCCCTACGGCCTTTAGAGGCAGCAAGTTCAATTGGTGTAGTACCACACTGCAAGAATAAATACCAAACATAGATACAAAAAGTAGTTGGAAGATTTCCATCATTAATAATTAGGAATCACAGCCTAACATCTCAACCAAATGGCTGGATGGACTTCAAGAGAATCACTATGCAAGGGCAAAAAATGGAACAGCCACGTTCATCCTTCCATGAAATTTGTAAACAAAGGTTACGTTAAAGTACAGTAACATTAAGAGAAACCGAAAGCTTCAACTAATATGTTGTATTGCATAAACTTTTCAAAAAAGAATAGGAACAAGATGATACAAACACCAAAATATACATGAAAAGGGCAGAAGAAATCTTTGAAGATGTTGGATTTTATGTTTCTTTAGACCAGGCTATGAAGAACCTGGAGATTTTTTTTTTCAAATCATAATTTAGTAGACAAGAAACATTTACGAACTTTGCTTCGGTAAACCCCCCGGAAAAGTTTATGGATTTCGATGTAGATTAAAGGTGGAGATTAGAAGGCACCCCTTCAATCAAAAAGGATAATACAGTGATCTAAACAGTCTTATATTTGTTTACAGAGGGAGTTTTTTGTATCCAAATCAATCTATTCAATATGTTTGATCTGCAGGCGTAAAACTCAACATTTACATGACATACCCTGCTTTTCTTGAGAAACTAGCAGGTGCTCTACTTTGCATTAAGAAAGGCAATTTACAACGCAGAAGATCCAAATTTACAATGTTTCAAAATCATTTCTACCACTATAAACACGGAGTTTCATCATCCATCCTCCTGGCCGCAGAGTTGAAGCTAGGTGCACGAGGGGGTCCTTGATGGGACACATGGTACGATTCTCCTATAAGCATCTGATGCATTGATAGTATCCCCCAAATCACCGATGCACGGGGGCGTCAGTGCCAGGAGAAACCTCTAGGTAGTGATGGATTTCAGTCCCGAGTACCCCCAAGTTTTCAGGTTTGCGATACACTTTGATCTATTCCTATTAACCAATATAGCTGTACTTTTATCATGAATAACAAGTGAAGCACCAGTATTTGTTGTTAAACAACAATATTGTGTGTACATGACAGGGCTTCCAGTGGACTTCAGCATGAGATACAGGGTGTATATTGTAGGTAGTTGTAGTTGTTAGGCTTTGCACTTATCCTATGTAAACCGTAGACTAATCTTTTGAACTTCTTTTGTACTCCATGTTGTAATCTCAACAAACTCTGTATGCATTTTCAGGGAGAAGCCCCTGCCTATATAAGATGTACGCGTCCCCTCCAACAAGGTAAGACGCTTCAAGCAATCTTCACATGGTAATCAGAGCCTCCCTCTTCCATCTCATCTAGTTTAACCACATCATCCCCATCACCAAGATCGTGCACCATGTCTTCCTCCTCCATCTCCCCTCTATCCGGCCTCCATAGTCAGGTGACGGAGAAGCTCATTGTCACAACGACAGTGTGCAGCAGCACCGTGTGACTGCCAGTTGGCAACGCCAAGTGTAGGTGTGTGTGTGTGGTCCACCTGTAAGCGTGTGAGTGGCCAAGGGCCGTGCGAGTTGAGTACTTAAGCCATCGAGGGCCGATGTAATCGACAGGCTGTTGGAAAAGTATCTGAATTCCTCACCTCTCTCTCTCACTAGCT
Organism: Triticum timopheevii; assembly: GCA_963921465.1. NCBI lineage: Eukaryota > Viridiplantae > Streptophyta > Magnoliopsida > Poales > Poaceae > Triticum > Triticum timopheevii. The sequence continues at coordinate 557,597,241 of OY997270.1, forward strand.
CACCCCCTTCCTCAAGCTTTCCTCACCTACTTCTCCCGATCCCCTTCTCGCCTACTCTGGACGCCCCTCGATCCAGATCGGGGCATGACAATTGGTAATCCGAGCCACCGAATCCTGCCCCAAAATATTTTCTCCGCTGCTCCACAACCCTCTTGGCCTTGATCTGTAACATCCACCGCCGCTGGTGCGATCTGCTCCGGCAAGTCACCCAAAATCCCCGGCGGGGTTAGATCGGTTCGGAGAGGAGCAACGGCGCCGTCCAAGCCTTCCGTCCAGACGCGCCAGTTGCTGTCCGCCATGGACGACAACACCAGCAATCTCAAGTCTCTCATGGAGACCATCGTCTCCCCCCTCGACGAGCAAAAGCTTGACAACGACAAGCGGCTCGAAGCTCAAGTCGCCTTCAACGCGCAGGTCTCTCAAGATCTGTGTGCCCTCCCCAAACAGGTGGATCTCACCCAAGCCGATGTCGACGAGACGCGCAAGGCACTTGAGATGTCGGCGTCACCGCGCGGATCGGGATCTGCCATCATCATCAACCCGTCACCACCACCACCACCGCCGCCGCTGCCACCTCTACGTCCACCCCCAGTGCACCAACAACAGCAACAAGGACCGCCACCTTCACCGCGCCTCGCAGATCAGCGACCACCCCTGCTTCAAGCGCCACTCCAGCAGCCGATTGAGACGCATCACCACCAGCACCACGACAACTACATCAAGCCGCCCAAGCACGACTTCCCGTGTTTCAACGACACCGCCCCCTAGCTCTGGCTGGATCGCTGCCGCGCCTACTTCGACCTCTACCGCGTGCCTCCATCCAGCTGGGTGACCACGGCGACGCTGTATATCGAGGGCCAGGCCGCCCACTGGCTGCAAGCATTTCGACAAACACATGGTGGCCTGGGCTGGGACGCCTTCTGCACAGCAATAATCAAAGAATTCGGGGTCGACGAGTTCGAACTCGAGATGCACAAACTGCTCCAACTCCGACAGAGCGACACCGTCAGCGAGTACCGTCAGGCGTTCGACAGCCACATGTACCACCTACTGGCGCTCGATCCCTCGCTCTCCACCAAGTTCTTCATTACACAGTTCCTCTTGGGCCTCAAGGACGAGCTGCACGCGGCGGTACGCCTCCAAGCACCTAGCATCACGCGAGCCTCGATCCTCGCACGGATCCAGGAGGAAGAACTGAACACGCCACGAGCGCGACCACGACCACCACTACAAGGCCGACCACCTCCAGTTCCCCAGCGCGTCTCGGTGCTGCGCCATGACAATAGCCCGACGACTACGCTCGCGAACGCCAACTCAAGGAATTTCCCTGCGCCAATGGGCTCTGCTTCAAGTGCGGCGATCGGTACAGCCGTGAGCACCAATGCAATCAGCAAGCGCAGCTGCTCATGATCCAGGTGGGCGCGTACAGGGAAGTGCTCACCGACAACACCGTGCACGCACTCGACCTGCTCGACGCCCCTGAACCAGCAACTCCTCCACCAAAGTGCTGCACCATCTCAGCGCACGCGCTGGACGACTTCGAGGCGCCCAGCACCATCCGTCTCTAGACACTGGTTGGCAACCAGGTCATGCTGCTACTGCTGGACTCTGGGAGCACCCACAGTTTCGTCAACAAGTCCTTCATGGAACGATTCGGCGCCACCATGCAGGAGATCGCCGCACTGGACGTGCGGGTGGCCAATGGGGATCGTCTCACCTGCTCGCGCCTGTTCGCGTCAAGTTCCCGAGCTCAAGTGGTGGATGCAAGGGCACACGTTCTTCACGCCCATGTACGAGCTCGACACCGGAGCGTACAATGGCACCCTCGGCATGGACTGGCTTGCCAAGCACAACCCCATGGCGTGCCACTGGCAGGACACGTTCATCTCCTTCCTCCACGACGGCGAGATGGTCACCCTGCGAGGTGTTCGACCCAAGATGATGACCACTCTCTCCGCGGTACAACCGACTAAATTGTGCAAGCTCATCGTCGGCAACGACATCTGGGCAATTGCCATGGTGGAAATGCAGCCCCCCCCCCCCCCCCCCCGCGCCAAGTCACGCAAGCCGTCCCAGACGCCGATCAGTGATCTCCTGGACGAGTTCGCCGACGTCTTCGCCACGCCCACCGGCCTCCCTCCACACCGACAGTACGACCACACGGTCACCCTGGAGGAAGGGGCTCAGCCTACAAATGCGCGCCCGTACCGCTATTCACCCCTCCAGAAGGACGAAATCGAGAGGCAAGTGAAAGAGATGCCCGACGCCGACGTGATCACTCACTCGGTCAGCCCATACGCAGCGCCAGTATTACTGGTGAAGAAAAAGGACTGCACCTGGTGGTTCTGTGTGGACTACAGGCGCCTCAACGACATAACGGTGAAGAACAAGTTTCCCTTGCCGATCGTCAACGAGCTCCTCGACGAGCTAGCAGGCACGGGCAACCGCATCAAGTAGCAACTCGGGCTGCAGCCCTATCATCATCAGAAGCATTTGCGGCAAGAGCCAGTGGAGGCGGCGATGGGATAGGATCCACAGGAGGAACTGGGCACTGAGGACAAGGAACCTCGCCGGAAAGGACTCTCCAGAGACGAAGGCCACGCATGTGAATGCACATAAAAGCAGCAAACTCAGCATAGTCAGCCCCATCAAATATCACCGGGCAGCACGGAATGGCGACATAGCCCAATGAGGTCGAAGACATGGTGCTCTCTGTCCCATTTTTTTAACCTTCTCTCTCTCTCTTTTTCAATCCCCACAGTCGATCGATGAATCCAGAGTAAGTCAAACGAAAGAAGCAGCGTCCGCAGCGCTCGTACACTAGAATCAGAGGAGCAAATCGGTCCACAACTTGATGCGAAAAAATAGAATTCTTGCAAGAATTGGTGGATGTCAGGGTTCTGTTGGCAAGGCTGGGGATGCTTGTGGGGGATTTCAAATTGCTTGTCAACCCCGGAGACAAGAGCAACAACTCTATTAACCAGTGCATGACGGCTCGGATATGGTCCAAGCTCAATGCGCTTGAGCTAAAGGAGGTGCATATAAACAGGAGAAAATACACTTGGTCTAACAAACTTGAGAGACCGATGCTGGAGAAGATTGACCACGTGTTCTTTATGAACTCGTGGGAGGAGGCGCACACATCCTGTTTCCTAACGGCGTTGGGGTCAACAATCTCGGATCACTCTCCCCTGTTGGTGGATCTCAATGTTGATCCGCGATTGGAAAAACGCTTCAAATTCGAGGCTTTCTGGATGAAGGCGAAGGGGTTCTTCGATACAGCGGCGAACACGTGGAACTCAGTTCCATCAGAGGGAAACCCTTTTGTGTTGCTGGACAAAAAACAAAGGGAAACGACCAAAAATTGCAAAGTTGGAGTGACCAGTGGATTGGAAACATTAAATTGCAAATGTTGATTGCCCTGGAAATTATCCTGTGCCTGAACAAGGCTGGAGATATTAGGGCGTTGTCACCTGGTGAGTTCAACTTGCGCAAGATCTTAAAGCGGAACTCCTAAGGCTATGCTCCTTGGAGAGGTCGATTGCGAGGCAACATTCAAGACTCCTGTACCTGAGGGAAGGGGAAACCAACAACGGGTTTTTTCATCTACACGCCCGCCAGCGCCAGAGAAAGAACTTCATTACAACCCTGCATAATAATGGGGAGATCTTGATGGGGCAAGAGCAGATTGCAACCACTGTAGACGAGTACTATGATAACCTATTTGGGCAGGCGCCGAACCAGGAGTTGACCCTGGATTTAGAGAAGCTAAATATCCAACGCAGGGACCACATACACTTGGAGCTACCGTTTGTGAAAGATGAGGTGGAGAGGGTGATCAAGGCAATGCCTCCGGACAAAGCTCCGGGACCGGATGGATTTACCGGCCGCTTTTATTCCTCCTGTTGGCACATAATCAAGGCAGATCTATTGAAAGCTTTCAAGGTGTTCTACCATGGAGACATGCGCGAACTGCCGACTGTTGACAAGGCTCGTCACATTGCTACCTAAGATGGACAGAGCGATGGAGTTGTGGGATTTCCATCCGGTCAGTCTCATCCATGGCGCAATTAGAATCTTTGACAAGGTTCTCTTGGATAGACTTGTGGATGATCTCCCAAAACTAGTGGGAGTGCATCAAAGTGCCTTTGTGAAGGGAAGATTCCTCACAACTTCATGCTCGTGTAATACACGGCGTGCCGCCTGCACGCGCTAAAAACACCTGCGGTCATGCTTAAGCTTGATATTACAAAAGTTTTTGACTCCGTTCAATGGCCTTTCCTGCTTGAGGTTATGAGGATGGGATTCAGATCGAAGTGGATGTCGTGGATATGTGGACTGCTTGGTAATACTTCAACACAGATCCTAGTCAATGGTGTACCAAGGAGGCCAATCTTCAACTGTCGGGGTCTTCGACAAGGGAATCCCCTATCCCCAATGTTTTTTTATTCTGATCATGGAGCCACTCCAGAGGCTTTTCGAGGTAGCAACAGACAACAACTCATGGCATCCTATCCCCACTAGCTAGAACCGGAATGAAGCAAAGGATGTCGATATTCGCCGACGATGTCATGATTTCCATGAATCCAATTGAGGACGAGTTGCGGGCATGTGCTAGGATGCTGGACATGTTTGGGGAGGCCTCGGGCCTACGGGTAAACTTGCTAAAAAGAGAGGCCATGTCAATCTGCTGTACAAAGGACGACATGATGACGGTTAGCACGCCCTACAGGATCTTTCCCGTGCAAGTACTTGGGCTTACCTTTGACAACCAGAAAGCAAAACACGACACAATTTATAAGCTTGGTGGATCGGCTGGCAGCCTGCTTGCCAACTTGGAGGGTGGTGTCGCTGCCGACGAGTGGTCGGCTTCTCTTGGTTCAGTCTGTGCTCGGTGCGAGATACCAATCCACGCCATGATGGCCTTGGATATACCCCCAAATAGTTTGGCGGCTATGATCAAGATATGTAGAGTTTTTTGTGTGTGCCAAAGCTGAGGCCAACGAAGGGGGATGTGTGGTGGCTTGGGATAGTGTTTGCACACCCCAAGTGGACCGGAGGACTTTGAATCCCAAACCTTGGGTGGCTGAATGTGAAAATGCAAGCTAGGTGGCCATGGCTGCAACGGTCAAATCCTGATATATTGTGGCATGAATTACATATCAATGTGCCGAAGACCTTGCTAGCTATCTTCAGGGCGGCTACGAGGATAGAGATTGGGGACAAAAGGTTGGCTCTGTTCTGGGACGATAGGTGGCTACAGAGGAACATCACTTAGGAGATCACCCCTCTTTTGTATGACAGAGTGTTGAACCATGTGAGGAGGACACGAACGGTCCATGATGCGGTGGTCAATGGGGGAGCTATCAATATTGGGCAGATCTGAATGCGAGGATGCTCCAGGACTACTTCCTACTTTGGGCAAGGGTGGATAAGATCAACCTTGATAGCAACATCATAGACTATACCTTCTGGGCATGGGAGAAGGACGGCAAATTCTCGACGAGATCAGCCTATGCGGCCAAGTTTGGAGGCAAGGAGGTTGTCCCGATTGTTGATTTCACGTGGAAGTCAAGAGCACCCTTGCAGTGCAGATTCTTCACCTGGCTTGCACTGCGGAATAGATGTTGGACTTCAGATAGGCTCGCTCGCTGGGGCCTACCACACCAATATTGCTGCCTGTTCTGTGCTCAGCACGACGAAACGATTAACCACATCCTTCTGGACTATGTTTTTGCATGAGAAGTTTGGGTCACGGTACGCTAAGCGCTTGGCATGCCAGAGTGGGTACCGGGGATCAACGACAAGCTGAATGTTTGGTGCATGGACATAAGCGGAAGCGGACACCATAGCGAGGACGCTAGAGCTATTATTAAGAAACAGTATAACTGAGCCACCTAAGAGCCCTCTCAGCGATTAGACTTCGTGAACCGTCCGATCCCATGCACGAACGATCAGATTTAACATCTGCCCCGGAGCGCCCACTTGGGTCTCCCTCGCCGGGTCAATTCTCACGAGCCGAGCTGGCTAACGTAACTGGGCTGCTACTCTGCACATCGTTTTCGGAGCCTTCCTGTGAACCGGGCCATCTCATGCAGTAAATTCTTTTAAGGCCCAGTTTAGAAGCCTCGCGCAGGTGCTGCAGTGGATGGGCCGCTCCACAGGCTTCTCTCGGTGACGGCTGCTTCGATGGCCTACTACGGCACCTGCTCACGGTTCCTTACGAATCATCCTGCCGACCTACCCCGAGAGAATGGAGTAGAACAGACGCACGTTTTATGTTATTAGTGCAGTTCTGCCTTACACATGCCTGCAGCGATGACTTCCCTGATTTGGACACTGACGGACATGGTCCCAAAAGCATTAGAACATATGACATCATCAGAGACCAGTGAAAGATTAGAAAATCAAGGAACGCTAGAGAGAACACATGAACGAATAATAAATCAGAACCATCAACCAAATCTAAATCAGAAACAAAAGGAGAGAAAGCGCTGGACATACTTTCCTGTATTTCTCATCCACAACTAGCCTGGAGCGTATTTACCATATATGCTCCACTCAACATATGAAGCAATCCACAACTATTCTGGAGCGTATTTACCATAGATACCCCACTCAACATATGAAGGAAAAACTTTCAAATTATGAAATATTTCCACTATTTAATTTTTCTCTGATAATATTTATTTATTTTAGCATTAAGATGAACGGGCGCGGCAAAGCGCGCATTCATGTTCTAGTAATTCTTACAATGTGGACACTTTGGAAGCACCGCAACACGATCGTGTTAGACGGTGCATCGCCATCTACACTGCTAGTCATCGGAACCATCAAGAGAGAAGGCAAGAACTAGAGTCAGGTCGGCCTCTTCAAAGGGGGTGTGGGTAGCTTCCTGGGACGCTTAGTCAGGTGGGTGAATGAGAGAGGGTAGGATGTTGCACTACTGGTAGGGGTGGATCGGTTTTTACTCATGTATAGATAACTTGTGAGAACGTATCTGGTGAAACGGGAGAACGGGTGCACCAGATGCACCAGCGCTGTATGGGCCGATGGATTCGAAAGAGAGGGGCAGGATTCGGTGCGGTGATGGGCATGGCGTTACATTTGCAAAACAGTCCTTGCAGTACACCTAAATCCAGCGATCTGACCTCTCTGTACACACATCGTCTTCCTCCCCTCGCCTTATTCTGTACCAGTACAGCCGTCAGGAGCTAGGGTTAAGGTCCAGCGAGCTCAGGACCGATCTCAGATCTTAACAAAACGCGGTTCTATCTCCCTCTTCTGTACCACTCTACCAGGCGAGTTAGGGTTATTAAATTTCAATCGATCTCTCTCAACAATGTACCGCCGTTGCCGTCAACATTATCCATCGGTAGCAGCTCAAGGATGTAGGTATGTTTGCTTCTTCCTCTACCCATCTTATTCCAGTTGACTAAAGGGCATATTTTTGTTGATTAAGAATTGGAATATTGTGCTGTGAGCACCAAATTCAGGTATGAGCTACGAATATATTTCTACAATCTTCATGCCAATTAGAAGGGATGTACTCCCTATTTTCATTCTTTATTGGTAGAAACAATATTAAACAGAACGTGCACTTACAAAGTCGAACTGAATTTCGTGAAAGCATTACGAGTTCATATTCTTGATTGTATTATCTAGTTCATCCTTTTACTGTTCATCTATTTATCTTTTCTGTAGTTACAAAAACTTTTTTAGATCACTACTGCCGAGCCAAATCAAATACGGAGTATGTATCACCAATGTTGCATCGCTACTTATCTAGTACTGACTGTCCTTTGTATTCTAAAAATGTGATACTTTGGAATCAAATGTTACTTCCGCACAGAGACGACTATGATTGTAGTTTAGGGTGTCACTACTAAGTTTAGCTTGGCTCCCCTGGTGCCACCATTATTTTGTTCGAAGATCATTATGGAGTCTTATTTCCTGGACCCGCTAAATCTGTTGAGAACAAGGATGACAAGCAAGGCTGCAATTCTTCATGTTCTTATGCAAATCAGAAGAAGTGCATGCAGGGACAAGGCAGATAGCCGAGGTTGTTGCAACCAAGAACAATGCATAAAAAGATGCCTCGCCATCTCTGGTTCTTGGTTGCATAGGTGGCGTGTCCCCGGTTCCGAAGCTGACACTTGTAACTTATTATCATCTTATTCAGGTTTATCAAAATGATTTATTGAGTGGATAGAATTGCATGCTCACTGTGTTATGCATGTCTGGGCTGGAGGATTTCTTTAGTATCCTGTAGTTGACTAGTTACTGGTACTGATTTTAATCTGAGGTAATATCACAAGAACTTATTTTGTATATTTTTTGGCTACAATTCACTTTAGAAAAGATATGGGGTTATTTTGAGGAAAGGTATACTCTATTATTATCATATTTTTGTTTCAGAAAACTGAGATATTTTTGTTTCAGAAAACTGAGAGTATACCTGGTATACTTCTTTTTCTTCTGTTTTTTCATTCGAGTTATTGTCCCTTCTTCCATCTCTTATGTGCTACTTAATAGTATATTGGAGTGTCTTTTTTTTTTGCAGAGAAACATTGGAGTGTCTTATCAATGGGGAATGTTAAGCATCACCATCCTTCGCAGCTTCATGGAGGCATGAATTAGGAGATCAAGGCCGCGCTTGGAATCGATGTAAATAAATACAGATGTATTTTTCTACGGGTGTATCTTACCGGCCAGGAGCGATTTGCGGGCGGAAATGAAAATGATGGACAGTGGCCTGTAACCTTAACAAGGGTATTCAAAGTAGAAACGACATTCCAAACAGGGCCCAAAGAATCAGGAGCCTGAGCTATATCTGGGTAATCCTCAGAGGGGTCATCTTCATAGGTCTCCAAGCTGGCATCTGATGAAACTGATAATTTCACCTCTCGTACGACTAGTCCAGATCGTGTCTGTCTCAGGTTTCAGTTTTTTGGCACCATGTAATCAGCAAGAATGTACATTTGCTAGAAAAACTTGTATGCGAGTTTTCTATAGTTTAGATGAGTGGTTGTTGTACAATTTATGCGGATGCTTGTGTTGTTCCGATGTGAAAGACATGGTGTTCTTGCATAGAAGCATCTAAAGAAAATGTATTCAGATATCTTTTGGTTGTTACTGGTACTTATTTAGCAGGACAGCAATGAAAGTTAATTGATATTATAAACAATAATACAGTATGAAGTCCCAGGGCATGCATATCTTTCCACTAGATATGCCCACCAAAATTTTCCGGGATAATGGACGTTAGCTGCACAAATGCTGTGATGTATATCACTTCTTCTATTTATCCACAGGAAAAGATGTAATAACTGGATAAAAGAAACACCATGTGTATACATGTTAACATAATCCTAGAGTGAAAAATTAGTCGTTTCTCAACTTCTGATTTTCCTAACCATAATTTTCACATGATCATAATTTAGTATTTTTTTGACAAAACTTGCTAGTATGACCCTCTGTGTTTTAGTTATCAATGTGCATTCGGCGTATGTACTGCAAACTGTAAATTATTTCTAAGGAAGCTGAGAGCCGTAATTTATGAAGTCCTCTATTCAGAGATTTGACTTCAAGTTGAATGATCAAAAGCTAACAATTACACCTTATCCCCAGCTCCTTGCTCGCAAATCCCACCAGTGCCCATGTCATAACCAAAACTCAGAGGATCAGGTTTGTCCGAATCTGGATATTCTGGCTTTTGTTGTACTAGTGATTTGCTTGTTTGAAAGCAAGTATGCAAGAGATGTCAGATTTTTCCAGGTGAAAGAAGAATGCATTATGGTCATCATCACAGCTATGTAAATAACCTACTCCAAGCTCCAGACTCAAGATGAGCTAATCTGATGCTAGGTAGACTTCTCCAGAATCACTACAGGAAGCTCAAGATCATTTTTAACTCCGTAAAATGCCACAAAACAAAGCTCTTTTGTACACTTACAAACAAAAATCATCACAACAGTTACTTATAAAGTTGCTTCTTTTATACTTAATATTACAGAGTTATATCTGTCAAGCTTTCCACTTGCACAAATAATAAATTACATGAAAAATTTGCATTTTTTGCCAAATTCAACAATTAGCAATTACGGGATAATTACATGGGCTCTTACAAGAGCACATCTTGTTATTTTTCTCACATGTTATGCACGATTTAAAACAAAAAACTTGATCAAACAAATGAATGAATAAAGATGAGACATGCCTTCATATACAATCTAAACAAGAGTAACACTGGTACTTGAAAAGCAGTACAGATTTCCATACATCTTAAACATTACATATTCTATTGCATTCTCTATTTTGAGATTTTCTGAACTTCAGCCAAGGGTCATGTCAGAATTTTCATCACTTCATTGCTACAGGACCGCCATCCAGCTACTAATATGCCTGAAAAATAAGAAATAGTATTATCGACCATATTTCTTGCTGGGTAATTACGACAAAAAAGTAGGCGTACATGCCAGAAAACGCAAGCTTAATCAGTTTTTGCAAATTACATCAGGTGGATATCCAAACATTTCACAGAAATATACCAGTCATACCATTTCCAGGTTCAGAAACTTAAAACGGAAAGCATGGTGATGGTTACCTTAATAGGATTACATAACTTGCTTCATATATTTGGCATGTCAAATTTACTTCTTACATATGATATATGACTCATTTTGCCAGGTCATGCAATGTTTTATTTCTGGCTAAACATGACTAATGAGACAACATGGTTTAGTGCTAGCAACTTCCGAAACCCAACAGTAAGGCGCATCCAGAGTTACAAACATAGATGATGATGCTAAAGTACAACTTTCCACCAATGAGCTAAAGTACAGAGCAAGAATTTCTGATGAAGATGCTAAAACTATATATTGTAGATGAACATGCTCTCACTTATCTTAATATTTTTCAGATGACGATGCTAAAATACAGAGCAACAAGAAACAGAGGAAAATAAATGAACGGTGCTCAATACACATAGTAATAAGGTTGTACTAATTAGGAAAGTAGTCACATGAGCATGACATATAGCAAGCTGGCTACAACTGACAGTAACACAGAAAGACAAACCAAATCTACATTAAGCTAGGCTTAGCAATTCCTTGCCAGGTCATACAATCTTGTCTTCCTAGTTAAACACGCCTAATGAGACAAAATGGTTTAGAGTTAGCAACTTCCTGAAGCTAACAGTAACCGTATCCAGAGTTACAAACATAGAACGTATGCATGCTTCAGTGACACACTTGCAAATGTGTGCTCCTAGAAAGACCACAAGACGAAAACCTCATCGCCTACGAATACCACCGCCATTTCCAGCAAGAAGGTAGCCACTGAATGACTCCAAATAGTTATTTGAACATCAAATTAGTGAAACCACCGCCCCTACTTATCTGGGACCTTTTGGATGCTATTTGCCCTGTAACGAATAAGAAAACATTAGCAAAATTGTAGAAAATACATCAATTTTTTTCAAGGTTTCTTACTTTACCTTTTTTTTCTTTTGGTTCACAGTCTGCTCTGAACCCCTTTTCAATCTCTTACCACTCCCTTTTGTGTTCGCTACATCTGGTGGATGAATATTAATCACACTTGGGAATGATGTTCCAACGAAAGATTCAAATTCCTGAACTTTACTTTGCTCACTAATGGCACCCATCTGTCCCAATTGCGTGAAGGCATCACCAACGGCCTTGTGAAAATATCTCATTTTGTCCTCACAATGTTTTGCCGCATGAAGTGCCAAGCTGAATTTTGAACATGTTTCTGAGTACAACTTTTTTATGGTAGGTGAAAGACATGTAGATGGGCCTTCTAGCTCATGTCCGTTGGCGTCATAGGAAAGCTGACGTGCAGCCATTTTAGTCCACCTATGCAACACATATTGACTAGGAATTTCATTACACCCCTCATTCTTTAGGACAACAATGATGTGACGGCAGATGATACCTAGTGATTCGAACATCCTACAAGAACAGTGTGCTGCCTTACTACTAGTGTTGAAACTAACTACTCTAACCTTGCCACTCTTGCTGCTAATACCAATGGTCCGGACCTCACCAACCTGCATGATTGATTTAACATGACAATAATCCCTTGCAGCCACCACCTGGCGTTGAACTTCAGCAAAAACCTCATGAGTATACACATCTCTACCATGACTCTCGATACTCCAACAAGTCTCGAGCACAGGCAGTGTATGAAGGCTGGCATTGTCTTCTTGCAATTCTTTTTGCCATTGTTCCTCTAAAGCTGTTTCAAACCTGACCCAAAACTCAATCAATGCAAGATTTCGGTTGGCGAAGTGTCTGAAGAATGCATTCTCACTCTCAGATCTTGATGTAGTACGCAAGATTCCACCAAGGGTGATTTCCGTAAAATATGCCGGAATCCATGACTTGCGCAACTCATACTTCTCTTGCAACCATGTATTATACCCAAAGTCAGAGATTATTGAACACCATTGTGACTCAAACTCACTTGGTGTCTCTGATCCCCAAACACATGACATAAACCGTTCATGAAAATCAGGATTATTTTTCATGGTGGCACCAACTTTTTCAGTAAGCTTCATGAGGATGTGCCACATACAAAGCCTATGTATAGTGTTTGGAAAAACTTGTTCTATCCCTATTCTCATGCTTTGGTCTTCATCGGTCATGATGAGCTTAGGTGCAACCCCAGACATTGCTTTCAAGAAAGTCTTGAACAACCATATATAAGATTCTTTCTTCTCATTCCATAAAAAAGCAGCACCAAACGTGACACAAGATCTGTGGTTGTTAACTCCTGTGAAAGGGGCAAATACCAAGTTATACCTATTAAAACGATATGTCAAGTCAAAAGACACAACTTCACCAAACAATGAGTAATTCTTTCTGCATATGCTATCCGCCCAGAAAATATTTATAAGTTTGTCATTCTCATCGACTTGGTAATCAAAGTAGAACGCTGGATTGGCAGCTTGCTTACTTTTCATTATATCTACTATGATCTGTCCATCTGCTCCCTTAATTGCTCTTTTAAAATCACGATGAGAGTTTTGGAAGTCACGCTTTGTGCAGCCCACATTTTCTGGACCCCCCTTCTCTACAGTAAGCAAGCGATATGCTGCAGATGTGCCAACCATTGCCTTATGACATGTAAGTAGTTTGCTCCTTAACTCACTACTTACTTCTCATTTACCGAAAAAGGCTTTCGCCCCGCTTTATAGATAAAGCAAACCGCCACAAGACATACAGCCACACCAGGTTCAAACACACACACCCAAGTACCACACCAAATTCATAAGGTTCTGCTGAGGGCACAGCTCAACAAGCCCAAAGAAAGAGAAAAACAGAGCGAGACCCGTGCAGGGGATCTAGTCAGGCTCCGGCGGAGGCGGCGGCGGCGGCGGCGATAGGCGGACGGCCATCGAGCGAAGATCGGCGATGAAGGTAGAGATGGCGTCGCGCTCCAGGGGACGGCTAAGCGGCCGCCAAAGCTGCAGGAAACCCGAGAATTTGTAGAGAGCGTCAGTAGCACGACGAAGAGGGGAATGCTCGATCACAAGCTTATTACGAACAGTCCAAAGAGTCCAGGCTAGGACCCCAACCTCCAGCCACCTAATGTGGCAGGAGGACGAGGGGGACGCTTGGAGTTCAGCAAATAAGTCGGGGAAGTTGGTGTGAGTCCAACTTCCCCCGACAATCTCGCGAAAGCAGCTCCAGAGGAACCGGGCGGAGGAGCAAGCGAAGAAGATGTGGTTGGAGTCCTCGGGGACGGCACAGAGGGGGCAAATACCAGTGCCCGGGCCATTACGCTTGCGGACCTCCACACCGGAAGGGATCCGTCCCCGGATCCACTGCCACATGAAGATGCGGATCTTCAGTGGGAGACGGACGGACCACACCATCGAGAGGGGGGGGAGCGGGGGAGGGGGCAATGGCCAAGTAGAGCGATTTGGTAGAGAACTGGCCAGACGGCTCCAAATGCCAACGCACACGGTCTTGGACTCCATCTACCAACGGCTCATGCAGAGCGACGCAATCAAGCAGCTCACGCCAGGCGACGGATTCCGCAGGCCCAAATGGCCGACGGAAAGCGAGGCGCCCTAAGTCAGTGAGGGCCCTATCAACAGAAATCATGGGGTCGACCGAGATAGAGAAGAGGATGGGGAAGCGAGCCGCAAAGGGGGAGTCGCCGGCCCAGCGGTCGAACCAGAAGAGCGTCGAGAGGCCGGACCCTACCGAGATAGAGGTACCAATGCGGAGCACAGGGAGGAGCTGGACGATGGACTGCCAGAACTGAGAGCCACCTGACTTCTGGCAGAAGGCAAGTGGTTGGCCACGCAGGTATTTATTCCGGATAATGTCCAGCCAGAGGCCACCATGACCCTGCGAGATGCGCCACAGCCACCGGGATAGGAGGGCAATATTCATCCGCTTAGAGCACATGATTCCCAATCCACCCTGCTCCCTAGGCTTGCAGATGTCAGGCCAGCTGACCATGTGATACTTCTGCTTGCCGTGCTCACCAGCCCAATTGAAGCGGGACTGGATTTTGGCGATCTCCTTATGGAGAGATTCGTGGAGGCTGTAGAAACTCATAAGAAATAAGAGGAGGCTGGAGAGGGAGGAGTTGATAAGAATAGTCCGGGCCGCCTTGGAAAGCCATCTCGCCTGCCAAGGCTCGCATCTAGTTTGGAGCTTGGTCACGGAGGGGCGAAGATCGGCGGCCAGGAGGCGCGAGTGACTGATGGGCGTCCCAAGGTAGGTAGTGGGGAACGAGCCCAGGCGGCAATTGAGTCTATTGGCAATGGCCACTGACTCATCGGGAGAATATCCCATCACCATAACATCGCTCTTATCAAAGTTGATCTTGAGGCCCGACATCTGTTGAAAGCAAAGGAGGAGGAATTTGAGATTGGTGATGTCCATCTCCGAGCCTTCGACCATGATGATCGTGTCATCGGCATACTAGAGGATGGAGATCCCCGAGCCCCCGGAGAGATGGGGGGTGATACCACGGAGGTGGCCCGCGGCTTTAGCCTTATCTAGAATGGAGGCCAAAGCGTCCACGACCATATTGAAGAGGAACGGGGAGAAGGGGTCGCCTTGGCGCACCCCACAAAGGGTAGGGAAGAAGGGGCTGATCTCGCCGTTAATGTTGACCGCCGTGCGACCGCAAGAGACCATTTGCATGACTCTTGTGATCCATCGGTCGTCAAAGCCCTTTCGCAGAAGGACTTCCCGAAGGAAGGACCAGCTAACCGTGTCATATGCTTTGTGAAAATCGATCTTTAGAAAGACCGCTTTCAGGTGTTTGACCCGGACTTCATGAAGGACCTCGTGCAGGACCAGGACACCATCAAGGATGTACCGGCCCTTAATGAACGCAGATTGGTTAGGGTGAGTAATCCGGTCTGCAAGCAGGGTCACCCTATTGGCGTACCCTTTGGCCAGGATCCGGAAGATCACGTTGATGACCGTAATCGGGCGGAACTGGCGGATGTCCGTCGCCCCAGGGGACCTTGGGGATGAGGGAGATGGTCCCAAAGTTGAGGCGGCCAAGGTCAATCGAGCCCACGAAGAATTCCTCGAAGATGGCCATGATCTCAGGTTTAACCACGTTCCAGAAGGTTTGGAAGAAGATGACCGGAAGTCCGTCAGGACCCGGCGCCGAGGAGGGGTTCATACCCTTGATAGCCTCCCAGACCTCCTGTTCAGAGAAGGGGGCCGTCAGGGATGCATTGTCCTCGTCAGACACCAGATGGGCGCCGGTCCAGCAGTCAAGGGCAAGAGAGAGACCGCTCCGAGGAGCGGGGGAGAAGAGGGAACGATAGAACCCATCAACATGGGCGCGGATGACCCGGGGATCCTGAAGGAGAGTGGCTCCATCCCAAAGGCAGGGGATGGTGTTGCGTCTACGGCGGCCGTTGGCGATCGCCTGGAAGTAAGCCGTATTCGCATCACCCTTCAAGACCCAACGCTGAGCGCCCCGAATACGCCAATAGGCCTCCTCATCAGTATAAATCACGGAGAGCTGGTCCTCGAGGTCATAGCGGGACAGCCACTCGTCCGGAGAGAGACCGACCGCGTCAGCCCTAAAGTCGAGGGCCTGGATCGCAGTCAGCAGCGCCTTCTTCCGCTCCCTGGTGTCCCGGCCCAGGTTGGCTCCCCACCCCTTCATAAATTGCCGAGCACGCTTCGCACAGAAGTGCCACGCGTCTATGGCGGAAGGAGGGCGGGGGTGGGGGTGGGCACGAGCCTCGATCCAACGAGCACTGACGGCGTCGGAGAAGCCGGCCTGGGAGAGCCAGAAGGTCTCAAAACGGAACCGAGGGGGAATCGGGGGACGCTCGTCCGCGGAGGAGAGAAGCAAGGGGACGTGATCCGACCCAATCCGGGTGATGGCACGAAGAGAGGCCAAAGGGCACCGGAGGTCCCACTCGGGGGAAACTAGGACCCCGTCCAAGATGGAGAGGGTCGGGGAGGCTTGGCGGTTGGTCCAAGTAAAACGAGCCCCAACCCGATCAATCTCCCGGAGGGCAAGGTCGGCAATGAAGTCGTTAAACATTTCCATCCGGGCAAAACTAACATTGCCATTGTTCTTGTCTTCCGCAAATCGCAGCAGATTGAAGTCCCCCCCCCCCCCCGACAACTACGGGGAGGGAGGCGGCCGAGATTTTCCGGTGAAGCTCCTCCAGGAAGGAGGCCGACCTACTATGGTCGGCCGGACCATAGACTATGATGATCTCCCATTTGAAGTTTAGCGATCTCTCGAAGATTTCCATACTAACGAAGAATTCGCCCCGATCCATGCTACCCACCTCAAAGGTGGCATCCTTCACACCTAAGAGGATGTCGCCCGAGTGGCCCGCGCTCCCACTAGAAGGGAGCCAGTGCCACGCAAATAGGTGGGAACTCAGCCGGTCGAGCTCAGGAAGTGCAAAGTCCCGACGCATGGTCTCCTGCATAGCCACGAGGTCAATGTGCTCATCTCGCATGTACTCCACTAACTGGCGGCGGCGGCCATCATGGCCGAAGCCGCGGATGTTCCAGAAGAGGGCGCGCATCAAGGGGCCATTGGGGGGCTGCTTGACCGCAAGACACAGGATGTGCTAAGCGCGCGAAGAGCCGCCGTGCGGGAGCGGGTGCGTCCCCGGATCTCCAGCCCGGCCCCCGAGGGAGGGGGAACCATCTGCCGCGTCCAAGGAGGGGGGGAAGAACCCCTAGGAGGAGCAGGGGCAGGGGGAACAGCGAGGGCCGCGCGGGCCTCTGCCAGTTTCCCGTCAAGAATCTCCCGGGCCCTGATGGCCGCTACCTGGGCGAGGGGGGGGGGGGGGGGGGGCACCTCCCCACGAGAGATGATCGCGGAATCGGCGGCCACTTTGGTGAGATGGCCCAGAGGAACAGATTCAAGAGCAGAGAAAGAACAGGTCGCAGTAGAGGGGGAAGCGGCGGGCGTACCTGGCTCCAGGTTGCGGGCGGCAGCGCGAAGCTCAGCCCGCTCGGAGATGGGGAGCGCCGGGCGGCCCTCGGGGTGGGCAGCGTCCAACCGAGCACTCCGGCGGCCGGCTACCACCGGGGAGGAAGCCGACCGGCCGCGGCGGGAGTAGGCGGCGGACCGCGCAGGGGAGGCTGGGCTGCCAGGGGGGTGATGATCCGGGCCGCCCCCTCCCCAGGCGGCGACGAGGGAGAGGCCACCAGCCCCGGCCCAGCACAGCCTAAGGGGCTCTGGGTCGGGGATGGAGGAGCAACCCGAGGGGGAGAGAGCGCACCCGAGGCCGGAGAGCATGCCCCAGAAGGGGGCCGAGGAGACGGCGGGGCTGGAGGCGCGTCGGGCGGCGAGGAGATGACGGTGGCGGGGGGAGGCGAGGCCGGAGGGGGGAGGGCGTCCACGAGAGGCGACGCCCCACCGACGGGGACCGCCGGCGAGGCGGGAAGCAGACCTCCGGTCAGTCCAACAGGGGCCATCTTCGGAGGCGGGGAGGAGACGGGGGAGCGTGGGGAGGAGGCCGGGCAGACCACCAGGCCGACACTGGAGATGTCGCTCCCCTCGGATGACGACCCGTCAGGGATCGGCGGGTCATCAACCGCGGGGCCGGGAGCAGCCTGGCGGCCCTTGCCCCCCGTAGCCGGAGGGGGAGCGTGGGGGAGGGGGAGCGGGAATCCTCGGACGCCCCCTCCTCGTCAGAGCGGTGGGAGCGAGAGTGGTGTCGGCCGTGGTAGTCTCCGCCAGCCCCCCGGGAGTCGTCTGGGGGGCCGACGTCGAGGGAGCGGGGGCGCCCAACGTGGTTGGGAGGCTCGGGGGCGATCCTGAGGTCGAAGCCCTGGTCATTGAAGAAGACCCGGACCGAGGTGTGCAGCTTGGTGGAGTCGAGACACTTGACCTTGACCCTCACCTCCTCCTCCTTGCGCAGTGAGAGCTCGTCGACCACCACCACCTTGCCCAAGAGGCGAGACATCTGGCGGATGACAAGCTCTGACCGCGCGATGTCAGGGAGACCGGAGATGAGGATCCAGGCGGTGTCGAGGACGGCCACGGCCTGAGCGTCGAGAATAGGCTCGGAGATCTCGACCACCAGCTGGTTGAGCGCGAGCGTGATCCGGCCACTACGCATGGCGTAGCCGTAGCTGACGGAGTCGGGGAAGACGACCGAGAAGATGTGACTGGCGGTGGGGGTGACCACCCAGTCCCACTGGCGGCGGTAGAGGTGGTTGAGCTCGGCCTCGATCATCTCCGGGGACGCCACCCCGTCGACGACCGTGACGATGGCCTGAAGGGAAGGCGAAGGTGGAGGGGCATCCGGGACCTCAAGGTGGAAGAAGCCCAGCCCCTCGATCCCGTGTCCATACATCATGAGCTCAGAGACCACCGGTCTGTCCGGGCACAGAATGGCGGGGTGGCCCGGGTCCTTGCAGAGGTAGCAGCACTGGGGGTTGACACATGCAACCTGGGAGTGTCCCCTCACCCCACAGTTGAAGCAAGGGGGGCGAGGGAGACCGGAGACGGGGCCCGGAGCGGAGGGGGCCCCCGGACCCGTGGAGGGAGGGATGGCCGGGGTGGGGCGGGCGCCCCGGCGCTTCTTCTTCTTAGCGGGGCCGGGGCGACCGCGGGAGGGAGCACCACCAAAGGCCGGAGCCGGGGCCGAAGTCCCCGCGGCAGCGTGCGGCGGGACGTAGCGGCGGGTGTCCGGGGTGGGGAGGATACCATCCCGCGCGCGGGGGGAGCCGGCACGAACCGGCGGAGCGGGAGAGGGGGACCGGTCCCGACGACGGGATGGCGAGGGGGAGCGCCTGCGGCGCCAATCGCCCGACGACTCCCGAGGCGAGCGGGACCGGGCCCGGTCATCTCAGCGGGAGGGGGGGCGACGGCTGTCCCGGAGCTCCCGGAGCTCGCGCCGGAGCTCCTCCTCCCGCCGGAGGGAGTCGGGTGAGGGGCGGGTCGAGTCGCGAGAGATCTCACCCGCCTTGCGCTTAGCCCGGGGGGCAGGGTCCAGCCGGTCCCGCGGCATGGCCAGCCGCGGCGCGACGGGAGCCAAAAGGGCGAGGGGAACAGCCGTGGCCGGGCAGGCCCGCGGACGGTCGGACGTGGGAGGAGGCGCGGCGAGGCGGATCGGCGGGGCGAGAGCGGAGGCGGGGGAAGGCAGTGGAGCGGGACGAGGGAGACCCGAGGAGGTGGCGGCGCACGAGGGTTGGGCGAGCGGAAGGCCTCGAGGGAGCCAGATCGACCAGGCGAGCCCCTCACTGGGCCTAGGGCACGGGGGCGGCCCAGCCGGGATGGGCCAGCCTGTGGTGGAAGGAGGAGGGCGAGCCAGGAGCGGCCGCGCGTGGGCCCCCCAGCGGGATGGGCCGGGGCCCAGCAGGCCAGCAGGCCCCGTCGGGGAGCCAGGGGCGAGGGGGGAGCGCAGGGGGAAACCCTACCGGACGGTGGCGGCGGCGCCGCCGCCGGCAACGCGCCGGCGAGGCGAGCGACCGGGGCCCGGGCGGCGCGGGCAGTCCGCACGAGGAGCCCCGAGGAGCCGAAATGGGCGATAAAGGGCCGAAACGGCGACGACCGAGGCACCGGGGCCGGGAGGAGGGCGGGGGAAGGAAGGGGTAGCAGGGGGCAGGAGAGCCGGCGGCCGGTCCCCCACCGCCGGCCGGCGCCAGGAGGAGCACGCGGGGCCTCGGTCGGCGCGCCCGGCTACGCCCCAAGCCTGAACGCGGCGGCGGCGGAGGGACCTCCCACCCAAGGTCGGACCTTGGTGGCGCGGCCTCCACGCCGAGCTCCGGGCCGCCGGGGAGGACGACGCCGGCACCCACCTGCCGGCCGCAGAACCCCTCACGTGGGGGGCTGAGCTGGCCGGCCGGCGGGGCGGAGCGGGCCGGCGGGAGGAGCGAGGGGTAGAGGGGGCCGGAGGAGAGGGAGGAGGGGGGAAGGGCGCATCATCAGCGCAGTCGGCCCAGCGGAAGAGGGCGTCCGGGGCGGCCGGCTCGGAGACAGCCGGCGCGGGGGGCGGCGGCGGGGCCGTCGGCGGGGGAACCGGTACGGAAGGGGAGGGGGAAGACGACGGCTGCGCCGCGGCGGCGGCGGCGGAGACGCCTGCGGGGGCGCCCGCGGAGTCGCCCGAGCCCTTGGCCATCAACCCCACCTCTCTGCCGTTTGTGCAGTTAGGTGTGGTCCTAAAGCTTCTTACTTCTCATTTTGACTTGATGAGATGTCTCTTACTAGGCGAAATAAGTTGGTGAGTGTGTGATTGAACAAACCGGGCGACCTTATATTTGCCATCATCCTGCCTCTTCAATCCAATCATAGCCTCACAACCACACCTGGTTAACTTGAATTTTCGTTTAGGCTTTATCCTTTCCTCTTCCTGGGTCACCTTCCTCCAACCCTCCCTAGCACAAACAAACCTCTTCCACACTACGCCATGTTCATCTTTGTGTGTTGTCCATGTGCGAACCGAGAACCCGACTTCATGAGCATATATTTTGTAGAATGCCATACCTTCCTCCCAGGTATCAAATTGCATACCAATTACGGGTTGTAAGTTAGGATCACACTCGGGATCATATCTTGACCCCTGGATATGCAAAATAAAATGATGTTCAGTTCATAAACTACAACACTCATGCATTGGATGTGAGAAAAAGAAAAGTACTTACACAAAACGGAAGACTGCTAGTTCGCGTTGGCGTGTGGTAGCTATTTCCATCGTTTTCGAACTGATGGATCGTGCCCTAGAAATTTCAAAAAAAAAACATCAGGTGACAAAAACGGTGTGATGTACATCGATGACCAATACAACAAATAAATTACCAGGGCAAAACTATTGGCATCATCTTCAACTCCCATTGCCGTAGTTGACCCAATGCTTAGAGCGGCACTTCCCATGGACTCCATGGTTGCTTATTTTTGTGCAAATATAACCACAAAACATCAAGATTTTTACTTAGCATACGGACAATGTGGATTGCAGTTGCAGCAAGACAAAATGAGGAACATCAATAACTAGTAATTAAATAGAAAGTTCAACTGAACATGATCAAGGGTTTTACAAAAATGAGGAACCGGAACAACTATAATTACCATAGAAAGTTTAATTCAACATTGCAAATGTCGTTTCCATTTCATATCAGCAATCTGGAAGAAGTTCATATACAAGAACCCCACATGAACAACCAGTAACTAACCCACTCTTGCCATGTAGTGGGATCCTAGGAAATCATTTTTTCACATATATGCTGAGTCGTTCATGTACAGACCTTACTATTAAGTTAGCAAAGGTATATGAAAATTGTATACAAAGGAACAGAACAGACAATGCACATCCCCTCCACTGTTTGCACTGATTGTTATGATTACTACTACAATTTCACCATTATATCTACATCTGATGCATGAATTTCGTGCCCACACTATTGATATTACCAAATGCCACTAGCCTTCAAACACGTGGGAAACTGATGGCCTGGAAGAACCAAATATGACTGTACATGGATAACAGAACAACCAAATTCAGTGCTTATACCTCAGATCCTGAGCTGTAAAGGACGATGGCCAGGTCCTATTCAACCGCACAGCTGCACAAATCTTCCTTTAGAGTTTGCATAAATATGGTTTTTCTATACTAGAAAGTACAGTACATATTAAGGTTCAGAACACTGCTTATTCAAGTTTGCAAGGGCTATTTTGAATTACAATATTTGCAGCCGTGTATCTCATACATAAATCTGGTGCTCATACTACTTAATCAAGTTCGCAATGACACTAGTTTGGAATCAATTAGGGAAAATCACAAATCGGAAGAACCCAATATGAGCATGATAAATGGATAATGGGATAAGAGAACATACCCTAAGATCCTCGAGTCGCAGAAGATAGCCGTATCCTTTGGGCAGTAGTTCCTCGTCGTCCCCCGGAGATACAGCACAGCGGAGCTACATTTACGCGCTCGACGGTGGCAATGGCGTCTTCGTTGGGCGCGACTCAGAGAAGAGGAGGGGCGCTCGGCTTCAACGGGGCCGAAACTAGGTACAAGACAGAAGGGGAGTTGGTCCAGGAGAGGGGGAGAGGCGACGGAGAAGACTTCCCGAACCCTAGCGCGCCGCTGGACGGCCTGGTACAGAATAAGGCGAGGGGAGGAAGACGATGTGTGTACAGAGAGGTCAGATCGCTGGATTTAGGTGTACTGCAAGGACTGTTTTGCAAATGTAACGCCAGGCCCATCAACGGACCGGATCCTGTCCCTCTTTTTCGAATCCAACGGCCCATACCGCGCTGGTGCATCTGGTGCATCAGTTCTCTCGTTTCACCAGATACGTTCTCGATAACTTGTATGGTGGAAGGGCTCTTTCCCCACCCTCTCCTTCTTTAATATATCCCACCCTGTTTAATGTATGATATTGACACTCGTGTGTATTCGACTTTTATCTTTCTAAAAGCACAAGATAAATGGGAGAGAACTAATCATACAAAACTACATCTTATAGACTTGTACACCATACTTGGTACATCTAAGGCTCGAAGACTCGGAGACGGACATCTCCAACCTCAAGTTCCTTCTCCTCTGTTTCCAACAAATGTCTGGCCTCAAGATCAACTTCGACAAGAGTGATGTTATGGTGATGGGCTACTCTCCCGCGGAGTGTTTGGCCATGGCCAACCGGCTTAACTGCCGCCTGGGCTCCTTTCCCATGACCTACTTGGGTACTCCCATTAGTGACTCCCGGCTCACCGTCGCGGACTTGCGCCCTTCCGTGGCCAAGCTCCAAACGCGCATCGAGCCATGGCAGGGGAGGTGGTTATCTAGGGCGGCCCGGACTATTCTCATCAACTCTTACCTCTCCAGCCTCCTCTTGTTCCTCATGAGCTTCTACAGCCTCCACGAGACTCTGCACCATGAGATCGCCAAGGTCCAGTCTCGTTTCTACTGGGCGGGCGACAACGATAAGCAGAAGTATCATATGGTCAGTTGGCCGGACATTTACAAGCCCAGGGAGCAAGGCGGCCTTGGCATTATGTGCTCTAAGCGGATGAATATCACCCTCCTCTCCCGTTGGCTTTGGCGCATCTCGCAAGGTCACGGTGGCCTCTAGCTCGACATCATCCGGAACAAATACCCGCGCGGACAGCCCCTCGCCTTCTGCCAGAGATCTGGTGGATCCCAGTTCTGGCAATCGGTTGTCCAGCTTCTTCCGGTTCTCCGCATCGGGACCTCCATCTCGGTCGGCTCCGGAGCTTCGACTTTGTTCTGGTTTGATCGTTGGGCCAGAGACGCCCCCTTCGCGGCGCACTTTCCCGGCCTCTTCTCCATCTCCGTCGATCTTGTGATCTCTGTCAAGAGGGCCCTTATTGACTTAGGGCACCTTGCTTTCCGGAGGCCATTTGGGCCCCCGGAATCCGCCGCTTGGCGTGAGTTACTAGACTGTGTTGCCCTCCACGAATCAATGGTGGACGGTGGCCCCGACCAGATGCGTTGGCGCCTGGAGCCATCGGGCCATTTCTCCACCAAGTCTCTTTTCCTGGCCATCGCCCCCTCTTTCGCCCCCCCCCTCTCAACGGTGTGGTCCATCCTCCTGCCTCTGAAGATCCGTATCTTCATGTGGCAATGAATTCGCGATCGGGTCCCGTCCGGGGTCGAGGTTCACAAGCGGAATGGCCCGGGCACTGGCCTCTACCCGCTTTGCGGTGTCCCCGAAGACTCGAATCACATATTCTTCTCCTGCGTGTCCGCTCAGTTCGTTTGGAGCTGCTTTCGCGAAGCGGTCGGTGGAAGTTGGTGCCACACCAACTTTCCCGACTTATTTGCCGAACTCTAGATCTCCCCCTTGACGTCTCACCACATTAGGTGGCTTGAGATTGGGGTCATCACTTGGACCCTCTGGACGATTCGCAATAAGCTTGTGATCCAGCGCACTCCTCTTCGACGGGCTACTGAAGCTCTCTTCAAACTTTCGGGTTTCTTGCAGCTTTGGTGGCCGCTTAGCCGCCCTCAGGACCGCGACGCCATCTCCGCCTTCATCGCCGACCTCCGCTCGATGGTCATCCGTCTGTCGCCGCCACCCCCGCCGCCTCCGCCGGAACCAGACTAGGCGTTCTCTCCTCCGGCTGTTTTCTGTTTTTTCCTGGGCTTGTTGAGCTGTGCCCTTAGCAGAACCTTTGTATTTTGTTGTGAGATTTGGGTGTGTGTGTGTGTGTGTGTGTGTGTGTGTGTGGACTAGTCCTTGTATGTGTGCTCTCTGGCGGTTTGCTTTATTATAAAGCGGGGCGAAAGCCTTTTTCGGTATAGCATCAAATCTGATGATACAAGTAAAGTAAACAGAGACGCATATTTTTTTCATACTTGCACCCTTTATAATAGAGATTTTGATTTGGCGGGAGCCTTTATGTTTCTGTTCTGTTAGGACGTGAAGAGGGAGATGCAACATCCATAGATCTACTGAGAGGTAGTTGGGTTCTGAATGTGGCCAGAAGCTCTAGTGAATACCATAATCATCATGCTGGTCTGAGTGAAATTATTTTGATGGATTTTTGGTGATCTGCTTTTACATGGAGGTTAATCGATGGTATCAAGCCTCACTAAGTGACATGGATTAAAGAGATTGAGGAATATTGCTATAAGGTCTATGTCTCCAATTAATTGAGAGGCTATGGTATGATAACTGGAAACTTTGCTCTCCCATAAGTTCTCTATGTTTACATCTTTTCGCTTCAGTACTTACAGTACCTGTAATACTTAAACCAAGATGCAAGAAGGTTTCCTCACAGAATAGTACTCCCTCCATTCCTAACCAGTGTGTCTTCAGGAATTGACCAGAGTGGATTTCAGATTTATAAATACAACCTGACCATTTATACTCCCACGGATTTGATTCATGCCTTTTTCTTCTTCGCATGTCAACTGAAAAATGGATTTCAGTTATGCATAGAAGCGGCATCATCTATTCTCTTCTTCTTGCTGCATTGCATACTGCATATGTCAGCACAAATGTCTTTACCATGTGGCAAGACTGGTTAGCTATCCTAAAACCAACAATCAATGAATGTCTTTAAGCCCTGACAATTTGGAAGTCCAACATTCCAGTAAAAGTTAAAATCTTCATCCGGTATCTTCGAAGGGATGTTATGCCAACGAAAGACAAGCTCGGCGTCGCAATTGGCAAGGAAGAAAGAAGTGTAGCTTTTGTACTCAAGATGAGACAATCAAACACCTCTTTTTCCGGTGCAAGTTTGCGCGTTTTACGTGGTCCATCATCAAAATAGCATCCAATTTGTATCCGCCCACAAGTGTTGTCAATATTTTGGTTATTATTTTTGGTTATTGATTGGATGGTACTCCAAATAGGTTCAAAACGCTACTACCTCCGTCTCGGTGAGTAAGTCATTCGTGGAGTTCTAGGTTGACGATTTAACTATCTAAATATGTATTATATGTGACAAAAAATATATATTTAGAAACTACATCCTTGTAGAAATCTAGTGATATACTTTTCATGACATATACCACATATTTAATTCCTCAAATCAATGACCTAGAACTACGCGAATGACTTATTCACCTAGACGGAGGTAGTAATAGGGGTGGGCGGGTGTGGCTTATTATGGTCACTTTGGTTGTGTAGAAATGATTTGTTTTTTAATGACAAAAACTCTTCTCCTTTGCAGGTTATTTTCCGCTGTACGCACTCGCTTCATACGTGGTCTACGCTGCACCAAATGGAGGACGCCACACCGTCGCCAGGCAGAGTTGGCAGAGTTTCTCACCCCGAGCACGCATGACCTGGCCCGACAGGTTGCCCAGGAGAGGACGACAAGCATGACAACCTCATCTCGCAAAGCAACACCCCATACATCGTCACCACCTTCAACAAAGATCAAACGTCCACCACAAGCAACTGAGTAGGAACCTCAATGTAGATATCCCGGCGGCCCACCCCCAACGCTGAAGCCTCGTCTAACAACTCCACAACCCTAAGGTGACGCCTTCAAGAAGAAAAATGATGTTGAAGCCGGCGCCACCCTATCAGGAGATTTTGGCTTTTACCCGGGACATGGAGGTGGAGGGCAGGAGCAGGATCTCAATGACACCTATAAGAAGGGGAACAACGCTCGAAGCATCACCGGCATCGTTGTCGCCGCCGCCGGCCAAGGGATTCCCCTAATACTGAGCCCCCAGCTTCACAAGCCCTAATCAACCACCAGATCCGGCCATCCGGCCAACCAGAGGTCACCGGCATCCCAGGCCGCTGGGCCGGCTGGGCAGGATGAGGAACAAGGGAGGGGGCCACAATCTCCTTATCGGCTCCAAGGGCCAATGGGGAAGCACTAGGAGCAAGCTCGACACCTAACGCTCACCCACCGGCCATGCGACCGAGGTGACGCACCTCAGCATCCGCACCAGCCACCCGCTGCCGAGTAGGAGGCGTGCTCCTCAACAGGCCACCACCCCCAGATCCATGCGCTCCATGCGCAGACCACCACATCCACGCAGCCTTTCACACCGCTGTTGCCCAACACCACTGTGCCGACCGCCATCGAGTAGGGGAAGAGAGGCCTCGCCGACAACGACTTTTCGAGATTCAAGTTTGACCATAAATTTAACCAATAAAATGTGGGTTATGTGTCACAAAAGGTATACCATTAAATTTGTATCAGAAAGAATGACCCGGTGGTGTAGTTTTTAAAGTTACATGACTTATGTATACTTGGTCTAATTGATGGTTAAAGTTAAATCTCGAAAGTGTGTGCGCCCTCTTTTTGTAGCTGGAGGGAGCAGTGTTTCTCCTCATGCAAGTCTATTCCTGGAGTCAGAAGTGCGGTTAAGATTACCCTAATCTGTCAAGAGTCTACAGCCTAACTTGACCTCATTGAGAAACGGGAGAACACTGTTCAGCTAACTAACAACATATGCATGAAAAGTAGATTAATTATGACAAGTGACAACAGCAAAACAGGAAACAAATAAAACTCACTTCATCTGGAATATTGGGGTTAGCACCAGCGTCTAGTAAGCACTTCAAGATGCCAGTGCCAGGTATGTCATACTTCACTGCCAACATGACGTAACTATCACCAGTGAAGTCAATAAAATTCACATCAGCACCAGCCTGTGTAAATGAATAGTTATTTGATCATCTATTTGAGTTAATGCTTGATATCAGCCACAGAAAACATATACACAAAGAAAATGAAGCCGTGCCTACAGAGTAACCTTTAAGAAAGCTCATTACGAAGAAAGAGTACTGACCTCAATGAGTAGCTTGACAGATTCCAGTGACACTGTAGGCATGGGCCGGAGAGCCCAACTCAATGGGGTATAACCAATAGCGAAAACCTTGTTAGGCTGTGAAAAGTGGAAGAATCAACCGCTTACACTTGTCAACAAAAAGAGGGACCAATAGAGAATTTCTTTTGAGGTATATGCCAATAGAGAAATAAAATCAGCTCGTGGTGTTTAAATATATTAGTATTTCTGAAGGAAACAGAAAGAAATATATTTATACAGAAATTAGACATAACATTTACTTGGCTTCTGGGAAAGTGAGCACGTTTCACTTTAGGATAACTAATTACTGTCATGATAAATTTTTTGTTGCTTCATATACGACACAAACCTTTTGTTCAGATGGAACACAAGTATCAAAGGCAACAAGATCCCATTCCAGAGTTTTCTTTTGCATTGCAAAGGAGAGAATCAAGAAACAATGTCTTACATCGGCATGGTGCTCCAACAAAATCTTCATTGTGCCATCTTGTCTATAAAGAAGAGCTGCATGCAATGGCGTCCCTTGTACAGAATCTATATCCACATCGGCTCCTCTTGAAAGCAGCATTTCCAACATTTCACAATGCCCTGGAAAATGAAGTTCCAAAAAAATGAATGAGACAAGAATAATTTCCAGCATGTAGCTGACTTTAACCTTTTTGATTACCACATACCAAATCCAGGACCAGGTTTTGAAATGCGGTCGGATTGGGACTATTTAAATTTCCATTACTTGTTTATCTAAACCTTAGAAATAGAAAATCAATATTGAGCTTCTAAGATTATAATCAACACCTTGGAAACATTGGATATCCAACTTGAAAATCCCAAACCTAAGTTATTCTATACACGCTCGATAATGTTTCTTCGGCCATCATCCAAATCATATATATGGGAGCTTTGTTCGATGGAGATCACATTAAAACATATGGCAAGATATGCTAAAACAGAAATATCAAGCATCACACTTGCCAAGAGAGGTGTCATGGTAGTAAACTGCCACGATCCTAAGAGTGAGGGTTGTAGTTCTGCACGCTGAGATAGTGTGTTTCTTGCTTACTTTATTCCTTAGCCAAGCCTTTTCAAATAGAGAGAAGGCTGCCAAACAAATATTAGCAAAAGTAAGACTAATCTTATCAAAAGAAACCTGATGACTATTTTGAAGAAATGGGTCTGATTTGGATTAGTCAGCCCAGAAATGCTTCTCTGTCGACGATCCGGGGCATTGATTTCATCTAATGGTGACAAATCAAAATTGATTTTTATAGCTGGATAAAACAAAAAAGGAATCCTAAGGCTCATCGCGCACAGACCGAAAATTAGCAAAACCATTACGAAAACGGTTTATCCAATTATCTCTAAGGATGATTTGGTGCCTCCTGCACCTCCTACCACCGGTAGGATCGCTAAACCTGCTAACCCGCAGCTGCAGGGCCATGTTGGTAGCCGTTCCACATAATATTAACCAATGTAGAAGCAGTTTTTTCATTGAACTTCACTGGAAGTTTGGAACTCTGACCAGATTTCCAAATTTTACAAAGCAAACTACAAGTTTGAAACATTTGGTGGTAAATTGCAGTATGAGAGGAAGAATGAACTTTTGCAACTTGCAGTTTAGAGGTAAGAATTTGTTGCATCGTTTTGGGAGATATTCTGACATACTGGACACCAGGAATTATGGTCTACCAATTAGCAGTTATGTACGAATCAGCTCCACCGTTCGGCACCAACCTTTCGCAAAAGAAAGAAAGCACTGACCTGTTTCTTCTGACTACTCACCTATAAAGCCTTTTGTATCGCCCTAATTGCCACCCGGTTACCAGCTTAAATTGGTACATTAGTTCAGACTTGACAGATGTAATCCACTAATTTAGGAACCTGCTCAGGACAACTATCAAACGTCTAGGAAAATCTATGAGGGATCATCTTATGCATCAGATCAGGCTGTGCCACTGGGCCGCGGCCACTGTGCAGAAGAGCAGCAGCATTTGGATATAGGGACTATGGAGAGATATGAGGATCTGGGTTATAGGTGGGGTATAAAATTTTGATCCATTCCGCTGCTTGGTTTGTGATGGAATAGGGATAGGTAGCATCAAAATCTAAGATCAAAATGCCCGCACTCATTCAAAAAAAAAAATGATCTAGCATGTGGGTAGCCAGGATATTTTGATAATTTTGGTCAGCCATGTACATTTCCTCCTAATAACCTAGCCTCCCACTTGGGTTGAGAACACAGGTCCAAATCTCCATCCTTCTCCATTTCCAATTCTCTCCATCCAAATATAGGATTAGATTTAACTCTCGCAAGCATTTCTGATTCAGGCCTTCATATCCCTAAATCCAAACGAATCCTAAAAGAATAGCAACACGACAGTGGAGAATCAAAACGCCCCCCAAACCCCTCTCCATTTCTTTCTCTTATAGATCGGTCAATTGCTTTTCGGAGTCTAATGCTGCTTATATCCAGTGACATGGCTTTCTAAAAAAAAATCAAACTGACATACTTTGATACAAAGTGCACCAACATATTTGACAAATGTATCATTTCCAAACACACTTATTGAGATAGAGAGATACCTCGCGCTGCAGCACCATGGACAGGTGACCGTCCTTTCCCAGCTGATGAATCAGCACCATGATCAAGAAGATATGTTGCAGCAGCAGCTCTCCCAGAATGGGCAGAACAGAACAGCGGCGTTTCACCTGCAACAACCAGAAAAATAAACATGGGGAGCTCAACAAATTCACACCAATCCTGTCCTGACCCTCAACACGAAAAGGTTATAGACAAGGCATCTAGCCAGTTATAGACAAAAGAGCCAAATGTGGAAAGAGAACTTCGCAAACCAATATCAAATGCATTTCCATCAGACACATATTTACTGTTGACAAAATTGCACAACGACAGACAGGGGTTAGATACAGCTCCGAAATAGCGGTTTGCCCGAATAACATATCTGAAGAAATTGATATGTGTGGTATGGTGCATGGACTTTCTGAGCATGGGGCGATGTGCATATGGTAGATATTTGAGCTCCACCAATCACTTAATTACAATTTACAAATGCATACAACATGTAAATGTAAGACCAAATTGAAGCCTAAAATACAGATTTCACATGGTACTCCATAGTAATCGACATAATAAATAAATAAAATAAAAGTTAATAGAGCTGCAAATTGACGCTAAGGGGGCGAGGGAAGGGGACGTCACCTTTGAAGTTGAGTTGATTGACATCGAGGCGGAGGTCCTCGACAAGGTACCTGCAGACCTCGAGCCGACCCGACCCGGCCGCCAGGTGCAGCGCGCGGTTCCCTTCGCCGTCCTCCACCGCCGCCAGGACGGCGGCCTCGCCTTGGCCCCCTGAGCTCATCGCCCGCGCCATCTCTTGGCATACGCACGCAATGCAGCCAAGTCAAACAGTAATCATGCTAGTACTACCATCATCAAACCCTAAGAGGAAAAGAGCATGAGGAGGAGGCGGGGTTACTCTTGAGGAGTCGGAGGTTGCCGTCGGAGGCGGCGCGGAGGAGCACCTCCTCCCGCTGCTGCTTCCCCATCGCCTCCATCTCCATGGCGATTGAGCAAGGCGGGTTGCTCCTTGGTCTGGTCGATACGCGAGAGAGCGGCTGGGCTTGCGTGGGAGTACGAACGTGGACTGGGAAGAAGACCAGCAGACCCCGGGAGGAAGAGACCAGCAGACCCCGGGAGTAAAGAGGCTGGCACCCACAACCTACCTTGTAAATGCATCGTACCTACTCCATCCTTTTTTTTAATTATTATAAGATTTTTTGAGGGTATTTCTTTTTTATGTAATATAAGATACCTATGACACTAGTACCTTCGTAAGGCTACTCATCTGGCTTCTTAGGATTTCTCGTGTACTTTAAAATTCTCTTTCGGATAACTTGCCACTGTCGATCTACAACCGTTGCTCGCCGCAGGCGTCTGGCGGCCAAAGTATACACGAACAGACAAGAGATGAGAGTTGGAAAATCAAACAGATGAAACGAGACATGCAACTGCCATATAAAACAACTTATGGTTGGGGCGCTGCTTGAGAGGAAGGTGCGCACATTGTATGTGTGTCAGTTGTCGCAACCTGGGAGTTTTGTTTTTTCATAGACATGTTTATCCAAAACGTATTATCTTTTAAACCATTTTCTCTGTTGGATTCCTCGCGTCGAGATCTTCAAAGGTAGATTTCATGTTGATAAGTTTTGACAAACTTTTTTCTCAGAAAACCGAACTAGGAGAACATTTTTTTTCTTTTCCGAAAGCTGCTTTCCAAGAGGCACGACTCTGCCTCTCTTGGAAGGAAAAAAATAAAATATATTTTTTTGTTTCCGAGAGACATAGCCGTACCTCTCGCGAAAGTAAAATCGTGCCTTTAAAAAAACGAAAAGAAAAAGAACACGCGTTTTTTCGGTGAGGCACAACCATGCCTCTCTCACGGAAGCAAAACCATGCCTTTCGCGGAAGCAAAACGTGCCTCTCATGAAAGGAAAAAAAAGAACAAAAATTTTTTTCCCCGTTTGCGAGGCACGGCCATGCCTCTCGTGGAAGCAAAATCGTGCCTCTAAAAAAAACATGTTTTTTCCCCGTTTGCGAGAGGCACGGCCATACCTCTCACGGAAACAAAAGGACACGTTTTTTCGCATAAAAGTTTTATGTTGAAAAGCTAAGAATGACCAGTGAAAAACCAAAAAGCCAAAAAAACCGGAAAAATCCATCTAAGAAGTAGAAAACACGTGCCAAAAAAAAAAGCCGAAGAGAGTGCGTAGATCGCAACACGTGGCGGCGGCCGAGAGGCTCCCGAAGGAGTGCTCCTCAATTAGTTGCTCTCGTTCGTATCAACTAAATATATACCTACATGAAAGTAGCTAAGAGAATCAGTATTTCCTATTTATTGCATTATGCGGCAAATTCCCGCTGTTTCGCATAGACCGATAGAATAAGATGGGCCGGCCCAGTTGTAGAAGAGAACTTAGTACACGACCTTAGTTGCTGACCGGTACCCCTCAAAAGAAAAAAGTTGCTGACTGGTTTTGGTCCTGAACTGGTTCTCCTTTTTCTGTTGTTTTTCCTTACCGGTTTTCCAGTTTTTTTGTTTATTTTTCTGGTTTTCATTAGTTTTTTATTTTTCCTTTTCTCAAGTTTATTGTTCTTTTTCAAAAAATTCAATTTTTTTCTTGTTTCTAAAAAAATCTTCACAAATTCAAGCAATGTTCGTGTTCTTTTAAAAAATATCTGGGAGTTTCAAAATTGTTAGTGTTTTTTTCAACATTTAACTTACATTTTTAGTAAAGGTTAACAATTTCAAATAATGTTTGCATTTGGAAAAAGTTGAGGATTGAAAAAATTATTCACAATTTCAAAAAAAAAGTACACAAATCTCAGAACGTTCGAATTTTTTTTTAAAAATGGAATTTCAAAAGTTGTTTGCATTAAAAAATTGTTCACAATTTTCAGAAAAGTTGCTCAACTTTTGAAAAAATGTTTGTAGTTTTTTGAAAATCGAAAATGTTTCAAGTTTTTGAACCGCGTGCTATAGTGAACCGCCCCTACAGTATCTCGCGCTATAGTACCAAAGGGCCAGGCCAGTCGTTCTCCCTTATGCATGCATGGCGCGCTGTTGGACGCAACGAGCGTCCAAGAGGTGCTTCCGGGAAAATCTGTTGGGTTCACTCTATCTAACCCAATGTTTCTACGGTGGCTCTGGCCTTGGCACCAGAGCTCGTCCAAGGTGGCAATGGCGAGAAAGAGAGAGAAAAATGGAGATGTGAAGGTGATGTTTGGAGGGTTCAAGAGTCCACTGAAAATGAGATGGATCAAAGAGGAGGTTTGACTGGGTGCAATGTCAAGGCATTGGATGCCAATTCTGGACAGAGAAGAAAAGAGGAGGTTGTGCTCAAAACATGCACTGTTCAACGCTGGTAAAAGGTATAGTGGACTACAGAGTGAAGAGGGGAAGCTGTAGGAATTAGTTCATGAGTTTGCAAACATTTTTTATGGAGCAAACTTGAAATACAAAGTTTGAACAAAAGTTGTTTGATGGTTGTTTGAGAAATATTTTGAATATGACCATGTGGTGAGACTCAGAGAGGTGTAGAACATCAATATATGGCTTGCTTCAATTTTGGGGATTTTTCAAAAAAATGAAAATATTTCCCTATATAATTATCATTTTTGCCATTTGAAAAAGAAAGAAATAATGTATTTTACATACTATTCAAAATAATATTTTTGAAGGGAGTGGTCTTCTATATAGTAGACCTCAGAAATGATTTTAATAAACTATTGTTTTAAAAAATAAATACTTTTAGTTTAAAACTCTATTTTAGGGGGTTTTGTAAAATAAAAAGGTTTTTTTGGCCAAAATATATTGCAGTAAAAATATTTATGGGCTCTACCGACATGACATAGGAAAGATTTGAACCAGAGGATTGTAGGAGGATACCTAGAGGAATTTATATGAATTTAAGATCCAATGAAAACACCAAACAAATAATAAAAAGAAACACTGAAAAAAATCACACAAGGCAATAAAATAAACAGTTCGCTGGATCTTTTGCCCAATTCACCAACCTTTAGACAACCTGAGACTAAGGTTGTTCAAGTCCAAATTTCATCATTTACCACTTCCTGCGAAGGAAAAGGGAAGGAAGAATTAATGAGCCAACTACATACTGCTCCACCTCCGGCACTTCTCGGTGACCGAACTATGCCGTACGTCCACCACGCCCTTGTGCCATTGCCAACGCCGAGTGCCAATCCCAGTCTGCAAGGGACTAGACCAACCTCGGAGTGGCTGCCACAGTTATAATACCAAGTTCAACAAGAAACCTCAGTACTGAATTCCAAGTTCAACAGGCTTAACGTTCTGTGACGATAAAGTTTATCGACACTTGCACTGGAATCAAGATACTATGGTCAGCGAGTTCATCCCCAGTTATATTTACAAACGATGGATGCAGCGGAAGTCTTAAAGACCACGGGATATTCTTGGCAGAAGTTTTCAGGCTAGACAAAAGGTGCTTAGCAACAAAACAGAGCCTCAGATTCTGCATGTAAGGTTTGACACGCTAGTCACTTTTCAGGGCGACGAGCATCCTTCGCTGCTTCTTGGGCTTCCCTGCGAACAGAATATTACGAACATGAGCATTCTCAGGAATCTGTGTACAACTTGCCCTGAAGATCAATCACAATAATATGCAGATCAACACTAGGTGCTCTTTCCGCGAGTATATCGCTCCAGCTCAAGGAGAAAAATAAAAAAACTCCACACACTTGAATGAAGCATCTTCCCTGTAATATTCCTCTTTCCGCGAGTAAATCGCTCCATGTAATATTCCTCTAGAGATGGAGATCATCTTCCATGTACACAAATACTTGTCTCTCAAGATACCATTTATCCTTCACTTAACTTATGAAGCAGGGGACTGCAGCATGTAACCCTACACATCATCATCATGAAAAAATGGACCAGTTACCTTAAAGCATTTGCAAGATCACCATTTGTAGGGTCAAGCTTCAAGCCATCCGCAAAAGCTTTGCATGCTTTCTCGTACTTCTACAAGTACACGGCATAAGATGATCAGTTATATGACCATGATCAGGAATGCTTGAAGAAAACTACTGTCCTTTTTACCTTCAATAACATAAGAGCTGCCCCTTCTCGATAGCAGGCTTTTGGCCAAAAAGGTCACGCCCTTCTGCACATGGTAGCGTCAGGGAGAGCAGCTCTTCCGGTCTTGGTGCGCAAACAGCAGAGACTCCTATTTGCCAATAGGGTTGCATATTCATCTGGACTCGGGTCAAGTGCTATTGCCTACAACACATCAATCACATGCAGCTTTTAGCAATACCTAAAACAGAGTACTCCAAGACAATAAATAAATCAATGAGGATGACGCTCAGATAGTGTTATTCTGATCGATATAGTGATCCCTTTACACATGAAACCAGCAAATGTATTGGACAAGCACATACATTTCAAAACAGGAACTTTTGTAGACCTTATTTTCGGTGTGAACAAAAAATATAGTGTGGACCGATTAACAGTTTACAAATATAAAAAACACCCGTCACTCCTTCAGGCAATAAAAATGGGCCCTAGTGACTTACACAACTATACAGCAGTGCTGCTATAAAATATTCCTCTTCCTTAACAGCCTTCAAAGCTTTCTGTTTCAGTTCAGTTCTTCTCTTCGCACACTTTTGTTTATCCTGATCACAACAACAAAAATGTGGTTGGAAACAAATATGTAGAACTAGCATGTAATGTAAAACATGGAAAGCGTACAAATTTGAAAATCTCAGCCTATTTCGCCTAATAATTGTATAAAACTAGAAAAAAAGTGCTGTACTGCAGTGTTGCAGGGTGTATCATAATTCGTAATAAAATCTGCTGTCCTGACTACGGAGTTGCAGGGATTGGCACAATATCATCCAAGATAACTTGTTAAGTCTAGCACATTAATATTTCACCGTACGGTCATACACAAAGACTAGAAGTTTGCTAATAGTGATGTAATGCACCAAAAGTAAAATTTCCATGAATAGCTACATCAAAGACTAGAGATTTGTACACCAAAATAAATGTGAGAGAAATGACCATACATAACTACATCTTATAGATTTGTACGCCCTACTTTGGTATGACCTGGACACAAGCAAATTTATGGCAACAATTCCGGTGATATAATAGCAACTCTAGCAGAGTGGTCGCCATCCGCCACATGGAGCGCGCTCCATATGGATATGGAGGCCACAGCAGGTGTGCGCAAACACAGAGTCGCCATAATGCGGCCTCCATATCTTTTCATTTTATTTGCTCTTTTTTTTTGTCATTTTCCTCAAAAATGTAGGGGCAATTTAAGCTCAACTTGGACATAGCCAAGACATGACAAATTAATAGAAACTATACTAGTGGCCAAAATGTGTCGCCTTACATATAATTAGCGACTACAAATGTCATTTAACGACATTTTCAAAATAAGCAATGTCGCTATTCGAGCAATATTGCTACCTAGGCTACCTGAACTACTCGGTGGCCGGCGCAGTCTAGTTGTCGCCCTCGTCGTCGTCCTCCACGTCCTCCTCGGACGAGAGATCCTCGAAGTAGGCGTAGGGGCCGGACTCACGACTGCTCCTCCTTGTCGGTGAGTGCGGTGTCGTACTCACAGACGATGCGCGCCTCTGTTGCAAGCTTCGACGGTGGTGAGCTGGAGCACGGCATGGATCGGGTCCTCGTGCTCCAGCTAGATCGCGAAGGGGACGATGTCGTTCACCCAGACAAGGGGGACAGCTGGGCTGACGGGGGTAGCTTCCTCCTCCTTCACCGGGACGTGGGGCCTGGATCACGGGATGCGTTGTATCCCCCGCGCCCGCCAGATCCGCTGGAGCCGCAGGAGGAGCTGCCGGCTACCATGGCTAGTGCGCAGTGGGAAGAGTTCGCCCCGCGGTTGCGCAGCGTAAGTGATGGGACGTTCGGCTCCACCGCCGTGTTCAGCCAGTAGGTTGTGTTCTTGCGCAGCGGCATTGTTGCTGAGGGAGGAGATGGGTTGGGCGGCGACGGCAGCAAGGAAGAGAGCTGTTGGGCTATGCTAGTGGCGGTGGCTAGAGTTAGTCCCGGCTCGCTTGCCCGGGAGCAAGACGGGAGTCGTCCCACAGCCACCACTTAGAAAGTTACTCCCGAAAGAACTGAAGTAGCAGAAGATCTGTACTGATCATAGGTGTCACAACCTTTCAGGTTGAATGATAATATAAGGTAAGAAAGTTGAAATAATATGTATTTCATGTTGTAAGTTTTGCTAAAAACATAGTGTTTCTCCTCATGCAAGCCTATTCCTGGCATCAGAAAAAGTGTTCGTAAGAAGATTAACCTAATCTGTCAAGATTCTATGACCTCAAAGAGAAACAAGGGAACAATGTTCAGCTAACTAACAGTGTACGCATGAAAAGCAGATGATGATAAGTGACAACAGAAAATGAATAAAACGCACTTCATCTGGAATATTGGGGTTAGCACCAGCATCTAATAAGCACTTCATGATGCCAGGATAGCCGAACTTCGCTGCCACTGTCACGTAACTATCACCATCAAGGTCAATAAAATTCACATCAGCACCAGCCTGTGGAAATGAATATTATTTGATCATTTGTTTGACTTAATGTTTGATATGTCAGTCACGGAAAACATATACACAAAGGAAATGAAGCTGTGCCTTGAGAGAAAACTTTAAGAAAGCTCCATATGAAGAAAGAGTACTGGCCTTTATGAGTAGCTTGGCACATTCCAACAACTCTATAGACATGTCCCGCTGCCGCATGGCCAAACTCAATGGGGTATTATTAAGATAGCAAACCATGTTAGGCTGCAAAAAGTGGAAGAATCAATCACTTACACTTGTCAAAAAAAAGAGGGGCCAATAAAGAATTTCTTTTGAGATACGCCAACAGAAAAATAAAATCAGCTTGTGGTGTGTGAAATATATTGGTATTTCTGAAGGAAACAGAAAGAAATATATTTATATAGAAATTAGACACAACATGTACTTGGCTTCTAGGATGTGAGCACGTTTCACTTAGGATAACTAATTACTGTCCATGATGAATTTTTGTTGCTTTCTATACAGCACAAATCTTTGTTCAGATGGAGCACAAGTATCAATGGCGACAAGATTTTCCGTTCCAGTGCATTATAGTCCCAAATAGAATGTACAGATGGAGCACAAGTACCACTGGCCACAAGATATTCTGTTCCAGAGTTTTCTTTTGCACTGCAAAGGAGGGGTTTGGGACTCAAAAGTATACATGCCAGTGGCGGAGCTAGGCAGAATCTTCAGGAGGGGGGGTAGAGGAATAGGATGCAACTCTCAATGTATTGATAGGTGCATATGCACAAGTATATATAGTACATAGGGCAAGTCATATCCTCAACTATACACAAGGAAGAGACTTGGAGTACAAGAATACATGTGCTAAATACATATCTCAACCCCCCCCCCCCCCCCCCCCCCCCCCCCCCCGCAGTCGAAGCGACACCGTTGCTGACGCAAAGACTGGACCGGAATTCCTCGAAAGACGTCGTGGGCAAGCCTTTGGTCATGATGTCAACAAATTGTTGGGAGGTGGGAACGTGCATAACACGGACATGGCCAAGAGCCACCTGATCCCGAACAATATGGATATCAAGCTCAATGTGCTTGGTGCGACGATGATGAACTGGGTTGGCGGAGAGGTAGACGGCGGAGACGTTGTCACAGTAGACGACCATGGCCTTCTCAACGGGACACGAGAGCTCGTGAAGAAGCTGACGAAGCCAGGAGCACTCAGCAACAACGTTAGCCACAGCGCGGTACTCAGCCTCGGCGCTAGACCGCGAGACGGTGGGCTGCCGCTTGGACGACCACGACACCAGGGATGGTCCAAGGAAGATGCAGTAAACCGAAGTAGAACGACGGGTGTCCGGGCAGCCAGCCCAGTCGGCGTCGGAGTAGGCGACCAGATCAGTGGCAGTGGAGGCGCGCAGAGTAAGACCAAGATCCATAGCACCGCGGATGTAGCGGAGAATCCGCTTGACGGCAGTCCAGTGAACGTCTCGAGGAGCATGCATATGCAGGCAGACCTGCTGAACCGCGTACTGAAGCTCCGGTCGAGTGAGAGTGAGGTACTGGAGAGCACCAACAATGGACCGGTAGAAGCCATCATCTGGAGCAGGAGTACCATCAGTAGCAGAGAGCTTGGCCTTCGTGTCGACGGGAGTGGAGGCCGGTTTGCAGTTAAGCATACCAGCACGGTCAAGGAGCTCATGAGCGTACTTCCGTTGATGAAGAAAGAAACCATCAGGACGATGCACCACCTCAACACCGAGGAAGTAGTGCAACGGACCCAAGTCCTTGATGGCAAACTCAGCATAGAGACAATCAGTAAGCCGGCGAAGAAGCTCAGAAGTGCATGCCGTCAGGATGATGTCGTCAACATAGAGCAGCAAGTACGCCGTGTCGGTGCCGTGGTGATAAACAAACAGCGAAGCATCGGAGCGTGTAGAGCGGAAGCCAAGTTGGTGAAGAAACGCTGCGATGCACTGGTACCAGGCACGAGGAGCCTGCTTGAGCCCATACAATGAGCGTGAGAGCAGACACACATGATCAGGACACGCCGGGTCAACAAACCCCATGGGCTGCTGACAGAAAACCTGCTCCTCAAGATGACCATGCAGAAAAGCGTTGGAGACATCCATCTGATGAACCGGCCAGGCACAAGAGACCGCTAACTGTAAAACAGTGCGGATCGTCCCGGGCTTAACAACCGGGGCAAAAGTGTCGGTGAAGTCCACACCGGCGCGTTGCCGGAAACCACGAACAACCCAACGCGCCTTGTAACGATCCAGAGTGCCGTCGGGACAAAGCTTGTGTTTGAAGACCCACTTCCCGGTGATCACGTTAGCGTGCCGGGGACGGGGAACAAGCTGCCAAGTCCGGTTCCGCTCCAAAGCGTCGAACTCCTCCTGCGTGGCGGCCATCCAGAGAGGGTCGCGGAGAGCGGCCCGGACCGAGGACGGCAGCGGGGAAGGAGCGGACGTCGAGGCGGTGCAGACGTAGTCGTCCGCATAGCGGGAACTCGGGCGAAAAACCCTGATGCGCGAGCGGGTGACAGGCCCGGCCGTCAGAGCGGCCGCGGGTGGTGGTGAGGCCGTGGCATCCACGGCGTCCACTGGAGAGGCAGCGGCCTCCGCGTCGTCGGTGAAGCCAGCAGACGGGGCTGGCGAGGCGGGCGACCGAGGCGGAGTCGAGGCCGCGGCGTCGGGAGAGCCAGCCAATGGGGCTCGCGAGGCGGGCGACCGAGGCGGGGTCGAAGCCGCGCCCGTAGAAGCCTCACCAGGGGAGGCAGCGCCAGGAGAGGCCGACCCAGCCGGCGGCCCAACAGGCGGCCCAGCATGCGGCCCAGCTTGCATGGCTGGGGCTCGGGGCGACGTAGGCGGCGTCGACGGGGCTCCAGGCGACGAGGGCGCCGAGCCGGAGGAGGGAGCCGCGGATGGCCCCGAGCCGGAGGAGGGCGCCGTGGGCGGGGGTGCCGGAGCACCCAGGGCCGGCAGCTGGCGGCGGCGCGGAGAAGAGCCCGCCGCAGGAGGGGAAGACGGCACCACCTATTCCTGAGCAAAGGGAAACACAAACTCATCAAAGTACACGTGTCGTGACGTGATGACACGGTGAGACACAGGGTCGTAGCAGCGATAACCCTTAGTGTTGGCCGGGTAACCAAGGAAGACACATGGAACGGAACAAGGAGCGAGTTTATGAGCGGTGGTGGCGGTGGTGTTGGGGTAGCAATGGCAACCGAAAATACGGAGACCGTCGTAGGAGGGAGGAGTGCCATAGAGGAGATGATGAGGCGCGTAGTTCCAGCGCGGGCGGCATGGCCGGAGATTGAGGAGGGTGGCGGTGGCGAGGGCATCGGGCCAAAACCGAGAAGGCATGTAGGCATGGAAAAGAAGGGTGCGCACACACTCATTGAGGGTGCGTAGGATGCGCTCGGCACGGCCATTCTGCTGGGAGGTGTAGGGACACGTGAGACGAAACACGGTGCCGTGGGTGGAAAGGAGATGGCGGATGGTGTGATTGTCGAATTCTTTCCCGTTGTCGGTCTGAAGTGCGAGTATGGGTCGCCCGAACTGTGTGGAGACATAAGCATAGAATGCAATGAGAGTGGCGGCAACATCTGATTTCCTACGAAGAGGAAACGTCCACACAAAGTGAGAGTAATCATCCAGTATGACGAGATAATAAAGATAGCCAGAATTACTGGGTACTGGAGATGTCCATACATCGCTATGAATTAACTCAAACGGAAAAGATGCAACTGTGGAAGAGGAACTAAAAGGAAGGCGAACATGTTTGCCTAACCGGCAGGCTTCACATGAGTGAGCGGCCGTTTTATTACATGAAAAAGAAAATCCTCTCATTATTTGACGAAGTGAAGAAGTGCTAGGATGCCCGAGACGAGCATGCCAAAGATCGACGCCGGCGGAAAAAGCTCGAGGACCACCCGGAGATGACGGCGACTGAACTGGGTAGAGGCCGCCGGGACTGTCACAGCGGTGAAGAATCATCCTGGTGCGAACGTCCTTAACAGAAAAGCCAACTTCGTCAAATTCCACAGTTACAAAATTATCACGAGAAAGATTGCGAACAGAAACTAAGTTCTGAATGAGATGGGGAGAAACAATGACATTATTA
Organism: Triticum timopheevii; assembly: GCA_963921465.1. Classification (NCBI taxonomy): domain Eukaryota; kingdom Viridiplantae; phylum Streptophyta; class Magnoliopsida; order Poales; family Poaceae; genus Triticum; species Triticum timopheevii. The sequence goes on from OY997270.1 coordinate 557,639,227, forward strand.
AGAGAGAGAGGTCGAGAGTTAGAAGGAAAAGGTGCAGAACCGACATGGGAGATAGGAAGACCAACACCGTTGCCGATGATGATACGGGAAGGAGTGGAAGTGGGAAGAACGGAGGAGAGGTTACCCGGATGAGCGGACATATGAGCGGTGGCACCAGAGTCCATGATCCAATCGCCACCACTGCCGGAGTAGGGTGGCGGCTGCTGCAGCGCCGCTAGAAGGGTCGGGTCGTAGTAGGGGGCGCCGTACGCGCCGGGGGCGCCGTATGCGCCGTGGGAGGGCGCGGCAAGAGGGGCGCCGTGAGCGCTGTTGGCCCCGAAGGGCACGGCCAGGAGCGCCTGGTGGCGCTCGGGCGGGGGGCCGCGGCACGGGCATGCTGTATGCGTGCACGAACCCCGTCCAGGGGTTGTAGCCACCGGCCCAGGGTGGCGGGGGCTGCTACTGAGGAGCCTGACCACCGCCGCCGCCACCTTTGCCTCCGCCTTGGCGGTTACCGCCGCGACCGCGGCGGCGGTTGCCGTCGTTGCCACCGTTGCGAGGTGGCTGGGGCGGCTGCGGCACCGGCGTAGGGTGCGGGACAGCCGGAGGACGAGGCGCCGAGGGTGGTGTAGAGGCGCCGATGGAGAGGCCAACGGCGAGTGCGGTGTGGACGGCACGGGTGCGGAGGTGCTTCATCCACCGCTCCTCAAGACGGAGATAGGCCACCGCCCGCTCGTAAGTGGGGTTGGCCATGAGGGTGAGGTTGGAGGCGGCGTTGCCGAAGTCCTCATTGAGGCCGGCGGTGAGCGTCGAGAGGAGAAGCTCGTCGCCCACCTTGAACCCGACGTCATTGAGCTCGTTGGAGAGGGTCTTGAGCCGGAGGCAGAAGGCGTCGATGGTGGAGTCGTTCTGGTGACACCCAAAAAATTCCTGCTGCAAGAAAACAATTCGTTGAAGCTTGTTGTCGGTGAAGAGGCCATTGATCTTGGTCCACACCGTGTAGGCATCGTCCCCATCGCGAACGACGGTGTGGAAGATGTCCGGAGAAACGGTGAGGAAGAACCACCGGATAAGGGTGGCGTCGATGGCGAGCCAGTTGGCGTCGTGGGCGCCAGCGAAGAAGTTAGCGAGACCGTCCACATGATCACGAAGGTTGTACTCACGGAAGAGGAGGTTGAAGTAGGTTTTCCAGGCATAGTAGTTGGCGGAGGCGTGGGAGAGGATGATGGGAACGTGATCGGAGAGGTGGATGTTGCGGATGTCGGCGGCTTGGGGCTCATCGGGCTCGGACCCGTAGGAGGAGGCGAACGGGTTGCTGGGAGGGGCGCTGGAGGAGGAGGAGGTGCCGAGGGCCGACATGGCAGAGGGAGGGGGGTGGCGGCGCGAGATGGGATCGGGGAGGGGTTAGGGTTTTCGGGAGGGAGGCGGCTTGGGGGGAGCAGCGTGGGAGGGCAGGGAGGGTGGGGGCGCGGCGGGGTGGTGGGGAAGGGAGGGAGGAGGTGCGGCGGGGTGGTGGGGAAGGGAGGGAGGAGGCGCGGCGGCCGGGGAGGCGGCGGCGCGGCTACAGCGGGGGCGGCGGCGGCCTGGGGAGGCGACGGCGGCGCGGCTAGGGCTGGGGATCGAGGGTTAGGCTGATACCATGTAGAGGAATAGAATGCAACTCTCAATGTATTGATAGGTGCATATGCACAAGTATATATAGTACATAGGGCAAGTCATATCCTCAACTATACACAAGGAGGAGACTTGGAGTACAAGAATACATGTGCTAAATACATATCTCAACAGGGGGGAACAGAAATACTACATGTTTGGGGGGGCCAAAGTGTATACTTTTTCTAATCCAAGCACCCCTTAAAAAATTTCCTTCCTATTCTTTGTTAAGGCTGGGGGGCCATGGCCCCTGTAGGCTACAACGTAGCTCCGCCACTGATACATGCTACTTGAGAAACTAGATAAGAAGTCTCATTTGAACCTTGGGTCTTGGTTGGCGGGCTTGAGACATGGAAAAGGATACCTATGAATAACTTAATACAAAAACAACGAGTAGTACATTATGGCTATGACTTTACATGTTTGCAATTTCTTCCATTTTTCAGTCGTATGATCCCATTAGTTACATATGTGTAGTACGGACAAATTTAGCTATCTAGACCTCATTTGTATTGTAGAAAAACTTGATACATCAAGTGAGGTATAAGTGCTCAAAAAGACATGCCATCAAACGTTTTCATGTTATGGCTTCATCTTTTTCGTAAAAGTTTGTTATTTTCAAATCTTAGTATGATCATTTGGTAAAAGACTTTTGTTGGCTCTATTTTGCATCTTATTGATTCATTTATTTTTCATATAACTTCACTGAGCTCTATTGTCCATGTTGCCAACGACAAATGTGGGTTGCATTGTTTGAAACACGTTTGAAAGAGAGAGGCTGCAATATGTTGTTCAGTCAAGAATGATTCCAAAAGTTTTATTACTTGACTATTAGTTTATTCTGATGGTATTACTTATTTTTCATCTAAAGTACTCCCTCCGTCCCAAAATAAGTGACTCAAAAATGACTAAACTTTGTACTAATTTTAGTACAAAGTTGACTCACTTTTGAGTCACTTATTTTGAGACGGAGGGAGTAGTAAGTAACTCATTGATGACTAAAGTTAAGGCTAGCCATACACTAGATTAGTAGCAACTGATATATGGTCTAAATCTTCATCGTCATTTTAATGCTACAAACTGTAAAGAACCAAGAAACAGGGTCTTACATCGGCATGGTGCTCCAACAAAATCTTCATTATGCCATGTTGTTTATAACAAGCAGCTGCATGCAATGCCGTCCCTTGTACAGAATTTAAATCCACATCGAGTCCTCTTGAAAGCAGCATTTCTAACATTTCACAATGCCCTGGAAAATGAAGTTCCAAAAAAAATGAATGAGACAAGAATATTTTCCAACATGTGACTTTACATCTGCATTAAAAATGAACTCTGCACCAGTTTTCAGTTTTGTGATCATGAACTGCCCAGTAAACCTTTTTGGTCACCACATATCCCATTGAGGACCAGATTTTGGAAAGTGATCGTATTGGGACTATTTAAACTTCCATTGCTTGTTTATCTAAACCTTAGAAATATAAAAAGTCGTCAATGTTGAGCTTCTAAGATTAACCAACACCTTGGATAACATGGGGTATCCAATTTTAAAATTCCAAACCTCAAAGTTATTCTCCACACACTCAATAATGTTTCTTCAGCCATCATCCAAATCATATATATGAGAGCTTTGTTCGATGGACATCACATAAAAACATATGGCAAGATATGCTAAAACAGAAACATCAAGCATCACACTTGCCAAGAGTGGTGTACTGGTGTCATTGTAATCAACTGTCGGTCGCTAAGACGGTGTGTTTCTCGCTTACTTTATTCCTTACCCAAGTCTGTTCAAATAGAGAGAGAGGCTTCCAAACAAATGTTGACAAAAGTAACACTAATCTTATCAAAAGAAACCTAATGACTAGTTTGAAGGAATGGGCCTGATTTGGACCAGTTGACCTAGAAATACATACTTTTCTGTCGACGATCTGGGGCATTGATTTCATCTAATGGGACAAAATCAAAACTGATTCCATAACCGGATAAAACAAAAAAGATATCGTAAGGCTGAACTCGCACTGACTGAGAATTAGCAAAACCCTTACGAAAATGGTTTATCCAGTTACCTCTAAGGATGATTCGGTGCCACCTACCACCAGTAGAACCGCTGCACCTTCTAACTTGCAGCTGCAAGGCCATGTTGGTAGCCTTATTCCCGCATAAACTAACCAATAGAGAAGCATTTTCTTTTTCCATTGAACTTCACTGGAAGTTTGGAACTCTGACTGCATTTCCAAATTTTACAAAGCAAACTACAAGTTTGAAACATTTGGTGATAAATTGCAGGATGAGAGGAATAATGTACTTCTGCAACTTGCTATTTAGAGGTCAGAATTTGTTGCATTGTTTTAGGAGAAATTCTTGTTGAAGTGTATATGTGGATTGCTTAGCCCTTTCCATCAGTTTGGACTTTAGGTTGTGTTGGCTAGTGCATGAAGCTTGACATTGCATCAGAGCCTAAGGTCTTGAGTTCAAGTCCCGACCTTTGCAATTTATCCAAAAATTGTTGTTGCCCGTTGGGTGTTGCATGAAGCTTGACATGGTATCGGAGCCTAAGGTCTTGAGTTCAAGTCCTGGCTTTCGCAATTTATCCAAAAGTTGTTGTTGCCCCCTCTGTGTCCAAGTATAGGCCTCTTGAACCATACTTTTGAGTCTATTCACGTGTTGACTTGACAACTCTGGCATAGTGGACAACAGGAATTGTGATCCACCAATTAGTAGTTATGTCCAAATCAGCTCCAACGTTCGGAAGTAACCTTGCGCAAAAGAAAGAAAGCAATTGTTTCTTCTGGCTACTTGCCTATAGAGCCTATTGTATCGCCATAATTGCCACTCGGTTACCATCTTAAATTGATACATTAAGTTCAAGCTTACAAATAACTCCGCCTATGTTGTCTCAACATAGCCGGTCCCAAGCCCGAGTAAAGGAGGAGGGTTGTGATAGGCTTGGCAAGCCAACATAAAACTCAGCCACCCTTATGGAGATGAAACCCCGTTGGGGCGTAACCCTCTCAGCAATATGCCACATCGGAACCCGAGTGTGGTGTCAAATGGGCAAGGGCTGGGTCGTCATCCCCCAGTGGCGTGCCGTATCTTGATCTGGATACGGTGGCAAGTGAGCGAGGATCGGGTCGTCGCATCCTTGATGGCGTGCTACATCGGCGCCCAGATGTAGTGGAAAATGAGCAAGGGTCTTCGCATTTGACTCAACGAGTGCGACGAAGGGTAAGGAAGCTAGCCGAGCCTAGGAGGATCCGCTTAGGTAGCTGGAACATAGCTGGAACGTAGAGTCTCTGACAGTGAAGCTTCGGGAGCTAGTTGATGCAGCGGCGAGGAGAGGTACGGTGTTGATATCCTTTGCGTCCAAGAAACCAAATGGAGGGGACAGAAGGCGAAGGAGGTGGATGATACCGGCTTCAAGCTGTGGTACACGGGGACGGCTGCAAACAGAAATGGTGTAGGCATCTTGATCAACAAGAGCCTCAAGTATGGAGTGGTAGACGTCAAGAAACGTGGGGTCGGATTATCCTGGTCAAGCTGGTAGTTGGGGACTTAGTTCTCAATGTTTGAAGGGGTGCATGGGGGCTTTGTCTATGGCATCAGGAATCAAGGAGACGATGTCTTAAGCTTTGTTCTAGCCTACGACATGATCGTAGCTAACAGCCTCTTTAAAAAGAGAGAATCACATATGCTGACTTTTAGTAGTGGTCAACACTCTAGCCAGATTGATTTCAGCCTCTCGAGAAGAGAAGATAGGCGTGTGTGCCTAGATTGTAAGGTGATACCTGGAGAGAATGTTGTCCCTCATCATAAGCTGGTGGTTGACGACTTCCGCTTTCGTATTCGTGTCCAGCAGGATAAGCGTGCCAAAGTTGCTAGAACGAAGTGGTGGAAACTCAAGGGGGAGGTAGCTCAGGCGTTCAAGGAGAGGGTCATTGAGAAGGGCCCATGGGACGAAGGAGAGGATGCGGACAATGTGTGGATGAAGATGGCGACTTGCATTCGTAAGGTAGCCTCCGAGGAGTTTGGAGTGTCCAAGCGAAGGAGAAGCGAAGCTAAGGATACCTCGTGGTGGAATGATGATGTCCAGAAGGCGATTAAGGAGAAGATTGTTTCATACGCCTATATCTGGATAGGAGTGAAGACAACATAGAGAAGTACAAGATGGCGAAGAAGGCCGCAAAGCGAGCTGTTGGTGAAGCAACGGGTCGGACATATGAGGACCTCTACCAATGGTTAGGCATGAAGGAAGGCGAAAGGGACATCTATAAGATGGCCAAGATCCGAGAGAGGAAGACGAGGGATGTTGGCCAAGTCAAATGCATAAAGGCAGAGCAGACCAACTCCTGGTGAAGGATGAGGAGATTAAGCATAGATGGCGGGAGTACTTCGACAAGCTGTTCAATGGGGAGAATTAGAGTTCTACCATTGAACTGGACAACTCCTTTGATGAGACCAGCAGGCGTTTTGTGCGGCGAATCTAGGAGTCTGAGGTCAAAGAGGCTTTAAAAAGGATGAAAGGAGGCAAGGCGATGGCCCTGATTGTATCCCCATTGAGGTGTGGAAAGGCCTCGGTGACATAGCGATTGTATGGCTAACCAAGCTTTTCAACCTCATTTTTCAGGCAAGCAAGATGCCATAAGAATGGAGACGGAGTATATTAGTACCAATCTTCAAGAACAGGGGGATGTTCAGAGTTGTACTAATTACCGTGGAATTAAGCTGATGAGCCATACAATGAAGCTATGGGAGAGAGTAATTGAGCACCGCTTAAGAAGAACGACAAGCGTGACCAAAAATCAATTTGGTTTCATGCCTGGGAGGTCGACCATGGAAGCCATTTTCTTGGTACGGCAACTTATAGAGAGATACAGAGAGCAAAAGAAGGACTCGCATATGGTGTTCATTGACTTGGAGAAGGCCTATGATAAGATACTGCAAAATGTCATGTGGTGGGCCTTGGAGAAACATAAAGTCCTAGCAAAGTACATTACCCTCATCAAGGACATGTACGAATGTTGTGACAGGTGTTCGAACAAGTGATGTCGACACTGATGACTTCCCGATTAAGATAAGACTACATGAGGGGTCAGCTCTGAGCCCTCATCTTTTTGCCATGGTGATGGATGAGGTCACAAGGGGATATCCCATGGTGTATGCTCTTTAAGGATGATGTGGTGCTTGTTGACGGTAGTCGGATGAGGGTCAATAGGAAGTTAGAGTTATGGAGACAAACCTTGGAATCGAAAGGTTTTAGGCTTAGTAGAACTAAAACCGAGTACATGAGGTGCGGTAGTACTACTAGGCGCGAGGAGGAGGTTAGCCTTGATGGGCAAGTGGTGCCTCAGAAGGACACCTTCCGATATTTGGGGTCAATGCTGCAGAAGGATGGGGGCATTGATGAAGATGTGAACCATCGAATCAAAGCCAGATGGATGAAGTGGCGCCAAGCTTCTGGCATTCTCTGTGACAAGAGAGTGCCACAAAAGCTAAAAGGCAAGTTCTAAAGGATGGCAGTTCGACCCGCAATGTTGTATGGCGCTGAGTGTTGGCCGACTAAAAGGCAACATGTTCAACAGTTAGGTGTGGTGGATTGTGCATGTTGAGATGGATGTGTGGTCACACGAGAAAGGATCGAGTCCAGAATGATGATATACGAGATAGAGTTGGGGTAGCACCAATTGAAGAGAAGTTTGTCCAACATCGTCTGAGATGGTTTGGGCATATTTAGTGCAGGCCTCCAGAAGCCCCAGTGCATAGCGGACGGCTAAAGCGTGCGGATAATGGCAAGAGAGATCGGGGTAGACCGAATTTGACATGGGAGGAGTCCGTAAAGAGAGATCTAAAGGATTGGAGTATCACCAAAGAACTAGCCATGGACAGGGGTGCGTGGAAGCTTGCTATCCATGTGCCAGAACCATGAGTTGGTCGCGAGATCTTATGGGCTTCACCTCTAGCCTACCCCAACTTGTTTGGGACTAAAGGCTTTGTTGTTGTTGTAGTTCAAAGCTTACAAATGTAGTGCACAAATTGAGGAACCTGCTCAGGACAACTATCAAACATGTAGGAAAAATAAACCCCGAAAAATCTACAAGGGATCATCTTATGCATCAGATCGGGCTGTTCACTGAGCAGAAATGTCGGGATATATGGATAGTGAGGTAGTGAATATAGAGAGATATGAGGATGCGGGTTATAGGTGGGATATAAAATTTTGATCCATTCCAATGCATGGTTTGTGATGGAATAGGGGTAGGTAGTATCAAAATTTAAGATAAAAAAAAGATCTAGCATGTGGGTATCAAGGGTAGTTTGATAATTTAGGTTAGCCATGCCCATTTCCACCTTATAATCAAGCCCACCCACCCACCCCCCTTTGGGTTGAAAAGGCAGGTTCATATCCCTATCCTTCGCCTTCTCCAGTTCCCTCCATCCAAATACAGATAAGATTTAACTCCAGCAAGCATTTCTGTTTCCAAGCCTCCATATCCCTAAATCCAAACAAACCCTAAAGGGATAGCAACAAAATAGTTGACAGCATCAAAGAAGAGAATCACGTCTCCCGAATCCCTTTCCAGTTCCGTTAGCCGTCACCTTAACTGAAAGTTGGTGAAGAAGGTGTATATGCCTCTTGTCTATGGTAAGACACAGCATAGTGCAGCAGCGGACATCCAGAAGGCTTCTTCTTGCTCTTCTAGATCTATCAAATGTTTTTGGGAGTCTAATGCTGCTTTTATCCAGTGATGTGGCTTTCTAAGGTAAAAAAAACAAAACAAATTGACTATGTATGCACTGACACATATGATAAATAAGTAGCATACTAGCTTGTTGATAAAGAGAGTGACCTTGCATTGCAGCGCCATAAAGAGGTGACCGTAGTTTGCTAGCTAGAGGATCGGCACCATGATCAAGAAGATATCTTGCAGCAGCAGCTCTCCTAAAATAGGCAGAAAGGTACAGTGGCGTGTGACCTGCAACAACCGTCAAAATAAACATGAGGAGCTCAACAAATTCACACCAATCCTGCCCTCAACACAAAAAAGGTTCACATTGACAAGGCATCGGTCAGTCATAGACAAAAGAACCAAATGTGGAAAAAGAATTTAACTAACCCCTAATGCAGTATCAAATGTCTTTCCATCTGACACAATGTTTACTGTCGGAAAAATTGCATAAGGACAGACAGAGGAGACAATTTAGATAGTCTTACCCATATAACATATCCGAAGAAAATCGATTTGTGTGGTATGGTGCATGGCTGTGTGCATATATTGGATATATCTTAACTCCACTAATCACCTGAGCACAATTTACAGATGCGCACAACATGTAACACCAAATTTGAAGCCTAAAAGGGAAATTTCACATGGTAGTAACAAATTAATTACTAAAGTTCTCTCTCTTTAAATTGACTCGAAGGCTAGGGAAGTGTGCGTCACCTTGACAGTTGAGTTGATTGACATCGAGGCGGAGGTCCTCGACGAGGTACCTGCAGACCTCGACCCGGCCCGCACCGGCCGCCAGGTGCAGCGGGCGACCCCCTTCGCCGTCCTCCACCGCCGCAAGTACGGCGGCCTCGCCTTGGCCCCCTGACCCCATCCAGCGCGCCATCTCTTCTCGCACGCACGCAATGCGAGTATTGGGAGCCAGATCAGGCACTAATCCGTCAAGCTACTAATATCATCAAACCCTAAGAAGAGAAGAGCATGAGGAGGAGGCGGGGTTACTCTTGAGGAGTCGGAGGTTGCCGTCGGAGGCGGCGCGGAGGAGCACCTCCTCCTGCTGCTGCTTCCCCATCGCCTCCATCACCACGGCCGGCGGGTTGCTGTTTGGTACGCGAGAGAGAGCGGCACTGCGCAGCGGTGCTAGCTTGGACTGTGTGGACAAGACAAGGACGGTGGGAGCAAACCTGGTCAGCTGGGCCGTCCCTGGCGTGCCGGCTCATTAGCACGCCATGCCCGCCATGTCATGGGCCCGGACTGGCACATGGCTAAACGGGCTGTGCCTCAGGCACTGGCCCGCGTGGCCGCCTGGCATGACACGTTTAGTTTATCTTATTTCTATCAGCATTATTTTTGATATATATAAGCAAAAAAAAAAAAACAGCCCAAAAGCCTAACAACAGTCCAAATTGGCAAGCAGGCACCCCATAACGGATAAACGGGTCATGGGCTGGCACGCCTACCTAATGTGTCTTACTTGGGCCTGAAAGTGCGGCGTGCATGCCGGCATGACACGACCCATTTATAAACGGGTTGTGTCGTGCCAGGTCCATAAGGATCCCTGCACACACCAAAATTAACGGTTGTGACCAATATCCAACGCCATTGAGGTGCTCGTCAGAGAAGAAGATCATATCGCCTCAACGGCACTACAAATGGGCCAACCCAATTAGTTCATGTAGGTTAGTTCATTTCTTCCTTTGTTTTTTCTTTAATTTATATTTTTTTAAATAATATAAATACATATATTTGAAAACTTAAGTTCACTAAAAATTAAAAATCATGATTTTGGAAAATGTTAGCACAGTGTAAACAATTTGGTACTATGCATTGTTTAAAATGTACACAAATTTTTTAGCGTGATTTATGCGACGTACACAAATGTTCACGTAGTTTTAAAAAACTATTTCACATCATTCCAAAAAATGTTTAGCACGTATTTAAAAAATGTTCAAGAACATGTATTTATTAAAATGTTAAATGTGTATAAAAAGTGTTTTAGATGTACAACAAAAATGCACATTGTACATAAAAATATACATCAAACATATATTTGAAAGTTTTTAATCATGTATTTGGAAACTCTAAAACATGTATAAAAAAATTCCTGGTGTATACCTTAAAAGCACAATGTGCATGAAAAAATTTAGATATCAAAACATATATTTGAAAAATGTTTAAAATGTATAAAAAATGTTAATCATGTTTTTATTATTTGAAAATTGTTAAACGTGTATAAAAATGTTTCTGATGTATATAAAAATGTACAATTTGTGTGAAAAAATAGACATGTGTTAAAAAAACAAAAAATACCGAAGAAACCCGAGAAGGAAACAAGGAAAAGCGATGAAAAGAAGAAAAAGAGAAAAAGGAAAAGGAAATCAAAGAATCCAATGTAAAACAAGGAAAACATTTAAAACCAGTGCTATAACAGTGGGTCGGCCCACGACCCTGAGTGTCAAAGGTTAGAGCTACTTGCATCTTGCAACAGGCGAGACAGCAAAAAAGAACTTAACATGAGTTTGGCAGCAAGATAGGTGGATAAACAAAGGGTCCCGATAACTGCCACACGTGTGGCGAGAAAAGAGACGCACCACACGTCTGTAATGTAAATAGATTGCCACGTCATCGCATGCATGCATGCGAGAATCTTTTTGGATTTTCAGTTTTTAAAATGTTTTATCTCTTAAATGAAAAATCCGATTGAAGATCCGTTTTCACCATTAAATCCCTCGCGACGAGATCTTCAAAACTAGTTCTCATATCGATATATTTCGGCGAATTTTTTTTTTTGGTTAAAAGTTGCCATGTCTATTGCACATAAATTGCCATGATATTTACAGTGAAGTTGCCATGATATGTTTCAACTATTTTCTTTTATATTTAAAAGCAATTTTAACATATTATAAACCAAAGAATTAAGAAACTAGACTTGCCATGCACCATAAACTAAAATTGCCACGATACATGCACTTAAAATTGCCATGGTTCAATAAAAAAATATTTTCATGGTCAAAGTACTGGAATTGCCATCATAAAAAAACTAAAATTGCCATGATCTACAAACTAAAATTGCCACATGGCAACTTTAGTTTAAGCACTATGGCAACTATAGTGTAAACATCATGGCAACTTCTGGGCAAAAAAAAAATTTCGTCGAAACATATCAACATGGGATCTAGTTTTGAAGATCTCGTCGAGATGGATTTAATGGTGAAAACGGATTTTTAGTTCGCTTTTTTATTTAGGAGATAAAACATTTTTAAGCCAAAAACCAAAAAGATTTCTGCTGATGTCATGTATTCATACGTGGCAAAATTAGTGGTGGTGAAGGCGTGTGGACGATCTGCAAATGCCCACACGTGTGGGCGTTAACATTTCCGTAAACAAAAGGTTGTTTGTTACATTGGAGGCTACACAGAAGGCTAACAATAGAACTAATGATGCAAGTGGCAGTGGACTGGGTGGTAGAGGTACTCCAATTGCTCCGCTGCCGCCAAGTTATGTACTCCCTCCGTTCCTAAATATTTGTCTTTCTAGACATTTCAAATGGACTACCACATACGGCTGTATGTACACATATTTTAGAGTGTAGATTCACTCATTTTGCTCCGTATGTAGTCACTTGTTAAAATCTCTAGAAAGATAAATATTTAGGAACGGAGGGAGTAACACCCAAGGAAAGGAAGAGGGTGAAATAAGGATCAACCCCAGCAAGTCTTTGAAGTCTGATAATGAATCAACGGCCTCCCTCAAGGATTGCTGGGAGCAATGAATACCCTATGATGGAACTGTGGTGGCTACGTGACTCAGATATTGTGTGATCTTGCGCAAGTGTGTGCACAACAGTTCTTTGCGTTGTGGAGAACCAGATAGCAAAGTACCATGTGGAGGGTGTGGCAAGGATTTTGGGTTTCGATCATGCTTATGGAGTTGGGAGTTCAGGCATGAGTAGATGTCTGTGCATCTACTAAAAAACTTGGATCTGACATTGAGAAATTATTCAAAGTATCACATAGATATGCGGTGCAGGGGGGTGGGAAAACAACCATGGTGCCTTACATGCTTGTATGAGGGGAATAGGAGCTTGCGGCATCTCACACGGAACATGATTAAGTTCCTTATAAGGCTGATTCAGACCTCCCATTGATGAACATTGGGGACTTCAATGAAGTTTTGAGACGAGAGGAGCAGATGGGATCAAAATGATCGAGATGCAAGTCTAATTCAGGCATTCTGGGACGTAGTTGACATATGTGGGCTATGTGATCTGGGCTTCAATGATGAAGAGACAACGAGCCAATTACATTTTCCTTGGCAGCCCGACAAAGATATAATACGTCCGACACAAAAACCTCTCGGCAAAGTATGCCCAATGCCATATAAAACCGATTTTTTTGGGCGAACCAGGCTACCAGCGAAATCAATAACTTGTTCTAGTATTCCTTCACAAGCTACCCGTGAAACTTCACTGTCTGCATTAGTCCCAAACTTCAGTACTGAATTCCATGATTCCACCCAAGATACAACAAGTTTGTTAACACTTGAACTGGAATCGAGATTACTACAGCTAGCGAGTTCACCTGGTTATATTTCAAACGACACGTGCGACGGAAGTCTTAAAAACCACAGGATATTCTCGTCAGAAGTTTTCAGGCTAGACAAAAAGGTGCTCGGCAACAAAACAGAGCTTCGGATTCTGCATGTAAGTCACTTTTCACGGCTACGAGCATTCTTTGCTGCTTCTTGGGCTTCCCTGCGACCAAAATATTATGAACATGAGCAATGTCAGGAATCTGTGTACAACTTCGACCTGAAGATCAATCATAAACACTATGCAGATCGACACTAGGCGCTCTTTCCGCGATTAGTAAATCGCTCCAGCTCAAGAAATAACTCGACCGACTCGAATGACTGAATCCATGAAATATTCTCCAGATATGGAGACCAACTTCCATAGACACAAACAATGGTCGATATCATGTATCCTTTCACTTAACTTTTGAAGCAGGCAGGGGACTGCAGCATGTAACCCTACACATCATGAAAAAATCAACCAGTTACCTTAAAGCATTTGCAAGATCACCATTTGAAGGCTCAAGCTTCAAGCCATCCGCAAAAGCCTCGCATGCTCTCTCGTACTTCTACAAGTACACGGCATAAGATGATCAGTTATATGACCATGATCAGGAATGCTTGAAGAAAACTACTGTCCTTTTTACCTTCAATAACATAAGAGCTGCCCCTTCTCGATAGCAGGCTTTTGGCCAAAGAGGTCGCGCCATCCTGCACATGTTAGCATCAGAGAGAGCAGCTCTTCCATTCCCTCCGCGCAACGCACTGAGACTCCTATTTGCCAATATGGTTGCACAATCATCTGGACTAGGGTCAAATGCCATTGCCTACAACACATCAGTAGCATGCAGCTTTTAGCAATACCCAAAACAGAGTACTCCAAGACAATACGATGACACTGTGTTATTCTGACTGACATAGAGATCTCCGAACACATGAAACCAGCAAATGTATTGAACAAGCAGATACTAGTACATTTCAAAATAGCAACTTCTGTATTACCTGCATTCTAAAAAAAATCATGTGCTACCTCAGCCTTTTGAACACAAACTGCTCAACTACCTGATAATACTAAGAGAGCAGAACGCCTAGATTCTGTATGCCTTGTACTACTGTGGAACTGAGTACTACCTCAGTCTGGGTTTATTAGTCCCCATTGTATTTTGGGTCAAAGTTTGACCACATATTTGACTAGCAAAATGTTAATGCATGGCATAAAAAAATTATATTGTTGGATTTGAATGCAGTTTCCAATGGTATAACTTTTGCTACGTATAACTTACACAACATATTTCATCAGTTAAAATCATGTTCAAAACATGAACCAAAATATGAGGGGGACTAGTAAACCAGGACAGAGGTAGTATCTAACAGCACATGTTTTACCAGAAAGAGGTGGCAGTACATGCATGCAACCTATTTTCGGTGTGAACAAAAAAAATAGTGTGGACTGAGATTACAGTTTACAAATATAAAAAATAACCATCACTCCTTTAGGATAATTAGACATAACATGTACTTGGCTTCTGGGAAAGTGAGCACGTCGTACTTTAGGATAATTAAATAAAATACTGTCCATGATGAATTTTTGTTGTTTCAAATACAATGCAAATCTTTTGTTCAGATGGAGCACAAGTATCAAAGGCAACAAGATCTTCCAGTCCAGTGCATTCCGAAATAGAATATACAGATGAAGCACGAGTACCACTGGCCACAGGATATTCCGTTCCAGAGTTCTATTTTTCACCGTAAAGAAGAGAACCAAGAAACTGGTGTCTTACATTGGCATGGTGCTCCAACAAGATCTTAATTATGTCATGGTGTTTAGAAATAGCAGCTGCATGCAATGGCGTCCCCTGTGCAGAATCTAAATCCACATCGATTCCTCTTGAAAGCAGCAGTTCTACTATTTCACATTGTCCTGGAAAACGAAGTTTCAAAAAATAAGTGAAAGACAAGAATATTTTCCAACATTGGTTACAAGTTTTCCCAGTTTGCACTAAAAAATTAACTCTGGACCAGTTTTCAGTTTTGTGATCATGAACTGCCAGGTAACCATTTTGGTTACCACATATCTCATCAAGAACCAGGTTTTCAGAAGTGGACGGATTGAGGCTATTCAAATTTTACTTGTTTATCCCTGGAAATAGAAGAAGTCGTCAATTTTGAGCTTATAAGATTATAATCAAAACCTTGGATAACATTGGATATCCAACCTCAAAGTTATTCTCTTCACACACTCGATAATGTTTCTTCGGCCATCATCCAAATAAAAAATATGGCAAGTATATGGGAGCTTTGTTCGATGAAAATCACATAAAAAATATGGCAAGTATATGCTAAAATAGAAACATCAAGCATCGCACAAGCTAAGAGAGGTGTCATAGTAGTCAACTGTAATGATCCCAAGAGTGAAGGTTGTAGCTCTGTGCGTTGTGATGTGTGTTTCTTGCTTACTTTATACCTTAGCCAAGTCTATTCAAAGAGAGAGAAGCTACCACACAAATGTTAACAAAATAAAGACTAATCTTATCAAACGAAAACTAATAACTAGTTTGAAGGAATGGATCTAATTTGGATCAGTCGACCCAGAAATGCTAACTTCTCTCTTAGCAAAGACAAACAGAGAGAGGCTACCAGACAAATTTTCACAAAATTAAGACTAATCATATCAAAAGAAAAATAATAATTTGAAGGAATGGATCCAATTTGGATCAGTCGGCCCAGAAATGCTTCATCTAACAATGGTAAATTCAAAGTTTATTTTATTACCAGCCAGATAAAACAAAAGCAAAAAGAATCCTGAGACTAATCTTCACTGACTGAGAATTAACAAAACCATTACGAAAACGGTTTTATCCAGTTATCTCTAAGGCTCATTCGGTGCCTCCTACCACCGGTTAGGATCCGTATGCCTGCTAACCCGCAGCTGCGGGGCCATGTTGGTAGCCTTATTCCCATAGAGAAGCATTTTTTTTTTCAATGAACTTCATTTGAAGTTTGGAACTCTATAAATAAGCATATTTGTTGGGAAAGAGAGAGACCTTCATTCGCAGCGCCATAGAGAGGTGAGTGTAGTTTGCCAGCTAGTGGATCAGCCCCATGATCAAGAAGATATCTTGCAGCATCAGCTCTTCCATACAAGGCAGAAAGGTACAGTGGCGTGTCACCTGCGAGAGTCGAAAAGATAAACATGAGGAGCTCAACAAATTCACGCCAATCCTGCCCTCAATACAAAAAGTTGTACACAAGAGAGCCAAACGTGAAAAGAGAACTTCACTAGTGCAGTATCAAATGCCTTTCCATCTGACACATGTTTACTATTGACAAAGTTGCGCAACGACAGACAGAGGAGACACTTCATATACAGCCCACAAGTAGCGGTTTGCCCATGCAACATATCCAAAGAAAACAGACAATGTTCGCGGTAGGGCTGTGTGTTTGTGTGTGTTGGATATGGGGATATTTCAACTCAATCCACTTGTCACTTAATCACAATTTACAAATGCATACACGATGCAACATGTAACACCAGATCTGAAGCCTAAAATGCGAATTCCACATGGTACGTAGTGACTAACTAGCAAACAAAATCAACATATACATAAATACATAAATATAATCTGACAATTTACAAATGCATACACCATACAGCATGTAACACCAAATCTGAAGCCTAAAATGCGAATTCCACCATACAGCGTGGTAGAGTAATTAACTGACAGTAAGCAGAATCAGCATATAAATACATAAACAGAAGTTGAAGGATCTGCCAATTGACGCGAAGGTAAGCAGGGAAGGGAACACCACCAACCTATGAAGTTGAGCTGATTGACATCGAGGCGGAGGTCCTCGACGAGGTACTTGCAGACCTCGACCCGCCCCGCCCCGGCCGCCAGATGCAGCGCGCGGTGCCCTTGGCCGTCCTCCACCGCCGCCAGGACGGCGGCCTCGCCTTGCCCGCCTGAGCCCATCCACCTCGCCATCTCTTCGCGACGCGAGAATTGGGAGCCAAGTCAGAGTCAGGCACTAATTGGTCAAGCTACGTCTACGTACTACCATCGTCAAACCCTAAGAAGAAAGAGCATGAGGAGGAGGAGTCGGGGTTACTCTTGAGGAGGCCGAGGTTGCCGGCGGCGGCGGCGCGGAGGCGCGCCTCCTCCCGCTGCTGCTTCCCCATCGCCTCCATCCCCATCTCCATGGCGATCGAGCAGGCGGCGAGAGGGGGTCGCGAAATTTCGAGAGCGGCAGTGCGCGAGACTGCCTGCGGGGCTGTGGAGAAGACGAGGAGACCCGGACGACGGGGAGGGGAGGAGTCCGTGGGCCGAAATGGAATCCTTGGTTGCTTGCTTCCACTTGACGCTCACTGCGCCAAAATGTCTGGCGCGACCCTGACCCAGTTTACTACCCCCTCCATCCCCATAATGTATAATACTCCCTCCATTTTCAATTTTTTTGCATGATAATACGTGTCTCATTTATATAAAATAAAGATCAAATTACAAGGCACGTAAGCACCGGCCATACATAACTGAAAAGATAGGAAAATCCTATGCAAAATACCAGCGCATGTCCCTTTCCTTCGACACCACCCAATTGGCCACCAAAGGATAAAAAGACAGATCACCTCTTCACCCAAGCTCGATGCGGCTCCATCGCTGATCATGAGCTTTACGGACCTCCAAAGTAGTTTGACAGAAGCAAAACCATAGCCGTTGAAAGAATCAGACCGGGGCATCATGTCCCCGGACACGCCATCGAACTTCAGAACTGACACCCCCGCATGACGACGACGACGTCGGAGGAGGAAACTAGAACTGGCAGCCTTCGACCACAAACCCAACACAGGATACTCCATCTTTCAGCTGTCACCTGCGTAGACAACCGCATGCGCGTACTCCTGAACGACAAAACCTCCCTGCTCCACCATGACATCGGAGACAACGCCACAGCAACGAGACAGAGCAGAAGGAGAGACACACCTGATGGAGTCGCCGCCGCCGCCTTGCCAACACCATCCATGAACCCTAACGCTGCCAATCTGAGGGATCGACAGAGACACAATGCCATCAACCCTCCATTTCCAATAGAAGTCTTTCTAAAGATTCCAACAAGTGACTACATACGGAGCAAAATGAGTGAATCTACACCTTAAAACATGTCTACATACATCCATATGTCGTAGTCCATTTGAAATGTCTAAAAAGACTTATATTTAGGAACGGAGGGAGTAGCTTGCAAAAATGTCTTATATTATGGGACAAAGAAAGTATTTTTTTCGAAAAAATGTCATCAACAAAAAGTGACCCTAATTTCCATGATCTTAGTTATGGAAAAAATGTCATGCTTCTTTATTACTATCATTTCTCTCATTTATAAATCTACAATGAGTATGATAAGAAAAAGGTCGTGTGATCTACAATAAAATTGCCATGCTAAACTTTAAAAACTTCCATCCTTTAAATAAGAAATATTTTATCTGGATAAGTCCCAAATTAGATTCCATTTTTTCGTTTTAAAAATAAAATAAAAAATCACACACAGGAATTGCCTTGGCTAATAAAAGAAAAAAATCATGCCATTAATAATAAAAATATCATCCACTTAATAATAAGATCCCATCCTCTCAAAATTATAAACGACATCCTCTCAATAATAAAAATGGCATCCTGTCAACAATAAAAATGACATCCTCTTAATAATAAAAATGTCAAGTTATTACTAATAAAAATGCCATTTTTTAATAATAAACTGCCACGCGATAAAGTGAAAAACAATTCCAAAATATTGCCATGGACTTGTAAAAATTGGCACATGGCCAAAAAAAATAGGATTTTGATCTTTCAAAAAGATGAAATTAAAAATCAGGTTTTCTGGATTTTATTTTGTCAAATTTTCAAATGAGAAATTGAAATAAAACACAAAATAGCTTCAAAGATACATATAACATCTTAAACTCGAGATTTCACAAACACCCGCTTTGAACCCTCCTTACCTACATTGGTTCGTTCATTTTTTAGATAAAAAGAGAGTGTTTGCCAGGAAACGGGTTACAGTGAATGACTCTAGCTTATGTATGTGGCGTCGGCCCTCCATGCAACGTCAGGGTAGGTGTTCGCCAAGATTGACCCCCAGCAAACGTTCGCTAGATATCATTTTCGTTCATATTAAAAAAACTCACAACATGTCGTAGTAAAATACTTACACTGGAAAAGGAAAATGTATTTTAGATACTTTTTGTGTTAAAATTCTCAATCATCTGTCAGGATGGTATAAAGAACACCAAAAATAACAAAAAATCACATCCAAGTTTATGAACCACATAGCGACCACTAGAAGAGCTGGAGAACGTTGGCTAGATATCATTTCCGTTCATGTTTTAGTTTTTTTTCTCACAAGATGTTGCAATCAAATACTTACACTGGAAAAGGAAAATGTATTTTAGATACTTTTTGTGTTAAAATTTTCAATCATTTATCAGGGTAGTATAAAGAACACCAGAAGTAACAAAAATTACATCCAAGTTTATGGACCACATAGCGACAACTACAAGAGCTGGAGCGAGCTGAAGGCATGCTGCCATCATCGCCCTTCCCTTACCGGAGCCGAGAAAAACGTGTTGTAGCAGTCAGGACATATTTTAATTTGTTGAAGTCCTCACGCTCTTATGTACTATTATTATTTTTGAATGCCAAAGTAACAAGAACAATTTCATCCATGCATTGGACTATACAGAAAATGAGATCGATAAAATGATAATTCATTCCACGAACTTTTATTGAAGAAATATACATGTTCTTTAAGCGGCTACAACAGTCAGGGACAAAATGATGGAAATAGTACAAGATCGAAGGTACAGTACCAGATCAAAATGATGAAAGTACTGAGTGTACAACAACGTGACAATTCTACATTAATCTCAACCAAAGACAGTGTTACGTAAACCTATCATCGCCCAAAATTACACTCCTTTCGCAAGCCCCGTGGCTGAATCAATCAAGGCGTGGCTCTCATCGGTGAGAACTTTTGGGCCGGCCCCAGGCCTGGTACAGATGAAGTAGCTAACATCACCTTTGAATTTTTGGTTTGGAGCTTTCATCTCTGGAGGCGCTGGAAGGGCCTCGACATCGGCTATGGATTGCAAACCAGCATCGCTTAGGATCGATTTATCGCCGAGCATATAGCTGCCATGATCATGTTTGTCAGATGTGCACATGTTTGTAGTATACCTAGAAACGAATAAATACTAGGTTTTAATCCTGATAATATCAGACACACCTGTCCAAGTCATTCTCCTGTGGGGGGAAAGTGTATAAGAGCCTCTGAAGGAGAAGGGTGGCAGTTTTGCGGTTCCGTGCTATTAGGACAGCATTAGGCCCAGCATCAAATGTGTAGGCAACCTGCAATTACAAGAAATCAAATTTCGAATTTAGAAGTCTTACACACAAGAGTTGGTTACGGTATCAGATCAATCACACCATCCAGTACCTATGATTTGTAGTTTAGGTGAAATGCATACCAGACAAAGACAAATAAAGAAAAATAATACTGCCAAGATTGCAATGAAGTTTTATCATTTGATGAAGGAAATACAATAAGATATTTCTTATGCATTCTTTTCATAATTGAAACTTCCGATGCTATTTAATAGATATAACACCTATAGAACTATAGAAGTATTTTAAAAGTCTGCAGCTCCAGAACTATTACTGGTAGTAATAGTTCATGTACTCAGGAAGGACTCTAAAAAATATGTTCCATCAAAATCAAGGGTTCAAACTTCAAGCATAAGCATGACTCATATTTTCGCTATTTTTCAGAAACATGCAATGATTTTACCAAGGTTCACACCTTTTAAATTAGGATAAATTACTCCAACAAGTGATGCTACTGATACATGTTTAGTCCAGTGCAGTAAAAACGGCTTGTACTGCCATGTCATAATTAAGTTTAGTCCGCCTTGATGGATACCAGAACTATATTTAAGATCCCTAGGCAGCAGACACAGTTCAGAAGAATTGAAAAGGTAGCACGTGTTAAACAGGAACAGAATATACCTGTGGTGTTCCTTCCGAGTGGTTCCACTTTTCCACAAGACTAATTATCCTGCAGTTGGTTGAGAGAGCAATTGTTAACTCTGGAATTTCAGTCAGAACAGATCCTCAAAATCAGGACTGCGAAAAAAACTACCTGTGTGATGTGTCGTTCATGTAGAAGATGGGAGGACTCGTGTCCAAACATACAGCATGAAACTGGTTGCTATCGGCACAAGTTAACCTGGCGAAGGATTCAAAATCACGATTCTTGATAGCATCTTCCATTTTCAATATCCGACTTGGCACTACAGTCTGGAATACAACAAACAGTGCAGTGCACAGTGAGTGCAAGAAACAGTAAAGTGCAGCTAAAGAGATTCATCAGTATAATTTCCAAAACACTTCGGTTTTTTTTTTCAAAACCACAAAACCTGATGGTCCACAGAACAGGAGGGATAAAATTACAGTTCAGATTTCATATTGCAGCTTCATGACGATTCTTATAAGAATAATTGTACATCATGTGAACTGTTCAAAACATTTCAAGTTAAAGATGAAAATGCATTCACCTGGGCCCTGTACTGCAAGAGGGGGCTTGTTTTGACAGTGTCTCGCATCCCACTGGTGCTACTGGTTTCCTTCTGCTTTGAACTGACCTAATTCCACAAAGCAACATAATAGGAAAATAAGTTGGGACAAAAATGGTAAAATGGTGTCACTAGCTAGTTGAGATTTGGTGTAAATGAAACCATGACTCGATGAGCAATTTCCAATGATACATACATGAAACAGATCAAGTTATCTAACAGAGATCACATTAACATACCACTGCTATGATTATAACAAGATCATCCCAATGTGACTCGTCAACAAGCTGTACTGCCATGCTGTCACTTCCGTCGTCATTCTACAAGTATAAAGTCAAACTCAATCGTTTTCCAACAGAAAAGCATGCATTCAAAAAAAAATACAATTTCTCTGCTATAACCAAGAGACAACTTACTTTTCCCATACACCATTTCACAAATCCACCATATATACTGCGGCATGCACTTCCAGACCCCTGCCTGCACTGAAATTTGTCAGCCAAGAGAAGCATATATAAGGAAAGCGAAGACATAAAACCACTAGCTTATCATTTTTTTAGATGAAAGGCCTTGGCCCAGCTTTTCCATTCAAAGCTTAAAGTTCGGTACAGAGTATAAAAAAGGTAAAAGACAGGGGGTGCCTGGTTTACAGAGTTGCTCAACACCCATAAGGGGAAATCTAAAAAAGATTAAGCTGCTAGCTTATCATTTAACAAAATGAAGTACTCCATTGTTGCGCTATACCGTCAAGCAAACATCGCAAACAGGATAGAGCACAGACAGGGTGTTGCTACATAATGTATCAGTACAAACCTTGCTATTGAAGAAAGTTCTCCGTAATCTTCATTCACGTTCATTAGCTTTCCCAGGGTGAAAACTGCAAACAGTATTCAAATGAGTAATTATGTGCTGTGCTATTGGCATGAAAGCAAGACCGCGCTTAGCATGTTTATGATCAAAATAGTCATTTTGTGTTCGATAGCACTATCAAACTTCAAGACACAAAATAAAGTAATCGATATTTGTACAAAACAAGCATGCAGAGAAGTGTTAGTCAATTAGGACAAAACAAGACCCGGGACCAGATATTAGCAGTCTATCATGGAACTTGTTAAGGCCAGCCATTTCTAAGATTAACCAGCAGACCAGAACCAAGAAACATACTTTCTACTTATTATGTTTTGGTGCCTCTATACAACCAAGTAAAGAACAAATTGCAGATAAATAGGACAGCCTTAACAGCAGGATTCAGGGCAGTATTAGGCAGTTGGATAACCATAACATTTCCCTAATATTATGAATAGCACACAAAGGTGTATCTGGAAGGTAGAAAACCTCTCGATAGGAGCACAGTCCACTTCTAGCTAGAAATGCATCTACCCCCATCAAAAATTAATGCTGGCAAGAGAATAAGAAATAAACCCCTCTGCTACTAAACACAACTCGGGTGCATGTAGAACAGCAGAAAACAAAAGGAAATCAAAGCCTGACACAAAATATTCACAATTTTGGTTATACATATGTTTTCCTGACTTATAACAGTGGCATCTGAACTAGGAGAATTACCAAGACAAGCAAGGCCAGCGGCCGAAGAGGCCAAACCGGCAGCGGTTGGGAAGTTGTTGTAGGATGCTATGTGGACATGCAACTTTTCCCAGTCCTCTTTCTTGATCTTGATCCCCTTTTTCTCGTCCTCGACATCACGAGCCCGCTTCCGTATCTCCCTCAGGCAGCTCTGGAATCTCCCGCCCGACAACGCGATCTCCTGCCCAATTCCAAATCAAAAGGATGATTGAATCAGAATCACACTACCATCTGACAGACAGCAATTCAGTCATTCCGGCTAAAGCATTGCTATAGAATCATCTCGCACTGGCCACTTACCTAGAGTCAATGTCCAATATCGCAGCATGAGCGGGGCATTAATATAGTACTAGTAGATGCTAGTGCAGACAATAAAAACAGAAATGTGCCTTTTGGCTTTTCTTTACAAGACAAAATTTCAGAGCTCCGCCAACTGCATTTGCAAATGCAGCGATCTTTCAAACAGGTCCCGGTCCAGATCTAAGCAGGGGCAGCCAATTTGATCAGATGAACACTGACACTACCCAAATCAGAGTTCTATGCCAAAACACGGGGCAGAGATTCGTTGAAGCTTGAAATCTGGCGGATCACCACAGGGACACTCAGCCGAGGACTTCGCATCGGGATACATCCACCCTAGAACAAAACATCTAGACAGCCGTAGCGGCGGCGGCGGCGGCGGCGGCGGCGGCGGCGGCGGCAATGGGGGGCAAGCGAGCGTGGGGCGAAAAGGAAAGAAAAGAAAAACAGTCGAGGCAGGGGGGAGGGGGGGCTCACCTTGCCGTTGAGCCACATGCGGTCGGACGGGAATGAGGGGCTGGCAGCGACGGTGGTGGTGGCGGAGAGGTGGTCGGGGTCGAGGGTGACGCTGATGCTGTCGTTGACGGGGAGGATGAGCGCCTCGTCCCGCTTCCCCCAGTACTTGATCACCGCGATGTTGGTCGGCGACCGCCCCGTGGCCATCAGCACCCACTGCGGCTCCGTCGCCCCCATCGGATCTGATCAGGTCCCGCCGCCGCCGCCGGGCCTGGGGTTTCGCCGCAGGTAGGGGGCGGGCGTCGGCGTCCGGCGGAGACTACGAGGAGAGGATGGGGGAGGGGGAGGGGGAGTGAAGTCGGGAGGAAGCTGCTGCTGGCTGGTGGCCGCAAGGCCGCAGTAATGACAGTATTTTCATGCACACCCTCCGTATCATAATTAATACTTCATCCGTTCCTAAATACTCCCTCCGTTCCTAAATAATTGTCTTTCTAGAGATTTCAACAAATGACTACATACGGAGCAAAATAAGTGAATCTACATTCTAAAACATGTCTACATACATCCGTATGTTGTAGTCCATTTGAGATGGCTAGAAAGACAATTATTTGGGAACGGAGGGAGTATTTGTCTTTTTAATATTTTAAATAAACTGCCACATACGGATATATATAGACATATTTTAGAGTGTAGATTCATTTATTTTGCTTCGTATGTAGTCACTAGAAAGACAAATATTTAGAAACAGAGGAAGTACTCCCTCCCCAAAGTGTTTTTAGAAATTTCAATACCAACTACATACAAATACAAATGTATATAGACATATTCTACAGTGCAAATTCATCCATTTTGCTTCATACGTGATTCATATTGAAATCTTTAAAAAGTTTTATATTTAAAAACGGGGAGTAGTATTGCTTATTATTTAGTCCGGGCTGCATAGAAGATATCGTATGGGCTTGTTTTATTTATTTGCATCTTTTCTTATAGAAAATAGACCAAAAGGCATGGTAAACAATTACTCTCGCTGCTTCTAAATATAAGGCCTACAGAGATTTCAATATAGACTACGTACATAGCAAAATGAGTGAATCCACGCTCTAAAATACGTCTATATACATCCGTATGTAGTTTATATTGAAATCTTTAAAAGGTTTTATATTTAGAAACATAGGGAGTACAAATATATACTCCCTCCGTCCCAAAATTCTTGTCTTAGATTTGTTTAGATACGGATGTATCTAATACTAAACGTGACTTGATACATCCGTATTTAGACAAAACTCCATCACCATGCAAAACTTTGAAGTCTGCAATAGTCACTCGCCACCAACAACAAGATCTAGTAGCCACTGAAGAAACATCGGTTGGGACAACACTCCGTGCAGTGCAGAATTACAATTCTCCACCACCAATCCATAGGGTTGTGGAAAATGGAGCTTGTCGCAGAATAGAACAAATGAAGAGGTCGAGGTCGTCAGGCCAATAACCAACCAACTGTTTGCTTGATAGACCCAACAACAGAGAACCGAATATGACTACACGTGCTGTGACATGCTCTTGGTTGACGCCCAATTGGATGCCATTGAGGTAGGAATAGGCCTAAGAGACCTTATTTCGTTGCATCATCACCGCCGCCACTGGGGAAAGAGAAATTAAAAAAACATGACCTAAAAAGGAACAAAGAGGGAAGAGAGGAGGGGGAGCAAGATGGCAGCGATGGTTGTTTCTCTTGTGAGGCACGCGATCCAAGACTGCCCTACTACTGCCACTGGTCATCTTTACTATTAAAACAAGGTGTTGATTGTAAATCATTTTTCCCCTCTCGTCATCCCCTTGTCATGGTTCGTTTGGCTCTCTCACTCATTCGGTGGGAAACCAAAAAAACATTGTATATGCAATACTAGGTGGGTTGAGTTGGTTTTATGATACCTTGAAGCACGAACCCTATATTATGTGAGAGAGGGTTGTCTCTTTTTTTCAAATTTATTCATCAATTGAATATGAGAAATATTTTTAATACCGAGTTGGTGGGTTGATTGATGAACTAGGTGATGGGTATATGTTTATTTGAAAAATATATGCTTTGTCTCGGCCTACCATCCCCAACCATCAGCCAACTCCCCACAGTTGCTCCTCGCCATCGAGCCCGTCCCACTGACAAGACCGACACTACTAGAAACGCGTTACTTGTCGAGTGCTCGGTACACTTGACAAAGACTTTGCCGAGTGTTACAATCAACAAAGTGCAGTAGGTGTACACCTTCAAGCAAAGATTTTTTTTGTCGACTTCTCTTTTGCCATGCACTGGACAAACCCTTTGTCGAGTATCAAAACCTAGTACATGACAAAGAAAAGTTTCCAAACGAAATAGAGTGGTCAACGCCGTTGCCATGTGGTGCAGGTTATTTTTCGAGTATAAACACTCGGCAAACATTTTGAACAATGAAAAAATCAACAATGATGGGGGGGGCGTCCAAGATGTCGCACTGCATCATCACCGTGTCCAAGCTGCCCCACCATGTGACCATGACTCACCATCGCGTCATGGCCAGAGCTTGCGGCTGTGGCTCTCTCGCACGCCCTACTCATACTCGTCCAACAAGACGACCACAATGGTTGGCAAGAAGAGGAGCATCGGCGGCAACCATCGAAGAGGAGCTGATGCTGCTTGCCGGCGCGTTGATTCTAGCTGGTGGGGGCGAGCGTTGACGGCGTCTGGGAAAACAAAGAGTGGGAAATAGCAAGCGACAAGAGAGGCGGGCAACGTCGGTGACGGGGTGGAGAGGCTAGCGACAATGAGGTGAGGCAGCATCGGAGGCGAGGCTACATTATTGAGAAATGGTGGCTTTAGGAGGAGGATAAGGTCGTCGAGCAAGCAAGAACGCCACTCAGCTTAGCACGGCTGTTGGATCCAGGATAGATGGATAGTCCAGATGGAAAAGTCGTCAGCGATACGAGGGACGATCGAATTGACCCATTAGAACGCAGTGGCTGTGCCGAGTGTCTGTTAAAGATCATATTTTTTATTTTTTATTTTCATTTATTTCTTTCTTAGGGGGCTTCGCCCCTGCACCCCTCGGGTCAAGCCCGTTCAAAGGACTTCGTCCCCCCCCCCCCCCCCCCCCCGGTACTACCTATGGATCAAATATCATCGTTTTGATGTGCCCTACCACTGGGCTTTCAAAACTACATTTCTTTCATGGAGGTGGTTCGATTTCTAAGCAACATACATCACAACTTTTATGAAATCATCTAAACTTTTGACCATGGCCTAATGATGTCATATCATGACACCATGCTACGCTTCATGTTTTCTCTATCTTCGTTAGCTATTTTTAGAATTAAAAAACCAATAAGCTAAGTGTTAGCGGTTGAGTCTTGACACCGTGATGTTTAAAATCTTCAAAGTGCTTCCTCCAAAATGCCCATGAGAATCATTCAACACAAAAGAAGCCCTTCCAGCGGATGATGGCGCTTGGGTTGAAGGTGGAACCCATTGCAAGTGAAGTGGAGTTGGAGACATAGACCGATTTGCAATCGAAGATATAATCCATCAGTCGCAATAGCCTACCGACAATATTCATCTCTTTGATCAATATCTTGTTACACTTTTTTTTTCTGTAGATATCTTTTCCTTTTTTCCTTTTCTGTAGTAATGCATGATTGTCCACCCCCCTCCCAACATCCGCACCGATTTTTTCTCTTTGTGGTTTTTTTGCGGTACTAATACACCCCTCCTCCCGTTGATGCTATTTTTTCATGTGAAAATAGGTACCATTGGCCATTGAAATGGCATCCTGTTCATCATTGAATATCATGGTGCCCAAAATGTTGAGCATGATCTACTTAATTAAATCAACAAAGATCCGAAGAAATGTCAGCGATGCTGTCAGAAAAATGTTGGTAGTTTGACAATAGATTTTGAACAAGTGAATCAGCACTAATGAATGCAAAAGATAATTTCTCAGGAAATAAGACAATAGACAAAGATAGAGAAAAGAAAGAAGGAAGAAGCTTCAGGTACGACATTTCGTGTCCGAATCGGACACTC
The DNA here is from genome assembly GCA_963921465.1 of Triticum timopheevii. Lineage (NCBI taxonomy): Eukaryota > Viridiplantae > Streptophyta > Magnoliopsida > Poales > Poaceae > Triticum > Triticum timopheevii. The sequence goes on from OY997270.1 coordinate 557,667,173, forward strand.
CCATTGCATCGTCAGATTTGTGTCCACGTCTGATCAAAGGGTGGTGCATGGCTCACTGTCGTACGAGTATCGGAAGACAAATCGCCAAATGTATAGCACTCCTCAGGAAAGAAAGATAGAGAGAGCATGATAGAGATTTAGGGAAACAATAGAGGAAGACCGAGGCTACATAAGTACAAACAGATAATGAAAAAGAAAGACTGAAAACAAGTTAATTACCACTTCAATAAGTACTCCCTCCGTTTAATACAAACTTGGGTCATCTATTTTGGAACGGAGGAAGCTTTACTCTCAAAACTGGCATGAACATGATATACAATTGTAAAGTCTTGTATCGCCAAATCACCAGACTGAATTACTACGAGAAAGCTTGCATAATAGTAAAAAAAGAGACAAAGCATTGCACTGATACACTTTTTAAGGCTCATCAACAATACATCGATATCGAAAAAATTAAACCACGACAGTGAAACCAAAAGCACACACACACTGCAATGGATTAACCATATATGAAGCTTGACAAAATATAGGGATCTATGCCGAACCAGTCTTCGCTCAATCGTCGGCATCGGAATCGGCTTGACAGGACCGGAGAAGGTCAGAGAAGGACATCTCACCGGAACGGAGCTTCTCAAGGATACGATCTTCCTGCTCCACGACCTGGGTCACCTGACCAGACTGCATGTTGAAAGCATAGATGGAGAGCAGCTGGACGATGGTGAACGGGTGCGCGGTCATAGGATGGCACAGGAAGGCCGGCAGGTTCAGGTCCACGGACGGCGCGCCTTCGGTTGCAGCGCTCATCACCACGCTCTCACGTTGCTCCCCGTCGTTCTCGTTCAGGCGGTACATGTCGGTGGACTCCGAGCCCAGACGGTCCGTGAAGTACACGCAGTTGGCTTCGATGGACGGGAACTTGTCGGCGTCGAGGCAGACGCACCTGTGACAGCAGCCGGCGAAGATGGCGCGGCTGCCGATGCTCTTGATGCGCTCCAGTGTGCTCGCGGCCGTGTCCATCTTGAAGACCTCCACGCGGCTCTCCAGCTTGAAGACGACCAGCGTTTCCCCGGCCGACTCCACCACGAAGCAGCGCTTCCAGGAGGCGGTGTTGATGTCCTCGGCGGGTACGTCGTTGAAAGGGCTCATCATATCGGCGATCTTGGTGACCACCGCGGGCGGGAGCGGCGGCAGATGCCCCTGGTGGCCGTCGACGGCGACGAGGCCCTGGACGGCCTTCCTGACCAGAGGGTACGCGTACCTCTTCTTGTACCTGACGAACTCCTTGCTGTCGGGGGTGGCCCTGTAGAGCTTCATGGTGTCCTGGCAGTAGAGGACGAGGTAGGGCGGGGACGAGCCGGAGACGGCGGCGACGAGCACGTGGGGGCGCATGCGGGCCGTGAAGCGGACCATGTGGCCCGTGAAGGGGTGGAGCACGCAGGCGGCGTGCGGCGGGTCCCTGGCGGCCAGCACGAGCAGCCCGTCGGCGGTGACGGCGACGACGAAGTGGGCGCGGAGGATCGGCATGCGCCGGCCGTGGAAGCGGCCCGTGGCGGTGTTGACGAGGAGGCGCGCGTCGACGCCGTGGGACGGGTAGTCGAGCATGACCCAGCCGCGCGGCTCCAGCGTGCCCCCCGGGTCGGCCGTGGCCGCGCGCCAGCTGTGGCACACGGCGCGGAGCGCCATGTAGCAGTCGACGTCGGCGGTGTTGAGCAGGAGGTTGGCGACGCGGTCGACGAGCTCCGGCATCAGCGACGCCCAGCGTTGGGCGTCCTTCATGGCGGCGCTCCGGCGGGGCGGCGCGTGGGTGGGTGGATCTGGGAGTGTGGATTAGTGTGGGAATGTGCGCCACGTGAAGCATTCACGCGAGTGGTTAAAAGAGGCTCGAGGATTGCGGGTTCATGGGCCGGGCCGGCGGTGGGCGGTGGATGGGCTGGTGGGCTCGGGCCAGGGTGGGAGGAGTGGGCTGGGCCTGGGTCCACGGCGACCTAGACCTCGGCCGACACGTCGCCTGGGATCGATCGACATTCGACACAGCGGCCGTCACTGTCGCTGTCGCAGAGGAGGGAGGGGGGTTCGTCCGGGGGGTTCCGTCCGGTCGTGCTCGCGTCCGGTCCGGGGGAGAAGGGCGGAGCTGCGAGGAGAGACCCTCGCCGGCCGGCATGCAGAACGCCGTGCTGGCGTGCCCCGCGCCGTCCGGCGGAGGCGCGGGAGGAGACGGCGGGGTCGGGGGCGCGGGCGCGGGCGCGGGCGTCGTGATGGTGAAGCGCGCCGCCCTGGTGGCGTGCCTGACCTGCCCGCTCTGCCGCCGCCTGCTCCGCGACGCCGCCACCATCACCGAGTGCCTCCACACCTGTGAGTTCCCCCCATCCACCGCTCCCGCTCCCTCCCGGCTCCACGGTTTTTCCTTGCTCTCTCGCCTGCGACCGTAGCGCGATGTGGCCGAATTATGGCGTGGAAGGCGGCTGATTTGCTTCGGCCGTTCCGTGCGCCTGCGGCGGTGATCCCTGGCCCCGGCGCGTCTGAGGCGATTCGTGGAAAGGTGGCGGCGTGCGTCCATACTTTCCCACGCGCTGCGATTTGTGTGCGGTTCTGGGTGCTGCGTGTGGAAGCTGGATGTGTTGGCCGTCTCGTCAGAGAATTGGCGTTTTCGTTGCCATTTGCATCGTTGTATGGGTTATAGAGGTTATATATGCAGCAGGTATGCTTGTCTGAATGTCTGATGTGGAAAGGTGGTAGCTTCAGTACATACATACTCTGTTAGCATGTTGCAAAGAGGCTATAGCTTCCGGTTCCCGGGAGAGCAAGTCTCGGTTTGTTGCCCATGTTTTTTTTGGGGGGGGGGGGGGGGGGGGGGGGAGAGGGGGGTTCGCCCATTCAGGAGATAAAATAAGTTATTGGGTGCTCGAATAACAGTGAGATTTTGAGCATGGTGAGTGATACAAGTGAAATCAGATGAATTATGGTTTGCCAGGAGGCTGTAGGCAACTTGTTTCAGGCTTAATAGTTACTCGAATGCTTGCTAGGGATTTGTGGTGATAGGAAGCCTAGGTGTTGTTTTTGTGTTCGTAGGTCATGAGCCTGTCGGGGTACCGGAAAGGGTTAAAATTTTCAGCCAACAGACCAAGGTTGGATTTGTGTTGATAGGAAAACCAGGTCGTAGGTACATTTCATTAAATAAATCTGTTTAGGTTTGAAATGCGTAGTTTTCTCTGTCATATAAACCATTTTAATTGTGATTAGGACAAAATGGAAGCATTTTGCCGGTGGTCAATGGAGTGGATGATGAAGACTTTTGTCTCCCATAGACTTTTAAAGTACCGTGCCATACGGAAATTGTTCGTGTGAGTATTATCGGTAATAAAAAAGAGGAGACAGTGAGGTCACCAGCTAACTGTACATAAAGTCACTGGAAATGTAGAAAGATTGTGATTGGTGGATCCACTATGGCATCTTCAACTTCATTAATTGTCAGGAAAAAAATATTTAGGCTGGTTAGGTGTAGACGAGACCATTTGATTGTCATGAAATTAGTTTCACAATAATAACTTCTTTGTAATATATTACTTGTATTTCCTTAAAAGCTAATGGTTAAAATTGCGCATTGGAGATTGCAAAGCAGTTCGTCATCTATCTTTGGAAAGGAGCGAGAATTTTCAGTTATTCTTCTCTGATTTCTGTGTGTTTGAGCCTATCAAGGTTACTGTGAAAAACAGCCCTTCAGAAAATTTCTGTAAAATCTTAATTGGTTCTTCCATTTCGCTTCAGCCATTGATTTATTACCTTTGATCAGTTTGCAGAAAGTGCATATCTAAGGAGTTCATCGATAAGGAGATCTGCTACTGCCCTACATGCAACATTGATTTAGGCTGTGCTCCAGAGGAGAAACTCAGGTTTGTCTCAACCTACATATCACAAGCAGACGTTATTGTCTACTTTTTTAAAAACAACTTAAGCTTATGGTTCATGTCAATCAATTTTCTGTTCAGAGTTGATCACAGCCTACAATATGTGAGGTCAAAGATATTTCCTTCTAAAAGACGGAAGGTTGTGGACCAAGAAGCCATATCACCGGTCGAATCACCTGTCAAGAGAAAAGAACGATCTCTATCTTCACTGACAGTCCATGGTCCTCGGGTGTCTATACAGAAATGCCTCACAAAGAGGAGAACAAAAGCTTCGTGCTTACGCAGCTTGTCTTTGGTATGTAGCTTTTGTTTTAATCTGAAGGCTGTAATTTCGTAGCAGCACTATGTGACTACTTTGGGGCTAAAACATATCGGTTGAGTTTATTCTCTTGGGCACATCTTGGTTCTGGGCACTTGTTTATACATTGTATGTCTGGTATGCTAAATGAATAGAGCATGAGCCTCTTTGATCCTTTGTTTGTTTGGTACCTGAAGTGTTTATGTGCATTTGAGTTTCTTGTTTAATCATATAGGTCGTAATTGAGTAGCATCAACATCGACTGTGCAAGGGATCATACAAACATCGATTTATGACTCTTTTCAATCAACCATGGTGAGAGTTACGGTGTGTACACATGTACGTATCGGCTGGTGACATTAGGATAGATGCACAACACAGTCTTTGTGTTTGTCTTGAACTCTTATTAGTTTCTATACACACATGATGCACAGTGCCGTTAAAATTTGTGTTCGAACCTTAATGTCATTTATGAATGCATCAAATGCAATAACTGTTTGTGAGGGAAGTATTGTCCACACCCTTCAGACCCTGCAATGTATGTATTGGTCTATGTTTGTTTGGGTTTCACTCTTTTTGAATGTATAAGTCATATCTGGTTAGTTATTCTTTTCGTGCTTTACATGATTTATATGCAGTATTCTACCTTGCAGGGCAGTAAAGATGCAACAAAGAAAGTTGGCGGATGGAAACCTTTGGCCTCTCATATTAGAGTTGGTAAAAGTAAAAAATCTCTCAAATCAGGCTCCGAAGAGGACACTAGAACTGGAATCAAGTCTGATGATCCAGAGCATGGTGCTCCTTCCAATGAAGCAAAGGCTAGCCTCTTGAAACGCTTGTTGGAGTCTAAGGAACACCCGACAAGAAAGGAGAATCTAGTGAAGAAGACTGGAAGCAAGAAAGTGTTCACTCTGAAGGGGAAAAAGAAAATATTCAAGGCAAAACAACCTAGGAAAAAGAGAAGATTGCTAGCATTATGGTTCTATCTAGTGGCTGCTTTTGACCAGTAAGAAGCACTAGACTTATCTTACGACGTCTATTGTACTTTTTGAAGGAAACGCAAAAATCATGCTTTTGTGTTTTCATTTGTTTCAGGAAGGGACAACCTCCTTTACCACAGCTACCTACAAAATTTTTGAGGATCAAGTGAGTTATCCAGGCTACTGTTTCATGTACAAACACAATATGTTAAGTTTGCGCTAACTTGCGCCTTTATCACATTGACCTAGGGATGTTGAATTGCCTGCTTCCTTCATACAAAAGTACCTTGTGCAGAAACTCAATCTTTCAAGTGAAGCTGAGGTATGTTTTTCCTTCTCCCAGTGTCAGTGATAATCTAGCCCTGAGAGAAAACTCAAATTATTGTTCCCAGCTTGCAGTCTGAATTTGTGTCGGACATCCTTTTGCCGTACACTTTTGGGTGTAATCACAAATCCCATTTGGGCATGCAGCAACAGAGTGCATGCCACTGCTTTACATTATAGAATGACAGAAGCATTGTCTCGGTTCATCAAAACCTCCTAGCAAGTGATAGCTTTCAATATTTTTGACATGTATCGACCTATGGTGTGCTTGCAGGTGGAGTTGATGTGCGCTGGCAAGAAAGTGGACCCAGCAATCACCCTGCATGACATAACGGATTGCTATCTGGACAAAGGACCAAACGGTTGGGTGCGGTCGTCCGTGGGCTCCCCTGCCACCGGGTTCATCACGACGGTTTTCTACAGCAGGCCGGAGCTGCCCACACCCCCAACACCACCGCCACCACCTGAAAGTCACCATGGGTGACCCAGAGCGCCGCCTCATGCCCGAACCAGTTCGGCCTCACTACAGTCATCTATTTCGGAGCCCTCTGGTTGGTGCCACATTGATGCCAACCTCGCAAGGCTCAGCTTGGCTCACCTCACCTTGTGATATGTAGATAGAAGTTCAGTTCACATGCTTTGCGGGGATTCTGATTTGATCTGTTGTTCTTTACCATTTTTCTTCACCTGACGTAGTAGCTGTATCTATGCGGTTTGTAATCCTGTGTTGAGTGTTGCTGTAATTGGACTTGAAGCCTTTATGGTGTGCCTCTGTAATGTTTGTAGCACTATTTTTACTGTAAGCTCTTGTACAAGTTGTCGTCGAACCGGAAATTTGGTTATATATGGAGTAGCGTGTGGAGTACTGATATTGATTGATGGATACTGTCTTCTTGCAAGTTACAAGTAATTTCTTTGCTCCAACCGGCCAATTCGCTGGCTGATGTTTTTTTTTGTAATGCATAACCATGCATTTAAATAACTAGTGCATAGAGCTAAATTGCTCTCCAATGAAGACATTACATCAGGCACAGGGAAACTGGACTGTTTATCCTCTTGCTGCACCATTGCTGAAACCTGAAAGGTCGTGAGCAACATCATATTACATGTTCTTGGACACTACAGGACTTTTGAAATTCAGAAAATGAAGTCTAGCAAACGCCTTCACGTCCTTGAAAATTGCACACGGAGGCAACGAAATCAGCTCCATATCATCAGTTTCCAGGAGCACGTTTGCCATTCCCGACTCGCTGGCGATCCGAAGTGCTTCACCCGCAGCCTGGAACTGATATTCCAGGAACTCCGCTGTCTGGTGTTTGATCACCAGCCGCGCTACTTCTCCTGAATCTTTTGCCTTTCCCCCTCTCTGGATTTTGTTGAGTTCATTCCACCATGTCCACATCAACAACAGTATAATGCAAATTCTGTCCTTCATGCTGCAGACTCCTTCCATTCCATCAGACCATCGCCTCTCTAGCATTAATTTACTTTGGAGCTAGGGATCACCCTTTGTTCTTCCAATCTGCATTCTCTCCACACTTGCTCACTAATTTGCACTTGAAAAAACAGATGTCCGAAGTCTTCGAAATCCCTGTTGCATAGGAAACATGTTGGGTTGATATCCATCCCTGTTCGATTGAGGTTGATCTTAACGGTGCAGCACACTTGTGACAGGGCCAATAAGCTTAGAAACATTTGTTTTTTACTCAGCAAAAGATACATATTTCCATTTCAGCACATGACGCATACAATCAAGATCTCTCTAGTTCAGAATCAGATCACCTGAATGACAGTATATATATATTATATATAACCTTATATCACCCTACATACAGTACATGATAAATCCCCCACCCTTCCGGACTGAATTCCGGAACAAGTTCATCACAAAGAGAAAAAGGAATCAAATGCCAGGAGAGCAATCATCCTCCTATACCAATCTGTACACCCAACTTCTTCTGTCCAGGCATGCAGCTCCAGTCCAGGCAGCTAGAGCTTATCGGCGATCCTGCCAAGCGCATCGGCGAGCCTGCCGAGCACGACGGCGAGGCTGTTGGCCTGCTCTCTCCTCTCCTCCCGGTCGCGCTCCGAGTTCACGTTCTGCGCCTCCAGCTGCGCCGCCACGAGCTGGCTGTTCCGCTCTAGGATCTCCAGCAGCTTGTCTGCCATGCCTTCTGCTCTGGGCTCACCGTCGTCGCCGGTTCGCCGTCTCTTCTGCCCGCTCTGCTGCAGTGTCGGTGAGCCTGCTGTCTTGGTGCTGCCTTGATGCCCTCCTTGCCTGCCTTTTGTTGTGCCTTGCTGTGCGCTCTGCTGCCTTGATGCCTCCGAATTCTCGGAAATCGGCAAGGCGACGACCGCCGGCGGTGGTGCCGGCGTCGCCTCTGGCGTCTCAGCATCTTCCTCCTCTTCGTCCTCCGAGAAGAGGACCTCCTCCCCGGCGGGCCGGCCACTGTCAAACACGGTCTCCACCACTGCCACTGCCACTGCCTTCCCCTTCCCTCTCTCCTCTTCCTCCTCCCCTGTCTCCTCATCATCCTCCTCCTCCATGCGCACCACCCCTACTTCCTCCACGGCGGCACCACCGCCGGAGCTGCTGCCGGCGACGACCCCCCGACCTCGACCTTCGAGTATGCCGTACACCTCGCGGTCGAAGAAGCCAGGGAGCCGGCGCTCCCGCCTCGCGTCGTTGCGCATGGCCCAGAACGAGGGCTCCCGCGCGCCGGCGGCCGCCCGCTCCCACTCCTTTATCTTCTTCCAGTCCCCAGCGAGGTTGCTCCACCGCTTCCGGCACTGCACGGCGCCCCTCTCCACGCCATGCCGCCGGCAGTACTCCGCGACCGCGGCCCACTTGGGCTCCAGCGCCGCTGCCGTCGCCTCCCCTGTCGCCCCGGCCGCCGCCGCCGCCGCCAGGCGCCCCCTCCCGCCGCGCACGCCGCCGCGGACTTCAACCATGCGCTTGCCCTCGATGAGCACCAGTATCTCCTGCCGCGTCCAGCGGGGCAGCCTCGGGGCGCGCACCGACGGGTTGGGCGCCGCCGCGGCCGCCGCACCGGCGGGGTCGCCGGCGCTGGACATGAGGGGAACGGAGTGGGGAACGCGTGATTTGGTGGGCGCAAGTTTTTTTTAGGGATTGTGGGCGGAAGTCGATTTGACGGCGTTGAAGCGGGTGGTGTTTTTTTCTTTTTTATTGAGCGAATGAAGCAGGTGGTGTAAAAGGGTCACGTGGGCCGGACCGCCTGTAAAAGGGCCTGACATGGCACGGCTCATGTAAAAGGGTCGTGCGGCCCGAAGGCCTGGCCACGGGGATTGGGCCAGGCGCACCAGTTATAAAGCCCGGGCCGGCACGGCTGCACGGCTGCACAGCTGGCCCTCGTAGGTGTTACTCAAAAAAAAAAAAAGCTGGCCCTCGTAGGGATCCACCTTTCCTCTGGCGGCTGCCGCTAGAGTCCACCAGAAATCCCGCCGGCGGCCGGAGTGCCTACGGCGGTCAAGGGGGCTGACCTGTTTTCGGCTGCGCGGGCCTGCTCCTATGGCAAATCCACCGTGTCAAATCGATGGGGGAGGGCAAGAGAGGGAGGAGGAGGTAGTGGGGGAAGTGGAAGGTAGTGAGTTTGGGGCCAGATCAGGGGACGGAGAATGACGAACAAGATAAGGCAAGGCTGAAAAAAGAGTATGGAGATGAGGGACTGGGGACTGGCGAAAACCAATCCAAACCGGGGGCTGCTGAGGAAGACCATGGGGACTACTTTGGTCCTGAAGCTGACTTTGAAGATCAGTTTGCAGGCATGACTTTACATGGTGAAGAAGAGGAGGATCTTGATTTCCCAGAAGAAGTTGAGCAAATTGATAGTATGACACACTTTTCCTGGGACTTTAATCTGATGACACACCTTTCTTTTAGTTTGATTAGATGACACACCTTTGAGTGATAGCTGGATTAAATGACACAAATTATGTTTTTCTCTCCTTTTCTAGGTACGAGCCCCCACATCATATTTTGTAGGACGATTTTGCCCCTCGTCGTTTCACCTGCCTGGCTCGGTCGCTGGTTCGATCGATCGTTCCGGGAAGAGCCAAACACGCCTCGATCAGTACATGCATGCAGAGGCTCCATGCATGCAGGCGTACATATGGTAGCCTACGTATGGAACGAGGTGATCCTGCTGCATGCTTCCCGGCGCCTTATCTCACCATAGCTCCTTCCCGGCGCGCCGCCACCTCACTGTCTCCTTCCCGTCGCCGTCGCCGTCGCCGGCATGGGTGTGCCGTCGCTTGTAGCTTTGTAACTATTCGATATTGTTGTATGAGTAGCTTTGTAGACTGTAGGTCTTTGGTGCTAGCTTTTTGCTGTTGGCTGGAGCCGTCTGTAGCTGCTCGCTGCTGTTGTTTGAAGTAACATATGGCCAGCAACAGCAAAATACAATAGCTATAGCCCTCGCTTAATGGTTGTAGCATGAATTTATGTACAGTTTTGTTGGAAAAATCGACATCATTTTCACCACAATCAGTGCGTTCTACTCGTCGTGAAGCCTGCCCACTATCTCTCCTCCACCATAATCTCCATTATCTAGGGTTCATGTACGCCTCAACTTCGTGGCTGCACAAGAGAGAGAGATGCGATTCCACCTGTGAGTCGATGGACGAGGGGTCGACAGGCGGAACGGCTGGAGCGTTGCCGGATGAGAAGAAACGGACAAGAGGCAGCGGGGAACTGCCAGCACTCGGGGAAGAGGCATAGCGGCGCGGTGCTGGGCACTAGCTGAAGGAAATATTCCCTAGAGGCAATAATGAAGTTATTATTTATTTTCTCATATCATGATAAATGTTTATTATTCATGCTAGAATTGTATTACCCGGAAACATAATACATGTGTGAATACATAGACAAACATAGTGTCACTTGTATGCCTCTACTTGACTAGCTCATAAATCAAAGATGGAAGTTTCCTAACCATAGACATGAGTTGTCATTTCATTAACGGGATCACATCATTAGGAGAATGATATGATTGACTTGACCCATTCCGTTAGCTTAGCACTTGGTCGTTTAGTATGTTGCTATTGCTTTCTTCATGACTTATACATGTTCCTATGACTATGAGATTATGTAACTCCCGCTTACCACAGGAACACTTTGTGTGCTACCAAATGTCACAACGTAACTGGGTGATTATAAAGGTGCTCTACAAGTGTCTCCGAAGACACTTGTTGAGTTGACGTATTTCGAGATTAGGATTTGTCACTCCGATTGTCGGAGAGGTATCTCTGGGCCCTCTCGATAATGCACATCACTATTAGCCTTGCAAGCAATGTAGCTAATGAGTTAGTTACGAGATGATGCATTACGTAACGAGTAAAGAGACTTGCCGATAATGAGATTGAACTAGGTATTGGATACCGACGATCGAATCTCGGGCAAGTAACATACCGATGACAAAGGGAACAACGTATGTTGTTATGCGGTTTGACCGATAAAGATCTTCGTAGAATATGTAGCAGCCAATATGAGCATCCAGGTTCCGCTATTGGTTATTGACCGGAAATGTGTCTCGGTCATGTCTACATAGTTCTCGAACCCGTAGGGTCCGCACGCTTAAGGTTTCGTTGACAATTTTATTATGAGTTTATGATTTTTGATGTACCGAAGGTTGTTCGGAGTCCCGGATGTGATCTCGGACTTGACGAGGAGTCTCGAAATGGTCAAGACATAAATATCGATATATTGGACGACTATATTTGGAGACCGGAAAGGTTCCGGGTGAGATTGGGACAATACCGGAGCTCTCGGAGGTTATCGGAACCCCCCAGGAGGTATATGGGCCTTAGTGGAAAGGAGGGGAAAGGAGGAAGGGAGGGGGCATGCCCCCCCAGCCCAATCCGAATTGGGAGGGGGGCCGGCCCCCCCTTTCCTTCCTCCCTCCTTCCTCTTCCTTCCCTCTCCTACTCCTAATAGGAAAGGGGGAGTCCTACTCCCGGTGGGAGTTGGACTCCCCCCCTAGGGCGCGCCAGCCCCCTTGGCCGGCCCCCTCCTCCACTCCTTTATATACGAAGGAGGGGGGCACCCCATAGACACTGTTGGAAATATGCCCTAGAGGCAATAATAAAAGCATTATTATTATATTTCCTTGTTCATGATAATTGTCTTTATTCATGCTATAATTGTGTTATCCGGAAATCGTAATACATGTGTGAATAACAGACACCAACATGTCCCTAGTGAACCTCTAGTTGACTAGCTCGTTGATCAATAGATAGTCATGGTTTCCTGACTATGGACATTGGATGTCATTGATAACAAGATCACATCATTAGGAGAATGATGTGATGGACAAGACCCAATCCTAAACATAGCACAAGATCGTATAGTTCGTTTGCTAGAGTTTTCCAATGTCAAAGTATCTTTTCCTTAGACCATGAGATTGTGTAACTCCCGGATACCGTAGGAGTGCTTTGGGTATACCAAACGTCACAACGTAACTGGGTGACTATAAAGGTGGACTACGGGTACCTCCGAAAGTGTCTGTTGGGTTGACATGGATCAAGACTGGGATTTGTCACTCCGTATGACGGAGAGGTATCACTGGGCCCACTCGGTAATGCATCATCATAATGAGCTCAGAGTGACCAAGTGTCTGGTCACGGGATCATGCATTACGGTACGAGTAAAGTGACTTGCCGGTAACGAGATTGAACGAGGTATTGGGATATCGACGATCGAATCTCGGGCAAGTAACATATCGATTGACAAAGGGAATTGCGTACGGGGTTGATTGAATCCTCGACATCGTGGTTCATCCGATGAGATCATCGTGGAGCATGTGGGAGCCAACATGGGTATCCAGATCCCGCTGTTGGTTATTGACCGGAGAGTCGTCTCGGTCATGTCTGCTTGTCTCCCGAACCCGTAGGGTCTACACACTTAAGGTTCGGTGACGCTAGGGTTGTGAAGATATGTATATGCAGAAACCCGAATGTTGTTCGGAGTCCCGGATGAGATCCCGGACGTCACGAGGAGTTCCGGAATGGTCCGGAGGTAAAGAATTATATATAGGAAGTGCTGTTTCGGCCATCGGGACAAGTTTCGGGGTTATCGTATTGTACCGGGACCACCGGAGGGGTCCCGGGGGCCCACCGGGTGGGGCCACCTGTCCCGGGGGGCCACATGGGCTGTAGGGGGTGCGCCTTGGCCTTCATGGGACAAGGTCACCAGCCCCTATAGGCCCATGCGCCTAGGGTTTCCACCTAGGAGGAGTCCTAGTGGTGGAAGGCACCCCTAGGTGCCTTGGGGGGGAGGGAAACCTCCCCTTGGCCGCCGCCCCCCCTAGTAGATCTCATCTACTAGGGCCGGCGCCCCCCCCATGGCACCCCTATATATAGTGGGGGGGGGGGAGAGGAGGAAAACACACCAGCCCCTGGCGCCTCCCTCTCTCCCCGTTACGTCTCTCTCTCGTAGTCTCGGCGAAGCCCTGCTTCTGTGACGCCCTGCATCCACCACCACGCCGTCGTGCTGCTGGATCTTCATCATCCTCTCCTTTCCCCTTGCTGGATCAAGAAGGAGGAGACGTCTCCCGTCCCGTACGTGTGTTGAACGCGGAGGTGCCGTCCGTTCGGCGCTTGGTCATCGGTGATTTGGATCACGTCGAGTACGACTACATCATCACCGTTCTTTTGAACGCTTCCGTGCGCGATCTACAAAGGTATGTAGATGCATCTAATGACTCGTTGCTAGATGAACTCCTAGATGATCTTGGTGAAACGAGTAGGAAATTTTTTGTTTTCTGCAACGTTCCCCAACAGTGGCATCATGAGCTAGGTCTATGCGTAGTTCTTCTTGCGCGAGTAGAACACAATTTGTTGTGGGCGTAGATTTGTCAACTTTCTTGCCGTTACTAGTCTTTTCTTGCTTCAGCGGTATTGTGGGATGAAGCGGCCCGGACCAACCTTACACGTACGCTTACGTGAGACCGGTTCCACCGACTAACATGCACTAGTTGCATAAGGTGGCTGGCGGGTGTCTGTCTCTCCTACTTTAGTTGGAGCGGATTCGATGAACAGGATCCTTATGAAGGGTAAATAGAAGTTGACAAATCACGTTGTGGCTTTAACGTAGGTAAGAAGACGTTCTTGCTAGAACCCTAATTCAGCCACGTAAAACTTGCAACAACAATTAGAGGACGTCTAACTTGTTTTTTGCAGCAAGTGGTTTGTGATATGATATGGCCAAAGTTGTGATGAATGATGAATGATCTATATGTGATGTATGAGATGTTCATGCTATTGTAATAGGAATCACGACTTGCATGTCGATGAGTATGACAACCGGCAGGAGCCATAGGAGTTGTCTTTATTCTTTTATATGACCTGCGTGTCATTGAGAAACGCCATGTAAATTACTTTACTTTATTGCTAAACGCGTTAGCCATAGTAGTAGAAGTAATAGGTGACGAGAAACTTCATGGAGACACGATGATGGAGATCATGATGATGGAGATCATGGTGTCAAGCTGGTGACAAGATGATCATGGAGCCCCAAGATGGAGATCAAAGGAGCTATGTGATATTGGCCATATCATGTCACGTTTATTATTTGATTGCATGTGATGTTTATCATGTTTTGCATCTTGTTTACTTAGAACGACGGTAGTAAATAAGATGATCCCTCATACTAATTTCAAGAAGTGTTCCCCCTAACTGTGCACCGTTGCGACAGTTCGCTGTTTCAAAACACCACGTGATGATCGGGTGTTTTATTCAGACGTTCACATACAACGGGTGTAAGACAGATTTACACATGCAAACACTTAGGTTGACTTGACGAGCCTAGCATGTACAGACATGGCCTCGGAACACAGAAGACCGAAAGGTCGAGCATGAGTCGTATAGAAGATACGATCAACATGAAAATGTTCACCGATGTTGACTAGTCCGTCTCACGTGATGATCGGACACGGTCTAGTTAGCTCGGATCATGTAATACTTAGATGACTAGAGGGATGTCTAATCTAAGTGGGAGTTCATTATAATTTAATTAGATGAACTTAATTATCATGAACTTAGTCTAAATATTTTACAATATGTCTTGTAGATCAAATGGCCAACGTAGTCCTCAACTTCAACGCGTTCCTAGAGAAAACTAAGCTGAAAGACGATGGCAGCAACTATACGGACTGGGTCCGGAACCTGAGGATCATCCTCATAGCTGCCAAGAAAGATTATGTCCTACAAGCACCGCTGGGTGACGCACCTGTTCTCCCTGCAGAACAAGACGTTATGAATGCTTGGCAGGCACGTTCCGATGACTACTCCCTCGTTCAGTGCGGCATGCTTTACAGCCTAGAGCCGGGGCTCCAAAAGCGTTTTGAGAGACATGGAGCATATGAGATGTTCGAAGAGCTGAAAATGGTTTTCCAAGCTCATGCCCGGGTCGAGAGATATGAAGTCTCCGACAAATTCTTCAGCTGTAAGATGGAGGAAAATAGTTCTGTCAGTGAGCACATACTCACTATGTCTGGGTTACATAACCGCTTGACTCAGCTGGGAGTTAATCTCCCGGATGATGCGGTCATTGACAGAATCCTCCAGTCGCTTCCACCAAGCTACAAGAGCTTTGTGATGAACTTCAATATGCAGGGGATGGAAAAGACCATTCCTGAAGTATTTGCTATGCTGAAATCAGCAGAGGTAGAAGTCAAGAAGGAACATCAAGTGTTGATGGTCAATAAAACCACTAAGTTCAAGAAAGGCAAGGGTAAAAAGAACTTCAAGAAGGACGGCAAGGAGGTTGCCGCGCCCGGCAAGCAAGCTGCCGGGAAGAAGCCAAAGAATGGACCCAAGCCCGAGACTGAGTGCTTTTATTGCAAGGGAAGCGGTCACTGGAAGCGGAACTGCCCTAAGTACTTAGCGGACAAGAAGGCCGGCAAAACAAAAGGTATATGTGATATACATGTAATTGATGTGTACCTTACTAGTGCCCGCAGTAGCTCCTGGGTATTTGATACCGGTGCAGTTGCTCACATTTGTAACTCAAAGCAGGGGCTGCGGAATAAGGGGAAACTGGCAAAGGACGAGGTGACGATGCGCGTCGGGAATGGTTCCAAGGTCAATGTGATCGCCGTCGGCACGCTGCCTCTGCATCTCCCTTCGGGATTAGTTTTAAACCTTAATAATTGTTATTTAGTGCCAGCTTTGAGCATGAACATTGTATCGGGATCTCGTTTAATTCGAGATGGCCACTCATTTAAATCCGAGAATAATGGTTGTTCTATTTATATGAGAGATATGTTTTATGGTCATGCTCGTATGGTGAATGGTTTATTCTTTATGAATCTCGAACGTGATGCTACACATGTTCACAATGTGAGTACCAAAAGAAGTAAGGTTGATAATGATAGTCCCACATACTTGTGGCACTGCCGCCTTGGTCACATAGGTGTCAAACGCATGAAGAAACTCCATGCAGATGGACTTTTAGAGTCTCTTGATTATGAATCATTTGACACATGCGAACCATGCCTTATGGGAAAAATGACCAAGACTCCGTTCTCAGGAACAATGGAGCGAGCAACCAACTTATTGGAAATCATACATACTGATGTGTGCGGTCCAATGAGTGTTGAGGCTCGCGGTGGCTATCGTTATGTTCTCACCCTCACTGATGATTTAAGTAGGTATGAGTATATCTACTTAATAAAACACAAGTCTGAAACCTTTGAAAAGTTCAAGGAATTTCAGAGTGAGGTTGAAAATCAACGTGACAGGAAAATCAAGTTTCTACGATCAGATCGTGGAGGAGAATACTTGAGTCATGAGTTTGGCACACACTTAAGAAAATGTGGAATAGTTTCACAACTCACGCCGCCTAGAACACCTCAGCGTAATGGTGTGTCCGAACGTCGTAATCGCACTCTATTAGATATGGTGCGATCTATGATGTCTCTTACCGATTTACCGCTATCTTTTTGGGGCTATGCTTTAGAGACTGCCGCATTCACTTTAAATAGGGCTCCGTCGAAATCCGTTGAGACGACACCGTATGAATTATGGTTTGGGAAGAAACCTAAGCTGTCGTTTCTAAAAGTTCGGGGATGCGATGCTTATGTCAAGAAACTTCAACCTGAAAAGCTCAAACCCAAGTCGGAAAAATGCGTCTTCATAGGATACCCAAAAGAAACTGTTGGGTACACCTTCTACCTCAGATCCGAAGGCAAGATCTTTGTTGCCAAGAATGGGTCCTTTCTAGAGAAAGAGTTTCTCTCGAAAGAAGTAAGTGGGAGGAAAGTAGAGCTTGATGAAGTATTACCTCTTGAACCAGAAAATGGCGCAACTCAAGAAAATGTTCCTGAGGTGCCTGCACCGACTAGAGAGGAAGTTAATGATGATGATCAAGATACTTTTGATCAAGCTCCTACTGAAATTCGAAGGTCCACAAGGACACGTTCCGCACCAGAGTGGTACGGCAACCCTGTCTTGGAAATCATGTTGTTAGACAACGGTGAACCTTCGAACTATGAAGAAGCGATGGTGGGCCCGGATTCCGACAAATGGCTAGAAGCCATGAAATCCGAGATAGGATCCATGTATGAAAATGAAGTATGGACTTTGACTGACTTGCCCGTTGAGCGGCGAGCCATAGAAAATAAATGGATCTTTAAGAGGAAGACAGACGCGGATGGTAATGTGACCATCTATAAAGCTCGACTTGTCGCTAAGGGTTATCGACAAGTTCAAGGGGTTGACTATGATGAGACTTTCTCACCGGTAGCGAAGCTGAAGTCCGTCCGAATCATGTTAGCAATTGCCGCATTCTACGATTATGAAATATGGCAAATGGACGTCAAAACGGCATTCCTTAATGGTTTCCTTAAGGAAGAATTGTATATGATGCAACCGGAAGGTTTTGTCGATCCTAAAAATGCTGACAAGGTGTGCAAGCTCCAACGCTCGATTTATGGGCTGGTGCAAGCATCTCGGAGTTGGAACATTCGCTTTGATGAGATGATCAAAGCGTTTGGGTTTACACAGACTTATGGAGAAGCCTGCGTTTACAAGAAAGTGAGTGGGAGCTCTGTAGCATTTCTCATACTATATGTAGATGACATACTTTTGATGGGAAATGATATAGAACTCTTGGACAGCATCAAGGCCTATTTGAATAAGAGTTTTTCAATGAAGGACCTTGGAGAAGCTGCTTATATATTAGGCATCAAGATCTATAGAGATAGATCAAGACGCCTCATAGGTCTTTCACAAAGCACATACCTTGATAAGATATTGAAGAAGTTCAATATGGATCAATCCAAGAAGGGGTTCTTGCCTGTGTTACAAGGTATGAAATTGAGCTCAGCTCAATGTCCGACCATGGCAGAAGATATAGAAGAGATGAGCGTCATCCCCTATGCATCGGCCATAGGTTCTATTATGTATGCCATGCTGTGTACCAGACCTGATGTAAACCTTGCCGTAAGTTTGGTAGGAAGGTACCAAAGTAATCCCGGCAAGGAGCACTGGACAGCGGTCAAGAATATCCTGAAGTACCTGAAAAGGACTAAGGAAATGTTTCTCGTTTATGGAGGTGACGAAGAGCTCGTCGTAAAGGGTTACGTCGACGCTAGCTTCGACACAGATCTGGATGACTCTAAGTCACAAACCGGATACGTGTATATTTTGAATGGTGGGGCAGTAAGCTGGTGCAGTTGCAAGCAGAGCGTCGTGCGGGATCTACATGTGAAGCGGAGTACATGGCGGCCTCGGAGGTAGCACATGAAGCAATATGGGTGAAGGAGTTCATCACCGACCTAGGAGTCATACCCAATGCGTCGGGGCCGATCAAGCTCTTCTGTGACAACACTGGAGCTATTGCACTTGCCAAGGAGCCCAGGTTTCACAAGAAGACAAGGCACATCAAGCGTCGCTTCAACTCCATTCGTGAAAATGTTCAAGATGGAGACATAGAGATTTGTAAAATACATACGGACCTGAATGTAGCAGATCCGTTGACTAAACCTCTCCCTAGGGCAAAACATGATCAACACCAGAATTCCATGGGTGTTCGATTCATCACAATGTAACTAGATTATTGACTCTAGTGCAAGTGGGAGACTGTTGGAAATATGCCCTAGAGGCAATAATAAAAGCATTATTATTATATTTCCTTGTTCATGATAATTGTCTTTATTCATGCTATAATTGTGTTATCCGGAAATCGTAATACATGTGTGAATAACAGACACCAACATGTCCCTAGTGAACCTCTAGTTGACTAGCTCGTTGATCAATAGATAGTCATGGTTTCCTGACTATGGACATTGGATGTCATTGATAACAAGATCACATCATTAGGAGAATGATGTGATGGACAAGACCCAATCCTAAACATAGCACAAGATCGTATAGTTCGTTTGCTAGAGTTTTCCAATGTCAAAGTATCTTTTCCTTAGACCATGAGATTGTGTAACTCCCGGATACCGTAGGAGTGCTTTGGGTATACCAAACGTCACAACGTAACTGGGTGACTATAAAGGTGGACTACGGGTACCTCCGAAAGTGTCTGTTGGGTTGACATGGATCAAGACTGGGATTTGTCACTCCGTATGATGGAGAGGTATCACTGGGCCCACTCGGTAATGCATCATCATAATGAGCTCAGAGTGACCAAGTGTCTGGTCATGGGATCATGCATTACGGTACGAGTAAAGTGACTTGCCGGTAACGAGATTGAACGAGGTATTGGGATACCGACGATCGAATCTCGGGCAAGTAACATATCGATTGACAAAGGGAATTGCGTACGGGGTTGATTGAATCCTCGACATCGTGGTTCATCCGATGAGATCATCGTGGAGCATGTGGGAGCCAACATGGGTATCCATATCCCGCTGTTGGTTATTAACCGGAGAGTCGTCTCGGTCATGTCTGCTTGTCTCCCGAACCCGTAGGGTCTACACACTTAAGGTTCGGTGACGCTAGGGTTGTGAAGATATGTATATGCAGAAACCCGAATGTTGTTCGGAGTCCCGGATGAGATCCCGGACGTCACGAGGAGTTCCGGAATGGTCCGAAGGTAAAGAATTATATATAGGAAGTGCTGTTTCGGCCATCGGGACAAGTTTCGGGGTTATCGGTATTGTACCGGGACCACCGGAGGGGTCCCGGAGGCCCACCGGGTGGGGCCACCTGTCCCGGGGGGCCACATGGGCTGTAGGGGGTGCGCCTTGGCCTTCATGGGACAAGGGAACCAGCCCCTATAGGCCCATGCGCCTTGGGTTTCCACCTAGGAGGAGTCCTAGTGGTGGAAGGCACCCCTAGGTGCCTTGGGGGGGGGGGGGGGGGGAGGGAAACCTCCCCTTGGCCGCCGCCCCCCTAGTAGATCTCATCTACTAGGGCCGGCGCCCCCCCATGGCGCCCCTATATATAGTGGGGGGGGGGGAGAGGAGGAAAACACACCAGCCCCTGGCGCCTCCCTCTCTCCCCGTTACGTCTCTCTCTCGTAGTCTCGGCGAAGCCCTGCTTCTGTGACGCCCTGCATCCACCACCACGCCGTCGTGCTGCTGGATCTTCATCATCCTCTCCTTTCCCCTTGCTGGATCAAGAAGGAGGAGACGTCTCCCGTCCCGTACGTGTGTTGAACGCGGAGGTGCCGTCCGTTCGGCGCTTGGTCATCGGTGATTTGGATCACGTCGAGTACGACTACATCATCACCGTTCTTTTGAACGCTTCCGTGCGCGATCTACAAAGGTATGTAGATGCATCTAATGACTCGTTGCTAGATGAACTCCTAGATGATCTTGGTGAAACGAGTAGGAAATTTTTTGTTTTCTGCAACGTTCCCCAACAGACACAACAATTGATCTCTTGATCTCTTAGCCGTGTGCGGTGCCCCCCTCCACCATAGTTCTCCTCGATAATATTGTAGCGGTGCTTAGGCGAAGCCCTGCGATGGTAGAACATCAAGATCGTCACCACGCCGTCGTGCTGACGGAACTCTTCCCCGACATTCTGCTGGATCGGAGTCCGGGGAACGTCATCGAGCTGAACGTGTGCAAGAACTTGGAGGTGCCGTAGTTTTGGTGCTTGATCGGTCGGGCCGTGAAGACGTACGACTACATCAACCGCGTTGTGCTAACGCTTCCGCTTTCGGTCTACGAGGGTACGTGGACACACTCTCCCCTCTCGTTGCTATGCATCACCATGATCTTGCGTGTGCGTAGGAATTTTTTTAAAATTACTACGTTCCCCAACACTGGCGGCGCGGGTGGGAGGAGCAGGATCGGTGGTGCGGGTGAGACGAAGCATGAGCGGCGGCGCAACGGCTCCTCGTTTCATTCATTGTTCAAGGAACGATCGATCGAACCAGCGACCGAGCCAGGCAGGTGAAACGACCAGGGGCAAAATCGTCCTACAAATTATGATGTGAGGGCCTGTACCTAGAAAAGGAGAGAAAACATAATTTGTGTCATTTAATCCAGCTATCACTCAAAGGTGTGTCATCTAATCAAACTAAAAGAAAGGTGTGTCATCAGATCAAAGTCCCACGAAAAGTGTGTCATATTATCAATTTCCTCGAAGAAGTTGATGAATTGATCAAAGAAGTGTGTTGGCTGGGCCTATTTCGGGTGCATGCTACACGCCCGTTCAGCCATGCTGCGTTACTGAATCAGATGCGCAACGCATGGTCTTCAGCACAGGGAGTGACCTTTAACATTAAGGGCCCAAATTTGTTTTCAGTGCAATGCCACTGTTTGGGAGACTGGAGGAGAATTATGGATGGTGGTCCATGGGTTTTCATAAATGCACCTGTTGTGATCCAGGAGTACGACGGATTCTCCGATGTATCTATGTACAGACTGAACAAGGTGCCGGTGTGGGCTAGGATCAAGGGATTGCTGAACGGTTTGACGAGGAAAAAGGAACTAGCGGAGAAGGTTGCAGCCAAGGTGGGTGAGCCACCTTTTACGGTCGTTGTGAATGAGGGTAGAATTAATCCTTCCAGTACTTTAAGAGTGCGGGTTTATTTGGATTTAAACAAACCGCTGGTATGCTTTGTTCCTATCACGTTGAAGGAGAGCAAAAAATATGGTGTGTTCTATGAAAAATTGCCAGATTTCTGCTTTGTCTGCGGGCTGATGGGGCATGTGGCGGAGGAATGCGGTGAGAGTGTACATGATCCAAGAACTTTTGAATGGGAGGAATGGCTTATATGGGTTCCAGAGACACCGAGTGATAGGCCGACGGGTGGTATAGGAAGGAGGGGAGGCAGAGGAGAAAGGGGAGGAAGAAATAGTAGAGGAGGCATTGCTGGAAGAAGTATGGGAGGCTCGGGCGGAGGCCTTGGAGGGTGTGCGGATTGGGGTCGTGGTAGTGGAAATGGCAGCTTTCCCGGTAGATCTTTCGGGCCAGTTGGGAGGGATCTTTTGTACCACGAAGTGAACGATGACTCTGAGGGCAGGGGGGCAAGGAAGAGGCTGATCGATGCTGATGGAAGTGTGAATGTTCGGGCTCAACAAATCTCAAACCTGGAGGGCAAGGTGGATGGAATAGTTTTGTTGATAGAAGGAGCAGTTTCTGAAACAGTGGTGCCACGTGAAGCTGGAGGTACACCGGGGAAGGTCTCAATAGTTAAGAGAAGGAGGCAAGATCTTGAGGGTGAGGTGGACAACCATGATATGGATATTGAGGCGGCATCCCAAGTGGATGACCGCCAGTCTCAATGAGGACTATGTTTTGGAATTGTCATGGGATTGGCGATCCCGCGACGGTCAATGAGCTTCGCGATCTTGCGAGGGCTTGTGCGCTAACGATTCTTTGCATTGCGGAAACCCAAATTGTGAAGAAACGTGTGGAAAGTTTGGCGGTCTCATTGGGGTATGATGGGAGCTATGCAGTCTCTAGCTCTGGAAGGAGTGGTGGGTTGTGCATTTTCTGGAAAAATGACATTAAGTTAGACATAAAAAATGAATCCAAATATCATATGGACTGTGTGGTTACTGAAGATGGGAAGGAGCAGTGGCGTCTTACTGTTTTTTACGGAGAAGCAAATAGAAGTCTCAGATATAAGGCGTGGGATATGACGAAATTCTTGCGCAGTACCAGTACGCTCCCATGGGTTTGTATAGGGGACTTCAATGAATATCTGCGTGCTGAAGAACAACTGGGACCAAACGAGAGAGACAGTTCTCAAATTGCAGAATTCAGAGAGGCTGTAGATGTGTGTGAGTTGGCTGATCTGGGATAGAAAGGTGTGGACTGGACATTTGAGAAGAAAGTAAGAGGAGGTGACTATTGCAGAGTGAGGTTGGATAGGGCGTTAGCCACAGCTGACTGGTCTGGTCGTTTCCCTTTTGCATCTGTGGAACACCTAACGGCTGTTAAATCGGACCACTGCCCAATTTTGCTAAGCAATGAGATGGAACCTGATGGTTTGCGTAGTGCATGGAGTAAACCCTTCCGGTATGAATGTATGTGGGAGACCCACGATAATTTTGCTGGGGTGCTGGAGAAAGCATGGAGGGTGATGCCAGCGTGCTCAAGCGTGAGTGATATGAATGCAAAACTAGCAGCTGTGGCGGCAAGTTTGAAAAGCTGGGGCACACTTTCTTTTGGCTCGATAAGGAATGAGATCAGAATGCTCAAACGCAAGTTAGCGGAGCTTCGGAATGAACCGCTGTGGGTTGGTCCTTCAGAAGAAGAAAGAAGTGTTGAAAATAAGTTGATAGATTTGCTTTACAGAGAAGAAGTAATGTGGCGGCAACGTTCTCGGGTACAGTGGCTTGCGGAAGGCGATAGCAATACAAAGTTTTTTCATAGGAAGGCATCAGCGAGGAGAAGCAAGAACATGATCACTGCATTGATGAGGGGAGACGTGTCTATCTGTGAGGATCAATCTGAGTTAGCAAGTATGGCAACTGACTTCTATTCCAACCTATATTTGTTTGAAGGAACTATAGGAATAGAAGAGGTGCTGTCGCATATACCTAAAAAAGTTACAGACGACATGAATCTGATGCTTAGTTCAGAGTATTCTAAGGAGGGGGTGAAGACAGCTCTGTTTCAAATGTTTCCAACTAAAGCACCGGGACCCGATGGGTTTCCTGCCCACTTTTTTCAGCGACATTGGGATCTCTGTGGTGATGAGGTGACAGGTATTGTGATGCGTGTTATTAATGGAGATGACTCTCCGGAGGAAATAAACAGAACGTTCATTGTTTTAATTCCCAAGATTTCTAGTCCAAAAAATTTAGGACAATTTTGGCCGATCAGCCTTTGTAATGTGATTTATAAAATCGCTTCGAAGGTTCTTGCCAATCGACTGAAAGTTATTCTTCCGTATGTGATTTCTGTTGAGCAGTCAGCTTTTGTACCGGGTCGTCTGATTACTGACAACATAATTTCACTATACGAGTGTCTTCACTTTATGAGGAGGAAGAAGAGGAAGAGTAATTCTCATGTGGCTTTGAAACTTGATATGATGAAGGCATATGATAGAGTTGAATGGGCATACTTGGAGGTAGTGTTGAAAAAGATTGGCATAACACCACGTGTTGTTCAGGCTATCATGAGGTGTGTAAAGTCAGTTTCTTTTTCAGTTTTATTTAATGGTGGTAAACTAGACGATTTCAGGCCTTCTCGAGGGCTCCGTCAAGGAGATCCCATATCACCATATCTCTTCCTCTTGGCGGCGGAGGGTCTGTCTTGCTTGTTAAAGGCGTATGAAGCTCAGGGCCAGCTCGGAGGTTTGCAAGTTGCACCGCTTGCGCCGGGAGTTAATCACTTATTGTTCGCTGATGACAGTTTATTATTCTTTGGTGCAACTATGTCTGAAGCTTTGAATGTGAAGAATGTACTGAAGGTTTACTGTGATGCTTCGGGGCAGAGAATTAATAATGAGAAGTCCTCGATCTTTTTCAGCAAGGGTGTAGTAGAGCAAACAAAGGAAGAAATTAAGGGGGTGCTTCAAGTGCCTAATGAGACACTCTCTGAGAAGTATTTGGGTTTGCCCACGGATGTTGGGAGCTCAAGGAATGGCAACTTTAAATACCCGAAGGATAGACTTTGGGCTCGAATACAAGGATGGATAGAAAAGTGCTTGTCAATGGCAGGCAAGGAGGTGCTGGTCAAGGCCGTAGCACAAGCAATTCCCACTTTCTCAATGTCTTGTTTCAAGCTCCCTCGCGGATTGTGTGAACATTTGAATGGGATGCTTCGCAAGTTCTGGTGGGGTAGTAAGAATGGAGAACGGAAAGTGGCTTGGGTCTCATGGGCAGAAATGACTCAACCTAAAAATATGGGGGGAATAGGGTTTAAAGATTCTGAGATCTTCAACCTAGCCATGCTGGCGAAGCAGGCATGGAGGCTTTTACAAGATTAGGAATCCCTGAGTAGCAAAATTTTGAGAGCTGTGTATTACCCATGTGGGGATCTGCTAGAAGCTGAACTGGGGTCATCACCAAGTCAGGTATGGCGTGCTGTACTTGAGGGAAGAGATACCCTCAAGCTCGGGCTAGTGAGATGGATTGGTATAGGAGAGACAACACGGATCTGGGAAGACAATTGGCTACCTAGAGATTTTAACATGAGGCCAATTGCTGCCAAAGCATTGAATCCTCCTGAGATGGTTTGTGATCTTATTCAGAGTGCTACAGGAACATGGAATGAAACAATTCTGGATAATCACTTTCTTGATATGGACAAAGAAATTATATTGAAAATACCCATTAGTTCGAAGAGGCAAGATGTTTTCTGAGCCTGGCACCATGAGAAGCACGGTAACTTTTTGGTTCGGTCGGCATATAGGATGCTTGTGGGCATTAAAAAACAAAGAGAGGATTGGCTTGAACATAGAACAAGCAATTCGAATTCAACTGAAACAAGGAAGGCATGGGTGAAGTTGTGGCATGTTCGAATTCCTGCTAAGGTGCGAATGTTCACATGGCGACTAGCAAAGATGTCTCTTGCTACAGGAGAAGTCCGTGCCCATAGGAATATGGCCACTGACGATACTTGTCCAATCTGTAATGCGGCTGTCGACACATGGAGACATGCTCTTATTGAGTGCAATATGTCAAGAGCAGTCTGGGCTTTAGCCGACGATGAGGTGGTTGAGCACCTGATCATGAACCGGACTGATGATGCTCGGTTGTGGATTTTTTAGCTTTTTGACCCAATGAAAGAAAACGAACTGGCTACTACACTTGTCACCCTTTTGGCGATTTGGTGGGCACGAAGAAGAGCTATTCATGATGAAGAATTTCAGAATCCTATTTCCACTTTTGGTTTTATCACAAAGTACTTAGAAGAAATTGAGGTGCCCATGAAACAGAAGAGAGCAATGAAACCTGATGCACATGAAGCGAGGCATAGCAGGTTGTGGAGTCCTCTGAAGCCTGGTTGGGGCAAGGGGTGAGTGTTGATGGAGGATTGTCCAGGGACGGTCGAAGAGGGGCAGCAGCAGCTATTTGTCGTGATGAGCGCGGACATTTTTTGGGTGCTTCTGCTGTTGTTTTGAATGGCCAGACAAATTCAGCATGTCTAGAAGCTATAGCATGCAATGAAGGTTTTGCTCTTGCCCAAGATCTCAATATTAGGAAGATAAAAGTTGCCTCAGACTGCCTGGAAGTTGTCACTAATTTTCAAAAGAAAGCGAAATGCTCATACTCGATGATTTTGCGAGAAGTGGAGGATAGGGCTAAATTGTTTACTCTAGTGGAGGTGGTGCATGAGTATAGGGAGTTCGTAGTAGATGCTCATAGGTTAGCAAAGGCTGCGTCGTACTTAGGCGCAAGCCGCTATATTTGGCTGGGTTCTTTACCAGATATCTGTAACATACCTCTGAATGTTTCGATTGAGTAAAGAACCTTTTGCCCCTAAAAAAAAGCTGGCCCTCATTGTGTACCCGGAAAGATAATGTTCCTATGGAAGCTGTCAAAACATTCAATACCAACTAATGATATTCGTGTACACCGGCACATGGCAAGTTCGAGCGCATGCAATATGTGTGGATCGCCTGATTCATGGAGGCACTCCCTATTGGAATGTACGATGTCAAGATGCACGTGGGTCCTGGTAGATGAGGAACTGGCACAAACTATGGCAACAATCACATAGCCAGGTGCAAAACAGTGGCTGTTTTCTCTCATGTGTTCATTATCACATGCTCTGTTTGTGAAGCTGGCCGTCACTCTCTGGACGATTTGGGCTGCACGCAGGAAGGCTATCCACGAGGGTATATTTCAAAGCCCGCAGACTATCCATGGTTTCATCAACAGATACATTGAGGAGCTGAATATGTTGACAGAGCCCACACGCACACCGAACCATCGGATGAACACAACGACTGCTACAAGACAGAGACAAAAGGCTCCACCGGCGGGATACGTAAAAATACATGTTGATGCTGCATGTCGCAAGGAAGCTGGAGGCACAGCCGCAGCGGTATGCAGAGATGCAAATGGGCTGTACTTGGGCAGCTCGGTGCTAGTAATTGGGGGAGTGGATGACCCAGCAAGTTTGGAGACTATAGCATGTAGAGAAGCACTTGCGTTGGCTCAAGACTTAAACCTGCATCAAGTTTTGATCGCTTTAGATTCAAAGGAGGTAGTCGGTGCAATCAACATGGGAGCCGGAGGAGAAAATGGTGCAATCATAAGCGAGATTAATAGTTTAGCAACTTCTTTTATTTGTAATTTTATCTTTGAAGGTCGTACCGTAAACACTGAGGCACATAGTTTAGCCAAGTTCGCTCTCTCGCTGGGGTTGGGCCGCCATGTTTGGTTAGGCCGGCCCCATGACGTGAGATGTATCCCACTATCTGTGGAGTTTGCTGAATAAAACTTGGTTTTAACGCTAAAAAAAAGCTGGCCCTCGTTGTGTTACTAAAAAAGATGGCCTTCGTTATTTTTAACTTTTCAGGTTTTTGTTTGAACAAAAAAAATATCTAAAAAAGTATTTCCTCCGTTTCTTTTTTACTTTGCATATAAGATTTTTCTTAAGTCAAACTTCATAAACTTTGATCAAATTTATATACAAATTATCAACATCTACAATACTGGAGATATATAATATGAAGTTAATTCAATGATGCATCTAATGATATTAATTTTATATTATGAATGTTGATATTTTCCCCTATAATCTTAGTCAAATTTTACTACCTTAAGACAAATCTTACATGGAGACTAAAAAGAAACGGAGACAGTAGTAAGAACTATAGAAGAATCTAAAAAATTAAAAATAATATAGGGGAAAAATCCAAAAGTTAAGAAATGCAAAAAAGATAAAAAATATAGAAAAATAACTAGTTACAAGCCGGACGGGCCGCATGCCGCGTCGGGCCGTGCTAACCCACAAATAAAAGAGTTGTGTCATGCCAACCTTAAGGCATGGCTTTCAGATCAGACTTGTTCCATAGCAGGTCGAAGGCCGGCCCGACACTTTTAATCACATGCCATGACAGGCATGTGCTGAGCTGAAATTCCATGCACATGCCGGTCCGCGCGGCATGGCCCTGGCCAGGTTTGTGTAAGAGCATCTCCAGTACCCCTTTCCCCAATATGTCGAATTTGCTAAAGCACAACTAGATCTAGAAGAAAAATAACTCTGTTATATTTATCTCTCATGACACAAGCATATTTGCTACTCCCTCCGATCCATATTACTTGTCGGTGCTTTAGTACAACTTTAAAGTACTAAGAGCATCTCCAATAGCTTGTCTATATGGATATCTATACTCGTTTTTCATGACGTGAGCCGAAAACAGGCGTCCAACTGCTTGTCTATATGGCCGTCCATATATACTGAAGGAGCCTAAACTACGAAACGGCAGGAGAGTATCTCGGTTTGGGGCAACTGATTTCATTGATTGGAATAGTTGCTATATATAGCCTTACAAACAGCTCATGTCTTGCACAAGAAGAATAGCAAGATCAGGCCGAGATCTGTTAGAGATATGGACAATATCTAAACAATAATTAGGCTATCTGTTAACACCCCGCCGCAGTCGATACGTTGGCGCTAGGCAAAACGCAGAGACTGGACCGGAATGACTGAAATGACGCCGTAGGAAGTCCTTTGGTCATGATATCAGCCAGCTGCTGAGTAGTAGGCACATGAACGACCCGAAGTTCGCCGAGAGCCACCTTCTCGCGCACAAAGTGAATGTCTAACTCAATGTGCTTCGTTCGTCGATGATGAACTGGATTGGTAGACATGTACACCGCTGAGATATTATCACAAAAGACCACCGTGGCTTTGGAGGGAGGTGAACCGAGCTCATCGAGGAGTTGCCGCAGCCAGACACAATCAGCAACGACATTGGCAACAGCACGATACTCAGCCTCGGCACTCGAGCGCGAGACAGTCGGTTGGCGCTTGGAAGACCAACTCACGAGGGCACCGCCAAGATAAACACAGTAGCCGGACGTAGAGCGCCGTGTGTCCGGGCAGCCTGCCCAGTCCGCATCCGAGTAAGCAACGATGTCGATTGGAGAGGAGCTGTGGAGCAAGAGACCGGAGCTCGTGGTGCCACGGACGTATCGGAGAATACGTTTGATGATGGCGAGATGACCGTCACGCGGATCGTGCATGTGTAAGCAGACTTGCTGCACGGCATATGCAAGATCAGGACGCGTCATGGTCAAATACTGAAGGGCACCGGCGAGGCTGCGGTACTCAGAGGGATCGTCAACCGGGTCACCAGCGTCGGCTGCAACCTTGGGAAGTGTGTCAATAGGCGTGGTGGCAGTCTTACACTGCAACATGCCGGCGCGCTGTAGAATCTCCTCGGCGTACTGCTCCTGACTGAGGAAGAAGCCACGAGACGTACGACGCACACGAATCCCGAGGAAAAAGTGCAGGGGCCCCAAGTCCTTCATTGCGAACTCGACCATGAGTTTGGCAATGAGAGCGTGGAGCAGTGTCGGGGAGGAAGCCGTCAAGACGATGTCGTCAACATATAGCAGGAGATACGCCATGTCAGTGCCCCGCCGTAGTATGAAGAGCGAAGCATCAGAACGAGAGGCGGTGAAGCCAATGGTGACGGCGAAGGTGGCGAAGCGCTGAAACCACGCGCGCGGCGCTTGCTTCAAGCCATAGAGAGACTTGACGAGCTTGCAGACGTGATCCTTGCGATGAGCATCGACAAAACCAGCCGGCTGGTAGCAGTAGACCTGTTCGTCGAGGATGCCGTTGAGGAAGGCATTCTTCACGTCCAACTGGTGCACAAGCCAGTTCCGGGAGGACGCGAAGGTGAGCACAGTGCGGATTGTTGCCGGTTTAACGACCGGCGAAAAAGTTTCGCCATAGTCGACACCAGGACGTTGGGCAAAGCCACGAACGACCCAGCGAGCCTTGTATCGCTCGAGGGAGCCGTCCTCGCGTGTCTTGTGTCGGAAGACCCATTTGCCGGTGACGACGTTGGTGTGGGGAGGCCGAGGGACCAACGTCCAGGTGGTGTTCGATGATAGGGCGTCGAATTCCTCCTGCATCGCCTGGCGCCAGTTGGGGTCGCGGAGAGCCTCCCGGACGGAGGATGGGAGGGGCGACACCGTCGTGGTGGCGACATGTCCATAGAGAGGGTTCGGCTTGAAGACGCCATGCCGAGCGCGAGTCACCATGTGGTGGTGGGGAGGCGACCAAACAGGCGCCGAGCTGGAAGGCACGGCGTCGGGCGTTGAGGACGCAGAGCCACGGGCGGGCCGATCATCCGGCGTCAGGGACGCAGAGCCTCGCGCCGAGGAAGCCGAGCCGCGGGCCGAGCCGCGGGCGGAGCCGGCGTCGGGCGTCAGAGACCCGGAGCCGCGAGCTGAAGAGGCAGAGCTGCGGGCCGTGGATGGTGAAGTCGAACAGCCCGAGGACGATCGGCGCGGGGACGGGCTGCATGGCCCGTCACTGTGGCATGCAGGGGGCGCCACATGATCGACGGGAGCCGGAGGAGCGTCGTGGCTGTCGTCTGATGAAGATGCCGGGGCGATGCTGAAGTCCAGGGAGCTGAAAGGGAACACTTTTTCCACAAAGGTAACATGCCGTGAGAAAATAATGCGCCGAGTCAGTGGATCATAGCAGCGATACCCTTTGCGTCCGTCCGGATAGCCAAGAAAAACACAAGGAGTAGAACGGGGTGCGAGTTTGTGAGGTGCGGTGGCAGTGAGATTGGGATAGCACAGGCAGCCAAACACGCGGAGGGACTTAAAATCGGGTGCACGACCGTGAAGAAGCTCGTAGGGAGTGGTAATGATGTTGGCTTTGCATGGGCGGCGATTTAAGAGGTATGTGGAGGTGGCGAGAGACTCAGCCCACCAGGGGTATGGCATGGAGGCATGTATAAGGAGAGTGCGGACACCATCATTAAGTGTACGAAGGATGCGTTCAGCCTTGCCATTTTGTTGGGAGGTGTATGGGCAGGTGAGGCGAAGAAGAGTTCCATTTGCGGTGAAAAGAGCACGGTTTGCAGCGTTGTCGAATTCTCGTCCATTGTCGGTCTGAAAAGCTTTAATGGAGGATGAAAACTGCGTGTGAACATAAGCATAGAACGTCACAAGAAGAGGGTGAACTTCAGACTTATTACGAATAGGAAACGTCCAAGTGAAATGTGTAAAGTCATCCAAGATAACAAGATAATATTGAAAACCTAAGATGCTTAAAACAGGACTAGTCCATAAATCGCAATGACAAAGCTCAAAAGCAGCAGATGTTTTGGTGGTAGAGGAAGCAAAAGGAAGTCTAGTGTGTTTGCCCAAACGACATGCATCGCAGTGCGTGGGTAAACTTTTATTACAACTGAATTTGAAATATTTGGATGCATGGGCCAAAGCTGCAACGCCGGGGTGTCCAAGCCGCTGATGCCACAAAGCTGCAGAAACGGTGGCGAGGAAGCATTGGGGCATCTGCACGAAGGGGTGGAGGTCGCCGGTGGAGTTACATCGGTGAATGACCCGTCCCGTTGCCAAGTCCTTGATAGAGAAACCAAAAGGGTCAAATTCAATTGAAACAAAATTATCACGTGTAAAAGCACGGACAGACACTAGATTTTTGATGAGTTTAGGAGAAATAAGAATGTTCAGAAGGGAGAGAGGGCGAATGGGTGTTCGAAAGTGAACGGAACCAGTACCGGTGATAGGAAGAGTGGAGCCATCACCGACAATGATATGAGAAGGAAAATTGGGAGGGCGAGGGAGGAGAGTTATATCGGAACCGGAGCCCATGTGAGAAGAAGCACCGCTATCGAGGACCCACTCGCTGCCTTGTCCCGCTTGCGCTTGAAGGGCCATCTGGTTCAGCGCGGCGATGAGGGCCGACTGATCCCATTGTGGCGAAGGGGCAGCCGGAGGAGCGGCCGGCGCGGTGTGGACGGGGAGGCCGTGTGGAGCGGCCGGGGTAGACGGACGCATGCCAGGAGCGGCCCCGAGGATGCCCGGACCCGCCCAGGCCTGGAACGTGCCAGCAAGGGCAGGTGCAGGCGGGTGCGGAGCAGGGGAGCGCGTGCCCACGGTGGGAGGGGCGAACGGAGCCGAGGCGCTGGGGGCGGCCCCCTTCTTCTTTTTCTTCTTTCCCTGACTGGGAGTTGTGGGAGGGCCGGCGTGTGGAGCACCGTAAAAGCCTGCTGGCGTCGGGTTGATGTAGGGAGGCGGAGCAGGGTTGGTGTAGGCCGGCATGGGAGCACCGGCGGCCTGAGACGCGAGATGCGCCTGGGCGAGGAGTGCGTTGTGGGCGACGATGCGAGCACGGCGGCCGAGGCGCCGCTCTTCCAAGAGCATGTGACACTCCAAAATTTTTACTTTGGTTTTCAGCAAAAACTTTGTGGTTTTTAAAAAAGAGGCCATTTAAATTTTTTCCAGAAAACCTTCCTCTTAAAAACTTTCTTTTCTTTGGCAAGGTTTTTATTTTTTTCAGACTATGGTGTTTGATCTTTTGAAACTTCTTCTCTGTTGGTTCCCTCTCAAATTATTTTGGGAGTTTAATCTTTTTCTTTTAAAAAGAAACTCTATGAAAATTTGGGATTTTCATATCTTAGAAACCACCCATGACTTTGTATTTTTGCCCATGAGGTAAAACCCCTCCAAAACCTCCCCTCCTCCTTGAAAACAACCTAAGTTCTCTGTCCCAACTCATCCAAGCAAGTTTTGGATTTTATTCTAATTATTTTTCCCCTCAAATCATTTCTGAAAATTATTTGGAGCCTGAGAGATTTTCAAAGCAAGTACCCTATTGCATTTGAGTTTTGACCTCAAACCAACTCTTCTGGATAGTCCTTTGAACCCACAACCCAGAACCATCTTGATCCACTCCTCCTCTTTTCAAATTTTTCAAAATTCAGTCTCTGCAAGTTTGGACCAGATTTGCCAAATTTGGTGAAATTCATATCTACACTTCTCCAAAAATTCCACCAAAATTCAGGCAGCCTTCTTGAGCAATGAGTAGCCACTCCACCAAAAATCAGCTCAAGGAAAAATCCCCAGAGGCCAAAAACATTCTGTCGAACACCTGAGCTGCACTGTTTCTTTGCAAATTCAGAAAAATTCAGTTTCAGTGTCGTTTTCGTCCGTCAGTTTCAGTCACGCGGCCACAGTGCGCTTGGCGCATTGCACGCGGCTTCTTCTCCCTGGCCAGCACCCCCGCACGCGCGCTTGGCGTCTTCCCGGCGTCGGTGGCACCCTGGCCGCCCGCGCCGGCGTGTCTTGCGGCGGCCGAAACCCCGTTACAGTCGATAGGGAACAGAACGGCGGCTCAACGCCGTTCGGCGCCGCCCAACGCTCTTCCGCTCTCCGCGTGGCCTCATGCATGCCAGCGCACGCCCGTGGCACCATCGCCGTGGCCCGGCAAGCACGGAACGTGCTCTCTGCCGCCGACGGGCCCGCGCCGCCCCATTCTGTCGAACTCGCCCATAGCTCCAAATCCCAGCCCAATTAGCGTCTGAATGGAACCATTAGACCTCCACGATGACGCCCAACTCCCTAATCACCCCCGACCGAGCACTGCGCCACCGTAACCATCGCCGGAAATCCCCGTTCACGGCCACCGCCTCGGACCGCCTATATAAAGGGCCCCCGAGCTCACCATCGTGCATGCATCATCACTACACCTCACCAACGCCCCGCCAGGCCACTAGGAGGACCTCGAGGAGGTCTCCTCCCCCTACTCCGGCCGCCCCGATCCGCCTCGGCCTCCACCTCGATTCGCTCCGGTGAGGCCGTCTCCGGCGCCCAAACCCCGTCCATTACCCTCTCTAGCTACCAGAAGCCTAACCCCCTCCCCAATTTGATCTTCACAGCTCTCTCCGACGAGTCCCTCGACCACCCGAGCCGCCGTCCGCCGGAGCAAGGCTCGCCGTCGACGTGGTGCTCGCCGGCGACCACCACCACCACCAACCGATGCGGAATGGCGCCCTGAACACGGAGGTACCCTCCGATCCCCCTGCCTCGCCGTGGATCACCGCCGGCGACCACCGCGGCTCTCGGGCACTGGCGAACTCTGCCGCCCCGTTCAAATATTTAAACCTGACGGGCGGGACCCGCCTGTCAGCCTCTTTGTCCTGTCTAAACGAATCGCTTTCTGAAAACGCCTTCTGCCAAATACGCTTTCCCTCTGGGCTGGCGTAGTTGCTACCGAAGCGTTTTCTGTTTTTATAAGCTAGCCCCTGAAAACTTTCTGTTTCATTACAGATGAGTCCCTGGACAAAAACCTTTATAACTTTTAACCAGAATAGTATTTTTGATTGATTCTTTTTCTGTCTTCTTTAAAATTTTGTCTAGTTTTTTATAAGATTTATTTGAAAAATATTTGGTATAGTTTTTGTGCACCTCTTGTTATTTACGATAGCGCATATATTTTCTTTATACCATAGATACCGAAGGAGGTGACGGAGCCGCAAACTTCACCGAGCTAGGCTCCGACTACTCTGAACCCGGCAAGCATGTTTGAACTTTTGATATGATGAGTGTCTTGGCATGTTTTGCATTTAGTTAGTCTCATGGCATGTTGATGAGCATACCGATGAAAGTTATTTCCATGCACTGTTGAGGTAAGTGAGTTCGATGATCCATGAGTGGATGGATGTGAATATGAATTGCCATGTGTTGGCGTGAGAATGGTAAGATGGCAGTGTTGTAGCATGCCAGTCTTATGCCAGACTATGTGACTTCAGTGTCAAACCGTATTGGTCCAGTTCCTTCCATTTCCTTCCTTGTACTACCACATGTTTTCCGCAAGGAATATGGCTTAGTAAGTTGTAAACCGCTTTCCTGGTACACACCAAAAAGGAGAGGCCGTGATGATGGTTCCATGGCCCTGGATTAAAGCCAGTCATCCGGTCAGGGGGCATGGGTGTTTCTGGTTGGGACCGAGAGGGGGGCACCCCTTAGAGCGCGCGTATATAAATTTGATCCCATGCTATTCGAGATTGTGATCTCCCCGTCTCAAAAGTTTTTCTTGGACGATGTCTAGGGTGATTCCTAGCATCGAGAGGTAGAATGGGTGTGTACTGGTTAGCTGTGTTTTCTACCGAAAAACCGTAAACAGAACTAGTCCTTCGTTACTACGGAAATCCGTTGGCTGTGGGAATAATTTTGTACAAACTCTGCAGAGTCATATATTCCTTCAAATCATCTATTCCATGTCCAAGTTCGATATTATCTTATCCTGACCAAATGTCAGTTTTGATGACAGAGACTCCGGTGAATCGCATGAGTGCTAAGTCCGGTTAAATGATTACTCCTGTGGATGGACTAACCCATTTATTTTCATGAATTGAATGTTTATTATGAGTAATATTTACTTGTGGATAAAAGCCCTTTCTGTGATGTCGCTCAGACGTCCGACTGTGGCATTTCTTTTAAAGCCCTTTATGTGGCGTCGCTCAGACGCCCGACTGTGGCATTTCTTTTAAAGCCCTTTATGTGGCGTCGCTCAGACGCCCGACTGTGGCATTACTTTTAAAGCCCTTTATGTGGCGTCGCTCAGACGCCCGACTGTGGCATTTCTTTTAAAGCCCTTTATGTGGCGTCGCTCAGACGCCCGACTGTGGCATTTCTTTTAAAGCCCTTTATGTGGCGTCGCTAAGACGCCCGACTGTGGTATTTCTTTTAACGCCCTTTCTGTGATGTCGCCCCGACGTCCGACTGTGGTATTTCTTTTAAAGCCCTTTATGTGGTGTCGCTAAGACGCCCGACTGTGGCATCATTTCCTTAGTTTTATTTGTTCACCTTTCGAGGCGTCGCTTCAGACACCCGATCGGTCTTCATTTGCGTTTTGTTGGGATTTCAGGCGGACTACCGCCGTTTCCCCTTTTACTTACCCCGTTATGCTAATTTTATTTTAATGTACATTGGTGAATTAATCATGACGCATCCATGCATGCATTTGTTATATCTTACGTCCGAACTGTCTTGCGAGTACTTTCAAAGTACTCACTGGCTTGTTGATTTGGCCAGATGCTGACGAAGGCGATCTCATGGATCAAGAATTTGATAGCGTGTCCGACGCCAGAGGAGTCCCAGTCAGTCTCATGCGACCCTGGATTTGGTCACTGTATTATATCCGCTTCCGCTACCAAATAAATTCATCGAGCCTCACCTCGACGCTCGATGAGATGACAGTTTTAGAGTCCTGTATCCCTCTCCCCGCTGTGTTTATCCACCACCACCCTATCCTCGAGTCAGTAGTATGCCTCCACACCGCTGTGTCTTGTCCGCCATTATGTATAATTATTGGCGTGCTTGTAATAATTTGGTTGAGCAACCGTAGTTCGACCCTGTAATATATTTTATGCTACTGGCTTATTGTATCAAGATTTTGTCTACCAGTGAGGAGGATTTCTCTCATACTGGACTCAATAGATTGGTTTCTCAATAAATATTTTTATTGGAAAACCGGTCGTGACAGAGCAGGAAGTTCCGGAGCTTGATGAAGGACGGCAGGCGACCGTGCGTCACGTGCGGGACGACGTGCTGCAGCTGCTCGTTGAGGCCGCGAAGAACGTTGTGGACGAGATCGCGATCACGGACGCGAGAGACGAGATCGCCAAGCATGTCGGCCATCTCCTTCATCTTGGAGGTGTACTCGACGACGGAGAGGTCGCCTTGATTGAAACTGTGAAACTCGTCGCGGAGGTAGATGGCACGCGTGTCGCGATTGTCGCGGAAGACGCTGCGGATGGCGCACCAAAGAGAGATGGCGGTGGCGTTGCGCGGCTCCATGATCGCCAGAGTGGAGGCGGTGACCGTGGCGTCATACCACGAGACGATGGCGAAGTCGTTGAGCACCCAGTCGGAGGTGCCCTGGGCGGGGGAGCCGTCGATGTGATCCCGAAGCCCGAATTTGGAGAGGACGGTGAGGAATTGGCGGCTCCAGATGCCGTAGTTCTCCTTCTCGTAATCCAGTGTGACGAGGACGTGGTCACGGATGCGGAGAGCTTGCAGCTGCGGGGTGGGAAGGGTTTGAGTTGCGACGGGGATGCCGAACTGTGCGAAGACATCGTCGTTGGAGTCCGAGGAGGCAGAGGTGTAGCCGATCGAGCTCATGGCGGCGGGAGGGGAGGGTGGCGGCGGAAGCTGGGAGAGGATGCGATTAGGTATCTGATACCATGAAGGAGCCTAAACTACGAAACGGCAGGAGAGCATCTCGGTTTGGGGCAACTGATTTCATTGATTGGAATAGTTGCTATATATATAGCCTTACAAACAGCTCATGTCTTGCACAAGAAGAATAGCAAGATCAGGCCGAGATCTGTTAGAGATATGGACAATATCTAAACAATAATTAGGCTATCTGTTAACATATACACATCCTCTAAATCGACCTCGATGATGTCCATGCCTGGACATTGTGAAGGCGTCGTCTAAACTCAGATGCAGTCATGATGTCTTCCTCTCCCCAGCGACGGCCCACCTGTCATGGTCCCTGTATATAGACGTTCTGATGCAAAACTGAATGTGTATATAAGAAAATCTTTTTAGACCATTGTTTATATGAATATATAAACATCTAAATATACACATGCTATTGGAGATGCTCTAAAGGAGCGACGAGTATTATGGATCGGAGGGAGTACAAGATTCGTGCCAACTATCACTAGTCCATGTGCATCTTGCCCGCCTCTATTTAGGGTACATCTATGAGTGGGCCGACCCATGTAAGGCTCTTTCGACCGATTTTGTATTGCTCGTAGAATCTTCTGACCGGTTTTTGTTTTTCCCTTGCTTGATTTTTAAAATTCTTTTGTTTTTGTTCATTCTTTATATTTTTTATTTTTTATCTATGGACCTTAAATTCATGATTTTTTAAATTTCATAATTTCCTTTTGCCGGTGATAGTTGCATGTTTATCATCAAACATGATGTCCTTTGAGATCTGGTTTGTATAGCGAAGGTTCTCTTTCTTTTTTCAAAGGAGTGACTCTATTAGGACTAAGAGTATATCGATCAAAGAGGAGCGAATGAAAGATTTTTGTCGGGCACTCAATATAGTGGCGGCTAAACCAAGTGCAAGAAAAACACTCGGCAAAGGCATGGCACTTGGCATAGCCGTAGATTTGCCGGTATCCAAGAAAATACATCCGGCGGAATGTTTCTCGCACTCAACAAACGCGTTGGACATGGCCGCGTTTTCGGTCAAGACAAGCCATAGTTTTAAGCCATTAGTACGTTATATGTTCATCTTTGCCACTGTTATTTCAGTGGCACTCGGCAAACCTTTTTATTTGAATTTTTTTAGATGCGGTACAAATTTTGGGTCCTTCTTGTGGAAACATAGTTAAGTATTTCCACCAGAAACATACTCCCTCCGTCCGGTAAAGAGTGTACGTTTGGCTTCAAAATTTGTCCATACAAGAGTGTACTTTTATCTCTCCAATGCACTTTAAAGTAGAAAAAAATACCTCACTCTCATCACACGGTAATCAAGACCAATAACAATCTACACATGATCTTCTTAATTTCTACATGCACTTAGCTCATTGGGGGTTGGTTAATTAAAGAGGAGAGAGATGGTGGCTTGCACTTTTCCAGTGCATTTTTTACTTGACTCAATAATTTGTCCTAAAATCTCTAGATATACACTCTTCACCGGACGGAGGGAGTAGGTAAGTTTTAGGTCCTTTTTGTGGAAACGGGTTGCCCGCATTCCAAACAGTTCTAGAAGGTGCTTCGGTCGGAGAAGGCTCCTCCTATAGTCATTCCACCGGAGGTGAATAGGTCCCAAAGTGCCATTTCCACCTGGTTGCAAGAATGGCTTGCTGGTGCAAGCGATGCTGAAAGAGAGATGATGATTCAGGGCCTTTATGGCCTCCGGCTTGCAAGAAATTAGGCACACAACGACAAGAGAATTTTGGATGCAAAGGCAGTGGCGGAGAGGGTAGATGATCATATGCGGGAGTGGAGGGAGGTGCACGAGCGACCAAGCAAGATTTCATAGCAGAAACAGGTAGAGAGATGGCAACCACCCGAGCTAGGCTGGATCAAAGTAAACGCCGATGGAGCTAGATCAAAACCGCAAGTTAAAGGAGAAGGAGAAGAGGTCCTGTGGGACCATGCTGTTGCATACAGGGGAGGGGCATGTATGTTCCTTCCAACCACTTCCAATCCTGAGCTACTGGAAGTCCTGGCATGTTGGCGGGTGGTGCAACTGGCGGTAGAACTAAATTTCCAGAAGACCTCAAGCTCACTAGCAAAGGGATGGTGGCTATCAGTGTCAAAACCGGTGGATCTCGAGTAGGGGGTCCCGATCTATGCGTCTAGGCTGATGGTAAAAGGAAGCAAGGGACACAACGTTTACCCAGGTTCGGGCCCTCTCGATGGAGGTAAAACCCTACTTCCTGCTTGATTAATATTGAAGATATGAGTAGTACAAGAGTAGATCTACCACGAGATCGTAGAGGCTAAACCCTAGAAGCTAGCCTATGATGGTATGATTGTAATTGTGATCGGCCTTCTAAGGAACAACCTCTCCGGTTTATATAGACACCGGAGAGGGTTAGGTTTTACATGAAGTCGGTTACAAGGAGGGAAACACAATATTCGGATCGCCAAGCTTGCCTTCCACGCAAAGGATAGTCCCATCCGGACACGGGCCGAAGTCTTGAGTCTTGTATCTTCACGCTTCAATAGTCCGGACGATGTATACAGTCCGGCTGTCCGGATACCCCCGTAATCTAGGACTCTCTCAGTAGCCCCTAAACCAGGCTTCAATGACGATGAGTCCGGTGCGCAGTCTTGTCTTCGGCATTGCAAGGCGGGTTCCTTCTCCGAATACTCCAAAGTAATTATCGAACACTTAGATCGTGTCCGGATCCACGAGGGGATTCTTACACACCATTGTAGGGAACATAGCATAAATCTGATCCGCTGGCAATCTTCGTACATCGTGCCTTCGCATCGTGGCCCAGTTCAACACGAACTGGCGTTTCTTGCCCCACCTCGACTCGCGTTGCGAGGTGGTTTTATTGGCACATCCTGCCAAAGCAGAGATTGTGTTCCTCTCATTACGGGATTTTCCATCAATATGGGCGTGCGTAACCCCACGACGACTGACGGTGTCCTGGACTAGGGGGTACTCACCACGTCATCTCCCGATCTATTAGATTGGGCCGAGGACCCCCACGGCCGTATACTCATGGGCCAGTCCGGACAGGTGCCGCATACAAGGAAGATTCTACAAGACTTGGCGATCAAGACAAGGACTCCTCCCCCACCGGCGTATTCGGCTAGGACTCTTGTTATCCTAGGCCTCCGGTGCATTATATAAACCGAGGCCAGGCTAGTCGATAAACATACATTACAACAATCATACCATAGGCTAGCTTCTAGGGTTTAGCCTCCTTGATCTCGTGGTAGATCTACTCTTGTACTACCCATATCATCAATATTAATCAAGCAGGACGTAGGGTTTTACCTCCATCGAGAGGGCCCGAACCTGGGTAAAAACATCGTGTCCCTCGTCTCCTGTTACCATCCGCCTAGACGCACAGTTCGGGACCCCCTACCCGAGATCCGCCGGTTTTGACACCGACATTGGTGCTTTCATTGAGAGTTCCTCTGTGTCGTCACCGATAGGCTTGATGGCATCTTCAACCAACAACGCTGTCCAGGGTGAGACTTTTCTCCCCGGACAGATCTTCGTATTCGGCGGCTTCGCACTGAGGGCCAATTCACTTGGCCATCTGGAGAAGATCGAAAGCTACGCCCCTGGCCGTCAGGTCAGATTTGGAAGCTTAAACTTCATGGCCGATGTCCGCGGAGACTTGATCCTCGACGGACTCGAGCCACAGCCGAGCGCGCTGCACTGTGACGATGGGCATGATTTAGCTCTGCCGCCGAACAGTGCCTTGGTGGCCGCACACGGATCCGCTTCGGCCATTAGCCCGGAGCCGATCGCCCAGATCGAGGGTCGGTGGATAGGCGCCGCCCTGGGGGCTTCAACATCCACGGCGATGGAGCCGAACACTAATCTTGTCCCCCGCGAAACTCGTGACTCCGAGGCATCGGACTCCTTGCCGGACTCCGAACCTCCCGCGCCCCTGCCAATCGATCCGGATTGGGCGCCGGTTAGGGAATTCACCGCCGCGGACATCTTCCAATGCTCGCCTGTCGGTGATATCTTGAACTCGTATCTGCTGCCACCACCTCCTCGAGTATCGCTTTGACGATCTCCTTGGTGGAATTGTGCGGAATTGAGTATACAACAACCCTGAAAAATTTCGTTGAGTTCCGATGGAGGAATCTCTCGCAATCCACGATATACCGGAGCCCTGTCAAATCTGGACGGGAATCTGGACGAGTTTAGGGCGTGGTGTCCAGCTTCTAGCTCAGACGTCCTTTGGAAGATCCAACCGTTGATCGGCTGCAGAATTCCTATATCTACCACCCCTCCAAATTTCAGCTCGATCCGACCGTCAGAACTCCGGGAACCTTCCGATTAGTGCATCACTTTTCGGATCTGTTTTCTGCGCGAGAACGAATCCGACCCGAATTCATCTTTTTTGTGAACGGGATTTCGAACATCCTTTTTGAAGGCAGTTTTGTATGGGATATTGTGTATTGTTCCCAAACACATCCCACTAACCTTAAGATCTTTTGAACATGATCTTCAACATCATTGCTGGTGTCAAACCAGTCCGGCAATATTGTTCCACGGCTGCCGACCTGCGCTAGACACATCGTCACTTTTTTGAGCCGAGCTCAACTTCTTCGGATCATCATCTCGGCAAGCCGAACAAGAGTCCGGCATCGCGAAGAACAAATCATCATCAACATCGCCGCCCCATGGATTACACGAAGCGGGAGTATCGGCATCGCCGCACGGTCGCTTCATCAAGCCGGCATCGACCACGTCACGACCTGCATCGGCAGGGCCGCACTGTTGCTCATTCAAGCCGGTGTCCATCACGCCGAACTACTTCGACATCTCGGCTGGACCGGAGGATTCATCATCTCTTCATCAACCTACTCCGGACACTTCGGCGTCACCAGCCGACCAGCTTCGTCACGATTAGCTGGACCGAGGGCTTTGCCTCGGCAAGCCAACCTTTGCCAGCATCATCCTCCTTCGGATTGCTACAACAAATAAAACCAGGTGCTATTAATCCTAATATTTTTTGTTTGTTTGGGTTCATTTTTCCCAAGGAATTATTACTCTGGTTTGTCCATCATATGTTCACAGGTCTATTAAATGGTGGCCGCATTAACGACGGTCGCATCATGGTTCGGTCAGTCTCCGTACATAGTCCGGCGAACGCCGCATCCGGAGCACGGACCGACCTGTGAATTCAGGCTTTGCCACGCCTTTACCGCATCACGCCGACGCCCTGCATCGACATCGACCTCGGCGCCAGGCCATACTTTCTTTTATTACTCACTTTGCATAAATTATTCATTATGCAATGATTTTTTTTTAATTATTATTATCACTATTATCTCCGGTTTGCACTATTTTTTGTGCACAGGAAAATGATCCAGCCGGACTATATCCTTTGGCGTCACCTCGGCTGGACGGGGGGCTTCGTCAACACTTCATTACCCCATGTCGGTGACTTTGGCATCACTCTGCCGTTCTGCATTTGCCAAGCTATGTCACCACTTCGGAATGCCGAGCTCTTTGCTCCGCCACCTCGGGACCAGCTTGGGGGACCGAACCTTGTCCCGCATCAAGCTCAGACCACGTCGTTAATACCGAACACATTAACCAGCTAAGTTGTCTTCATGCTCAAAGTTTTAAATTTTTAACTTGTGTTCGGTTCGACCAAGCATTATACTTTTTTGGAAAAAAGTGGCTAAAAATTTTCCTTGTACAAACTTTGTTTGCACACACTTGACGCGCTATCCGCGCTCATTATACCTGGGGGCTTCTTTAACAGAAGCTTATTAATACGGGCTTTATGCCCAACACATGTGTCACACTTCCGCATGTACCTTTTATTCACCATTATATGCATCGATATAACTTAAGTTTTGGCCAAGCTGGGTTGCCTGGCTCCTGTGCTTACCCCTACGTTCCCGATCGTTCGGCTAGGTGGTAAAGGGAGCACCTCTGCGATTGTTACTGCCGGGTCAGCCGGATGTGTACCTCAGACTGGGTGAAGCCGAAAGCTAGCGTTCTTAAGGGAATACTCGATCGGTGAACTAAAAGATGATTTCTTACCTATTTATTTACCTGCCCCCAGATGTTTTTCTGCTCTTTTCACAGTCCGGACATGCACTTTAGGGCATGCCTCCCAGGGAAAGGAACCCCTAACGGAACTATTCTCCCTGGAAGATGTTTCTTACTAACCATGTAATATAACATAACTAGTTGGGCACTTGTCTGATAAAGCACTAATGACCCCTACGCCTGGTCTCCACGCATTCCCCGGTTTTTATAACCGCGAGGGTATTCGGACACACTCCGGACTATTGGGTCCAGAGGTTGAAGCGAAAAGGTCCACTACGACAAACGATCTACAATCCGGCTAGAAGGCATTTTACATGTCACCTTACATTATATAGTCAACTTTTACCCAAGTCACTTGGGGGCTCTTATGTTTATTTGAGCCGTTTTATACTAAGTGTTTTTCTCCTTAGTCGTTGCAAAGTTTTTATTATTTATCACTCCTTTTTTCGACACGAGTGTGCGGTCACTAGCCGGGGAGCCTAATTTCTCTCTCAAAGCCGCTAGAGTTTAGTTTGCTAAACTGGCCTGATGAGAAGTACTCCGCCCTCGAGATAGGAGGTTGAAGCCGTAGGCTGACCCGCTCGAAGTCCTGAGATAGGATGTATCATGTTAAAGCACGACAGAAGCACTTCTTTTTTCTAAGACCAATTTTCGGATTGGCACCGAACACTTGTATTGTTCGGGCGTCATGTTTTCACTAACATTTCTTGGTTTTCCAAGCTTTTTGGCACTTTTAAACTATTTGTGCTTTTCCAGCATTAGTCTCGCAGTGCAACGCCGAACACCTTTTAGGGATTTCGGCAAAAATATTCTCGGATATTGCTATATATGAATCGGTTTCGAATTGTGACTTCGGTCAATAGTTGGGTTGCCCGGCTCCCGCACTTGCTTCCTATGTTCCGTTTTGTTCGGCTAGGCGTGCAAAGGGAGAACCACTGCGATTGTGCTTCCAGCTCACATGGTTAAGCACCTCAGTGGAGAAAGCCGAAAACTGACTGTCACAATAAGCGAAACTGGTCAGCGATCCGATAACTATGTTAAATAACAGGCCGTTCATAACATTGGCCGAAGTGTTTACGGCTTGACCTCGACTGTCGCCGAACACTACCGGGGGCCATTAACTAGCCTCCCCAACTAAATCCTCGATATTTTGCTCTTACATTGGAGCTGAGGTTTTATGATCATGCTTAGCATGACAACCCAAAGAAAGGAACCGATAGCGGGACTATTTTCTTTGGAAGACATTTTTTCTGTTAAACAGTAATATAATATATCTCTCTGCGTACCTTTGTTTATAAAACCGTATGGCCAGATTGCCTTGTTTGTCGTCCTCATAAAGGCTTTATAAAGT
This sequence comes from Triticum timopheevii, assembly GCA_963921465.1. Taxonomy (NCBI): domain Eukaryota; kingdom Viridiplantae; phylum Streptophyta; class Magnoliopsida; order Poales; family Poaceae; genus Triticum; species Triticum timopheevii. The sequence goes on from OY997270.1 coordinate 557,711,657, forward strand.
AAGACAAACACTCCTCAGCTATTGGCCGAGGAGGTGGAAGCCGATGGTCGGTCAACAAAGTTTTGTACAATGCGGATCCGAGCATCAATGACGTAAAGTACTTGGATACATAGAGTCATTACACATAATTTGTGATTTTACTATGGATATTGATCCTTAATTCGGCCACCCGTGCCCGCATTAAGGCTCGGGGGCTACTGGGCTTCGGGCTTATTATTTAAAACATATCAAAGGGGATTATTGATCCCCTGATCTGGTGTTGCCACCCGACCAGTGTCTCGGGGGCTACTGCATTGCTTGCCCAATGCAGAAAATTTTATGTGCAATATAGTTTCCGAGGAGATTTTGATCCTCAGGTTGGTCGGCCGCACCCAACCCGAGTCTCGAGGACTGAGCACGCCGCCTTTTGTGTCCCGAAGTATTCTGCCGAGCTAGGACTTGATCCTAAGACCAATTTTGCAAATCAACCTGAGTCTCAGCAGCTATGGGGATCAGCGGTCTTATGTCATCCTTCATGGGCTTCTCGGGTTTTAGGCCGATACTCACCTTGAGGGCTACTGGCTATGTATCTCGGCAGAGAATAAATTGCACCAACAAAAAATATTGACAAAAATCGGCCTATATTCGGGGTGGTGCACCACCTCAGAAGCAGTCCGGCATAAAGCTCGGGCGCTAGTGGCTGGCTCCATAGAGGGCATTTCCGGCATTAAGCTCGGCTAAACTCCTTCAAACTTCTTTGAACCAAGGTGATTTACGACACCTCGGATACAGTCCAGCGTTGGAGCTCGGATACATAGTCCGGCGTTGGAGCTCGGATACATAGTTCGGCGTTAGAGCTGGGAAGCAGTCCGGCATTGGCGCTTGGCTGTAAAAGATACCTAGAATGCAGTCCGGCGTTGGAGCTCGGACGCAAGAGGACGCTGCCGCCCGGGAACAACTTCAAACCCGAGGTGTGGCATATAAATAACGAGGCATTGATAAAGGCCAGAAACTTAAAGGGGCTCCTCGGATACCCGACGTGTAAACCCGTCGAATGCATTTCGGCGATCCTCAAGATCGAAGATAAAGAAGATTCGTTGAACCAGTTTTCAAGACCGACGACCGAAGATGAAGAACAGTTCGGAAGAATCGAGGAGCGTCCCTAACTTGAAGACCGGTTCAGGGGGCTACTGACGGTGTCCTGGACTAGGGGGTACTCACCACGTCATCTCCCGATCTATTAGATTGGGCCGAGGACCCCCACGGCCGTATACTCATGGGCCAGTCCGGACAGGTGCCGCATACAAGGAAGATTCTACAAGACTTGGCGATCAAGACAAGGACTCCTCCCCCACCGGCGTATTCGGCTAGGACTCTTGTTATCCTAGGCCTCCGGTGCATTATATAAACCGAGGCCAGGCTAGTCGATAAACATACATTACAACAATCATACCATAGGCTAGCTTCTAGGGTTTAGCCTCCTTGATCTCGTGGTAGATCTACTCTTGTACTACCCATATCATCAATATTAATCAAGCAGGACGTAGGGTTTTACCTCCATCGAGAGGGCCCGAACCTGGGTAAAAACATCGTGTCCCTCGTCTCCTGTTACCATCCGCCTAGACGCACAGTTCGGGACCCCCTACCCGAGATCCGCCGGTTTTGACACCGACAACGACCGTTGGTATGACTCCGTGTATTTTTGGATAAGTCTCAAGCGGTCATGCTGAGGACTCTTGATATTCACCCCCTTTATAAAGGGGTCAAGGCCTATGCCTCTTTTCCACCTCCCTTGCACCTTTTTGCACCTCGAGCTCCAACACCCAAGACCTAAGCTCCAACACCCCAGATCCTCCAGTATGTCCGGATCCAACCCTCAAGGCCGGTGGGTGGCCTCCTCGATTCAAAAGGAGGACATTGCGAAGCTTAGGGAGGTCGGATATCTGACCGCCGACATCCAGCACAGGCTTCCTGCTCCAAGGCAGGTCATCCCTACACCGGAGCCCAATGAGTGCGTCGTGTTTGTTCCTCACTTCCTCCGTGGCTTGGGACTCACCCTTGATCCTTTTGTGAGGGGGCTCATGTTCTATTATGGGTTGGATTTTCATGATCTAGCTCCGGATGCCATCCTCCATATATCGTCGTTCATTATAGTGTGCGAGGCCTTCCTCCATGTCACCCCACGCTTTGGCTTATGGCTCAAGACCTTCAATGTGAAACCAAAGATGATCGAGGGGCGACATGCAGAGTGCGGAGGTGCCGTAATAAGTAGGAACGCCAATGCCCCATGGCCAGAGGGTTCTTTCCCCGAAGTATCCGATGTATGGCAACGGAGGTGGTCCTATGTCACGGCTCCCAGAGGCACAAAGTGGGTGGCTGCCCCCGAGTTCCGCTCGGGCCCTCCGTCACAACTAGCGTCTTGGACCGATGTAGGACAGAATTGAGGGCCCGCTGGCGATGTACCAGTACTGCAGAGCCGCATCCAAGAGCTTATTGAGAGGGACATTAACCTTGTCAGCATAATGCGAGTGATGTTAATCCGACGGATGTTGCCGTGCCAACGCCGGCCTCTCCGGATGTGGGAGTTCAATCCAGAGGGTCCATGGACTGTTAAGCACTTCTTCGGCTTGAAGCTCGAAGGGATGTGCAAATTATTCTTTGGACCGAAAGTAGAGTGTCCGTACACCATCGAGGATGCGGGACTAAGCTGCAGTCGCCTAGATACCCAAGTAAGTAACCTTGATACCAGACACCTTGTTTTGTATTTGTCATAATCATTTATTCTGAAAATCATCTGTGGCCAGGAATGGCTCAACAAGGCGGAGAGAATCAGGTGTCCGGCGCCACTTCCCGAAGGCTCACCTGGTCCCGCCATGGCCAAGATGCTTGACCATGTACTCAGCAGAATGCCCTCAGGGAAAGACAAGGGGAAAAACGAAGAAAACGAACTTCACACGCTACGCATCCGAACGGGGGGAATTGTTACCTCCCCTAAGGAGGATAGTCGGGAAGGGGAGGCTAAGGCCTCCTCCCCGCGCGGGAAGAAGAGGGCTGCCTCCGAAGACTTGGAGACAGAGATGCCCAAACCAGGGAAAAATGTATCCCCACGGGGCCCTGCCCCGACGGGCACCCTCACCGCGTCATGCCCGCCAACGGGCCAGCCCTCCATCGAGTTGTAAGTCAATCGTCAATTCGAAGGTACTGTGTTTATCCTAGATCAATAACCAGGATTCCTCTTTTGCAGTCCGACTAGCAGCTCTTCTCAACAGGGTTCGTCTTCGGGGGATCTTCCTTCGGAGATGATGGAGAGCGAGACCCCACCCATCTCTCCGCCTCATGAAGCGGGCGACACCGAGGTGTCATCACAGAGGAGTCCGGATCTGCCGAAGCCGAAAGCCAATGCGTCAGCCGCCCTGAGCCCGGAGCGTTTGGCTCCCACGAGGGGCGATGGGAAGGGTCCGGCACAGTTCAATGTCCGGCCGGACATACTGACATGCCTACTGGAGCGAGCTGCGCTCTTGGAGGAGCACCACTCATTAATGAGCGCGGTGCTCAAGAAGATTTCATCCGCTACAAGCGGTTTGAATGAAGCATTTACAAGCCTGCCCAGAGGCTTTGAGGTATGTAGTGAAGAATACACTATTTTTTGGCTGTGAGGCACGCGCTAGGTGTGCTCCATATAGATAGTAGCCCCTGAGACTCTGGTTGCCCGCCCTAGGCGGCAAACAGGGGATCATAAAGCAATGATTGTGCTGTAAATACGTGCAGGTACCTACGGGTCCGGCCGCCGACCAGTCCGTTGAAGTTGCCGAACTAACGAGGCAGATTGGATCGATTGATGCCGATATCACGCTGGTGAAGGAGCGGCTGGACAAATCACAAGGTATGTGCTCTGCCTTCCTTTGTATAGGAAAATATGAAGGCGGCATGATATTAATGTGATATGTTTGGACTGCAGATGGTGCTGCTGCCGTGGAGGCCCTGAGGGCGGAACTTGCCCAGGCCAAGGAGCAAGCTCGGGTTAGCAATGCAACTGCCCTAAAAGCGGCCGAAGAATTGAGAGCCGAACAGGCTGCTCATCGCCGAAGCGAGGAAAAGATAGCCGAAATGGCTGTGGAGTTAAAAAATGCCGCTGACGGGTACGAGCTCCTTAAAAAGGAGCATAAGGATAGTTCGGCTGATCTGAACAAGGCACTTAATGCCACCAAAGAAATACGGACCGAGCTCGGGGGTGCGCCGGAGGAGCTTCAATAGGCCGGTAAAATCACGGCTGGGGGCTCCTACTTGCTGCGGAAGAAGTTTTTCGATCCGAAGTACGCTCCCCTGGATGGACGCTGGAGTCCTGCAGACGCGTATGCGGATTTTACGAAGAGTACAGCTGACGCTGCCAAGTTCTTCGAGGATCAGGGCGATAAGGAAGTAGAGAAGCTTTTCTGGTCGCAATTTAATGCTCCCACTCTCCCGCTGCCGTTAAGTGACAAGATGGCTGCTGTAGCGGAGCTTCACAGGCTGTCCGGGCTTGCAATGCGGTCTGTAATAGACCATCTTTGGCCGAAGGGGCCTAAGACGGACAATTACTTTGGTTTGGTGCAACAATTCCTTGGGGCCGTGCCTCGGATCGACGCCATGAGAAGGTTGGCGTGCATAGAGGGTGCGCGAATGGCCCTTGCCCGCGTTAAAGCCTATTGGACGGATATGGAGGCCACCATTATAGCAACCCAGGATCCGGCGGGGGGCCAATATTCGGCCGAGCACTACTTGGCGCAGGTCACAGAAGGTGCCCGCCTAATAGAGGGGCAGTGCTCGAAGAATGTCTTGTTCGAGTGATGAATTGAATCATTGTAAAAACAATGTTTATTTTGATTATGAGGCTATATTTATACTGTTTGCCTGAAAATATGATTGTGTCCCCTGTGTGGCCGTTTATATATATATATATATATATATATATATATATATATAAATATATAATTCGAAAGCTAGCAGTCGTTGGCTTCAGCCCCCACGCATACAATGCGGGGGTGGTCGCGAAAAATATGCTTAATCACACTTGATCCAACGTCTTGGTCCATTAAAGAGGTGATCGCACGTCGAACTAGGCAACCGGACTATATAGCTGTAACGCTTTCGCTTAGCCATGGGAGTCTAATGGTGGGGCTACTATGTAGCCCATGGTACCTTCGCTTGCATCCGAATACGGGTGCGTGTGTACATGACCGGGAAACGGTCCTTCGTTAATGCGGAGGGATCCTAAAGATTCCGATAAGTCTTCAAGTGATTGAACAGTCTCTCGCTGTATCATGACAGTCAGTTTTCGGCTTTCTCTACTGAGGTGCTCGTCCGGAATAACCAGGGCACAATCATAGTAGTTCTCCTTTGGCCACCTTAGCCGATAATAATGGAACGTAAGGTGGCAAACCCAGAAGCCGGGCAAACCCAACATTTGACCCAAGACATGATTCGGAGTTGATGCATATAAGGCCAAACTCGTGACGCCGAACACGCCCGAAGGTATTCGGACTTTATAACAGACGATGGGCTCAAGAATGGCCATTCATTATAAACCCTGTGTTTCCAGGTACGTGCGTTGATCTGTCGTGGAGAAATGCCAATAACGGCAGTATCCTCTGTGGGTATGGAACCCATGGGATGGTTAAACAACAAGAGGCAATAGAAAAGGTTTACACAGGGGATTAATCTAAAAAGAAACCTGTTGAGCGGGGCCCTGCTGCACGTCTGCGCCTTTGTCTCTATTGTGCCGTATCCTGGAAGGGTATCGCGCGAACGTTGTCTGTGAAAAAGAGAACTCATAAGAGAGTACAACGTAAGTATGCGATAGATAATAAAAGTGTAAGGTGTTGGCCTGCCAATAAGGTTGAGCCAAGTGTGGGGCTGTATTAAATATTTATAGCCCCTGGTGTCCGCTATGGGATTATATATATGGTGCCCTGATTCAATTTTATCCGGGCTACCGGACTCGTGTAACCGTGTCTGCGGTCTTAATGACCAGTCATGTTTTCTAATAGTGGAGGCCACTTATAGTCCGGCCGCTAGGGCCGTCGCGTGTTCCTCTGCGCGTGAAGAGCACTCTGTGATTCCGTTAATGGTGATGACGCCACATGGACTGGGCATCTTGAGTATAAGGTAGCCATAGTGCGGTAATGCGTTGAAGCGGGCGAAGGCCGTTCTTCCAAGCAATGCTTGATAGCCGCTTTGGAAGGGTGCGATGGTGAAGAGTAGTTCTTCGCTTCTGGAATTGCCTGGAGAGCCGAATGTTACCTCCAGTACGACGGAGCCCCTGCTGTAGGCTTCAATGCCTGGTATCACTCCTTCAAAGGTGGTGTTGCTTTGACTAATTCTGGATGGGTTTATCCCCCTTCTGCGGACAGTGTCCTCATATAGTAAATTGAGAATACTGCCGCCGTCCATGAGGACACGAGTGAGACGGTATCCGTCGATTATTGGGTCAAGCACCAAGGCCTTTGACCCTCCGCGCCGAATACTAGTTCGGCCGTCCAAGTGATCGAAGGTGATCGGATAAGACATCCAGTAGTTAGGTGTCGGTGCGATGGGCTCTATATCGAGCGCGTCCCTATGCGCGCATTCGTGCCTTCTCATGGATGTGTGAGTCGCATGGATCATGTTCACTATTTTAACCTCTGGCGGGAATTTTTCTGTCCCCCAGTGTTTGGCTGGCGAGGTTCATCCTCGTCTTCACTTGGTGTTTCCCTTCCCTTGTGTTTGGCATTTAATTTGCCGGCCTGCTTGAAGACCTAGCACTCTCTGTGCGTGTGGTTCGCAGGTTTGTCAGGGGTGCCATGAATTTGGCACAGTCTGTCTAGGACTCTATTCAGACCGGACGGTCCCTCTTTACTGCCTTTAAATGGCTTCTTTTGCTGATCAGGTCGAGAGCCCCTGAATCCGGCATTAACCGTTGTGTTATCCGGGCTCTCTTCCCTGTTTTGGCGTTTGTTTTTATTACGCCGTGGCTTCCCGTTGCCATCCCTTATTTCGGATGTGATGGGGTCGCTGGTGCCTTTACGGGCTAGCCAGCTATCTTCACCCGCGCAAAAGCGGGTCATGAGGCTTGTTAAGGCTGCCATTGTCCTCGGCTTTTCTTGGCCGAGGTGTCTGGCGAGCCACTCATCACGGATGCTGTGTTTGAATGCTGCTAAGGCTTCGGCATCCGGACAATCGACAATTTGATTCTTCTTAGTGAGGAATCTATTCCAAAGCTTGCGGGCGGACTCTCTGGGCTGTTGGATTATGTGGCTTAAGTCGTCCGCATCCGGATGCCGGACATAAGTCCCTTGAAAATTGGCCCTGAAAGCGTCCTCGAGTTCCTCCCAACTCCCAATTAAATTTTCGGGGAGGCTTTTCAACCAGTGCCGAGTTGGTCCTTTCAACTTTAGGGGAAGGTATTTGATGGCGTGGAGGTCATCCCCACGAGCCATGTGAATATGTAGGATAAAATCCTCAATCCAGACCCCTGGGTCTGTCGTTCCGTCGTATGCCTCTATGTTCACAGGTTTAAAACCTTGTGGAATTCATGGTCCAGTACTTCTTCGGTGAAGCACAGGGGGTGAGCAGCCCCTCTGTATCTAGACGCGCTGTGGCATGCAGTCGGCAGTTGTTGTGTCCGGTGTTTATTCCGAACTGGTATTTGGCTTGTATGATCGTTCTAGTGACCATAGTCCCTCGCCGAGGTGTGTCCTTTAGATCTGTAGATGGACCTAGCCGCGCCGGCTTGCTTATCCAGATGCTCACGTAGATCGTGCGCGGCGTTAGTAGCCATTCTGTTGCGGTTGTGAAGCGGTGCGTCTGGTCTCCTGGTCGTATTATTCTTTGGTGGAACGGCCTCGTCGTCGAATTCTGGCAGTAGCTTGCGTTTTGGATAGCTCTTTGTATGGCGATCATCGCCATATCTTTCTTTAGTGTCTAGCACTTTATTCCATCTGCGATTGAGCGTTTCCTGTTCGGCTTTAAGCCGTTGCTTCTGCTTCTTTAGACTTCTCGCTATGGCCATAAGTTTTCTGTGGAGGTTATCTCGTTCCACGCGTTCTTCCGGAATGATGAATGCATCATCGTCTGGACTGTCTTCTTGTCCTGGGCCGGTTTGATGAACTCGTCCCTCTGGATCATTGTGATCTGGCATCTGCTCCGAACTTGGTTCGGCGTGACCTGGCTTGTCCCACTCCATCACTGGGTCCTCATGGTCGTTATTGCCTTCGGAGTTTACTGGTATGTCGATCCTTCTTGCGCTCTTGTCGCTATTTTTACTGTTGCTGGATTTTGAGCGGTGTCTGCGTCGCTGTTTTGGCTTTTTCCCGGGGGTTTTATCTTCCGGATTGCCGCCATCGTCCTCCTTGGGTGTGTCCACCATGTATATATCGTGTGATGAGGTAGTAGTCCAGCGCCCCAGAGATTCTGAATCTTCTCCTGCATCGTCGTCCATGCCGTTGATGCCTTCGGAGTTGAAGTCAAACACGTCGGTTAAATCATCAACCGTGGCAATGAAGTGGGTGGTGGGTGGGCAACGAATTCCTTCATCGTCCGCTCCCCACTCGAGCCGGACATAGTTCGGCCGAGAGCCTCTTGACAAAGAGCGAGACTTTAATGAGTTTAGCATGTCGCCAAAGGGCGAGTGCTGGAAGATGTCCGCGGCGGTAAACTCTATCACCAGAGCCCAACCTGGCTCGGCTGGCTCGAGAGTGCACGGACTGGAACCAACAACCGGATACGAGTCCGGGGGTCCGGAGTCACAAGCTCCCACGGAGGTGAGGCCTGTGTTCGGCTCCACCGCCGATGAGTATGCGGCCTGCGGGGCGGGGTCCATCCCTCCGTCCTTAGGCAACGCAGCCGGCCCCGGATTTAGGTCAGGGGCTACGGCAGGGGTGATATCCCGAGCATTGTCTGACAGCAGGTCTAAGTCGTGCTCGTCGCGACTGCCCGGTGCTTCTGGCACAGGCCCGAATCCGTCGAAGATCAAGTCCCCGCGGACGTCGGTCGTGTAATTCAAGTTTTCGAACCTGACCTGGTGGCTAGGGGCGTAGCTGTCGATCTGCTCCAGATGGCCAAGTGAATTGGCCCGCAGTGCGAAGCCGCCGAACACGAAGATCTGTCCGGGAAGAAAAGTCTCACCCTGGACCGTGTTGTTGATGATGATTGAAGGAGCCATCGAGCCTTGCGGCGACGACACAGAGGAACTCTCAATGAAAGCACCAATGTTGGTGTCAAAACCGGCGGATCTCGGATAGGGGGTCCCAATCTGTGTGTCTAGGCTGATGGTAACAGGAAGCAAGGGACACAACGTTTACCCAGGTTCGGTACCTCTCGATGGAGGTAAAACCCTACTTCCTGCTTGATTAATATTGAAGATATGAGTAGTACAAGAGTAGATCTACCACGAGATCGTAGAGGCTAAACCCTAGAAGCTAGCCTATGATGGTATGATTGTAATTGTGATCGGCCTTCTAAGGACCAACCTCTCCGGTTTATATAGACACCGGAGAGGGCTAGGGTTTACATGGAGTCGGTTACAAGGAGAGAAACACAATATCTGGATCGCCAAGCTTGCCTTCCACGCAAAGGATAGTCCCATCCGGACACGGGCCGAAGTCTTGAGTCTTGTATCTTCACGCTTCAATAGTCCGGACGATGTATACAGTCCGGCTGTCCGGATACCCCCTAATCCAGGACTCCCTCAGTGGCGACAATGAACTACAACAATAACCTCTCGACTGTAGGCCCACTGGTAGAGGAAGTCAAAGAGTTACTAGGGACTCAAAAGAAGCCAGGGGCGAACCCACGTTATGGTGAGTGGGGGCCTAGGCACCCACTGAAAATTTGAAATTTCAGTAATATTTGCTTGTGTTTTTGGAAAAATATGCTTAAATTCTTTGAATTTCTATAGAATATGCCCCCACTCAATTAGTTTCCCCCCACTCCAAATACTTTCTAGGTCCGCCCCTGCAAGAAGCCAAGGTGTGCTGGGTAAGAAGAACAACAAATGGTGCTGTGCATAGACTAGCTAAGGAGGGGGTTAGCATAGAGATGAATAAATATGGGCTTGATGTGCCATCATATTGTATTCTGCAGATTGTTGCAGATGAGATCCTAGACTTTGTTTAAGTTTCTTCAATTGAATAAAATGCAATACCCCTGGATTTTTTTTTGGCATAAGAGATGATATGATAGCCGATTGGGTCGCAGGGTGCCTCAATTCGAAGACGTCGATGGGCCATATCCAAGCAAGAGGCGGCCGTTACAAGGAAGAAGAAAGGGTTCATTTCTCTCTCACTCACTCTCTCTCTCTCTCTCTCAAAAAAAGAGAAAGGGTTCATATGTTCACACGATAGCGCGCGCACAGAACACAATTATTTTCGTATTGCCATAAATATTTTCCATGTATACATATATTTATTTCTTTTTTGAGGATTATATTTATTTCCTAATAAATGTGTACCACTGGCACATTTTTTTGCCTTGGAGCGATGGGCTGGCACATGTGAGAGCGAGGGAGCGTCAGAAACGGAAAGAAACGGACGCGCCCCTCCGCCGAACGCCGAATGGACGGACGCCTCAATTTATACCCGGCCCGCTTCCATTCCTCTCCCCACACACTCGTCTCCTCTCGTCGATTCCTTCCGAACCGCCTCCATCTTCTCCCTTCTCTCGTCGCCGGCCGCCTCCTCGTCACCTGCCTGCCCCCGTAAGACGTAGAGTAGTATAATGGCGTGCTTGCTGGCCGTCTCTCGTCTCGGTTTGGTTGCTGCTTCGCCGTGGGTGTTTTTCGGGGGAGGGATTTGGATGTTTTGGTGAGCATTTCGTTTCTGGTCGCTTTGCTGGTGGCGTCAGAGCGTACTCCTTGGACGCCATGCCGTTGTTTTGGTCGAGGGCCATGGTGGGTGTAGGTGGATTGGTCGCTTCGCAGAGGATCTGATCTGGTTTCTCGTTCTTGGTCGCTTTGCTGGTCTCGCTGGCGTGTACTCCTTTGACGCCATGCGACTTGCCCCGATTCTATGGAGTGTTTGGGTAGAGGACCATGGGCTGGTTGCTCGGAAGATCATCCACCGCGTCCTCCGGCGGTTCCGTCCACCGGTTTTCCATGTGGTCCCCTACCTTGCTTACGCGCCTGTGTGCACTGTGCTTTTGTCCGGGATCTCTGCTGGGCGTTGTAGCGTTTGTGTGGATGATCGCCGGCCGACCCGGCAGGAATCGCGTGTGTGTAATTTTGATAAAATTTGTTAATTCTCTCGTGTGAAAGTAGTTTATTCTCATGTGGAGAAAAGCATATCTACCATGCACGGGATATCCCGTGCGTGTGCTGGCCGATGATTTTGTTGGAGATTCACCTTCATGCATGCATACTTTATTATTGCTCAATCCATCTGTCGTATCCCATCAATGTGGTCATACCAACTAGTCACTCACAATAAAACAAGTTGTTGATGGTTGCATAATGTTTCATAATCTTTTGGGGGGTTAATAGTTTCGTGGTGTTTATCATGTTTGAAGACTTAAATTTCAAATCTTGTCAAAATATATTCAAGAATGTTTTTGTTTCAAAGGCCACGTCACCAGGAACATTATTGATTTTTCCCATGGAATTAGCAAAGTTCGATGAAACAAGTTTGAAACCCAGTTATTTAGTTGTCAAAAAGATTTAATATCAGAAAACATGTTCAATATTGGTCTTGTTTTAAAGATCTTGCCGAAAAAACACATTTGTGTAAACAGAAAGTAAAACAAATTTTTATTTTAAAATATACTAGGCATCTATTTGTTTGAATGAAACTTAATGACTAGAAAATAACACATGTTAGGGGATAGAGAGAACACTATAAATGATGTCAGTGGGCCCACAGAAAAAAAAATGGATGCATGCACAGGAGGTCCCGTGCATGGTGGAAATTCCACTCTCCGTGCATCTTTGTGTCAAACTAGTTCATATAATTTTGGTTGCTTACCCCGTCTCTTGTGATCACCAGATGGCTCAGACAATTGGCCAGCGTTTTGGAGGTTACGCAGAGGAGTTGGAGAGGCTTCTCCAGACTCTGGGAGGCTACGAGCAGCCGAGGTACCGTTCCCGGCGCCACGACGAGACCCACGGGATCCAAGTGGGAGTCGTCACCCAACTGCGACTCCGCCCCGTGCAGCGGCACCACCCCCGCCGGGACAACATCAACATTACGATTCGCCGCTGTTCTTTTGAGATGGGTGTCCAAGACCTGGCACGCCGTGCCCTGCTCCGCCTCTCTGCCACCCACTTCGACTTCCTCCGCGAGACAGAGTACCGCTACTTGGTCGACGCCTGCATCCCCGTCCCCGTCCCCGTCCCCGACACTGCACCGCATCACCAGGAGATGGGTGAGGCAGAAGGAGGCGCCATGCGCGCTCTCGGGAGACTTGCTCGAGCCCAGGCCCGTGTCGCCGAGTCTGTGGCAGAGGAGCTCACTAGCGTCTACCACCGCCTTGAGGACGCGCAGCGGCGCATTGTGGAGTTGGAGGAGCGCCTTCACGGCGGGGCACCGCCACAAGTTCCTGAGCCGATACCGGTGGGCAACGTTTCTCAGGGCTCAGCACGGGAGGAGGAGACCCAGGCGGACCAGCCCGCGCCTGCTGCAGCGCCCGCCGCGGCCGGCATCTCTAGCTTCGCCCCGGCCGCCCTGTTTCGCACCCCTGCTCCAGGGAACTGCGGATGGCTCGACGATTGATGCATGTTAGTCATCACCGCCGTTAGCTTTGGGACTCGTCATCTCCCGAGCCGCGTTTATCTGTGTCTACCTCTATTATTAGATCGTGATAGCTCTTTTATTGTCAGATTGAGTGTTAGTACAGAGGTATGGAAACCCTTAAGGTAATATGTCCATACCCAATCGTCGTGGGATGCCAATTGTATTCTCGCCCCAACTTGAAAATCCCTTCATTGTATGTTTTCTAGCAGTATTATTTATGTTTTCCAGTTGAATTTCAATGATTTGGGTTTGCGTTTCGGCCAAAAGGACAAAATATTCACTTGAAGTCAGTCAAGTACTTGAATTTTTCGAAATTATTTTTGAAAAATATTTAAATTCATGTGTACTACAGAAATTGTTGAAATACTATGAGTATTACTAGTGATAAAAAACAGGAGACGATAAGGTGCCCACCTGACTGTACTGAAAGATTATTTGCTAGGGCTGTGTTTTAACTAGGGATAACTATTTTAAACAACCAAACTATAATATATATATTACTCGAAAGTTTTCTTCTGATGGTGTACAGAGACAATTCCCCATATTATATGATCAACTTGCCTTCACTAGACTCATAAATAATTAGTACCTCCATTCCAAAATTATTTAGGCTGGTTAGTGGAAGATTTCACCATAGAATTTGTCATGAAAAATAGTTTTACAATATAATCCTTTTTGTAACATAGTACTTTATTTCCCTAAAAAATGGTTTAGGATATTAGAGACTGCAAGTCAATATTGTCATCTATCTTCGCAAAAGAGCAGGCATTTTTTATTTATCTTCTTGCATATCTGTGTGCCACTAATAGAAAAAGGGCCATTTGTCCCGGTTCGTAAGGGCCTTCTGTCCCGGTTTAAGAACCGGGACTAAAAGGTTGGTACTAATGCCCTTGGCCTTTAGTCCCGGTTCTTACACGAACCGGGACATATGGGCCTCCACGTGGCCACTGTGGCCAGCCCAGGTAGGGGGGCCTTTGGTCCCGGTTGGTGACATAAACCGGGACCAAAAGGCATCCACGCGTCAGCAACTGGCTGGAGCTGAGGTTTTTCTTTTTGAAAGGGCCTGGTTTAGGGGTTTTGCGGGTTAATTTAGGTTGTTATTAGCTAGCTAATAGAGAGAAGTGTCCTCTCTTATATCTTCGTGCTTGGTTTACCAACGCTACTGCTATGTTCATTTCATCCGCTGATATATAATAACTCTTCATGCTCGCATCATACATCATCATATATAATAACAAGTCCTACTAATCATGCATCATCATACAACTTCTACTCGTTATTAATAACAAGTCATACGATCATCATCCTCATAGTCATCAAGCCAACCCTACTTAATTGTTCTTAGTACATGATCATCAGTATCAGGTAGGATCTAAATACCCTTAAGGTAAAATAGCATAAAACAATATAGACCCTGACTCTCCATTATGAAGAATGGAGATCATCCTGTCTCAAATTCTTGCGCTTCGCTTCCTTTTGCTTCCAAGAACCTCCTTACGACTGTCCATATATTTTTTTCCATTCTTTGATTGTCATGTCTCCACTTCTTTTAGAAATCCGGTATGGATAGTTGAGATTCGTAGGATGACCTGGTTGTATGCTCAAAATATCAAGGCGACCATGCGTATACATCAGATAAGGCACACGATCATTCGGGATTATCTGTTGAAAAATATAGTAATAACTCATAGTTAGCAATGATGCACTAGTTTTAGATGTATGCAAAAGATGCACGGATGGCGTAATAGTAAAAAATCTTATCAGGGTATCTCCATGGTAGTTACCGTAGTTCAACACGTGCACTAGTGGCACATATTGACCATAATGTTGAGGAGTTCGATTGTAGATATTATAATTCTCAAGATTAGTACAAAATGCGATCAGATGATTTTTCTCCTTATAAGTTAATTCGGAGCCATCGGTGTAGTGGGTTTTGTCTACCATCTTCTGCACATTCTTTGAAGAATGAAAATAAGCTGTCAACTATTTTAAAATAAACAATATAAATTACTTAATAACTATGTTTGAGAAGCTCACATGGGGGAAGAATTGGAAGTGTATCAACAAGGACCCAAATGTCCATATTGTCTTGCTCGATTTTAGGATCACCAAGATCCATGGTGACAAGCATACCCTCATCAAAATCATACATTTTGCAAAGTGCTTCCCAATTTTTGCAACCAAAATGGGTTACACTCTCAAAATTGTACAGCTTTACATCAAAATCCACACCGTGATGGGTCCTTAGGTGAATTTTTTTGTTTCCATACTTTCATGGTCTTCAAAACACATCCTCTCCAAGACATAGCGTCTTGCATAGCATGGGATAAGCTAGTCGAATTGGAAAAGATGAAAAATACATGTTAAAATAGTTGAAGTCGTGCTTAATTACGAAAAAACTATTGTCGTCGTTACGTACCGTTTCAACATCGAAGGTCTCCTCGAGCTTAATGTTGAAGCGCCGATCTTCGTCCAGCTCAAGGAACCTGTCGCACATATCTCGGTCGTCGTGGCACTAGTCGCACTCCCCCGGGCGGTTTTCATCATCCGAGTACGACATTTCCTATGTTCATAATTCAAATATTAAACTTGTACAATTAAATATATGTACTAAAAAAAACTAAATTAGATCATTATTATTCATCACGGGTTGACTATCGGTCTGCCGAGCCTTTTCTTAAAAACTCTCAGCTCATGTGGTGTACATATTCGACCGTCGGTGATGGTAGCTCCTCCTTTCATTCCCGAGTGCATTATTACATCAAATTGTCTAGCACACGGGAATGAAGGAGAAGCTACCTCCACGACGACGTGAATGATGGAGGGGGCTCCTAGATTTCTGCATAGTGCTCTCCAATTTTAGCATTCAAAGTAGGAGTACTTTTCCAATATGAGCATTCAATAAGCAAAACCAAACCGTAAAATAAAGTAGTATTCAAATTAGCATGCATTCAATTATAAGCAAAAGTACATCATCTCTTGTGTCCGTACATCGTCGAATATTATCACTAATACTCCTCGAATACTATCATACATATAGCATCGCTAATACAGCTAGAACCGTAGCACCCGACAGGTATAGTCGCGGGCGGTGGACACCCAAACAGAAGGAACTATCACAGGATCATAGCTCCAGTGAGATCCCTGAAGAACCTGCCAGGTATTGTCGAACCTGCCCTCCAACGCAACCATGTAGCGACGGACGTGCTCGTCCTCCTCGCTGACATGGTGACGTACCACCTCCGCGGTGTCTGGAAGCCTCGGCACCGTCACTGGCCCATGCAACCGCCACCAAACAAGGATCGGGTCAACAACGGGCTGGCTCCTCACCAACCTATGCCCCCGGAAGGTAGCACCTCCCAATACCAGCCCGGCGGAGCCCAGTCCCGGACATGGCCCCTCTGATCAAGCAAGCCTCCTCCACCGAGTCGACGACGAGGATGCGGGATAGGCATCGTCGATGTCGATGCGGGATTAGTTGCTTGAACTAAAAAAATAAACTAGTTCTATTAATTTTCTTGCTAAAAATAAAGTACTTATATATATATAGTAAAATAAAGTAGTTTTATTAAATCAACTAGTTCTAAATAAATAAAGTAGTGTTAAGTAAAGTAGTACTTACTAAAAATAAACTACTTCTATAATAAAATGAAGTAGTTTTATTAAATCACGTGCATCACGTCGATCGAAGAGCGGACCTCTAGGTCTTTCCAGTAGGGTAGGTCCCAAAATATAGATTTCTTCTTCCAAATGGGTGCGTGTGCCTCAGCGTCACTCGGAACAGCTAGTCCGCCAGGACCCTTTCCAAAGATTACGTGTAAATCATTGACCATAGCAAGTACGTGATCACCGGTACGCATGGCGGGCTTCTTCCGGTGATCCGCCTTGCCTTTGAAATGCTTGCGTTTCTTTCGACATTGATGGTTGGTCGGAAGAAATCGACGATGGCCCAGGTACACATTCTTCCTGCAGCTTCCCAGGTATATACTTTCGGCGTCAGCTAAACAGTGCGTGCATGCGCGGTATCCCTTGTTTGTCTGTCCTGAAAGGTTACTGAGAGCGGGCCAATCGTTGATGGTTACAAACAGCAACGCGTGCAGGTTAAATTCCTCTTGTCTGTGCTCATCTCACGCACGTACACCGTTTCCATTCCACAGCTGTAAAAGTTCTTCAACTAATGGCCTTAGGTACATATCAATGTCGTTGCCGGGTTGCTTAGGGCCTTGGATGAGAACTGGCATCATAATGAACTTCCGCTTCATGCACATCCAAGGAGGAAGGTTATACATACATAGAGTCACGGGCCAGGTGCTGTGATTGCTGCTCTGCTCCCCGAAAGGATTAATGCCCTCCGCGCTTAAACCAAATCATACGTTCCTTGGGTCACGTGCAAACTCAACCTAGTACTCTCTCTTGATTTTTCTCCACTGCGACCCGTCAGCGGGTGCTCTCAACTTCCCGTCTTTCTTACGGTCCTCACTGTGCCATCGCATCAACTTGGCATGCTCTTTATTTCTGAACAGTCATTTCAACCGTGGTATTATAGGAGCATACCACATCACCTTCGCAGGAACTCTCTTCTTGCGGGGCTCGCCGTCAACATCACCAGGGTCATCTTGTCTGATCTTATACCGCAATGCACCGCATACCGGGCATGCGTTCAAATCCTCGTACGTACCGTGGTAGAGGATGCAGTCATTAGGGCATGCATGTATCTGCTGCACCTCCAATCCTAGAGGGCATACGACCTACTTTGCTGCGTACGTACTGTCGGGCAATTCATTATCCTTTGGAAGCTTCTTCTTCAATATTTTTAGTAGCTTCTCAAATCCTTTGTCAGGCACAACATTCTCTGCCTTCCACTGCAGCAATTCCAGTACAATACCCAGCTTTGTGTTGCCATCTTCGCAATTGGGGTACAACCCTTTTTTTGTGATCCTCTAACATGCGATCGAACTTCAGCTTCTCCTTTTGACTTTCGCATTGCGTCCTGGCATCGGCAATGACCCGGCGGAGATCATCATCATTGGGCACATCGTCTGATTCCTCTTGATCTTCAGCAGCTTCCCCCGTTGTAGCAGCATCGGGCACATCGTCTGGTTCCTCTTGATCTTCAGTAGCTCCCCCCGTTGCAGCATCACCGTATTCAGGGGGCACATAGTTTTCATCGTCCTCTTCTTCTTCGCCATCTTCCATCGTAACCCCTATTTCTCTGTGCCTCGTCCAAACATTATAGTGTGGCATGAAACCCTTGTAAAGCAGGTGGGTGTGAAGGATTTTCCGGTCAGAGTAAGACTTCGTATTCCCACATTTAGTGTATGGACAACACATAAAACCATTCTTCTTGTTTGCCTCAGCCACTTCGAGAAAATTATGCATGCCCTTAATGTACTCGGAGGCGTGTCTGTCACCATACATCCATTGCCGATTCATCTGCGTGCATTATATATAATTATGTGTGTCAAAAGTAAGAAAATCAGACAAATATCTATCTAAAGTAAGAAAATCAGACAAGTATCAGAAAGAAGATAAGAACAAGAGGCTCACCAAGGTGGTGCCGGCGAGGAGATCGGCGCGGGCGATCAACGGCGGTGAAAACGGGGATGGGGCGTGATGGACCGCTAAATCTAGACAAATCTCGGGGAAAATGGAGCTCCGAGGTCGAGCTTTGAGAGGAGAAAGCTTAACTAGTGTGGCTCGGGCATTTCATCGAACACCTCATGTGCATAGGAGGTGAACTAGAGCACCCAAATGCCCTACCCTCGCCGTCTTGAAAAAACAGAGCACTGTGGAGCGCTCTGCCGCGGCGATGGGTATATATAGGCAATTTATTTGTCCCGGTTTGTGGTACGAACCGGGACTAAAGCCCCCCCTTCTACACCGGTTCAAGGCATGAACCGGTACCAATGTCCGTGGGCTAGGAGCAAGGTCCATTGGTCCCGGTTCGTGCCTAGAACCAGGACAAATGGGTCCAGATGTAGCGGGACCAATGCACACGAGGCCCCGGCCGTGTCACATCCCTAGTTCTGGTATGACCTAGACTAGCTAGTCATTTGTGCATCATGTTTAATTTCCATTTAAACTTGAAATGAGGATTTGTGAAACCCTCAGAATCATTTCTGGAAATGACCCAAATAAAAATTGCTCCAAAAGGGTCCAAGAAAATGTTCATGTTGCTCTATGAAAATATTGGACAGAGATAAAAATCAAACCAATATTTACAGGAGCTCATAAGTATTTATTTTGGGCATTTGGAATTAATGCATAATTATCTGCATTGGATATATATATATGTTATATATGTAATATATGTCCAAAAATTATGCCATTTGTTGAGGAGCTCTGGAATAATACCACTAGCCCCTACAAAAATTGGCATAAGAAAACAAATTGGTTTAGTATTATTACTAAATCAAAACAGAGCAAAATAAATAGAAAACATAAAGAAAAATAGGAAAAGAGAGAAACTACCTGGGCCACCTACCTGCAGTCGCACCGGCCCAGCTCCTGTTCTGGCCCAGCCCACCAGGGGCTCCCCCTGTCGTCTTCTACCTCCTGCCAGTGGGCAAGAGGGCGTGTATTCGCCGCACGCCGGCACGCGCCGGCCACCTCCTGCCTCTCTGCCTGTCTCCCCGTCGCCCTGAGGATGCAATGCACCCCCCTAGACCGCTCTCACTCTCTCCCGTGCTTCTCCCCTTGTCTGCTCTCTCTCTCTCTCTCTCTCTGTCTCTGTCTCTGTCTCTCTCTCTCTCTCTCTCTCTCTCTCTCTCTCTCTCTCTCTCTCTCTCTCTCTCTCTCTCTCTCTCTCTCTCTCTCTCTCTCTCTCTCTCTCTCTCTCTCTCGCGCGCGCGCGCGCGCTCGAGAGTCGCCTTCGCCGCCGCTCACCGTTGCTGTAGCCACCGCCTCCCCCTCGCCTCTCCAACACGCGCAGGAGCTCCGCCTCCTCGCTCTGAAGCTCTCCGCCAAGCCACGCGCGTCGGGAGGCCCTGGAGCGCCTCCATCGATGCCGACTTCATCTCCGGTCGCCGGAGATCGTCTTCGCCGCCCCGCCGACTCCAGCCCTTCCCCAAGCTCGCCGTCGATGCCGTCGAGTCTGCAGTGAGCCTTTGCTCCATTCCCCTCTCCCCATTCCTCCATTCTCGCGCGGTAGCTCCTTCCCCCGCCACGGCCGTAGCTCCTCGCCGCCGATCATGTCACCGCCGTGGCCATAGTCACCGAAGCCTCCAACTGAGCTCATCCACGTGCTCGCTGTGCCGCGTAGGTGCCGTGGGAGCCAAGCACGCAACGCCACGACCACCATAGCATTGTCTCCAAGCTGGGCCGAATTCTGGCCACCTCCATGGGGTCGCTCCCGGCGAACTCCGGCCACCCCACGCCCTCCCACCGGTCGCCCTGGATGCGCGTGGGCATGGGCTACCTTCTGGTGCCCTGGGCGCATCAATCCGTCGCCTCTGGCGCAACTCCAACGGCCGCCGCCGCGGATTGAGGTCGCCATCGGCCAAACTCCAGCGTGTCGACGTGGCCGCGTAATTAGTGCTAATAACCGCCAGCTAAACCACCCTTAGACGCTGACAGCGGGCCCCACAGCGGGTCAAAGCCCGAGTCGTCACGGGATTAGTGTCTGTCTCACTGACCAGTGGACCCCACAGGTCAGGTTTGACCCTGCTGACCTTGCTGACGTCATGCTGATGCAGTTATTTATTTTCTGGTTTTAAATTTAATTAGGAAATTCCAGAAAATGCTATAAACTTCAAAAAAAGTCATAGGAATTCAACCGTAGCTCAGATTGAAATAATTTATATATGAAAAATTATCAGAAAAATGCAATCTATCCATCTGTAACAGTTTCATGCATGATAAAACAACTTATACCTTCTGTATAGGTGAAAACACATCAATGGCATTTATAAAGACTTAACTTGGAGTTGCATTTGAATTCTTGATTCAAATGGACTTCATCCAAATAGAATGCTAGATGCATTACTACAAACCAACTTACATCTACATGCCATGTTCATGCATCATATTGTTGCATATGCTTGTGTATTGATTGCCGACAACGTTCCTTCTCGATAGGTCCTGCTCCGGAGACCATTCCAGAGTACCTGTCTGAGGAGCAGTGCCCCCTCTGTTGATCTACCAGGCAAGCAAACCCCGTTGTTCATTCCGATACAATCCTACTCTCTCACTCCTGCTCTTAGTTATTGCATTAGGACAACAACGATTCAACTGCTACTTTGTGCTGCGGTAGCTGAACAAATTCCTCTGCATGACCTGACATTGCCACAGTAAATAGTTGAAACCCACTAGCATGTGTAGGAGTTGATTGAAGCCATTGTTGTGTTCCTACCATGCCATGCCTGCTATTGCTTAGAGTGTGTCAGGTCTGATTTATTGGGAATGAATTGGAGTGCAATGCTCTATTTTCTGATGCTGAGAGTTAAGTGTGTGAACATGATTTGGTAAAGGTAGCAGTGAGAGGACATGTAGGAGTACATGGTGGGTTGTATCACTGGAACCGTCCTTAAGCACTGAGTTCTGTGTATGTTGTCCAATGACTAGCTACTACCACGCATTGGAATGCTTAAGTGCCCCTCTCGACTTATTAACCAACTTGATCTCTGTCCAGGAGTCGCAACTAGTTTCCGGTGTTTGTAGGTAGTGTTATTTTTCTACCAAGTGGCACCCGACAGGGTGGGCTTGGGACAGACTAGGCACACATGGCCTGGTGTACCGAGTGGCACCCGGATGGTGGGCTCGGGAACCCTGCACACATCCTTTGGGGCTGTGAGTGAAACCCCGGCCGGATCTCCTTACGGATGGAACCCGAATAGGCGATGAACCTGGATTAGAGTCTTGTGTGGTTAGTCCGGTCGTGGCCGACACCCTCACCAGGCTTCCGCTTGAAGGTTGCCGAGATACATGACGTGTACATGGCGGTAAGTGGCGAGAGCGTGTGTGAAGAAGTACACCCCTGCAGGGTTAACATGATCTATTCGAATAGCCGGGTCCGTAGTTATGGACTTCTT
Source organism: Triticum timopheevii (assembly GCA_963921465.1). Classification (NCBI taxonomy): domain Eukaryota; kingdom Viridiplantae; phylum Streptophyta; class Magnoliopsida; order Poales; family Poaceae; genus Triticum; species Triticum timopheevii. The sequence continues at coordinate 557,733,402 of OY997270.1, forward strand.
GTATGCTTACATGGTACATAGACAACTTGAAGTGGATACTCTAAAATGCTCTAGACAAGTGTGAGTGCTATGGATGGCCTTCTCGTAGGGAGACGGGGATGAATCCATAGTAGCGTATTGTGTTGTGATTAGTGGACTCGTGTGCGCCATCTCACCTCAAAGAATTTTCTCGTAGTCGTAGAATAGGATAGCCACTGAGACAAAGCTGGCTTGCTACAACTAAACCCCACATTACCCTCTTGATACAAATGCATGTATGATAGGATCTGATGTAAGTCTTGCTGAGTACCTTTGTACTCATGTTGCTTTATTTATGTTTTTTTGGTGGAGACTTCGGTCTTACTAGTGTTCTTGTGGACTTCGACAAGTAGCTTGTACCTCAGCTACGATCTTGATCGGATGTTGTAGATAGTCAGGCTCTTCAGCCTTTTTCATTTGTAGATGTCTGTACTCAGACATGTAATGCTTCCACTTGTTGCTTGTTTGCTCTGAATGTTGGGTCATGTGACCCCTGCTTGTAATAAATGCTATGATGGCTCTTTTGAGCCTTTATCTATATGAGTTGTTGAGTTATGTTGTGATGCCATGTTGTACAACACATACTTGCATGTTATGCATACGTGTAATGTGTATTGCTATGTGTGGGATCTGACTATCTAGTTGTTTATCCTTAGTAGCCTCTCTTACCGGGAAATGTCTCCTAGTGCTTCCACAGAGCCCTGGTAGCTTGCTACTGCTCCGGAACACTTAGGCTGGCCGACATGTGTCCTTCTTTGTTCCTGTGTCTGTCCCTTCGGGGAAATGTCACGCGGTGTCTACCGGTGTCCTGTTAGCCTGCTACAGCCCGGACCCTCCGGAGTCCTGCTAGCCCAGTTGCTATAGCCTGGATTCACTCGCTGATGACCGACACGTTCGATGCTGGGTCATGTATGCCTGTCCCTGTAAGTTAGTGCCACTTTGGGTTCATGACTAGCCATGTCAACCCGGGTTCTTGTCATATGGATGCTAGCGACACTATCATATACATGTGCCAAAAGGCGCAAACGGTCCCGGGCATGGTAAGGTGACACCCGTGGAAATACCGTGGGTGAGGCCGCAAAGTGATATGAGGTGTTACATGCTAGATCGGTGTGGCATAGAATCGGGGTCCTGGCAGCTTTGGTATCAGAGCCTGACTGCCTGTAGGATTACCAAGCCAAACTGGTCAAAGTTGAGTCTAGAAATTCTTTAGTTATGTAAGGAATTGATTGTGGGAAGGAATGTAAGGCTCTTTTTACTCATTATACCTCATGGCCTTCTGATCTGAGTCATCCTATCTTTCCTGCGGGGTTAAGGAACTAGGATTTCTTTTTCATCTATCAGGATCACGTGTTACTACTCCGTAGTCCCATAGGATTGGTTGATCAGAGTCTTACCCCAGTTTCGAGTACTTCCGGTGTAGTCTGTTTAGTACTATCTCAGAACCTTGAGTGATGATGTTGAGTATGTTACTACCCCATTTTAGCAGGATGTCTCATTCTGAGCATTTTACTGCTGTTATGCTGTCGAAATTGCCCTAGGAGTTCGAGAGATACTAATTTCTTTGTCCTACATCCTACAGTCTATAGTTGATGCTGATCCGTCCATGGTTTCGTTTCTCAGGATGTCATCAGTTAAGAAAAGTTCTGTTGCTCATAGCCAGAACCACAGAGATGGTAGGGATGAGGATACTCCCGACTAACCTTCATTGGCAGAGTTCATGTTAGAGATGGAGAGGAACAAGCGTGAGTCTAACCGCTTGTTGGCACGTATCAAGGAGAACACCGCACATCAGTTCAAAGAGACTGCGACCATTCATGACTTCACTCGCTTGCACCCACCCACCTTTCATCACTCCATTGAGCCACTCGATGCAGATGACTGGCTCCGTAGCATCACTCATAAGCTGTGTTCCGCGAACGTAGTTGAAGATGACAAGGTCATCTATGCCACATACCATCTGGAAGGTCCTGCTAGTCTTTGGTGGCAGAACTATGAGGCTATGCTTTCAGCTGGCCAGATTCCTACCTGGAGGGATTTCACTGAGGCTTTTCGCGAGCATCGCATTCCCCAGGCCCTCATAGATTGCAAGAGAGAAGAGTTCTGTAGTTTCACCCAGAGTAAGATGGCTATTGATGCTTACAGCAGAGAGTTCGAGAACCTTGCCCGCTATGCTTCAGAAGAGGTGTCTATGGACACCAACAAGCAGGCTAGGTTCCGGAAGGGTCTCAACCCCAAGTTGCGTCGTGATCTCCACCTGCATCATTGTGATACATTCCAAGCTCTTGTGAACAAGGCCATTAATGCAGAGACAGCTCAGCTCACTTACGAGGAGTCTCATAAGCACACCCGTGATCTGGGTTCTTCCTCCGGCTCCAGTTCTCAGAAGCGCTGGATTTGGGTTCCGAACTCCGCTCTTCCTTCCGGATATTCACTGAGGCCATCCTATGTGGTGCCCCACCCAGCTCAATCGTATGTTGCTCCTAGGCCTATTGGTAGACCGCTTGTCAGTGTGGGTCCACGTCCAACTTCAGGGACTTGCTTCACATGCGGGAAGCCATGACACTATGCACGTGACTACTCTCAGACTAGTTGTGCTCCACCCCAGCCCGAGAAGCCTGTTGGCTGTGTTAAGCCATCAAGCAAGACGATTAGTGCCAAGCCAGCTCGCACTAAACGTGGACGTGTGCATCACGTCTCAGCTAAAGACGCTCATGATGATCCGGATGTCGTTCTTGGTACACTCCTTGTCAGTTGTCATCCAGCATCGGTTCTATTCAATACTGGAGCATCTCATTCCTTCATTTCTGAAGGCTATGCTCGTTTGCACAACATGTCATTTTTTGATATGCCAACTCCGCTTGAAATTCAAACCCTAGGGTCTAGATGGCAAACCACTAGACTCAGCTATGGTAATGAAATCCTTGTTGACAGACTTGTATTCCTTGCATCACTTGTAGCCCTCAAGTCCTCAGACATTAACATCATCTTGGGTATGGACTGGATGACAGCTCATCATGCCAAGATTGATTGTTACACCAGGTCTGTTCAGCTTACACACCCATCTGGCAAGATAGTCACTGTCTCCACTAGAGTTGCAAGGCGTCAGCTCTATTCTCTTAATGCCAGCCCTCTTCCAGACCTTGAAGATATCCCGGTAGTCCGTGACTTTCCAGATGTCTTTCCAGAGGAACAGCTAGGTGTTCCACCTGACAGAGATGTAGAGTTCTTCTCCTTGGGCTTGCCCCGTCCTCTTCGTCAAGAAGAAGGATGGTACGGACCGGATGGTTGTAGATTATCGTCCCGTTAATTTGGTCACGATAAAGAATAAATATCCGCTTCCCAGGATCAACGACCTGCATGATCAGCTCGCTAGATCCTCAATCTTCTCCAAGATGGATTTGAGGTTAGGCTACCACCAAATCAAGATCAGAAATGGGGACATCCCCAAGACAGCCTTTGTCACTTGTTATGGCAAGTACGAGTACACCGTCATGTCCTTCGGTCTAACCAACGCCCCAGCTACATTCTCCCTCTTGATGAACTCGATCTTCATGGAGTACTTAGATAAGTTCGTCGTGGTTTACCTCGATGATATCCTTATTTACTCGAAGAACGAGGAAGAGCATGCCGAACATCTTAGACTTGTGTTAGAAAAACTCAAAGAGCACCGCCTTTATGCCAAGTTCTCCAAGTGTGAATTTTGGTTGCCAGAAGTGACCTACCTAGGCCACGTAATCTCTGGTAAGGGCATTGCTGTCAATCCCAAGAGAGTGAAGGCCGTTCTCAATTGGACTCCACTTGAAATGGTTAAGCAAGTTAGGAGTTTCCTTGATCTAGCCAGCTATTGTCGCTGCTTTGTTGAAAACTTCTCCGAAGTAGCCAAACCTCTCACGGAACTTCTCAAGAAGGATAAAAAGTTCGAGTGGTCCCCAGAGTGTGAGTACAGTTTTCAGGAACTAAAAAGACGCCTGACTTCTGCTCCCATACTTGTGCTACCGAATTTCACAAAGGGCTTTGTTATCTACTGCGACGCCTCACGACAGGGACTAGGTTGCATTATTATGCACGATCGTCATGTGATTGCCTATGCATCTCGATAGTTGCATCCACGTGAGGAGAATTATCCTACACATGATCTAGAGCTTGCAGCCGTAGTCTATGCACTCAAGACCTGGCAACATTACCTTCTTGGTAAACGTTGCGAGATCTACACCGATCACCAGAGTCTCAAGTATATCTTCACACAACCAGATCTGAACCTTAGGCAAAGACGTTGGTTGGAAGTGATCTCAGATTATGATCTAGGGATTACCTACACTCCAGGCAAAGCCAATGTTATGGCTGATGCGCTAAGTCGTAAATCCTATTGCAACAATCTCATGTTGCGGCAGGGCCAACCACCTCTCCATGAGGAATTCGGTAAGCTTAAACTTCACATTGCTCCTCACGGATTCCCTTCGCAAAACCTACCCTCAAGGATCAGATTATTACCGACCAGAAGTTTGATAGGTTTGTTATCCGCATCAAGAGAAACATTAAGAAGGGAGTTGGTGGATGTTTCTCTATGGATGGTCGAGGTGTTGTTTTCTTTGAGAACCGCTTGGTGGTTCCCTAGAATCAACACCTGCGACAATTGATTCTTAAGGAGGCGCATGAATCCCCTCTCATGATTCATCCCGGTAGTACTAAGATGTATCAGGACCTACGCCAGAGGTTCTGGTGGACTAGGATGAAGAGAGAAATCGCTAAGTTTATTGCTAACTGTGATGTTTGTCGTCGTGTTAAGGCAGAGCATCAGAGACCTGCTGGCACCCTTCAGCCTCTAGCTATTCCTGAATGGAAATGGGATAAAGTTGGTATGGACTTCATCATCGGCTTTCCCAGGACCAAGAAAGGGAATAACGCTATCTTCGTAGTCATTGATCGTCTTTCCAAAGTGGCTCACTTCCTTCCTGTTCGAGAGAGTATCACTGCTGGCCAGCTTGCTGACTTATACATTTCTCGAATAGTGTCACTTCATGGTGTTCCACTAGAGATCAATTTAGACCGTGGTAGTCTTTTCACTTCTCATTTCTGGGAGAGTTTCCAAACTGCCATGGGAACCCATCTTTCCTTCAGTACCGCTTTCCACCCTCAGTCGAGTGGTCAGGTAGAAAGGGTCAACCAAATTCTCGAAGACATGCTTAGAGCTTGTGTTATCTCATTTAGTATGGATTGGGAGAAGTGCCTTCCTTTCGCCGAGTTTGCTTATAACAATAGCTATCAATCCAGTCTCAAGAAAGCTCCTTTTGAGATTCTCTATGGATGAAGATGTCAAACACCCTTGAACTGGTCAGAAACCGGTGAAAGACAATTCTTTGGACCGGAAATGATCCAGGAGGCTGAAGAGCAAGTTCGCATCATTCGTGAGAACCTGAAAACAGCCCAGTCTCGTCAGAAGAGCCAGTATGATCGTCATCATAAGGATATGACTTTTGAAATTGGTGACGAAGCTTACCTTCGGGTTACTCCATTGAAGGGTACCCATCGTTTCGGTATCAAGGCCAAGTTGGCTCCTCGTTACATTGGTCCCTTTCGCATTCTCGCTAAACGAGGAGAGGTTGCCTACCAGTTGGAACTACCCCCACATCTTTCTCGAGTTCATGATGTCTTCCACATCTCTCAACTCAGGCGTTGCTTCTCGGATCCTATCCGCGGAGTGGACCACAAAACGCTTGATCTCCAAGATAACCTCACATATCGAGAGTATCCAGTTCACATTCCTGATCAAGCAGAGCGTGTCACTCGACGTCATAACATCAAGTTTCTCAAGGTTCAGTGGTCTCATCATTCCGAGAGAGAAGCTACTTGGGAGCGAGAAGATCGTCTTCGACTGGAGTACCCCACTTTCTTTCCGTCGACCCCTGAATCTCGGGACGAGATTCTTTCAAGTGGGGGCGAGTTGTCACATGCCTAGTTCTAGTATGACCTAGACTAGCTAGTCATTTGTGCATCATGTTTAATTTCCATTTAAACTTGAAATGAGGATTTGTGAAACCCTCAGAATCATTTCTGGAAATGACCCAAATAAAAATTGCTCCAAAAGGGTCCAAGAAAATGTTCATGTTGCTTTATGAAAGTATTGGACAGAGATAAAAATCAAACCAATATTTACAGGAGCTCATAAGTATTTATTTTGGGCTTTTGGAATTAATGCATAATTATCTGCATTGGATATATATATATGTTATATATGTCCAAAAATTATGCCATTTGTTGAGGAGCTCTGGAATAATACAACTAGCCCCTACAAAAATTGGCATAAGAAAATAAATTGGTTTATATTATTACTAAATCAAAACAGAGCAAAGTAAATAGAAAACAGAAAGAAAAATAGGAAAACAGAGAAACTACCTGGGCCACCTACCTGCAGCGCACCGGCCCAGCTCCTGTTCTGGCCCAGCCCACCAGGGTCTCCCCCTGTCATCTTCTACCTCCTGCCAGTGGGCAGGAGGGCGTGTGTTTGCCGCACGACGGCACGCGCCGGCCACCTCCTGCCTCTCTGCCTTTCTCCCCGTCACCCTGAGGATGCCACACACCCTCCTGGACCGCTCTCACTCTCTCTCGTGCTTCTCCCCTTCTTTGCTCTCTCTCTCTCGCGCCCGAGAGTCACCGTCGCCGCCGCTCGCCATTGCCGTAGCCACCGCCTCCCCCTCGCCTCTCCGATACGCGCAGGAGCTCTGCCTCCTCGCTCTGAAGCTCTCCGCCAAGCCATGCGCCTCGTGAGGCCCTGGAGCGCCTCCATCGACGCCGTCTTCATCTCTAGTCGCCGGAGATCGTCTTCGCCACCCCGCCGACTCCAGCCCTTCCCCGAGCTCGCCATCGACGCCGTCGAGTCCGCAGTGAGCCTCTGCTCCGTTCCCCTCTCCCCGTTCCTTCATTCTCGCGCCGTAGCCCCTTCCCCGCCATGGCCGTAGCTCCTCGCCGCGGATCATGTCACCGCCGTGGCCACAGTCACCGAAGCCTCCAATTGAGCTCATCCACGTGCTCGCCGTGCCACGTAGGTGCCGTGGGAGCCAAGCACGCAACGCCACGACCACCATATCCTCGTCTTCGAGCTCGGCCAAACTCCGGCCGCCGCCATGGGGTCGCTCCCGGCGAACTCCGGCCACCCCACGCCCTCCCACCGGTCGCCCTGGATGCGCGTGGGCATGGGCTACCTTCTGGTGCCCTGGGCGCATCAATCCGTCGCCTCTGGCGCAACTCCAACGGACGCGGCCGCGGAATGAGCTCGCCACTGGCCAAACTCCGGCGTGTCGATGTGGCCGCGTAATTAGTGCTAATAACCGCCAGCTAAACCACCCTTAGACGCAGCAGCGGGCCCCGTAGCGGGTCAAAGCCCGAGTCGTCGCGGGATTAGTGTCTGTCTCACTGACTAGTGGACCCCACGGGTCAGGTTTGACACTGTTGACCTTGCTGATGTCATGCTGATGCAGTTATTTATTTTCTGGCTTTAAATTTAATCAGGAAATTCCAGAAAATGCTATAAACTTCAAAAAAAGTCATAGAAATTCAACCGTAGCTCAGATTGAGATAATTTATATATGAAAAATTATCAGAAAAATGCAATCTATCCATCTGTACCAGTTTCATGCATGATAAAACAACTTATACCTTCTGTATAGGTGAAAACACATCAATGGCATTTATAAAGACTTAACTTGGAGTTGCATTTGAATTCTTGATTCAAATGGACTTCATCCAAATAGAATTCTAGATGCATTAGCACAAACCACATTACATCTACATGCAATGTTCATGCATCATATTGTTGCATATGCTTGTGTATTGATTGCCGACACCGTTCCTTCTCGATAGGTCCTGCTCCGGAGACTGTTCTAGAGTACCTGTCTGAGGAGCAGTGCCCCCTCTGTTGATCTACCAGGCAAGCAAACCCCCTTGTTCATTTCGATACAATCCTACTCTCTCGCTCCTACTCTCAGTTATTGCATTAGGACAACAATGATTCAACTTCTACTTTGTGCTGCAGTAGCTGAACCCATTCCTCTGCATGACCTGTCATTGCCACAGTAAATAGTTGAAACCCACTAGCATGTGTAGGAGTTGATTCAAGCCATTGCTGTGTTCGTACCATGCCATGCCTGCTATCGCCTAGAGTGTGTCTGGTATGATTCATTGGGAATGAATTGGAGTGCAGTGCTCTATGTTCTGATGCTGAGATTTAATTGTGTGAACACGATTTGGTATAGTTAGCGGTGAGAGGCCATGTAGGAGTACATGGTGGGTTGTCTCACTGGAACCGTCCTTAAGCACTGAGTTCTGTGTATGTTGTCCAATGACTAGCTACTACCACGCATTGGAATGCTTAAGTGCCCCTCTCGACTTATTAACCAACTTGATCTCTGTCCAGGAGTCGCAATTAGTTTCTGGTGTTTGTAGGTAGTGTTATTTTTCTACCAAGTGGCACCCGACAGGGTGGGCTTGGGATAGACTAGGCACACGTAGCCTGGTGTACCGAGTGGCACCCGGATGGTGGGCTCGGGAACCCTGCACACATCGTTTGGGACCGTGAGTGAAACCCCGTCCGGATCTCCTTACGGATGGAACCTGAATAGGCGATGAACCTGAATTAGAGTCTTGTGTGGTTAGTCAGGTCGTGGCCGACACCCTCACCAGGCTTCTGTTGGAAATATGCCCTAGAGGCAATAATAAAAGTATTATTATATTTCCTTGTTCATGATAATTGTCTTTTATTCATGCTATAACTGTATTATCCGGAAATCGTAATACACGTGTGAATACATAGACCACAATATGTCCCTAGTGAGCCTCTAGTTGACTAGCTCGTTGTGATCAACAGATAGTCATGGTTTCCTGGCTATGGACATTGGATGTCGTTGATAACGGGATCACATCATTAGGAGAATGATGTGATGGACAAGACCCAATCCTAAGCCTAGCACATAGATCGTGTAGTTCGTATGCTAAAGCTTTTCTAATGTCAAGTATCTTTTCCTTAGACCATGAGATTGTGCAACTCCCGGATACCGTAGGAATGCTTTGGGTGTACCAAACGTCACAACGTAACTGGGTGGCTATAAAGGTGCATTACAGGTATCTTCGAAAGTATCTGTTGGGTTGGCACGAATCGAGACTAGGATTTGTCACTCCGTGTAAACGGAGAGGTATCTCTGGGCCCACTCGGTAGGACATCATCATAATGTGCACAATGTGACCAAGGGGTTGATCACGGGATGATGTGTTGCGAAACGAGTAAAGAGACTTGCCGGTAACGAGATTGAACAAGGTATTGGTATACCGACGATCGAATCTCGGGCAAGTACAATACCGCTAGACAAAGGGAATTGCAAACAGGATTGATTAAGTCCTTGACATTGTGGTTCATCCGATGAGATCATCGTGGAACATGTGGGAGCCAACATGGGTATCCAGATCCTGCTGTTGGTTATTGACCGGAGAACGTCTCGGTCATGTCTGCATGTCTCCCGAACCCGTAGGGTCTACACACTTAAGGTTCGATGACGCTAGGGTTATAAAGGAAGTTTGTATGTGGTTACCGAATGTTGTTCGGAGTCCCAGATGAGATCCCGGACGTCACGAGGAGTTCCGGAATGGTCCGGAGGTAAAGATTTATATATGGGAAGTCCTGTTTTGGTCACCGGAAAAGTTTCGGGTTTTATCGGTAACGTACCGGGACCACCGGGAGGGTCCCGGGGGTCCACCAAGTGGGGCCACCAACCCCGGAGGGCTGCATGGGCCATGTGTGGAGGGAACCAGCCCTAGGTGGGCTGGTGCGCCCCCCACAAGGGGCCCAAGGCGCAGGGGAGAGTGGGAGGGGGCAAACCCTAGGGCAGATGGGCCCTAAGGCCCATGCTCCCTGCGCCTTCCTCTCCTCCCCCTCTTGGCCGCCACCCAAAACCCATCTAGGGCTGCCGCCCCCCTAGGGGTGGGAACCCTAGAGGGGGGCGCACCCTCCTCCCTCTCCCCTATAAATAGTGAGGCCTAGGGGCTGCCCATAACACACGATTCAATCTCCCCGTTGGTGCAGCCCTGCCTTTCTTCTTCCTCCTCTTCTGTGGTGCTTGGCGAAGCCCTGCAGGATAGCCACGCTCCTCCACCACCACCACGCCATTGTGCTGCTGCTGGATGGATTCTTCCTCAACCTATCCCTCTCTCCTTGCTGGATCAAGGCATGGGAGACGTCACCGGGCTGTACGTGTGTTGAACGCGGAGGTGCCGTCCGTTCGGCACTTGGTCATCGGTGATTTGGATCACGACGAGTACGACTCCATCAACCCCGTTCACTTGAACGCTTCCGCTTAGCGATCTACAAGGGTATGTAGATGCACTCTCCTTCCCCTCGTTGCTGGTTTCTCCATAGATAGATCTTGGTGACACGTAGGAAAATTTTGAATTTCTGCTACGTTCCCCAACAGTGGCATCATGAGCTAGGTCTATTGCGTAGATTCTTTGCACGAGTAGAACACAAAGTAGTTGTGGGCGTTGATGTTGTTCAATATGCTTACCATTACTAGTCCAATCTTGTTTCGACGGTATTGTGGGATGAAGCGGCCTGGACCGACCTTACACGTACTCTTATGTGAGACAGGTTCCACCGACTGACATGCACTTGGTGCATAAGGTGGCTAGCGGGTGCCAGTCTCTCCCACTTTAGTCGGAACGGATTCGATGAAAAGGGTCCTTATGAAGGGTAAATAGCAATTGGCATATCACGTTGTGGTTTTGCGTAGGTAAGAAACGTTCTTGCTAGAAACCCATAGCAGCCACGTAAAACATGCAACAACAATTAGAGGACATCTAACTTGTTTTTGCAGGGTATGCTTTGTGATGTGATATGGCCAAGAAGAATGTGATGAATGATATGTGATGTATGAGATTGATCATGTTCTTGTAATAGGAATCACGACTTGCATGTCGATGAGTATGACAACCGGGAGGAGCCATAGGAGTTGTCTTAATTTATTGTATGACCTGCGTGTCATTGAACAACGCCATGTAATTACTTTACTTTATTGCTAACCGGTAGCCATAGTAGTAGAAGTAATCAGTTGGCGAGACGACTTCATGGAGACACGATGATGGAGATCATGGTGTCATGCCGGTGACAATGATGATCATGGAGCCCCGAAGATGGAGATCAAAAGGAGCAAAATGATATTGGCCATATCATGTCACTATTTGATTGCATGTGATGTTTATCATGTTTATGCATCTTGTTTACTTAGAATGACGGTAGTAAATAAGATGATCCCTTACAACAATTTCAAGAAGTGTTCTCCCCTAACTATGCACCGTTGCTACAGTTCGTCGCTTCTAAGCACCACGTGATGATCGGGTGTGATGGATTCTTACGTTCACATACAACGGGTGTAAGACAGATTTACACACGCGAAAACACTTAGGGTTAACTTGACGAGCCTAGCATGTATAGACATGGCCTCGGAACACGGAGACCGAAAGGTCGAGCATGAGTCGTATAGTAGATACGATCAACATGAAGATGTTCACCGATGATGACTAGTCCGTCTCACGTGATGATCGGACACGGCCTAGTTGACTCGGATCATGTAATCACTTAGATGACCAGAGGGATGTCTATCTGAGTGGGAGTTCATAAGATGAACTTATTTATCCTGAACATAGTCAAAAGGATTTTGCAAATTATGTCGTAGCTCGCGCTTTAGTTCTACTGTTTAGATATGTTCCTAGAGAAAATATAGTTGAAAGTTGACAGTAGCGATTATGCAGACAGTAGAAAGCTTATGTCCTTAATGCACCGCTCATTGTGCTGAACCCCAAACATTGTTTGTGGATGTTGCGAACATCGGACATACACGTTTTGATAACTACGTGATAGTTCATATAAACGGTTTAGAGTTGAGGCACCAAAGATGTTTTCGAAACGTCACGGAACATATGAGATGTTTCGAGGGCTGAAATTGGGATTTCAGGCTTGTGCCCACGTCAAGAGGTATAAGACCTTCGACGATTTTCTTAACCTGCAAACTAACGGAGAAAAGCTCAATCGTTGAGCTTGTGCTCAGATTGTCTGAGTGCAACAATCACTTGAATCGAGTGGGAGTTGATCTTCCAGATGGATAGTGATGTTTCTCCAAAGTCATTGCCACCAAGCTGCTAGAGCTTCGTGATGAACTATAACATATCAGGGATAGATATGATGATCCTTGAGGTATTCGTGATGTTTGACACCGCAAAAGTAGAAATCAAGAAGGAGCATCAATTGTTGATGGTTGGTGAAACCACTAGTTTCAAGAAGGGCAAGGGCAAGAAGGGATACTTCATGAAACGGCAAATCAGCTGCTGCTCTAGTGAAGAAACCCAAGGTTGAACCCAAACCCGAGACTAAGTGCTCCTGTAATAAGGGGAACAACTACTGGAGCAGAATTACCCTAGATACTTGGTAGATGAGAAGGCTGGCAAGGTCGATAGAAGTATATTGGATATACATTATGTTAATGTGTACTTTACTAGTACTCCTAGTAGCACCAGGGTATTAGATACCGGTTCGGTTGCTAAGTGTTAGTAACTCGAAATAAAAGCTACGGAATAAATGGAGACTAGCTAAAGATGAGCTGACGATAAGTGTTGGAAGTATTTCCAAGGTTGATCAAATATCGTACGCTCCCTCTACCATTGAGATTGGTGTTTGCGTTGAGCATAGACATGATTGGATTATGTCTATCGCGATACGGTTATTCATTTAAGGAGAATAATGGTTACTCTGTTTATTTGAATAAAACCTTCAATGGTCTTACACCTGAAATGAATGGTTTATTGAATCTCGATCGTAGTGATACACATGTTCATGCCAAAAGATAGTAATGATAGTACCACACAAATGTGGCACTGCAATTTGAGTCATATTGGTATAAAACACATGAAGAAGCTCCATGTTGATGCATCTTTGGGCTCACTCATTTTTGAAAAGTTTGAGACATGCGAACCATGCCTATTGGTGTATATGCATGAAGAAACTCCATGCAGATGGACCGTTTGAACTCACTTGATTTTGAATCACTTGAGACATGCAAATCATACCACATGGGCAAGATGACTGAAAGCCTCGTTTTCAGTAAAATGGAACGAGAAAGCAACTTGCTGGAAGTAATACATTTTGATGTGTGCAGTCCAATGAGTGCTGAGGCATGCAGTGAATATCGTTATGTTCTTACTTCATAGATGATTCGAGTAGATGTTGAGAATATTTAATTAATGAAACACAAGTCTGAATTATTGAATGGTTCAAGTAATTTCAGAGTGAAGTAGAAGATCATTGTGACAAGAGGATAAAATGTCTATGATATGATCATAAAGATGAGTATCTGAGTTACGAGTTTTGGCACACAATTAAGACATTGTGGAAATTGTTTCACAATTAATACCGCCTGGAACACCATAGTGTGATGGTGTGTCCGAACATCATAGTTGCACCCTATTGGATATGGAGCGTACCATGATGTCTCTTATCGAATTACCACTATCGTTCATGGGTTAGGCATTAGAGACAACCACATTCACTTTAAATCGGGCACCACGTAATTCCGTTGAGATGACACCGTATGAATTATGGTTTAGAGAAACCTAAGTTGTCGTTTCTTAAAGGTTTGGGGCTGCGATGCTTATGTGAAAAAGCTTCAGGATTGATAATCTCGAACCCAAAGCGGATAAAATGCATCTTCATAGGACACCCAAAACAGTTGGGTATACCTCCCAATTCAGATCCGAAAGCAATATGGATTGTTTCTTGAATTGGGTCCTTTCTCGAGAAAAGGTTTGTCTCGAAAGAGTTGAGTGGGAGGATGGTGGAGACTTGATATGGTTATTGAACCATCACTTCAACCAGTGTGTATCAGGGCACAGGAAGTTGTTCATGTGGCACCTACACCAATTGAAGTAGAAGCTTGTGATAGTGATCATGAAGTTTCGGATCAAGTCACTGCCGTACCTCGTAGGGTGACAAGGATACGTACTACTTCAGAGTGGTACAGTAATCCTGTCTTGAAGGTCATGTTGCTAGACAACAATGAACCTACGAGCTATGGAGAAGCGATGGTGGGCTCAAATTCCGACAAATGGTTAAGAAACCATGAAATCCGAGATAGGATCCATGTATCAGAACAAAGCATGGACTTTGGTGGACTTGCCCGATGATCGGCAAGCCATTGAGATAAATGGATCTTTAAGAAGAAGACGGACGTGGATGGTAATGTAACCATCTATGAAGCTTGACTTGTGACGAAAAGTTTTTCACAAGTTCAAGGAGTTGACTATGATGAGATTTTCTCATCCGTAGCGATGCTTAAGTCCTTCAGATTCATGTTAGCATTAGCTGCATTTATGAAATCTGGCAGATGGATGACAAAACGAGTTTCCTTACCAGTCTTCGTATGGAAAGGTTGTATGTGATAAAATCAGAAAGCTTTTGTCGATCCTAAGGATGCTAAAAGGTATGCTAACTCCAGCGATCCTTCCATGGACTGGAGTAAGCATCTCGGAGTTGGAATGTGCACTTTGATAAGATGATCAAAGATTTTAGGTTTATACAAAGTTTATGAGAAACTTGTATTTCCAAAGAAGTGAGTGGGAGCACTACAGAATTTCTGATGAGTATATGTTGTTGACATGTTGATGATCAGAAATGATTTTCTAGAAAGCATATATGGTTATTTGAAAGGTGTTTTTCAATAGAAAACCTGGATTAAGCTACTTGAACATTGAGCATCAAGATCTATAAGGATAGATCAAAATGCTTAATAATACTTTCAAATGAGCACATACCTTGACATGATCTTGAAGGTGTTCAAGATGGATCAGTCAAAGAAGAAGTTCTTGCCTGAGTTGTAAGGTACGAAGTTAAGACTTAAAGCTCGACCTCGGCAGAAAAGAGAGAAAGGACGAAGGTCGTCCCCTATGCTTTTGTCATAGGCTCTATACGGTATGCCATAATGAGTACCGCACCTGAAGTGTGCCTTGCCATGAGTCAGTCAAGGGGTACAAGAGTGATCCAAGAATGGATCACAGTACAGCGGTCAAAGTTATCCTTAGTAACTAGTGGACTAAGGAATTTTCTCGGTTATGGAGGTGATGAAGAGTTCGACGTAAAGAGTTACGACGATGCAAGCTTAACACCTATCCGGATAGCTCTGAGTAGAGATACCGGATACGTATAATGGAGTAACAATTTAGAATAGCTCCAAGTAGAACAGTTATTTGGAATAGCTCCAAATAGAACGTGGTAGCTACATCTAGGAGATGACATAGAGATTTGTAAAGCACACACGGATCTGAAAGGTTCAGACCCGTTGACTAAAACCTCTCTCACAAGCAACTTGATCAAACCCAG
Organism: Triticum timopheevii; assembly: GCA_963921465.1. Classification (NCBI taxonomy): domain Eukaryota; kingdom Viridiplantae; phylum Streptophyta; class Magnoliopsida; order Poales; family Poaceae; genus Triticum; species Triticum timopheevii. The sequence goes on from OY997270.1 coordinate 557,748,829, forward strand.
AACTCATTGAGTCTTAATCACATGATGATGTGAACTAGTTTAATGACAGTAGTAAACTCTTTGGATGTTGATCACATGGCGATGTGACCTGTCAGTGTTAATCACATGGCGATGTGAACTAGATTATTGACTCTAGTGCAAGTGGGAGACTGTTGGAAATATGCCCTAGAGGCAATAATAAAAGTATTATTATATTTCCTTGTTCATGATAATTGTCTTTTATTCATGCTATAACTGTATTATCCGGAAATCGTAATACACGTGTGAATACATAGACCACAATATGTCCCTAGTGAGCCTCTAGTTGACTAGCTCGTTGTGATCAACAGATAGTCATGGTTTCCTGGCTATGGACATTGGATGTCGTTGATAACGGGATCACATCATTAGGAGAATGATGTGATGGACAAGACCCAATCCTAAGCCTAGCAGAAAGATCGTGTAGTTCGTATGCTAAAGCTTTTCTAATGTCAAGTATCTTTTCCTTAGACCATGAGATTGTGCAACTCCCGGATACCGTAGGAATGCTTTGGGTGTACCAAACGTCACAACATAACTGGGTAGCTATAAAGGTGCATTACAGGTATCTCCGAAAGTATCTGTTGGGTTGGCACAAATCGAGACTGGGATTTGTCACTCCGTGTAAACGGAGAGGTATCTCTGGGCCCACTCGGTAGGACATCATCATAATGTGCACAATGTGACCAAGGGGTTGATCACGGGATGATGTGTTGCGGAACGAGTAAAGAGACTTGCTGGTAACGAGATTGAACAAGGTATCGGTATACCGACGATCGAATCCCGGGCAAGTACAATACCGCTAGACAAAGGGAATTGCAAACAGGATTGATTAAGTCCTTGACATCGTGGTTCATCCGATGAGATCATCGTGGAACATGTGGGAGCCAACATGGGTATCCAGATCCCGCTGTTGGTTATTGACCGGAGAACGTCTCGGTCATGTCTGCATGTCTCCCGAACCCGTAGGGTCTACACACTTAAGGTTCGATGACACTAGGGTTATAAAGGAAGTTTGTATGTGGTTACCGAATGTTGTTCGGAGTCTCGGATGAGATCCTAGACGTCACGAGGAGTTCCGGAATGGTCCGGAGGTAAAGATTTATATATGGGAAGTCCTGTTTTGGTCACCGGAAAAGTTTCGGGTTTTATCGGTAACGTACCGGGACCACCAGGAGGGTCCCGGGGGTCCACCAAGTGGGGCCACCAACCCCGGAGGGCTGCATGGGCCATGTGTGGGAGGGAACCAGCCCTAGGTGGGCTGGTGCGCCCCCCACAAGGAGCCCAAGGCGCAGGGGAGAGTGGGAGGGGGCAAACCCTAGGGCAGATGGGCCCTAAGGCCCATGCTCCCTGCGCCTCCCTCTCCCCCCCCTCTTGGCCACCACCCAAAACCCATCTACGGCTGCCGCCCCCCCTAGGGGTGGGAACCCTAGAGGGGGGCGCACCCTCCTCCCTCTCCCCTATAAATAGTGAGGCCTAGGGGCTGCCCATAACACACGATTCGATCTCCCCGTTGGTGCAGCCCTGCCTCTCTTCTTCCTCCTCTTCTGTGGTGCTTGGCGAAGCCCTGCAGGATAGCCACGCTCATCAACCACCACCACGCCGTTGTGCTGCTACTGGATGGAGTCTTCCTCAACCTCTCCCTCTCTCCTTGCTGGATCAAGGCATGGGAGACGTCACCGGGCTGTACGTGTGTTGAACGCGGAGGTGCCGTCCATTCGGCACTTGGTCATCGATGATTTGGATCACGACGAGTACGACTCCATCAACCCCGTTCACTTGAACGCTTCCGCTTAGCGATCTACAAGGGTATGTAGATGCACTTTCCTTCCCCTCGTTGCTGGTTTCTCCATAGATAGATCTTGGTGACACGTAGGAAAATTTTGAATTTCTGCTACGTTCCCCAACAGCTTCCGCTTGAAGGTTGTCGAGATACATTACGTGTACATGGCGGTAAGTGGCGAGAGCGTGTGTGAAGAAGTACACCCCTGTAGGGTTAACATGATCTATTCGAATAGCCGTGTCCGCGGTTATGGACTTCTTGGATGCTTACATGGTACGTAGACAACTTGAAGTGGATACTCTAAAATGCTCAAGACAAGTGTGAGTGCTATGGATGGCCTTCTCGTAGGGAGACGGGGATGAATCCATAGTAGCGTATTGTGTGGTGATTAGTGGACTCGTGTGCGCCATCTCACCTTAAAGAAGTTTGTCGTAGTTGTAGAACAGGATAGCCACTGAGACAAAGCTGGCTTGCTGTAACTAAACCCCACATTACCCTCTTGATATAAATGCATGTATGATAGGATCTGATGTAAGTCTTGCTGAGTACCTTTGTACTCATGTTGCTTTATTTATGTTTTTTTCAGCGTAGACTTCGGTCTTACTAGTGTTCTCGTGGACTTCGACAAGTAGCTTGTACCTCAGCTACGATCTTGATCGGATATTGTAGATAGTCAGGCTCTTTAGCCTTTTTCATTTGTAGATGTCTATACTCAGACATGTAATGCTTCCGCTTGTTGCTTGTTTGCTCTGAATGTTGGGTCATGTGACCCCTGCTTGTAATAAATGCTATGATGGCTCTTCTAAGCATTTATCTATATGAGTTGTTGAGTTTTGTTGTGATGCCATGTTGTACAACACATACTTGCATGTTATGCGTACGTGTAATGTGTATTGCTATGTGTGGGATCTGACTATCTAGTTGTTTATCCTTAGTAGCCTCTCTTACCGGGAAATGTCTCCTAGTGCTTCCACTGAGCCCTGGTAGCTTGCTACTGCTCCGGAACACTTAGGCTGGCCGGCATGTGTCCTTCTTCGTTCCCGTGTCTGTCCCTTCGGGGAGATGTCACGTGGTGTCTACCGGAGTCCTGTTAGCCTGCTACAGCCCGGACCCTTCGGAGTCCTGCTAGCCCAGTTGCTACAGCCCGGATTCACTCGCTGATGACCGGCACGCTCGATGCTGGGTCATGTATGCGTATCCCTGTAAGTTAGTGCCACTTCGGGTTCACGACTAGCCATGTCAACCCGGGTTCTTGTCATATGGATGCTAGCGACACTATCATATACGTGTGCCAAAAGGCGCAAACGGTCCCGGGCATGGCAAGGCGACACCCATGGGAATACCGTGTGTGAGGCCGCAAAGTGATATGAGGTGTTACATGCTAGATCGATGTGGCATAGAATCGAGGTCCTGACAGGCCGGCCCCCTGGGCTCATGAACCGGGTCTAATCCCCCCATGGGTCCTGGTTCATGAAGAACCAGGACTAATGGGCTGGCCAGGCCCGAACGATAGCCCTGTTTTCTACTAGTGTGGTTCAGCCTTTTATGTGGTTAGCAAATCTCAATTGGTTCTTCCATTTTTGTACTTCAAACATTGATTTTATACCTTTATCAGTTTGCCAAAAGTGCACATCCAAGGAATTCCTCAATAAGGAGATCTTCCATTTCTCTACTTGCAACATTGATTTAGGCTGTGCTCTAGAGGAGAAAGTTAGATTTGTCTTTGTTTGTCGACATTATCATTGTTGCCTTTTGTGCTCCTGTTAATCTTCACTCATTGATATCAACCTACATATCACAAGTAGATGCTATTTCTTTTGTCATTTTTTAAAGAACAACTTCGAATTATGGTTGTTGTCAATCAATTTGCTGTACAGAGTTGTTTACAGTATGCAATATGTGCGGTCAAATTGATAACCCACAAGTGTAGGGGATCACAACAGCTTTCGAGGGTAGAGTATTCAACCCAAATTTATTGATTCGACAGAAGGGGAGCCAAAGAATATTCTTAAGTATTAGAAGTTGAGTTGTCAATTCAACCACACCTGGATAACTTAGTATCTGTAGCAAAGTATTTAGTAGCAAAGTAGTATGATAGTAATGGTAACAGTGGCAAAAGTAAAGATAATAGTTTCGTAGTAATTGTAATATTAGCAACGGAAAAGTAAATAAGCGAAGCACAATATGTGAAAAAGCTCGCAGGCATTGGATCAGTGATGGATAATTATGTCCGATGCGATTCCTCATGTAATAGCTATAACATAGGGTGACACAGAACTAGCTTCAGTTCATCAATGTAATGTAGGTATGTATTCCGAATATAGTCATACGTGCTTAGAACTTGCATGACATCATTTGTCCTACCCTCCCGTGGCAGCGGGGTCCTAGTGGAAACTAAGGGATATTAAGGCCTCCGTTTAATAGAGAACCGTAACAAAGCATTAGCACATAGTGAATACAAGAACTCCTCAAACTATGGTCATCACCGAGAAGTATCCCGATTATTGTCACTTCGGGGTTGTCGGATCATAACACATAATAGGTGACTATAGACTTGCAAGATAGGATCAAGAACTCACATATATTCATGAAAACATAATAGTTTTAGATCTGAAATCATGGCACTCGGGCCCTAGTGACAAGCGTTAAGCATAGCAAAGTCATAGCAACATCAATCTCACAACATAGTGGATACTAGGGATCAAACCCTAACAAAACTAACTTGATTACATGGTAAATCTCATCCAACCCATCACCGTCCAGCAAGCCTATGATGGAATTACTCACGCACGGCGGTGAGCATCATGAAATTGGTGATGGAGGATGGTTGATGATGACGACGGTGACGAATCCCCCTCTCCGGAGCCTCGAACGGACTCCAGATCATCCCTCCTGAGAGAGATTATGGCTTGCTGGTGGCTCCGTATCGTAAAACGCGATGAAACTTTCTCTCTGATTTTTTTCTCCGTGAAACGGAATATATGGAGTTGGAGTTGAGGTCGGTGGAGCATCAGGGGCCCCACGAGACAGGGGGCACGCCCCCACCCTCGTGGACAGGGTGTGGGCCCCTGGCCTTGATTCTTTTGCTAGTATTTTTTATATTTTCCAAAACTTATCTCCGTGGAATTTCAGGTCATTCCGAGAACTTTTGTTTTCTGCACAATAAACAACATCATGGCAGTTCTGCTAAAAACAACATCAGTCCAGGTTAGATTCATTCAAATCATGCAAGTTAGAGTCCAAAACAAGGGCAAAAGTGTTTGGAAAAGTAGATACATTGGAGACGTATCAACTCCCCCAAGCTTAAACCTTTGCTTGTCCTCAAGAAATTTAGCTGATAAACTGAAAGTGATAAAGAAAAACTTTTACAAACTCTATTTGCTCTTGTTGTTGTAAATATGTAAAGCCAGCATTCAAGTTTTCAGCAAGTATTATGAACTAACAATACTCACAATAACACTTAGGTCTCACAATTACTCATATTAATGGCATAATCAGCTAGCGAGCAATAATAATAAAACTCGGATGACAACACTTTCTCAAAACAATCATAATATAATATAACAAAATGGTATCTCGCTAGCCCTTTCTGAGACCGCAAAACATAAATGCAGAGCACCTTTAAAGATCAAGGACTGACTAAACATTGTAATTCATGGTAAAAGAGATCCAGTCAAGTCATACCCAATATAAACCAATAGTAATGAATGCAAATGACAGTGTGCTCTCCAGCGGGTGCTTTTTAATAAGAGGATGATGACTCAACATAAAAGTAAATAGATAGGCCCTTCACAGAGGGAAGCAGGGATTCATAGAGGTGCCAGAGCTCGATTTTAAAATAGAGATAAATAACATTTTGAGCGGCATACTTTCACTATCAACGCAACAACTATGAGATGGCTATATCTTCCATACTACATGCATTATAGGAAGTTCCCAAACAGAATGGTAAAAGTTTATACTCCCCCACCACCAACAAGCAGCAATCCATGGCTTGCTCGAAACAACGAGTGCCTCCAACTAACAACAGTCCTAGGGGAGTTTTGTTTAATTATTTTGATTTTCTTTGATCATTTCGGATCATGGGACTGGGCATCCCAGTTACCGGCCCTTTCTCGTGAATGAGGAGCGGAGTCCACTCCTCTTGAGAATAACCCACCTAGCATGGAAGATACAGGCAGCCCTAGTTGAAACATGAGCTGCTCGAGCATACAAAAACAGAATTTCATTTGAAGGTTTGGAGTTTGGCACATACAAATTTACTTGGAACGGCAGGTAGATACCGCATATAGGAAGGTATGGTGGACTCATATGGAATAACTTTGGGTTTAAGGAGTTTGGATGCACAAGCAGTATTCCCACTTAGTACAGGTGAAGGCTAGCAAAAGACTAGGAAGCGACCAACGGAGAGAGCGACAACAATCATGAACATGCATTAAAATTAATTCACACTGAGTACAAGCATGAGTAGGATATAATCTACCATGAACATAAATATCATGAAGGCTATGTTGATTTGTTTCAACTACATGCGTGAACATGTGCCAAGTCGAGTCACTCAATTCATTCAAAGGAGGATACCATCCCATCATACCACATCACAATCATTTTAATAGCATGTTGGCACGCAAGGTAAACCATTATAACTCATAGCTAATCAAGCATGGCACAAGCAACTATAATCTCTAAAGGTCATTGCAAATATGTGTACTTCATAATAAGCTGAATCAGGAACGATGAACTCATCATATTTACAAAAACAAGAGAGGACGAGTTCATTCCAGCTTTTCTCATCTCAATCAGTCTATCATATATCGTCATTATTGCCTTTCACTTGCACGACCGAACGATGTGTATAATAATAATAATGCACGTGCATTGGACTAAGATGGAATCTTCAAGCATTCAACTCAAGTGAGAAGACAAAGTAATATGGGCTCTAAGTTAAATAAACAACCATGCATATGAGAGCCACTAAACATTTTCAGTATGGTCTGCTACTCTTGACCCCCAAAGAAAAGAAAAGAAAATAAAACTATTTACACGAGAAAACTCCCAACAAACAAGAAGAAGAACGAGAAATATTTTTGGGTTTTCATTTTAAGTCTACAACAAGCATGGAAATTAAACTAACTAATTTTTTTTTGGTTTTTCTTAAGGTTTATCAAACACACGAGAAGAAAGCTAGAAAAAGAAAATTAAACTAGCATGGATAATACAATGAAAGAGTATGAGCACCGACAATTAGAATAGTGTGTGAACATGAATGTAAAGTCGGTGAGAAATACGTACTCCCCCAAGCTTAGGCTTTTGGCCTAAGTTGGTCTACTGCCAAGGACTGCGGCTACTCTCCCCGGTGTACTGAGGAGTGTAATCAGGATACCACTGGCTGGCCATCTCCTCCGGATCCCACTGGTAAGATGATCAACAATAAGGGTCCAGTGAAGGTGTAACATCCCAAACTTTCAATTTGGAATGGTATGCACTAGATCATCAATGCATATCATATTTTATTTGCTTTTGGTTTGATCCTGGAAATTCTAAGCAACTCAAGGACCCGCGGAGAGAGTTGGGGATTTCATTATTTTCATATTTTGGTTTTCTCAAATTTTGAAAATAGGATCATTTGATTTTATTTATTTTATCTTCAATTATTTCTATTGAAAAAATATGAGAGAGGGAATAAAATGGCTTTCCCAAAATAAAGAAATATTGAGGATTTAATAAAAAATCAAATAAGATTTATTTTGGAGTTTTTGCTATTTTATTTGAATTTAGGAAAAATCGCACATTTTTCAAAACTACATTTTAGGGCCAAGGAAATGTTCATCTCGTTCTAAATATTTTTATTTAGACGGTGAAAATTTGTTTTGGCATTTTTAGATTTTTATTTATTTTCTGTTCGGCGGAATTATTTAAAAAAAACGCGCAGAGCCCGACTGGGCCAAGGCCCAGCCGAGCCGGGCCGGGCCGGTCTCGCTAGCGCCTCCGCCGCCCCGCCTTGTCGCCGCCGGACTCGGGGAGTCCGACCCCGAGCCGCGCCGCCGCCTTGCCCCTTCCCCAAGCCGGCAGAGCCCCCCCTCTTAAATATCCCGCCGCTGCCACGCCACCCCGCCACCCGACTAGCCCCGCCGCCAGCCGCAGCAGCCGCCGTCACCGTCGCCGAGCCGTCGCCGCCGTCGCCGAGCCGCCGCCGCCGTCGCCTAGCGCCGCGGCCGCAGCCCCGCCACCCCCGCACCGTCACGTCACCCCGCGCCGTCCCGCCTCTCCGCCGGAGCCCCCGCCAGAGCCGAGCCGGAGGTATTAACCGCCACCGCCGCCATGGTCCGTTTTTTCTTAAAAAACCCGATCCGATTTTTCTTTAGAAACCCTAGGTTCGATTTTTTAATAGATCGGTTTTTTTCGGTTTATTTATTTAGCGAGCGTTCGCCCGTTCGTTCGTTTTAACAAACGTCGCCGTTTAGTCTCAGTTAACGAACATTCGTTCGTTCATTTGTTCGTCAGTTTTTTTTTTCGGATTTTTCCGCTGTTATTTCTGATCGCGATTTCTGATCCGATTTTCGTTTAGTATAACTTTTTGCTCGTTTATCGGAATTAGGTGATTCAAGCGCCTAGAGTTTCGTCTCGAAACCCTCTTTCCGTTTAGTCAACTCAAACAAGTTTTTGCTTCTGTAAAACTTGACTTAGATCCAGATTAGTAAATGAAGTTTGTTTCTTTCGTCGTTTGACTTTCGTTGCTTCGTTTGATTTGATTCTTTTTGCGAACCGGAGTTCTTAAGTTGAACTTTCTGGTTATATCTTTTATTTGAGTTTTACCCATGCATTAGATGAGTACTTATTGTATGCTTGTTTGTTTGCGATAGAGTACCGAAGTGCGCCGCTTGCTATTTTGAATCTCTAGGTTTCCCGGATCATCAGCAAGGCAAGTAACACTTTGATCATACCTCTTCACTACCCAGTTTTATTGCATTAGATCAATCCTCAAACATTGCATGATTAGGATCTAATTAAATTGTGGGTTTTGGAAATTAGTTGATGTAGTACCTATTACCTGTTTTATTATCAGACCCTTGGGAGTTACTTCTACGTTTGCTTATATTGCCATGCTATGCTAGTAGACGTGGATTGGGTGAGTGTATCCATGACAGATGTGGGATTGTTAAATTAATGGTTTATTTAAGGTGGCAACTTTAATACACATCTGGGTGGATTGAGGCACCTGGGTATTCCAGCGATTGCTTGTTTTCTTTATGGACCGCCACCTAGGCTCAAAGGGATCATGAGATTATTCATGCTAGAAACTTCCGTGTGCAGGCACAAGCTACTATGGGCTCTAGCATAGTTGATTAAGTTATGTGAACTCTTACAGTGGTAGACTAGCAGATGTAGGGGAAAGTAGGTGTAACTGTCTTCCCGATTGTAAGGTGCTAGCGCTTCTAAAAGACTATGTCTCCGTCATCCGTTTCTCAAATACCATGTAGAGAATCCCAACGGAGGAGATCGAGTCTTGTGGGGAAAAGTGTGCAAACCTCTGCAGAGTGTATAAACTAATCATGGTTAGCCATGTCCCCGGTTATGGACGTTTTGAGTATCTAGTACTTGGATTATCATGTGAATCTCATCATGTTACTTTAATTAATATTGTTGGGTTTTAAATGATGATGCTTAATTGGGATTGAGAGGATGTCTATCTTCTCAATGTTTAAACAAACACCATGATAGTTAAATAAAATTTATTCCTTTGCAGTAGGGAAAAATTGGCTTTTCGCAAAAACTGTAACCATAGAGCTTTCCACCAGCCATATATGCATGTAGTATAGCTTTATTCTTTCATTACTCTCCATGTGTTACATTGTCAGCATATTCCATGTGCTCACCCATTTTTGGGCTGCAACGTTCATGTTGCAGACTTTTCAGACGATGAGTAAGGTGCCTTTAGGTCGTGGTTCTATACTCAGTGATGCCGTTGGAGTTGATGGACTCACTTATCTTCCAAGCCTTCCGCTGTTATCGTTATTAGATGGCCTTCAGCCATATTTATTGTAATAAGTTCTCTTTTGAGACATTCGATGTAATAAGTGTGTGATTGGTACTCTGTTATAAATCCTTCAAGTACTGTGCGTGTCAGCATTACTGATCCAGGGATGACACTAAAGCACAGAGATCAGACTGTTTGAGGTCTGGTCACTACAAGATGGTATCAGAGCACACGCTGACTATAGGACACGACCACTAAGCTAAAAGCCCTAGATCACTACTCACTCTTCTCATTTCTGACTCCTTATCTTTTCTATTCTTTTAGGATGGCGGATGCAAGGAACAAGTTCACGCAACCGGATGAAGATACACCCTTTGGACGCCACTTGAAGGAAGTCACTAGATACCTGAACATCGGAGTACCAAGCTTCACCGGGACCTACAACGCCACTTCACCTGAAGAGGAGCGCTGGATGGTTCAAGTTCAAGTTCTAGGAAGGACGTTCATGCCCGTCACTGAGCCCATAGAGTTTTCCTTTGATGCACCAACCTGGAGTCTAGGAAAGAGCATGGCAGCCCACATCACAATGGGACGTATTGGAGAAGTTTACCACAAGGATCTCAAGGATACTATCTACCAGATTTGTGGGCGCCGAGATGAGCATTGGGAGATGATCAGCACCAGGAAGGATAGATCAATTGCAGCTTTCATCCAGGAGTTAAACCAGCACATTCGACGCCAGGAGAACCAGATGTGCGCAGGCATGATAGACCTGCAGAAGGCCATGACCAAGATCACGGAACTGGAGGAAGAACTCGAGTCTACACGCGATGGATATGAGGAGGAAATATCAACACTAGTGGAGAAGAATGATGATCTGAAGAAGAAGCTAAAAGTATTTATGGGATTTCCTGTGACTGGAGGAGAAGACGAAGAATGCACCTGTCTAGAGAACTACATCATCATCGACGACACCGACTCGGATCCAGACGATAGCGATGATGACTATGTTGATGAAGCTGGAGCAGATATCATGGAGTCTTCATCGGAGCAGTTTTTCTAGTCGACCACCATAACAGTAGTAGTATTCCCCCATGTATCTAGTATAGTCCGAGCACTTTTGTAACGATAGTTAGACTGTTGTATGCCCTTGTTTGATTAAATGAAGTGATTTTGTTTGCATTTGTCTCATGAGCATATGGGTAGTGTTTTCCCTTTAGACCTCATTCTATTCTATATTCTCATCTTTTCTAAAACCCTCAGATGCCTCCGAGGCGTGACAATGGATTTGCTTTCCCACCGGAGCTCACTTAGTTGATCCAGCAGCAGAATGCGTTGATGCAGTTGCTAGTCCAGAATCAGAATCAGGGGAACAACAACAACAACCCACCACCGCCACCACCTGTTGATCACTTAACCCGTTTTCTTAGGCTGCATCCGCCGGTGTTCTCCAGTAGCGCCGAGCCGATTGTTGTAGATGATTGGCTTCGCAAGACAGCAAGGGAGTTGACCACTGTAGGATGCACAGATGCGGAGAGGGTGCATTTTGCCGCACATTAGCTTGAAGGACCCGCAGCATCATGGTGGGAGAATTTCACAGCCACTTATCCCATCGACACTGTCACATGGGACCAGTTTCAGCAGGCTTTCCATACTGCCCATGTTTCAGCAGGATCTATGGCCATGAAGAAGCATGAGTTCCGCAACTTGCACCAAGGAGGACGGACTGTTGGCCAATATGTGGATGACTTTAGTAAGCTAGCACGTTATGCCCCAGATGACGTTGCTACGGATGCAACTAAGCAGGAGAAGTTTCTGGAAGGACTGAATGATGAGCTGAGCATGCAGTTGATGGTAGCAACTTTCAACAACTACCAGGAGTTGGTAGATCGTGCTCTCATGATTGAAGGGAAGTAGCATCAGATTGAAAACCGCAAGAGGAAGTATGGACAAGGGAAGTACAATTCTGGAGCTTAGCAGAAGCCACGTTTTACCCCGAAATTGGGAGGACATTTCCAGCATACTCGTTAGGAGGTAGCTCGCACAATCATAATGGCCCCAAGAATGGTAACGGGAATGGAGGAAGCAACGGCTCGAACCGTACCAACCCGTTGACCCCATCCAAGAGAGACCTGAGCCAAGTCACTTGCTATAAGTGTCAGAAGACTGGACATTATGCCAATGAATGTCCTAAAGCCCAGAATGGAAATGGCAATGGAAGCTCAGGGAAGAAGCCGAACCCTTTCAACAGGGGACAGGTGAACCACGTTAACGTGGAGGAGGTTGGAGCTTAGCCAGATGCAGTAATAGGTAAGTTTTTGGTTACGTCATTTACTGCACTCGTTCTTTTCGATACTGGTGCATCACATTCATACATATCAAGGGGATTTGTGGATAAGTATAAACTGCCCACCAAAGTTCTTAGAACACCTATGTTAGTAAGCTCACCAGGAGCAGAGTATATGGCCAGTCGAGGATGTTTTGAAGTGCCATTGAGTATAGGTAGGCATGTTTTCCCCTCGGATTTAATCATTTTGGAATCAAAGTAATTCTGGGTATGGATTGGCTATCGATGTATGGAGGAAACATCGATTGCGCCAGTAAGTCGATTTTGCTTACCACCCCAGAAGGAAGAAGGATCAAGTATGTATCACGGCATGTGCCGAAGAGGACACAAGTAAATTCCTTATCAGGAGTTGTGCAGGAGGAAGTACCAGTAGTGAAGAATTTCCCTGATGTATTTCCAGAGGAGTTGCCAGGCATGCAACCGGATAGAGACATTGAGTTTTTGATTGAGGTTTTGCCAGGGCCACTATCTAAGAGACCATACAGGATGCCTGCAAAAGATTTGGAAGAGATTAAGAAGCAGATTAAGGAGTTATTGGATAAAGGATATATTCGCCCAAGTTCTTCGCCTTGGGGATCGCCAGTACTTCTAGTGGAAAAGAAGGATGGATCATTAAGGATGGTTGTTGATTATCGAGGATTGAATGCGGTAAGAATCAAGAACAAGTACCCACTGCCGATGATCAATGATTTGTTTGACCGATTACAAGGAGATAAGGTATTTTCCAAGATCGATTTACGATCAGGATACCATCAGTTGAAGATTCGAGAGCAGGATATACCTAAGACGGCTTTTACCACCAGGTATGGGTTCTACGAGTACACCGTTATGTCATTTGGTCTGACTAACGCACCTGCCTATTTCATGAACATGATGAACAAGGTGTTTATGGAGTTTTTGGATAAGTTCGTCGTGGTGTTCATTGATGATATTTTGGTCCACTCGAAGAATGAAGAAGAGCATAAGGAGCATTTGCGTTTGGTACTTGAGAAGCTCAGAGAACATCAGTTATACGCCAAGTTTAGCAAATGTGAGTTTTGGTTGAAAGAAGTTGGATTCCTCGGACATGTTATATCCGGAGAAGGAATAGCAGTAGATCCCACCAAGGTTGTCACTTTGACAAATTGGGTAGCACCAACGACAGTTGGAGAGATTCGTAGTTTTCTTGGACTGGCAGGATACTATCGAAGATTCATTGAGAATTTCTCGAAAATTGCGAAGCCCATGACGGAGTTGTTGAAGAAGGATACCAAGTTCAAATGGACTGAGGAATGTGAGGCCAGTTTCCAGGAGTTGAAGAAATGTTTGGTTACCTCGCCAGTGTTGATTCTGCTAGATCAGAGCAAGGATTATGAGGTGTTTTGTGACACTTCACGTCGAGGACTTGGAGTAGTGCTTATGTAGGAGGGGAGAGTTGTTTCGTATGCTTCACGACAGCTAAAACCTCATGAGTTGAATTATGCCACACATGATTTGGAGTTAGCAGCCGTAGTGCATGCATTGAAGACATGGAGACATTTTCTCATTGGAAACCATTGTGAGGTGTACACGGATCACAAGAGTTTGAAGTACATTTTCACGCAGAAGGAGCTGAATCTAAGGCAAAGGAGATGGTTGGAGCTCATCAAGGATTATGATATGAGGTTGCATTATCATCCCGGAATGGCTAACGTAGTAGCCGATGTGTTTAGCCGTAAGAGCCATGTTAACACACTAATGACCGGAGAATTACCAAAGGAGTTAGCCGAGGATCTTCGTGAGCTATGTTTGGAGATAGTTCCGAGAGGCTACGTTGCAGCATTGGAGATTCAGTCTACCTTGATGGATAAGATCAGAGAAGCCCAGAAGACTGACAATGAGATTGCCGAGATAAAGGAGAAGATGAGTAAAGGAAAAGCTAAAGGATTTCGTGAGGATGAGCATGATACCTTATGGTTTGAGGACCGCGTTTATGTGCCTAATGACCCAGAGATTAGGAAGTTGATTCTCCAGGAGGCCCATGATTCACCGTACTCGATTCACCAAGATGTATTTGGATTTGAAGGATATTTTCTGGTGGACCGGAATGAAGAAGGATATTGCGGAGTATGTAGCAGTTTGTGATGTATGTCAGAGAGTGAAGGCAGAGCATCAGAAGCCAGCAGGATTGTTATAGCCATTGCCAATACCCGAATGGAAGTGGGATAAGTTAGGCATGGATTTCATCACGGGATTGCCCAGGACTCGTTCAGGCTACGACTCAATTTGGGTTGTAGTCGATCGTTTGATGAAGGTAGCTCATTTCATCCCAGTGAAGACCACTTACACTAGTGCTAAGTTGGCTAAGATATACATGACCAGGATCATATTCTGCACGGCGTTCCGAGGAGCATTGTATCAGATAGAGGAACCCAGTTTCCCTCAACGTTCTGGAATCAGTTGCACGAAACTTTGGGTACCAGGCTAGAGTTCAGTACAGCTTCTCACCCGCAGACAGATGGACAGACCGAGAGAGTCAATCAGATTTTGGGGGATATGTTGAGAGCTTGTGCTCTAGATTATGGATCTAGTTGGGACGACCATTTGTCATATGCAGAGTTCTCTTACAACAATAGTTATCAATCCAGTTTGAAGATGGCCCCTTTCGAAGCCTTGTATGGAAGGACGTGAAGGACCCCATTGTCATGGGATGAAGTTGGACACCGCCAGTTGTTTGGACCAGATTTGATTAAGGAGTCTGAACAGAAGGTGAAGTTGATTCGCGATAGGCTCAAGGTAGCCCAGTCAAGGCAGAAGAGCTATGCAGATTCTAAACGCAATGAGACAGTTTACGAAGTCGGAGACAAAGTTTATCTTCGTGTATCTCCACTTCGGGAGTTAAGCGCTTTGGAGTTAAGGGAAAGTTAGCGCCACGTTTTGTAGGACCATACAAAGTTTTGGAGCGTATGGGAGAAGTTGCCTACAAGTTGGAATTGCCCGAAGGATTGTCAGGAGTTCACGATGTGTTCCACGTTTCCCAGGTGAAGAAGTGCCACACAGAGATGGCTGATATACCGCTGAGAGATACAGTGCCGCTGGAGGCGATTCAGTTGGATAGTGATTTGACCTATGAGGAGAAACAAGTCAAGATTCTTGAGTATGCCAGCCGAGTCACCCGCAGTAAGGTTATCAAGTTTTGCAAAGTTCAGTGGAGCCACCACACCGAGGATGAAGCCACCTGGGAGCGAGAGGAAGATCTGCTGAAGGACCACCCTCACCTATTTTCTAGCCAACCCGAATCTCGGGGGCGAGATTCATCTTAAGGGGGGTAGGTTTGTAACATCCCAAATTTTCAATTTGGAATGTTATACACTAGATCATCAATGTATATCATATTTTATTTGCTTTTGGTTTGATCCTGGAAATTCTAAGCAACTCAAGGACCCTCGGAGAAAGTTGGGGATTTCATTATTTTCATATTTGGGTTTTCTCAAATTTTGAAAATAGGATCATTTGATTTTATTTATTTTATCTTCGATTATATCTATTAAAAAAATATGAGAGAGGGAATAAAATGACTTTCCCAAAAGAAAGAAATATTGAGGATTTAATAAAAAAATCAAAGAAGATTTATTTTGGAGTTTTTGCTATTCTATTTGAATTTAGGAAAAATTGCACGTTTTTCAAAACTGCATTTTAGAGCCAGGAAAATGTTCATCTCGTTCTAAATATTTTTATTTAGACGGTGAAAATTTGTTTTGGCATTTTTAGATTTTTATTTATTTTTCTAGAATTTATTTTCTGTTCGGCGGATTATTTAAAAAAAAACGCGCAGAGACCGATTGGGCCAAGGCCCAGCCGAGCAGGGCCGGCCTCGCTAGTGCCGCCGCCGCCCCGCCGTGTCGTCGCCGGACTTGGGGAGTCCGACCCTGAGCCGCGCAGCTGCCTTGCCCCTTTCCCAAGCCGGCCGAGCCCCCCTCCTAAATACCCCGCCGCCGCTACCCCACCCCGCCACACGACCCGCCCCGCCGCCAGCCGCAGCAGCCACCGCCGCCGTCGCCGAGCCGCCGTCGCCGAGCCGCCGTCGCCGTCGCCTAGCGCTGCCGCCGCAGCCCTGCCACCCCCGCACCGTCCCGCCGCCCTGCCGGAGCCGCCGGATCCCCCGCCGGAGCCAAGCCAGAGGTATTAACCACCGCCGCCGCCGTGGTCCGATTTAAAAAAAAACCGATTCGGTTTTTCTTTAGAAACCCTAGATTCATTTTTTTAATAGATCTTTTTTTTGATTTATTTATTTAGCGAGCGTTCGCCCGTTCGTTCATTTTAATGAACGAATTTGCCGTTCAGTCTCAGTTAACGAACGTTCGTTCGTTAATCTGTTCGTTAGTTTTTCTTTTTTCGGATTTTTCCGCGGTTATTTCTGATCGTGATTTCTGATCCGATTTTCGTTTTAGTATAACTTTTCGCTCGTTTATCGGAATCAGGCGATTCAAGCGCCTAGAGTTTCATCTTGAAACCCTCTTTCCATTTAATCAACTCAAACATGTTTTTGCTTCTGTAAAACTTGACTTAGATCTAGATTAGTAAATGAAGTTTGTTTCTTTCGCCGTTTGACTTTCGTTGCTTCATTTGATTTGATTCTTTTTGCAAACCTGAGTTCTTAAGTTGAACTTTCTGGTTATATCTTTTATTTGAGTTTTACCCGTGCATTAGATGAATACTTATTGTATGCTTGTTTGTTTGCGATAGAGTAGCCGGAGTGCGCCGCTTGCTACTTTGAATCTCTAGGTTTCGCGGATCATCAGCAAGGCAAGTAACACTTTGATCATACCTCTTTACTACCCAGTTTTATTGCATTAGATCAATCCTCAAACATTGCATGATTAGGATCTAATTAAATTGTGGGTTTTGGGAATTAGTTGAGGTAGTACTTATTACCTGTTTTATTGTCAAACCCTTGGGAGTTACTTCTGTGTTTGCTTATATTGCCATGCTATGCTAGTAGACGTGGATTGGGTGAGTGTATCCATGACAGATGCGAGATTGTTAAATTAATGGTTTATTTAAGGTGGTAACTTTAATACACATCTCGCTGGATTGAGGCACCTGGGTATTCCAGCGATTGCCCGTTTTCTCTATGGACCGCCACCCAGGCCCAAAGGGATCATGAGATTATTCATGCTAGAAACTTCCGTGTGCAGCCACAAGCTACTATGGGCTCTAGCATAGTTGATTAAGTTGTGCAAAGTCTTACAGTGGTAGACTAGCATATGTAGGGGAAAGTAGGTGTAACTGTCTACCCGATCGTAAGGTGCTAGCGCTTCTGAAAGACTATGTCTCGGTCATCCGTTTCTCAAACACCATGTAGTGCGAGAATACCAACGGAGGAGATCGAGTCTTGTGGGGAAAAGTGCGCAAACCTCTACAGAGTGTATAAACTAATCATGGTTAGCCGTGTCCCTGGTTATGGATGTTTTGAGTATATAGTACTTGGATTATCATGTGAATCTCATCATGTTACTTTAATTAATATTGTTGGGTTTTAAATGATGATGCTTAATTGGGATTGAGAGGATGTCTATCTTCTCAATGTTTAAACAACCACCGTGATAGTTAAATAACATTTATTCCTTTGCAGTAGGGAAAAATGGCTTTTCGCAAAAACTGTAACCATAGAGCTTTCCACCAGCCATATATGCATGTAGTATAGCTTTATTCTTTCATTACTCTCTATGTGTTACATTGGCAGCATATTCCATGTGCTGACCCGTTTTCGGGCTGCAACGTTCATGTTGCAGACTTTTCAGATGACGAGTAAGGTGCCTTTAGGTCGTGGTTCTATACTCAGTGATGCCGTTGGAGTTGATGGATTCACTTATCATCCAAGCCTTCCGCTGTTATCGTTATTGGATGGCCTTCAGCCATATTTATTGTAATAAGTTCTCTTTTGAGACATTCGATGTAATAAGTGTGTGATTGCTACTCTGTTATAAATCCTTCAAGTATTGTGCGTGTCAGCATTACTGATCCAGGGATGACACTAAAGCACAGAGATCAGACTGTTTGAGGTCTGGTCGCTACAGAAGGTTCCGGCTCAGGCTCAGGCTCTGGAGCGGATTCTTGCTCTCGATGAGTGTACACCGCCTCCGGTGTGACAAGATAATTAACTGCAGTCAAATCAAACAACAGAGGCGCAGGCAGAATAATAGTCTCATTGTGTTTCTTATTAAATCTTAGGTTATACAAAAGCATTTTATCTTCGTTGTCAACAATAAACTCATGCGCTACCATGCTCCTATAATCTAAATTGTAAGGAGGCAATATTGTCTCCTCTTTTTCATGATGCCTAATAGGTATCTCGAAATGTTTAGAAAGACGTGCAGCATAGATACCTCCAAAACTGGGGCCTTTTGTACGATTCAGGCATAGCCATTTAGCAATGACGATACCCATACTAAAACTATTATCACCAAACATGGCATGGAATAGAATAATAATATTAGGCACACTGAAGTTTCCATTATTTCCACAACCAATTAAGCATCTACTAGCAAATATGGCAAAGTAGCATAAAACAGGAAAGTGTATGCTAGAGATTCTCGCATCGGAACCCTTATTTGGATCCCCTATAGTGATAGTGTTAACAAAGCCATCCACATCTTTACGATGTGGTTCATCTAATTTCCCCCCAAAGGGTATCCTACATACCGTGCAAAAATTACGTAAAGACATTTCCCTGAATTCATCATATAAATGAAATGATACTGATGGCGGTGACTTCTTAGGATAATAATAAAAGTTTTGCACGAAAGTATTGGTGAGTAAGAGATACTGATCGATCCGGTCATGGAGCTTTGAGCAACGAGATCTAAAATCGTAGCAAAATGAGCTAGAACTCGTGCTTGAGCTAGATGGTGATTTTTTTGGGAAGAAGATGGAGTGTGTGGGTGCAGGAATAAGTGGAGGGGGGCCACCCTGGGCCCACGAGACAGGGGGCGTGCCCATGGGGTGTGTGCGCGCCCTCCACCCTCGTGGCCAGATGCTTGCCCCTCCTGTAGTGTTTTAAGTGCCTAAAATCCTAAAATATTCCATAAAAAAATCATACTAAATTTGCAGGGCATTTGGAGCTCTTTTATTTTCGGGATATTTTTTCATTACATGGATAATTCAGAGAACAGACAGATAATACTATTTTGCTTTATTTAATCTAAATAACAGAAAGTAAAAAGAGGGTACAGAAGGTTGTGCCTTCTAGTTTCATCCATCTCATGGTCATCAAAATGAATGCACTAGCAAGGTTGATCAAGTCTTGTTATAAAACTCATTCCGAATAACACGGAACCGGAGAAATTTCGAATAACACTAAGTTACCTCAATGAGGATATCAACATCCCGAACAATAAGAATATCATACTTTTTCTTGACAGTAGGAAGAGGAAATTCAAAACCTCCAATAACGATAGTTGGAACTTCTCCAATAGAATTGATGCTATGAACTTGAGATTGTTTCCTGGGAAAGTGTACCGTATGCTCATTGCCATTAACATGAAAAGTGACATTGCCTTTGTTGCAATCAATAACAGCCCCTCCAGTATTCAAAAAGGCTCTACCAAGGATAATCAACATACTATCATCCTCGGGAATATCAAGAATAACAAAGTCCGTTAAGATAGTGACATTTGCAACCACAACAGGCACATCCTCACAAATGCCGACAGGTATAGCAGTTGATTAATAAGCCATTTGCAAAGATATTTCAGTAGGTGTCAACTTATTCAATTCAAGTCTATGATATAAAGAGAGAGGTATAACACTAACACCGGCTCCAAGATCACACAAAGCAGTTTTAACATAATTTCTTTTAATGGAGCATGGTATAGTTGGTACGCCAGGGTCTCCAAGTTTCTTTGGTTTTCCACCCTTTAAAGTGTAATTAGCAAGCATGGTGGAAATTTCAGCTTTCGGTATCTTTCTTTTATTTGTAATGATATCCTTCATATACTTAGCATAAGGATTCACTTTAAGCATATCAGTTAAGCGCATACGTAAGAACATAGGTCTAATAATTTCAGCAAAGCGCTCAAAATCCTCATCATCCTTTGTCTTGGATGGTTTAGGAGGAAAGGGCATGGGTTTCTGAACCCATGGTTCTCTTTCTTTACCGTGCTTCCTAGCAACAAAATCTCTCTTATCATAACGTTGATTCTTTGATTGTGGGTTATCAAGATCAACAGTAGGTTCAATCTCTACATTGTTGTTTTTGCTAGGTTGAGCATCAACATGAACATTATTATTAACATTATCACTATGTTCATGTTCATCAGCTGATTGTGTTTCAGCATCAGAAATAGAAATATCATTGGGATTCTCAGGTGTGTCTACAACAGGTTCACTAGAAGCATGCAAAGTCCTATCATTTTTCTTTTTCTTCTTTTTAGAAGAACTAGGTGCCTCTAAATTATTTCTCTGAGAATCTTGCTCGATTCTCTTAGGGTGGCCATCAGGATATAAAGGTTCCTAAGTCATTCTGCCGGTTCTAGTAGCCACTCTAACAGCAAAGTCATATTTATTATTTAATTCATCAAGCAATTCACTTTGAGCTTTAAGTACTTGCTCAGCTTGAGTGGCAACCATAGAAGCATATTTGCTATTAAGTTTAAGTTCACCTTCAACTCTAGCCATAAAATCACTCAAGCGTCCTATCTTAAAAGCATTATTCTTTAATTCTCTACCAACATAAGAATTAAAACTTTCTTGCCTAGCCATAAAGTCATCAAATTCATCTAAGCATGGGCTATGAAATTTAGTAGACGGGATTTCAACTTTATCATATCTATAGAGAGAATTTACCTTTACTACCTGTGTCGGGTTATCGAGACAATGTGTTTCTTCAACATGCGGTAAATTAAGACCATGTATTTCTTCAATAGGAGGTAAATTCTTAACATCTTCAGCTTTAATACCTTTTTCTTTCATTGATTTCTTTGCCTCTTGCATATCTTCAGGACTGAAAAATAGAACACCTCTCTTCTTAGGAGTGGGTTTAGGAATAGGCTCAGGAGTTGGCTCAATTGGTTCAGGAATTGTCTCAGGAATTGGCTAAGGAAGAGTCCAATTATTTTCATTAGTCAACATATTATTTAATAGTAATTCAGTTTGGTTGACTGTTTTTTCCCTGAAAACACAACCAGCACAACTATCCAAGTAGTCCTTGGAAGCATCGGTTAGTCCATTATAAAAGATATCGAGTATTTCATTTTTCTTAAGAGGATGATCAGGCAAAGCATTAAGTAATCGGAGAAGCCTCCCCCAAGCTTGTGGGAGACTCTCTTCTTTGATTTGCAGAAAATTGTATATTTCCCGCAAGGCAGCTTGTTTCTTATGAGCTGGGAAATATTTAGCAGAGAAGTAATAAATCATATCCTGGGGACTACACACACAACCAGGATCAAGAGAATTAAACCAAGTCTTAGCATCACCCTTTAATGAGAACGGAAATATCTTAAGGATATGATAATAACAAGACTTCTCATCATTAGTAAACAGGGAGTGTCGGTGTCAAAACCGGTGGATCTCGGGTAGGGGGTCCCGAACTGTGCGTCTAGGCGGATGGTAACAAGAGACGAGGGACACGATGTTTTTACCCAGGTTCGGGCCCTCTTGATGGAGGTAAAACCCTATGTCCTGCTTGATTAATATTGATAATATGGGTAGTACAAGAGTGGATCTACCACGAGATCAAGGAGGCTAAACCCTAGAAGCTAGCCTATGGTATGATTGTTGTAATGTATGTTGTCCTACGGACTAAAGCCCTCCGGTTTATATAGACACCGGAGGAGGCTAGGGTTACACAGAGTCGGTTACAATGGTAGGAGATCTACATATCCGTATTGCCAAGCTTGCCTTCCACGCCAAGGAAAGTCCCATATGGACACGGGACGGAGTCTTCAATCTTGTATCTTCGTAGTCTTGGAGTCCGGCGGATAATGATAGTCCGGCTATCCGGACACCCCCTAGTCCAGGACTCCCTCAGTAGCCCCTGAACCAGGCTTCAATGACGATAAGTCTGGCGCGCATAATGTTCGGCATTGCAAGGTGGGTTCCTCCCTTGAATAGTCCAGAGAAGATCATAAACACCAGGATAGTGTCCGGCTCTGCAAAATAAATCCGACATTCCACCATAGAGAGAATAAAATGTTCACTTAATTCAATCTGCTGACGTATTACGCGGCGTGACATCACACCGCTACCAAGCTTTTGTTTGAATCGTTTTTTTACTATACCACCTCAGCACGTTTAGCGAAGCGGTTTCCTTGGCACGTCTTGTCGAAGCAGAGATCATGTTCCCCTTATTCCGGGATTCTCATCAATACGTGCGTGGGTAACCCAACCGTTCCCGTCGCCACGCCTCCTCTATCGAAGGTGAATCCCAAACGGTCACGGAGACGGCTCTTGGTATTTTTTCCCCTTTATAAGAGGACCAAGGCTTGCCCTTGTTCTTCAATCTCGCATCGAATCTCCTCCTCGCTCCCAGTTCCAACACCCAGAGCCTCAGATTCGCGTGCTTCGGATCCTTAACCATGTCCGGCTCCGACCTCCAGGGCCGGTGGATGCCCTCCTCCGTTACAGAGGAGGAAATATCGAAGTTACGTGAGGCCAAGTACCTGGCTTACGAGGTTTCGCACAGGTTGCCCGCCCAAGGGCAGGCCGTGCCCGCCCCCGTGCCCGATGAGTTCGTTGTCTTCGTATCCCACCTCCGTCGGGGTTTAGGCTTCCCGACGGACCCCTTCGTGAGAGGACTCATGTTCTATTATGGGCTGGACTTTCACGACTTGGCTCCGGAGTCCATCCTCCACATCTCCGCATTCATTATCGTCTGCGAAGCCTTCCTCCGCGTCACTCCCCACTTCGGCCTGTGGCTGAAGACCTTCAAGGTGGAGCCGAAGATGACCGGGGGGCGTCAAGCGGAGTGCGGCGGGGCGGCCATAAGCAAAAAGGCCGATGCCCCATGGCCCGAAGGTTCCTTCCAAGAGGAACTCGGACTGTGGCAGCAGGAGTGGTTCTATATCACCGCTCCAAAGGGCAGCAGGCAATAGCCGCCGCCTTTATTCCGCCCGGGACCTCCACGCCAGCTGGTGTCGTGGGTCAACCAAGGGCTCAATTGGGGGCCATCCGAAGACGTGCCCTCACTGCAGGGCTGTATTCGAGACCTCCAAGCGAGGGAGATCGACCTGATCGTGGTGATGCAGGTTATGCTGATCAGGCATCTTCTGCCCTGCAAACTCCGTCCTCTCCGTCTATGGGAGTTCAACCCGGAGGGACCTCGGATTCTCCAACACTTTATGGGTGCGACACCCATGGAGATGTACAAGTTGTTCTTCGGACCGCAGGTGGCGTGTTCGGAATTAGCCGAGGACGCGGGCCTAAGCCGCAATCGCCCGGATACTCAGGTAAATAGCTCAGAGTCCGGACTTTCTGTTTATACGCCTTTCTAGAGTTCGCCTCCTGACTCATCACTCTTCACAGGAATGGGTGGCGCGATCAAGGCTGATAAGGTGTCCGCCCCCCCTCCCAGAGACCGCACTGGAGCCCGTGCTGGTCAGAATGTTGGAGGTCGCGCCCACAGAAGGGGCGAAGGGGAAAACAGAGGAGCTAATATTTCGCCCAAAGGGGAGCCTGAAGAGGGGGGAATCAAGAACCTCTCCCTCCAGGGGGAGAAGAGGACCGCCTCCGAAGATCCGAAGGCCAAAGCCCCTAAGCGCGGGAAGAGATCTTCACCGGGGATGATGGAGAGTGATACGCCTCCGTCTGCAGCGCCGTCAGATAAGGCGGGCGAGCCTGAAGTATTGTCATGGAGGGTATCCCCGAGTCCGGAGGGGCCAGAGAGTTCGGCACCCACTAGTATCCAGCCGGGAGAACTGAAGAATCTGCTTGAGAGGGCGTCCATTTCAGAAGATCACCGTGCATTGATGCGTATGGTGATTGGAAGGATTTCGTCCGCCGAGAGCGGATTGCGGAAGGCCGCCATGAGTTTGCTGGCGGGATTTGAGGTATGCGAGAATGACGCACCCATTTGTCTTTTAACAGTTTTGCATATAAAAATGCGGCCTGTATAGATAGTAGCCCCTGGGACTCGGTAGGTTGTCGGGAACGACAGCATGCCGAGGATCGAAATCGCAAGTAATGAATGCCGCCGTTCCTATGCAGGTGGTGGATAGTCCGAGGGCTAGCCGGACTAGTGAGTTTGCTGAGTTGAGTCGGCAACTTGACATGGCGGATGCGGACATCGCACTTGTCAACCGTCGACTTGACGAGTCGCAAGGTAAATGAGTTCTCCGCAGTCGCTTTATTTAAGGGGGTTGAAGCCCTCCTCTGATAAATTATATGCTGTTGTACAGACGGTGCTGCTGCTGTGGAGAGCCTTCGGGCTGAACTTGCTCGAGCTAAGGAGCAAGCCCGAAGGAGTGACGCGGCTGCCTCGAGGGCGGCCGAGGAGTTGAAAGCCGAAAGGGCTGCGCACTGCCTAAGCAGGGCGGAGGTGGCTGAATTGGCCATGAAAGTAAAGGATGCTGCCGGCCGCAATGAGGCTCTTGAAAAGGAGCGCTTATTGGAGCGGGAAGACCTGAAGAAGGCCACCGCCGAAGCCAAGGATGCCCGCTCTACAATGCGGGCTATGAGGGAGGAACTGCGCCAAGCCGGAGATATCGTGGCTGGCAAGCCTTTTCTGCTGCGTCGCCGGTTTATGGATGGGAAGTATGCTCAATTTGAGCGGCTGTGGAGTCTGGAGGATCCGTATATGGACTTAGCTGCAAGTGCGGCTGATGCCGTTGAGCACTTCCGGAGCCAGGAGGATCACAAGATGGAAGAGCTATACTGGTCTCAATTCCATAGTCCAGGCCGCTCACTTTCGTTGACAGACCGGTTGGCCAAATGGGCCGAACTAAATAGATTGTCCGGACTTGCCATGACTGACATCGTGGCTCATGTCTGGCCAGAGAGGCCCAAGGCGACGAGCTACTTCGGCTTACTGCAGCAATTCCTTGGAGCGGTGCCGCATATAAAGGAGATGAAGCGGTCGGCCTGGATCGAGGGCGCGCGAATGGCTCTTGCCCGTATGAAGGCGCACTGTCTGGAGATGGATGCCACCGCTGTTGCCGCCCAGGATTCGGATGAAAACCGGCTCCCCGCCGAGCACTATTTCGGGGAAGTTATGCGTGGCGCTCGTGTAATAGAGTCGCAGTGCTCGAAAAATGTCACGTTCAAATGAACGTATTAGCTTGTAACACGATGATTATGTTATAACTGCTTTTTATACTTGTGCGTCCCAAGTAGTAAAACTTCTCCTGTGCGACCGTTTACGTATACATTTGTATAACTTGAAACATTGCAGTCTTCGGCTTCAGCCCCCACGCACAGGGTGCGGGGGTGTTTGCAAAAATAGCGCGTTTCCACACTTAATCCGACGTCTCGGTCTTGTTTAAGGAGGTGGTAGCGTAGCGAACGAGGCAATCCGGACTATAATGCTTTATCACTTTCACTTAGCCAGTGGAGCTCGAGGGTGGGGCTACGATATAGCCCCTGGTGGCACCGCACATCTCCGAATTCGGGGTGCGTATGTTCCTGACCGGGAAACGGTCCTTCGTCAAAGCGGGGAATTCTAAAAATTCCGGTAGTCGATCGAGTGGTTGACCAGTCTCTCGCTGTATCATGACAGTCAGTTTTCGGCTTTCTCTACTGAGGTGCTCGCCCAGCCGAACTGGGGCACAATCGCAGTAGTTCTCCTGGTGCCGCGTTAGCCGGTGATACGGAACGTAAGGCAGCAAAACAAAGGAGCCGGGCAAACCCAACATTTGACCAAAGACATGATTCGGAGCTGATGCATATAATGCCTAACTCGAGACGCCGAACACTCCCTAAGGTGTTCGGTCTTTATAATAATGGGCAGAGATGCCCTAAGCCCCTAGTGTCCAGGTACGGGCATGGTCTTCTGACGCGGCCGATGCCAAAACGTCAGGCTCCGCTTTGGCTATAGGAAGAAACCAAGGGAGAATAACAACAAGAGACAGTAAAAAAGGTTTACGCAGGGTCTTAATCTGAAAAGAATCCTCACAACGGGTCCCTACTGCACGTCTGCGCCTGTGTCTCCGTTGTGCCGTTTATTCTGGACGGGTATGCACGTTGTTCATCTGTAAAAAGAGGGGAACGTTTAGTTTGAAAATAAATCGTGCGAAAAATATGTGTAAAAGAAGAAATATAAATAATTAAAGCGGGGTTTGTATGAACCCGCGGTTGTTTGTGCGCGCAGCCCCCTGTGAAGAGGTATGCGGCTAGGGAGCCCCTAGCCTGCTGAAGCCGGATTCGTCTATCCGAGTCCGGGGTCTTTAAGTGACCCTCGCACTGAAATGACGCCACGCGGACCGGGCATCTTGAGTGTAAGAGACGCGTAATGCGGTATGGCGTTGAAGCGGACAAAAGCCGTTCGTCCCAAGAGTGCTTGATATTCACTTTCAAATGGGACGATGTGAAAAATTAATTTTTCGCGTCGAAAATTGTTCGGCGATCCGAACACGACTTCTAGTAATATAGAGCCTGTGCACTTGGCGTAAGGGCCTGGCGTCACTCCTTTGAAGGAAGTGCGGCTGTGTCGGATTTTGGTAGGGTCTGTCCCCATCCTACGGATTGTGTTTGAATATAGCAGGTTTAAGTCGCTGCCTCCGTCCATTAGGACGTTAGTAAATTGTAATCCGTCTATTATGGGATTCAATATCAGGGGAGTCCGTCCCGCGTTTCGAACGCTTCTGGAGTAGTCCAGGTGGTCGAAAGTGATTGGCTTTGATATCCAATCTCTATGGTTTGCTGGTTTGGACCACGCGAAGCTCTTTTTAGGAAGTGCCGCATTGTTTTTCCGTATTATCACATTAAGTGAGTTTACTGTTTTGACCTCTTGTTGGAAAGTCTTTTGTTTTCCGGTGCTCTGCTGGTGGGGTTTATCTTCTTCGCTTGACGCGTCGAGCCCCTTGTGTTTGGCATTTAGTCGGCCGGACTATTTAAAAACCCAACAATCCCTGTGGGTGTGATTTGCAGGCCTTCCGGGGGTACTGTGGATTTGACATATCCGACCCAAAATCTTGTTTAAGTTGGACAATTCGTCACTGTCATCCTTGAGAGGCTGTGTTTTGTTGTTGGGCCGCGAGCTTTTGAATCCAGCGTTGACTGCCGTGCTCTTTGGGCTTTTCTCTTTATTCCGGTGCTGCTCTTTTCTGCACCGTGATTTTCCGTTTCCATCTCTAATCTCGGATGTACTTGGGTCGCTGGTGCTGCATCTTGCTAGCCAGCTATCTTCTCCCGCACAGAAGCGGGCCATGAGGCTTGTTAGTGCGGACATTGTCCTCGGTTTCTCTTGACCGAGGTGCCTGGCAAGCCATTCGTCTCGGACATTATGCTTAAAAGCTGCTAAGGCTTCGGCGTCCGGACAGTCGACTATTTGGTTCTTTTTGGTAAGGAACCTTTTCTAGAATTTCCGCGCTGACTCTCCGGGCTGTTGAGTTATATGACTTAGATCATCTGCATCCGGAGGGCGGACGTAAGTCCCTTGAAAATTTGCTCTAAACGCATCCTCAAGCTCTTCCCAACTTCCAACAGTGTTTTCTGGGAGGCTTTTAAGCCAATGACGGGCTAGCCCTTTGAGCTGGAGGGGTAGGTATTTTATGGCGTGGAGATCGTCTCCTCTGGCCATATGTATGTGCAGTATATAATCTTCTATCCAGACTCCAGGGTCTGTTGTTCCATCGTAGGCCTCTATGTTTATGGGTTTAAATCCTGCTGGGAATTCATGGTCCAGCACCTCATCGGTGAAACATAGTGGGTGTGCGGCGCCCCTGTATTTGTGTGTGCCGCTATCATCGGGCACTTGACGTGTTGCCTTGCTTCTTGGGGCCTTCTCCTTTGGCCCGTAGATGGACCTGGCTGGGCCATCTATCCTTCCAAGTTCGTTGGTTGGTTTATGTGTGGCGCCGCTGTCAGAATTTGGCCTATCATCTAGCCGTCTATCCAACCAGGCAGCCCCTTTATTTTTGGACGGTGGAGGCTCTATGGCCTCCTCGTCGAATTCTGGTAGCAGCTTGCGCTTCGGGTAGCTCTTTGATTGGTGGCCATTGCCGTACTTATCTGCGGTTTTGAGCACTTTGCTCCATCTCATTCTGAGTGTGTCTTCCGCTGTATTGAGCCTCCGTTTTTCCTTCTTCAGGCTTCTTGCAGTACTGACGAGTCTTTTCCGAAGGTTCTTGCTCTCCGGCGGCGTGTCCGGCATGAGGTCGTCCGGGCTGTTGTTTTTGCCGGGCCTGGACTGATTATCTGACTCGTCATGTTCAGACGGTTGCTTATCTGCATGTTCGTCGTCCGCTTGTGAGCCCTGCCGTATTGCGGGCTCCTTGGGAGCGTTGTTGTCGTCGAGGCGGGACTTAGGGCGGCGTCTACGCCGCCGTTTTGGTCGTTTATCGGCGGGGTCATCTTCCGCCGCTGCCCGTTGGTCCTCGTTATCGCTCTCCTTTGGGGTGTCCACCATATATATGTCATGCGACGAGGTGGTCCTGTCGTGCTGTATAAGCTCTGTTTTTTGTTCATCTCCGGCATCGTCGTCCATAGCGTCAATGTCTTCGGAGTCGTAGTCTAGCATGTCGGTTAGATCGTCGACAGTGGCTACAAAGTGGGTGGTGGGTGGGCTCTGAATTTCTTCGTCGTCCATACCCCAACCATCATGGCCATAGTCTGGCCAGGACTCTCCTGATAACGAGAGATGCTTTAGTGAGTTCAAGATATCGCCAAAAGGCGAGTATTGGAAGATGTCCGCGGCGGTGAATTCCATAACCGGCGCCCAATCCGGATCGATTGGTAGGGGCGCGGGAGGTTCAGAGTCCGGCAAGGAGTCCGGCGCCTCAGAATCACGAGTTTCGCAGGGGACAAGATTAGTGTTCGGCTCCATCGCCGTGGATGTCGAAGCCCCCAGGACGGCGTCTATCCACCGGCCCTTGATCTGGGCGATCGGCTCCGGGCTAATGGCCGAAGCGGACCCGTGTGCGGCCACCAAGGCACTGTTCGGTGGCAGAGCTAGATCATGCCCGTCGTCACAGTGCGGCGTGCTTGGCTGTGGCTCGAGTCCGTCGAAGATCAAGTCTCCGCGGACATCGGCCGTGAAGTTTAAGCTTCCAAATCTGACCTGACGGTCAGGGGCGTAGCTTTCGATCTGCTCCAGATGGCCAAGTGAATTGGCCCGCAGTGCGAAGCCGCCGAATACGAAGATCTGTCCGGGGAGAAAAGTCTCACCCTGGACAGCGTTGCTGGTTGAAGATGCCATCAAGCCTATCGGTGACGACACAGAGGAACTCTCAGTGAAAGCACCAAGGTCGGTGTCAAAACCGTCGGATCTCAGGTAGGGGGTCCCGAACTGTGCGTCTAGGCGGATGGTAACAAGAGACGAGGGACACGATGTTTTTACCCAGGTTCGGGCCCTCTTGATGGAGGTAAAACCCTATGTCCTGCTTGATTAATATTGATAATATGGGTAGTACAAGAGTGGATCTACCACGAGATCAAGGAGGCTAAACCCTAGAAGCTAGCCTATGGTATGATTGTTGTAATGTATGTTGTCCTACGGACTAAAGCCCTCCGGTTTATATAGACACCGGAGGAGGCTAGGGTTACACAGAGTCGGTTACAATGGTAGGAGATCTACATATCCGTATTGCCAAGCTTGCCTTCCATGCCAAGGAAAGTCCCATCCGGACACGGGACGGAGTCTTCAATCTTGTATCTTCGTAGTCTTGGAGTCCGGCGGATAATGATAGTTCGGCTGTCCGGACACCCCCTAGTCCAGGACTCCCTCAGGGAGGCTATATCATTCAACTTGGTAAGATGTGCCACAATAGTTTCAGATTCAAGGCCATAGAAAGGATCAGATTCTACCAAAGTAATTATTTTAGGATCAACAGAGAATTCATAATCCTTATCAGTAACACAGAAAGGTGAAGTAGCAAAAGCAGGGTCAGGTTTCATTCTAGCATTAAGAGATTGCTGCTTCCATTTAGCTAATAAATTCTTAAGATCATATCTATCTTTGCAAGCAAAAATAGCTCTAGCAGCTTCCTCATTCATAACATAACCCCCAGGAACAACAGGTAATTCATAATCAGGGGGAGAACTTTCATCATCACTATCATCAATAATAGCGTCTTCAATAATTTCATTCTCTCTAACCCTAGCAAGTTGTTCATCAAGAAATTCACCTAATGGCAAAGTAGTATCACGCATAGAAGTAGTTTCATCATAAGTATCATGCATAGCAGAAGTGGCATCATCAATAACATGCGACATATCATAATTCATAGCAGTAGCAGGTTTAGGTGTCGCAAGCTTACTAATATTGGAAGGAGAATCTAGTTCAGAGCTAGATGGTAGTTCCTTACCTCCCCTCATAGTTGAGGGCAAAATCTTGGTTCTTTCGTCTTTCAAGTTCCTCCTAGTGATCAACAGATATATATCCCAAGTGACTCAAAGAATAGAGCTATGCTCCCCAGCAACGGCGCCAGAAATTAGTCTTGATAACCCACAAGTGTAGGGGATCGCAACAGCTTTCGAGGGTAGAGTATTCAACCTAAATTTATTGATTCGACACAAGGGGAGCCAAAGAATATTCTTAAGTATTAGCAGTTAGTTGTCAATTCAACCACACCTGGATAACTTAGTATCTGCAGCAAAGTATTTAGTAGCAAAGTAGTATGATAGTAATGGTAACAGTGGCAAAAGTAAAGATAATAGTTTTGTAGTAATTGTAATAGTAGCAACGAAAAAGTAAATAAGCAAATCACAATATGTGAAAAGCTCGTAGGCATTGGATCAGTGATGGATAATTATGTCAGATGCGATTCCTCATGTAATAGCTATAACATAGGGTGACACAAAACTAGCTCCAGTTCATCAATGTAATGTAGGCATGTATTCCGAATATAGTCATACGTGCTTATGGAAAAGAACTTGCATGACATCTTTTGTCCTACCCTCCCGTGGCAGCGGGGTCCTAGTGAAAACTAAGGGGTATTAAGGCCTCCTTTTAATAGAGAGTCGGAACAAAGCATTAGCACATAGTGAATACATGAACTCCTCAAATTATGGTCATCACCGAGAAGTATCCCGATTATTTTCACTTCGGGGTTGTCGGATCATAACACATAATAGGTGACTATAGACTTGCAAGATAGGATCAAGAACTCACATATATTCATGAAAACATAATCGGTTCAGATCTGAAATCATGGCACTCGGGCCCTAGTGACAAGCATTAAGCATAGCAAAGTCATAGCAACATCAATCTCAGAACATAGTGGATACTAGGGATCAAACCCTAACAAAACTAACTTGATTACATGGTAAATCTCATCCAACCCATCACCGTCCAGCAAGCCTACGATGGAATTACTCATGCACGGCGGTGAGCATCATGAAATTGGTGATGGAGGATGGTTGATGATGACGACGGCGACGAATCCTCCTCTCGAGAGCCCCGAACGGACTCCAGATCATCCCTCCCGAGAGAGATTAGGGCTTGGCGGCGGCTCCCTATCGTAAAATGCGATGAAACTTTCTCTCTGATTTTTTTCTCCGTGAAACGAAATATATGGAGTTGGAGTTGAGGTCGGTGGAGCGTCAGGGGGCCCACGAGACAGGGGGGCGCGCCCAGGGGGGAGGGCGCGCCCCCACCCTTGTGGACAGGGTGTGGGCCCCCTGGCCTTGATTCTTTCGCCAGTATTTTTTATATTTTCCAAAACTTATCTCCGTGGATTTTTAGGTCATTCCGAGAACTTTTGTTTTCTGCACAATAAACAACATCATGACAGTTCTGCTGAAAACAGCGTCAGTCCGGGTTAGTTTCATTCAAATCATGCAAGTTAGAGTCCAAAACAAGGGCAAAAGTGTTTGTAAAAGTAGATACGTTGGAGACGTATCAACTCCCCCAAGCTTAAACCTTTGCTTGTCCTCAAGAAATTCAGTTGATAAACTGAAAGTGATAAAGAAAAACTTTTACAAACTATATTTGCTCTTGTTGTTGTAAATATGTAAAGCCAGCATTCAAGTTTTCAGCAAGTATTATGAACTAACCATACTCACAATAACACTTAGGTCTCACAATTACTCATATCAATGGCATAATCAGCTAGCGAGCAATAATAATAAAACTCGGATGACAACACTTTCTCAAAACAATCATAATATAATATAAGAAAATGGTTTTCGCTAGCCCTTTTTGAGACCACAAAACATAAATGCAGAGCACCTTTAAAGATCAAGGACTGACTAAACATTGTAATTCATGGTAAAAGAGATCCAGTCAAGTCATACCTAATATAAACCAATAGTAATGAATGCAAATGATAGTGTGCTCTGCAGCGGGTGCTTTTTAATAAGAGGATGACAACTCAACATAAAAGTAAACAGATAGGCCCTTCACAGCGGGAAGCAGGGATTTGTAGAGGTGCCAGAGCTCGATTTTAAAATGGAGATAAATAACATTTTGAGCAGCATACTTTCACTGTCAACGCAACAACTATTAGATGGCTATATCTTCCATACTACATGCATTATAGGCAGTTCCCAAACAGAATAGTAAAAGTTTATGCTCCCCCACCAGCAACAAGCATCAATCCATGGCTTGCTCGAAACAACGAGTGCCTCCAACTAACAACAGTCCTGGGGGAGTTTTGTTTAATTATTTTGATTTGCTTTTATCCTTTTGGATCATGGGACTGGGCATCCCGGTTACCGGCCCTTTCTCGTGAATGAGGAGCGGAGTCCACTCCTCTTGAGAATAACCCACCTAGCATGGAAGATATAGGCAGCCCTAGTTGAAACATGAGCTGCTCGAGCATACAAAACAGAATTTCATTTGAAGGTTTGGAGTTTGGCACATACGAATTTACTTGGAACGGCAGGTAGATACCGCATATAGGAAGGTATGGTGGACTCATATGGAATAACTTTGGGCTTAAGGAGTTTGGATGCACAAGCAGTATTCCCGCTTAGTACAGGTGAAGGCTAGCAAAAGACTGGGAAGCGACCTACTGAGAGAGCGACAACAGTCATGAACATGCATTAAAATTAACTCACACGGAGTACAAGCATGAGTAGGATATAATCTACCATGAACATAAATATCATGAAGGCTATGTTGATTTGTTTCAACTACATGCGTGAACATGTGCCAAGTCGAGTCACTCTATTCATTCAAAGGAGGATACCATCCCATCATACCACATCACAATCATTTTAATAGCATGTTGGCACGCAAGGTAAACCATTATAACTCATAGCTAATCAAGCATGGCACAAGCAACTATAATCTCTAAAGGTCATTGCAAATATGTTTACTTCATAATAAGCTGAATCAGGAACGATGAACTCATCATATTTACAAAAACAAGAGAGGTCGAGTTCATACCAGCTTTTCTCATCTCAATCACTCCATCATATATCGTCATTATTGCCTTTCACTTGCACGACCGAACGATGTGTATAATAATAATAGTGCACGTGCATTGGACTAAGCTGGAATCTGCAAGCATTCAACTCAAGAGAGAAGACAAAGTAATATGGGCTCTAAGTTAAATAAACAACCATGCATATGAAAGCCAGTAAACATTTTCAGTATGATCTTCTACTCTCGACCCCAAAGAAAAGAAAAGAAAATAAAACTATTTACACGGGAAAACTCCCAACAAACAAGAAGAAGAACGAGAAATATTTTTGGGTTTTCATTTTAAGTCTACTACAAGCATGGAAATTAAACTAACTATTTTTTTTGGTTTTTCTTAAGGTTTATCAAACACACAAGAAGAAAGCTAGAAAAAGAAAATTAAACTAGCATGGATAATACAATGGAAGAGTATGAGCACCGACAACTA
The DNA here is from genome assembly GCA_963921465.1 of Triticum timopheevii. NCBI lineage: Eukaryota > Viridiplantae > Streptophyta > Magnoliopsida > Poales > Poaceae > Triticum > Triticum timopheevii. The sequence continues at coordinate 557,782,860 of OY997270.1, forward strand.
GAATAGTGTTTGAACATGAATGTAAAGTCGGTGAGAAATACATACTCCCCCAAGCTTAGGATTTTGGCCTAAGTTGGTCTACTGCCAAGGACCGCGGCTACTCTCCCCGGTGTACTGAGGAGTGTAATCAGGATACCACTAGCTGGCCATCTCCTCCGGATCCCACTAGTAGGATGATGAACGATAAGGGTCTAGTGAAGGTTCCGACTCAGGCTCAGGCTCTAGAGCGGATGCTTGGCCTCGATGAGTGTACACCGCCTCCGGTGTGACAAGATAATTAACTGCAGTCAAATCAAACAACACAGGCGTAGGCAGAATAACAGTCTCATTGTGTTTCTTATTAAATATCAGGTTATACAGAAGCATCTTATCTTCGTTGTCAACAATAAACTCATGCGCTACCATGCTCCTCTAATCTAAAATGTAAGGAGGCAATATTGTCTCCTCTTTTTCATGATGCCAAATAGGTATCTCGAAATGTTTAGCAAGACGTGCAACATAGATAGCTCAAAAATGGGGCCTTTTGTACGATTCAGGCTCAGCCGTTTAGCAATGACGACACCCATACTAAAACTACTATCACCAAACATGGCATGGAATAGAATAATAATATTAGGCACATGGAAGTTTCCACTATTTCCACGACCAATTAAGCATCTACTAGCAAATATGGCAAAGTAGCGTAAAACAGGAAAGTGTATGCTAGAGATTCTCGCATCGGAACCCTTCTTTGGATCCCCTATAGTGATAGTGTTAACAAAGCCATCCTCATCTTTACGATGTGGTTCATCTAATTTCCCCTCAAAGGGTACCCTACATACCGCGCAAAAATTACGTAAAGACATTTCCCTGAATTCATCATATAAATGAAATGATACTGAAGGCGGTGACTTCTTAGGATAATAATAAAAGTTTTGCACGAAAGTATTGGTGAGTAAGAGATACTGATCGATCCGGTCGTGGAGGAAGTCGGTGAGGCTTGCATTTTCAATTAAAGAATAAAAGTCTTCATAAATTCCGGCTTCTCTCAAGAAATTGTCACAGGGCCATTCACACGGTCGTATTTCCGCTATGCGAGGAAGATTATACTTGGCGTTTTCCTTCTCTTTAGCTTGTCTTTCCTGGGAGCCTTGGCTAGAAGAGCCCCTCAAAAATCTCCTTAACATTTTCTGAAAATTTCTGAAATTTTAGTAACTTCAAAATAAAAGTGAATAAAACTAAACAAGATTGGTAGCAACTACTCCTACAAGTGCCTAGAGCCTATATCATGCATTAGGATAACTTGGGACCTCATAAATTTAACATGCAAGCTCAAGAACAGGGTCACCCATGCAGCAAAAATTTGCAATGAATAAAGCACTAGAACAAAAACTAATTGGACCAATGGAGGAGTCACATACCAAGCAACAATGTCCCAAAGCAATTTTGTGAATGGAGCTTTGAGCAAGGAGATCGAAAATCGCAGCAAAATGAGCTAGAACTCGTGCTTGAGCTGGATGGGGATTTTTTAGGAAGAAGATGGAGTGTGTGGGTGCAGGAATAAGTGGAGGGGGCCACCCTGGGCCCATGAGACAGGGGGCGCGCACAGGGGATGTGGGCGCGCCCTCCACCCTCGTGACTAGGTGCTTGCCCCTCCTGCAGTGTTTTCAGTGCCTAAAATCCTCAAATATTCCATAAAAAATCATACTAAATTTGCAAGGCATTTGGAGCACTTTTATTTTCGGGATATTTTTTATTACACGGATAATTTAGAAAACAGACAGATAATACTATTTTTGCTTTATTTAATCTAAATAATAGAAAGTAAAAAGAGGGTACAGAAGGTTGTGCCTTCTAGTTTCATCCATCTCATGGTCATCAAAATGAATCCACTAACAAGGTTGATCAAGTCTTGTTAACAAACTCATTCCGAATAACACAGAACCGGAGAAATTTCGAATAACACTAAGTTACCTCAACGGGGATATGAACATCCCCAACAATAAGAATATCATACTTTTTCTTGACAGTAGGAAGATGAAATTCAAAACCTCCAATAATGATAGTTGGAACTTTTCCAATAGAATTGATGCTATGAACTTGAGATTGTTACCTCGAAAAGTGTACCGTATGCTCATTACCATTAACATGAAAAGTGACATTGCCTTTGTTGCAATCAATAACAGCCCCTACAGTATTCAAAAAGGGTCTACCAAGGATAATCGACATACTATCGTCCTCGGGAATATCAAGAATAACAAAGTTCGTTAAGATAGTGACATTTGCAACCACAATAGGCACATCCTCACAAATGCTGACAGGTATAGCAGTTGATTAATCAGCCATTTGCAAAGATATTTCAGTAGGTGTCAACTTATTCAATTCAAGTCTACGATATAAAGAGAGAGGCATAACACTAACACCGGCTCCAAGATCACATAAAGCAGTTTTAACATTATTTCTTTTAATGGAGCATGGTATAGTTGGTACCCGAGGGTCTCCAAGTTTCTTTGGTATTCCACCCCTAAAAGTGTAATTAGCAAGCATGGTGGAAATTTCAGCTTCCGGTATCTTTCTTTTATTTGTAATGATATCCTTCATATACTTAGCATAAGGATTCACTTTAAGCATATCAGTTAAGCGCATACGTAAGAAGATAGGTCTAATCATTTCAACAAAGCGCTCAAAATCCTCATCATCCTTTGTCTTGGATGGTTTAGGAGGAAAGGGCATGGGTTTTTGAACCCATGGTTCTTGTCTTGGAATTGTCACGTCAGATGTCCTCATGAAAGGACTTAGTTGTGGAGCCATCGCAACTAGGAAGCTTGAACGGGTTAATCGGGACAAAGGACATGAGAGGTTTATACTTTGGATCAATATTGAGAGTGTGCTCAGCGAGTTCCCTCAGTACACCCGGCATGTTAGAAGGTTTCCATGCAAAGATGTCCCGGTCCTCACGGATGAACTCGATGAGCGCGCTTTCCTATTTGGGATCCAAATTGCTGCTGATGCTGAACTGCTTAGCAGAGTCACCTGGGGTAAAGTCAACAAGCTTCGTCTCGGCGGCCGATTTAAACTTCAACGCCGGGTCATGCTCTGTGGTTGGTTTCTTCAGGGAGGTCATATCCGCTGGGTCAACATTATCTTGATAAAATTTGAGCTCTTCCGCTTCACAGGCAGACTCAGCATAAGTCGCGTCACCTTCTTCACATTCCAACGCTACCTTTCGATTTCCATGCACAGTGATGGTGCCCTTGTGACCCGGCATCTTGATCTGCAAATAAACATAACACGGCCGTGCCATGAACTTAGCATAAGCCGGTCGCTCAAACAGTGCATGATATGGGCTCCTGATTTTGACTACCTCAAACTTCAATTTCTCAGCCCTGGAGTCATATTCATCTCCGAAAGCCACCTCCAGCTCAATCTTGCCAACTGGGTAAGCCGACTTACCAGGAACCACTCCATAGAAAACAGTGTTGGACGTCCTCAGATTCTTATCAGTTAACCCCATGCGTCGAAAGGTCTCATAATAGAGGATACTGATGCTACTACCTCTGTCCATGAGTACCTTAGTGAATTTATATCCACCAACCTGATGTGCTACCACCAAGGCCAACTGACCCGGATTATCGATCCATGGAGGGTGATCTTCTCTGCTCCATACAATGGGCTGTTCTGACCACCTCAAGTAACGAGGGGCTGTCGGCTCAACAGAATTCACGACCCTCTTATGAACCTTCTGGTCGCGTTTGCATAAGCTAGTGGTAAACACATGGTACTGCCCACCATTCAACTGCTTCGGATTGCTTTGATAACCCGACTACTGCTGCTGCTGCTCTCCTTGACCAGACTGCTGTTGATTATAGCCGCCTTGACGTCCCTGAAAGCCGGAACCTGAACCACCACCCGGGCCATGAAAACCGCCAGCCCCTGAGCTGCCACCAGACCCATTATTGCCATCAAAGGTGTTGGAATTCTTAAACGCTTTCATGATCGTGCAATCTTTCCACAGGTGTGTGGCGGGCCGCTCCCTGGTGTCGTGTCTCGGGCAAGGCTCATTGAGTAGCTGCTCAAGAGATGGGCCTAACCCACCGGATCGAGGCGGCTTACCCTTACGTCTCTGATTGTTACCTTGCGCATTGGCATTGGCCACAAATTCCGGGTTACCATCCGCCTTACGCTTATTGCCTCCTTGATTCATCATGTTATGCTGCTGACCCTTTCCATTGCCATTCTTCTTTCCCTTCCCGATCTTTTCCTCATCAGATGTGGGATCCTTGGTACTATCAGAATCGGCATATTTGACTAAAGCCGCCATCAGCGTACCCATATCATTGCAATCACGCTTAAGGCGCCCCAGTTTCTGCCTCAGCGGCTCAAAACAGCAATTCTTCTCCCACACGAGGACTGCAGAACCGGCATCCATCTTGTCAGATGAATGTATTATCTCCTTGACCCGGCGTACCCAATGAGTCGTGGATTCACCTTCCTCCTATTTACAATTTGTCAAGTCCACAATTGACATAGACTGCTTGCAAGTGTCTTTGAAGTTCTGGATGAAACGGGCTTTCAGTTCTGCCCACGAACCAATGGAATTGGGTGGCAAACCCTTTAACCAGGACCGGGCTGTTCCATCTAACATCATGGTGAAGTACTTAGCCATCGCCGCGTCGCTGATTTCCAATAACTCCATGGCCATCTCATAACTTTAGATCCATGCTCCGGGCTGCAAGTCGGCCGTGTAATTCGGCACCTTTCGAGGTCCCTTGAAGTCCTTGGGTAAGCGCACGTTACGCAGAGCCGGTACCAGGCAAGGAACACCGCCGGTTCTAGTGGCTACTCCCGTCTCAACGGAAGTTGTTGGATACTCTGGGAAATCTTGATGTGCCATCTGATGAGCCGCTAACTTAGCCGCCCGCTCGTTCTCCTAACGTACTCGGTCTTGCACCAGATTATAGCCAGCGGGCTGGTTACGGCGTTGGGCGTTGCTTGACAAAGCTTCAGACTCCATGTGCCTGCTGTAACTCGGGCTCCGGTTCTGACGAGGCGGTGCTAACCAAGGCAGAGGAGTTGAATGAATCCTATCCCGGCTGTAAGAATAGGTCTCTTGCTGCGCTAAGGCCGTCTGGAGAAGTTCTCTGACCCTCCGGGTCTCCGCTGCTGTCGGGTCATCACCGTCCATGGGAAGAGCCACCAAACGCGTCGAAGCCGCGATTAAGTTGTCCATGGGGTTAGAAAAGTGACCCGACGGTATTGGCACATAACGTGGCGGTGCCATGCTCACATGAGGAGGTGCCATCTCCCGAGGCTGAGCCGGCCCTCCTGTTCCGGCTGTCATAAACTGATTGGTCTCTGGCGGGTTACTTGGGCCGGCTTCGGGTGTAGTAAAAAGAACCCGAGGGTCGTAATTCGGAGGTAAACGGGACTGGGTTTTCTGATGCCTCCTCCTCATCACCTCATTGGACGCGTTTAAGATCATCGTGAGCTGGTAAGCTTTTGACTGTAGCCTCTGTGCCCGGGCATCTAGAGCCGCCCGCTCTGTGGCTAACCTAGTGTCCTCAGCTGCCAAGGCCTCCTTGTCCTGAGCTATTTCCTCACGCACCCGTGCCACCTCCGCGTCATGCTCATGTTTATTCGCGGGAATAACCGTTGCAGTTAACAGGGTCGTAAGCTTGTCCATGAGATCTATCAGCACCTGAGCCGGCGGGCGCACGGGGCCACCAGCCCCGGCTGCTCCTATCCCAGATGTTATTGCTGCAGCAGCCGTAGAGTTTGAGCCGGGCTGAGTCCGAGCCATAAAGACTCCTGCCCATCTTGGCGGATCACAGGGGTACGGAATACTAGTGCCATCGGAACAGCCCCCGAGCACACCGTCTTGCACTTGGTACAACGAATCTGTTGAGCCGGCGGACGAATCACCGTCTGAGAGGACGGTTGCCTCACCACCATCTCCAGATCCTTCAGAGAGTTCCTCTCCGCGGATGCAGCCCACGAAGGCACGCTTCATGACAGGTTGAATCCGGGTCTTCCTCGCACGCTGATCCGTCTCGACGAGGTCGGTGCAGTTGTCCGGCTCAGGGCCCGGCTCACCGATCCGGCCGATGAAGACGTGGATTCCGCCGAAGGGGACCCAGTACCCGTACTCAATTGAGCCGGCGTCGGGACCCCAGCCTTCATCGTCGATGTAGATCTTGCCGCGACGACTCTTGGTCATCCGGCCCACTACGTATCCCTTGAGCCCTTCGAAGTTGCCCTTCAAGAACTCAAATCCACCGTGCGCTGGCCCCATGGTGGGAGCCAACTGTCGTGGAATTTTCACGTCAGATGTCCTCGTGAAAGGACTTGGTTGTGGAGTCATCGCAACTAGGAAGCTTGAAGGGGTTAATCGGGACAAAGGACACGAGAGGTTTATACTAGTTCGGCCCCTTATGGTGAAGGTAAGGCCTACGTCTAGTTGGGTTGGTATTGATGTTTCGATGACCGGGGAGCGAGATACGCTATGGCCGGCTTTAGATGAGTTGTTTCTTGCCCTAAGCCGCCAGCAGGTCGTCCCCTTATATACACGGGTTGACGCCCTGTGGCTTACAGAGTCCCGGCCGACTTATAAACAGTGTCCGGCTCGGTGACTAGTTAAATCTACCTTATGATACAAGTCATGCCATTATGGCGGTTTACTACAATGGGCCTTAAGTCGCCTGTGGGCTTGAAGCCATTTATTGAACCGCCATCTTCATGCTTGGTCTTGGGCTTCTTTCTGGTGAGTCCTCTTTGCGTAACCGCCCCCCTTCTGGGCGGCTTACACAAATAGTTATATCCCCAATAGTTCTCTTTCTTTACTGTGCTTCCTAGCAACAAAATCTCTCTTATCATAATGTTGATTCTTTGATTGTGGGTTATCAAGATCAACAGCCGGTTCAATCTCTACATCATTGTTTTTGCTAGGTTGAGCATCAACATGAACATTATTATTAACATTATCACTAGGTTCATGTTCATCACCTGATTGTGTTTCAGCATCAGAAATAGAAATATCATTGGGATTCTCAGGTGTGTCTACAACAGGTTCACTAGAAGCATGTAAAGTCCTATCATTTTTCTTTTTCTTCTTTTTAGAAGAACTAGGTGCCTCTAAATTATTTCTCTGAGAATCTTGCTCGATTCTCTTAGGGTGGCCTTCAGGATACAAAGGTTCCTGAGTCATTCTTCTGGTTCTAGTAGCCACTCTAACAGCAAAGTCATATTTATTATTCACTTGATCGAGCAATTCACTTTGAGCTTTAAGTACTTGCTTAGCTTGAGTGGCAACCATAGAAGCATATTTGCTAATAAGTTTAAGTTCACCTTTAACTCTAGCCATATAATCTCAAGCATCCTATCTCGAAAGCATTATTCTTTAATTCTCTAGCAACATAAGCATTAAAACTTTCTTGCCTAGCCATAAAGTCATCAAATTCATCTAAGCATGGGCTATGAAATTTAGTAGACGGGATTTCAACTTTATCATATCTATAGAGAGAATTTACCTTTACTACCTGTGTCGGGTTATCAAGACAATGTGTTTCTTCAACAGGCGGTATATTAAGACCATGTATTTCTTCAATAGGTGGTAAATTCTTAACATCTTCAGCTTTAATACCTTTTTCTTTCATTGATTTCTTTGCCTCTTGCATATCTTCAAGACTGAGAAATAGAACACCTCTCTTCTTAGGAGTGGGTTTAGGAATAGGCTCAGGAGTTGGCTCAATTGGTTAGGGAATTGCCTCAGGAATTGGCTCAGGAAGAGTCCAATTATTTTCATTAGTCAACATATTATTCAATAGTAATTCAGCTTGGTCGACTGTTCTTTCCCTGAAAACACAACCAACACAACTATCCAAGTAGTCCTTTGAAGCATCGGTTAGTCCATTATAAAAGATATTGAGTATTTCATTTTTCTTAAGAGGATGATCAGGCAAAGTATTAAGTAATCGGAGAAGCCTCCCCCAAGCTTGTGGGAGACTCTCTTCTTTGATTTGCACAAAATTGTATATTTCCCACAAGGCAGCTTGTTTCTTATGAGCTGGGAAATATTTGGCGGAGAAGTAATAAATCATATCCTGGGGACTACGCACACTACAAGAAATCTGTTAATCCATGACGGATTACTGATGACATTCTCAAAAGCCGTCATGAAAATCGTCACAATTGAATAAGATGCGAATGGCCTCCAAAATAGTAGTACCTTTATGACAGACATCGAGAGACCGTCATGAAATCTGTCATGGATCGACTAATTGGATCTGCCCTTCTCTTTTTATATACACCACCCGGACTGTCACTAATGGCTTGCGCTAATGTGGCAATCCTGCGCGAAGCCGAAGCTGCTTTCTGATTGGTTGATATGACCCTCCCACGGATCACGCATAAGCACCGTCCATCCCTCCTGGATCCAACGGTAGGCACACTCCTCCTCCCTCCCCCCCTCTCTCTCTCTCTCTCTCCTTTCTTCCTCAACCACGAGCCGCCGGCTGCTCCCTCCCAGTGCTCCCCCCGATTTTGGATCACGGCGGCATAGACTTCTGCTCCTTCCCAACGCGCCCCTCACCAGATCCACGTGGACGTGCTCATCCCCACCTCCTCGTCTTGGTGATCATGAAGCTCTCCATCGGGGGTTCCTTCTCCCTGGATCTAGTCGCAGCCCCCAATCTCAACCAGCGACGTCGGCCACCACCACCCCTCTGTCATCGTCCCTCGCCGACCACGACAAGGTCCTCCCTCCAGCATCGTGGATCTAGGTCCCCATCTAACCCATAGATGGATCCCATCTACTCATCCACACCTGCACACCCGATCTAGGATCTCCGGTGCTCTTCCTCTCCTCAAGGGGTGTGGCGGCCGCCCTTTCCCTACGGGTCGAGCGGGAATACAACATTCCATCTTCTTCACCGCGCCAACGACCGCCACGACCGTCGTGCACGGAGACGCGCCGCTGGCCGCCGCAACGTGCTGCGCACTAAGATGCGCCGCTCGGAAGCGGCCATAGTGCACACGGAGATGCGCGAGCCCCTGTTTGGAGGGACTGCCAAGAGCGCGACTACAGCGAGCGAGCGCCTTGGAAGCATCGGCCCTCCCGCTGCCGTACTCCCCCCATCTGACTTGCATCTGCCGGCGACTGGAGGGTACGACAACAGTGTGGACGCCCTCAACAACGGGAATGCTGCACGGGATAAGTGGCGAAGGGGAGAAAAGGACCGCCTCCTCTGCTGCAAGTCACCGGAGCTCATCCTCTGCAGGTCACGGGAGGCGCGGTGGCGCCATTACTTCACTGCCCGTCATAGCGACTTCTCTCCACAGGGGTAAGAATAGTGGAATGCTCCGTTTCTGTTTCCATTTTTTATCTGAACCTTGTTGCTGCAATGGCATGACATGAATACACTAGTCACCTGACAATTAAGAAATTCTATAGCTTTATGTTATTTATCTGGGAGTAATTCCTGTTGCTTGTGACTAAGGATTTCTGCCTATGTTGGCCTTTTGTTGTTATTATATGCAGGGTCCGAGACAAGCACATGATTTGGGTTTGGACAATTTAAAGTTTTAGAACATGAGTTAATATACGTTTCCAGTACCCATTCTTGTCACGTGATGTTGTAGTTCGCCTAGTTAGCAACTTAGCATTACCCCCTGATAACAGTTGGCCTCGCCGTCATAACTCTTATTCTTATCAGAAGTATTTTACATGTTCACTAAGTTCCTGACCATAGGTGATCCACTTGATCATAATTTTGTTTCCATTTTAATTTAAATTGGGCAGTCTATCAGTTTTCTGCAGCAAGACGATTATTTGTATCTTCAAAGGTACTTAGATTATTTTACTAGCATGTTTGCAATACCATAAGGTCGATCACCTTTTCCTATGAACTTTCTCACATGGATCTTGAACCGTTTAAGGATCAAATTCAGAGCCATTGTGGTAAAAGTAACTAATTCACTGTTGTGTTTTATGTGTTGTGTTCTTTTACATTGCCTTTGAGTTTATCATATTTTTTGAAGTGGCTGAGAAAACCAAGTAGCTGAGTTCTGGTATAGTAAATGATCATCTGATTTTCTGACTGTAGCCCTGCATTTGATGTCAATTTACTTTGCTAGGAGTTGAATTTGAGTGGTCTGGTGTGCCCAATGTACCCCCTGTAGCTTGGGAGACAAGTGATGTGGTGAAACTTGATCTTTCGAAGAACTTGGTAGAAGATCTGCCAAATGAGTTGTCCCTGTGCTCATCAGTTCAAGTGAGTTGAACTCTTGTGTTGGTTTTCTTGGAAGAAAAGAACCATTACTTGAAAATCAGCTACGAGATAGACTAAATCATTTAAGCTTGGTTGATAGATAAAATTCGGTTCATGTGCTGGTGCAAGTGTACATTTTTCTATTCAATGAAGAGTGTGTTTACTGTGTCCCTTGCATCATCTACAAACCACTTTAGTGAGCACTTGTATCTCTGCCTCCCTCCTCTACTATGAGCCCATGGCTGTGGCATACACTGTTTTGTGGCCACTGAGCTGAACCTGATCCATGGTTAGTTAGGGCATTTGTGTTGTTTGGGCTTGATTAGCTCAATTCGATGTTGTTTAGGCTTGAGCAAAGTTGTTCTCTTGTTGAAATGAGAGGGATAAGGTAGGTGCTGCAGCTGTTGACAATCGTCTATATGCAATTGTGGGCAACCAGAGAATATGTGTTGCATTTGTATGTCCTCATGTTTAAAATTTGTGTCTGGAAGTTATTACTAGATCTACTATCCCAATATTTTTTTTCCTAAATCTCATGGTAAATTTGGAAGTTGTATTGCATATATGTGTATTATGCCATACCAGTAAACTTCTAAAAGCAAGTGGAGCTGAACCTTTGTATTGCACTCTGCATTCTGCAGATTACGCTATACTTATTCGCATGTCATGCTATATGAACAGGCACTGCGGTTGTGATTGTTATGCTGGGAGTGATGTTCCTCATGGTCCCAGTAATGCTGCTAGTATGGAAGAGGCACTAGATCCTTGTTGTCACATTCCTTGAGCTCTCGTTGATGGAGGATAAATGGAACAAGTGATCATCTAGTGGAGACAAAGAGTAAGTCACAACCTCTTTGCTCTTCCTGTTCCTAATAAGAAGGAATCCTTACTCTAGTGTCCCATTTACTTGTAGCTTTAATAATTTCGATACACAATATATATGATGCTTCCATGCTTTTCAAGTTTTTTGCAATATTGTTTTTCTCTATATTGCACCTAGACATTGTGAGTAGGCCTTCTTGACTGTTTACTTTTCGCTTGGATCAGGCGTTCATGTAAACAGGATAGCTCCAACTCTTGTTTCAAGAGTGAGTAGTACGCTGAAACTGCATTCTAGTAAATAGGGGTTACTTCTCAAATCTGAGAAATTTAAAACCAATCCTCATTGCTGACTGGCGGTGTATATATAATAATGGTATATGAAGATGAACTCAGCAAAAACTCAGCTTTTAACTTCAAAATATATGTACAAAATTTCCTGATCTAATCTGAAATGTCAATTGAGCATTATCTGTGACCTTTAAAACCAAAAACCTACTGTATGGACAAACACAAATCATACTACTGTTCCTTGTTTAGAAATGTTGTGCATTATTTTGTTGGTGGGTTTTCTCCCTAGGCATTTCTTTTTCTATCCTTTTTGTCTCCTGCAGCCCGGGAATATGTATTCCAGAAATAAGTTTAATCCGAATCTAAGGAGAAAATTACATAGTTACATTGTGGCAGTCCTACAGTAAGAATACAGAGGTTTAAACCTATTTATTTGTGTACTACGCACATGTATTAGTGAGTCAATTTATTGTTCTTCTATACTAGATACTTTGTTATTCTCATTTGTAGGCACAATAAGATTTAAGGATTTTGGAAAGCATGCATTTTGTTTTTTAAGTTTCTTCTACTATATATTCATATCTACAAATGTCTAATGTTGTTGTGAATATGGTAGGTATGTTGCTGTCCATCACAATCCGCCAAGACATATGGTTGCCATCAGGAGGGTTGACGACAAGAACACGAGTGACAACCTTAGTAGTTTATATGTGTTGTTGATGTAAATTGGATTGTACCGGTTCCTTATCCTTGCTGTGTGATATATGTTGTCAATATATGTTGTATATTATCATTTCATGGAGGATATTCTAAACTGCTAGGTTTTAGATACCTATGGATGGTTGCATATTAAGTTATTTTGTCAATATATGTTGTAGATACCTATGGATGGTTGCATATTGAGTCATTTGGTCCAAAATTGGCATTATGATTTACGGAACACATTATGCTAAAAGTGTATCTGATTAAAATTGGTCTGAAGGAACGGATGGGACCAAATTTTAATTGATCCTAAATCCATGACGGTTTCTGTGACGAAAAATAGTGTCCACGTAGGTAGCCACATCATTCCAGTTAGTCAATTGAAAATCCTACGTGGCATTGGTCCATGACGGTCTGTTCCGTCACAGCCTACTGTGGGCTTGGGCGGGCCTGAGGCAGTTCCATGACGGCTAAGAACTGTCATGGAAGCCATGATGTTAAATTATGACGCGATATACATGACGGATCTCAAGTCCGTCAACGATTGACACGCATGACAGTTTTTGGCTGTTTCGTGACGGCTAGGGACCGTCACGTATTAACAGATTTCTTGTAGTGGCACACAACTAGGATCAAGAGAATTAAACCAAGTCTTAGCATCACCCTTTAATGAGAACGGAATTATCTATCATAATAGCGAGACTTGTAATCATTAGTAAACAGGGTGGCCATATCATTCAACTTGGTAAGATGTGCCACAACAGTTTCAGATTCAAGGCCATAGAAAGGATCAGATTCTACCGAAGTAATTATTTCAGGATGAACAGAGAATTCATAATCCTTATCAGTAACACATATAGGTGAAGTAGCAAAAGCAGGGCCAGGTTTCATTCTAGCATTAAGAGATTGCTGCTTCCATTTAGCTAATAACTTCTTAAGATCATATCTATCTTTGCAAGCAAAAATAGCTCTAGTAGCTTCCTCATTCATAACATAACCCTCAGGAACAACAAGTAATTCATAATCAGGGGGAGAACTTCCATCATCACTATCATCAATAATAGCATCTTCTATAATTTCATTCTCTCTAACCCTAGCAAGTTGTTCATCAAGAAATTAACCCTAGCAAGTAGTATCACGCACAGAAGCAGTTTCATTATAAGTATCATGCATAGCAAAAGTGGCATCATCAATAACATGCGACATATCAGAATTCATAGCAGTAGCAGGTTTAGGTGTCGCAAGCTTACTAATAACGGAAGGAGAATCAAGTGCAGAGCTAGATGGCAGTTCCTTACCTCCCTCGTAGTTGAGGGCAAAATCTAGGTTCTTTCGTCTTTCAAGTTCCTCATAGTGATCAACAGATATAAATCCGAAGTGACTCAAAGAATAGAGCTATGCTCCCCAGCAATGGTGCCAGAAATTAGTCTTGATAACCCACAAGTGTAGGGGATCGCAACAACTTTCGAGGGTAGAGTATTCAACCCAAATTTATTGATTCGACACATGGGGAGCCAAAGAATATTCATAAGTATTAGCAGTTGAGTTGTCAATTCAACCACACCTGGATAACTTAGTATCTGCACCAAAGTATTTAGTAGCAAAGTAGTATGATAGTAATGGTAACAGTGGCAAAAGTAAAGATAATAGTTTTGTAGTAATTGTAATAGTAGCAACGGAAAAGTAAATAAGCGAAGCAAAATATGTGAAAAGCTCATAGGCATTGGATCAGTGATGGATAATTATGCCGGATGCGATTCCTCATGTAATAGCTATAACATAGGGTGACACAGAACTAGCTCCAGTTCATCAATGTAATGTAGGCATGTATTCCGAATATAGTCATACGTGCTTATGGAAAAGAACTTGCATGACATCTTTTGTCCTACCCTCCCGTGGCAGCGGGATCCTAGTGGAAACTAAGGGATATTAAGGCATCCTTTTCATAGAGAACCGGAACAAAGCATTAGCACATAGTGAACACATGAACTCCTCAAACTATGGTCATCACCGAGAAGTATCCCGATTATTGTCACTTCGGGGTTGTCGGATCATAACACATAATAGGTGACTATAGACTTGCAAGATAGGATCAAGAACTCACATATATTCATGAAAACATAATAGGTTCAGATACGAAATCATGGCACTCGGGCGCTCGTGACAAGCATTAAGCATAGCAAAGTCATAGCAACATCAATCTTAGAACATAGTGGATACTAGGGATCAAACCCTAAAAAAACTAACTTGATTACATGGTAAATCTCATCCAACCCATCATCGTCCAGCAAGCCTACGATGGAATTACTCACGCACGGCGGTGAACATCATGAAATTGGTGATGGAGGATGGTTGATGATGACGATGGCGACAAATCCCCCTCTCCGGAGCCCTGAACGGACTCCAGATCAGCTCTCCCGAGAGAGATTAGGGCTTGGCGGCGGCTCCGTATCATAAAACGCGATGAAACTTTCTCTCTGACTTTTTTTCTCCGCGAAACGGAATTTATGGAGTTGGAGTTGAGGTCGGTGGAGCGTCAGGGGGGGCCACGAGACAAGGGGGCGTGCCCAGGGGGGAGGGCGCGCCCCCACCCTCGTGGATAGGGTGTGGGCCCCCTGGCCTTGATTCTTTCGCCAGTATTTTTTATATTTTCCAAAAATTATCTCCGTGGATTTTGAGGTCATTCCGAGGACTTTTGTTTTCTACACAATAAACAACATCATGGCAGTTCTGCTAAAAACAACGTCAGTCCGGGTTAGTTTCATTCAAATCATGCAAGTTAGAGTCCAAAACAAGGGCAAAAGTGTTTGTAAAAGTAGATACGTTGGAGATGTATCACAAATATATCTCCTTTGAAAAAAGCGAACGTTGAGGACCAAGAATTACATCATGAATGCGTAAAAGCACAGCTTCAACAGATGATGTAGATGCAATAAAATTACATCATCTCCTCCAAATGATGTAGAATACAATATTTGGAGATGCAAATTCTCCACCTCCCAAGTGATGGCCGGCGTGGGTTCTCAGGTACCGCTGTGGTGATGTGGTGCTGGGCTCGCACTCGGCGATGGTGCGTCTCGTTGACGGGGGGGGGGGGGGGGGGGTACACGATAGACGTGCGTACTAGGGGAGGGCTTGCGCTAGCCCCTGGTACCACAATCATGTTTCCCTGTCACGTTGCGCGCAACGAGGGAGAGGCCCCGGATGGGGATGGTGCCTCGGGAGCAGGCGAGGGAGGAATTGCGGCCGGTGGAGAGGAATTGCGGCCGGTGGGGGATTAATTCTGGGCGATATATCTGGTGAGCTCGCCCTGAACCCTCCTCGTCCTCCACTTCTCCTTCCCCACAACCCATCTCCTCCTCCACTGGTTGGTGTCCGCGACGGTGATGGTGGAGATCAACGAGGAGAAGCCTGATGGTGAGGTTACAAAAAGCAGAGGAACTTGCTGCTAGGCAGACTGCACAACTGATGCTACAAGAGAAGAAAAGAAAGGAAATGGAAATTATAAGGAAAACCCTTGTAAAAGAGGTCAGGAGACAACATGAATTACTGCAGATTAACTTGAAGGTGAATGATGAAGTGAGGGGGTCTCAGTCTGGGGAAAAAACTAATCATGTGGGAGAAGAAGAGGAAGCTATTGATGATGATATGGTGATTGAAGACAAATGGGAGGGAGGAGAAGAGATGACTGAACAATAACTAATTGAACAAGCTATTTGGCTGGGATATGTGGAGCCAGTTGATTACACTGCTAGTCAGGAGAAAGATTCTTTTGGGACAAAAGTAAAGAAAGCCGAAAATGGGGGAATTGACCCCATAGATGAAGAAGAATTGAGAAGATGTGCTAGACTAAGAGGGAAGGAGGATTGCAACATCACTGAGCTGGCCAAGGAGAGAGCAGCTAAGAAAGACAACTATGGTGAGCTATCTTCTACTGGGATTTTCCCTAAATCTAACAGTTTTCTTCAAAAAATTGCTGAGGGATTGGGGGTCCACTTAGGGAATAATCCTGAGATGATTAAACACAATTTATATTTGATAAAAAATGTGGAACAGGCTAGAATTGATTTATGGTTATCTGATTACAATAAGAACCAGAAACAAATCTCTATGCCTGAGGAAAGTGAGATTATTGATATTGGGGAACATACCCTCGAAGATTTGTTAGACTAGGGGGAAAATGATGGAGATAAAGAGGAAGATGATATTTGGGAAATAGTGAGAGGGCTTTTCTCATCAAAAAAAGAAAGAAAAAGAAGTAGAAACACCAGAGGTTCTGGGGTTAAAACTGCTTATGTTGTTAAAGTTTTAGAATCTTCTATTAAGAAATAGAAGAAAAAAAGACGAGAGGTGTTTTTTGGAATATGAGAAGTTTTGGGGGAGACATTAAGAAAAGATTCCTTAGAGAAATGATTATGGATAGGAAAGTGGATTTCCTTGGTTTACAAGAGACTATGAGACAACAATTTTCTAAAAATGACTTGCAGCACATTTGTGCTGGTAGAGACTTCCACTAGCATTTCACTCCAACCAGGGGGAAATCTGGTGGACTCCTATTAGGAGTTAACTACACTACTCTAGATATAATTTCACAGGATGAAGGGAATTATAACATTAAAACGACTGTCCAGGATCTTAAAATTAAGTTTATTTGGGACCTGGTGGTGGTTTATGGAGATGCTCAGCTAGAGAGAAAAGCTAATTTCCTAGCTGAGCTATCCAAAATCTTTCAGAAAAATTTAATCCTATTTTGATTGGGGTGATTTCAATATTATTAGAAAAGCCAGTGAAAACAATAAGCCAGGCTCACCTAGACACCGGAGTTTTTTGTTTAATGCCATCCTGGAATAGGTTGGAGTGAGGGAGCTTGAGATGAATGGGAGACAATTTACATGGGGGAACAATTTGCCTACCCCCCACCTTTGAGAAGTTAGATAGATTTTTATGTAACACAAAATGGGAAGAGGTATATAGAGTTGAAAAATGATATTATGTTGACACTGGATATAATTGATAAACATTATGAAAACATGGTCTTACTACTGCTGACAGGAAAGAGCAAATGGAACTTAGAGCACAACTTGATAGGCTTCTCCAGTAGGAAGAGGCTAAATAGAAACAGGGAGCTAAGGTAGATGAAATTATGGAGGGAGATAGCAACACAATTTTTTTTCATGCTAAAGCCAATGGGAGGCTTAGAAGAAATAGAATTAATAGGCTTGAGCAGGATGAGGGAGAAATAGAGGGAGGCAAAAATCTGTTAGAATATATTACAAATTTTTATAAAGAGTTATTTGGTCATCCAGATGATTCTTCAGTGTCTCTCAATATTGATAATCCAAAAAGATACAGTAAAAATATAGAGATATATTGACTAATGATTTCTCCTTGGAAGAAATTAAAAATGTGGTATTTAAACTGGCACATAATAAATCACCCGGCCCTGATGGGTTTACAACTGAATTTTATCAGCACTATTGGGAGTTGGTGAAGGATGATCTTAAATCCTTGCTAGATGATTTTGCTAAAAGGAAAATCGATATCAGCAGATTGAGCTATGGGATCATTACTTTGGTTCTCAAAGGAAAAGATGGTAACAAGATACAAAAATTTAGACCTATATGCTTGCTTAATGTTTGCTTCAAAATCATCACAAAAGTTCTGATGAACAGATTGAATCTAATGGCAGTTGATGAAATTTCTCCTGTGCAGACTGCTTTTATTAAGGGCAGATATATTATGGAGGGGGTACTGATTCTGCATGAAGCTTTAAACAATATAAAAAAATAAGCACAATGCTCTCTTATTGAAAATAGATTTTGAAAAAGCATATGATAAAATAAAATGGTCTTTCCTTTTTTAGATGCTCAGATTAAAAGGGTTCTCTGACAAATGGATAGACTGGGTTATGGAAACCATCAGGGGGGAGTCTGTGTAAAGATCAATGAAAACTTGGGAAAATATTTCCTCACACATAAAGGGCTGAGGTAGGGGGACTCTTTATCGCCCCTTATTTTTGATCTGGCAGTTGATGCCTTGGCTATAATGCCGAACAATGCTAGGAAAAATGGGTTGGTCAAAGGGGTACTAAGTGAATATGTCCTAGATGGGATTAACATGTTATAGTGTGCTAATGATACTATTTTCTTATTGCAAGATGATATAGATAGTGCTCATAATATGAAGTATATTTTGCGCCTCTTTGAGCAAATGTCTGGTTTAAAAATCAATTGTCATAAGGGCGAGCTTTTTTTATCTGCAGAGGCCAATGATAAAAAGGATGAATATGCTAAGATTTTTACTGTCCTGTAGGTACTTTACCTATGAAATATTTAGGACTGCCAGTTGACAAAAACAGAATTAGGAATAAACACTAGAAACCCCTAGAAAGTAAAATGGAGAAAAAAAATGTGAAACTTAGCAAGGAAGGTTGCTTCCAAGTGCTGGCAGGGTCACTCTAATTCAATCTTCTTTAACAGGCATCCCTTATTTTATGATGTCCTTTTATGGTTTACCTATTAGGGTAAATAAACGTATGGATTTTTTTAGAGCGAGGTTGTTATGGCAGGAACATGATAAAAACAAAAAATACCATCCAGTTAAAAGGTCTACGGTTTGTAGGCCTAAAGATATGGGTGGGCTGGGGATTGGAAACCTTGCCCACATGAATAAATCCTTTCTCTGTAAATGGTGGTGGAAAATTTATAACACAGAAGGGCTATGGCAAGAGATTGTCTTGAAAAAGTACTAGGGGAATGAAACTCTGGGTAATATTTCTGCTAAACAAGGGGACTCCCAATTTTGGAGGGAGCTCTTGAAACACAGAGATCATTTTACTTCTTTCTATAAATTCATAGTGGGAAATGGGAAAACGTCAGATTCTAGGAAGATTGGTGGATTGGATCTGCAACTCTAAGTAAAAACTTTGCTAGGCTATATAATGTTTGTTTTGATAAGAAGAAAACGGTCAAGGAGATCTTTGATGAGGGGATTGATAACATGCATTTAGGAGAACCCTGACACGGGAGTCAAGGGAATTATGGGAACACATAAAAGAAGCATGTAGCTCGACGGTCCTGAGTGAGGACAGAGATAAGGTGAAGTGGACACTGACTAAAAAAGGAATCTATACTGTAAAGTCATTTTATTGACACTTGATAGAAAACAGAATTAAATACCCACACTTATATATTTGGAAAATCAAAATGCCACCTAGAGTCAAGGTCTTTATGTGGTTGGCTCTTAGAAACAACATTCTTACTAAAGATAATCTGCTATGTAGGGGATGGAAAGGAGATGAGAAATGTCCATTCTATGGGCGTGTAGAAAGAATAAACCACCTATTTCTATCCTGCTCTGTAGCTAGGTTATTGTGGAATATTTTGAGATGTGCTTTAAATTTAACTGGCATTCCAGATGATCTTGATCTGGTGATGAGAACCTGGGTCAAGACCTTTGGAAGAGAAGAGAGGGGCTTAGTTATGATAGGGATTTCTCTTATATGTTGGACTATCTGGAAATTGAGAAATAGTGTTATTTTTGATAATAACAGGGTGAATGATCCCTGCATACCTGTTAATTTACTGCTTAAATTTTTACATGATTGGAACATTTTGCAGAAAACCCCCACAAGAAGTGAGATGATGAAGGCAGGAGTGAAGCAGGTTCGTGAAGTGGCTGAAGAAGTATTTAGAGCAGCACATGGGTGGCGCCTAGAGACTAGAAGAATCATGGGGTGATCAAAACTTCAAGTCTTTCCCAGGATCGTGTTGTTGTGACATATGCTTAAAGAGGCTTCAAGATCATCTTGTTCTTCGCTTCTCCTTCGATCTTCTGGTTTCTCCTTGGGAGGAGAAATAAATTTCTGTATGATAAGCAGTTTGTATGCCGCTTTAGACACTTTTCTGTCGTCAAAACTATGATATTAAATCTGGTGCTGGGACTTGCTTTTGAGCCTAGGCCTTAGATCTTCCCAGGTGTGCTGCTTTGGGGGCAATGGGGGGTGGGATGGCTCCCATTCCTTCTCAACAGCCACTGCTCGCCGGGGGGATGTTATGGTAGCTTTTGAGTTTTCCTTTCCTTTGCTGTAAGACTTGGTGATTTCTATTAATGGAAATCGGACAGAGAGAGCTCTATTTTATAAAAAAAAGTGATGTAAAAGTGTAGTCGTGCGAGGAACGGCCAACTGCCGCTTCATTTCATCCCAACCCACTGCGCGACCGTGACCCCTCCTTCAGCCGCGCAACCATCGCCGCGCCGCCCGCCCACCGCACCATGCCGCACTATCCCGCTGCCGGATCCGGCCACCCCACCGCCAGTTCCGCCACCTCTCCGCCGCCGCCCGCTTCCAAATTTGCCGAATCGGCCGGTTTTTATTCTCGCCCCCTCTGTCGTGCCATCTATCTGATTCGAGCCCCTCCGCCGCCCATCCGCCACCTATCCCTCCTGCCACTACGACAACAACCTGCCCGATGCCCAGCCATAGCCAGCCATGCGTCTGACGACCATCGCCGCCCGATTTGAACGCCACGCATCCGCCGTCGCCCCACCTCCACCATGTCACCAAAGAAGCTCTTGAAGAGCAAGACATGGTTCTTCGGAGTGCGGGCAAAGCCGTCCAATAACTTCGGCGTCAATTTCTCCGATGACCGCCCCTGCTTCTGGCGCGGCACGTACCCCACCGTCAACAAGCCTGCGCGTGCGCACGATTTGGTAGCGTGGCATGGCAGGAGACCAAGGACAGAGCTCGACTTTCCGGAGATTGAGACCCGGACTGATGCGGAGTTCCTCGCGCCGGAGAATTTCTGGATCGAGGAGATGCCGAAGAAGAAGAAGAAGCCGACCATTCGAGTTGCCCCCGGCGATAACGGCGACGCGACGATGGCGAGGTTCACGTGGGAGCATTCTGAGTGTCTCTAGGCTGAGCGCGAGTTCTACTAGAAGCACGAGACCGAGCAGAAGAAGAAGAGCGTGAAGATGGAGGGAGAGGCCAGGTCCCCAACATTGATCCCTGTCGAGTCTGACTCGGAGGATTGGCATGACATGGAGGAGGACGATGAGGGATGCGACGACCCAATCAAGGAGGAGTTCTGGGAGTAGTTCCGATGAGGAGTAGTTTCATCTTCGATGTAGTTCATGTAGTTATTTGAACTACCAGTAGTTGTTGGAGTAGTAGTAGTTTGAAGTATGTTTAATTTATGTTTTAACTAGAACTATGTTTAATTATATTTTAGTTAGAACTATGTTTATTTATGTTTGAAATGATATAGTAGTTGAACTTGCTATGTTTGAAATGATGTAGTAGTTGAACTAATTTTATATCTTCCAATACAACATGTGTTGGAGTAGGACTTTTACATCGCCAAATATACATCATCTGTTGGAGTTAGGAATTTTTCGGAGATGTAGCAAGCACTTTTTGGTGATGTAAATTATAGAACACCCACTTTTACATCTTCAAATTTGCATCATCTATTGGAGATGCTCTTATATCTTGTAGATGGTATTCTAAATGAAAATGTGAGGCCCTTCTTCACAACCCCACAAATACTGTTGAACAACACGTGTTAGGTCATCACAAACTGAATAGGGAAGTTTAAACATGCTCATGACATAGCAAGGAATCACCTGGGCGACAACTTCTATGCGAACTTTTTACTTGACGATGACATGTACTCCCTCTATGAAGAAATGGAAGATCATTTAGTGATCTAAACAATCTTATATTTCTTTATTGAGGGATTCACTCTAGTCCACCAAACTCTTACTAAGACTGGATTGCAACTAAACGATCTTCCATTTCTTTATTGAGGGATTCACTCTAGTCCACCAAACTCTTACTAAGACTGGATTGCAATGTTGGACTTCCCCTTATGCATTCTACCCTCTCGAACTGGCAGGCCACATTATCATGGTTCAAACATCTCTTTTCTCACTACCAAATATTGTTCACCTCTTGCGAGACATTCAACTAACAATTGTCAAAAATTAGGTTGAGCTCTTGGATGTTAATGAGTTGTTCCGTCGTAGCAGCACAAGTTTTCAAAACATCCTTGACAATGCTCACTTTGCACCTCACTCAAGCGAAGAATAAAATGGAATCATCTGCAAACAGGATATGGAAAATTGCTAAAGCATGTGATTCGAGACCTTTGGAGCTAAAGCATATCTTCCCCGTAAAGTAATTCATCAAGGTTAAACATTTTGTCTTGCGTCATAACACCATTCCACTAAAGTTCATCGAGATCTTTACGTATCCCTTCAATGTGCTTTAGAACATTGTCATACTTCAAGTTACTCCACCGTTTCAACCCTTTCATGACTTCTTTGAGTGTGGTAGCAACCAAGCCTAGGCCATTTGCTGGTTACCTCATGTCCCACGTATTGGCAACATTCTCGGTGAGTGTCTGTTCTTAGACGATTTCATACTGTGCTATCGGCCGACAACGGACACCAATAGCCTCAGCCGCAATACAATATGAGTGGGCAGTGATCCAACCGAGAGGTCACAAGATACATGACACATGATGATGGAAATCACGAGCACTGAGCTTCATCAACACATGACTGATCTAGGCATACGCACATGTTACAAGTGTGGCATGGGACATTATTGTATGTGTAAGGAAAACTAGAGAATACTAAGTCATTGAGTTTACACACTGATAGCACATCCCAGAAGACACTCATCTAACTTGCAGCCCGAGCGAAACTTGATCGGTGTCCACTATAATGTGTAGAACCAACCCTTGTACCAACCATCACCCTAATAGACAGACTACACAACAATGAACACGACACTGATCTACAATGAAATTTAACTGATGTACCACCAAATCGAACTACTCTACCACGGAATCTAACTAATTTACAATGAAATATAAGTGATTTACAATGAAATTGAACTAATGTACCACCAAACCGAACCGATCTTCCCTAAATCTATCCCTAAATCAAACCCTACACAGAAGCCTAAATGCGCGCCCAAATGGCAACCATATCAAGCCCTATCAAACCATGAATCAAAGCTCGAATTCTAAATTTACCCCTACAATAATCCCTAAATCAGTCAGAGAAAGGGGTTATTGCCTTTGACTAAGGGGTGATCAAGCCGGTGGTCGTTGTATATATTCCCGCCGCCGGTGCTTGCCATCCAGATGTTCCAGCCGCCGATGCTTGCAGGGCTGGCGGTGATAGAGAGAGAGAGAGAGAGAGAGAGAGAGAGAGAGAGTGGTGAGAGAGGGGTGAGTGGATTTATGGCGCCACTTCAGGAAATAACACGATGTATCAAGCAAGTCCCCTGATACGTCTCCAACGTATCTATAATTTTTTATTGTTCCATGTTATTATATTATCAATCTTGGAAGTTTTATATACATTTACAAGAAATTTTATATCATTTTTTGGGACTAGCCTATTAACTTAGTGCCCAGTGCAAGTTGATGTTTTCTGCTTGTTTTTGACTTTGCAGAATATCAGTACCAAAGGAAGTCCAAATGCCACGAAACTTTTTGGAGATTTTTTTTCTGGTAATAAGAGACCCTGGAAGCTTCTGGAGGGAACGAGAAGATGAAGGAGTGGCCCACTAAGCACCAGGGCACACCAGGGCCTCTAGCGTGCCCTGGTGGGTAGTGGGGCCCACAAACCTCCGTTTGACTTACCTCCGCCTCTATAAATACTCTAAAATCACAAAACCTACCAGGGAGTCAACAAAATACTTTTTCTACCACCACAAGTTCCAGAACCACGAGGTACAATCTAGAGGTCTTTTGCGGCACTTTATCGGAGGGGGAAATGATCACAGAGTGTGTCGGTGTACAAAAGTAGGGGCACTCCTTTTTACCCCCTTTACTTGTGCACGGGCAGTCAGAGCCGCGCCCACGGCCACACTAAGTAGGGCAGAGGAGCGAAGCCAGAGGCACGAGATGGCCAAAGCAACGCCAAGACCAGAGAACCAAAGAGTAGAAGGGCGAAGTGGTCTCCCCCGGCAAGGCCCTTGCTGGGGCGGCCTCCGCAGCCCCGGCAAGAGCCTTGTCGAGGCGGCTTGCCTGATGCTAGCAGAGCGCGTCACCCTTGAGCCAGGGGTTCCAACATCATCAACCACATTGGAACCAAGGCTCGGGAGGCACCTCCATGGTGGCATGCAGATCTTTGTGAAGATCAGGAGCATACAAGATCAGATGCGGACTAGAAGACGACGATCCTCGGCGGGATTCTAGCCATGGAAATCCACGAGACTCTTGCCAGGGACGACCACGATGCTGCGACAAGACCCTTGCCGGGGCCCCGGCAAGGCCCTTGCCGAAGACGCCTGCGAGGCCACAACCAGGCCCGCGTCTGCCAAGACTCCACCGCCGTTCCCATACAGCTGCCAGCCTAACCAACTGGGCAGGCACCTACGTGGCAGCGTGCGGCTTCCAAGCCAGCTCAGCAAGCACCTGCGTGGTGGCATGCAGATCTTCGTGAAGATCCTACCACCTGTATGCATCATTGGCCTGGACGCGCATCGGAGCAAGGCAGAGCGGTGACGGACGGGATGGGCCTCGTTGCCATCCCCGATAAAGCAGCAGGACCACTAAGGGGCGCATTTAATGCGTCTTGTCCCGTAATGACAAGCGATAAGCTTGTGCACTATAGACCTTTCCACCTCATGTGTGCCATTGTGGCGACCCCTTTTTGTCTATAAAAGGAGGCCCGAGGCGTCCAAGAGAAGGATTCGGATCTTTGGGGCAACACATGCACCGTAGCTAGCTCAAAAGCTCAAGAACACTCAAATACATACACCGAAGCAGGACTAGGGTATTACACATCTTCGCGGACTGAACCTGGGTAAACGATCCTTGTGCTGACCGCCAGATCCGCTCTTTGCACAACCCCGCGCCCGCCAATCATAGAAGGGATCCCAATGATTCCATAGGTGTCGTTTCCCCCGACATCTACCTGGCGCGCAGTTGTGGAAATCTGGTCTGGTTGGAGCAGCAGCTTCATCGTGGTCGTCACTCCAAGGAAGAAGACAACCGAACGGGCAGCATCGCCTGCGGATGCGATGAACGCCCGCGCAACGACAGAAAAGCTAATTGATAATCCCCAAGTGCAGGGAATCATCGTAGCAATTCCCAAAGGTGGAAGTGATAAGTATGGAGTGTCGAGCCCACAAGGAGCTAAAGGTAAGATCAATATTCTCTCAAGCCCTATCTGCCACTAATACGACTCTACGTGCACCGAACGTTTGCTTCCAACTAGAAATGAGAAATAAAACTACGTTGTGGGTATGAAGAGGATAACTTTGCATGATATCAGAGAGCTAAAATATAAAAGTAGGTGCTGTTATAAAAAAGTTAGAATATATTACTAAATAATATAAATAGCGAGTGTGGAATAATGATGGATCGATGTGCGGAATTATCCTAGGAAATTGTTAACAAGACCGATAGTCGTCATTGCAATTTCATATGAGGGAGAGGCATAAGCTAACATACTTTCTCTACTTGGATCATATGCACTTATGATTGGAACTCTAGCAAGCATCCGCAACTACTAAAGATCATTCAGGTAAAACCCAACCATAGCATTAAACATCAAGTCCTCTTCATTCCCATACGCAACAACCCCCTTACTCGGGTTTGTGTTTTAGTCACTCACCAACCCACTATAAGCGAATCATGAACGTATTGCAACACCCTACAGCGGGAGTCCCTCACGCTTGCGCGACACGGAGGGCACCATAGGACAGCACCAAAATAAAACATACAACTCGTACCAATCTAGATCATCAATCAACCCAAAGACAAAGGATATCTACTCAAAACATCATAGGATGGCAACACATCATTGGATCATAATATGTGGCATAAAGCACCATGTTCAAGTAGGGATTATAGCGGGGTGCGGGAGAGTGGACCGCGTAAAAGAGATGAGGATGGTGATGATGATGGTGATGTTGATGAAGACGATCACCGCGGCAATGATTCCCCTCCAGATGGCACTTCGGTGCCACCAAGAGAGAGAGGAGAGGTTCTCCCCCTTGTGCTTCCTCCTCCATCGCCTCCACCCTCTGGTCCTTGGCCTTCATGTTGATGATGGCCCCTCCGGGATACTCCTCCATGGCCTCCGGTGATGATGGCCCCCTTCGGCAGGGTGCCGGAGAGGGCCTAGATTGATTTCTCGTGGCTACAGAGGCTTGCGGCGGCGGAACTTCTGTTCTAGGTTATTTCCCGAAGGTTTCTATATTTATAGGAATTTTTGGCGTTGGTTTCATGTCAGGGGGGTCTTCGGGCTGTCCACGAGATAGGGGGCGCACCCTAGGTGGGTGGGCGCGCCCCCCACCCTCGTGGGCAGCCCGGGACTCTTCTGTCCCAACTCCGATGCTCCCTGGTCTTCTTTTGGTTCATAAAAAACCCTCAAAAATTGGCACGTCAATTGGACTCCGTTTGGTATTCCTATTCTTTAAAACTCAAAAAACAAGGAGAAAACAGAAACTGGCACTGGGCTCTAGGTTAATAGGTTAGTCCCAAAAATCATATAAAATGGCATATAAATGCATATAAAACATCATAGATGGATAATATAATAGCATGAATACTTCATAAATTATAGATACGTTGGAGACGTATCAGCACCCCCAAGCTTAATTCCTGCTCGTCCTCGAGTAGGTAAATGATAAAAGAAATAATTTATGAAGTGTGAATGCAGCAGGTGCACAAGCTTGATCAATGATAATTTCAATCACCTTTTCTAGCATCAATATGTGTCATAATAGTAGCTTATCTCATAAAACTTTTCATGATCAAGTAACAATCTATTCACAATGTCAAGTATGGTTCAGAAACTTCATTCAGAACTAACAAACTATAATCTCAGTCATTGAAGCTATTGCAATTTATCATAACATCAGAAAGAGTCAAGAATAGAGCTTTTCAGCAAGTCCACATACTCAACTGTCATATAGTCTTCTACAATTGCTAACACTCATGCAATACTTGTGGTTATGGAGTTTCAAGCGGACACTGAGAAAGATAGGGGTTTATTGTGTTGCCTCCCAATGTATTAACCTTTAGGTGATGTCAAAAATAATAGCCCATGCTAACTTACATCCAATTGGATATATATATATATATATATATATATATATATATATATATATATATATATATATATCACGACCTTTCAAACACGAGGAGCTTGCCAAAGGATAAAATGAAAAAGGGAAAGGTGAGGATCACCTTGACTCAAGCATAAAGTAAAAACATAAAGTAAAAGATAGGCCCTTCGCAGAGGGAAGCAGAGGTTGTCATGTGCGTTTAGGGTTGGATGCATAAAATCTTAATGCAAAAGAACGTCACTTTATATTGCCCCTTGTATGTGGACCTTTATTATTCAGTCCGTCGCTTTATCGCTTCCACACCAAGATCGTACAAAGCTTATTTTCTCTGCACTAATAAGTCATACATATTTAGAAAGAAAGTTTTATTGCCTACAACATGACAACTTACTTGAAGGATCTTACTTAATCCATAGGTAGGTATGGTGGACTCTCATGGCAAAACCGGGTTTAAGAATATTTGGAAGCACAAGTAGTATCTCTACTTGGTGCAAGGAATTTGGCTAGCATGAGGGGGAAAGGCAAGCTCAACATATTTGGAAGGTCAATGATAATATACTTTAACTGAGATGTGAGAAAACATAAACCATTACGTTGTCTTCCTTGTCCAACGTCAACTCTTTTAGCATGTCATACTTAATGAGTGCTCCCAATCATAAAAGATGTCCAAGATAATATATTTGTATGTGAACCTCTCTTTCCTTATTACTTCCTATTAATTGCAACGATGACCAAAACTACGTTTGCCAACTCTCAACAACTTTTATGCCTCATACTCTTTATATGTGAAGTCATTACTATCCATGTTATAAGCATATGAAACATACAGAAATTCAGATTTATGACATTCAATTCATCCCCCCATTTACTCATAGGATATACATGAAGCACATGAGTAAATGACAAACTACTCCAAAAGATATGAGTGAGGGACACTGAGTAGTCAAATAATTAAGTAGCCATGGGAGGGTTCCTTTTTATTCAATATTTCAGATCCAATGACTTTATTCAAACATCAAGTAAAATTGAAAATATGCTCCAAGCAAAACACATATCATGTGAATAATAAAAATATAGCTCCGAGTAAGGTATACCGATAGTTTTGAAGACGAAAGAGGGGATGCCTTCCGGGGCAGCCCCAAGCTTAGGCGCTTGAGTCTTCCTTGAATATTACCTTGGGGTGCCTTGGGCATCCCCAAGCTTAGGGTCTTCCCACTCGTTATTCTTCTCCTATCGATATCTCACCCAAAACATGAAAACTTCAACCACACAAAACTTAATGAAACTTCATGAGATAGGTTAGTATGATAAAGAGTAAACCATTCACTTTGGTGTTGTAAAAGACAATTTTCATAATTTTTTCACACAATGCCTACTGTACCATATCATTTCTACAATTTATATTGCGAAATATAAGCCATAGAAACTAGAAAAAAAGTAAACTATGCGATGAAAACAGAATCTGCCAAAAACAAAACAGTCATTAATGATCTGAGCACTAACCATACTTCTGCTAATTCAAAAATTATGAAATAAATTGGTGGACGTGAGGAATTTATCTATTAACTTTTTGCAAAAAGAATCAACTCAAAATCACTCTTCTGTAGACAGCTAATCTCGTGAGCGCAAAGTTTCTGTTATTTACAGCAAGATCACATTAACTCTCACCCAAGTCTTCCCAAAGGTCTTACTTGGCACTTTATTGAAACAAAAGCTATAAAACATTATTACTACAGTAGCTTAATCATGTAGACACACAAAAACAGTAAGGATAAATATTGGGTTGTCTCCCAACAAGCACTTTTCTCTAATGCCTTTTAGCTAGGCATGATGATTTCAATGATGCTCACATAAAAGATAAGAGTTGAAACATAAAAAAGAGCATCATGAAGAATATGACTACCACATTTAAATCTAACCCACTTCCTATGCCTAGGGATTTTGTGAGCACGCAATTTATAGGAACAAGAATCAACTAGCATAGGAAGGCAAAACAAGTTTAACTTCAAAACTTTACGCACATAGAGAGGAAACTTGATATTATTGCAACTCCTACAAGAATATATCCCTCCCTCATAATAGTTTTCAGTAGCATCATGGATAAAAACTTGTTCTCATACTCAATTGGAACCTCTTCCAAAATAGTGGAATACTAACTAAAATTGACACTCTTCCAAATCCACTTTCATAGATATCACACTAAGATTCAATACCCTCCAAGATCACGAATATACAACAACTCGGTATCCTCGATACGACGGTGATCTTTCCTGCGATCACAAGCACGACCAATATTTGGCCTCAAACCGTGATCCTTACGGCGATCACAACCACGACCAACATTTGGCCCGTGATCCTTACGGCGATCACAACCACGACCATTATTTGGCCCGTGATCCTTATGGCGATCACAACCACAACCATTATTTGGCCCGTGATCCTTACGGCGATCACAACCACAACCTACTTATGGTCCAAACCCACACGATGGCCTTCCCGCCACCAACAACAATGCAAGATTCATACTTAGTGTGCAAGATTCATTAAATGTTGACCCATGGTGTGACCTACTTTCGAGCGTGTCCTTAACCGTGGACTCGGCTATCAATAGATTAACACACTCTGCAGAGGTAGCGCACTGGCCCACACCACGGAACCCATGGCCTCGCACTCCCATTCGGGTGGACCAACGACATTCCGACAAAACCCCTCCATTGCCATGACACTCTCCCGACCACTCCGACTCAATCCCCATCGGGCTAGCCTGGGTGACCCCGTGTCTACCAAAGACACAATGACCACCATTGTGGCCACAATCCCACATGGGGACGCGGTACCAAAAACTTAACAACGGGCTCACAAGGTTATGCCTGCTTACTGGGCCCGGGTACATCACGCCATAACCTTCCCTAGATGGAGGCACCGACCAGAGGCATGACAATGAAACGAATAAAGGCCGTCCCATACCGGCAAATGTGGTTGCACTGAGAAAGACTCAATTCAGCGGCACCATGACCCGGTCAACAACATATTCAAGTTGAGTTATTATCAGGTTCAACTTAAGGTGAAAATAACCGCCGTCATAATGCCATGACATGCATCACCAATACATACTTCTCCGAAACATAGCATGACCACTAGTATCAATAATAAATATCATGCAAGAACCTATCAACAATGCCATCATGCAAGCATTTAACCAACTGGATGCAATAGAACATGCATAACAACGGTACTCGGGACAGACGACAGTAATGCACCGAAGACCATCACCAACATCAACATGTACTACTAGCAAGCATAAAAATATGAAAGGAAATACTAGAAGGTAGAACTTGATAACAGAGTACAAGACAACATAGCACAAAAGTGAACATGCAAATCTAAACATCACCGAAACAATGATAACCATCTTTTCAACAAGCAAACATTTACTAAAGACTCAAGTTGAAAACCATGGCTACTGCATGACTATCATGCAAGTGGGTATTGTGGCTTCCCTGGGGATGAAGAAGGCACAGGGGAGAAGTGTCGTGAAGCCGCGGAAAGATTTGCCGGAAACAGTTCTCTCTCGGAAGGGGCTGTTTACGTGCAAGGACAAAAAGTTCATTTTCACAGTGTCAAACCATAGTGAAAATGTAACCAACAGAACGGGCTTGACGAAACGAAGAAGTGGGCTTTGGATTCACCTCATTTGGAGTTACGGTCGCGGAGTTATGAGGTGTAGAAGATCAGGGACCTATATGTGAAAAAAAATTCAGCAAACCGGCCCTTGAGTGGATAAGGCGGAGGCATAAACTGAGAAATACGCCTCCACTTATCCACGTGGACCTGGGCCTTGGGCCACTGGCCTTGGGTCCCAGGCACAGGGGGAGGGGGCACGGGCGAGGGGGCCGGCCTGCTCCGGCCGTCTCCGGCCCGGCCAACTGCACCCATCCAGAGGATGCACGATCGCCGGAGAGGTGCGGGGAGGAGGGGAGGGGCGGCGCCATGAAGAGGGCAGGAGGCGGGCGGTGGTGATGTTCTCCGATGGTGCGGGCACTACGGCGAGGAGTCAAGGGGGTGGGGCGGCTGAGTGGAACGAGGGGAAGTCAATGGACGTGGAGGAGAGGTGTGGGGAGGCCTGTAGTGGTCGGACCCAAGCCGAGGCCGAGGCGGCCATGGAGGGTGACGGCGAACAATGGCGAGATGCGGCGGTTCCAGAGGGCAAATGAGGCGGGGGAGGGATCTGTGAGCTGCGTAGGAGGTCGGGGGTCCCTTATATAGGCGCGGGGAAGGCTCTGGATCATCACAAACGATCTTGAGCAGTGCTCTAATGGAGGACAGGGGCGGAGCACGGCATGGGCATGGAGCTAGCGGCTCATTTATGTTGAACCACGACGAGACATCGACTCAAGGCGATGCAGGGCATCACGGGGGAGCTCCAGGACATGGTTGGACGTAGAGACGAGGAGGGATCCGATGAGAACAGGGGCGGGAAGAAACCAGAGCGCGCAATCTGCATGACGCAAGCGTGATCAGTATGCGCACTGGTGCAAATAGCTCGTTTTGGCCAGGACGACCATGTCCAGTGGATTTACCCTAGTGACCTTAGTATAATCGAGGAAATAAATCAATCTAGGGGCAAAGAAGAGATTTGCACTTAGCTTCAAAGTAAACCAGCAGCCAAGTGTTTGCGTTGTGCACTGGGGACACCAGCTAGATAACTCAGTAAATAGTTTGTCTGGTGATGATCAAACACTAAAGTGACTACGATAACAAGAAATCAGCTTAAGAGGGGGAGTTTAAAGGGTGGTTGCTGTAGAAAGTGCCATAATGGCCAGAAATAGAGATTTGGATGATGCACTCACATGGAGTACCAACTTAAGCTCAATTTGGGCAAAACATAGTTATTTGATCATATGAAGATGTTGCAAAAGGTTTCATACCATTTGGATAAACCAAAATGGTACTTCCTTCACAAACATTTCCACTGACCAGAAACTTGCAAAAATTCCATAGGGCAAATGGTCAAAGAGATTGAGCCACAACTTGGTGGAGGGAGGTTATATGGATACTAGAAGGTCGAGAAAATTTACAGCCATAATGGAGCAAGATAAAATATACTTGCTTCACAAACTAAATTTTTTAACAGAAACTAAGAATTGAAGCTGTGCTCACATGGAGGCATGACATGATCTCAAGTTGGGTGGAGGGCTATTATATGATGATATGAATGATCATGCAAAATGGCAACTCATGTGGATATGCCTAGCTTGTACCTCCTTCACAAAGCTTCTTTCTAGACAGAAACTTTGGAAAACCATAATTAAATAATTACTAGGAAAATGAGGTTTCATCTTTGCATGTGGAAATTATATGGACATGAAAAGATGTACAAGGAGTCTGAGGTCAATTGGGCAGAGGAAAATGGAACTTGCTTCACAATGTGCCATTGAGGGCAGAATAGGAAATGAATTATTGGTGGATTATTTTTGAACATGAAAATGAAAAGTTTTTCCATATTTGATCAAGATATGATCCAAACAACTTATGAGAATTATTTGGGTATTTTTGGAGTGATGGAAATATAGGTTGCTTCACAACCTAGGGTAATTTGAGTTATTCCTTTAATAGAAAAGGAATATTCCCAATAAAAAGAATATTGGGATTTGGGCTAGGATGAAAATGACAGGGTCTAGGGAAGGATTTGGATATGACAAGCCACTCTGGAAGCAAAGAATAGGGCATCTTCTTCAGTTTCCAGACCACAAAGCCATGGAAAAAGAAAACTCAGGCAAAAACCACGGAAAAACAAAAGAAAAAGAATGGACCAAAAATCAAGCTGTCACAAACCTTACCCCCTTAAAGAAATCTCGTCCTCGAGATTTGGTTGCTCAGGCAACAAGGTAGAATATACTGACTTAAGGAAACCGTTTCCAGCTCGGGTATCCTTTTTCCTTTATTGTTGTTCCCATTAAATTTTTATCTGACTGGCCCTGGGGTGGTTTGATTTACTGTATCCACATTCTGACAGATCTTACCTGGCTTGCTCATGCTTATATAAGCTCCAATTTGTTTTAGATCTGCTGACTAGCTGAGTGTGATTTGATTATCATGACTGAAATATATGTCCGTCTCACAAATCCAAGAGTGACTTCCGCTGGGTGTGTCATCCTACACTGACAACCTTTCATAAAGTGATGATCAGGTTTTTCTGATGAACACCCAAGCTCTGACTCCTTGCATTGGGTTTCTCCGCTAAATGCAAGTACTTCGGGTTTCAAACTATAAGTTGAAGCATAACCGTTTCCTGACAGGTTCTAACTCATCGTAGAAGTTTCTGAATTATTCTGACTGGCTTCACTGTCTTGAGTCTCAGATGCGTTCCAAATATTTGATTGTCGCCTATCGCGGCCAGCATAAAGGGTTTGGCCTGTATGCTAATATTTGCAGACTTGACTGATGGTGGTTCTGACGGAAAATTTTTGTTCACGACAGGCTATCCATGATGATTCATATAAGTGAGGACTCAGGCTTCCAGACTGTTATTACTCATGCTGATTACTCATGCTATAGGCATATCCATGTGGATCAATACTGACTTAGATTGTCCGGGGAATCTGCACCATGGGGGTTGTCCAACAGTTTTCATACCTGCATCACTGGTCTTGCTCCTTCATTATTGTCTTCTTGGTCTGGATCTTTGGCTGAAAGAGCTGGGCCATATTGCTTCTTTGTATGACCATAGGTACTGTCGGTGCAATTTTTCGGCAATTGTAGTTTATCCTCATTTTTTTGATAAGGTAACCCATTAAATGGCAGGTTCAACACCTCTCAAGTTCTGATCGTTGGGAAATGATCATCCGAAACCCTTGCAAGAAATCGGCAAATAAATCAGTAGCCACCAGAACGGTCTTTACAACTCAGATCTAGGACATTACTGAAATAACTCAACCACGGCTCAGGACGGCCGAAAAGCAGCTCGGAGCATGAGACCTGGTCGGTAAGAGGAAGGTGGCAGCTCCCTAAAATAGCCAAAAAGCAGCTATAGGGCTACGGCCACAAAAAGAAACTCAACAGTTGTACGAGACGGCCGAAAAGTAGCTCAGACTCGTGACAGTCGTCAAAGAGAGAAACAAAAATCAGCATCAACCCCGGATAGCTAGAAACAGCTCAGATCACAAGCGTGGTGCCGTCATTGGATAAAAAGGGGACAAGGGCTCATCAGGATCATTTTCCAGTTCACGGGTACTTGTATTGAGCTCATTGATGTCGTCAATCCTCATAATCCTTTGTCACACAGCGGTGTATACTGGCTTTATTCTCGTAACCATCCTCACGTGGTTGTCAGACCCTCATCCAAGTGACTTGTAAGGTCTTGATGGTATGCTCATTGCATATATATAGGACCTGATTCCGAGACAGACGTGTATTCTGACTGATTCTTGATTCTAACCAAAATGTTGTGGATCTGATTCTTGGGATTCACTGCCATATGCTGTCAACTCACAGTGCACTACCTTGTACCAATGTCTTACTGGGGAAGATTGGCTGGCTTGTGCTCGAAATTTTCATCGGACAGCTTGCTGAAGAAGACTAGGTATCGTACTTCAGAAGCTTACCCCCTTAAAGACTTTGCTGGGGAAAGACTCAGTACCTTCTGCCGGAAGCTTTTGCGGTTGCTTACTGAAGAAGGCCGAGTACCTTGCATGGGAAATCATCTATGTATCGTACTGAGGAAGATAGATGAATCTTGCCTTGGAAGCCTCTCGGGTATCTTGCGAGGGAAGATTGGGTGGCTTACACCAGAAGCTTCTTATTGTGATATGCGGACCGATTTCCTCATATATAACCATCTGAATATTTTTGCTGTTGATTCCTTGCATGAAACGGGGTTTTGCATGACTATCCTCCTTTCTGAGTACATGCCATATTTTTGCTTGCTTCCGGGCATATAATGTTTAAAAATCATTCTTAACGACGAATAAAACTTGTATCTGAGCCAAACCTTTGACTGATAATATTTTGTCAACCTTGCACACAATTTATCTTCTTGCTGATTTGATCATTTCTGCTATGAGGAGTACACGCTGAGTGAGACTTTACACT
Organism: Triticum timopheevii; assembly: GCA_963921465.1. NCBI lineage: Eukaryota > Viridiplantae > Streptophyta > Magnoliopsida > Poales > Poaceae > Triticum > Triticum timopheevii. Next base: position 557,818,107 of record OY997270.1, read on the forward strand.
CAGTAACATGATCAGATATTCCCCAATCTGAATGCAGTCGGTTGAGAATTGCATACTGTTGTGAGGAGTGCATGTTATGCAAACTTTACACTGACATTCCATCCAAGATTTCTTTTGTATTCAGACGAGCTATTTCCAATTTCACTACAGTCTGCTGACAATTCCATTCTGTTTAGTTGAGTTTCCAAATATATGCATTTCTTACTGACTCTTCGGGTCTGGTGTCGGTCGATGAGCAACTTTAATAGGGGGAAAATTTGTAACACTGAAGGCCCAAAGAAAGGAACAAAAGAAACGACTAAAACAAAAGCACACAAGCATACTACTAATATAATTAATCAAGCAATCATCACATATTACTGCTACTCACACAATAATATGCATGCACACCTAAGCACACAAATCTCGCGGAAACTCCGGTATTGTGGTGTGATATGCTGTGGCTGTGTGCATGAAAATTATATCCATGTGTGGAAAGGAGTTGGCGTAACCGAAGCTACACCAAGCACTGGCTGAACACTGACTGGATCTGGATGGATATACAGGTGAGGACGGACTTAACGATCAAGTAGCGAGACACAAAAGTCACGACCACATCATCATCAAGCGTATGAAAGGGATTCATACACGTCCCAAGAATAAAATGACTGGGTAGGATAGCGGTGGAAAATCAAGGCTCGCTGGCATTGCCCTTTTCTGATAACCAAGATCAGTAAGGGTTGCCAGATGGACGAGATGGATGGCATGATTCGGGATAGAAACAAGTCTATCACCGAAATAATACGGGTGGGTGGCGGAAAAATATACACGATACCTAAGCATAACTCCTGCAAATGGTGTCTGGAACACCGGATACTGGGGCATCACTCTGCTGGGACAGAGATGACGCCGAACACCAAAGAGCAGACATGCTAAGAAGGAGGGTACAGGCGGTGGATCGAAAACGACGCCACCTACACTCACAAGATTAACCGTTAGCGACAAACAAATGCAGGAATCAAGTGCAACAAACCAACTGGGGTCTATACTACCGCTTTCTAACGTTTGCGCAGTCTAGGGCGTTGTACAGCCAGACCTGCTCTGATACCAAGCCTGTGGCACCCCGGCTCAGAGAAAACCAAAATGCCCCATATTCCAGCCCAGAGATCGAGATGAAGTCTTCTGGAATACGGCACTGCTTAGCATAGAACAAACCAACTCTTTATTACAATCTATTTGGGTACAAGGGTTACATCGACATCGCGACACTACGCCCGCCACTGTTGCTCTATGCAAGCAGCAGAACAACACGATGCAGCGGAAGAACTCTAGCAGCGGAAAAACGACGACCGTGGTGAACTCCACTCTGCAGGGACTCTGGCTGGAACGCTTATCCTAGCTCGCAAACAAGGACTCCACGGCAAACAAGCAATCAAATCCGGAATGACCTGCAAACTGGCATGACACGCCAAGTCAGTACATTGAATGTACTTGTAAGCTCACAATAACCAGAAGCATTCAAGACAAACAACATCATGGCAATTACAGGTTAAGCAGAAATTAACATGATATCATTATAGCAACATGGCATCAACATAAACATGATGCAGCTAGAACAACATGAACCTGGCATGAACATATGAATCTGACGATACTAGCATGCAACATGATGACACTATATGCACCACTTATTCTGCTCAGGCTACCTTGTAACCAACACATGCATCACTTACCAACCTCGGACATCACACGATCATCTTAGGGTCAAATCAAGCTTGGTATAGAAAATGCCATAGTAATCATTAAATGACCACAAGGAGCTTGATTTTTACCCATGACTCTCACACAACATCACGAATATACAACAACTCGGTATCCTCGATACCATGGTGATCTTTCCGACGATCACAACCACGACCAATATTTGGCCTCAAACCGTGATCCTTACGGTGATCACAACCACGACCAATATTTGGCCCGTGATCCTTACGACGATCACAACCACGGCCATTATTTGGCCCCTGATCCTTACGTTGATCACAACCACGACCATTATTTGGCCCGTGATCCTTACGACAATCACAACCACGACCAACTTTTGGTCCAAACCCACACGATGGCCTCCCGCCACCAACAACAATGCAAGATTCATACTTAGTGTGCAAGATTCATTATATTTTGACCCATGGTGTGACCTACTTTCGAGCGTGTCCTTAACTGTGGACTTGGCACTACTAGGAAAAGGGCTATAGATGATATGGCCACAAATGGCGCACTAGATATGTGGTGTGCCACTACTATATAGCAGTGGCGCACCATGTGCTGGTGCGCCATTAGTGTGAAAGACACTAATGGCGCACCAGACACATGGTGCGCCACTAGTAACATTTTTTTATTTTTCCAAACATACTAATGGCGCACCAGGGCACATTGCACCATTACTAGTTCTAACTAGTAATGGTGCACCAGCCACATAGTGCGCCACTACTATATATATTTTTTAATTTTTTTGCAAAACTACTAATGGCGCACCAGGGAATAGTGCGCCATTACTAGTTTAAACTAGTAATGGCGCACTGTGCCCTGGTGCGCCATTAGTATATATATATATATATATATATATATATATATATATTTTGCAAAACTACTAATGGCGAACCATCAGCAGGTGCGCCATTAGTAACCAGGGTTACTAATGGCGCATTTGTAGGTGGTGCGCCATTAGTAACCTGGGACCAGCTAGATATTTTGGACAGCCACACCTACCCACTCACTTTCCCCACTTCATTCTCTCCACCTCCTCCTCCAAGCTTGTCTCGGCTGCCTCCTCCTCCTCACCTCATTTGCACCATAGATTCATCCAAATTAAGTGGTTAAATTACCTTTTTTTGATAGGTAAGTAAGGGGGAAGCTATCTTTATGTTGTTCTCCCTCCAACAACATGCACATGCACTTTTTATGGCCTAGCTAGATCTATGTATGTTTGTGGTGTTGCATATATGTTTGCGTTTGCAGGTACCGGTATTTGAAATGCGATAGTTGCCAATATTTTGCCGGAATGTTGATCATTTCCGTTTCGGTGAGAATTTTGGCACTATGCATTCTTTTTGGTCCTATTTTTAGGGAAAGTCATGCCAAATTTTTTCTTGGTTCTAAAATATTGTTTTGCTCTACCCCGCAGGCGACCATGGTCCGCACGATGACCGAAGGCATCATGAATAGGTTTTTGAGCTCCGCGAAGGCCGAGGTGCTTCAAAAGAACGAGACGGAGATAAGATGTCCATGTCGAAGATGCATGCTGAAGAGCCTTATTGCGGACCCGGATTCCGGGCAGGTGCGGGACCACCTGCTCTTGCGTGGTTTCATGGATGGCTATCGGTGGCAAGGTGATGAAGATGACTATGAAGTCGTCCATGGGGGCCAGGAATGAAATGAGGAAGGGCAGCAAGACAACCACCGCGGCTCGGGCGGGCGAGAAGACGAAGAATCTCCAGGACATGATCACGACGGTGATGCTATACACAGTTATCATGTAGAAGATGCCGGGCATGATGATGAGGAAGATGCCAGAGCAGACGAAGGGCATGATCATGAAGATGAAGATGCCGGCGGAGCAGATGACGATGGACCATCGATGGGCTGGGTGCAGGACCTTCATATTCAAGAGCTGCTTCTCAAGCAGACGGATAACGCAAGGGCTGCCGCCCGACAGAAAGCCAAGCTGGATCAACTGGAGATAGATGCGGTTACTCCATTGTATGAAGGATGCAGGCCCGAGGATACCCGCCTGAAAGTAACGCTCATGGCTCTGGAGATGAAGGTAAAACACAAAATGACCGACACATGCTTCGACGAGAACATGTCATTCTGGAACGAACGTCTTCGCAAGGGGAACAAGTGCCCGACCAGTTTCGAGGAGGCGACGAAAATCGTGTGTCCTATGGATTTACCGCACGTGAAATACCATGTGTGCATGAACAATTGCATCATTTATCGGGACGAGCACGCGGAGTCTACCATATGTCCGGTGTGCGGCGTCACTCGATACAAGAAGAGGAAGAAAGCTCCTCGAAAAGTGGTGTGGTACTTTCCAATCACTCCTCGTCTGCAGCGGTATTTCATGGACCCTAAGGTAGCAAAGCTCCCGCGTTGGCACGCGGATAGGGAGGAGAAGAAGTGAGAAGATGACGCAAATGATTCGGAGATAAATAAAAAAGACAAGATGCTGAGTCACCCTAAGGATGGGAGCCAGTGGCCAGCGTTGAACTTCGAACACCCAGAATTTGGGAAGGATCCAAGGAACATCATGCTGGGCGCGAGCACTGATGGAGTCAATCAGTTTGGCAGACAGAGAAGCACACATAGCACCTGGCCTGTGTTTGTGTGGATGTACAACCTTCCCCCCTGGTTGTGTATGAAGAGGAAGTACATTCACATGAGTATGCTAATTGAAGGGCCGAAACAACCAGGGAACGACATCAATCTGTATCTGGGGCTGCTGAAAGAGGAGCTAGACACGCTATGGAAAACGCCAGCCAATACACGGGACGCCGCAGAGAAAGAATATTTCCCGATGAGAGACGCACTGCTCACGACGGTGCACGACTATCTCGGTCACGGATATCTCGCGGGGCAGGTGGTCCATGGATTTTCTGGATGCGCCATGTGCATGGATGACACAACGTATCGCCATCTAGATAGAGGTCCCGGGTCTTCGAAAACCATGTTCATGGGACATCAAAGGTGGCTTCGCGATGATGACCCGTGGAGGAAACACAAGGATGTGTTCAATGGTGAAACCGAACCCCGAAGATGCCCGCGTACAAGGAGCGGCGAGGAAATAGACGAGGTGTTGAAAAATTGGAAAGATTGCCCACTGCCGGGAAAGAAGCAAAAGGCGCCAGAGCTGGGAAAGAAGCGAAAGGCGCCAGAGCCGCTGCTGAAGGTATGGAAAACGAGGTCTGTTTTCTGGGACTTGCCATACCGGAAGATCCACCGTGTGCCTCACAGCCTTGATGTCATGCATATCACGAAGAACGTGTGCGGGAGTCTGCTTGGTACCCTGCTCAACATGCCAGAGAGGACCAAAGATGGGCCGAAAGCAAGGGTAGACTTGAAATCAATGGGCATCAGGGAAGAGCTTCACGCTAATGATGATGATGATGAGGCGAAGCATGACATGGAAAGTCGTTGCAAAGGCAAAATGGCCAAGAAGACCGGAAATGACTTCCCTCCCATGTGCTTCACTCTAAGTCAGGAGGAGATCGATCAGTTTTTCACCTGACTCGTAGGAGTAAAACTTCCTTACGGTTACGCGGGGAAGATAAGCAGATACCTAGACCCAGCGAAGCAGAAGTTCAGCGGGATGAAGTCTCACGACTGTCACGTGCTGATGACGCAGATACTTCCAGTTGCAATCCGTGGGATCATGAACGCGCACGTCCGTGAAACGCTATTTGGCCTATGCAACTTTTTCGACGTCATCTCTCAGAAGTCGGTTGGTGTGAGGCAACTCAGAAGGCTACAGGAAGAGATCGTGGTGACACTATGCGAGCTTGAGATGTACTACCCGCCCGCATTCTTTGACATTATGGTGCATCTGCTGGTCCATATCATGGAGGATATCATCCAACTTGGGACGACGTTCCTGCATAGCATGATGCCGTTCGAAAGGATGAATGGTGTCATCAAAGGATACATTCGCAACATGTCACATCCAGAGGGAAGCATACCCAGGGGCTTTTTGACCGAAGAGTGCATCTCCTACTGCACGAATTATCTAGGCATCGAGAACCCCATTGGTCTGCCCGTCAACAGGCACCTCGGCAGGCTCGCTGGATGGGGTCACCGTGAGGGTTGCCGCGAAATGCATGTCGACTTTGAGGGTCGACTTGCCGACTTTGAAAGAGCAAACCTAGTCGCGCTACAACACATAGACGTGGTCGATCCTTGGGTGGTAGAGTACAAAACCTTTATTGAGAAGACGTACAAAGACTGAGGCCAACAGAGGACGGACGGAGATATAATCAAAGAGCACAACTCATGTTTCACGCGTTGGTTCAAGCAGAAGCTTCTGTCGTACCGTTTACATGAGGATTCATCCGCGGAAGAACAACTCATATTCGCCTTGTCACAGGGCGCCGAGCACAACCTACACTGAGGGAAAGGACATGAAGAGCGATGGTTATTAGAACTCCAGGGTAACAATGGAATCCTACACCAGTAACGACAAGGACAGATACTACGGAAGGATCGAGGAGATCTGGGAGCTGAGCTACGCTGGAGAGAAGGTCCCGATGTTCCGTGTCAGATGGGCCAAGAGCGTCATAAAAGAAGACCGGTATTTCACCACCATGGTTATACCCGAAGCCAAATCTAAGAGCGCAGGCGCGAACGTCACCGCGAAAAATGAGCCATGGGTACTGGCTTCCCAAGTGGACCAATGCTTCTTCATTACCGACACGTCAAAGCCCTGTCGTGTTGTTGTGAGGAGAGGCAAAAGGAAGATCATCAGAATGGATGGAGTCGCCAATGAGCAAGACTTTGACAAGTACGGCGACCCGAAGATGGAACATGACGACGACGATGAAGTATCAGCATACACCACAAGAAGAAGCAGGACCACCCTACCTAAAGGACGTCCGTTCAAGAGAAGAACTCCATTTATGAAAAATAAGGGCACGAAGATTGTGAACAGATAGCTAGCTAAGATCGTTTGTATTTAAATTGTAGCCTCCATTTCTCGGTTGTATCTCATGGGCACTTTTTGAACTCATGAATATTTTCAAATTTCATGGGCACTTTTTGAATTCATGAATATTTTTTCAAATTTGATGATATTTTTTCATATTCAATATGAAAAAATATTGAATATTCATGAGGACACTCGATCTCGATCCCCCTCCATCTCGATCTCGATCCCCCTCCATCTCGATCTCTATCCCCCTCCATCTCGATCTCGATCCCCCCCGCACCCTCCCCCGCTAGCTCCACCGCCGCGGACGACCCATCGCACCCTCCCCCGCTCCACCGCCGGCGCCGACCGCCCGCACCCTCCCCGGCCCGCTCCACCGCCGCCGAGCACCCCCCGCACCCTCCCCCGCTCCACCGCCGTTGCCGACCCCCACACCCTCCCCGGCCCGCTCCACCGCCGCCGAGCACCCCCCGCACCCTCCCTCGCTCCACCACCGCCGACGACCCACCGCACCCTCTCCGTCTCCTCCGCCACCGCCGACCCCCCGCACCCTCCCCCGCTCCACCGCCGCCGACGACCCATCGCACCCTCCCCCGCTCCACCGCCGCCGCCGACCCCCCGCACCCTCCCCGGCCCGCTCCACCGCCGCCGAGCACCCCCATTTGATGATATTTTCAAATAACAAATTTGATGATATTTTCAAATAACAAATTTGATGATAATTTTTCATATTCATAAAAAAAAATACTACAGTTTTTATAAAAAAATTATTACTGTTTTTATAAAAAATATATTAAAAAATAGAAACAAAAAATAATAAAAAAAACATACTAATGGCGCACTGCTCGGATGGTGCGCCATTGCTATCTAAAAAAAGATTTCTAATGGCGCACCGCCAGGGGGTGCGCCATTGCTATCTAAAAAAAAGATTTCTAATAGCGCACCGCTCGGGGGTGCTCCATTAGTAATCTTCCCCCTAGCTCTAACTCGCCCGACCCCTTCTCCCTCTCGCCAGATCCACTTCACCCCCGCACGCTGCCCCGACCCATGATGCCGCCACCCTACGTGCGCCGCCGCCCCCGCGCCCCCCCACCATCGTCGACGCCTCCGTGACCTCGCCATCGCCGATAGCCTCCCCGCATCGGCCCCTGCCCTGCGCCGCCTCTACCTCAGTCCGGGCACGGGGTGCAGGACGACGACCGCGGCCGACCCCGACCCCAACCCCTTCGCCGCCGCCGCCGCCGCCGACCCCGACCCTAACCCCTTCGACCTCGAGCCATCCCTTCGAAGCCGCCGCCGACCCCGACCCCGACCCCAACCCTGAACCCGACCCCTCCGGCGACTGGCCGCGCCCGCCCAGGTACCTCTCCTCCTTCCTCCTTCCTCCCTCTCCACCCTTCCCCCCATTCCCTCCCTCCCTCCCCTCGACCGTGGTACACAATCTGTGCGTGCAAGTGTAATCTCTGGAGCCCTTTTTTTTAATTCAGTTTCGTCAGAGTATGGTCCATCACAAAACATGGCCTTGATTGATTGCAGCTAGCTCCCTAGGGTTAATTAACTAAATAAAGGGGTTAGTTTGGAAAGGTAGGAGAAGAGAAAAGCCTTTGTTTGCAGCTAGGATTGTACTACTGCTGCTCTGCTCCTCTTGTACTACTGTTGTTGTTCTGCTCCTGTTGTGCTACTCCTAGAAACATATTCGAAAACACTAGGAGTACAAAATATTTAGAAACACTGGGAGTAATTTGTTTACAAACATACTCAAAAACATTTACAGTAATCTGTTTACAAACATACTCAGAAACACTAGGAGTATTTTAGGAGTACTGTACAAATTATTCTAGGAGTACAAATCCTGTACAGAGTAAACATCCTAGAAGTACAAAATATTCTACTCCTACGAGTACATTTTATTATTCCTGTTTGATTGTAATTTTACATAATTGACACATGAAGCATATTTTTACTTGCATGTTTGTGTCCTGGAATACAAGGTGACAATATTGATGTCAATTTATATAGTTACTCCAGAAGTAAATTTTAGTTGCATGTCAAATTTGCTGGAGTACTGTACTGTTCCAAACAATTTCAGCTAAAAATTTCAGTTGAACAAATTGACATAAATTTCAACTGAAAATTTCAGTTGAATAAATTAAGGCTGTTGTAATCAATTGTCAGTCCAATTCTTGCTGAATTATTAAACGTTTGGAGTTTATTTCAGTTGATCTGTACCTTGTCCTTGTAATCAATTCCTCCGCAATCACCATGTTTGCAACATACTAACTCTCTCACTCACCTCTCACCAGGTTTTTGAATACAGAATCTATGGTGACCCACACTCTGTTGGTTCACACTCATTGATTTCGCTCGTGAAGGTATTATATGTTCACATGGTACATTTATGTTTTTCAGCAGTTAATTGATGGTTTGATACATGATACATTTCATGCACAGGGTGCTAGGGCTGCACTTAACTTGCTAAAATCATCCCCTTGTTCTTACTAGTTATTATTTGGGGTTGAACAATAGGTATGTGATACAGTGATACAAAAATCATTGAATAAATTTAGTAGTTCCCTAATATAGCGGAAGGCAATATCCAGGGTTTCAAAAGATTCCATCAAGTGGATCCCTCAATTAAAATAGACCAATATCTATTCATTTTACTAAAGTTGCATTTTAATAAGGGTTTTGCCTTTAATAAAATTTGAAGGCTGTTGAATCAACCTCATTTCAAGATTAATGTAAAGTAGACATGATGTGCAACAAATAATTATGCTAATTAAAAAAACACCATCAATCTTGGGTTGTTACAACTGCTGCGAAGCTCAGGTTCAGCTACTAACTTGGGGTGATGCTCGATGTGATGCTCATGATGGAGTTCCTGATGTTCCTGATATATCACAATGTTTGGAGTTCCTGATGAAGCACCTGAGATGAATAATAGCATCCATGTCATCATGCTCTAGCTGCTTTCTGTTCATGTGGTCTGTTGTTATGTGTTTTGCGTCTGTGGGGTTGGTTGAGGTCATCTTGGGCTATTGCTGTTTATGCTTTGCTACCTGAACTAGATGGTAGGATGAGGGGAGAGAGTTAGAGAGATGTCGTTTTTAGCTTCTTATAACTGATGAACTACTGTATTTGTGGGTTTTGTTGCCATGAGAGAGTTAGAGAGATGTCGTTTTTAGCTTCTTATAACTGCTGAACTACTGTATTTGATAATAAGCAGTTAATTGATGGCATGGATTAAGCTGTTTCTTTGCTGTAAAATACTGTATATCACTCCACAATGAAATACAGTACTTATTGATGTGCTTTTTAAAACTTGTTCATGTACTGAACTACTAATGCCTTGTGATGCTCTGAATTACTTGTGATGCCTCTGAATTACTTGTGATCACATTGAGAAAGACTTGTAAAGATGATGATCATCTTTTACAGAAAACAATTTCTGTAAACACGTCAGTAACTTTGCTAGTTTGCTGGGTTTGACCATCGTGTAGTGATGATTTTGCAGGTACCCCGATAGGCCCTTGAGTTTGCTGGAATGTCGATTAACTTCCGTTCCGGCAAATTCAGGTACTCCATATGTCCTATTTTCAGCGAAGGTCATGCTGAAATTTTCCGTGAATTTTAGCATGACTTTGCTAAAAATAGGACATATGGGGTACTTGTGACTAATGCATGGGCCGGGGTCTTAGTACTTAATTAAGTAGGATCAACTGCCCCTTTATTCTTGCTGCATTAAACCATAGGTTGCAATAGAGCCAAGTGATTAGGCCCAACTTAGAATTCTCCTTTCCAGCTTAGCTTTTAAGGTGCCTCGGCGTCGACAAACCCTAAATTATAAAACCTTGGCTTTTAGGGTGCCTCGGTGTCGATAAGAACCTAAATGATGAAAGCTTAGGCTTTTAGGGTGCCTTGGCATCGACAAACCCTAAATGATAAAAGCTTAGCTTTTAGGATGCCTCGGTGTCGACAAACCCTAAATGATAAGACCATTATCTTGTTCCTTGACAATAACCAACTTTTTGACCAAACTTTTTTCCTATTTAGAGCGAAACATGGCCCACAACGATGAGGCCGGCGGTTCGGGCGGCAAGCAATTCTGGGAGCTGCCCCAGGAGATGGAGAAAGAACCTCACCTCTATGAGGACGCCGCGGAAGACACCGATCCTGACTACACAACCCCTAGTGGCATCGGGAACGACACCACTGATGGTGCCGCCGAGGATGCCACCACTGATGATGGCGGCGCACACACAGATGGCAGCCAACTGAAGAGGCAACGGAAGGACCGGCACCCAAACGTGCTCAGCACCGTCAAGGAGGAATTTACTGAAGTGAACTCCGACGGGCATCCAACGGCGCCCAAAGAACTAGTCAAGGGGTACTCAATTCAGCTCGGGTGCATTCTCCGGAGCATCGTCTCGATCAACACCGAGAACCTAAGGCATAAGGACCAAGGGAATTTGCGCAGCCTCCTCTTCACGAAGCTGCACGAACAATACAAGTTCACCGTTGACTTTGCAAACACACGCCTCTCAGGGAATAAACTGAACAGTGCCGCCCTCACGAGGATGAGCACGGCCCTGTCTACTTGGAGAAGCACGGTGAAGGCAATGATTGAAAAAGGTGATAGTTATGAGAAGATCAAGGCGAAATATCCTTTGATCAACGAAGATGACTACAAGGAGTTCAAGATCAAGTGTGAGACCAGCGGAACCTCCGAATCAAGTCAGTGGGGGAAAGAAATGCAGCAGTTGAACTTAGGGGTCCACCAACTCGGTCCCGGCGGTTATAGAGTGGCGGAGCCTATATGGTACAAGGAGGACGCGGAGCATGCCGAGCAAGGCCTACCGCCCCGCTTCGAGAAATACCATGACAAGCAGACCAGGAACTTTGTTCGGGCCCGGTACAAGGAGGACCCGGTAACAAAGGAGCTTACCACGGATCCGAAGACCAGGGCGCTTGAGCTTGTTCTGGTAAGGAATACACCCCTGCGTAATTAGCTCCATATGGTTGCATTCTAATTAATCCCCAATATTTTTAAATGGCTCACGTTCCTTCCGCAGGACACTGAAAGAAGTAGCGCGGGGTCGTCTTAGATCTCCCCTTTCGACACCCCTTTAAATAGGGCGTTGAACGTAATGAAAAACAAGGATAATCTCAGTAAGCCGTCGTCAGCTGGTCGTGTGGCCGGCAAAGGCTTGTCCACAAAATGGTCGTCATACTATACCGCTGGTGGGCGAAAGGAGAAAAAGACCAGCTCGGAAAGCCTGTCGCGCGAGGTTGAAGCACTCAAGGCACAAGTGGCGGGGATTCCGGAGATTGTCCAAGAGCAAGTGCAACAACAACTGGGAACGACGCTCACCGCCATGGTGCCTACGTTGATTCAGGGGCTGACGACGTGGATTGCAGGCGGCCAACAGGGGCCTCCCCCAGTTCCCAGCTTCACAGCTAGCAACTCGCACAATGCTCAGGCGGCGCCATTGGTGTCTCTGGCAGAGGCGGTATTCGTGTCTCCGGCGCCGGCACGGGCATTGGAGCTTAATGCACCCGGGTGTACGCCGGCCGGCACCTCGCCAGCAAGCGGCCCCTCCGTCAGTTGCACACCCGCCGTTGGCGGTGCCTCGACATTAGCCGAGCTCGACGGCATCACGGTAACTAAGCCTCTCGGCCGATGACTTCATCACCTTGCCTTTGACTGGATATCCCTGACGCCCTACATGTTTTCGCAGGGCGCCACCGACGTTCCTTGCACTCTCCTGCACTTCGTGGGCGGCGAGTTGGTTGATGTCACCAAGGGCATAATCGTTCAACCGGGCAACCACGTGTTCCACGACAATCCGATGCCACCCACCTTGTATAGGGTTGAACTGGTTCGGGTGCTGCCAGGCTGCGACGAGTTGTTACCTCCGATTCGACCGGTTGGGGCCGACGAAGATGATGTGATGACCCTTAGCGCCTGCGTAAGCTGGCCCCTGCTTTGGCCGAAGAGCCAAATTCGTTTGGGGGTGGGGGACACCACCCCACAGACAAGACCGCCAGTCGTGCCGGTGCCAAGCCATGGCAAGAATGCCGCAACGCTACCGGACATGCCGGACATCCCTATGGCATAGGATCCGGACATGCATATGGCACAGGATCCGGACGATGACGAAAACAACGACGGTACATTTACCAACGTTGATAAGTACTTTGCCGAACATGGGTACGGTGACGAGTTCTGCGGGCCTCCTTCTCAAGAACCCAACCAAGACGACCGCGATCTAGCTGGTACGGCGGAGAAACCCAATTGCAACAGGCGTCGTCTGGCGTTCAGTTCTCGGGAGACGCCTCCAGCTGCCGCCTTCACCGAGCCTCAGATAGCTGAGGTGCAAAATATTATTAGCCCCAACACACTCAAGAAGGCGGTCTGTGAGCAGAACTCGATCCCATCACAATAGATCAAGAAGAAGGGACGGAAACAAAAGACTAACAAGGGCGCCGGTGCGAGCCAGCCGGCACCGAGTACGATCCGCGCTCAGGATAGGCCACCTTCACCTAAGGATATCTCGAGGAGGGTGCATGTGGTGGGTAGGGTGATGCTACCGACAAATATGCTCAATGCTGCAACCGGTGCTATGCGGAGTCTGCATGACAGTGTTCTTTCTTTGGAGAAGCGGTGTCTCTCCCATAATGATGTGGCATACCTGGTTTTCGTGGCCAAGGTTCCAGAGGGCAAGGTCTTTGTGGATAGCGCCATCGGGGGTATGATCGTCCTATGGTTTGATGACATCTTTGCTATGTTTAACCTTCATTCGCTGCACTACACCTTTGTTCGGCTGTTTTCGCTGAGTATGGAGATGCGGATCATTAGATACAAGACCTCGGACATCGGGATAGTCGACCCCTTCTACATGCGTTCCAAGATCTTGGGCAGCGCTGGGGACCGGCAAGTCGCGAGTTCACACCTCGAAGGTGTCATTCTGGCAAACCCAGATAAGGATAACTTCCTCGTGCCTTACTTTCCCGAGTAAGTCATCCCCTAACTGCCCCGTAACATATGATTTCTTAGATTTCGATCGTTTTTTCCTAACATTCCGTGTTCTGTGCAGTAACACACATTGCACACTCATCCTCTTAAGCCCAAAATATTCCATGGCCACGTATTTCGACCCGGACCGTGACTCCAAGATAGACTACACAAATATAAAGAAAGTTCTTGATGATGCTCTCCCTGGCTACACCACATCTGGAGGCACCTTTAAGAGGCTAGTTCGTAGGTACAGCAGGCACGTGTTCACCCACAATACGACATTCCCCTGCGTCAAGCAGCCGCCTGGCGGTCAGAAGGATGCCTACTACGCCCTCCATCACATGCGGGCGATCGTACGGGACCATAATCTCCTCCTGCTACCAAATAATCTCAAAGATTGGGCCGCAAGCTTGGCGGCAATCCAGGACGCGGACCTCCGACAAGAATTCTTTTGCATCTAGTCGGACTTTGCACAAATCATCCATCAAGATGTCCTTCGTACGTCGGGGCAATTCTACCTCAGATATCAACCGTCCAACAGTGAGATAGACACAACGCTACAAATGTAGGCTGACAACGACCGCGATTTCATGACCATCATGAAAGACGGCGGCTTCATCCACGCTTCGGTCCCATGAGTCGAGTCGAAAGTAGTGATGCTATTTGTAGTTCTGAAAGATCGATTAGCTCATGTTGTCACTACTAGGGAAAACTCTAGTAGTAGCGCGGGTTTTGAGGCTAGCGGCAGCGCGGGTGGCCGCGCTACTAATAGGGCACTACAGCTAACTCATAGTAGTAGCGCGGCCCTAACCCGCGCTACTACTGTTGATGATATCACCAGCGCTTTTTGTGAACACACTACTATTAACTAGCTGTAGCGATTTCGCCATCCCTCGCTACTGCTATATCTTTCATCATTTTTCCCATTACCCCTTTCCCTTTCAGTTCTCCTTTCAGATACTAGATACTAGGTACTGCTAGTAGATATCAAATTCATAAACCATTACTAGGTAGTACTCCCTTCGTTCCAAATTACTCGTCGTGGTTTTAGTTCAAACCACGACGAGTAATTTGGAACGAAGGGAGTACTAGATAACAATTTCATGCATAGCCAACATGCATCCTCAAGCAGTACAAGGTCATATCAACGGCCATCATCATATGTAGTTCTAGATGATATCGACGACGATCATCATATGTAGTTCTAGATGATATAGCCACACACACATATGTAGTTCTAGATGATATAGCCACACACACATATGTAGTTCTAGATGATATCGAAGACAATCATCATCCTCAAGCCTGGGCGGTTGGTGTTCCTGATAGTAATTAGGATGGCCTGTCCAACACGAAGATTCTTGCCATCGAGGAATTTCTTCCACCCAACCGAGTTTAAGTGTGTGCAACCGTCCGTGTCCACGCGGTAAGTACAGGTTGTGACGGAGCCCCTTGCAGTAAGGCGTAGTCCAGCTGAGCCTTCTTCATCAGGCTCGATACCATAACTCACAGATATGCTCTTTGCCAATTTCTGAATAAGAAAAACATATCAATTAATAAGCATGTGATCGAACTCTACACTAAAACATATCATCGACTAGATTCCACACAACATACCATATCATTGGACTGTACACTAAGTAATTCACACTATTAATTTGCATTTGTAAGTATAACAACCATATCATGTCGATCAACCATGGTATTTGTCAAGCAGGTCATGAATGGCACCCCGACAAAGTCAGCATGTGGCGGAATTATGTCCCACAGGTTGGACACCTCCTCCTCACTCAGCCTTGTTGTTTTAGCTACGATGGCTTCATGAAGTGGGTCCTCATCATCTTCATCGAGTGGGTCCTCATTATCTTCATCATCTTCATCATCTTCGTCATCTTCATCATCTTCCACCAGGTTGAGATAAATGACAGCTAGCTTGGGTCTTTCTGCTTGGAAGTTGAAGCTGATCAACTCACCACCAGTAAGATGCATGCGAGCGACGAAACGGGCCCATCCATCTCCTCTAATCTGCGACATATTGCGTCCTTTCTCGACCTCCATAGTGTATGCCCCCCAGGAGCCTCAAATGTCATAGTGTCTCCTATCAGCTTGTTGAATTTCAACCTCACATTGCATGGGACGATCTGTGTAAAATAAGCAAAATGACACAATGTTGTAATGCCAACACTAAAAATAAAATACTTATTACATTTCATCTAATTTCTTAACGCTGCATGACGAAAACTCGGCTGGAAGTAGATGCCGAACAGCTTGCCAGTTGCAAGGCTGCTGGCGCATCTTGACTTGCACAATCGACATAGTGGTGGTGGTGGTGGCGCCATTCTTCCTAAAGAAATATGAGCAAAGGCTTAACGATCAACTAAATCAAAATGTTCTAAGTGAACTAAATCAACTAGCCTAATAAATCAACTAAATCATATCAACTAAATCAAAATGTTCTAAGTGAACTAAATCAACTAGCCTACTAAATCAACTAGCCTACTAAATCAACTAAATCATATCAACTAAATCATATCAACTAAATCAAAATGTTGCATATGAACTAGCCTACTAAATCAACTAAATCAAAATGTTCTAAGTCAACTAAATCAACTAGCCTACTAAATCAACTAAATCATATCAACTAAATCAAAATGTTGCATATGAACTAGCCTACTAAATCAACTAAATCAAAATGTTCTAAGTCAACTAAATCAACTAGCCTACTAAATCAACTAAATCAAAATGTTCTAAATCAACTAAATCAACTAGCCTAATAAATCAACTAAATCAAAATGTTCTAAATCAACTAAATGAACTAGCCTACTAAATCAACTAAATCAAAATGTTCTAAGTCAACTAAATTAACTAAATGAATTAGCCTACTAAATCAACTAAATCAAAATGTTCTAAGTCAACTAAATCAACTAGCCTACTAAATCAACTAAATTATATCAACTAAATCAAAATGTTGCATATGAGCAGGAGGGAGAAGGAGGGGCGACTCGAGGAGGGAGAAGAGAGTAGGATGGAGGAGGAAGGCGGAGCGAGGAGGGGCCGGCCGGCGCAGCCAATTGAGGGAGGACGGAGGAGGAAGGCGGAGCGAGGAGGGTCCGGCCGGGTCCAGCAAGGAGGAGGAGGCCGGTACCGAGTCCAGCAAGGAGGAGGAGGTGACGGTGCGCAGGCAGACGGAGGAGGGGCGACAGGGGTGGACCGGTGCACGGCGCCAACTGATCGGAGAGGATTGAGTGGCTGTGTGTGTGAGTGGATCGGAATGGAGGAGATGGGGAGATGAATGGCTGAGCAGTAGCGCGCTTGAGGAAAAGACGCTACTGCTAAGCTATCTAGCAGCAGCGCCTTTCACAATAAAGCGCTACTGCTACGTGTTAGCATGTAAAAATAGACTTTGTTCAATATATCAAAAATACATTAATCATCAACGATCTTTTTGTGTAAAATCTGATTTGTCAATATGAGTCCTCACCGGTTTAGGAACAGGTGAAGACTCATATTGCAGCCACAAATTCTACACATAGATTTCAATGAAGATCAAGTGCTTGTCAAAGTTTGAGAAGTAACATATTTAAGGTGGTAGAAACTCTCTTCACGGAGCGAGGTGGGACTAAATTTTTGTAGGAAACTTAGCAGTAGCGCTTATCTGAGAAATGCACTGCTACTATGCTACGTAGCAGCAGCGCGCGTCTCTATAATGCGTTGCTGCTATAACTAGCCTCGCAGCGGCCTCGTAGGAATTATAGCAGCAGCGCGTCTTTGAGAGGACGCGCTACTGCTATATTTGTCTCAGTAGCGAGTTTCATCTGTCCGCACTACTGCTAGTTAGCAGCAGCGAGTTATTTTGAAGCGCGATGCTGATAAGATTCTGTGTATAGGCTTTTCCCTAGTAGTGTGTAATTAAACTTTAATGAACTTGTATGTCTCTTTGGTTTGGATAGTCGTTCAACTTAGATGTAATCGATGCTATTTATTAGTAGGACCATGAATCATGCTATTAATGTCTTGATTTTCTCTTCCGATCCTTTCGTTGCATACATATATATTGCTTATGTATTGTCTGTTGTTTGCCTTGCGCATAGAGATGCCGTCGTATGTCGTCTACAAGGGTAAGGTTCCCGGAGTCTACGACGATTGGGAGGAGTGTCGGAGACAGGTTCACCGTTCCAGCGATAACAGTTACAAAGGGTACACCACTAGGACGGAGGCGGAATCTAGATACGCGCGCTATCTAGCAAGAGAGAGGAGGGAGCGTTGGAGGAACCGGATGAAGACCAGTTTCATCGCGATGATGCTCATCATGATGACCGCAGCTCTCTTCTATGTGATGGTAGTTTAGATGATCGATATCGACTTGTAAGGTGAAGACAAACTCGCTACTCGCAGTCTCGAGACTTGTAATGTTCTATCTTTGTTCGATCTTTTGAATTCGGAGACTAATATAATGAATTGTATTTGGAGACTAATGTTCTATTGTATTCGATGAATCTGCTGTTGCTGTGTGGTGCTGTCTATATTCTGTCCAATAATATATTTTGTAACCTGTGCAAAAATCAGAAAAAAAAATAATCCCTAATATTCATACTAATGGCGCACCACTCAGCACTCTAATGGCGCACTATAGAAAGGATACTAATGGCGCATCACCCCATAGTGCGCCATTAGTATGCCAAAGCACATGGGTAAATATGGCCCCCTGGGAGGCATACTAATGGCGCATGTTGGGCTATACTAATGGCGCACTGCATGGTGCGCCATTAGTATACCAGATAATAATGGCGCACCAGTGGTGCGCCATTAGTATTTAGTACTAGTGGCGTGGTGCTAGTGGCGCACCAGTAGTGTGCCATTAGTAGGCAAAACTGGTGCGCCACTAGCAGGCCTTTTCCTAGTAGTGCGGCTATCGATAGATTAATACACTCTGTACCGGTAGCACACTGGACCCACACCACGGAGCCCATGGCCTCGCACTCCCATTCGGGTGGACTAACGGCATTCCGACGAAACCCCTCCATTGCCATGACACTCTCCCGCCCACTCCGACTCAATCCCCATCGGGCTAGTCCTGGGTGGCCCCGTGTCTACCAAAGACACAACGACCATCGTCGTGGCCACGATCCCACACGGGGACTCGGTACCAAAAACTTAACAACGGGCTCACAAGGTTATGCCTGCTTATCGGGCCAGGGTACAGCACACCCATTACCTTCCCTAGATGGAGGCACCGACTAGAGGCATGACAATGAAACGAATAAAGGCCGTCCCATACCGGCAAATGTGGTTGCACTGGGAAAGACTCGATTCAGCGGCACCATGACCCGGTCAACAACATATTCAAGTTGAGTTATTATCAGGTTCAACTTAAAGTGAAAATAACCGGCGTCATAATGCCATGACATGCATCACCAATACATACTTGTCGGAGTAATGGGCCACGGGTAGGCTAACCCGAGTCCCAGAACCTTTCAAGACATCGGTGCAGACTGCGCCCCTCAAGTATCTACGGCGACTCCAAGATGGCCGAGTCCTAGAGGCGAATCCCATTCAAGCCGAGTCCAGGAGGCGACTCTAAGATGGCCGAGTCCCAGAGGCGACTCCCATTCAAGCCGAGTCCCAGAAGCGACTCCGATGAAGCCGACTGTGGGAAGTTGGCCCGCGACTTCCAATCACCCCGATAATTAAAGGTGGGCATGGCCACAGTGCACCGAACCCGCGGAGATCTCCGCCCGGCGCGGCACTATTGCCATGCCAGTCCTGACAACAGCCCTTGGGGCAGGGCCCTGTGCCCACGACGCCTTGTCTGTACGGCCGGAGACGGCGGGACCTACCAGTCAGCGAGAGTATTGAAGACAGCGGGAGCGTCGAGAGTCGGACCCGTTGGGAGTCGGCCCCCTGGAGTCCGACAGCCCCTCCCACGGGCCCCACACGCCATTGACCAAGATGTGACCGAGGAATGGCCACAGTGATCGCCCACCAGGCGGCGGCACTGTTGCCATGACCCACTGACCAAGCCCTCATCATTAGAAGCACGGCTACAGTAATCTGCAGCCGGCAGGACCCGCCCGCGGCGGACACGGGCTGACGCCCTTGTACCATGCCAGTCGGCGGGACCCACCAGTCGGCGAGCCCCAGGAGTCGGTGGAGAACACGGCACCTGAGAGACAGACGGCTGGGACCCGCGCCCAGCCGGATTTACAATTGTAACCCTGGGGGTAGGCCTATATAAACCCCCAGGGTACCCATGCGAAGGGTTCGCATCCATAGACATTAGACAGACCACATAGAAGTGAGAGAGCTAGCCGTGCCCTCTCCTACCTCCAGAAACAGCTCTAGGAGCAAGCTTGTACTCACTTTGCCTTAGTGAACATGCGGAGACCCTGTAGAGCAGCAGTAGGGGTATTATCTCCTCGGGGAGCCCTGAAGCTGGGTAAGATTCGCCGGCATGCATGTTTTTGCCTCATCCCGTTTCCAGGCACCGGCGACGTCCTACTCGCCCCCACCATGATAAGCCATCCTTTGGCATATGTCGCACCCAACCCCCGACATTTGGCACCCACCATGGGGCCTGGTGCACCGTCGTCTGGAGATCTGTTCTGGACGGGAACCCTCTTCCTCCCTGGCGAGCGCAGCCAGCCAGGCTCGCCAGATGGAGTCTGCATCGACGTGCTGCGCGGCGCTGAGGCCGCCTGTGTAGCGAGCAGCCTCGCCGAACTTGTCGGCGAGGTTTGCCTCTCCGACGAGCCTGCATCCGACGCAGGCACGGGTGGCCCCGAGAGCCTCCTTGCGGGCCTCCTCGACCAACTCCACGTCACCAGCGAGCCTGTCGTGGATTTGGTGTCCGTAGGCTCCACCGACCCGATGCTGGTCGACTCCGACGCCGTGTAGCTTGACACTTTCCCCACCAACGTGGTGGTCTACGACGAGCCGCTTCCTCACAAGGAGAGCGGCGGGAGCACCGTCACGGAGGTGCTCGTCATCAGTCACGATGAGCGCTCCGGTGAGGGAGTTCAAGATCCGCTCGACGCGGCCCTGCAAGACCTGACTGCACCTATTCCAGAGGATGTAGACGCCGAGACGTTGGAGACACGCCGCCTTCAGATCATCGAAGGCGCCAAGAAGCTGGCAAGCATGAGGCGCTTGTCAGAAGCCTACCAGCACGAAATGGATCGCGCCGTGGGCGGCTCGCCGGCTCTGACTGGGCCCAGCCGCCTATGCGCGGTCCGGCAACGCGACGAGACCATCACTGACTTGTTCGGGGCCAATCGCCCCGTATACGCCATCCCTGCGGAGAACATCCGCGCCGCCCAAGCGGCCACTGACGAGTTGAAGAAATTCGAAGGCGAAGAGCGCCGCATGATGACGGAGCGAGTCCAGCAACTCCTCGACGCGGTTGCTGCACAAAGCGCGGCCGGCGGCCTCGCTGAGGCGCCACGGCAGCTAAACGATGACTTGCCTCCCCGCCGAGATCAGGGCGCGACGTCTCGAACGCCGACTGGTGGAGTCCGCGGAAGAAAAGACAAAGAGTCGGCTGTCAGTCGCAGTCGGACTCGCATCACCATCGAGCGTGACCAAGACGGCCGTCCGAGAGCGGTGGAGCGGCAGGACGACTACCTGCCTCCCCCACCCAGAAGAGAACGGCGAGTTTCCCCGCCTCCTGTTGAGCATCCAACTCTCGGTGGCTGCCTTGGCCGCCGAGAGGGAGTCGGAGAGAATGACGCCCGCCGTCGGATCGACCAACTCCACCGATCCCTGGCGCTGGAAGAAGAAGATGAGCTGGGTCCGCCTTGATTTGGACCCCGCATCCGAGACGAGCCCTTCCCCAAAGGGTTCATGCTCCCCCGAGACACTCCCAAGTACACCGGCTCCGTGAAGCCAGAAGACTGGCTAATTGATTACTCCATGGCTGTCAGCATAGCGAACGGCAACAAGCGAGTCGCCGTGAAGTACGTTCCACTCATGCTCCAGGGCACGACCCGGACATGGTTGAACAGTCTGAAGCCCCGCAGCATCAACAACTGGGTCGACTTCACCGAGGCCTTCATCCGCAACTTCACAAGCACGTACAACCGACCTCCCAAGCCGCGCTAGCTTTCCTTGTGCGTGCAAGGCCCTCACGAGTCAACACTACCTCACGCGCTGGGGCGAGCTTTTGAACTCCTGCGAGGGCATGCACGAGGTGCAGGCTATCGAGTACTTCACCACCGGGTGCCGAGAAGGCACCCTCCTCAAGCACAAGCTCCTCTGCGACGAGCCAGAAACCCTCGACGAACTGCTGGTCATAGCAGACAAGTACGCCATGGCCGACTCCTCCATGAAGACGGAGATTCAAGCCAATGCGGCTGGCAAAGTGGCCCCTCAGGCTCCCAGAACTCCAGCTGGAGACAGCAGTCGACGACAACAGAACGATAACAAACGCAAGGCCCAACAACCGACTTCCAACAGTCGGCAGGTTGCGATAGTCAAAGATCAACAGCCGGAGGGGAAGCCTCCGGCCAAGCGACAGAAAGGCGGCAAGTCCAACTGGTTGTCGGCCTTCTCTTATGTGCAGACCCTGGATGGTCCATGCAAGTTCCACAGTGGCGCGAAGCCATCAAACCACACCACCCGAAAGTGCCACTGGCTCACCCGAATCGCCAAGGGAGACGGCCTCCTTCCTCCGCCGCCTGCTGTGCCGCCGCCTCCACCGCCGCCCCAGCAGCCGGCTGCTCGGCCAGTTGGCGCAGTACAAGACGAGTACCCAGAAGAGCATGGAGCCTATGTAGTGTTCACCAGTGTGGCAGACGATCGACGCAGCAGACGGCTGCAACAGCAAGAAGTAAATGCAGTAGCAACAGATACTCCAGAGTTTATGCATTGGTCCGAGAAGCCTATCAGTTGGAGCAGAGCAGATCACCCAGTGGTGATGCCGAATCCGGGCTCCTATGCCCTGGTCCTAGGCACTACCTTGGCCACTGATAGGCGGGTAGCCCGCTTTTCGAGAGTGCTGATAGACGGAGGCAGTAGCATCAACATCCTGTACAAAGATACTATGGAGAAGCTAGGAATCAAGCAAAGACAGCTGCAGAGCAGCCGGACTGTGTTCCATGGTATTGCACCCGGCCTTTCCTGCTCACCAATCGGCAAGATCCTGATAGACGTCCTCTTCGGAGACAAAGATCATTTCCCTCGAGAGGCAGTCTGGTTTGAAGTAGTGGACCTTGAAAGCCCGTACCACGCACTGCTCGGCCGACCTGCACTGGCCAAGATCATGGCGGTTTCTCACTACGCCTACCTCAAGATGAAGATGCCGAGTTCCAAGGGAATTCTGACCGTAGCCGGCGACTACAGGAAGTTGTCTGCCTGCACGGCCGAGAGCAGCCGGCTGGTCAAGTCCCTGGTGATCACAGCTGAGAAGCGGCTCCTTGATCGGGTCGTGGCGATGGCCGGAAGGCAGCCAGAGATGTCGCCTGACCCCAAGGAGTCGGAAGCTGAGGGTTTGTTCAAGCCGGCCAAAGAGACCAAGAAGATACCCTTGGACCCGGAGCACCCCGAGAGGTACGCTGTCGTGGGTACAAACCTTGACGGCAAATAGGAAGGTGAGCTCGTCGACTTCCTCCGTGAGAATCGAGACATCTTTGCATGGTCCCCTAAAGACATGCCGGGTGTACCGACGGAATTCGCCGAGCACAAGTTACATGTCCGACCTGATGTGAAGCCCGTCATACAGCCTTTGCGCCGACTGTCAGAAGAGAAGAGAAGAGTCGTGGGAGAAGAGATAGCCCGGCTCCTAGCCACCTGCTTCATTATGGAAGTGTTTTCCCAGAGTGGTTGGCAAACCCGGTCTTGGTGTTGAAGAAAAACAAGCAGTGGCGGATGTGCATTGATTACACAAGCCTCAACAAAGCCTGCCCAAAGGATCCATTTGCCCTGCCGAGAATTGATCAGGTGATAGACTCCATAGCCGGATGCGAGCTGTTGAGTTTCTTAGATGCATATTCAGGATATCACCAGATCACGCTGAACCCGGCAGATAGACTGAAGACCGCCTTCATCACGCCATTCGAAGCCTTCTGTTACCTGACCATGACGTTCGGCTTGAGGAATGCCGGTGCCACCTTTCAGCGTTGCATGCAGAAGTGCCTCCTCAAGCAACTCGGCAGGAATGCCCATGTCTACGTGGATGATGTGGTAGTGAAGACGGAGAAGCGCGGGACGCTGCTAGAGGATCTCAAGGAGACCTTTGAGAACCTGCGCTGATTCCAGATTAAGCTCAACCCCTAGAAGTGCATTTTCGGAGTACCAGCCGGCCAACTCCTTGACTTCCTGGTCTCTGAACGTGGCATAGAGTGCAACCCCATGAAGATTAAGGCCATCGAGAGGATGGAGGTACCCAGCCGACTGTTGGATGTGCAGAAGTTCACCAGCTGCTTGGCGTCCATCAGCCGATTCATCAGTCGGCTGGGCAAGAAAGCTCTCCCTTTGTATCAATTGATGAAGAAGACCACCTTTTTCGAGTGGAACGACAAGGCGGACGAAGCATTTCTCCAGCTAAAAAAGATGTTGACTACTCCCCTTGTGTTGGCGGCTTCGACTCCCAAAGAGCCCATGCTCCTGTATATCGCCGCCACCAGCCGAGTAGTCAGCACAGTCATTGTAGTCGAGCGCAAGGAGGAAGGCAAGGCGCTCCCTGTCCAGAGACCGGTATATTACCTGAGCGAGGTACTATCGACCTCCAAGCAGAACTACCCCCACTACCAGAAGATGTGCTACGGTGTGCATTTTGCTGCCAAGAAGCCGAAGCCTTACTTTCAAGAGCATGCAATTACGGTGGTTTGCACCGCCCCGCTGGCCGAGATCATCGGGAGCGGAGACGCTTCTGGCCGAGTAGCAAAATGGGCCATAGATTTGGCTCCCTACACCATCTACTACCAGCCCCCGCACCGCCATCAAGTCGCAAGCACTAGCCGACTTCCTCGTCGGCTAGGCCGAGACCCAGTACCTGCCGCCAGCGCTCGACTCCACCCATTGGCGGATGCATTTTGATGGCTCCAAGATGCGCACCGGCCTGGGAGCCGGCGTCGTCCTCACCTCCCCCAAAGGCGACAAGCTCAAGTATGTGCTATAGATCGACTTTGCTGCCTCCAACAATGTCGCCGATTATGAGGCGCTCATTCACGGACTCCGGCTTGCCAAAGAACTCGGCATTCGCCGGATCCTGTGCTATGGCGACTCCGATTTGGTGGTCCAGCAGTCATCTGGCGACAGGGACGCCAAAGATGCAAACATGGCGAGCTACCGCTTCTTGGTGCAGCAACTCAGCGGATACTTCGAGGGGTGCGAGTTCCTTCACGTGCCAAGAAACGACAACGATCAAGCAGACGCCTTGGCACGAGTCGGCTCCACCTGCCAAGCAATACCATCCGGCGTCGCTCTTAAGCGCCTCCTTAAGCCGTCTATGAAGACTTCACCAGAATCAGACTCCATCTTTGTGCCGGCTCCCCCCGAAGAAGTCGGATCCGACTCAAGAGCCCCAGCAGATGGCCCCAAGAAAATTACAGCCGAAGCCAGCCCGAGGACTTCAGAACCCGGCCCGGGGACTGCGCCAGTCAGCCCAGGGACTGCGCCAGTCGGCCCGGGGACTTCGTCAATCCAGCAAGCGGCCACAGACTCCAGCCTGCCACATCCCAGCCCAGCCGCCCTTGTCCAAGTCGCAGTGGTGGCGGTTGAAGAAATAGCAGCACCCTCATGGGCGCAGCCCATCCTCAAGTTTCTAGTGAACAGAGAGCTGCCAACTGATGAGATCCTAGCTCGGCAAGTACAACGCCCAGCGGCAGCATACACCATAATCAACAGAGAGCTGGTCAGGCGCAATGTCACCGGTGTCTACCAGCGCTGCGTAGAGCCAGAGCAAGGCCAAGCAATTCTCAGAGACATTCATCAGGGCGAGTGCGGCCACCATGCAGCTTCAAGAGCACTCCTCGCCAAAGCCTTTCGGCATGGTTTCTTCTGGCCGACTACCTTGGAAGGGGCTAAAGAATTAGTACAAAAATGCAAGGGGTGCCAGAAGTTCCGCTCCAAGCCGCTTTAGCCGGATTCCGCGCTGAAGACAATCCCCATCGCCTGGCCCTTTGCAGGTCGGGGTCTGGACATGGTGGGACCATTCAAGACGGCCCGAGGCGGCCTAACTCATCTGCTTGTCGCGGTGGACAAGTTCACCAAGTGGATAGAAGCAAAGCCCATCAAGAAGTTGAACGGTCCGACTGCAGTGACTTTCATCGCCGACATCATGGTGCGGTATGGCATACCGCACAACATCATCACTGACAATGGCACAAACTTTGCCAAAGGCGCCTTGGCCCGTTTCTGCGCGACGCAGGGCATCCGACTGGACTTAGCATCCGTTGCACATCCGCAGTCAAACGGCCAGGTGGAGCGAGCAAACGGCCTCATCCTGTCCGGCATCAAGCCTCGACTGGTCGAACCACTGGAGCGTTCGGCCAGCTGTTGGCTTGAGGAGCTGCCAGCTGTCCTCTGGAGTCTGCGCACGACTCCAAACAAGTCAACCGGCTTCACGCCTTTCTTCCTCGTCTACGGTGCCGAAGCCGTCATCCCGACAGACATAGAGTTCGACTCTCCACGAGTCACCATGTAGACCGAAGAGGAAGCTAAAGAAGCACGTCAAGACGGTGTCGACCTGCTGGAAAAGGGCCGGCTGTTGGCACTCATCCGGTCCAGCATCTACCAGCAGAGTCTGCACCGATACTACAACCGGAAGGTCAGGCCAAGATCGTTTCAAGAGGGCGACCTTGTGCTCCGACTGATTAAGCGAACAGCCGGCCAGCACAAGTTGTCGGCGCCTTGGGAAGGCCCCTTCATCATCAGCAAAGTGCTGGGCAACGGCTCCTACTACCTAATTGACGCTCAGAAGCCTCGAGCGTGCAAGAGGGACGACTCCGGCAAGGAGTCAGAACGGCCATGGAACGCAAATCTCCTCCGAAGATTTTACAGTTAATGCAGTATGTACCATGCTATCCTTTGGATTAAAGTACCGAGACTTTGGGCCCCCGAGACGAGCTCGGGGACTGCCCTTTTTGTTATCTGTACGATAAGAATTATGCTCCCGAGTATGCTACTCTCTGTTATGCCGCTTGGCACCGGGTTCGACTAGTCGGCACGGGGACTTGCCGTCTTGCGCTATGAAATGCTTCCTGCAGTCGGACAAGTAGTGTGCTGCGCTTAAGCCGTCTCCTGTCAAAAGCCGCAGCTCGCAGAGCGACTGTTGGTAGGCAGAGAATAAGCAAGAACGAGCGCACACACGAAAAAATGGCTAAGGACTCAAAGCGTATGCATAGCCCAAGCCGGCTCCCAGCCTCTCTCTACAGAGCCGACTCTCGAATAGTCGGCTCACCGCCTTCTATCCCACTTGTTAAAAAACTCTAAAAAGGCGAAGTACTTGCCTTCCCTAAAGTAGCCAAGCATTTGACTTGCGGCAGTCCGCGGAGCGGCTGTCTGTCTGGCAAAGGAGCGACTATGGAAAGGCGGCAAAGGGAAAAGCCAAAAAGAGCAATAAGCAAGGAAAGATAGAAGGCAGATAGATATTTACATAGCAAAGGCCTCTGGCCAAGTTCGAAATACACCACGCGGGTGGAATTGTGCAAACTAACAAGTTCTTTCAAAAGACTATTAAGACAGGAAAAATAAAGGCAAGTCGGCAGCCTAAGGAGCGGCAGACGGGTTCGGAGGGTCGGCGGAGACGGCGGTGTCAGGCGCCGGAGTGGCCGGCTGGGCGGTCTCGGCTTGATCGTCTCCGGCGGCAGTCGGCCCGGTCGAACGCGGCTCGTTGCTGGAGGCGCGATCGAGCTGAGGCTGGCCGTCCGCTCTGTCTTCTGGCGCCTCCGTCTCGTCTTCGTCCCCCGCCTCATCTTCCTCCTCAGTGCTGGAGCCGATCACCTCCGTCGAGTCCTCGTCGTACTCGGGGTTCATCCCGAACCTCTCCGGAGGCACCTCCTCGCTGTTCGCGGCCCGCTCGGGAACGAAGACACTAGTGTCGGTGTAGTCGGCGATCGCCACCGCACGCTCGACGAGGGCGCCTTCCACAGCCGCCAGTTCTGCCTGGGCCTCTGACCGGAACGCGGCCAGCCGGTCCAGGTCCAGCCCTGGATACCAAGCCTTGACGAATTCCAAGGCCCGGCGCGCTCCAGCCCAGGCCGAGGAACCCTTCCAAGCCTCAAGACGGCCGGCCGCGACCTCCAGCCAGTCGGCAGTCCGACTGGCAGTGCGCAGAGCCGGCATGCCCGGCCACAGGGCGGAGATCGCTTGGGCCTCGGCGCGTTGAAGACGGCGCAGTAGCTGATGGGCCGGCCGCAGATGGGTCTCGATGCTCAGAAGCTGCTCGTCAACGGTCAGGGGGGCGTTGGCGGCGATCTCCTTGCCATTCGCCCTCTGCGCCTCGCAATCAGCCTCGATGGCTCGATTGACCGCCTGCGAGTGGCCAGGGAAGAAGTCTGCCCAAAACAGAAAGAAGCAAAGAGAAAATCAGCAGTCGTCCTGACTTACAGTCAGCAGCTCGAAGAAAGAAAGCAAAGAAACTCACCATCGACAATGTCCTCGATCTCGTGGAAGCCAGAAGTCAGCATCACCTCCCTGTCAGTCCAGGAGGAACGCTCCATCTCGAACTCGGCCAGGAGGGCGGTCTCTTTCTTCCCCACCTCGTCCCGAGCCGCTTTGAGCAGCTCCTTCTGCTCCGCTAACTGCTCGGCCAGCAAGTCGCGCTCTTTGGTGAGCTTGCCGCACTCCTCCTCCTTGGCGCGAAGGGCCGTGCTGACTTCGCCCAACCGTTCCTGAAGAGCGGCATTGGCCTCTGAAAAACAAAGAGAAAAGATGTTAAGTCGTCAACAACAAAGGTCGCCGAGAAGATCCGGCCCGACTGCTCAGCAGTTGGCCCGAATCTCGGGGACTACAGCCCGCGGGTGCGCCAGCGCGCCCCCGCGAAAAAGAAGAATAACTTACTCCGGCTCTCCGACAAGTCGGTGGTCCGCTTCTCCAGCCGCTCAACATTACGGTTGAAGGCGGTGACACAGAGGTTGTGATACTCCTGTGATAAAAAATCGGACAAAGACAAAATGAGGAACTCGCCAGATGGAGTTCCGGGCCGCCTGCGCAGCAGCCGGCCTGAAACTCGGGGACTACACCCAGAGAAGAGAGAGAAGAGACAAAGTCAAAAAAGAAGAAACGTACCCGGATAGACGCTCGCGACGCTAGATGCGCCCTGGTGCAGCCTGGATGGCTTCGCCCTCAGCTCGCAGCTTCGCCTGCACGTCCAGGAGCGCTTGGTTCAGTGGACCGTCGCCGCCTCCTCGCACCCATCCAATAGGCGCAGCACTTGATGCCTCAGCATCTGGAATGGACGAGCTGGCGGCGCCGGCTTCCAAGGGGCGTGGCGCCGTGACCACCTTCGCAAGGCGGCGGCGCGCTGGTGAGGCGACTTGAAGAAGCAGCCTCGCCACCGCCTCGTCCTCAGCCGGCGGCACTGAAGGGCCCACCGGCTGCTTGCCACGCGGTGGAGGCGGCGGTGGCGGCGAGGCCGTGCCCGATGCGGAGGCCTCGCCACCATCCTTCTCCACGATGGAGTGCTCCTCGCCGTCTTCTCCAGTCTGCCCCGTGAACTCCGGGGGCGATGGCGTGGAGCTCAGCGGGACGACAAGTAGCGCCGACTGGCGGCGCGCGGCCTCCTCCGCCCGCCGTTTTGCTGCGGCGGCGGCTTCGGCCTCCTCCAGCTTCTTCTGGGTGGAGGCCGCCGCTTTCTCGGCCTCCACCTTCTCCAAACGGTCGGCCTCTTCCTCGTCGCGCTTCTCCCTCATGTTGCGCTCAGTCGCTTCACGGAGGTCGGCGGCGGGGTCAATCCGCCGAGTGTTGCCGGACGTCTCGGCCGACCCCATGACAGAGGGGATGGCGACCCTCTCTAGAGAAAGAGGGGCCCTGAAGCAGAAAACAGAATGAAAAAGACTCGGAAAAGATCCATCCAAGGAAACAAGAACAAACGATAGTCAGCACTTATGTAGAGACCAGCGGCGGCTTCTTCACTTCCTTGCAGAAGCGGTTGGCCTTCGCAATCGCCTCCTCCCGCTTGGTCGCGGCGGCCGCCCCCTTGAACTTTTTTGGCCGACAACCGAGCGAACTCGGCACGGCCCAGCGCTTCTTCGCGCCGACTTGACCGGCCAAGCCGGCGGAGGAACTCGCGCCCGGATGGCCGGCTTTCGGTTGGCGGCGCGGGAGGACCTCGCCATCGGCCTCGTCCTCTGGCCAGTCGGCGAAGGTCGCCGAGGGCCGGAGGCCGCCTTCTGCTCCTCCTCCCCCGCCTTCGGCATCGGCCTCCATCGCCGCCGCCCCCAAGTCGGGGTCATCAATGTTGCTCTCCGCGCGGTCTGGAGCGAACTCGCGGGGCGGCCCGGTGGCGCCGGCTGCAGGGTGGATGAGGGGGTTCTGACTCAGAGAACCAAGAAGATCAGAAGTCAGATTCGGCTATAAAGAGAAACAGAAAACAAAAGATTCGACTTACCACAGGCGAAGGGTTGTCACGCGAGTACGGCTCCTTGCCGAACCCCTAGTCTTCCGCGAGCTCGCAGTTCGCGATGTGGTTCACCATGTTCGCCACCTCCGCGTGGGGCATCTCCCAGGTGCTCATCCGGCTCGGGTCTCGGCAGTCGCTCATCTGACAGATCAGATGAGGTTGGCCTTGGAGTGGGAGGACTCGGCGCGCCACGAAGGCGGCCAACAAGTCAGCCCCGACCAGGCCTTCCGACTACGTCAGCACTCGGAGTCGGGCGACGGCGGCGGTGCCGGCAGGAGACAGCGTCTTGGCCTGATTGGACCAGCTGGGAAGCCTCCCAGCCGGTGCGCCGGCTTCATAGTGCGGCAGGTTGACCCAGTCGCCTTCCGTGGGGACGTTCTTCACGTAGAAGTACGAACGTTGCCACATCTTCACCGACTTGATCAGCGCGATGGAGGGGAAGGGGTTGTTGGCGGTCAACCTGCGCATGGCGATGAAGGCGCCGCACTGGGCCGGTATGTCGGCGATGTGCGTGCCGAGCTTCGATTGGAAGAACTCTCCCCACAACACGAGGGTGGGGAGAATGCCGAGAAAACCCTCGCACAGGGTGGCGAAGGCGGCCAGCAGCACCACCGTGTTCGGGGTGAGGTGGTGCGGCTGGAGTCCATTGAACTCCAAGAACGAGCGGAGGAAGCCGCTCGCCGGCAGGCCCATGCCGCGCATGAGGTGCGAGCGGAATATGACCCGCTCGCCCTCCTCCGGCACCAGCGTTATCTCCCCCTCCGGTGCGGCGCGGGCTCACACCAGGTGCGTGCCGGGGAGCCAGCGCATCCTGCGGAGGTGCTCGATGGCGTCGTCATCCACCCGGGAACCATCCCACGCGCCGGAGCGGACGGCAGAAGCCGCGGCGGAGGAAGAGCTCATCGCTGCAGAGCAGTGCGGCGTGGTGCGGTGAAGGCAAGAAGAAGGAGAGGAAGGAGGAAGGAGGGGAAGCAGGGAAGAACGAGCGCGCGCTTCGCCGTCCCGCTTCCCCCGCCTATTTATAGTCTCAAAGGATGAGAAGCCGATGGGGCAGCGTGGAGATTAACTGCGCGCGAGCCCCCACGGCCCCCACGATTAAATCCACGAAGTTACTGCGCGCAGTAACAACGTGGGGAACCCAACCGCCCGGCCGGCCGTAGCGGATCCATTCGCATGCCGAGGCGCGGTAGTGGCGGGCCCCGCCTGACGGCCTGTCCCGTCGCGCGCGTGGGCAGGCAGACTGCCCCTGCCACGTGGCGCCCCGCGGCGGGCGACTGCGGGAAGCGTATCAGGCACGCCGCCTGGTTCCCGCCACGATGTTCGAAACACCTCGAGGGGAAAGACGGCCCTTGGTGAATCCGACTCCAGCCAGTCGGCTTGAGTACGACGGCCCTCAGAGAATCCGACTCCAGCCAATCGGCCTAGAGGAAGGCGGCCATCAAAGCTTGTTTTCCCCCATCTGAAGAATGAAACTGCTGTGGCGCACGATGTATCACCCTTGGAGCCTCACCAGCTTCGGGGACTACTGTCAGAGTAATGGGCCACGGGTAGGCTAACCCGAGTCCCAGAACCTTTCAAGACATCGGGGCAGACTGCGCCTTCAAGTATCTACGGCGACTCCAAGATGGCCGAGTCCCAGAGGCGACTCCCATTCAAGACGAGACAAGGAGGCGACTCCAAGATGGCCGAGTCCCAAAGGCGACTCCCATTCAAGCCGAGTCCCAGAAGTGACTCCGATGAAGCCGACTATGGGAAGTCAGCCCGCGACTTCCAATCACCCCGATAATTAAAAGCGGGCATGGCCACAGTGCACCGTACCCGCGGAGATCTCCGCCCGGCGCGGCACTGTTGCCATGCCAGCCCTGACATCAGCCCTTGGGGCGGGGCCCTGTGCCCACGACACCTTGTCTGTACGGCCCGGAAACGGCGGGACCTACCAGTCAGCGAGAGTATTGAAGACGGCGGGAGCGCCGAGAGTCGGACTCGTTGGGAGTTGGCCCCCTGGAGTCGGCCGGCCCCTCCCACGGGCCCCACACGCCATTGACCAAGATGTGACCGAGGAATGGACACAGTGATCGCCCGCCAGGCGGCGGCATTGTTGCCATGACCCACTGACCAAGCCCTCGTCATTAGAAGCATGGCTATAGTAATCTGCAGCCGGCAGGACCCGCCCGCGGCGGACACGGGCTGACGCCCTCGTACCATGCCAGTCGGTGGGACCCACCAGTCGGCGGGCCCCAGGAGTCGGCGGAGAAGACGGCACCTGAGAGACAGACGGCTGGGACCCCCGCCCAGCCGGATTTACCATTATAACCCTGGGGGGTAGGCCTATATAAACCCCCCAGGGCACCCATGCGAAGGGTTCGCATCCATAGACATTAGACAGACCACATAGAAGGGAGAGAGCTAGCCATGCCCTCTCCTACCTCCAGAAACAGCTCTAGGAGCAAGCTTGTACTCACTTTGCCTTAGTGATCATGCGGAGACCCTGCAGAGCAGCAGTAGGGGTATTATCTCCTCGGAGAGCCCTGAAGCTGGGTAAGATTCGCCGGCGTGCATGTTTTCGCCTCATCCCGTTTCCTGGCACCGGCGACGTCCTACTCGCCCCCACCATGATAAGCCATCCTTTGGCATATGTCGCACCCAACCCCCGACAATACTTCTCCGAAACATAGCATGACCACTAGCATCAACAATAAATATCATGCAAGAACCTAACAACAATGCCATCATGCAAGCATTTAACCAACTGGATGCAATGGAACATGCATAACAACGGTACTCGGGATAGACGGCAGTCATGCACCAAAGACCATCACCAACATCAACATGTACTACTAGCAAGCATAAACATATGAAAGGAAATACTAGCAGGTAGAACATGATAACAGAGTACAAGACAACATAGCACAAAAGTGAACATGCAAATCTAAACATCACCGGAACAACGATAACCATCTTTTCAACAAGCAAACATTTGCTAAAGACTCAAGTTGAAAAACATGGCTACTGCATGACTATCATGCAAGTGGGTATTGTGGCTTGCCTGGGGTGAAGAAGGCACCGGGGAGAAGTGCGGTGAAGCCGCGGAAAGATTTGCCGGAAACAGTTCTCTCCCGAAGGGGCTGTTTACGTGCAAGGACAAAAAGGTCATTTTCACAGTGTCAAACCACACTGAAAATGAAAACAACAGAACAGGCTCGACGAAACAAAGAATAAGATAAAATATACTTGCTTCACAAACTGAAATTTTTACCAGAAACTAAGAATTGAAGCTGTGCTCACATGGAGGCATGACATGATCTCAACTCGGGTGGAGGGCTATTATATGATGATATCAAGGATCATGCAAAATGGCAACTCATTTGGATATGCCTAGCTTGTACCTCCTTCACAAAGCTTCTTTCTTTACAGAAACTTTGGAAAATCATAATTAAATAATTACTAGGCAAATGAGGTTGCATCTTGGCATATGTGGCAATGATATGGACATGAAAAGATGTCCAAGGAGTTTGAGGTGAATTGGGCATAGGAAAATGGCACTTGCTTCACAATGTGCCATTGAGAGCATAATAGGAAATTAATTATTGGAGGATTATTTTTGAACATGGCAATGACAAGTGTTGCCATATTTGATCAATAGATGACCCAAAAAATTTATGAGAATTATTTGGGAATTTTTGGAGTGATGGAAATATAGGTTGCTTCACAACCTAGGGCAATTTGAGTTATTCCTTTAATAGAAAAGGAATATTCCCAATAAAAAGAATATTGGGATTTGGGCTAGGATGAAAATGACAGGGTCTAGGGAAGGATTTGGATATGAAAAGCCACTCTAGAAGCAAAGAAGAGGGCATCTTCTTCCGTTTCCAGACCAAAAAGCCACGGAAAAAGAAAACTCAGGCAAAAACCTCGGAATAACAAAAGAAAAAGAATGGGCCAAAAATCCGGCTGTCACAAAGTTCCCCCGGTAGAATCGCTCTGCTGGAGGGCAAAAGTGCTCCTGCCCAAGTTCCGCCTGGAGACGGCGGCGCTCCGTCCCGAAAGTCCTCTCCTGATTTTTTTTCTAGGTCAAAATGACTTATATACTAGAAGATGGCACCGGAGGTGGGACATGCTGGGCACAACCCACCAGGGAGCGCCTGGCGCACCCTGTTGTCTTATGCTCAATAGGTGGCCCCCTCTAGTATTTATTTGCTCCAATATTTTTATATATTCCAAAATAATTCTCCGTAAAATTTCAGCTCATTTGGAGATATGCAGAATAGGTAACTCAAACATAGCTTTTTCAGGTCCAGAACTCCAGCTACCTACATCCCCCCTCTTTGTGTAAACCTTGCATATTAAGAGAGAAAAGTCATTAGAATTACTCCATAAAGCATTATTATTCATAGAAAAATCGTAAATAATAGTAGGAAAACATGATGTAAAATGGACATATCAATGCAGCACAACAGCGGTAAGTATTTCTCCTAGTTATGAAACCAAGGTTGTCAATCCAGTAGGAGAACCAAGCAACACTATGTAAACGGTACCTACAAACAAATAACAGATACTTGCAACCCAACACGTAAAAGGGGTTGTCAATCCCTCCTCGGTATTGAGATAGATTAAATTGTATGAGATTGGATAACTAGATCTAGCAAAAACAATAAATAAATTAAATAAAGAAAAAGTGCAACAAGGTATTTTTGGGTTTTTGGAATAATAGATCTGAAAACAATATGATAGAAAATAGACCTGGGGGGCGTAGATTTCACTAGCGGCTTCTCTTGAGAAAATAGCATACGGTGGGTAAACAAATTACTGTTGGGCACTGGATAGAAGAGCAAATAATTATGACGATATCCAAGGCAATGATCATGTATATAGGCATCACATCCAAGATTAGTAGATCGACTCCTGCCTGCATCTACTACTCTTACTCCACACATCGACCGCTATCCAACATGCATCTAGTGTATTAAGTTCATGGAGAAATTGAGTAATGCAATAAGAACGATGACATGATGTAGACAAGATCTATTCTTGTAGGAATAGGGCCCATCTTTTTATCCTTAATAGGGGCGATACATGCGTGCCTCGCTACCCCTTCTGTCACTTGGTGACAACACCGCAAGATTGAACCCATCACAAAGCACCTCTTCCCATTGCAAGAAAAATCAATCTAGTTGGCCTAACTAAACAAAAGTTTCGGAGAAGAAATACGAGGCTATAATAATCATGCATATAAGAGATCAAAGAAGACTCAAATAATATTCATGGATAGAACTGATCATAAACTAGCAATTCATTGGATCCGAACAAACACACCGCAAAAAGTCATTACATCAAATAGATCTCCAAGAACATCGAGGAGAACATTGTATTGAGAATCAAGAAGAGAGAAGAAGCCATCTACCTACTGCCTACAGACCCGTAGGTCTGTGGTAAACTACTCACGCATCATCGGAGGAGCACCAATTAATGAGGATGATGAACCCCTCCGTGATCGTGTTCCCCTCCGGCAAGGTGTCGGAAAAGGGCTCTAGATTGGATCTCGTGGTTTTGGAACTTGGGGCGGCTGGAATTGTGTTTCGTCGACTCCCCTAGGGTTTCTGAAATATTGGGGTATTTATAGAGCTGAGAGGCAGTGGAAAGGACCTCCATGGGCCCCACCACCCATCAGGGCACACCAGGGGCCTCTGGCGCACCCAGATGGGTGGTGGGCCCCACGGGCCTTCCCTCGTGCACTTCCTTGGCTCCCAAGTTGTCTTCTGGGCAGAAAAAAATCTCCAAAAACTTTCGCTACGTTTGGACTCCATTTGATATGGATATTCTGTGAAGGAAATACAGCAACTGGCCCAGGGCACTATGTCAATAGGTTAGTCCCATAAAATTATATAAATTTGCTGTAACATGAATGTAAAACATCCAAGGATGATAATATAACAGCATGGAACAAGAAAAAATTATAGATACGTTGGAGACGTATCTACATCCCCAAGCTTAATTCCTGCTCATACCCGAGTAGGTAAGTGATAAAAACAGAATTTTTGATGTGGAATGCTGCCTAACATGTTCATCACATATTATTTTCTTTTGTCATGGACATTTGGAATTTTAGATGGTTCAAAGCAATAGTCTATAATTGACATGAAGATTTCAATACTCAAGCATATCAACAAGCAACCATGTATTCCAAAATATCAACAGTAAAGAAAGTTATCCCTAGCCCATCATGCTTAATCATTGACCCAATCATGAAACACACTCGAATATTAGCTACATCATCTGCACAAGTATGATCAAAGTGCTCCCAAGTTAGTGCTTTATAAGAGAAGATGGAGACTCAAATAAAAATAAAAAGTTGAATAAAGTAAATAGATAGGCCCTTCGCAAATATACAAATTGCCCACGTTGTCCTTATTTTTTAGAAATTTTGGTTGGCTAAAGTCCAGATTACTACAGACTGTTCTATTTTTGACAGATTCTGTTTTCATTGTGTTGTTTGCTTATTTTGATGAATCTATGGGTAGTATCAGGGGGTATGAGCCTTGGAGAATTTAGAATACAGTAGATATAATACAAATATAAACTTGGAATGAGTTTACAATAGTACCTAAAAGTGGTTATTTGCTTTGTTTCACTAACGGATCTCATGAGTTTTCTGTTGAGTTTTGTGTTGTGAAGTTTTCAAGTTTAAGGTGAAGTTTCGATGGACTATGGAATAAGGAGTGGCAAGAGACTAAGCTTGTGGATGCCCAAGGCACCCCAAGGTAATATTTAAGGACAACCAAGCATCTAAGATTGGGGATGCCCCGGATGGCATCCCCACTTTTGTCTATGATCCATCGGTAAATTACTTGAGGCTATATTTTTATTCTCCACATGATATGTGTTTTGGTTGTAGCGTCTTGATTATATGAGTCTTCACTTTTTAGTTTTCCACAACCATCCTTGATGTACACACCTTTTGAGAGGGAAACACATGAATCGTGAATTTATTAGAATACTCTATGTGCTTCACTTATATCTTTTGAGCTAGGTAGTTGCTCTAGTGCTTCATATATATCTTTTTAGAGCACAGCGGTGGTTTTATTTTGAAGAAATTGATGAAATCTCATGCTTCACTTATATTATTTTGAGAAGTCTTACAAATAGTATGACAATTTGCTTGGGTTATGAATTTAGTCCTAATATGATAAGGTATTCGAGAGGGATATAATAAAAACTTTCATGAAGATCATTGAATATATGAGAAGTTTGATTCCTTACATTTGTTTTGAGATATAAAGATGGTGATATTAGAGTCATGCTAGTGAGTAGTTGTGGTTTAGTAAGAATATTTGTGTTAAGGTTTGTGATTCCTGAGCATGCACATATGGTCTCTTGTTATGCAATGAAGTTGGAGAATGATTTATTTTTGATTGTCTTCCTTATGAGTGGCGGCCAGGGACGAGCGATGGTCTTTTCCTAGCAAGCTATCCCCCTAGGAGCATGCGTAGTAGTACCTTGGTTCAAGGGCTAATAAATTTTTGCAATACGTACGTGTGTGTTCTTTATGACTAATGTTGAGTCCATGGATTATACACACTCTCACCCTTCCACCATTGCTAGGCTCTTCGGTACCGTGCATTGCCCTTTCTCACCTTGAGAGCTGGTGCAAACTCCGCCGGTACATCCAAATCCTGTGATATGATACACTCTTTCGCACATAAGCCACCTTCTATCTTCCTCAAAACAACCACCATACCAACCTATTATGGCATTTCCATAGCCATTCCAAGATATATTGCCACGCAACTTCCACCGTTCCATTATTATGACACATACCATCATTGTCATATTACTTTGCATGATCATATAGTTGGCATAGTATTTGTGGCTTGACCACCGTTCCTAACTTTTTATACATGTCACTCTATATCATTGCACATCCCGGTACATCACTGGAGGCATTCATATAGAGTCATATCTTTGTTCTAGTATCGATTGTAATTCTTGAGTTGTAAGTAAATAAAAGTGTGATGATCATCATTATTAGAGCATTATCGCATGTGAGGAAAGGATGATGGAGACTATGATTCCCCCACTAGTCGGGATGATACTCCGGACTTCAATAAATAAAAAGAGGCCAAAGAGCCCAAAAGGAGAAAAGAAGAAAAATGAGAGAAAAGGAGAGAAGGGACAATGTTACTATCCTTTTCCACACTTGTGCTTCAAAGTAGCACCATGTTCTTCATGATATAGAGTATCCTATTTTGTCACTTTCATATATTACTTGTGGGAATTTTTCATTATAGAATTTGGCTTGTATATTCCAATGATGGGCTTCCGCAAATGCCCTAGGTCTTCGTGAGCAAGCAAGTTGGATGCACACCCACTTAGTTTTATTTTTGAGTTTCCACACACTTATAGCTCTAGTGCATCCATTGCATGGCAATCCCCACTCCTTGCATTGAAATCAATTGATGGACATCTCCATAGCCCATTGATTATCCTTGTTGATGTGAGACTTTCTCTTTTTTTCTTCTCCACAAAACCTCCACCATCATATTCTATTCCACCCATAGTGCTATATCCATGGCTCACGCTCATGTATTGCGTGAGAGTTAAAAATCTTAAGAGCCTTAAAAAGTATGAACCAATTGCTTGGCTTGTCATTGGGATTGTGCATGATAAATACCTTGTGTTAAGAAGATAGAGCATGACAATATTATATGATATTGTAGGGATAACTTTCTTTAGCCATTATATTTTGAGAAGACATGATTGATTTTTAGTATGCTTGAAATATTATAGTTTTTTTGTCAATATTAAACTTTTGTTTTGACTCTTACCGATCTAAATATTCGTGCCACATACTTCCTCCTTCCATCTATATAGGGCCTAATACGTTTTTCAAGGCTAACTTCGACCAAATGTTAGGGCAATAACATATGACATGCAACTTAAACAAAGAATACCATCAAATTCATATGTGAAAGGATCTTTCAATGATATAATTTTCACATTATGCATGTCATGTAGTATTAATCTTGTCAATAGTGAGAGACGGTCTTGAAAAACACATTAGGCCCTATATTGATGGAAGGAGGGAGTAAATAAAGATTACATGATAAACATGTTAGGTAGCATTCCACATACAAAATTCTGTTTTTATCATTCGCCTACTCGAGGACGAGCAACAATTAAGCCTCGGGATGCTTGATACGTCTCCAACATATCTATAATTATTTATTGTTCCATGCTATTATATTATCCATCTTGGATGTTTTATATGCTTTATTATGTTATTTTATATCAATTTTTGGGACTAACCTATTAACCTAGTACCAAGTGCCAGTTGATGTTTTTTCCTTGTTTTTATCTTTTTACAGAAAATCAATACCAAACGGAGTCCAAACGGAATGAAACTTTTCGAGGATTTTTCTTGGACCAGAATACACCCAGGAACCTTCAGGAGGGGCTCAGAGGGACCACCAGTTGGCGACAAGCTTGGGAGGCGCGCCCTAGGGGGGGCAGGCTTGTGCCCCCCCTGATGCCTCTCCAACCCTAATCTTTGCTCTATCAATACCCAAATATTCCAAGTATAATAGAGGGCACACGAAAAATACTTTTCATCCACCGCAACTTCCTGTCCTCGTGAGATCCCATCTGGAGACCTGTTCCAGTACTCTGCTGGAGAGTGATTCAATCACGGAGGGCCTCTACATCAACCTTGCTGCCCTTCCCATAATATGTGAGTAGTTTACCACAGAACCACGGGTCAATATCTAGTAGCTAGATGGCTTCTTCTCTCTCTTTGATCTTCAATACAATGTTCTCCTCGATGTTCTTGGAGATCTATTCGATGTAATCTTCTTTTGCGGTGTGTTTCTTGAGATCCGATTAATTGTGGGTTTATTATTAGATTATCTATGAATATTATTTGAGTCTTCTCTGAACTCTTTTATGCATGATTAAGATAGCTTTGTATTTCTTTTCGATCTATTGATTTGTTTTGGCCAACTAGATTGATTTTTCTTGCAATGGGAGAGGTGCTTTGTATTTGGTTCAATCTTGTGGTGCTTCTTCCCAGTGATAGAAGGGGACATGAAACATATAGTATTGTTGCCATTAAGGATTAAAATGTGGGGTTTGTTCATATTGATTGGATCTATCCCTCTACATCATGTCATCTTGATTAAGGCGTTATTCTGTTCTTGTTAACTTAATACACTAGATGCATGTTGGATAGCGGTCGATGTGTGGAGTAATAGTAGTAGATGTAGGCAGGAGTTGGTCTACTTGTCACGGACTTGAGGCCTATATTCATGATCATTGCCTTAGATATCGACATAATTATTCGCCTTTCTATCAATTTCTCAATAGTAATTTGTTCACCCGCCATATGCGTTCTTTCAAGAGAGAAGCCTCTGGTGAAAACTATGGCCCCTGGGTCTATTCTTATCATATTATTTTCAGATCTATAAAACCAAAAACCAAAAAATACCTCGCTGCAATTTATTTACCTTTACTTTATTTTGCACTTTTGTTTATCTTTTATACCAATCTCTATTAGATCTCATCCTTGCAAGTAACCATGAAGGGATTGGCAGCCCCTTTATCGCGTTGGGTGCAAGTATTTGT
Source organism: Triticum timopheevii (assembly GCA_963921465.1). Taxonomy (NCBI): domain Eukaryota; kingdom Viridiplantae; phylum Streptophyta; class Magnoliopsida; order Poales; family Poaceae; genus Triticum; species Triticum timopheevii. Next base: position 557,858,970 of record OY997270.1, read on the forward strand.
TTGTTTGTGTAGGTGCTATCACTGAAGACTTGTCTGTTCCTCCTACTAGATTAATACCTTGGTTCTTAACTGAGGGAAATACTTATCTCTACCTTACTGCATCATCCTTTCCTCTTCAAGTGGGAAACGAACGCAAGCTCAAGAAGTAGCACCTATATGTGCCTCTGTTGAGTCGTGCCACGTGTCGATGTACCATAGGAATGTCTCCTCTATTGGATGGATGACACCTAGCCCAACGCGGATCCGACACGTGTTTCCTTCGGCTACAAAGAATTTTACACGTGGAAAATTGCCATTGGTCATGGCTATTAATGGGTTATCGGATCCAGAGCAGGAACCGATAGCTTAACGGTGACCCGTTACTATGGATGCCACGTGTCGGTCACCCTTGACGAAAGTACTTATATTACGCGTCATTTATCGTCAAGGAACTGAACACTTCCATGATGACAATTTGAGTATTTTCATGGAACACTTCTATGACAGCACATGTATGCCTATCTTGATTTTGTCATAAAATCTTCATGGATGCACATGCATGACAGAAAATGTGACCTACTATGACAAACACGTATCATCACGGGAGTGCTTTTTGTAGTGGAGGCGGCCGCTCTGAGGTCGGTGGCAGTGGTAGGTGGGGATCCAATCGACCCAAGGAAGAAGAGTGGGTCCAGATGTTCACATGACAACGCACGAACGAAACAGTCATTTTCATATTGCCGTAATTGTTTTCCAAATATTCCATATATACTTTTCCTAATATAAAGGCGCACCAAGTGGCACCTTTTTGTGTTCAAGCGATGGGCAGCTGGCACATTTGAACGAGTGTGGTCGCTAACAAGAATAGAAAGAAACCAGTAGCATCACAACAAAAAGGGAAAAGAGTTACTTATCCGCGAGGTCGATCCCAAGAGCGAGCCTGATACGTCTCCAACGTATCTAAATTTTTGGTTGTTTCATGCTATTATATGATCAATCTTGGATGTTTTATATACACTTTTAAGCAATTATATATCATTTTTTGGGACTAACCTATTAACTTAGTGCCCAGTGCTAGTTGCTATTTTCTGTTTGTTTTTGGTTTCGCAGAATATCAGTACCAAACGAAGTCCAAATGCCACGAAACTTTTTGGAGATCTTTTCTGGACTAAAGAGACACTAGTAGCTTCGGGACTGGACCAGATGATGAACCGTGGGCCCATGAGGCACCAGGGCGTGCCCAGGGGGTAGGCTCGCCTTGGTGGCTTGTGCGGCCCATGTGGCTTTGTTTGACCTAACTCTGCCTCTATAAATTCTCTATAATCGTGAAACCAACAAAGGAGTCCATGAATTACTTTTTCCGTCGCCGCAAGTTTTAGAACCACAAGATCCCATCTGGAGGACTTTTCCGACACTCTACCAGAGGGGGATTCGATCACGGAGGGGGCTCTACATCATCCTTGCTGCCCTTCGATGATGCGTGAGTAGTTTACCACGGACCTATGGGTCCATAGTTAGTAGCTAGATGGCTTCTTCTCTCTATTTAATCTTCAATACAATGTTCTCCTTGTTGTTCTTGGAGATCTATTCGATGTAATGACTTTTTGTAGTGTGTTTGTTGGGATCCGATGAATTGTGATTTTATGATCAGATCTATCCATTAATATTATTTGAGTTTTCTGTGAACTCTTTTATGCATGATTGTTATCGCCTCATATTTCCTCTGATTTATTGGTTTGGTTTGGCCAAGTAGATTAATTTATCTTGCAATGGGAAGAGGTGCTTTTTAATGGGTTTGATCTTACAGTGCTCAATCCTAATGATAGAAAGGGACATGACACATATGTATCGTTGCTATTAAGGGTAAAAAGATGGGATTTATTTCATATGTGAGTTTATCTTGTCTACATCAAGTCATCTTGCTTTAGGTGTTACTCCATTTTTCCATGAACTTAATACACTAGATACATGTTGGATAGCAGTCGATATGTGGAGTAATAGTAGTAGATGCAGAATCGTTTTGGTCTACTTGTCTCTTATGTGATGCCTATTGTCGGTGCAACAAAAATGTGCATTTCTTGGCCTGGCCTATACACAGGCATGCTGGCAGTTATGTATTCAACCCAACATACCAAGCAAGGCCAAGCCAGAGAGGCCACGCTTCATGAGATGAAAGAGAGGATCAAGAAGACCAAGCCAACATACAAGACTGCGGAATGCCACCTTGGAAAGGCCTCCTTTGCTGGGCAGGAGAGCCCGGCCAGGTCGAGACCACCCCAAGGACAAGTCCAAGATTGCCCCGGCAGGCTTGCCGGGGCTGCCAAGGGTAGGAACTCCCGCAAAGGCACCACCGCTCCACCGCTCCATCGCTCCACCGCACGACAACACAAATCACTTACCAATGCGGTGTCAAGCCTCCAGGTGATTAATTGGCTTCCACTAAGCACGTGGCAGCCTATTGGAAGATAGATGACACTCATGTGACACCCGTCCATAGGCGTGTCGAATAGATAAGCAGAGGATGATTAAGCGGCACGACGGGCTTGCCGGGTGCTACTTCTAGAGCTTGCGTTGGTTTTTCCCTTGAAGACGAAAGGGTGATACAGCAAAGTAGAGATAAGTATTTCCCTCAATTTGAGAACCAAGGTATTAATCTAGTAGGAGGTACACGCAAGTCTCCAATCTATGCATCTGCACAAACAATCAAACACTTGCAGCCAACGCGATAAAGGGGTTGTCAATCCCTTCACGGTCACTTGCAAGTATGAGATCTGATAGAGATAGAGATAAAAGATTACTAAAACGTAAAACAAAGTAAATACAAATAAATTGCAGCAAGGTATTTATGGGTTTTTTGGTTTATAGATCTGAAAACATATGACGGAAAATAGACCCGGGGGAATAGGTTTCACTAGAGGCTTCTCACTTGAAGGAAAATAATACGGTAGGTGAACAAATTACTATCGAGCAATTGATAGAAAAGCGCAAAGTTATGACGATATCCAAGGAAGTGACTATGAATATAGGCATCACGTCGCTGTCAGGTAGATCGACTCCTGCCTGCATCTACTACTATTGCTCCACACACCGATCGCTATCCAGCATGCATCTAGACTATTAAGTTCATAAGAATGGAGTAACGCCTTAAGTAAGATGACATGATGTAGAGAGATAAACTCAAGCGATATGGTGAAAACCCCATCTTTTTACCCTTGATGGAAACAATACAATACGTGCCTCGCTACCCCTACTTTGCCACTAGGTGAGGACACCATAAGGTTGAACCCAAAACTAAGCACCCCTCCCATTGCAAGAAGAACAAATCTAGTTGGCCAAACCAAACTGATAATTGGAAGCGAAATACAAAGATATCAAATCATGCATATAAGAATTCAGTAAAGACTCAAATAATATTCATCGGATCTCAACAAACACACCTCAAAAGAATATTATATCGGATAGAACTCCAAGCACATCAAGGAGAACATGGTATTGAAGATCATAGAGAGAGAGAGAGAGAACAAGCCATCTAGCTACTAGCTATGGACCCGTAGGTCTGTGGTAAACTACTCATGCTTCATCGGAAGGGCAATAGAGTTGATGTAGAAGCCCTCCATGACCGAATCCCCTCCGGTAGGGTGCTAGAAAAGGCCCCAAGATGGGATCTGACAGGAACAGAAGGTTTCGATGGTTAAAAAGTATTTTGATGGACGCTTTTGGTCGTTTGGGAATATTTGGGAATTTATAGAGCAAAATTAGGGTTTGAGGAGTCCCGTGGGGCCCACAAGCTAAGGGGCGCCCCCTAGGGCGCGTGTTGAGGGATTGTGGCGTCCTCGGGACTCTTCTGGCCCCCTCTCCAAGCTCCGTGGATGTGTTCTGGTCCAAGAAAAATCATCGTGAAAGTTTTATTCCGTTTGGACTCTGTTTGATATTCCTTTTCGGTAAAAATAAAAAACAATGAAAAAACAAAAATTGGCACTGTGCTCTAGGTTAATAATTTAGTCCCAAAAATAATATAAAATACCATATTAATGCATATAAAAAATCCAAAATAGATAATATAATAGGATGGAAGAATAAAAATATATAGATACGTTGGAGATGTATCAAGCATCCCCAAGATTAATTCCTACTCGTCCAAGAGTAGGTAAATGATAAAGACAGATTTTTTGATGTGGAATTCTACCTAACATATTTATCCATGTAATTTACTTTATTGTGGCAAAATATTGAAATGCATAAGATTCAAAAAAAAGTTTAATATTGACATAAAAACAATAATACTTCAAGCATAGTAATAAAGCAATCATGTCTTCTCAAAATAACATGGCCAAAGAGAGTTATCCCTACAAAATCGTATAGTCTGGCTATGCTCCATCTTCATCACACAAAGTATTTTATCATGAACAACCCCGATGACAAGCCAAGAAATTGTTTCATACTTTTGATGTTCTCAAACCTTTTCAACTTTCACGCAATACATGAGCGTGAGCCATGGATATAGGACTATAGGTGGAATAGAATATGGTGGTTGTGGAGAAGACAAAAAGGAGATAGTCTCACATCAACTAGGCGTATTAACAGCCTATGGATATGCCCATCAATAGATATCAATGTGAGTGAGTAGGTATTGCCATGCAACGGATGCACTAGAGCTATAAGTGTATGAAATCTCAAAAAGAAACTAAGTGGGTGTGCATCCAACTTTCTTGCTCACGAAGACCTAGCGAATTTGAGGAAGCCCATCATTGGAATATACAAGCCAAGTGCTATAATAAAAAATTCCCACTAGTATATGAAAGTGACAACATAGGAGACTCTCTATCATGAAGATAATCGTGCTACTTTGAAGCACAAGTGTGGAAAAAGGATAAAACACTGTCCCTTCTCTCTTTTCTCTCATTTTTTTGGTGGGCTTATTGGCCTATTTTATTTTATTTGGGGTTCTTTGGTCTCTTCTATTTTTTATAAACTCCGGAGACTCATCCCAACTTGTGAGGGAATCATAGCTTCCATCATCCGTTCCTCACATGGGACAATGCTCAAATAGTGATGATCATCACACTTTTATATACTTACAACTCAAGAACTACAACTCGATACTAGAACAAAATATGACTCTATATGAGTGCCTCCGGTGGTGTATCGGGATGTGCAATGATCAAGCATAGTAATAACATCAAAACATCACGCTAGCTATCTTACGATCATGCAAAGCAACATGACAATGATGGTGCCTGTCATAATAAATGGGACGGTGGAATTTGCATGGCAATATATCTCGGAATGGCTATGGAAATGCCATAATAGGTAGGTATGGTGGCTGTTTTGGGGAAGGTATATGGTGGGTGTAATGCACCGGTGATGTACGTTACTAGAGAGGTCAGCAATGGTGGAAGGGTGAGAGTGTGTATAATCCATGGACTCAATATTAGTCATAAAGAACTCACATACTTACTGCAAAAATTTATTAGTTATCAAAACAAAGTACTACACACATGCTACTAGGGGGATAGATTGGTAGTAAAAGACCATCCCCCGTCCCCGACCGCCACTCATAGGGAAGACAATAAAAAAAATCTTTCTCCGACTTCATCACATAACGGTTCACTATACGTGCATGCTACGGGAATCACAAACTTTAACACAAGTATTTCTACCAATCCACAATTACTTACTAGCATGACTCTAATATCACCATCTTTATATCTCAAAACAAATTCAAGGAATCAACCTTCTCATAGTATTCAACGCTCTTTATATGAAAGTTTTTATTATATCCCTCTTGGATGCCCATCATATTAGGACTGAATTCATAACCCAAGAAAATTACGATGCTATTTATATACTCTCAAAATAATATAAGGGAAGCATGGGAGTTTAAGAATATCTATAAAATAAATCCACCCCCATGCTCTAAAAAGATATAAGTGAAGCACCAGAGCAAATTGCCTAGCTCAAAAAATATAAGTGAAGCACATAGAGTATTTTAATAAATCACAATTCATGTGTGTCCCTCTCAAAAGGTGTTTATAGCAAGGATGCTTGTGCCAATTTAACAAACAAAGACTCGTATCTTATAAGACGCTCCAAGGAAAACACATATCATGTGTGTATAAAAGTATAGCCTCAAGTAAATTTACCGACGGAAAAAAGACGAAACAGGGTCTGCCATCCGGGGCATCCCCAAGCTTAGATGCATCGTTATCCTTGAATATTACCATGGGGTTCCTTGGGCATCCCCAAGCTTAGGCTCTTGCCAATCCTTATTCCGTTATCCAACAAATCTTTACCCAAAACTTGAAAACTTCAGAACACAAAACTCAACAAAAAACTCATGAGATCCGTTAGCACAAGAAAATAAATCACCACTTTTTTTACTGTTGTGAACTCATTATTTATTTATATTGGTGTAATATTTACATTATTCCAACTTCTCCATGGTTCATACTCCCCGATACTACACATAGATTCATCAAAATAAGCAAACAACACATAGAAAACAGAATATGTCAAAAACAGAACAGTCTGTATTAATGTGTAAACTTTGTATACTTATGTAACTCCAAAAATTCTTAAAAATTAGGACAATAGAGGCGATTCATATGTCATTATTTTGTAAAAGAATTCAAGGTTTATCATGTTCCAGCAGCTCAGATCAATTATGTTTCTGGGCGCAAAAGCTTCTATTTTTCAGCAAGATCAAATCAACGATATACCAAAGTATCCCAAAGGTCTTACTTGGATCAAACACTAATTAAAGCACCAAAACACAATTACTACAGAAGTAATAATGTTTATTCTCATAAAAACAGAAAAGAAAAATATTGGGTTGTCTCCCAAGAAGCGCTTTTCTTTAAAGCCTTTAGCTAGGCATTGGTAATTTTAATGATGCTCATATGAAAGATAGCAATTGAAATACAAAGAGAGCATCATGTAGCATGTGAAAAGCAAGTTTAAGTCTAACATACTTCCTATGCACATGCATTTTATAAGCAAACAAATTATCAAGACAAGAAAAACTAGCGTATGCAAGGAAGGAGGAAGAAGGAAGAAACAATAGCAATCTCAACATAATGAGAGGTAATTTAGTAACATGAAAATTTCTACAACCATATTTTCCTCTCTCATAATAATTACATGTGGGATCATACTCAAATTCAACAATATAGCTATCATATAACATATTCTCTACATGATCCACATAAATGCAAAATTGACACTCTTCCAAAATAGTGGGATTATCATCAAATAAATTCATGACCTCTCCAAGCCCACTTTTATCAAAAAATTCATTAGATTGATCATACTCCAAAGTAGTGGGATCATTTTTACCTAGAGTTGACACTCTTCCAAACCCACTTTCAATATTATCGCAAACATATTCATTGTGAGGCTTAAATAAAATTTCAGGATCATAAGAAGAAGTAGCACCACAATCACAATCATTGCAATAAGTAGTGGACATAGCAAAATTAGCATCCCCAAGCTTGGTGTTTTGTATATTATTAGCACAATTGACATTAATAGAATATATAATAACATCATTGCAATCATGATTTTTATTCAAAGATCTGTCGTGAATCACTTCATAAAGCACTTCATCACAATTTTCAGATTAACGGATTTCAAGCAAAACATCATAAAGATAATCTAGTGCACTCAACTCACTAGCAATTGGTTCATCATAGTTGGATCCTTTAAAAAGATTAGCAAGTGGATGAGGATCCATAAACTCTTCGCTTCTGATTGTCAATAAACACACAATTATACCAAGCATACGAGCAAACAAACCAAGTAAGACATAAGGGCAAATGAGAAGACGAATGAAAGAAGGGTGAATAAAAAGGCAAATAGTTTTGTGTTTTTCAGGAAACATTTTAGAAGTGGGGGAGAGGAAAACGAGAGGCAAATGGCAAATAATGTAATGCAAGAGATGAGAGTTTATGATGGGTACTTGGTAGGCTTGATGTAGAACCTCCCCGACAACGGCGCCAGAAATTCTTCCTGCTACTTCTTGAGATTGCATTGGTTTTTCCATTGAAGAGGAAAGGGTGATGCAGCAAAGTAGAGATAAGTATTTCCCTTAGTTTGAGAACCAAGGTATTAATCCGGTAGGAGGTACACGCAAGTCTCCAATCTATGCACCTGCACAAACAATCAAACACTTGCACACACACAATAAAGAAGTTGTCAATCCCTTCACGGTCACTTGCAAGGATGAGATATGATAGAGATAGATATAAAAGATTACTAAAACGTGAAATGAAGTAATAACAAATAAATTGCAGTGAGGTATTTATGGGTTTTTTGGTTTATAGATCTGAAAATATATGATGGAAAATAGACCCGAGGGCCATAGGTTCACTAGAGGCTTCTCTCTTGAAGGAAAATAATACGGTGGGTGAACAAATTACTGTCGAGCAATTGATAGAAAAGCGCAAAGTTATGACGGTATCCAAGGCAATGATTATGAATAAAGGCATCATGTCGGTGTCAAGTAGACCGACTCCTCCCTGCATCTACTACTATTACTCCACACATCGACCGCTATCGAGCATGCATCTAGAGTATTAAGTTCATAAGAACGGAGTAACGCCTTAAGTATGATGACAAGATGTAGATGGATAAAGTCAAGCAATATGGTGAAAATCCCATCTTTTTACCCTTGATGGCAACAATACAATATGTGCCTCGCTACCCCTACTTTCTTACTGGGTGAGAACATCGGAAATTGAACTCAAAACTAAGCACCTCCCCATTGCAAGAAGAACCAATCTAGTTGGCTAAACCAAACCGATAATTCGAAGAGAAATACAAAGATATCAAATCATGCATATAACAATTCAGTGAAGACTCAAATAATATTCATAGATAATCTGATCATAAATCCACAATTCATCGAATCTCGACAAACACACCGCAAAAGAATATTACATCGGATAGAACTGCAAGAACATCGAGGAGAACATGGTATTGAAGATTATAGAGAGAGAAGAAGCCATCTAACTACTAGCTACGGACCCATAGGTCTATGGTAATCTACTCACGCCTCATCGGAAGGGCAATCGAGTTGATGTAGAAGCCCTACTTGATCAAATCCCCCTCCAGCAGGGTGCCGGAAAAGGCCCCGAGATGGGATCTCACGGGAACAAAAGGTTACGGTGGTGGAAAAGTATTTTGGTGGATGCTTTTGGTGATTTGGGAATATTTGGGAATTTATAGAGCAAAAATTAGGGTTGGAGGAGTCCGGTGCGGCCCACAAGCCAGGGGGTGCACCCTGAGGGCTTGTGGAGTCCTCGGGACTCTTCTGCCCCCCTGTCCAAGCTCCGTCGATGTCTTCTTGTCCACAAAAATCATCGCGAAAGTTTTATTCCATTTGGACTCCGTTTGATATTCCTTTTCTGTAAAACTCAAAAAACAAGGAAAAACAAAAACTGACACTAGGCTCTAGGTTAATAAGTTAGTCCCAGAAATAATATAAAATAGCATATTAATGCATATAAAACATCCAGAATAGGTAATATAATAGCATGGAACAATAAAATATTATAGATATGTTGGAGACGTATCACCGGGCTTCACCCTCAGCACGTCACCTAGAAGTGCATTTAATGCAATTTGTTCGAACTGCCAAAGTTAGGTATGATAGCATTGTTGGCTATCTAATCACTAGATAAAGACTGTTTTGCCACTGTGATTACCCCTTAAGCTATAAAAGGAGGACCAAGGCAACTTAGAGAGGAATTCATACTCCCTCACACGTTTATGCGCGTAGCTTATCCCCCGAGGCCACCTTGCGGGGCTTGAGCATTGCGTGTTGTTGTGATTCATTCATCCAGTCTGCCGAAAGCAGGAGTAGGGTTTTACGCCTCATGGCGGCCTAAACCTTGGTAAAAATCACCAGTGTCATCGTTGTCATGCTGCTCCATGGCCTCCGCTCTTTGTGCAACATGGCCTCCCCTTGCTGAACCACAAAGGGGCTCATGGCCCCATAGGTGATCATGTTCTCCCACGACATCTTTGGCGCGCCAGGTAGGGGGAGTAGCGCTTGCGCGAACCCTAAGCTGTGAATAGCGCATTGATCTTCATCATCGTCCTCTTCGTCATCATCTTCTCCATCGATGGCGCCCAAGAAGAAACCCAGCACGACAGTGCATCCCTCCACCTCGAATGTCCCCTCGCACGCAGCCATGGATGCTCTAGGCGCCATGACAATGTTGGTTGAGGTAGGTGCCGCGGGCGACACGACCGGCACAGGCGGTACCGTCGTCGTGCCCCCCACGACCAAGGCTGGAGCAGGAAACGCCGGGGACAGGTAGCATAAGCAGCACCATTGCAAGCTGGATCCAGAAGCTGAGGGGGGAGGAGGGAACGACTAGTCTCCACCTCCCCACTGTACTAGCGGGCGTAGTAACAATATTGATGCCCGCTCCGACACAAGCCGTGATCCTCCAGTACCGCCCACTACAGGCACGGCCACGAGGCGCACACCTTACCTAGAACAAGACTTGCAGGGCATGGTGCCGAACTGAACCACCGACCCCCAAGCCTGGCCCACTCATCAGCTGACTTTTTTGGCGACTAGTCTGCAACTACATGTATGCGGCGAAGCTCCTGCTGGTACTTCCTGGAGTCGAGCGACATTGCAGTCTGCCTTGTTGTCCATGCCGAGCATGGCCACGGAAGCAATAACACGAGCCTAGCTCCTATTGAACTTCTCACCAACGGCTGCCAAGATGGACGAGTGGAGGGCCACCATTCAGAGTTTGCTTGGCTTTGCTCAGGCCAGAAAGTCACATCATGCAAAGCCGTCGCGAGGCCGGTGAACGGCAACGATGGCCCAAGATGTTGGCCGCGTTGAGAGGGCTACACCAATGGTGCAATCCCCTCCGTGATAGCCTTGGTGGGCCCAACGAGTCTACGAACCCGACAAGACATCGATGGCTTCGTCTAACCCGCAAACCTGTGGTGATCAGCAGCGAGTCTTGGAAGATTGTCAGTGTTCTGGGAACGGGGATCCCCAGACTTGCCTGCCTGCGGCCCACGGCATGGATCCACAAGCGGGCACATACGACCCATCTTCACCAACAAGCACTCAAGACCCTCGCGAGGGGCCAAGCCTCGCGAAGCAGACGACACAATACCTCCCCGAGAGTGCCTTCACCAGGCTGGCTCGCGAGGGGCAGAGAGATCAAGGCAAGGCAAACCTGGCGAGGTTCTCATGATGTGAGCCATGACGATCGAGACCAGGCGGGCGCCAGGCGGGCGCCAGCACGCACAGTGTCCTTGCTTCCTCTTTGGTGCTAAGGAGGCAAGCCCAGGCCAGGAGTACTGAGGCATCAAGCAAAGGTTTCCATATCAGTGCAACAAGACCAAGACCAGCAGGACAGCAAGACGGAGGTCACCGTGGAGCCCAAGACGGTGTCACCACTAGAGCATTTGGCAGGCGAAGACTACTTTTGTTAGGATAAGCTATACTAGCTGTGCCATTTCGAATTGGCCGTTGTTGGCTCCCTTCCCGCTCAATATTTGGGAAGAGGACCAGGGCCTCTATAAATAGGGTTAGCCACCATAGTAGAGGGCATCGGATCCTCACCTACCAGAACTCATCTCGAGCGATCGTCACACCCACCAAGCACAAGAACACCTCACCTCCGGAGGCTGTTCTTCCCCTTGTACTGTTCATCCTCAGCCCAAGAGGCAATCCACCACCACCACACTGGAGTAGGGTATTACACCACAATGGTGTCCCGAACCAGTATAAATCCTGTGTCTCGTGTGTTGAGAGTTCGTCGTGCTTAGCCTAGATATCGTGAAGCGGGTGAGGGCGTGATCGCTGAGGGGGATATCTTCACACACACCCCAGTGTTTGAACCTTAAGGGTTTTTTGGAACCCGAAATCCGACATTTGGCGCGCCAGGTAGGGGTGCACCGGAGTTTTCCTTCCGTTGATCTGCTCTACGCCGCCGCTGCGCTCTGCCCCCATGGCAAGCGTGAAAAGATAAGCAAGCTAAGGAGAATGAAAAGCCCAAGTATAATCTCCCTCGTGTGGCGGAAGTACGACCATGTGAATGGCCTTGTGATAATTTCTTAAGAGCAGCTGGGATTTATGATGACTTTTATTCATTGGCTGATAATGCGGGCCTCATCGACTTCCTCCACGACCAGATCAAACAGTATCTCTTACTCACCAATACTTTCGTGCAAAACTTCTACTATTATCCTAAGAAATCACCTCCTTCAGTAGTTTTTCATTTATATGATGTGGCTAGGGAGATGTCATTACGTGACTTTTGCATGGTTTGCAAAATACCCTTCGAGGGCAGCCGAGAGGAACCACATCGTAAAGATGTGGATGGTTTTATTGATACCATTACTTTAGGGGAATCTAGGAAGGTTTCTAATGTAAGAATTACTAGCATAGATTTTACTGTTTTACGCTACATTGCAATATTTGCTAGTCGATGCTCAATTGGTCGCGGAAACTGTGGAAACCTCAGTGTCCCTGATATTATTATTTTGTTCCATGAATTATTTTGTGATAACTCTTTTAGTATGGGTGCCGTTATTGCTAAACGATTAAGTCTGAACCGTACAAAGAGCCCTATCTTTGGAGGTGTCTATGCTGCACGCCTTGCTAAACATTTTAACATACCTATTAGGCATTATGAGAAGGAAGAAAAGTTGTTACCTTCTGTTTTTCTAGACTATAAGAGCATGGTAGCACATGAGTTTATAGTTAGCAATGATGATAAGATGCTTCTGTATAATTTGAGATTTAATGAGAAACACAATGAGATTATTATCTTGCCTGTGCCTTCTTTGTTTGATTTAACTACAGGCCCTTATCTCGTCTTATCGGAGGCCATCTACGCGCTCCGTGGCCAGACATCAGCTCCAGAGCCTGAGCTAAAACCACCACTTGATCCTTATCGTCCATCCTATTATCAGTGGGATCCGGAGGAGATCGCCAGCAAGTGGCAGTATGATGACACTCCTCAGTACACCGGAGAGAGTAGCCGCGATCCATGGGCATAGACCAACTTAGGCCAAAAGCCTAAGATTGGGGAAGTACGTATCTCTCACCGACATTACATTCATGTTCACACACTCATTCTAGTTGTCGGTGTTCATACTTTTTCATTGTACTATCCATGCTAGTTTAATTTATTTTTCTAGCTTTCTTCTTGTGTGTTTTAATAAACCTTAAGAAAAACCAAAAAAATAAGTTAGTCTAATTTCCATGCTTGTAGTAGATATTAAAAGAAAAACCAAAAAGATTTCTCGCTCTTCTTTTGCTTGTTGGGAGCTTTCCCGTTTAAATAGTTTTATTTCTTTTCTTTTCCTTTGGGGGTCGAGAGGAGAAGACCATAATGAAAATGTTTAGTGGCTCTAATATGCATGATTGTTGATTTAACCAGGAGCCCATATTACATTGTCTTCTCCCTTGAATTAAATGTTTGCAGATTCCAGCTTAGTCCAACGCACGTGCACTATTATTATTATAAACACCGTTCGGTCGTGCAAATGAAAGGCAATAATGACGATATATGATTGACTGATTGAGATGAGAGAAGCTGGTATGAACTCGACCTCTCTTGTTTTTGTAAATATGATTACTTCATCGTTCCTGATTCAGCCTATTATGAATAAACATGTTTGCAATGACAATTAGAGATTATAGTTGCTTATGCCATGCTTAATTAGCTAGGAGCTTATAATGGTTTACCTTGCATGCCAACATGCTATTAAAATGGTTGTGATGTGGTATGATAGGGTGGTATCCTCCTTTGAATTAATTGAGTGACTCGACTTGGCACATGTTCACGCATGTAGTTGAAACAAATCAACATAGCCTTCATGATATTTATGTTCATGGTGGATTATATCCTACTCATTCTTGCACTCGGTGTTGATTAATTTTAATGCATGTTCATGACTGTTGTCGCTCTCTCAGTTGGTCGCTTCCCAGTCTCTTTCTAGCCTTCACCTGTACTAAGCGGGAATACTACTTGTGCATCCAAACTCCATAAACCCCAAAGTTATTCCATATGAGTCCACCATACCTTCCTATATGTGGTATTTACCTGCCATTCCTAGTAAATTTGTAAGTGCCAAACTCCAAACCTTCAAATGAAATTCTGTTTTGTATGCTCGAGCAACTCATGTATCAACTAGGGTTGTCTATATCTTCCATGCTAGGCGGGTTATTCTCAAGAGGAGTGGACTCCGCTCCTCACTCACGAGAAAATGGTCGCCAAGATGCCCAGTCCCATGCTTTATGCAAATTAAACCACAATAATTGCAAACAAAACTCCCCCAGGATTGTTGTTAGTTGGAAGGTACCCGTTGTTTGGGATCAGCCGTGGAGTGTGCTTGTTGGTGGTGGGGGAGTATAAATTTTACCATTCTGTTTGGGAACCGCCTATAATGTGTGTAGCATGGAAGATATCGAGATCTCATAGTTGTATGTTGACAGTGAAAGTATACCGCTCAAAATGTTATTTATCTCTATTTCAAAATCGAGCTCTAGCACCCCTACAAATCCCTGCTTCCCTCTGTGAAGGGCCTATCTATTTACTTTTATGTTGAGTCATCACCCTCGGCGGCGGTGGAGCGGGCCGGAGAGGGTGCGGGGGGTCGGCGGTGGCGGTGGAGCGGGCCGGGGAGGGTGCGGGGGGTCGGCGGTGGCGGTGGAGCGGGCCGGGGAGGGTGCAGGGGTCGGCGATGGCGGTGGAGCGAGGGAGGGTGCGGGGAGTGCTCGGCGGCGGTGGAGCAGGCCGGGGAGGGTGCGGGGGGGTCGGCGGCGGCTGTGGAGCGGGGGAGGGTGCAGGGGGGGGGTGTCGAGATCGAGATGGAGGGGGATCGAGATCGAGATGGAGGGGGATCGAGATCGAGTGTCCTCATGAATATTCAATATTTTTTCATATTGAATATGAAAAAATATCATCAAATTTGAAAAAATATTCATGAATTCAAAAAGTGCCCATGAAATTTAAAAATATTCATGAGTTGAAAAAGTGCCCATGAAATACAATCGAGAAATGAAGGCTACAATTTAAATACAATCGATCTTAGCTAGCTATCTATTCACAATCTTCTTGCCCTTATTTTTCGTAAATGGAGTTCTTCTCTTGAACGGACGTCCTTTAGGTAGGATGGTCCTCATTCTTCTTGTGGTGTATGCTGATACTTCATCGTCATCGTCATGTTCCATCTTCGGGTCGCCATACTTGTCGAAGTCTTGCTCATTGGCGACTCCATCCATTCCGATGATCTTCCTTTTGCCTCTCCTCACGACAACACGACTGGGATTTGGCGGGTCGGTAACGAAGAAGCATTGGTCCACTTGGGAAGCCAGTACCCATGGCTCATTTTTTGCGGTGACGTTTGCGCCCACGGTCTTGGATTTGGCTTCGGGTATAACCATGGTGGTGAAATACCGGTCTTCTTTTATGACGCTCTTGGCCCATCTGACACAGAACATTGGGACCTTCTCTCCAGCGTAGCTCAGCTCCCAAATCTCCTCGATCCTTCTGTAGTATCTGTCCTTGTCGTTACTGGTGTAGGATTCCATCGTTACCCCGGAGTTCTGATAACCATCGCTCTTCATGTCCTGTCCCTCGGTGTAGAATGTGTAGCCGTCGATATCGTACGCCTCATACGTCATCAGGTTGTGCTCGACGCCCTGTGACAAGGCGAATATGAGTTGTTCTTCCGCGGAAGAATCCTCATGTAAAGGGTACGATAGAAGCTTCTGCTTGAACCAACGCATGAAACATGAGTTGTGCTCTTTGATTATATCTCCGTCCATCCTCTGTTGGTCTCGGTCATTGTACTTGTTCTCAATAAAGGTTTTGTGCTCTACCACCCAAGGATCGACCACGTCTATGTGTTGTAGCGCGACGAGGTTTGCTCTTTCAAAGTCGATGAGTCGACCCTCGAAGTCGACATGCATTTTGCGGCGACCCTCACGGTGGCCCCATCCAGTGAGCCTGCCAAGGTGCCTGTTGACGGGAAGATCAACGGGGTTCTTGATGCCTAGATAATTTGTGTAGTAGGAGATGCACTCTTCGGTCAGAAAGCCCCTGGCTGTGCTTCCCTCTGGACGTGACATGTTGCGAACGTATCCTTTGCTGACACCATTCATCCTTTGGAACGGAATCATGCTGTGCAGGAACGTCGGCCCGAGTTGGATGATATCCTCCACGATATGGACCAGCAGATGCATCATAACGTCAAAGAATGCGGGTGGGAAGTACATCTCAAGCTCGCATAGTATCGCCACGATCTCTTCCTGTAGCCTTCTGAGTTGCCTCACGCCAACCGACTTCCGAGAGATGATGTCGAAAAAGTTGCATAGGCCAAATAGCATTTCATAGACGTGCGCATCCATGATCCCACGGATTGCAACTGGAAGTATTTGCGTCATCAGCACGTGATAGTCGTGAGACTTCATATCGCTAAACTTCTGCTTCGCTGGGTCTAGGTATCTGCTTATCTTCCCCGCGTAACCGTAAGGAAGTTTTACTCCTACGAGGCAGGTGAAAAGTTGATCAATCTCCTCGTGACTTAGAGTGAAGCACGCGGTAGGGAAGTCATTTCCAGTCTTCTTGGCCTTTTTGCCTTTGCGACGACTTTCCGTGTCCTGCTTCGCCTCATCACCATCATCATTTGCGTGAAGCTCCTCCCTGATGCCCATTGATTTCATGTCTGCCCTTGCTTTTGGCCCATCTTTGGTCCTCTCTGGCATGTTGAGCAGGGTACCAAGCAGACTCTCGCACACGTTCTTCGTGATATGCATGACATCAAGGCTGTGAGGCACACGGTGGATCTTTCAGTACGACAAGTCCCAGAAAATAGACCTCGTTTTCCATACCTTCAGCAGCGGCTCTGGCGCCTTTCGCTTATTAATCGGCTCTGGCGCCTTTTGCTTCTTTCCCGGCAGTGGGCAATCTTTCCAATTTTTCAACAGCTCGTCTATTTCCTCGCCGCTCCTCGTACGCAGGCATCTTCGGGGTTCGGTTTCACCATCGAACAGATCCTTGCGTTTCCTCCACGGGTCATCGTCGCGAAGCCACCTTCGATGTCCCATGAACACGGTTTTCGAAGACCCGGGATCTCTATCTAGCTGGCGATACATTGCATCATCCATGCACCTGACGCATCCAGAAAATTCGTGGACCACCTGCCCCGTGAGATATCCGTAACCGAGATGGTCATGCACCGTCATGAGCAGTGCGGCTCTCTTAGGGAAATATTCTTTCTCTGTGGCGTCCCATATATTGGCTGGTGTATTCCATGGTGTGTTTAGCTCCTCTTTCAGCAGCCCCAAATACAGATTGATGTCGTTCCCTGGTTGTTTCGGCCCTTCAATTAGCATACTCATGTGAATGTACTTCCTCTTCATGCACAACCAGGGGGAAGGTTGTACATCCACACAAACATAGGCCAGGTGCTATGTGTGCTTCTCTGGCTGCCAAACGGATTGACTCCATCGGTGCTCGCGCCTAGCATGATGTTCCTTGGATCCTTCCCAAATTCTAGGTGTTTGAAGTTCAACGCTTGCCACTGGCTCCCATCCTTAGGGTGACTCAGCATCTTGTCTTTTTTATTTATCTCCGGATCATTTGCGTCATCTTCTCACTTCTTCTCCTCCCTATCCGCGTGCCAACGCAGGAGCTTGGCTACCTTAGGGTCCGCGAAATACCCCTGCAGACGAAGAGTGATCGGAAAGTAACACACCACTTTTCGAGGAGCTTTCTTCCTCTTCTTGTATCGAGTGACGCCGCACACCAGACATATGGTAGACTCCGCGTGCTCGTCCCGATAAATGATGCAATTGTTCATGCACACATGGTATTTCACGTGCGGTAAATCCAGAGGACACACGATTTTCTTCGCCTCCTCGAAACTGGTCGGGCACTTGTTTCCCTTGGGAAGACGTTCATGCCAGAATGACATGTTCTCGTGGAAGCATGCGTCGGACATTTTTGTGTCTTACCTTCATCTCTAGAGCTATGAGCGTTACTTTCAGGAGGGTATCCTTGGGCCTGCATCCTTCATACAATGGAGTAACTGCATCTATCTCCAGTTGATCCATCTTGGCTTTCTCTCGGGCGGCAGCTCTTGCGTTATCCGTCTGCTTGAGAAGCAGCTCTTGAATATGAGGGTCCTGCACCCAGGCCATCGATGGTCCATCGTCGTCTGCTCCACCGGCATCTTAATCTTCATGATCACGCCCTTCGTCTGCTCCGGCATCTTCCTCATCATCATGTCCAACATCTTCTACATGATGACTGTGTACAGCATCACCGTCGTGATCATGTCCTGGAGATTCTTCGTCTTCTCGCCCACCCGAGCCACGGTGATTGTCTTGCTGCCCTTCCTCATTTCTTGCCCGGCCCCCATGGACGACTTCATAGTCATCTTCATCACCTTGCCACTGATAGCCATCCATGAAACCACGCAAGAGCAGGTGGTCCCGCACCTGCCCGGAATCCGGGTCCGCAATAAGGCTCTTCAGCTTGCATCTTCGACACGGACATCTTATCTCCGTCTCGTTCTTTTGAAGCATACCGGCCTTCGCGGAGCTCAAAAACCTATTCATGATGCCTTCGGTCATCGTGCAGACCATGGTCACCTGCGGGGTAGAGCAAAACGATATTTTAGAACCAAGAAAAATTTGGCATGACTTTCCCAAAAAATAGGACCAAAAAGAATGCATAGTGCCAAAATTCTCGCCGAAACAGAAATGAATCAACATTCCGGCAAAATATTGGCAACTATCGCATTTCAAATACCAGTACCTGCAAACACAAACATATATGCAACACCACAAACATATGCAACACCACAAACATACATAGATCTAGCTAGGCCATAAAAAGTACATGTGCACGTTGTTTGAGGGAGAACAACATAAAGATAGCTTCCCCCCTACTTACCTATCAAAAAAAGGTAATTTAACCACTTAATTTGGATGAATCTATGGTGCAAATGAGGTGAGGAGGAGGAGGCAGCCGAGACAAGCTTGGAGGAGGAGGTGGAGAGAATGAAGTGGGGAAAGTGAGTGGGTAGGTGTGGTTGTCCAAAATATCTAGCTGGTCCCAGGTTACTAATGGCGCACCACCTACAAATGCGCCATTAGTAACCCTGGTTACTAATGGCGCACCTGCTGGTGGTGCACCATTAGTAGTTTTGCAAAAAAGTAATTAAAAAATATATATACACTAATGGCGCACCATGACACAGTGCGCCATTACTAGTTTAAACTAGTAATGGCGCAGTATTCCCTGGTGCACAATTAGTAGTTTTGCAAAAAAAAATATATAGTAGTGGCGCACTATGTGGCCGGTGCGCCATTACTAGTTAGAACTAGTAATGGCGCACTGTGCCCTGGTGCGCCATTAGTATGTTTGGAAAAAAAATTCTTACTAGTGGCGCACCAAGTGTCCGGTGCGCCATTAGTGGCTTTCACACGAATGGCGCACCAGCACATGGTGCGCCACTGCTATATAGTAGTGGCGCATCACATGTCTGTTGCGCCATTAGTGGCCATTTCATCTATAGCCCTTTTCCTAGTAGTGTGAGCTCCAACCATCTCCTTAGCCTGAGATTCAATTCCTTCTGCGTGAAGATGTACTTCAAACTCCTGTGATCCGTGAACACCTCACAATGGTTTCCATTGAGAAAATGTCTCCATGTCTTCAATGCATGCACTACGGCTGCTAACTCCAAATCATGTGTAGCATAATTCAACTCATGAGGTTTAAGTTGTCGTGAGGCATACGAAACAACTCTTCCCTCCTGCATAAGCAGTGCTCCAAGTCCTCGACGAGAAGCATCGCAATATACTTCATAATCCTTGTGCTGATCAGGCAGAATCAAAATTGGTGATGTAACCAAATGTTTCTTCAACTCCTGGAAACTAGCCTCACATTCCTCAGTCCATTTAAACTTGGTGTCCTTCTTCAACAACTCCGTCATGGGCTTTGCAATCTTTGAGAAATTCTCGATGAACCTCCGGTAGTATCCTGCGAGCCCAAGAAAACTCCAGATCTCTCCAACTGTTGTTGGGGATTCCCAGTTTTTCACGGTGACAACTTTGGTGGGGTCTACTGCTATTCCTTCTCCGGATATTACCTGTCCGAGGAATCCAACTTCCTTCAACCAGAACTCACATTTGCTGAACTTGGCGTATAACTGATGTTCTCTGAGCTTCTCTAGTACCAAACGCAAATGCTCCTTATGCTCTTCTTCATTCTTCGAGTAGACCAAAATATCATCAATGAACACCACGACGAACTTATCCAGAAACTCCATAAACACCTTGTTCATCATGTTCATGAAATAGGCAGGTGCGTTAGTCAGACCAAATGACATAACGGTATACTCGTACAGCCCGTACCTAGTGGTAAAAGCCGTCTTGGGTATATCCCGCTCTCGAATCTTCAACTGATGGTATCCTGATCGCAAATCGATCTTGGAAAATACCTTAGCTCCTTGCAATCGGTCAAACAAGTCATTGATCATCGGTAGTGGTACTTGTTCTTCATTGTCACTTCATTCAATCCTCAATAATCAACGACCATCCTTAATGATCCATCCTTCTTCACTGGAAGCACTGGCGATCCCCAAGGTGAAGAACTTGGGCGAATATAGCCTTTATCCAGTAACTCCTTAATCTTGTTCTTAATTTCCTCCAAATCTTTTGCGGGCATCCTGAACGGTCTCTTAGATATCGGCCCTGTGCCTGGCAAAAGATCAATCAAAAACTCAATGTCTCTATCCGGTGGCATGCCTGGCAACTCCTCTGGAAATACGTCAGGGAAATCCTTCACCACTGGTACTTCCTCCTGTACAACTCCTGATAAGGAATTTGCTTGAGTCCTTTTCGGCACATGCCGGGATACATACTTGATCCTTCTTCCTTCTGGCGTGGTAAACAAAATCGACTTACCGGCGCATTCAATGTTTCCTCCATACTTCGATAACCAATCCATGCCTAATATCACATCCAGTGCTTGCGATTCCAATACTATTAGGTCTGAGGGAAACACGTAGTTACCAATCCTTAATGGTAACCGATCACACCATAGACTAGCCATATACTCTGCTCCTGGCGAGGTTACTAACATGGGTGACCTAAGGGCTTGGGTTGGCTGGTTATACTTATCCACAAATCCCCTTGATATGTATGAATGTGATGCACCAGTATCAAAAAGAACGATTGCAGTAAATGACTTAACCAAAAACTTACCTATTACTTCATCTGGCTGGGCTTCAACCTCCTCCACGCTAACGTGGTTCACCTGTCCTTTGTTGAAAGGGTTGGGCTTCTTCCCAGAGCTTCCATTGCTGCTTTCATTGTTCGTTTCAGGACATTCAGTGGCATAATGTCCGGTCTTCTGGCATTTGTAACAGGTGATGTGGCTCAGATCCCTCTTGGCTGGTGTTGATGGGTTGGTGCGGTTCTATCCGTTGCTTCCTCCATTCCCATTACCATTCTTGGGGCCACTATTGTTGTGCGAACTACCTCCTCCATGGGTATGCTGAAAATGTCCTCCCGAGTTCGGGGTAAAATGAGGCTTCTGCTGAGCTCCAGAATTGTACTTCCCTTGTCCATATTTCCTCTTGCGGGTGTCAATCTGCTGCTGCTTCCCTTCAATCATAAGAGCTCTATCTACCAACTCCTAGTAGTTGTTGAAGGTTGCTACCATCAACTGCATGCTTAACTCATCATTTAGTCCTTCTAGAAACTTCTCCTGCTTAGCTGCATCCGTAGCAACGTCATCTAGGGCATAACGTGCTAACTTACTAAAGTCATCCACATACTGGCCAACTATACGCCCTCCTTGGCGCAAGTTGCGAAACTCATGCTTCTTCATGGCCATTGCTCCTGCTAAAACATGGACAGTACGGAAAGCCTGCTGAAACTGATCCCATGTGACAATGTCGATGGGATAAGTGGTTGTGAAATTCTCCCACCATGATGCTGCGGGTCCATCAAGCTGATGTGTGGCAAAACGCACCTTCTCCGCATCTGTACATCCTGCAGTGGTCAACTCCCTTCCCATCTTGCGGAGCCAATCATCTACAACTATCAGCTCGGTGCTACTGGAGAACACCGGCAGATTTAGCCTCAAGAAACGGGCTAAGTGATCAACAGGTGGTGGTGGTGGTGGGTTGTTGTTGTTGTTCCCCTGGTTCTGATTCTGAACTAGCATCTGCATCAATGCATTCTGCTGCTGGATCAACTGGGTGATCTCCGATGGGAAAGCAAATCCATTGTCACATCTCGGAGGCATCTGAGGGTTTAGAAAAGATGAGAATATAGAATAGAATGAGGTCTAGAGAGAAAAAGACTACCCATATGCACATGAGACAATAGCAAACAATATCACTTCAATCAATTCAAACAAGGGCATACAACGGTCTAACTATCGTTACAAAAGTGCTCGGACTATACTATATACATGGGGAAATACTACTACTGTTATGGTGGTCGACTAGAAAAATTGCTCGGTCCAAGACCCCATGATATCTGCTCTAGCTTCATCAACAAAGTCATCATCACTATCGTCTGGGTCCGAGTCGGTGTCGTCGATGATGATGTAGTTTTCCGGGCAAGTGCAATCATCGTCTTCTCCTCCAGTCGCGGGAAATTCCATGAATACTTTTAGCTTCTTCTTCAGATCATCATTCTTCTCCACGAGTGTCGCTATTTCCTCCTCATATCCATCGCACGTATACTTGAGTTCTTCCTCCAACTCCATGATCTTGGTCAATGCCTTCTTCAGATCTATCATGCCTGTGCACATCTGGTTCTCCTAGCGGCGAATGTGTTGGTTTAACTCCTGGATGAAAGCTGCAATTGGTCTATCCTTCCTGGTGCTGATCATCTCCTATTGCTCATCTCGGCGCCCACAAATCTGGTAGATAGTATCCTTGAGATCCTTATGGTAAACTTCTCCAATGCGTCCCATGGTGATGTGAGCTGACATGCTCTTTCCTAGACTCTAGGTTGGTGCATTGAAGGAAAACTCTATGGGCTTAGTGACGGGCATGAACGTCCTTCCCGGAACTTGAACTTGAATCATCCAACACTTCTCTTCTGGTAAAGTGGCGATGTAGGTCCCGGTGAAGCTTGGTACTCCGATGTTCAGGTATCTAGTGACTTCCTTCAAGTGGCGTCCAAAGGGTGTATCTTCATCCAGTTGCGTGAACTTGTTCCTTGCATCCGCCATCCTAAAAGAGTAGAAAAGATGAGGAGTCAGAAATGAGAAGAGGGTAGTGATCTAGGGCTTTAGCTTAGTTGTCGTGTCCTATAGTCAGCGTGTGCTCTGATACCATCTTGCAGCGACCAGACCTCAAACAGTCTGATCTCTGTGCATCAGTGTCATCCCTGGATCGATAATGTTGACATGCACAGTACTTGAAGGGTTTATAACAGAGTAGCAATCACACACTTATTACATCGAATGTCTCAAAAGAGAACTTATTACAATAAATATGGGTTAAGGCCATCTAATAACGATAACAGCGGAAGGCTTGGAAGATAAGCGAGTCCATCAACTCCAATGGCATCACTGAGTATAAGATCACGACCTAAGGCACCTTACTCGTCGTCTGAAAAGTCTGCAACATGAACGTTGCAGCCCAAAAACAGGTCAGCACATGGAATATGCTGGCATGTAACAAATATGGAGTAAGGAAATGAATAATGCTATACTACATGCATATATGGCTGGTGGAAAGCTCTATGGTTACAGTTTTGCATAAAGCCAATTTTTCCCTACTGTAAAGGAATAAGTTTTATTTAACTATCATGGTGGTTGCTAAACATTGAGAAGGGTACTCCAACTCAATCCCAATTAAGCATCATCATTAAACCCAACAAAATTAATTAGAGAACATGATGAGATTCACATCATTAAGCGTCCATAACCGGGGACAGGGCTAACCATGATTAGTTTATACACTCTGCAGAGGTTTGCGCTCTTTTCCCCGCAAGACTCGATCTCCTCCGCTTGATTTCTCGCACTACAAGGTGTTTGAGAAACGGATGACCGAGACACAGTCTTTCAGAAGCATTAGCTCTCTACTCCGGGTAGACAGTACCAACCTACATCCCCACATCTGCTAGTCTACCTCTTCAAGAGCTCACGCAACTTAATCAACTATGCTAGAGCCCATAGTAGCTTGCGACTGCACACGGAAGTTTCTAGCATGAAAAAATCTCATTATCCATTTGAGCCTGGGTCGCGGTCCATAGGAAAATCACACGGAACCCCGGGATTTCCAAAAATACAGGCAACACTGGGTTCCCCAGGTGCCTCAATTAATCCACCCAGATGTGAATTTATGTTGCCACCTTAAGTAATCCATTAATTAACGATCTCACTTCTGTCATGGATACACTCACCCAATCCACGTCTACTAGCACAGCATGGCAATATAAGCAAACGTAGAAGTAACTCCCAAAAGTTTGATAATAAACAGGTAATAGGTTCTACCTCATCTACTTCCCAAAAACCCACATATTAATCAAATCCTAATCATGCAATTGTTTGAGGATTGATCTAATGCAATAAAACTGGGTAGTAAAGAGGTATGATCAAAGTGTTACTTGCCTTGCTGATGATCCGTGAAACCTAGAGATTCGAAGTAGCAAGCGGCGCACTCCGAGTACTCTATCCCAAAAAACAAGCATACAATAAGCACTCCTATAATGCATAGGTAAAACTCAAATAAGAGATCTAACCAGAAAGTTCAACTTAAGAACTCCGGTTTGCAAAAAGAATCAAATCAAACGAAGCAACAAAACTCAAATGGCGAGAGAAACAAGCTTCATTTTACTAATCTGGACCTAATTCAAATTTTACAGCAGCAAAAACTTGTTTAAGTTGGTTAAACGGAAAGAGGGTTTCGAGACGAAACTCTAGGCGCTTGAATCGCCTGATTCCGATAAACGAGCGAAAAGTTATACTAAAATGAAAATCGGATCAGAAATCGCGATCAGAAATAATCACGGAAAATCCGAGAAAAAGAAAAATGGATGAACAAACTAACGAACGAACGTTCGCTATCTGCGGCTAAACGACAAAAACCGTCCGCTAAAACGAATGTACGGACGAAGGTCCACTAAATAGCCTAAACCGGAAAAAAATAAACCGAACCGGATCTAATAAAAAACGGATCTAGGGTTTCATAAGACAAACCGGCGGCTACCTCAGGGTGCGTGACGGCGGCGGCGGCGGCGGGCTACTCCGGCGAGGGGTCCAGCGGGGCGACGGCGGTCAGCGGTGGGGTCCGGCGGCGAGGGGCGGCAGTGTCGCGACGCGGATCGGCGGCGGCGGCGGCCGGCTGGGCTAGGGTTTCGGGTGGGCTGCGGGGTGGCTCCGCCGGCTTATAAAGGCCGGTCGGGCCTAGAGTCCTAGGCGGACACGGCCCGGTAGGTCGGTTAGTTTTACTTTTAAATAATTACGTGCAGAAAAACAAATAAAAGAAATACTAAACGGACTCCAAAAATCACGAAATAAATTTTCCCCGACTTATAAAATCATGCCGGTCAAGATGAACATTTATTTGGGGCCTAAATGCCATTTTGGGGCCTAGATGCATTTTTCCTAAATTCAAATAGAATAGCAATAAACTCCAAAATAAAATCTTTTTTGATTTTATTATCAAATCCTCAGTATTTCTTTATTTTGGGAAAGTCATTTTATTCCCTCTCTCATATTTTTATAATAGAAATAATTGAAGATAAAATATTTAAAATCAAATGATCCTATTTCCAAAATTTGAGAAAACTAAAATATCAAAATAACGAAATTCCCAACTCTCTCCGTGGGTCCTTGAGTTGCGTATAATTTCTAGGATCAAGCCAAAATGCAATAAAATATGATATGCAATGATGATCTAATGTATAACATTCCAAATTGAAAATTTGGGATGTCACAACCGCAAAGGGGCTCATGGCCCCATATGTGATTGTGTTCTCCCATGACACCTATATACATGATCATTGCCTTGGATATCGTCACAATTATTTCCTTTTCTATCAATTTCCCAAGAGTAATTTGTTTACCCACTGTATGTTATTTTCAAGAGGGAAGGTTCTAGTGAAAACTATGCCCCCCGGGTCTATCTTTCATCATATATTGAAACAAAACATACCTTGCTACAATCTTCTTTTATTTATTTTGTTTTGTATTTTTGTCCCATCTATCTATCAAAACCTATACAATTTAATCTTTCTCGTAACCGTCGAGGGTTTGACAACCCCTTGTTCGTGTTGGGTTGCAAGTATTTGTTGTTTGTGTGCAGGTGTTGTTAACGAGTTGTTGCTTGGTTCTCCTACTGGATTGATAACCTTGGTTTCACAATTGAGGGATATACTTATCTCTACTGTATCGCATTATCCTCTCCTCTTCGAGGAAATCCCAACGCAGCTCACAAGTAGCACGAAGAATTTTTGGCGCCCCTGCCGGGGAGACATCATCAACAACTAGCAAGTACCTTCGCATAAACTTTCATCTCCTTGCATTTACTTTATTTACCATTTGCCTCTCTTTTTCATCTCCCCCACTTCTAAAAAGCTTTACAAAAATACAAAAATGTTTTTTGGTTGCCTTTTTGCTGGATCGTTTTACCTTGCCATCATGACTAGCATAACTATCCCTCCTTTGTCAATGGATTTTGAAGTTGTTTACTTCAAGCAAAAACAAGGAGAAAATCTTAAGGATGCTTGGTATAGGTTAATGGAATCTTACAGTGTTTGCTCTGAAAAGGGGATTTAAAAAATTTGCTTCGCGATTTCTATATAGGTTTAACTATGCACCATAGACAACTTTTGGATTTTGCTGCAGAAGGGAATTTTATTGAGAGTGATGCGAATATTGCCTATGAATTAATAGAGGGAATATTGGGGTTTCCACCACAACAAAAAGGATTTGCTTTTACTCAAGAGGGGATTCAAATATTAGATAAATTAGGTGATAAGCAGAAAATTTTGGTTGAGTTGCAAAAGTCTAATGAACCTCTCAAAAATATTAGTAGAAACCTCAATCGTATGAACACTTTGATTACCTTATGTAATAAGCGGTTGGATATTCTAGATCTGAAAATGGCCTCGTCCGTAACAATAATGGGAAGCTTAAAGAACATCCCGGGTTTGAGAAAACCCCTACAAAGATTATAAAAACCAAAGATGACAACACTCCAAACTATGCATTATGCCTAGCTAGGGGCGTAAAACAATATAGCGTTAATTGGGAGGTAACCGAATAGTTATCTTTTAACTTTTTTTGTTTCAATAAGGACACAAATATGCTACTGTTATGATTGTCTTTTAGTGTTTTAGTTAGTGTTTGTTCCAAGGAAAGCCTTTGGTATGATTTGGGTGATAATTGCTTTTATTCTGTTCATTAACAAAAACTTTTACGCCCAGTAGCAGAATTGTTAAAATTTGCGGGAGCATGATAAAATTCTGATTTTTTTACACATGATTGATATACAAATTCCCACGTTCTCCTAACTTTTAAGAACTAGCAGTGTGACCCGCGCATTTGCGCGGCTAGATCCATATTGTTAAATTATACTATATTTCCTTAAAAATTAGTCTCAT
Organism: Triticum timopheevii; assembly: GCA_963921465.1. Taxonomy (NCBI): domain Eukaryota; kingdom Viridiplantae; phylum Streptophyta; class Magnoliopsida; order Poales; family Poaceae; genus Triticum; species Triticum timopheevii. The sequence continues at coordinate 557,886,583 of OY997270.1, forward strand.
TGTGATCTACCATCATAGCTAATGTATATATACGTCTTGTGAAAACATGATTGCAATTGGAAGAAATATTTTCATTTAGGGTACATGTGGACAACAAATTACAAATGTCACTGAAGTCATGGCTTGGATGTAAGACCATGTACTTCTATGTAGTTCTCCAACTTTTCCTCTTGCACTTTTCCTAAGTTCCCTATAAAAGCTAATGCTGTTTATGCAGCGTGTAAGATTCAAGCACAGTAGAGAAAATGACATATATATTTGTTTCTCAATAATGAGTCTGCAGATATTCTTTTTAGGTTATGCACTTGAATATGAATTGGAGAGGATATTAATGGTTATTTTTCTATTATGAATAAGTATGGGTACTAAGAAAGACGTAAGGATCAATTAGAGAAGGGGTAAATGTAATCCATAGACAATCGCTCATAAATATATGAGTTTATGACAATATATTTTTCTGGCGTTTTCATGAGAGCATCTCATGACACGATTGACAAAATTGGCAGATTTATCATCCAAGATAAATGGGCAAAAATGGTGTTGTTTCCATGTCTAGAATTTAGACATTGGTAATGTTCGAAAAGTCAGAGTTTATGACCCAGTATACTCACTGAAAACTTTTTTACCTCTACATCCATTGAAAACTAAACTATTATAGGACAACAAAAACACATATCTAATTTAGAAACGTGAGAAGCAGGATTGGGTCATTAGTGGTAGCAATTAAGAGAGAACTCCGTGCATAGACCTTTTATGTGGTGATGATAGATTTATAAGATCATAAAATTGAGAAGAATGAGCTACAGCGGCCAAAGAGACAAATTAGGTTACCTTCTAGTGTTCTTGACGATTAGGAAAGTAACTGAGACTTTTTATTGAAAAATTATATTACCTTAAGACATGTATCAGTAAGCAATAACTCATTATCTTCACAAAATAATTGAGATTGCACTATTATTATCACTAATGAAAAGCATGTCATATGTTATCTTCTTAGGTTGATAGAAAAGAGCACACGAATAGCACCTCAACCTGAACTGTTACTTAATCCTAATCTATAGGTGTTTAAGTCGACAGTATTATATTGATCATGCGTACATTCATTACAACAAAAACTAATAGCCTCTATGAACAAAAACAATAAAGCAAGTCCCATGCCGAAACCAAGCCATCTGCTCAGCCACAGTGTAGTCCCTCCTTAACATCTTTGTATTTTCCATAACATTATAAGGTACTAAATATTTTCTTATTATGTCTCAATTTTTTTTACTAAGTTTATCATAACAAATTTCCATGAAACTCACATGGAAAGCCTGTAGTGCATACCTAGATGCACCTGCAGTCTTTGCAGCCAAAACTGAAATGTTTTGTTCATATAGGACCTGCCAGATCTACACATGCTAGAGCTGATTAGTGAAATAATTATTTTGTCTCCAGAAGTCATACTTGGACGGATAATGGCTGCTCATGTCGTGGTAACAAATCGAGTTCAACACGGACTTGCTCGGATGCTGCATTGTCTCCCCCCGCGACATCTTTATCATCAACGACAACATGGGGAGACCATCACAATATTTTGCGATGAGATCTATCATAATCAAATCTATCTAAACCTACATCTTTCATAGTGAAGAAATCGACATCCACGTTGTCTAATTTTTTTTTTCAAATATGTTAACTGAGTGCCTGGTTAATTCATAGTCGTAGCCTCATAGGCATGTTCTCACACAAAGCATCAGACCGCACAGCTCATACAGATTGTAGGGAGATAGCAAAGTAGCTTAAAGGATGAAAATCAGATGTGGGGAATATACGGCTGCTTTTCCCCCAAAATTCGCCCTCCGTTGTTTGATCAGACGTGTTCCATCAATTGTATGGATGGCTAATTGCAATCCATGCTTTCTACAGTCAGGCTTTTCTCACCGAGGCGAAGGAGATAGCCTGTGATCGATGATGTATGGTGGTCACCAACATCAAAGTAGTAAGGTCAAACACCAAGGGATTACGTTTGTATATGGGGTGGAGAAGATACTTGTACGCATCTGGTTTGAAAGCTGCGAGCACTTACGCGACCAGGAGGAAGTTCTGGCTCGCTGCCAGACTTTTGAAAGAGTCGAGTGCACAGCCCGGGCAGCGTTGTAGCAGATTCCTGCATCATCTTCGTGTTGGAGACAAAGCGAATTTGAGTGCTTGCCGCGGCCATGGTGCTCAATCCTCACCACTCGAAGACATCTTGGCTCATGTTTCTGAGATGGCGAACAGGCTCCCAATCATCCTGGAACTCGTCGATGGCTCCACGCTGGATCGGGAGGAGAAGATTTCTTTTCTCTCTATTGATTGCCTTATTTATATATAATCTGGAGAACGACTACGGAGAAGAATATATGTGCGCCCAGGGAAATTTCTTTTTTTAACATCGCATGGAAAGCTTCCTTGTGCGTCCCATGAATTGGTCCGATTTGGGCATGTCTAACTGTATTTTTTTAGCCTTTTTGTTTTCCGATCGATCAGAACATGCATGGGTGTCTCGTACTTATATTTGTTTTTTTGGGATGGCTCGTATAAGTGTTGGACTCGGTCCGATTTGTTTTCTAAACACAGGACCCAGTCAGATTAGGTATGTGCGTATGCATGTATTGGTGTTTTTTTAACTTTGTTTCATCAATGCATACGTGTCAGTCCTTTTTTTGAGAACCCATACGTCTCTGTTCAAATTCACGTAACGTTACCTCTTAAAATCACAGCCATTAAAAATCCAAGATTAACAGCAAGATATTTTAATCTGTGTGGACGCACCACGTGGCTTATTTTGCTCTTATTTTAATTATGTAATAGATTTTTGGAGTTGTGGAAGCAGGTCAATGTTTAGATTGCTACAGACTGTTCTGTTTTTGACAGATTCTGTTTTTGATGCATTCTTTTGCTTGTTTTGATGAAACTATGGATTGTATGAGGGGGTATAAGACATGGAGAAGTTACAATACAGTAGCTATAATGCAAAAAATGAATGGGTTTGCAATTGTGCTTAAAGTAGTGATTTGCTTCATTATACGAATGGATCTCACGAGGTTTTATTAAGTTTTGCGTGATTGAAGTTTTCAAGTTTTGGGTGAGATCAATGATGGATGAAGGAATAAGGAGTGGGAAGATCCTAAGCTTGCGGATGCCTGAGGCACCCCCAAGGTAATATTCAAGGACTCCCAAGCAACTAAGCTTGGGGATGCCCCGCAAGGCATCCTCTCTCTCTTCTACCAACTATCGGTAATTTTACATGGAGCTATATTTTTATTCGTCACATATGATGAGTTTTGCTTGGAGCGCCGTGTATTATATGAGTCTTTTGTTTGTTTTATTTTTAGTTTATCACAATCATCTCTATTGAACACACTTATTTGAGAGAGCCACACACATATCATGATTTGTTAGAATACTCTATGTGTTTAAGTTAAATCTTTTCAGCTAGGCAGTTACTCTAGTACATCGCTTATATCTTTTTGAGCACGGTGGTGGTTATATTTTGAAGAAATACACTCTCATGCTTCACTTATATTATTTTGAGAGTCGATAAGATTAAACTTTGAAGAAATATTTGCACTCTCATGCTTCACTTATATCTTTTTGAGAGTTGACGATAGCAATGGTAATTTGCACAAGATATGAATTTGATCCTCAAGTGATGGATATCCAAGGGGGATATAATAATAACTTTCATATAGATCATTGGATATGATAAACTTGATTCCTTGCAATATTTTTGTGATATGGAGATAGTAATATGTGAGTCATGTGGGTGAGTAATTATGCTTTAGTAAGAATATTGGTGTCAAGGTTTGTGATTCCCTATGCATGCACATAAAGTCAATAGTTACGCAAAAAAGTTATATCCTACTTATGGTGCATTATTCAGTGTTAGTTATGTTTAATGCATGCTTATGACAATTTTTGCTTTTTGGTTTGTCGCTTCTCAATCTATTTGCTAGCCTTCATTTGTACTAGGCGGGAATGTTGCTTGCGCATCCAACTACGTAAACCCAAAGTTGTGCCAAATGTGTCCACCATACCTACCTAAACGCGGTATTTCCATGCCGTTCCAAGTAAATTTGCATGTGCCAAATCTAATTTTTCAAAATGAATTTCCATTTTGTGTGCCCGTACCACTCATGAAGCGGCAGGGGGTGGCCAATATTTTCCATGCTAGGTATTTTATTCTCATGATGACTGTTTATTCACTTTTCATTGCATGAGAGTGTGGCAGGTAATAGGGATGCCCAGTCCTGAAATGAAAAAAAATACTATGATAATAAATTCCTTGGAAAGTGTTGGTATGGAAGGCACCCATGGATACGGCTAGCCATGGATTGTGAAAGAATGGTGGAAAGGAAATAAACTTTATTTTTTGTTTGGGAACCGCTTATAAAAGATATTGGGAATTCTCCGTCGCTTTCGTTGACACGAAAAGCATGCCTCTCAAAATAATTTTATCTCTAATTTAAGCCTTGAGCTGTGGCACCTCTACAAATATCTCCTTCCCTATGCGAAGGGCCTATCTATTTACTTTTATGCAAAAAAATAATTTGAGTCTCCATCTTCCCTTATAAAGCACCAATTAGAGAGCACTTTTGTCATACTTCTGCATTGGATGTAGCTAATGGTGAGTGTGTTCCATGAATGGATCAATGATTGAGCATAATTGGCTAGGGATAACTTTCTTTAGCATTGATATTTTGAAAGACATGGCTGCTTGTTAGTATATATGCTTGAGTATTGATATCTTCATGTCAAATTATAGACTATTGCTTTGAATCATTCAAATCCAAATATCTATGCTACAAAGAAAGGAATATATGATAAATATGTTAGGTAGCATTCCACATCAAAAAATTTGTTTTTATCATTTACCTACTCGAGGACGAGCAAGAATTAAGCTTGGAGATGGTTGATACGTCTCTAGTGTACCTATAATTTTTTATTGTTCCATGCTATTATGTTATCAATCTTGAATGTTTTATATACACTTTCAAGCAAATAGATATCATTTTTTGGCACTAACCTATTAACTTAGTGCCCAATGCCCAGTGCCAGTTGTTGTTTTCTACTTGTTTTTGGTTTCGCAGAATACCAGTACCAAATGAAGTCCAAATGCCACGAAACATTTTGGTGATTTTTTCTAGACAAAAGAGACACTAGAAGCTTTGAGAGAAGACCAGATGATATACCATGGGCCCACGACGCACCAGGGTGCGCCCAGGGGGTAGGCGCGCCCTAGTGGCTTGTGGGGCCCACGTGTGGCTCTATTTAACCTAACTCCACCTCTATAAATTCTCTAAAATCATGAACCAAACAGAGGAGTCCACGAAATACTTTTTCCACTACCGCAAGTTCCAGAACAACGAGATCCCATCTGGAGTACTTTTTCGGCACTCTGCTGGAGGGGGATTCGATCATGGTAGGGGCTCTACATCATCCTTGTTGTCCTTCGATGATGCGTGAGTAGTTTACCACGGACCTATGGGTCCATAAATAGTAGCTAGATGGCTTCTTCTCTCTATTTGATCTTCAATACAATGTTCTCCTTGGTGTTCTTGGAGATCTGCTATTCGTTGTAATGACTTTTTGAGGTGTGTCTGCTGGGCTCCGATGAATTGTGAGTTTATGATCAGATCTATCCATGAATATTATTTGAGTTTTCTTTAAACTCTTTTATGCATGATTGTTATAGCCTCATATTTCTTCTACGATTTATTGGTTTGGTTTGTCCAACTAGGTGACTTATCTTGCAATGGGAAGAGGTGCTTTGCAATGGGTTCGATCTTATGGTGCTCAATCAAGTGACAGAAAGGGACATGAAATGTATGTATCATTGCTATTAAGGGTAAAAAGATGGGATTTATTTCATACGTGAGTTTATCTTGTCTACATCATGTCATCTTGCAGAATCGTTTTACCATGAACTTAATACACTCGATACATGAAGGATACCAGTCGATTTATGGAGTAATAGTAGTAGATGCAGAATCGTTTTGGTCTACTTATATCGGAACTGATGCCTATATACATGATCATTTCCTTGGATATCATCATAATTATTTGCTTTTATATCGTTTGACCAACGGTAATTTGTTTACCCGCCGTATGCTATTTTCAAGACAGAAGCCTCTAGTGAAAACTATGGCCCCCCAGGTCTATCTTTTATCATATATTAAAACAAAAAAATCCTTGCTGCAATTTTTTTTATTTATTTGATTTTGTATTATTGTCCCATCTATCTATCAAAAACTATACAATTTAATCTTGCTCATAACCGTCGAGGGATTGACAACCCCTTGTTCGCGTTGGGTTGCAAGTATTTGTTGTTTGTGTGCAGGTGTTGTTAACGAGTCATTGCTTGGTTCTCGTACTAGATTGCTAAACTTGGTTTCATAACTAAGGGAAATACTTATCTCTACTATATTAAATAATCCTATCCTCTTCGAGGAAATCCAATTGCAACTCACAAGTAGCAGAGCCCAAGCCCTTCCTGGAGGAAATCACCCTCCCGACTCGCCCTAAAAATTGAAACTCGCGCCCTGTGCCCTTGAACGGACGGATATCTTTCCACTTCTCTCTCTCTCGCCAGACCGCGCCCGCCTTTATTTATACCCATGTCCGCCTGCATTCTAATCTTCACTCCCCCATACGCGTCTCCTCTCCTCTCGCTTGTCACTTCCTTTCGAACCCGCGAGGCTAGCTAGCCGATGAGAAACACCCTCCCTCCTGCCCCGCTCGCACACACGCTTTGTTCTCTCACTGCCAAAGGCCAGAGGGACCAGTCGGCCGGCTCCTTCCTCGCCTGCCTCGGTAAGACATACGTATGACCGTGTGGTGCATGCTTGCTCGCCATCTTTTGTCTCGATTTGGTTGCTTCGCCGTGTTGTTTTGGTTTTTGGGGCATGCATTTGGACCTTTGGTAGAGGATCGGATCTGGTTTCTGCTTTTTCCGTTTGCTTTGCCAATCATGTCGGCGTGTACTCCTTTGGCGCCACGCGATTTCTCCAATTTTTCTGTGAGTTCTGAAAATTTGATCATGAACCTTTTTGGTCTTGCCTAGATGGTGTGGGTCTAGCCAGTGATCGAAGCATGTGTGCTCCCGGTTCTTTGCTGGGGCATAGTAACCTTGGATGAATGATAGCCGACCCGACATGAGGCTGAAAGCACATGTTGTATGTGCTTTTCTCTGTTCTTTCGGTGTGTTTTGGTCAAGCATCTTGTGGTCTCGCCTACATGGTTGGCCGCTTCGCCAATGATTTGTCCTTGTTTGAAAATGTGTTAACAAATTGTTGCTTTGCGGTGTAACTGATAGACTCTTGATTTCGCAGTTTGATTGCTACTTATCTGAACTCCTAATTGACATATCTACTTGATTCTAAACTTCACGGGGGAATTATGCCAAACTCTGCATATTCTTCGGGTACTGCATGTACGTATGTTGACCTTGCTATTTTTGTTCCCAAATTTTATACATTAATTTATTCATGTAAATGCTTTAGTTTATGCAACATTACACTTATTAATAGTATTATTTTTATTAGTTTGATGTGTAGTGTAGTATATGAGGATATGGATCGAGACACCATTGTTATTTATTGGTATATTGCAATCTCATGCATTCAACTAAGTGAGCATCTATAATTAGATTGGGTGGATCAAAGAATGAGTAATGAAACATCAGCCATGTTAATTTTTTTTAAGGTATGGGTTTCATTTTATGCATACATACTTGCATTGTATTCAGTTCTTTCAATGCATCCAACCTTTTTTGCAAAAAAGGTGTCCAACAATTCTATTATCAAAAAGTGTACCCAACATTATTTTGGTTTTCAAGAACAAGGAGGCGCCAAGCAATGTAGAACTGCACGCAAAAGTCAGTTCACCCAAAAGCTCAAGTTGATGGGGAAAGACGGGTTATGAATTTATATGTATAACACTCTCCCTCACGTGTGGATCCCTCATGCCTAAATGTGGACCGACAGTGGGCTGCAGTTTTATTTTTAAATTGCGCCAGCCGGATATTCAACTCAAGAACTCTTGGCCCTAATACCAAGGAAACTGTAACCTGTGGGCATGGTCGACAGAGCGCAACAACTTTCATGGTCCTCAACTCGTAAGTTTGCTCAATTTTTTTGATGGGTAGCGACTTCTGCTGCAGGAGTACCTTCCATCTGTGTTTGACAAGCTTTGTATAGAAGTACCTCAGTAATACGTTGAGCTACTTGCTCATGGTCTATATCATCATCACTGCATGCTAGGATATTCTGAAGTGACAAACCTATCATATGAGTCAATCGTACGAGCGGAAGTAAACGACAACTCTAGATCTTCCGTCTTTCCTCAAATTCAGGGTATCACAGACTGGCCCACTTGAGCAATTAGTAATATGAGGATATAGATCGAGACACCATTTTTATTTATTGGTATATTTTCCTTCTAATGCATTCAACTAATCGAGCATAATTAGATTTGGTGGATCAAAGAATGTGTAATCAAACATCAGCCATGTTTATATTTTGTATGTATGGGTTTCATCTGATGCATACATACTTGCATTGCATTCAGTTCTTTCAATGCATCCAACATTTTTTTTCCAAAATATGTGTCCAACATTCCTGTTATGAAAAAGTGTAGCCAGCATTTTTTTGGTTTCCATGAACAAAGAGGTGCCAAGCAATGTAGAACTACACGCAAAAGCCAAATGAACCAAAAGCTAAAGTTGATGGGGAAAGATGGGTTATACATTTATACATCTAACACCCCCCTCACGTGTGGCTCGCTCAGGCCTAAGTGTGGACCGGAAGTGGGCTGCAATTTTAGTTTTAAATTGCGCCAGCCGAATATTGAACTCAAGACCTCTTGGCTTTGATACCAAGTAAACTATAACATGTGGACAGGGTCAACCGAATGCAACAACTTTCATTGTCCTCAACTCGTAAGTTCGCTCAGAAAATTGCGATGGGTTGCTACTTCTATTGTAGGAATACCTTCCATCTGTGTTGGGTAAGCTTTGTATAGAAGTACCTCAGCAATATGTTGACCTACTTGGTCATGGTCTATATCATCATCAGTGCATGCTAGGATATTTTGAAGTGGCAAACCTGTCATAGGACTGAAGTGTACCAGCGGAAGTCGACAACTCTAGATCTTCCGTGTTTCTTCAAATTCTGGTTATCGCAGAGTGGCCCACTTAAGCAAGAAGTAATATGCCTCATCTTCAGATACTAACATCAGGTCAGTACTCGAAAAGATTGTCTTGATCCCAACAAGAGGGATGTTCATCACTTCAGCTTCGAACTTATGAAAATCCTTGTATTTGTCAGCAAGGAATTCCTTGGCTACACGTACTACACTCTGAACTTCAGCAACCATTAAAGAGGAGCATGGATGGTCTAGGTATAGCCATGCAAATTATGTGGTCATAGGCAGGTTTGTCAGTAACTGAATACAGTGCCACATGCAAGCAAGAACCTCAAATTTATTAGCAGCCATCAAGATGTCGAGCAAAAGAGTGGGCTCAATTGTTGTCAACTTTCCACTATACATGAATCTTAGAACCTGCATAAGGGCACTTTCCTATGAATCAGCAATCCTAATTCCTGGATGCATCTCATCGGATTCTTTCATGCCATTAGTGAAAAGCTTTAGAAAGAAAGGACCGCTACCAACTTGAATAGGCAAATTCATAAGAATCATCTTTAGTGTTAAAACTGGTGTGCCTGCCATTGTTGAGGAAGAGTCAATTGTATGTCCTTTATCAGCTTTATTGTCATTGTTGCTCACAGAATCAGGGATAGATCCTCCTCCGGCGACGACCTCTATCTACAACATCAAGTTGGAGAACTTCTTGGAGTCGAACGTGCACCCAACGTCAGGCCCGAAGCCAGGCATCCACGCTTCCGCCAGCACAGCCGGGATCATTGTCGCTTCTACATTGTCAATGTGTTACAGGTCTGCCATCTCCAGGATAGGATGGCTGCGCACGGATGGGCTAAAACCCAAGCTTGTCGAGGTTAAGGCGACAGCGACCAGATCTGAATTTTTCTACACCCGCATACATATGCATTTATACGTAAACAAGCAAAGCCTCATAAGAGGGATGATGCGTTCACTGAGGAGAGAAATGCTACCACAAACATTAGTCACGAGGAAATTGCTAGCAAGAGACCAAAGAGAGTTGTTGCTTGTCCGAATTTCAAAGAGAAGGCAATTAACTTATCAGAAGAATCTTCATTTGTCAAAATCAAGGAAATTCATACTAAAGAAGAAATAGAGGCTATTAGGTTGACATGAACATGAACTGAAGATAAGATATGCCGTGGGAAACTCCTCAATTTCGTCCTACATGGTAGAGATGGTAATGTGCAGCCGTTTGAAATGGCCCAAAGTGATGGCGTCTCCATGACAGCTCTTCTCATGCCCTTTGATGATGATATGGAAAAGCACAAGAAAAATGGAATACGTTGTGTGAGGTTTGGTAGATCATGGGTTGGGAGATTTCTGGGTACAAAGAAGGCACTTCGATAATTTGGTCTCAACAAGCTAGCTGATTGTAAATGTGTGAAGCCCACAAGAAGCTACGGGTCTTATTTTGACCATTTCAGTCTAATGCTCGTGTATGTGTTGAAGTGTACACGAAGCTGGCTAGATCGGTCGACGGAAATCCCTTGCTGAGTTTAGAAGAGCTCCTCACTAACGTCGTTCATTTCATTAATTCAAGAAGAAGCTTCATTGGAATGGTGAGGAAGGGCTTTGTGATAAAAAATGGCCCTAATATCAAAACAAACTCTTATGCATGCGACAACCACAAAGTTGATTACAAGGATATGGTGTGGTTCATAGGCAACCCATCTGGAGGACTCAACGGAGGGAGACGAAAATGATGAGCCCAAGGAAATTGTGGAGGAAGAAGAACAAAGTGAAGAAGATGCTGTTGAAGGGGAGATTGAAGTTAACGAGGAACTTGTTTTGATGACCTCACCATCAACATGGTATAGAAACGCATCATCAGATGCTTGTGAACTAATCGAATGGGAAGGTCAAACAGTGGGACATAAACCATCTGGCAGTGTTGCTGTTGGTGGGACAGTCAAATTAGAAGATTCAGGAGAAGACGATATGTGCTTTATTGAGTATATGTATGAGACACATGTTGGAACACAAATGATTCATGGACGAGTTCTAAAAAATGTTTCACACACTATTCTCGGCAACGCTGCAAATGAAAGGGAGGTGTTCGTTACCAATGACTATTTGGAATTCAAAGTAGGTGACATCAAAGAATCAGTGACTGTCAACTTGCAGCTGATTCCTAGGGGCCACAAGTGTAGAAAAGAGTAGTTAGAAGTTATTAGGGTGGAGAGCGACAGGCAGAGGATAGGAAGAAGAGAGATTTGCCGGTAGAGTATATTTGCAAGAGCTTATATTGCCCAGAGAAAGGAGCCTTTTTCTCCCTCCCTTATGAGAAAATGGGTAATGGAACTGGCACTTGTAGTTCTTGCGAGGAGGGAGAAGTGGTTGGCGATTAATTCAAAATGCTATCAGAACCAAGCTTTGTCCTCAAGATATCAGGCCTGAGTTTTTCTCTCCCGTCGAGGGGCATGGGACGTACATGGCTCGAAGAAATGTGGGCCTGAAACCCTACGTGGTATGCCATTTGCAGTGTATCAATGCTGCTCCTGCTGGATCTGAGAAAGCTACTCCGGAATCAACAAATGTGAGTGTAAGAAGGCTATGCAGGCCCGATAACATTTCATCAGAGAAAGCATACTCTTCAGACATCACAAAGGTTTGTCACTTTGCCATTTGTTTAATACATTTGTTTGTCTTTATCGATGCCATCATATGACTTCGATTCCACCATTTTTGTTTTATACATGTCATCTTTAATATGTATTTTCTTTGTTTTTTGTTCCAATCAAGGAAGGGGAGCCTTGGCGCAGTGGTAAAGCTGCTGCCTTGTGACCATGAGGTCATGGGTTCAAGTCCTGGAAACAGCCTCTTACAGAAATGTAGGGAAAGGCTGCGTACTATAGACCCAAAGTGGTCGGACCCTTCCCTGGACCCTGCGCAAGCGGGAGCTACATGCACCAGGTTGCCCTTTTTTTGTTCCAATCCAGGTATAATACATTGATGATGATGTGAGGTTACTGCAAAGGATGATCTTCCTAATTCAAATTTTGGCATCGTCGTGCACCACCACATCGGTTTAACCCTTTTACACGACCGGGAGAGCACACAATCCAGCAATGCATCCGCACCCACGGAAACCCGCCACCACGCCCAACTCCAGCGAGCCCCAGCCGTCGACTACATCCTCCCCAAGAGTAGCCGCCGCCACTAGGAGCTCCACCATGTCGAGCTGGTCACCGCTGTCTACTCCAGTGTCTCCAGAGACCACTGTAGCATAGAGTTCGTATGTTCCTGAGCCACACTTCTGCAGGAATGGCTATTAATGGCGTGCGCAAATGCCCAGCAGTGGTGGGCAAGGCTCTCAGGGCCACCCGCCACTAACCTCCCGCCACCACTAACATGGCATTCTAGTGGTAAAGACCTAGCAGTGGTGGATATTACCTAGAGCCCGCCACTAGTAATGAACACTGACGGCACACACTACCAATGGCGGGTGTCAATATTCACCAGCCACAGGTATAATTCTATAAAATAAAAAAAGAATGTGCCAGCCGACACGTAGCAGCGATTGTCAACCCCGCGCACACTGGATCCATCGCGCATGCACGCCTACTATTTTGCTGCCACAAGTCGACTAGATCTGTCGTCGCGAGTGCTGCGCCTGCTAGATCCACCATCCTACTGGATCCCCCGCCGTCCCCGCTGGACCTGTCATCACACGCGCTGGATCGGCCGCCCCGCGCGAACTCGCTGGATCAACCGCCCCACGCAAACTGGCTAGATCTGCCACCCCATTGCATCCGCCGTCACGTCCATTGGATCTGCCACACCTGATACATTCGTTGCCGCCCTCGCTAGTAGGAAGAACCTCCGTGGGAGAGGTGGCGTCGAACTCTGTTGCTTGTAGATGTTGAAATCGTGTAGACGTCCGTGGGAGGAGACATGCCGGAGGTCAAGTAAATCAAAGGGATTGAGAGAGAGAGAGAGAGAGAGGATAAGGGAGAGGATAAGGGAGAGATATGAGAAGTGATTGACGGTGACGATCTGTGCATGAATGTTGGGTGTTGATGGCTGGATGATAGCCACCTCATCATTCCGTGGGATATTGGATTGGCCAATCAGAACGCAAGCGGTACCAGTGGCGGGCCCTAGATTACGCTATGTTTTTTCTATTTTTTGCTATTATTGTGTAACATAATATATTACTTACTCTGAGACTTCTCCACAATTGCTCCATAGTGCATAACAGACTCTAGTCGTTAGTGATCCTTATTGGGTCGTGGCTCCGAGTCCTCGAGATGGTGTATCAAGACCAACGGCCAGTACGCACCCATAACTCTCTCTTTCTCTCGCCTCTCTCTCTTGCTCACTGACGGGACCCACCTATCGGCTCCATCTTGGTCAACCTCCAACAGCAAGGCCAGCACCCACGACCTCGCACGCACGTATGTTCTCCACCTGCCGTGCATGCCTGGCCCTTCCCACCTTGCCCGATAAATAACCCTAGAAGCCCTCTCCATTTTTGCCCCACTTAGTGCGCCACATCACCGCCAGACTGTTGCCAAAACTACACACCATCTACACCTCAGTCATCTCCAATGTCAGCCAAATTCCGGCAAGATCGAGCCCCCACATACTGTGGCACTGCCACCAATGCAAGCGTGCACCCGTGTATACCTAGTAGACAACCACCACGCCACTGGATCATCCTCGAACCTCGAGTTCGTCGAAGACCAAACCCCACCACTGTCGCGCCATTGTCCCCGGCGAGGTAAGCACGAGTTCGACTGTGCTACCTTGTCCCTTGGCATTGTTCGTTCACCACTACGCCGGTTTAACCCTTTTACACGACCAGGAGAGCAAACAATCGAGCGATGCATCTGCACCCAAGGAATCCCACCACCGCACCCAACTCCGGCAAGCCCCAGCCGTCGACTCCGTCGTCCCCAAGGGTAGCCACTACCACTAGGAGCTCGACCGCATCGAGCTGGTAGCCACCGTCTACTCGGTGTCTCTCAAGACCACTGTAGCATATAGTTCGGCTGTTCCTGAGCCACACTACTTCATGAATGGCTACTAGTGGCATGCGCCAAAATGCCAGTAGTGACGGAAAAGGCTCTCAGGGCCACCCATCACTGAGCTCTGGCCACCGCTAACATGGCATTCCAGTGGTAAAGCCATAGCAGTGGCGGGCATTACCTAGTGCCTGCCACTAGTAATGACCACTGACAGCACTAACCACACACACTACCAATGGCGGGCGTCAATATTCACCTGCCACTAGTATAATTTTGTAAAATAAAAAAATGAATGCGCCAGCCGGCGGCGCAGCAGCGGTTCCACCCCCATCGCCTCATGCACGCCTGTTCGTTGCGCCGCCACGAGCCAACTAGATCAGTCGTCGCAAGCGTTGTGCTCGCTAGATCCGCCACCCCGCCGGATCCCCCGCTATATCTTCACCTTGTCTAGCTCAGCCATCTATGTCCTTGTTTGAAAATGTGTTGCCGAATTGTTGCTTTGCAGTGTAACCGCTAAACTCTTGATTTTGTAATTTGATTGCTATATTTATCTAAACTTCTAATTGACACGTCTACTTGATTCTAAATTTAAAGGGGAATTATGTCAAACTCTCCAGATTCTGCTGGTACTGCAGGTATATGTGCTTACCTTGCTATTTTGGTTCCCAAATGTTAGATAAACTTATTCCTGGGGACGCTATAGTTTCTGCAACATTGCACTTATCCATATTAGCAAATTACACGGTCATATTATTATTATTTTTTATAAGTTTGATGTGTGGTGTAGTATATATGAAACTATGGATTGGGACACCATTGTTATTTATTGGTACATTTGCCATCTCATGCATTTAACTAATCATTCATCAATTTATTTTACAAGGCCACTGTGTGTAGTAAGAGAGCATAATCATATTGGGTCGATCAAAGAAAGAGTAATTAATCTTCCATTTTAATATTTTATGTATGGGATTCATCTGATGCATACATATTTGCACTGCGTTCAGTTCTTTCAGTGTGTCCAACATTTTTGTCGAAAAATGTGTCTAACATTTCAATCAAAAATGTGTCCAGCATTTTTGTCGCTTTCAGGAACAAAGAGGCGCCAAGCAAAGCCTAAGAGCGACAATGAGAATATAATTGAGGAGAGCAATGTTACCACCAACATTGGTCACGATGCCATTGGCTACAAGAGACCAAAGAAAGAAGTCGCGCGTTCGAATTTCAGTGGGAAGGCATTTGACTTATAGAAATAAGATTCACTTATCGGAACCAAGGAAATCAGAACTAAGGAGGAAACAGAGGCTGTTAGGTTGACAAGAACAGGACTTGAAGATGGGCAATGCTGCAGAAAACTCATCAATGTCATCCTGTGCATAGTAAAGATGGTAATTTGCATTCATTTGAAATATTTTAGAGTGATGGTGTCTCCATGACAGCTCTTGTCATGCCATTTGATGCTCATATCAAAAAGGACGGGAAAAAGGGAATATGATGTGTCAGATTTCGTAGGATCAAGGGATGGGAAATTTCCGGCTATAAGGAAGGCGTCACGGTAATTTGGCTCTAAACAGAACTAGCTGACTATATATGTGTGAAGCCCACAAGAAGCTACAGGTCTCATTTTGATAATTTTAGCCAGAAAGCTCATATTTGTGTTCAAGTTTACAAGAAGCTAGCTAGACCGGTCGGCGAAAACCCTTTGCTGAGCCTAGAAGAGCTGCTTTCCAGTGTTGTCCGTTCCATTAATTTGAGTAATGGCTCCAATGGAACGGTGAGAAAGGACTTTGTGATATCCATCGATGAGTTCGTACATAACCGGCTCACTACACTGGATCATGCAGCAAACAACAATGATGAGATGTTGTCGACACTACCTGCTGTTGTGGCACTAAGAAATGAGTGTAAATCTAGTGTGGGATTCAGCAAGCGAGCAGCTTTGGCCTCACATGTAACTTTGATGATCAAGGATTATCGAAGTAAATGACCACGGGTAGCCTCATCATCTCCCCATGGTATTTCAAGACATCGGGGCCAGCTGCGCCCCTCAAGCCCCCCAGACAAAGAGCCGCCTTCTCGGGGCTGGTTGGTCCAAACGGTCGGCTGCTGGAAGACGGCAAAGCCTAGAGAGTAGCCATTAGATGGGCCAACTCCTAGTAGGCGGCCTCCAGAGCGAGGCCGGCTCCAAGCAGTCGGCCCCCTCCATTCCCTTGAAGTTATCACCTCATTACAACAACGAGACGGGGCGTGGCTACAGTACCGCCTGCCACCCCTGAATCTAGGGTAGAGCGTTGCCACAGTGCAGCGTACTGGGCGGACACCCCTCGCGGTGCAGCACTGTTGCCATGCAGCCCATGACATCACCCATGGAAGAGGGGGCCATGGTCCCACTACGGGCTATCGGTACGGCCCGTGGGCGGCTGCCCTACTTGTCTGTGAGAAACCAGAGGGTGGCAGGCCCTGACCAGTAGGCACGAGGAAGGCCGACTCGCCACCAGGCGGCCCTCCCCTTCCCTCAAAGTCTGTGCGCCATTAATCAGAAGAGACGGGGGATGGCTATAGTGAACGCCCACCAGGCGGCGGGACTGTAGCCATGCTCTCCCCAACAAGGCATGCATCATCAGTGGCGCGGCCACAGTACATAGCAGCCGGCAGGACCCGCAAGAAGCGGGCGCGGCCTGTTCGGTGAAGTACGAGATAGCCGGCGGGACCCACCAGGTGGTGTGCCCCAGCTGCCGGCAGAGAAGCCGGCCACCAGAGACACTGACAGCCAAGTCCTACACCCGGCCAGATTACCAATGTACCCCTAGGGGGTTGATACGTCTCCAGCGTATCTACTTTTCCAAACACTTTTGCTCTTGTTTTGGACTCTAACTTTCATGATTTGAATGAAACTAACAAGGACTGACGCTGTTTTCAGCAGAACTGCCATGATATTGTTTAATGTGCAGAAAACAAAAGTTCTCGGAATGACCTGAAAATCCACGGAGATAAGTTTTGGAAAATATAAAAACATACTAGCGAAAGAATTGCCAGGGGTCCCACACCCTGTCCATGAGGGTGGGAGCGTGCCCTCCCCCTGGGCGTGCCCCCCTATCTCGTGGGGCTCCTGATGCTCCAACGACCTCAACTCCAACTCCATATATTCTGTTTCGCGGAGAAAAAATCAGAGAGAAAAAGTTTCATCGCATTTTACGATACGGAGCCGCCGCCAAGCCCTAATATCTATCGGGATGGCTGATCTGGAGTCCGTTCGGTGCTCCGGAGAGGAGGAATCGCATCCGACATAATTAACCATCACTGATCCAATGCCTATGAGCTTTTCACATATTGTTCTTCACTTATTTACTTTTCCGTTGCTATTGTTACAATTACTACAAAACTATTATCTTTACTTTTGCCACTGTTACCTTTATTATCATACCACTTCTGCTACTAAATACTTTGCTGCAGATACTAAGTTCTCCAGGTGTGGTTGAATTGACAACTCAACTGCTAATACTTAAGAATATTCTTTGGCTCCCCTTGTGTCGAATCAATAAATTTGGGTTGAATACTCTACCCTCGAAAGCTGTTGCGATCCCCTACACTTGTGGGTTATCAAGACTAATTTCTGGCGCCGTTGCCGGGGAGACATAGCTCTATTCTCTGAGTCACTTGGGATTTATATCTGTTGACCACTATGAGGAACTTGAAAGACGAAAGAACAAAGATTTTGCCCTCAACTACGAGGGGAGGTAAGGAACTGCCATCTAGCTCTGCACTAGATTCTCCTTCTGTTATTAGTAAGATTGCGACACCTAAACCTGCTACTGCTATGAATTCTGATATGTCGCATGTTATTGATGATGCCACCTCTGCTATGCATGATACTTATGATGAAATTACTTCTGTGCGTGATACTACTTTGCCATTAGGTGAATTTCTTGATGAACAACTTGCTAGGGTTAGAGAGAATGAAATTATTGAAGATACTATTATTGATGATAGTGATGATGAAAGTTCTCCCCCTGATTATGAATTACCTATTGTTCCTGAGGGTTATGTTATGAATGAGGAAGCTGCTAGAGCTATCTTTGCTTGCAAAGATAGATATGATCTTAAGAAGTTATTAGCTAAATGGAAGCAGCAATCTCTTAATGCTAGAATGAAACCTGACCCCGCTTTTGCTACTTCACCTATTTGTGTTACTGATAAGGATTATGAATTCTCTGTTGATCCCGAGATTATTACTTTGGTTGAATCTGATCCTTTTTATGGCCTTGAATCTAAAACTATTGTGGCACATCTTACCAAGTTGAATGATATAGCCACCCTGTTTACTAATGATGAGAAGTCTTGCTATTATTATATCCTTAAGATATTTCCGTTGTCATTAAAGGGTGATGCTAATACTTGGTTTAATTCTCTTGATCCTGGTTGTGTGCGTAGTCCCCAGGATATGATTTATTACTTCTCTGCTAAATATTTCCCTGCTCATAAGAAACAAGCTGCCTTGTAGGAAATATATAATTTTGTGCAAATTGAAGAAGAGAGTCTCCCACAAGCTTGGGGGAGGCTTCTCCGATTACTTAATGCTTTGCCTCATCATCCTCTGAAGAAAAATGAAATACTTGATATCTTTTATAATGGACTAACGGATGCTTCCAAGGACTACTTGGATAGTTGTGCTGGTTGTGTTTTCAGGGAAAGAATAGTCGACCAAGCTAAATTACTATTGAATAATATGTTGACTAATGAAAATAATTGGACTCTTCCTGAGCCAATTCCTGAACCAATTGAGCCAACTCCTGAGCCTATTACCAAACCCACTCCGAAGAAGAGGGGCCTTCTATTTCTCAGTCCCGAAGATATGCAAGAGGCAAAGAAATCAATGAAAGAAAAAGGTATTAAAGCTGAAGATGTTAAGAATTTACCTCCTATTGAAGAAATACATGGTCTTAATTTACCGCCTCTTGAAGAACAACATTGTCTTGATAACCCGACACAGGTAGTAAAGGTAAATTCTCTCCATAGACATGATAAAGTTGAAATTCCGTCTACTAAATTTCATAGCCCATGCTGAGATGAATTTGATGACTTTATGGCTAGACAAGAAAGTTTCAATGCTTATGTTGGTACAGAATTAAAGAATAATGCTTTTGAGATAGGACGCTTGAGTGATTATATGGCTAGAGTTAAAGGTGAACTTAAACTCATTTGAAAATATGCTTCTATGGTTGTCACTCAAGCTGAGCAAGTACTTAAAGCTCAAAATGATTTGCTTGATGAATTAAATAATAAACATGACTTTGCCGTTAGAGTGGCTACTAGGACTGGTAGAATGACTCAGGAACCTTTGTATCCTGAAGGCCACCCTAAGAGAATCGAGCAGCATTCTCAGAGAAATAATTTAGAGGCACCTAGTTCCTCTAAAAAGAAGAAAAAGAAAAATGATACGACTTTGCATGCTTCTAGTAAACATGTTATAGACACACCTGAGAATCCCAATGATATTTCTATTTCTGATGTTGAAACACAATCAGGTGATGAACATGAACCTAGTGATAATGTTAATGAAAATGTTCATGTTGAGGCTCAACCTAGCAAAAACAATGGTGTAGAGATTGAACCTGTTGTTGATCTTGATAACCCACAATCAAAGAATCAACGTTATGATAAGAGAGATTTTGTTGCTAGGAAGCACGGTAGAGAAAGAGAACCATGGGTTCAGAAACCCATGCCCTTTCCTCCTAAACCATCCAAGAAAAAGGATGATGAGGATTTTGAGCGCTTTGCTGAAATGATTAGACCTATCTTCTTATGTATGCGCTTAACTGATATGCTTAAAGTAAATCCTTATGCTAAGTATATGAAGGATATCATTACAAATAAAAGAAAGATACCAGAAACTAAATTTTCCACCATGCTTGCTAATTATACTTTTAAGGGTGGAATACTAAAGAAACTTCGAGATCCAGGGGTACCAACCATACCATGCTCCATTAAAACAAACTATGTTAAAACTGCTTTATGTGATCTTGGAGCCTGTGTTAGTGTTATGCCTCTCTCTTTATATCGTAGACTTGAATTAAATAAGTTGACACCTACTGAAATATCTTTGCAAATGGCTGATAAATCATCTGCCATACCTGTCGATATTTGTGAGGATGTGCTTGTTGTGGTTGCAAATGTCACTATCTTAACGGACTTTGTTATTCTTGATATTCCCGAGGACGATAGTATGTCGATTATCCTTGGTAGACCCTTTTTGAATACTGCAGGGGCCGTTGTTGATTGCAACAAAGGCAATGTCACTTTTCATGTTAATGGTAATGAGCATACGGTACACTTTCCGAGGAAACAATCTCAGGTTCATAGCATCAATTCTATTGGAAAACTTCCGACTATCATTATTGGAGGTTTTGAATTTCCTCTTCCTACTGTCAAGAAAAAGTATGATCTTCTTATTGTTGGGGATGTTCATATCCCCGTTGATGTAACTTAGTGTCATTCGAAATTTCTCTGGTTCCGTGTTATTCGGGATGAGTTTGTTAACAAGACTTGATCAACCTTGTTAGTAGATTCATTTTGATGACCATGAGATGGATGAAACTAGAGGGCACAACCTTCTGTACCCTCTTTTTACTTTTTGTTATTTAGAATAAATAAAACAAAAATAGTATTATCTGTCTGTTTTCTGAATTATCCGTGCAATAAAAAAATATCCCGAAAATAAAAGTGCTCCAAATACCCTGCAAATTTAGTATGATTTTTATGGAATATTTGAGGATTTTAGGCACTAAAAACACTGCAGGATGGGCAAGCACTTGGCCACGAGGGTGGAGGGTGCGCCCACACCCCTGGGCGCGCCCCCCTGTCTTGTGGGCCCATGGTATGTGACTCCTTTGGGAGATTGTTGCTTGGTATGTGACTCCTCCAATGGTCCAATTAGTTTTTGTTCTAGTGCTTTATTCATTGCAAATTTTTCCGCATAGGTGACCCTGTTCTTGAGCTTGCATGTTCAAATTATGAGGTCCCAAGTAATTCTAATGCATGACATATGCTCTAGGCACTTGTAGGAGTAGTTGCTACCGATCTTGTTTAGTTGTATTCACTTTTATTTTGAAGTTACTAAAATTTCAGAATTTTTTCAAAAAAAGATATGTCTAGGAGAATGTATCAAGGTGGTCCTCAATAAAGAAAGGACCCTGGCTTGCCATGCGTGAGCAAGACGATGAACTACCGAGGGACGCAGAAGTGCGAGCTTGTGAGTGGCCATCAAACGATTTTATGGTAAATGCAGGCTTTAAGGATGAATTTGACGCATATGTGCGTAATGCCGATCTTGAGGACTTCTTACAAGATAAGTGTCCTCAGTACTATCTATTGACTGATTCATTTGTGAGAAGGTCCAAATATAAATGTTGACGTAATTCTCAGAGTGTCCTGTTTGATATTTATGACAAATCTTATACCATGGACTTAGAGGATTTTACAACTGCTTGCAAACTTCCGCAGTGGGGCAATGTTAATGATCCCCACAAATCTGAATTTAGAGACATTCTTGCTAGTATTATTGTGGGAGAATCTAGGGACATAGCACAAGCTACCATAGGGAGGATTCATTTTCCTTCTATACATTATTTTGCTCTCTTCATTGGTAGATGCATTAACGGTAAAGATGAAGCATGTCATATGTGTGTCCCAGATCTTTGTGTCCTCAAGAGTGCTGTGTTAGGTAATAAAGATTACAACTTGGGGGCAATAGTTGCACGTAGGTTGCATAATAATGGTAGGGCTGGAGATTTATTTGGAGGATTTATGCGACCAGTGTGGCTAATTATCTTGGTATAGCCCCACGAGAGGGGGATATGGTGTTGCCTCCTCCTCATTTAGATTATGATGCTATGGTCAAACATCGTTTTCTTTTGAGGAATGAACAATTCCTCCAGTATCGACTAATCTTTGACAGGCATATAGCTCTGTCCATGTTACTCTCCCTGCTCCTTTCCTTTTTGATTACTAGGCAAAAGGAAGATATGTTGTTACTATAGAGGAAGCAGCTGAACACGAGGGGAGAGCGGAGTCGGCTCGCCAACATGCTGCAGCTCAGGATGCATTTGCTGCTACATCTCAGTACGACCCCAGTTATAACTACGGATATCAGCCAGGCTATCCTTGGCAGTAAACCAACTTAGGCCAAAAGCCTAAGCTTGGGGGAGTACGTATTTCTCACCGAATTTACATTCATGTTCACACACTATTCTAGTCGTCGGTGCTCATACTCTTTCATTGTATTATCCATGCTAGTTTAATTTTCTTTTTCTCGCTTTCTTCTTGTGTGTTTGATAAACCTTAAGAAAACCAAAAAAATAGTTAGTTTAATTTCCATGCTTGTAGTAGAAATTAAAATGAAAACCCAAAAAGATTTCTCGTTCTTCTTTTTACTTGTTTGGAGCTTTCCCGTGTAAGTAGTTTTATTTTCTTTCCTTTGGGGGTCGAGAGTAGAAGACCATATTGAAAATGTTTAGTGGATCTCATATGCATGATCATTTATTTAACTTAGAGCCCATATTACTTTGTATTCTCTCTTGAGTTGAATGCTTGCAGATTCCAGCTTAGTCCAATGCACGTGCACTATTATTATTATACACATCGTTCGGTTGTACAAATGAAAGGAAATAATGATGATATATGATGGACTGATTGAGATGAGAAAAGCTGGTATGAACTCGACCTCTCTTGTTTTTGTAAATATGATGAGTTCATCGTTCCTGATTCAGCTTATTATGAAGTGAACATATTTGCAATGACATTTAGAGATTGTAGTTGTTTGTGCCACGCTTGATTAGCTATGAGTTATAATGGTTTACCTTGCGTGCCAACATGCTATTAAAATGATTATGACATGGTATGATGGGATGGTATCCTCCTTTGAATGAATTGAGTCACTCGACTTGGCACATGTTCATGCATGTAGTTGAAACCAATCAACATAGCCTTCACGATATTTATGTTCATGGTGTATTATATCCTACTCATGCTTGTACTCGGTGTAAATTAATTTTAATGCATGTTCATGACTGTTGGCGCTCTCTCAGTTGGTCGCTTCCCAGTCTTTTGCTAGCCTTCACCTGTACTAAGCGGGAATACTGCTTATGCATCCAAACTCCATAAACCCCAAAGTTATTCCATATGAGTCCACCATACCTTCCTATATGCGGTATCTACCTGCCGTTTCAAGTAAATTTGTACGTGCCAAACTCCAAACCTTCAAAAGAAATTCTGTTTTGTATGCTCGAGCAGCTCATGTTTCAACTAGGGCTTCCTGTATCTTCCATGCTAGGTGGGTTATTCTCAAGAGGAGTGGACTCCGCTCCTCATTCACGAGAAAGGGCCGGTAACCGAGATGCCCAGTCCCATGATCCAAAAAGATCAAAGCAAATCAAAATAATTAAACAAAACTCCCCCAGGGCTGTTGTTAGTTGGAGGCACTCGTTGATTCGAGCAAGCCATGGATTGATGCTTGTTTGTGGTGGGGGAGTATAAACTTTTTACCATTCTGTTTGGGAACTGCCTATAAGCATGTAGTATGGAAGATATAGCCATCTCATAGTTGTTGCGTTGACAGTGAAAGTATGCCGCCCAAAATGTTATTCATCTCTATTTTAAAATTGAGCTTTGGCACCTCTACAAATCCCTGCTTCCCTCTGCGAAGGACCTATCCATTTACTTTTATGTTGAGTCATCATCCTTCTTATTAAAAAGCACCCGCTGGAGAGCACACTATCATTTGCATTCACTACTATTGGTTTATATTGGGTATGACTTGACTGGATCTCTTTTATCAGTCCTTGATCTTTAAAGGTGCTCTGCATTTATGTTTTGCGGTCTCAGAAAGGGCTAGCGTGATACCATTTTGTTATATCATATTATGATAGTTTTCAGAAAGTGTTGTCATCCGAGTTTTATTATTAGTGCTCGCTAGCTGATTATGCTACTGATATGAGTAATTGTGGGACCTACGTGTTATTTTGAGTATGGTTAGTTCATAATACTTGCTGAAAACTTGAATGCTGGCTTTACATATTTACAACAACAAGAGCAAATAGAGTTTGTAAAAGTTTTTCTTTATCACTTTCAGTTTATCAACCGAATTGCTTGAGGACAAGCAAAGGTTTAAGCTTGGGGGAGTTGATACGTCTCCAACATATCTACTTTTCCAAACACTTTTGCCCTTGTTTTGGACTCTAACTTGCATGATTTGAATGAAACTAACCCGACTGACGCTGTTTTCAGCAGAACTACCATGCTGTTGTTTAATGTGCAGAAAACAAAATTTCTCGGAATGACCTGAAAATACACGGAGATAAGTTTGGGAAAATACAAAAAAATACTGGCGAAAGAATCACGGTCAGGGGGCCTACACCCTTTCCACGAGGGTGGGGGGCGTGCCCTCCCACCTGGGTGCGCCCCCCTGTCTCGTGGCCCCCTGATGCTCCACCGACCTCAACAACAACTTCATATATTCCGTTTCACAGAGAAAAAAATCAGCGAGAAAAATTTTCATTGTGTTTTACGATACGGAGCTGCCGCCAAGCTCCAATCTCTCTCGGGAGGGCTGATCTAGAGTCCGTTTGGGGCTCCGGAGAGGAGGAATCGCATCCGACATAATTATCCATCACTGATCCAATGCCTATGAGCTTTTCACATATTGTGCTTCGCTTATTTACTTTTCTGTTGCTATCGTTACACTTACTACAAAACTATTATCTTTACATTTGCCACTGTTACCTATATTATCATACCACTTTTGCTACTAAATACTTTGCTGCAGATACTCAGTTATCCAGGTGTGGTTGAATTGACAACTCAACTGCTAATACTTAAGAATATTCTTTGGCTCCCCTTGTGTCGAATCAATAAATTTGGGTTGAATACTCTACCCTCGAAAGTTGTTGCGATCCCCTACACTTGTGGTTTATCAGGGGTAGGCCTATATAAACCCCTAGGGCACCCATGCAAAGGGTTCAGCCTCATAGAGACTACACACACATAGAGAGAGTGAAGCTAGGGCTAGCCTTGTTCTCCTTCCTCCTATAGAGAAACAACTCAAGGAGCAAGCTTGTAGCCACCATTGTTTATTTAGTGATCATGCGGAGACCCTGAAGAGCAGGACTAGGGGTGTTATCTCCTAGGAGAGCGCCGAACCTGGGTAAGATGCATCGGTGTACATGTCTACACCTTATCCCATTTCCAGTTACCGGCGACGTCTTACTCTCCCCCACCATGATAACCCATCCTTTGGCATATGTCGCACGACACCCCCCAACATTTGGCGCCACCATGGGGCTAGGTGCACCGTCATCCGGAGATCTGTTCTGGACAGGAACCCTCTTCCTCCCTGGTGAGCGCGGCCAGCCCGGCACGCCCGATGGAGTTTGCGCAGACACGTTGCATGGAGCAGAAATCGCCTGCACGGCGAGCTGCCTCGCTGATCTCACCGGCGAGGTTCGCCTCTCCGACGAGCCCGCGCCCGACGCGGGAGCAGCCAGCTCTGAGAGCTACCTCGTCAACCTCCTTGGCCAGCTTCACATCGCCAAAGAGCCGGCCTCTGACCTAGAGTCGATTGGCTCCACCGACCGGATGCTTGTTGACTCCGACACGGCGTCCCTCGACGCCTTCCCCACTAATGTGGTGGTCATCGACAACCCGCTCCCTCGAGCGGATAGGAGTGGTAGCACCATCACGGAGGTGCTCGTCATCAGCCACGATGGAGCATCTGGCGGAGCCGCGCAGGACCCGCTGCAGGCGGCACTACGGGACCTGTCCACGCCCATCGCGGAAGACGCCGACGCCGAGACGCTACAAGCGTACCGCGTCTCCCTTGTGGAGAATGCCAAGAAATTGGCTACCATGAGGCGCCTCTTCGAGGCCTACCGGTGCGAGATCGACTGCACCATCGGCGGCACGCTGGCTGCTGGCGGGCCCAGCTGCATAGGAACGGTCCGACAGCACGGCGCTGCCGTTGCGAGCATGTTCGCGGTTGACCGCCCTGTCTACGCCACGCCCATGGAGAACATACGAGCTGCCCAGGCGGCAGCAGACGAGCTGGACCGCCAGGAGGGTGATGAGCATCGTTGCATGACAAAGCGCATTCAGCAGCTCATCGATGCGGCTGCCGCACAGCAAGAAGCCGGCCACCGCGTGGTGCAACCCGGCACGCATGCCGAGAATCCTCGCCCCCCCTCCCCCCCCCCCCCCCCCCCCGTCGAGACCAAGGCGCGACCTCCTGGATGCCGAATGGCAGCACTCAAGATAGACGAGACCGAGAGTCGGGGGCTAGCCACAGCCGCACACGCCTCACCATCAAGCGCGACCAAGACGGCCGCCCACGAGTAGTGGAACGACGAGACGATCATCCGCCTCCTCCTCCTCCCCACAGGGAGAGGCGTGCCTCCCCGCCGCCTGTTGAGCACCTGACTCACGGTGACCGGTTGGGCCGCCATGAAGGAGTCGGCGAGAACGATACACGCCATCGGATCGACCACCTAGCTCGATCCCTGGCGTTAGAAGAAGAAGATGCAATCGGTCCGCCTTGTTTTGGCCCCCGCATTCGTGACGAGCCCTTCCCAAAGGGTTCTCGCTCCCACGAGATACGCCCAAGTACAACAACTCCGTGAGGCCGAAAGATTGGCTGGTTGACTACTCCACCGCGGTTAACATAGCAAACTGCAACAAGCGCGTTGCTGTGAAGTATGTGCCCCTCATCCTTCAGGGTACGACCGGGACATGGCTGAATAGCCTCAAGCCCTACTGCATTAACAGCTGGGTAGATTTCACCGAAGTCTTCATCTGCAAGTTCACTAGCACCTACCAGAGGCCGCCCAAGCCTTGCCAGCTTTCTCTGTGTGTCCAAGGCTCTACCGAGTCGACCTGCGACTACCTGGCGCGGTGGGCCGAACTGTGCAACTCCTGCGAAGGGGTACACGAGGTGCAAGCCAAAGAGTACTTCACCGCCGGGTGCCGAGAGGGCACCTTGCTCAAGCACCGACTCCTTTGCGACGAGCCGGCCACCCTCGACGAGCTGCTGATCATAGCAGACAAGTACGCCACTGCGACTCCTCCATGAAGTCGGAGCTCCAAGTGGACGCAAATGGGAAGGTGCTCCCTCCGGCTCCTCGGACGCTGGCTGGTGACAACAGTCGGCGCCAGCAGTAGAATGACAACAAATGCAATGCCCCTTAGCCGGCTTCCACTAGCCGGCAGGTGGCGACAGTTGAGGATCAGCAGCTGGAGGGACAACCCGGCACCAACGTCAGAAGGGCAGCCAGCCTGCTTGGTTGCCCGCCTTCTCCTATGAGCAAACCCTCGAAGCTCCCTGCAAGTTCCATAGTGGCGCGAAGCCATCCAACCACAGTACTTGGAAGTTCCACTGGCTCACCCGAATCTCCAAGGGCGAAGGACTACTGATGGCCCTCCGCCTCCTAGCCCGCCGCCGCCTCCTCCTCAGCAGCAGCCGGCCCATCCAGCAGTCGGCGCCATCCAAGATGAATTCCCTGAAGAAAACAGAGCATACATCGTCTTCACCAGCATGGCCGACGACAAGCACAACCGGCATCAGCAGCACCGAGGTGAATGCCGTCGCTTCGGAAGCCCCGGAGTTCATGCACTGGTCCAAGAAGCCCATCAGCTGGAGCCGAGCTGACCACCCGGAGGTGATGCCTTCCCCAGGTTCCTATGCCTTGGTGTTGGATGCCACCTTTGCAACAGAGAGGCGAGTTGCCTGTTTCTCCTAAGTTCGGATAGATGGCGGTAGCAGCATCAATATCCTTTACCGCGACACCATGGAGAAGTTGTGCATCAAAGAGAAGCAGCTCCTGCCCTGTCGGACAGTCTTCCATGGCATTGTACCTAGCCTTTCCTGCTCACCAATCGGCAATATCAAGATAGATGTCCTCTTTGGAGACAAAGATCACTTCCACCGCGAAGCAATCTGGTTTGAGGTGGTTGACCTCGAGAGCCCCTACCATGCACTGCTTGGCCGGCCTGCTCTGGCCAAGTTCATGGTAGTACCACACTATGCCTACCTCAAGATGAAGATGCCGGGAACCAAGGGCATTATCACTATAGCTGGAGACTACAAGAAATCAGCCGCCTGTGCTGCTGCCAGCAGCCGGCTGGCCGAGTCCCTGGTGATTGCTACCGAGAAGAAGCTCTTGGACCGGGTGATGGCTATGGCCAGCAAGCAGCCGGACCGGTCACCAGATCCTAAAGAGTTAGAGACCCAGGGCTCCTTCCAGCCGGCCAAAGAAACAAAGAAGATTCCCTTGGACCCGAACCACCCGGAGAAGTTTGCTGTCATAGGTGCTCACCTCGACAGCAAACAGGAAGGCGAGCTCGTCGATTTCCTCCGTGAGAATCGGGACATCTTCCCATGGTCTCCCAAAGACATGTCATGTGTTCCGATGGATTTCGCTGAGCACAAGTTACATGTCAGAGCAGATGCAAAACCAGTCAAGCAACCCCTCCACCGCCTGTCATAGGAGAAGAGAAGAATTGTTGGTGAAGAGATTGCCTGGCTTCTGGCAGCCGGCTTCATTATGGAAGTGTACTTTCCAGAGTGGCTTGCCAACCCAGTCCTTTACTGAGGAAGAACAACAAATGGTGCATGTGTATTGACTATACCAGCCTCAACAAAGCTTGCTCCAAAGATCTATTTGCCTTGCCTTGGATTGACCAAGTGATAGACTCCACAGCCGGATGCGAGATTTTGAGTTTTTTGGGGTACCACCAGATCAAGTTGAACCCGGCCGATGGGTTGAAGACCGCCTTCATCACACCATTCAGAGCCTTCTGCTACCTAACCATGACATTCGGCTTGAGAAATGTGGGTACCACTTTTCAGCATTGCATGCAGAAGTGCCTCCTCAAGCAACTCGGCAGAAATGCCCACGTCTATTTAGACGATATGGTGGTGAAGACAGAGAAGCGTAATACCCTCTTGGAAGATCTCAAGGAAACTTTTGAGAACGTGCGCCGTTTTCAAATCAAGCTCAACCCAGAGAAGTGTGCCTTTGGAGTACCAGTCGGCCAGCTCCTTGGCTTCCTGGTCTCAGAACGCGGCATTGAGTGCAACCCTGTAAAGATCAAAGCCATCGAGAGGATGGAGAGGCCCACCCGACTACGAGACGTCCAGATGTTTACCGGCTGCTTGGCATTCATCAGCCGCTTCATCAGTCGGCTGGGTGAGAAGGCTCTTCCCCCGTACCAGCTCATGAAGAAGACCACTCACTTTGAGTGGAATGACATGGCGGACGAGGCTTTTCTCCAGCTCAAAAAGATGTTGACCGTGCCGCCTGTTCTGGCCGCCCCGGCTGCTAAGGAGCCCATGCTCCTCTACATCGCCACCACCAGTCGGGTCGTCAGCACAGTTGTAGTGGTAGAGCACAAAGAAGAAGGCAAAGCACTGCCGGTCCAGAGGCCTGTGTACTACTTGAGCGAGCTGCTGTCAGCCTCCAAGCAGAACTACCCCCATTACCAGAATATATGCTACGGCGTGCACTTTGCCGCCAAGAAGCTCAAGCCTTACTTTCAAGAGCACCCCATCACGGTCGTCTGCACCTCCCTGCTTGCTGAGATCATAGGCAGCAGATACGCATCAGGCTAGGTAGCCAAGTTGGCCATCGAGCTGGCCCCTACACCATCTTCTACCAACCACGTACCGCCATCAAGTCGAAAGCATTGGCCGACTTCCTCGTTAACTGGGCCGAGACCCAGTATCTGCCGCTAGCTCCGGACTCAACTCATTGGCGGATGCACTTTGATGGCT
This sequence comes from Triticum timopheevii, assembly GCA_963921465.1. Taxonomy (NCBI): domain Eukaryota; kingdom Viridiplantae; phylum Streptophyta; class Magnoliopsida; order Poales; family Poaceae; genus Triticum; species Triticum timopheevii. The sequence goes on from OY997270.1 coordinate 557,916,574, forward strand.
TCAAGATGTGCATCGGCTTGGGAGCAGGCATTGTCCTCACCTCTCCTAAAGGCGACAAGCTCATATACACATTGCAAATCCACTTCGCAGCCTCCAACAACGTGACCGAGTACGAGGCACTTGTACACGGACTCCGGCTGGCCAAAGAACTAGGCATCCGCCGGATCCTGTGCTATGGCGACTCAGACTTGGTGGTCCAGCAGTCATCTGGTGACTGGGATGCCAAGGACGCAAACATGGCAAGATACCGCTTCCTCCTCCAACAACTCAGCGAATATTTTGAAGGGTGCGAGTTCCTTCACGTGCCACAAAACAACAATGAGCAAGCAGATGCCCTGGCACGGATCGGCTCCACCCAGCAAGCCATACCAGCAGGCGTCTCCCTTCAGCGCTTCCTTAAGCCATCCATCAAGCCTTCGTCGGAATCAGAGTCTATCTTCGTGGCAACTGCTCCCGAAACAGTCGGATCCGACTCGGGGGCTGCAACAGTCGGCCCGGGGACTTCGGCAGGCGGCTCAGGGACTGCAGCAGCTGCACCCAGCCTGGGGACTTCAGAACTCGGCCTGGGGGCTGTAGCAGTCGGCCTGGGGACTTCGGCAGGCGGCTCAGGGACTGCAGCAGTCGCACCCGGCCCAGGGATTTCACAACCCGGCCCGAGGGCTGCACCAGTCGGCCCGGGAACTTCAACAATGCAGCAAGCAGCTGCCGACTCCAACTCGCCGCCTCCCAACCCAACCGCCCTAGTCCAAGTGGTCGTGATAGCAGTGCATGAATTCGAAGCACCATCATGGGTGCATCCCATCCTTAAATTCTTGGTGAACAGAGAGCTGCCGGCTGATGAGATCTCGGCCTGGCAAGTGCAGCACCGGGCAGGAGCCTACACGATAGTAAACAGAGAGCTTGTCAGATCCAGCGTGACTGGAGTCTTCTAGTGCTGCGTAGAACCAGAGAAGGGCCAAGCAATCCTCAAACATCCACCAAGGTGAGTGCAGCCACACCACGCGGCCCCTAGATCCCTTGTCGCCAAAGCTTTCTGCCATGATTTCTTCTGGCCGACTATTTTTGAAGACGCTAAGGACTTGGTCAAGCATTGCAAGGGATGCAAAAAATTCATCTCTAAGCAACATCTGCCAGCTTCTGCACTCAAGACCATCCCCCTCAATTGGCCCTTGGCCGTGTGGGTGCTGGACATGGTGGGACCATTCAAGATAGCACGCGACGGCATGACCCATCTGTTGGTTGCCGTAGACAAGTTCACCAAGTGGATTGAAGTGAAGCCAATCAAGAAACTAAATGGTCCGACTGCGGTGACCTTCATCGCAGATATCACCGTCCGATACGGTGTACCACACAGCATCATCACCAACAATGGCACAAACCTTGCCAAAGGCGCCTTGGCCCGTTTCTACGCGACGCAGGGCATCCGATTGGACTTAGCGTCTGTTGCCCATCCGCAGTCAAATGGCCAAGTCGAGAGAGCAAACGGCCTCATCTTGTTCAGCATCAAACCCCGACTGGTCAAGCCTCGGAGCGCTCGGCCGTCTGCTGGATCGACGAGCTGCCGACCGTCCTCTTGAGTCTGTGCACCACTCCGAACAAGTCAACCGGTTTCACTCCATTCTTTCTCTTCTACGGGGCCGAGACTGTCATCCCAACTGACATTAAGTTCGACTCACCTCGTGTCACTATGTACACGGAAGCGGAGGCGAAGGAAGCACGAGAAGACGGCGTCGATCTGCTGGAAGAGGGTCGGCTATTGGCACTCAGCCGGTGTGCCATCTACCAGCAGAGCCTGCACCGCTACCACAATCGGAAGGCGAAGCCAAGATCCTTCCAAGAGGGAGACCTTGTGCTCCAGCTGATCCAGCGAACAGCCGGCCAACACAAGCTCTCGGCCCCTTGGGAAGTCCCCTTCATCATCAGCAAAGCTTTGGGCAATGACTCCTACTACCTCATCGATGCACAGAAGCGTAGAGCACGCAAGAGAGACGACTCTCGCAATGAATCAGAGCATCCGTGGAATGCAAATCTCCTCCGAAGATTTTATAATTGATGCAGTGTGTACCACACACCTTTTGTATTAAGCGCTAAGTCATCGGGTCCCTCGAGGAGCACTCGGGGGCTAGCCTTTTTATCTATATGGTAAGTTTTATGCATATGAATGTGTTATTTAGTTATTCTACCAGCCACCGGGTTCGACCAGTCGGCCCGGGGGAAAGCCGCCTTGTACTATGTCGGTGCTACCTGCAGTCGGACTATTGTGCCGGCACCTTAGCTTTCTCTTGCCACAAGCCGCAGCTCGCAGAGCGACTGGTCGGCTGGCAAGAGTTAAATGCAAGAAATGGTGCCCACACAGAAAATGGCTAAGGACCAAAGCACTCACATAGGCCAAGCCAGCCCCTCGCCTCTCTGACCGGCTGCTGAGCAGCCGACCGACCGACTTCTTACTTAACTTGCTACATTCTAAAACCAGCCAAAGTACTTGCCCTCCCAAAAATTGGCCAAGTACTTGACCCAGCCACAGATCGCAGAGCGGCTGTTTGGCTGGGAAGGCGGCATCCAAGGGAAGGCGGAAAAGGAAAAATCCAAAAGAGCAGGAAAGCAAGGAAAGTTGGAACTCGGCAAAGTAATTTTACATAGCAAAAGGCCCTCGGCCAGCATTCAACAGAGTTCGAATACACCCCCAGCGGGTGGAACCGCGCAAATTTAACAAGTTTGTTTGAGAGATTACAAAACAGGAAAGAAAGATAACTCGGCTGCCTAGGCCAGAGGAGGAGCAGCCGGATCGTAGGGGTCGGTGGAGGTCGAGGCTCCGGGTGGTGGAACGGCCGACTGGTTGGTCTCGGCCTGGTCAGCACCAGCAGCAGTCGGCTCGCTGGCACGCAGCTCGTTGGTCGAGACTTGGTCAGCTGAGGCCGACTGTCGGCTCCATCATCCGGCGCATCGTCTTCGCCGTCCTCGCCCTCCTCTTCCTCACCCTCTTCGCTAGAGGTGATCTCCTCCACCGAGTCCTCGGCATCTTCCGGGTTCAGCCCGAACCAGTTGGGCGGCACCTCGGTAGCCTCCTTGTCTAGCTCGGGAAGGAAGACACTGGTATCAGAGTACTCGGCGATCGCTGTGGCACGATCGTTGAGCGTGGGTGCCACCGCCGCCAACTCATCGCTGGCTTCAAGCTGGAACATGGCCAACTGGGATAGGCTCAGCCCAGGGTACCACGCCTTGATGAACTCCAAGGCCCACCGTGCACCTGCCCAGGCGGCAGAGCCCTTCCACGCCTCGAAGCGGCTGACAGCCACCTCTAACCAGTCGGGGGTCCGACTGGGGGTGCGCAGAGCTGGAACAACTAGCCAGAGGGCGGAAACCACCTGGGCTCCGGCGCGCTGCACACGGCGGAACGCCCGATGAGCCGGCTAGAGACGAGCTTGAATGGCGAGAAGCTGCTCGCTAAGGGTCCGTGGGGCATTGGGCGCGATTTCTGCTCTAGCCAGCCTTCTCTCGTCGTGGCAAGCCTCAACCGCTTGGCTGGCGGCAACGGCGTGACTAGGAAAGTACTCTGTGCAAGAAGGAAAAAGAAGTACATGAAGTCGGAAGCTAGCTCATATGAGAAGTCGGCAGGGAAAAGAAAGGAAAGGAAAACTCACCATCGACCATGTACTCGATCTTGCTGTAGCCGTTGGATAGAGCCTTCTCCTTCTCAACTCAGTTCGAGTGCTGAGTATCGAACTTGGCCGTGGGGGAGTCTTCCGCCTCCTTGAGCTTCTGGAGCTCCGCCTTGTGCTGGTCCACCTGGTCTGCCAACTTCTTGGCCAGGCGGTCGCGCTCCTCAGCCGCCTTGCGATACTCCTCCTCCTTGGCACGCAGCATGGTTTGGGCTTTGCCCAGCTGCTACTGCAAGGTGGCATTGGCTCCTGCAGAAGACAAGAAATAAAATAGCAGTCAACAATCAACAGGTTGCCAGGAGATTCGGCCCGACTGCTCAGAAGTCGGCCCGAATCTTGGGGGCTACACCCAGCGGGTGCGCTGACGCGCCCCCGCAAGAGAGAAAAGATGAAGGCTTACTCTGGCTGTCGGACAGGTCGGCGGTCCGCTTGGCTAGCTCTCGGACTTGGGAGTTGAAGGCGGCCACGCGGATGTTGTAATAATCCTGCAACGAAGACAACAGAAGAAAAGAAAAGGTCAGCACTCGGAACTTACCTTTAAGTTCCGAGCCGCCTGCTCAGCAGCCGGCCCGGAACTCGGGGGCTACACCCAGTGTGTGCGCTGGCGCGCCCCTATGGAAGATTGCAAGAATTGAAAACAAAGCAAAGGAGCGTACCCGGACGGCTGCTCCCGTCGACAGGAATGCCTTCGTGTACTGCTGGAGGGCAGTGCCCTGGGCCTGAAGCTAGGCCTGAACGTCCTGTGCAGCCTTGTTCAGCATGCTCGTCCCACCCACAGGGATCCATTCTAGCGGGATGGCGCTAGTGGCCTCTGCATCTGGGGCCGACAAGCTTGCTGCCTCGATTTCCTACGGCCGTGGCGCTGAGACCGCCTTGGCCGCATGCAGGCGCAGTGGAGTACGGACCACCGGGATCGTCCCCACTACCAGCTCGCTTACGACTAGCGGTACCTGCGGCGCCTCAGGCCGACAGGTCTGAGCGCCGGCAGTCGGCACGGGCAGGGTCACTTCCGCCTCCACGATGACAGGGTCGCCCCCTCCCCTCTCCATGGTTGGCTGGTCGTCGACGGCCCTCCAGTCGATGCCTGGGTCTCAGGCGGTGGTGGCGCGGAGCGCAGAGGGATGATCAGTTGTGGAGTTTACGGAGTCTGGCCGCATGCGGCCTCTTCTGCTTGCGCTTTGGCGGCCGCGTCCGCCTGCGCCTTGGTTGCGGCATCAGCCTGAGCCTTGGCCACCGCTTCGGCCTCCTCCTGCGCTGCCTTGGCCACGTCCGCCTTCTACCGCTCCGTCCTCTCCCGCTCTCTGCGCGCCTCCCGCGCGTTCTGCTCCGTCGCCGCCTGTAGCTCGGCGTGCGGGTCCACACAGCAGGTGTTGGCGGAACCTTCCTCCACCCCGATGACAGAAGTAGAGGCCAACCGCTCAAGAGAGAGCGAGGCCCTATTCAAGCAAGACAAGAAGAAACTCAGAAAGAATTTTGCAAGAAAGACGAAAGGAAAACGCAAGAAGAGTCAAGCGCTTACGCACACACCATCGGGGGCTGCTTCGGGGTCCTCTGGAACTAGGCCGCCTTCGCGGTGGCCTCTCGCCGCTTGGTCGCAGCAATCGTATTCTTCGGCTTCTTCGGCCGGCTTCCGAACAGCAATGAGTCGGCACGGTGCTTCGGCGTGCCACCCGGTGCGGTCGGCGCCGCTGAGGAGCTCGCGTCCGCCTTGTCGGTGCCCTGCGGGCGGCGCGGCTCGGCCTCCTCCTCGTCGTCATCCGGCCAATCCTCGACACTGCCTCCTTCGGAGCCGCCTACTCCGACACCACCGCCTGTGACATCATCCTCCTCCATGGTGGCCGCCCCCAAGTCGAGGTCGTCCGCATCACTCACCGACCGGTCTGGCAGGTACTCTTGACCCTATTCCAGGGCGTCGGCTGCTGGCTGGGATGTGAGGATCTGCATTGTGACCGACTGATCAGGCGGCAAAGCAAAACCCGGAAAATAAAGAGAAAAAAGAGTTAAGGACTCACCGCGGGTGGCGGGTCTGTGCGGGAGTATGGCCGCTTGCCGAACTGCCTCTCTGCCTTCGAGAGCTTGCAGTTCGAGATGTAGTTCACCAGCCGGGCCACCTCCATGTCCGGCATCTACTTGGTGCACATTCGGCACGGGTCTCGATGCCCGCTCATCCGGCTGATCATGTCAGGCCGGAACTGAAGAGGGAGCACTCGGCGTACCACTAAGGCGGTCAGCAGGTCCGAGGCCTTGAGGCCCTCTGACTCCGTCATCACCTTGAGCCGGGCGATGGCGGCAGTGGAGCTTTTTCCCCGTTGTCCGTTTTGCAATCCGGCACTCCTATGTCCTCCGGCATCCCCCTTTTGTCTCTCATTGTGAGTGGGTATTAAAAGTTCTCAGAATGGACCGAGTCTTGCCAAGCGGCCTTGGTATAGCACTGGTAGACCGTCTGTCAAGTTTCGTGCCATTTGGAGGTCGTTTGGTACTCCAACGGTTAACCGGGTAACCGCAAAGCCCTCTTTTGTTGCAGCCCAACACCCCTTTCAAAGTGGCCCAAAACCCAGAAAACTCCCCTCTATGCTCTCGGTCGTTCAATTACGATCGCGTGGCCGAAAACTGCTCCTCATTTGGACTCTCCTAGCTCCCTCTACCTATATATATGTGAACCCCTCCGGATTGTCGCGCAGTCCAAACCCTAGACCAAATCGCCCCGCCGCCACCGGACGCGTCCGCCCGCCGACGGACATGTCCGCCCCGCCGCCACGCCAATCCGGAGCCTCCACGTGGCGCTCCGCCGCCGTCCGCCGCCGCCGGCCCGCGAACCCACGGCGGGCCCGCGAGCCCGACTCCGCCGCCCGCGCGTCCTCCGCCGCCCGCGCCACCGTCTCCGGCCACAGGACCACGTCGGCGCCGCTCGCCGTCCGGCCGCGCCGTCCCCGGCCAGCCCTGCGCCGCCCTTCTCCAGCCCCGCCGCCGGCTCCCGCGGGCCGCGCAGCCCCGCAACGGCCCCGCGCGTCGCCTCTGTCGGCGCCTCCCCTGCTCGCCGGCGACTGCCGCCGTCCGCCGGCGCCTCGCCAAGCTCCCCCGCGGCCGAGCCGCCGCTTCCTCTCGCCCCGCCGCCACCCGGCCGACGCTTGCCTCTGCGCCCGCGCGCGCCTCCCCGCGTCCGGCGACCGGCCGGCGCCGCCTCGGCCCCGCCCGGCGACCTCTGCTCCGGCCACCGCGGCCCTCTTCTTCTCTGGCGAGCCCCGAGCCCGATCGGATCTGGAGACCCGCGAGGTTGACTTTTCCCCCCTTCCCCGATTCTCTCTAAGTCCCTGATAGTTTGCATAATCATGCCATGTTCATCGCATCGTATCTCTGCATCAGTAGCTCCGTTTCGTGCGTGTAATATGTCAAATTGTTCGTCTCAACGAGTACTTCATTTCATTCCATTCCATCATTTTCATTTGAGCTTATCTTGATGCCCTAAATGCTGTTGGAAGAGTGCATGTTGATGTTAATCTGCTGAAACTGTTATAACTTGCTCATTTGTCATTTTCGCCATGATTGATGTGTGCATCCTATGAGGTTGATGTCTACATGTGTTTTGATTTATGCCATGCCATCTTTCCAGGGGTGCCATCCATGTATTTTTGTGAGTTGTGTGTTGAGTGCATCAAGATTGCTAAGGAGGGTACTTGCTATTACTGTTTTGCTAAGCAGATTCTGTTATATTTTGTTGCTATATAAACAAGTTGCTACTAATCATTCTATGCATAACCTGGAGATGTTCTATAAACATGTTTTGATATACATGTCATCCTCTATCCATCCATGCCCCTGGTTGCATTTATAGGTTGCTATAGCTTGTTGTAATCTTGCTCTAAATTTGCTAAATGATGTTGCTGTCAGCCTGTTAACATTAAGTTCACTGTTTCCATGATTGTTTCCTAGTGATCCATGCACCCTATGAACTTGTTCTTGCCATGCTTAGCTTCATAAACATGCCTTCTTACTGTTGGTTGCCTTGCCATGCCATGTATTGCTTTGTGGTGAGTGGTTCAAGCTCACCAACATGCCTACTTATTATTGTTCCTGCCATGTATGAATCTGTCATATAACTTGCCATGTTTACATGGGTGCCATCATATCTTCTGATCCTTTTTGGCTCATGGTCAGTAACGGACTGTTGTTCTATGCATATAGTAGTATCATTCCATGCCTTTGTTTGCCATGATAAGTTCCTGTAACATGTTGTTTGATAGCTCTAAACATTGCAACCTGATGTTATTTCCTGATAAGTCTGAAACTGTTATTATTTGCAATCTTACCATGTCCTTTAGAGCATGTTCTAGTCATTTCTGGAGATAGCTCAGTGTTCATGTTTTGTTATGCTTTACCAGTACTTCATGCCCATGCCTTTTATTATTATGTTGGGGTGCTGTAGCTTGTTGTTTTGATGCTTGCAATATGCCTAGTTGCTGTTTTGGACAGATTGTTGCTATAACTTGTTTCATGTGTGCGTGTTGAACCGTTGCTCCGTTTTGAGTGTGCTCTATATGGAACTTGCTTGATTTTGCATGTTCTATCATATTACCATGTTGCATCCTTGTTTTGGTGTGTTTGCTTGATGTTTGTATGCATTTTGCATCAATGCCATGTTTAACTTGTTTTGCTCATATCTTCTAGACCGTAGCTCCAAATCTAATGAACTTTATATGTAACTTGACTACAATTTCGTGTAGATCATCTTGGTGCATCTTAACTTGCTGTTTAACAACTTGAACATAAGGTTTATTCAGTTCTGGACCAATTTCGAAATATGCATATGAGGACTTACCGGAATTGTTATATGTTGTTTCCGGCCTCATTTAAACTTGCCTTGATGTGTTGTTCTTGTTTGCATCATCTCTTGCCATGAGTAGCTTCATGTAGCTTTGTCATGCATCATGCTTGTTGTGCATCATGCCTTGTTCATGTGTGGTGTGTTTACCATGTTGTGTGCTTCTTCTCGATAGTTCCCGTTTTGTTGCGATCGTGAGGATTCGTTCGTCTCCGCTTGGTTCATCTTCGTGGCTTCATCTTCTTCATAGACTCATTCTTATTCCTAGCGGGATTTCAGGCAAGATGACCGCTACCCTGGATATCACTACTATCATTGCTATGCTAGTTGCTTCGTTCTATCGCTATGCTGCGTTACCTATCATTTGCTCTTCAAGCCTCCCAAATTGCCATGAACCTCTAACCTTTGACACCCTTCCTAGCAAACCGTTGTTTGGCTATGTTACCGCTTTGCTCAGCCACTCTTATAGCGTTGCTAGTTGCAGGTGAAATTGAAGATTTCTCCATGGTGGACAGGGTTATGTTGGGATATCACAATATCTCTTATATTATTAATGCATCTATATACTTGGTAAAGGGTGGAAGGCTCGGCCTTATGCCTGGTGTTTTGTTCCACTCTTGCTGCCCTAGTTTCCGTCATACCGGTGTTATGTTTCCGGATTTTGCATTCCTAACGCGGTCGGGTGATTTATGGGACCCCCTGACAGTTCGCTTTGAATAAAACTTGTCCAGCAAGGCCCAACCTTGGTTTTACCATTTGCCTCACCACCACCTACTTTTCCCTTGGGAGTAATTAACCCAAGGGTCATCTTTATTTTAGCCCCCCCGGGCCAGTGCTTGTCTAAGTGCTGGTTTGAACCGAGTAGACTGCGGGGCCCCCTCGGGGAAACTCGAGGTCTGATTTTACTCGTAGGATGTCTCATCCGGTGTTGCCCTGAGAACGAGATATGTGCAGCTCCTATCGGGATTGTCGGCGCATCGGGCGGCTTTGCTGGTCTTGTTTTACCATTGTCGAAATGTCTTGTAAACCGGGATTCCGAGACTGATCGGGTCTTCCAGGGAGAAGGTCTATTCCTTCGTTGATCGCGAGAGCTTGTCATGGGCTAAGTTGGGACACCCCTGCACGATATAAACTTTCGAGAGCCGTGCCCGCGGTTATGTGGCAGATGGGAATTTGTTAATGTCTGGTTGTAGATAACTTGACACCAGATCCGAAATTAAACGCATCAACCGCGTGTGTAGCTGTGATGGTCTCTTCTCGGCGGGGTCCGGGAAGTGAACACGGTCTTTGGGTCATGTTTGACGTAAGTAGGTGTTCAGGATCACCTCTTGATCATTGCTAGCTTCACAACCGTTCCGCTTGTTCTCTTCTCGCTCTTCTTTGCATATGTTAGCCACCATACTTGCTTAGTCGTTGCTGCAACCTCACCACTTTACCCCTTCCTTTCCCATTAAGCGTTGCTAGTGTTGATACCCATGGTAATGGGATTGCTGAGTCCTCGTGGCTCACAGATTAGTACAACAACAGTTGCAGGTACAGGTTGTGCGATGATCATGACGCGAGAGCGATGCTTGCTTGCGTTGAGTTCTTCTTCTGCTTCTTCGATCAGGGGATAGGTTCCAGGTCAGCAGCCTGGGCTAGCAGGGTGGATGTCGTTTGAGCTTCTGTTTGTGTTTCATCCGTAGTCGGATGATGTTCTTATGTATGATGTATTGTTGTATTCATGTGGCATTGTATGCCCCTTGTATGTATCCCCATCTATCATGTAATGTTGATGTAATGATATCCACCTTGCAAAAGTGTTCCAATATGCGGGTCTATCCTTGGTGGGACCTTCGAGTTCCTTTTGGATAGGGTCGTATATTGGGCGTGACAAGTTGGTATCAGAGCCTCGGCCGACCCTAGGAGCCCCCTTGATTGATCGTGTAGTTTGGCCGTTGTTGAGTCTAGAAGAAAACTGTTTTTGGAGTCTAGTTATATCGGAGAGTAGGAATTCTTTTTACTCCTCAGCCCCTTCGTCGCTCTGGTGAGGAATCTTGACGTAGGTGTTTTGAACTACTCCTCTTCCCCTTCAAATTTTTCTTTAGGGTCACGTGGTTAGTTTTTCGTTCGTTGTCCATCCTCTTTTGTCCGGCGCATTCCTCGTCAAGCTGATTCGAACCTCTCTCTTTGGGAGATCAATCCTCAGCTCTTTTCGATCGATGTTGTTTCCCTGTCCGAAGTTGTCCTTGTTTTTCCCTCCCGCCCTCCCTTCTTCTTCTCGGAACCGGAGTCCGTTATCGAGTATCCATCCTACTCGTGCGAAGTCTTTGTTTTCTTTCCTCAATGATTTCAACCGGTGTTTTCTCTTCAAGATATTCGTTGGTTCCCCCTTCCAAGTTGCCTTTGTTTTTCCCGCCCTCCCACCCTCTTCTTCCCGGAGCTTGAGTCTGTTTCGAGCATCAATTCCATTCGTGTGGAACCCCTTCAGTCTTTCGTCAATTATTTCAATCGGTGAATTCTCGTCGCGTTCGTCATTCTTCATCCTTTTCTTTTCCCGTGGACTTAATTCAAGTTTTTCGGGTTGATCATATTATTTTCCTCGGCTCAAGTGTTCTCCTTGCTCATTTGCCTCTCGCCATTCAATCATTCCGGAGTTCGGAAGACATCGCAGGAGATTCGCCTGTGTTCCAATTAATTCGAGGTTGTCACCTCATTCAAATATCTAAATTGTTCCGATGCATCATCTATCTGTTCAACAATCCTTCTCAACGGTGTTATCGTTTTAGTGGGCCCTAACCCACAGGTCTTTTCCCAGGATCTTACCTGACTCTTCTAATTTCCCCGGAGTCATTCTCAATTCTTTTCAAAGTGTGACGTAAGAATGGATTTCATCAGTCACATGCCTTATCCAATATCGTTTTCAAATTCTTTTCATTGTTGGCTCAACCTCTTCGCTTTTCATTCTCCCGGAGTACCTCAGTAATTTTGGGGATGATTTCTCGTCGTCATATGAAGATCGAAGAAGAGTTTTTCCTCTAAATCTTGTCTGTTCTCTCGAAGTTTCGTGGTTCTAGCTTCATGTTATCCTCGCGGATTATTCCATTTGTCAGACATTCTTTCTTACCCATCCGTAGTATGTTAGAAGTTGTTTTCCATTTCTTTTACCGGAGGCCATCATTATAGTTATCGTTCTCTATTTTCCCGGTGCTTCGTTCAAGTGTTCTTTAATCAGCTCATAATCTCTTGGCTCTTTTGCTTCTAAATCCCCTCGAGCATATTGGTTCTTCTAATTCTTCCCGGTGATTCATTCTCTTTCATCAGCCATTTCCAAATTCTTACGGTGGTTCGTTCAAGATTCTTTTTCTTTGATTATCATATTAATCCATTCGTTCATTTCTATCCTACCGGTGGTTCATGAAGACCTTCTCTAGTTTGCGATATATCCCTTCTCTATCCTTTTTCAAGAAGAATAAGTAGTATGCTAAACCATTGCTTATCATCAATTTAATTTGATGAAGGATAAGCATACAATAAATCTTATTATTATTTCCTCAAAGTGAGTAATCTTTTCCTTCAGAGTTTATTCTTAATGAATAAATTCTAGTTCCTAGTGTTTTCATCTTTTCTTTTCCAGAGTTCAATTTTTCCTCGGTCATTTCGTCGGAACCCCCCATCTAAATCATCACAACGCTCATCTATTCTTTCATCCTTCATTTGTATCTCATCATCTTTTTGTTACCGGAGTTCTTCATGGTGGTTCTTCATGATTTAATCTTTTCTTCAAGAGTTCTTCAAGATTTTGTTGGTTGAGTTCGAGTATCTTTTCCTCTTGAGTCTCGAGGTGCAATTAATTCTCCAAATTCTTTTGAAGTAGAGTTTTGCATTTCTTCATTCTTCTCGGCTACCCAACCATTTCCGTTTGTGGTCGGAGATCACCTCATAATTTTGATATGTTATCCATAAGTCCACAACAAGCAAATTTTTTTCGTTGTTGATTTTCTCAACAAATCCGTTCAACCTTTCTTCGAAGGTGGCTTTCTATTTCATTCGTGGCACAAGTTGTCATTTTCTTCCCCGTTCTTTTCATTCAACTCTTTCAATTCTTTCCGGAGGTTTAGTGTGATGTCTTCACCAAGTATCATTCCATCCTCTCAAGCGTGTGTTCTAATCCTTCCATTTTCAGCCGGAGTGCTACCTAAATCCTTTCAGTCTTATCCGTTTCTTTTCTCATTCTAACCACTCCGGTTTGAACGAGTGGTTTCATAGTCTATCTGATTCCGTGAGTTTTCGATTCTTGTCATTCTCGTCGTTCCTCTCTCTTCTCGAGTGTTCTCGATTCTTTGCTTCTTCTCTTGAGTTCTTGCTTCACCTCATCCCTTTTCCCTTCCGTCTCGGTCCTAAGATCTCGGGACGAGATCTCTTGTTAGTGGGGGAGTGTTGTAACGCCCCGGATTCGATGCGCCAGGTGTCCGCCAGTTATTTGCTGTCATTTCCATGTCATTTGCTTGCGTGTTGCATATTGTCATGTCATCATGTGCATTTCATTTTGCATGCATGTTCGTCTCATGCATCCGAGCTTTTTCCCCGTTGTCCGTTTTGCAATCCGGCACTCCTATGTCCTCCGGCGTCCCCCTTTTGTCTCTCATTGTGAGCGGGTATTAAACGTTCTCGGAATGGACCAAGTCTTGCCAAGCGGCCTTGGTATACCACCGGTAGACTGCTTGTCAAGTTTCGTGCCATTTGGAGGTCGTTTGGTACTCCAACGGTTAACTGGGTAACCGCAAAGCCCTCTTTTGTTAAAGCCCAACACCCCTTTCGAAGTGGCCCAAAACCCAGCAAACTCCCCTCTATGCTCTCGGACGTTCGATCACGATCGCGTGGCAGAAAACCGCTCCTCATTTGGACTCTCCTAGCTCCCTCAACCTATATATATGTGAACCCCTCCGGATTTTCGCGCAGTCCAAACCCTAGACCAAATCGCCCCGCCGCCACCGGACGCGTCCGCCCGCCGACGGACATGTCCGCCCCGCCGCCGCGCCAATCCGGAGCCGCCACGTGGCGCTCCGCCGCCGTCCGCCGCCGCCGGCCCGGGAACCCACGGCGGGCCCGCGAGCCCGACTCCGCCGCCCACGCCGCCCGCGCGTCCTCCGCCGCCCGCGCCACCGTCTCCGGCCACCGGACCACGTCGGCGCCGCCCGCCGTCCGGCCGCGCCGTCCCCGGCCGGCCCTGCGCCCCCCTTCTCCAGCCCCGCCGCCGGCTCCCACGGGCCGCGCAGCCCCGCAGCGGCCCCGCGCGTCGCCTCTGCCGGCGCCTCCCCTGCTCGGCGGCGACTGCCGCCGTCCGCCGGCGCCTCGCCGAGCTCCCCCGCGGCCGAGCCGCCGCCTCCTCTCGCCCCCGCCGCCGCCTGGCCCCTCCGCGCCCGCGCGCGCCTCCCCGCGTCCGGCGATCGGCCGGCGCCTCCCCGGCCCCGCTCGACGACCTCTGCTCCGGCCGCCGCGGCCCTCTTATTCTCCGGTGAGCCTCGAGCCCGATCGGATGTGGAGACCCGCGAGGTTGACTTTTCCCCCCTTCCCCGATTCTCTCTAAGTCCCTGATAGTTTGCATAATCATGCCATGTTCATCGCATCGTATCTCTGCATCCGTAGCTCCGTTTCGTGCGTGTAATATGTCAAATTGCTCAATGAGTACTTCATTTCATTCCATTGCATCATTCTCATTTGAGCTTATCTTGATGCCCTAAATGCTGTTGGAAGAGTGCATGTTGATGTTAATCTGCTGAAACTGTTATAACTTGCTCATTTGTCATTTTCGCCATGATTGATGTGTGCATCCTATGAGGTTAATGTCTACATATGTTTTGATCTATGCCATGCCATCTTTCTAGGGGTGACATCCATGTATTTTTGTGAGTTGTGTATTGAGTGCATCAAGCTTGCTAAGGAGGGTACTTGCTGTTACTGTTTTGCTAGGCAGATTCTGTTATATTTTGTTGCTATATAAACAAGTTGCTACTAATCATTCTATGCATAATCTGGAGATATTCTATAAACATGTTTTATCTACATGTCATCCTCTATCGATCCATGCCCCTGGTTGCATTTATAGGTTGCTGTAGCTTGTTGTAATCTTGCTCTAAAGCTGCTAAATGATGTTGCTGTCAGCCTGTTAACATTAAGTTCAATGTTTCCATGATTGTTTCCTAGTCATCCATGCACACTATGAACTTGTTCATGCCATGCTTAGCTTCATAAACATGCCTTCTTACTGTTGATTGCCTTGCCATGCCATGTATTGCTCTGTGGTGAGTGGTTCAAGCTCACCAACATGCCTACTTATTGTTGTTCCTGCCATGTATGAATCTGTCATATAACTTGCCATGTTTACATGGGTGCCATCATATCTTCTGATCCTTTTTGGCTCATGGTCAGTAAGGGACTGTTGTTCTATGCATTTAGTAGTATCATTCCATGCCTTTGTTTGCCATGATAAGTTCATGTAACATGTTGTTTGATAGCTCTAAACATTGCAACCTGATGTTATTTCCTGATAAGTCTGAAACTGTTATTATTTGCAATCTTACCATGTCCTTTTGAGCATGTTCTAGTCGTTTCTGGAGATAGCTCGGTGTTCATGTTTTGTTATGCTTTACCAGTACTTCATGCCCATGCCTTTTGTTATTATGTTGGGGTGTTGTAGCATGTTGGTTTGATGCTTGCAATATGCCTAGTTGCTGTTTTGGACAGATTGTTGCTATAACTTGTTTCATGTGTGTGTGTGTTGAACCGTTGCTCCGTTTTGAGTGTGCTCTATATGAAACTTGCTTGATTTTGCATGTTCTCTCATATTACCATGTTGCATCCTTGTTTTGGTGTGTTTGCTTGATGTTTGTATGCATTTTGCATCAATGCCATGTTTAACTTGTTTTGCTCATATCTTCTAGACCGTAGCTCCAAATCTAATGAACTTTATATGTAACTTGACTACAATTTCGTCTAGATCATCTTGGTGCATCTTAAATTGCTGTTTAACAACTTGAACATAAGGTTTATTCAGTTCTGGACCAATTTCAAAATATGCATATGAGGACTTACCGGAATTGTTATATGTTGTTTCCGGCCTCATTTAAACTTGCCTTGATGTGTTGTTCTTGTTTGCATCATCTCTTGCCATGAGTAGCTTCATGTAGCTTTGCCATGCGTCATGCTTGTTGTGCATAATGCCTTGTTCATGTGTGGTGTGTTTACCATGTTGTGTGCTTCTTCTCGATAGTTCCCGTTTCGTTGCGATCGTGAGGATTCGTTCGTCTACGCTTGGTTCGTCTTCGTGGCTTCATCTTCTTCATGGACTCGTTCTTCTTCCTAGCGGGATTTCAGGCAAGATGACCGCTACCCTGGATCTCACTACTATCATTGCTATGCTAGTTGCTTCGTTCTATCGCTATGCTGCGTTACCTATCATTTGCTCTTCAAGCCTCCCAAATTGCCATGAACCTCTAACCTTTGACACCCTTCCTAGCAAACCGTTGTTTGGCTATGTTACCGCTTTGCTCAGCCCCTCTTATAGTGTTGCTAGTTGTAGGTGAAGTTGAAGATTTCTCCATGGTGGACAGGGTTATGTTGGGATATCACAATATCTCTTATATTATTAATGCATCTATATACTTGGTAAAGGGTGGAAGGCTCGGCCTTATGCCTAGTGTTTTGTTCCACTCTTGCCGCCCTAGTTTCCGTCATACCAGTGTTATGTTCCCGGATTTTGCGTTCCTAACGCGGTCGGGTGATTTATGGGACCCCCCTGACAGTTCGCTTTGAATAAAACTTGTCCAGCAAGGCCCAACCTTGGTTTTACCATTTGCCTCACCACCACCTACTTTTCCCTTGGGAGTAATTAACCCAAGGGTAATCTTTATTTTAACCCCCCCCCCCAGGCCAGTGCTTGTCTAAGTGCTGGTTCGAACTGAGTAGACTGCGGGGCCCCCTCGGCGAAACTCGAGGTCTGGTTTTACTCGTAGGATGTCTCATCCGGTGTTGCCCTGAGAATGAGATATGTGCAGCTCCTATCGGGATTGTCGGCGCATCGGGCGGCTTTGCTGGTCTTGTTTTACCATTGTCGAAATGTCTTGTAAACCGGGATTCCGAGACTGATCGGGTCTTCCTGGGAGAAGGTCTATTCCTTCGTTGATCGTGAGAGCTTGTCATGGGCTAAGTTGGGACACCCCTGCAGGGTATAAACTTTCGAGAGCCGTGCCCGCGGTTATGTGGCACATGGGAATTTGTTAATGTCCGGTTGTAGATAACTTGACACCAGATCTGAATTAAAACGCATCAACCGCGTGTGTAGCTGTGATGGTCTCTTCTTGGCGGAGTCCGGGAAGTGAACACGATCTTTGGATCATGTTTGATGTAAGTAGGTGTTCAGGATCACCTCTTGATCATTGCTAGCTTCACGACCGTTCCGCTTGTTCTCTTCTCGCTCTTCTTTGCGTATATTAGCCACCATACTTGCTTAGTCGCTGCTGCAACCTCACCACTTTACCCCTTCCTTTCCCATTAAGCGCTGCTAGTCTTGATACCCATGGTAATGGGATTGCTGAGTCCTCGTGGCTCACAGATTACCACAACAACAGTTGCAGGTACAGGTTGTGCGATGATCATGACGCGAGAGCGATGCTTGCTTGCGTTGAGTTCTTCTTCTACTTCTTCGATCAGGAGATAGGTTCCAGGTCGGCAGCCTGGGCTAGCAGGGTGGATGTCGTTTGAGCTTCTGTTTGTGTTTCATCCGTAGTCGGATGATGTTCTTATGTATGATGTATTGTTGTATTCATGTGGCATTGTATGCCCCTTGTATGTATCCCCATCTATCATGTAATGTTGATGTAATGATATCCACCTTGCAAAAGCGTTCCAATATGCGGGTCTATCCTTGGTGGGACCTTCGAGTTCCTTTTGGATAGGGTCGCATATTGGGCGTGACACAACTAAACCTTCCTCTTAACTTGCATAAAAATTTAAATTATTCAAGGTACAAGTTACGCCAACCAATGAAGCAGTATGCGCCATGGTGTGACACTGTCCTTAAAACAGCAAGACTGGCTGTTAGTTTCATTGCCATTTTAGAAGAACAAACTCGTGCATCAAAACTTTCTTTCGCTCATGTTAGCAAGAGAGTAGCAGAATTTAAGAGAGGGCACCATGCATTCATTTCAAAATATGCAACACTTGTTGAAAGATATGTTGTGGTGCAGGGACATAGATAATCCTTCAACGGTTCGCAAATTATCCAGATGATTACATTCGACAGTGCGCCTTCGTCACAGGCCTTGTCAAGAAGATGGAAGAAAGAGGTCACACGAAGCTAGCAATGAAGAAGAAATCTCAAGTGGCGAGAGGAGGGAATCTGAACTCAAGTACAAAAATGACCCCAATATCAAAATGAAATCTTATGCGTGCGACCACCACAAAGTCGGCCAGCAGGATATGGGGTGATTACTATGCAACCCATTTTGATATATGTGCTTACCTTGCTATTTTGGTTCCCAAATTATAGATAAACTTATTCCTGGAAATGCTATAGTTTCGCAACATTGCACTTCTCCATATTAGAAAATTAAACGGTCATAATATTATTATTTTTATAAGTTTGATGTGCGGTGTAGTATATGAAACTATGGATTGGGACACCACTGTTATTTATTGGTACATTTGCTACTCATGCATTTAACTAATCATTCGAAAATATATTTTACAAGGCCGCTATGTGTAGTAAGCGAGCATAATCATATTGGGTCAATCAAATAAAGAGTAGTTAAACCGCCATTTTAACATTTTATGTATGGGATTCATCTGATGCATACATACTTGCACTACATTCAGATTTTTCAGCGTGTCCAATATTTGTTGAAAAATGTGTCTAACATTTCTATCAAAAATGTGTCCAACATTTTTGTCGCTTTCAAGAGCAAAGAGGCGCCAAGCAAAGCCTAAAAGCGGAAATGAGAACATAATTGAGGAGAGCAATGCTACAACCAATATTGGTCACGATGCCATTGGCTGCAAGAGACCAAAAAGAGAAGTTGCCCGTTCGAATTTCAGTGAGAAGGCATTTGACTTATCTGAAGAAGATTCACTTGTCACACCCAAGGAAATCAGAATTGAGGAGGAAACGGAGGCAGTTATGTTGACAAGAACAGGAATCAATTCTGTATTCCACGCACACATGTTCAATCAATAGCTTGTCATGCAATTACGATCTTATGTCTTTTGAGTTTTACTTAGGATCTTGCATTCCCTCACAACTAAACCTTCCTCTTAACTTGCATAAAAATTTAAACTATTCAAGGTACAAGTTACGCCAACCAATGAAGCAGTATGCGCCATGGTGTGACACTGTCCTTAAAACAGCAAGACTGGCTGTTAGTGTCATTGCCATTTTAGAAGAACAAACTCGTGCACCAAAACTTTCTTTCGCTCATGTTAGCAAGAGAGTAGCAGAATTTAAGAGAGGGCACCATGCATTCATTTCAAAATATGCAACACTTGTTGAAAGATATGTTGTGGTGCATGGACACAGATAATCCTTCAACGGTTCACAAATTATCCAGATGAGTACATTCGACAGTGCGCCTTCGTCACAGGCCTTGTCAAGAAGATGGAAGAAAGAGGTCACACGAAGCTAGCAATGAAGAAGAAATCTCAAGTGGCGAGAGGAGGGAATCTGAACTCAAGTACAAAAATGACCCCAATATCAAAATGAAATCTTATGCGTGCGACCACCACAAAGTCGGCCAGCAGGATATGGGGTGATTACTATGCATCCCATTTTGATATATGTGCTTACCTTGCTATTTTGGTTCCCAAATTATAGATAAACTTATTCCTCGAAATGCTATAGTTTCGCAACATTGCACTTCTCCATATTAGAAAATTAAACGGTCATAATATTATTATTTTTATAAGTTTGATGTGCAGTGTAGTAAATGAAACTATGGATAGGGACACCGCTGTTATTTATTGGTACATTTGCTACTCATGCATTTAACTAATCATTCGAAAATATATTTTACAAGGCCGCTATGTGTAGTAAGCGAGCATAATCATATTGGGTCAATCAAAGAATGAGTAGTTAAACCGCCATTTTAACATTTTATGTATGGGATTCATCTGATGCATACATACTTGCACTACATTCAGATTTTTCAGCGTGTCCAATATTTGTTGAAAAATGTGTCTAACATTTCTATCAAAAATGTGTCCAACATTTTTGTCGCTTTCAAGAGCAAAGAGGCGCCAAGCAAAGCCTAAAAGCGGAAATGAGAATATAATTGAGGAGAGCAATGTTACAACCAATATTGGTCACGATGCCATTGGCTGCAAGAGACCAAAAAGAGAAGTTGCCCGTTCGAATTTCAGTGAGAAGGCATTTGACTTATCTGAAGAAGATTCACTTGTCACACCCAAGGAAATCAGAATTGAGGAGGAAACGGAGGCAGTTATGTTGACAAGAACAGGAATCAATTCTGTACTCCACGCACACATGTTCAATCAATAGCTTGTCATGCAATTACGATCTTATGTCTTTTGCATTTTACTTAGGATCTTGCATTCCCTCACAACTAAACCTTCCTCTTAACTTGCATAAAAATTTAAATTATTCAAGGTACAAGTTACGCCAACCAATGAAGTAGTATGCGGCATGGTGTGACATTGTCCTTAAAACAGCAAGACTGGCTGTTAGTGTCATTGCCATTTTAGAAGAACAAACTCGTGCATCAAAACTTTCTTTCGCTCATGTTAGCTAGAGAGTAGCAGAATTTAAGAGAGGGCACCATGCATTCATTTCAAAATATGCAACACTTGTTGAAAGATATGTTGTGGTGCATGGACACAGATAATCCTTCAACGGTTCACAAATTATCCAGATGAGTACATTCGACAGTGCGCCTTTCTCACAGGCCTTGTCAAGAAGATGAAAGAAAGAGGTCGCACGAAGCTAGCAATGAAGAAGAAATCTCAAGTGGCGAGAGGAGGGAATCTGAACTCAAGTACAAAAATGACCCCAATATCAAAATGAAATCTTATGCGTGCGACCACCACAAAGTCGGCCAGCAGGATATGGGGTGATTACTATGCAACCCATTTTGATATATGTGCTTACCTTGCTATTTTGGTTCCCAAATTGTAGATAAACTTATTCCTGGAAATGCTATAGTTTCGCAACATTGCACTTCTCCATATTAGAAAATTAAACGGTCATAATATTATTATTCTTATAAGTTTGATGTGCGGTGTAGTATATGAAACTATGGATTGGGACACCGTTGTTATTTATTGGTACATTTGCTACTCATGCATTTAACTAATCATTCAAAAATATATTTTACAAGGCCGCTATGTGTAGTAAGCGAGCATAATCATATTGGGTCAATCAAAGAAAGAGTAGTTAAACCGCCATTTTAACATTTTATGTATGGGATTCATCTGATGCATACATACTGCACTACATTCAGATTTTTCAGCATGTCCAATATTTGTTGAAAAATGTGTCTAACATTTCTATCAAAAATGTGTCCAACATTTTTGTCGCTTTCAGGACAAAGAGGCGCCGAGCAAAGCCTAAAAGCGGAAATGAGAATATAATTGAGGAGAGCAATGTTACCACCAATATTGGTCACGATGCCATTGGCTGCAAGAGACCAAAAAGAGAAGTTGCCCATTCGAATTTCGGTGAGAAGGCATTTGATTTATCTGAAGAAGATTCACTTGTCACACCCAAGGAAATCAGAATTGAGGAGGAAACGGAGGCAGTTATGTTGACAAGAACAGGAATCAATTCTGTACTCCACGCACACATGTTCAATCAATAGCTTGTCATGCAATTACGATCTTATGTCTTTTGCATTTTACTTAGGATCTTGCATTCCCTCACAACTAAACCTTCCTCTTAACTTGCATAAAAATTTAAATTATTCAAGGTACAAGTTACGCCAACCAATGAAGCAGTATGCGCCATGGTGTGACACTGTCCTTAAAACAGCAAGACTGGCTGTTAGTGTCATTGCCATTTTAGAAGAACAAGCTCGTGCATCAAAACTTTCTTTCGCTCATGTTAGCAAGAGAGTAGCAGAATTTAAGAGAGGGCACCATGCATTCATTTCAAAATATGCAACACTTGTTGAAAGATATGTTGTGGTGCATGGACACAGATAATCCTTCAACGGTTCACAAATTATCCAGATGAGTACATTCGACAGTGCGCCTTCGTCACAGGCCTTGTCAAGAAGATGGAAGAAAGAGGTCACACGAAGCTAGCAATGAAGAAGAAATCTCAAGTGGCGAGAGGAGGGAATCTGAACTCAAGTACAAAAATGACCCCAATATCAAAATGAAATCTTATGCGTGCGACCACCACAAAGTCGGCCAGCAGGATATGGGGTGATTACTATGCAACCCATTTTGATATATGTGCTTACCTTGCTATTTTGGTTCCCAAATTATAGATAAACTTATTCCTCGAAATGCTATAGTTTCGCAACATTGCACTTCTCCATATTAGAAAATTAAACGGTCATAATATTATTATTTTTATAAGTTTGATGTGCGGTGTAGTATATGAAACTATGGATTGGGACACCACTGTTATTTATTGGTACATTTGCTACTCATGCATTTAACTAATCATTCGAAAATATATTTTACAAGGCCGCTATGTGTAGTAAGCGAGCATAATCATATTGGGTCAATCAAAGAATGAGTAGTTAAACCACCATTTTAACATTTTATGTATGGGATTCATCTGATGCATACATACTTGCACTACATTCAGATTTTTCAGCGTGTCCAATATTTGTTGAAAAATGTGTCTAACATTTCTATCAAAAATGTGTCCAACATTTTTGTCGCTTTCAAGAGCAAAGAGGCGCCAAGAAAAGCCTAAAAGCGGAAATGAGAATATAATTGAGGAGAGCAATGTTACAACCAATATTGGTCACGATGCCATTGGCTGCAAGAGACCAAAAAGAGAACTTGCCCGTTCGAACTTCAGTGAGAAGGCATTTGACTTATCTGAAGAAGATTCACTTGTCACACCCAAGGAAATCAGAATTGAGGAGGAAACGGAGGCAGTTATGTTGACAAGAACAGGAATCAATTCTGTACTCCACGCACACATGTTCAATCAATAGCTTGTCATGCAATTACGATCTTATGTCTTTTGCATTTTACTTAGGATCTTGCATTCCCTCACAACTAAACCTTCCTATTAAATTGCATAAAAATTTAAATTATTCAAGGTACAAGTTACGCCAACCAATGAAGCAGTATGCGCCATGGTGTGACACTGTCCTTAAAACAGCAAGACTGGCTGTTAGTGTCATTGCCATTTTAGAAGAACGAACTCGTGCATCAAAACTTTCTTTCGCTCATGTTAGCAAGAGAGTAGCAGAATTTAAGAGAGGGCACCATGCATTCATTTCAAAATATGCAACACTTGTTGAAAGATATGTTGTGGTGCATGGACACAGATAATCCTTCAACGGTTCACAAATTATCCAGATGAGTACATTCGACAGTGCGCCTTTGTCACAGGCCTTGTCAAGAAGATGGAAGAAAGAGGTCACACGAAGCTAGCAATGAAGAAGAAATCTCAAGTGGCGAGAGGAGGGAATCTGAACTCAAGTACAAAAATGACCCCAATATCAAAATGAAATCTTATGCATGCGACCACCACAAAGTCGGCCAGCAGGATATGGGGTGATTACTATGCAACCCATTTTGATATATGTGCTTACCTTGCTATTTTGGTTCCCAAATTGTAGATAAACTTATTCCTGGAAATGCTATAGTTTCGCAACATTGCACTTCTCCATATTAGAAAATTAAACGGTCATAATATTATTATTCTTATAAGTTTGATGTGCGGTGTAGTATATGAAACTATGGATTGGGACACCGTTGTTATTTATTGGTACATTTGCTACTCATGCATTTAACTAATCATTCAAAAATATATTTTACAAGGCCGCTATGTGTAGTAAGCGAGCATAATCATACTGGGTCAATCAAAGAAAGAGTAGTTAAACCGCCATTTTAACATTTTATGTATGGGATTCATCTGATGCATACATACTGCACTACATTCAGATTTTTCAGCATGTCCAATATTTGTTGAAAAATGTGTCTAACATTTCTATCAAAAATGTGTCCAACATTTTTGTCGCTTTCAGGACAAAGAGGCGCCGAGCAAAGCCTAAAAGCGGAAATGAGAATATAATTGAGGAGAGCAATGTTACCACCAATATTGGTCACGATGCCATTGGCTGCAAGAGACCAAAAAGAGAAGTTGCCCATTCGAATTTCAGTGAGAAGGCATTTGATTTATCTGAAGAAGATTCACTTGTCACACCCAAGGAAATCAGAATTGAGGAGGAAACGGAGGCAGTTATGTTGACAAGAACAGGAATCAATTCTGTACTCCACGCACACATGTTCAATCAATAGCTTGTCATGCAATTACGATCTTATGTCTTTTGCATTTTACTTAGGATCTTGCATTCCCTCACAACTAAACCTTCCTCTTAACTTGCATAACAATTTAAATTATTCAAGGTACAAGTTACGCCAACCAATGAAGCAGTATGCGCCATGGTGTGACACTGTCCTTAAAACAGCAAGACTGGCTGTTAGTGTCATTGCCATTTTAGAAGAACAAGCTCGTGCATCAAAACTTTCTTTCGCTCATGTTAGCAAGAGAGTAGCAGAATTTAAGAGAGGGCACCATGCATTCATTTCAAAATATGCAACACTTGTTGAAAGATATGTTGTGGTGCATGGACACAGATAATCCTTCAACGGTTCACAAATTATCCAGATGAGTACATTCGACAGTGCGCCTTCGTCACAGGCCTTGTCAAGAAGATGGAAGAAAGAGGTCACACGAAGCTAGCAATGAAGAAGAAATCTCAAGTGGCGAGAGGAGGGAATCTGAACTCAAGTACAAAAATGACCCCAATATCAAAATGAAATCTTATGCGTGCGACCACCACAAAGTCGGCCAGCAGGATATGGGGTGATTACTATGCAACCCATTTTGATATATGTGCTTACCTTGCTATTTTGGTTCCCAAATTATAGATAAACTTATTCCTCGAAATGCTATAGTTTCGCAACATTGCACTTCTCCATATTAGAAAATTAAACGGTCATAATATTATTATTTTTATAAGTTTGATGTGCGGTGTAGTATATGAAACTATGGATTGGGACACCACTGTTATTTATTGGTACATTTGCTACTCATGCATTTAACTAATCATTCGAAAATATATTTTACAAGGCCGCTATGTGTAGTAAGCGAGCATAATCATATTGGGTCAATCAAAGAATGAGTAGTTAAACCACCATTTTAACATTTTATGTATGGGATTCATCTGATGCATACATACTTGCACTACATTCAGATTTTTCAGCGTGTCCAATATTTGTTGAAAAATGTGTCTAACATTTCTATCAAAAATGTGTCCAACATTTTTGTCGCTTTCAAGAGCAAAGAGGCGCCAAGAAAAGCCTAAAAGCGGAAATGAGAATATAATTGAGGAGAGCAATGTTACAACCAATATTGGTCACGATGCCATTGGCTGCAAGAGACCAAAAAGAGAAGTTGCCCGTTCGAACTTCAGTGAGAAGGCATTTGACTTATCTGAAGAAGATTCACTTGTCACACCCAAGGAAATCAGAATTGAGGAGGAAACGGAGGCAGTTATGTTGACAAGAACAGGAATCAATTCTGTACTCCACGCACACATGTTCAATCAATAGCTTGTCATGCAATTACGATCTTATGTCTTTTGCATTTTACTTAGGATCTTGCATTCCCTCACAACTAAACCTTCCTCTTAAATTGCATAAAAATTTAAATTATTCAAGGTACAAGTTACGCCAACCAATGAAGCAGTATGCGCCATGGTGTGACACTGTCCTTAAAACAGCAAGACTGGCTGTTAGTGTCATTGCCATTTTAGAAGAACGAACTCGTGCATCAAAACTTTCTTTCGCTCATGTTAGCAAGAGAGTAGCAGAATTTAAAAGAGGGCACCATGCATTCATTTCAAAATATGCAACACTTGTTGAAAGATATGTTGTGGTGCATGGACACAGATAATCCTTCAACGGTTCACAAATTATCCAGATGAGTACATTCGACAGTGCGCCTTTGTCACAGGCCTTGTCAAGAAGATGGAAGAAAGAGGTCACACGAAGCTAGCAATGAAGAAGAAATCTCAAGTGGCGAGAGGAGGGAATCTGAACTCAAGTACAAAAATGACCCCAATATCAAAATGAAATCTTATGCGTGCGACCACCACAAAGTCGGCCAGCAGGATATGGGGTGATTACTATGCAACCCATTTTGATATATGTGCTTACCTTGCTATTTTGGTTCCCAAATTGTAGATAAACTTATTCCTGGAAATGCTATAGTTTCGCAACATTGCACTTCTCCATATTAGAAAATTAAACGGTCATAATATTATTATTCTTATAAGTTTGATGTGCGGTGTAGTATATGAAACTATGGATTGGGACACCGTTGTTATTTATTGGTACATTTGCTACTCATGCATTTAACTAATCATTCAAAAATATATTTTACAAGGCCGCTATGTGTAGTAAGCGAGCATAATCATACTGGGTCAATCAAAGAAAGAGTAGTTAAACCGCCATTTTAACATTTTATGTATGGGATTCATCTGATGCATACATACTTGCACTACATTCAGATTTTTCAGCATGTCCAATATTTGTTGAAAAATGTGTCTAACATTTCTATCAAAAATGTGTCCAACATTTTTGTCGCTTTCAGGACAAAGAGGCGCCGAGCAAAGCCTAAAAGCGAAAATGAGAATATAATTGAGGAGAGCAATGTTACCACCAATATTGGTCACGATGCCATTGGCTGCAAGAGACCAAAAAGAGAAGTTGACCGTTCGAATTTCAGTGAGAAGGCATTTGACTTATCTGAAGAAGATTCACTTGTCACACCCAAGGAAATCAGAATTGAGGAGGAAACGGAGGCAGTTATGTTGACAAGAACAGGAATCAATTCTGTACTCCACGCACACATGTTCAATCAATAGCTTGTCATGCAATTACGATCTTATGTCTTTTGCATTTTACTTAGGATCTTGCATTCCCTCACAACTAAACCTTCCTCTTAAATTGCATAAAAATTTAAATTATTCAAGGTACAAGTTACGCCAACCAATGAAGCAGTATGCGCCATGGTGTGACACTGTCCTTAAAACAGCAAGACTGGCTGTTAGTGTCATTGCCATTTTAGAAGAACGAACTCGTGCATCAAAACTTTCTTTCGCTCATGTTAGCAAGAGAGTAGCAGAATTTAAAAGAGGGCACCATGCATTCATTTCAAAATATGCAACACTTGTTGAAAGATATGTTGTGGTGCATGGACACAGATAATCCTTCAACGGTTCACAAATTATCCAGATGAGTACATTCGACAGTGCGCCTTTGTCACAGGCCTTGTCAAGAAGATGGAAGAAAGAGGTCACACGAAGCTAGCAATGAAGAAGAAATCTCAAGTGGCGAGAGGAGGGAATCTGAACTCAAGTACAAAAATGACCCCAATATCAAAATGAAATCTTATGCGTGCGACCACCACAAAGTCGGCCAGCAGGATATGGGGTGATTACTATGCAACCCATTTTGATATATGTGCTTACCTTGCTATTTTGGTTCCCAAATTGTAGATAAACTTATTCCTGGAAATGCTATAGTTTCGCAACATTGCACTTCTCCATATTAGAAAATTAAACGGTCATAATATTATTATTCTTATAAGTTTGATGTGCGGTGTAGTATATGAAACTATGGATTGGGACACCGTTGTTATTTATTGGTACATTTGCTACTCATGCATTTAACTAATCATTCAAAAATATATTTTACAAGGCCGCTATGTGTAGTAAGCGAGCATAATCATACTGGGTCAATCAAAGAAAGAGTAGTTAAACCGCCATTTTAACATTTTATGTATGGGATTCATCTGATGCATACATACTTGCACTACATTCAGATTTTTCAGCATGTCCAATATTTGTTGAAAAATGTGTCTAACATTTCTATCAAAAATGTGTCCAACATTTTTGTCGCTTTCAGGACAAAGAGGCGCCGAGCAAAGCCTAAAAGCGAAAATGAGAATATAATTGAGGAGAGCAATGTTACCACCAATATTGGTCACGATGCCATTGGCTGCAAGAGACCAAAAAGAGAAGTTGACCGTTCGAATTTCAGTGAGAAGGCATTTGACTTATCTGAAGAAGATTCACTTGTCACACCCAAGGAAATCAGAATTGAGGAGGAAACGGAGGTAGTTATGTTGACAAGAACAGGAATCAATTCTGTACTCCACGCACACATGTTCAATCAATAGCTTGTCATGCAATTACGATCTTATGTCTTTTGCATTTTACTTAGGATCTTGCATTCCCTCACAACTAAACCTTCCTCTTAAATTGCATAAAAATTTAAATTATTCAAGGTACAAGTTACGCCAACCAATAAAGCAGTATGCGCCATGGTGTGACATTGTCCTTAAAATAGCAAGACTGGCTGTTAGTGTCATTGCCATTTTAGAAGAACAAACTCGTGCATCAAAACTTTCTTTCGCTCATGTTAGCTAGAGAGTAGCAGAATTTAAGAGAGGGCACCATGCATTCATTTCAAAATATGCAACACTTGTTGAAAGATATGTTGTGGTGCATGGACACAGATAATCCTTCAACGGTTCACAAATTATCCAGATGAGTACATTCGACAGTGCGCCTTTCTCACAGGCCTTGTCAAGAAGATGAAAGAAAGAGGTCACACGAAGCTAGCAATAAAGAAGAAATCTCAAGTGGCGAGAGGAGGGAATCTGAACTCAAGTACAAAAATGACCCCAATATCAAAATGAAATCTTATGCGTGCGACCACCACAAAGTCGGCCAGCAGGATATGGGGTGATTACTATGCAACCCATTTTGATATATGTGCTTACCTTGCTATTTTGGTTCCCAAATTGTAGATAAACTTATTCCTGGAAATGCTATAGTTTCGCAACATTGCACTTCTCCATATTAGAAAATTAAACGGTCATAATATTATTATTCTTATAAGTTTGATGTGCGGTGTAGTATATGAAACTATGGATTGGGACACCGTTGTTATTTATTGGTACATTTGCTACTCATGCATTTAACTAATCATTTAAAAATATATTTTACAAGGCCGCTATGTGTAGTAAGCGAGCATAATCATATTGGGTCAATCAAAGAAAGAGTAGTTAAACCGCCATTTTAACATTTTATGTATGGGATTCATCTGATGCATACATACTGCACTACATTCAGATTTTTCAGCATGTCCAATATTTGTTGAAAAATGTGTCTAACATTTCTATCAAAAATGTGTCCAACATTTTTGTCGCTTTCAGGACAAAGAGGCGCCGAGCAAAGCCTAAAAGCGGAAATGAGAATATAATTGAGGAGAGCAATGTTACCACCAATATTGGTCACGATGCCATTGGCTGCAAGAGACCAAAAAGAGAAGTTGCCCGTTCGAATTTCAGTGAGAAGGCATTTGATTTATCTGAAGAAGATTCACTTGTCACACCCAAGGAAATCAGAATTGAGGAAGAAACGGAGGCAGTTATGTTGACAAGAACAGGAATCAATTCTGTACTCCACGCATACATGTTCAATCAATAGCTTGTCATGCAATTACGATCTTATGTCTTTTGCATTTTACTTAGGATCTTGCATTCCCTCACAACTAAACCTTCCTCTTAACTTGCATAAAAATTTAAATTATTCAAGGTACAAGTTACGCCAACCAATGAAGCAGTATGCGCCATGGTGTGACACTGTCCTTAAAACAGCAAGACTGGCTGTTAGTGTCATTGCCATTTTAGAAGAACAAACTCGTGCATCAAAACTTTCTTTCGCTCATGTTAGCAAGAGAGTAGAAGAATTTAAGAGAGGGCACCATGCATTCATTTCAAAATATGCAACACTTGTTGAAAGATATGTTGTGGTGCATGGACACAGATAATCCTTCAACGGCTCGCAAATTATCTAGATGCGTACATTCGACAGTGCGCCTTCGTCACAGGCCTTGTCAAGAAGATGGAAGAAAGAGGTCACACGAAGCTAGCAATGAAGAAGAAATCTCAAGTGGCAAGAGGAGGGAATCTGAACTCAAGTACAAAAATAACCCCAATATCAAAATGAAATCTTATGCGTGCGACCACCACAAAGTCGGCCAGCAGGATATGGGGTGATTACTATGCAACCCATTTTGATATATGTGCTTACCTTGCTATTTTGGTTCCCAAATTATAGATAAATTTATTCCTCGAAATGCTATAGTTTCGCAACATTGCACTTCTCCATATTAGAAAATTAAACGGTCATAATATTATTATTTTTATAAGTTTGATGTGCGGTGTAGTATATGAAACTATGGATTGGGACACCATTGTTATTTATTGGTACATTTGCTACTCATGCATTTAACTAATCATTCAAAAATATATTTTTCAAGGCCGCTATGTGTAGTAAGCGAGCATAATCATATTGGGTCAATCAAAGAATGAGTAGTTAAACCGCCATTTTAACATTTTATGTATGGGATTCATCTGATGCATACATACTTGCACTACATTCAGATTTTTCAGCGTGTCCAATATTTGTTGAAAAATGTGTCTAGCATTTCTATCAAAAATGTGTCCAACATTTTTGTCGCTTTCAGGAGCAAAGAGGCGCCGAGCAAAGCTTAAAAGCGGAAATGAGAATATAATTGAGGAGAGCAATGTTACCACCAATATTGGTCACGATGCCATTGGCTGCAAGAGACCAAAAAGAGAAGTTGCCCGTTCGAATTTCAGTGAGAAGGCATTTGACTTATCTGAAGAAGATTCACTTGTCACACCCAAGGAAATCAGAATTGAGGAGGAAACGGAGGAAGTTATGTTGACAAGAATAGGAATCAATTCTGTACTCCATGCACACATGTTCAATGAATAGCTTGTCATGAAATTACGATCTTATGTCTTTTGCGTTTTACTTAGGATCTTGCATTCCCTCACAACTAAACCTTCCTCTTAAATTGCATAAAAATTTAAATTATTCAAGGTATAAGTTACGCCAACCAATGAAGCAGTATGCGCCATGGTGTGACACTGTCCTTAAAACAGCAAGACTGGCTGTTAGTGTCATTGCCATTTTAGAAGAACAAACTCGTGCATCAAAACTTTCTTTCGCTCATGTTAGCAAGAGAGTAGCAGAATTTAAGAGAGGGCACCATGCATTCATTTCAAAATATGCAACACTTGTTGAAAGATATGTTGTGGTGCATGGACACAGATAATCCTTCAACGGTTCACAAATTATCCAGATGAGTACATTCGACAGTGCGCCTTTCTCACAGGCCTTGTCAAGAAGATGAAAGAAAGAGGTCACACGAAGCTAGCAATGAAGAAGAAATCTCAAGTGGCGAGAGGAGGGAATCTGAACTCAAGTACAAAAATGACCCCAATATCAAAATGAAATCTTATGCGTGCGACCACCACAAAGTCGGCCAGCAGGATATGGGGTGATTACTATGCAACCCATTTTGATATATGTGCTTACCTTGCTATTTTGGTTCCCAAATTGTAGATAAATTTATTCCTGGAAATGCTATAGTTTCGCAACATTGCACTTCTCCATATTAGAAAATTAAACGGTCATAATATTATTATTCTTATAAGTTTGATGTGCGGTGTAGTATATGAAACTATGGATTGGGACACCGTTGTTATTTATTGGTACATTTGCTACTCATGCATTTAACTAATCATTCAAAAATATATTTTACAAGGCCGCTATGTGTAGTAAGCGAGCATAATCATATTGGGTCAATCAAAGAATGAGTAGTTAAACCGCCATTTTAACATTTTATGTATGGGATTCATCTGATGCATACATACTTGCACTACATTCAGATTTTTCAGCGTGTCCAATATTTGTTGAAAAATGTGTCTAGCATTTCTATCAAAAATGTGTCCAACATTTTTGTCGCTTTCAGGAGCAAAGAGGCGCCGAGCAAAGCCTAAAAGCGGAAATGAGAATATAATTGAGGAGAGCAATGTTACCACCAATATTGGTCACGATGCCATTGGCTGCAAGAGACCAAAAAGAGAAGTTGCCCATTCGAATTTCAGTGAGAAGGCATTTGACTTATCTGAAGAAGATTCACTTGTCACACCCAAGGAAATCAGAATTGAGGAGGAAACGGAGGCAGTTATGTTGACAAGAACAGGAATCAATTCTGTACTCCACGCACACATGTTCAATCAATAGCTTGTCATGCAATTACGATCTTA
Organism: Triticum timopheevii; assembly: GCA_963921465.1. Lineage (NCBI taxonomy): Eukaryota > Viridiplantae > Streptophyta > Magnoliopsida > Poales > Poaceae > Triticum > Triticum timopheevii. The sequence continues at coordinate 557,948,450 of OY997270.1, forward strand.
TGTCTTTTGCATTTTACTTAGGATCTTGCATTCCCTCACAACTAAACCTTCCTCTTAAATTGCATAAAAATTTAAATTATTCAAGGTACAAGTTACGCCAACCAATGAAGCAGTATGCGCCATGGTGTGACACTGTCCTTAAAACAGCAAGACTGGCTGTTAGTGTCATTGCCATTTTAGAAGAACAAACTCGTGCATCAAAACTTTCTTTCGCTCATGTTAGCAAGTGAGTAGAAGAATTTAAGAGAGGGCACCATGCATTCATTTCAAAATATGCAACACTTGTTGAAAGATATGTTGTGGTGCATGGACACAGATAATCCTTCAACGGTTCACAAATTATCCAGATGAGTACATTCGACAGTGCGCCTTTCTCACAGGCCTTGTCAAGAAGATGAAAGAAAGAGGTCACACGAAGCTAGCAATGAAGAAGAAATCTCAAGTGGCGAGAGGAGGGAATCTGAACTCAAGTACAAAAATGACCCCAATATCAAAATGAAATCTTATGCGTGCGACCACCACAAAGTCGGCCAGCAGGATATGGGGTGATTACTATGCAACCCATTTTGATATATGTGCTTACCTTGCTATTTTGGTTCCCAAATTGTAGATAAACTTATTCCTGGAAATGCTATAGTTTCGCAACATTGCACTTCTCCATATTAGAAAATTAAACGGTCATAATATTATTATTCTTATAAGTTTGATGTGCGGTGTAGTATATGAAACTATGGATTGGGACACCGTTGTTATTTATTGGTACATTTGCTACTCATGCATTTAACTAATCATTCAAAAATATATTTTACAAGGCCGCTATGTGTAGTAAGCGAGCATAATCATATTGGGTCAATCAAAGAAAGAGTAGTTAAACCGCCATTTTAACATTTTATGTATGGGATTCATCTGATGCATACATACTGCACTACATTCAGATTTTTCAGCGTGTCCAATATTTGTTGAAAAATGTGTCTAACATTTCTATCAAAAATGTGTCCAACATTTTTGTCGCTTTCAGGACAAAGAGGCGCCGAGCAAAGCCTAAAAGCGGAAATGAGAATATAATTGAGGAGAGCAATGTTACCACCAATATTGGTCACGATGCCATTGGCTGCAAGAGACCAAAAAGAGAAGTTGCCCATTCGAATTTCAGTGAGAAGGCATTTGACTTATCTGAAGAAGATTCACTTGTCACACCCAAGGAAATCAGAATTGAGGAGGAAACGGAGGCAGTTATGTTGACAAGAACAGGAATCAATTCTGTACTCCACGCACACATGTTCAATCAATAGCTTGTCATGCAATTACGATCTTATGTCTTTTGCATTTTACTTAGGATCTTGCATTCCCTCACAACTAAACCTTCCTCTTAAATTGCATAAAAATTTAAATTATTCAAGGTACAAGTTACGCCAACCAATGAAGCAGTATGCGCCATGGTGTGACACTGTCCTTAAAACAGCAAGACTGGCTGTTAGTGTCATTGCCATTTTAGAAGAACAAACTCGTGCATCAAAACTTTCTTTCGCTCATGTTAGCAAGTGAGTAGAAGAATTTAAGAGAGGGCACCATGCATTCATTTCAAAATATGCAACACTTGTTGAAAGATATGTTGTGGTGCATGGACACAGATAATCCTTCAACGGTTCACAAATTATCCAGATGAGTACATTCGACAGTGCGCCTTTCTCACAGGCCTTGTCAAGAAGATGAAAGAAAGAGGTCACACGAAGCTAGCAATGAAGAAGAAATCTCAAGTGGCGAGAGGAGGGAATCTGAACTCAAGTACAAAAATGACCCCAATATCAAAATGAAATCTTATGCGTGCGACCACCACAAAGTCGGCCAGCAGGATATGGGGTGATTACTATGCAACCCATTTTGATATATGTGCTTACCTTGCTATTTTGGTTCCCAAATTGTAGATAAACTTATTCCTGGAAATGCTATAGTTTCGCAACATTGCACTTCTCCATATTAGAAAATTAAACGGTCATAATATTATTATTCTTATAAGTTTGATGTGCGGTGTAGTATATGAAACTATGGATTGGGACACCGTTGTTATTTATTGGTACATTTGCTACTCATGCATTTAACTAATCATTCAAAAATATATTTTACAAGGCCGCTATGTGTAGTAAGCGAGCATAATCATATTGGGTCAATCAAAGAAAGAGTAGTTAAACCGCCATTTTAACATTTTATGTATGGGATTCATCTGATGCATACATACTGCACTACATTCAGATTTTTCAGCGTGTCCAATATTTGTTGAAAAATGTGTCTAACATTTCTATCAAAAATGTGTCCAACATTTTTGTCGCTTTCAGGACAAAGAGGCGCCGAGCAAAGCCTAAAAGCGGAAATGAGAATATAATTGAGGAGAGCAATGTTACCACCAATATTGGTCACGATGCCATTGGCTGCAAGAGACCAAAAAGAGAAGTTGCCCGTTCGAATTTCAGTGAGAAGGAATTTGACTTTTCTGAAGAAGATTCACTTGTCACACCCAAGGAAATCAGAATTGAGGAGGAAATGGAGGCAGTTATGTTGACAAGAACAGGAATCAATTCTGTACTCCACGCACACATATTCAATCAATAGCTTGTCATGCAATTACGATCTTATGTCTTTTGCATTTTACTTAGGATCTTGCATTCCCTCACAACTAAACCTTCCTCTTAACTTGCATAAAAATTTAAATTATTCAAGGTACAAGTTACGCCAACCAATGAAGCAGTATGCGCCATGGTGTGACACTGTCCTTAAAATAGCAAGACTGGCTGTTAGTGTCATTGCCATTTTAGAAGAACAAACTCGTGCATCAAAACTTTCTTTCGCTCATGTTAGCAAGAGAGTAGAAGAATTTAAGAGAGGGCACCATGCATTCATTTCAAAATATGCAACACTTGTTGAAAGATATGTTGTGGTGCATGGACACAGATAATCCTTCAACGGTTCGCAAATTATCCAGATGAGTACGTTCGACAGTGCGCCTTCGTCACAGGCCTTGTCAAGAAGATGGAAGAAAGAGGTCACACGAAGCTAGCAATGAAGAAGAAATCTCAAGTGGCAAGAGGAGGGAATCTGAACTCAAGTACAAAAATGACCTCAATATCAAAATGAAATCTTATGCGTGCGACCACCACAAAGTCGGCCAGCAGGATATGGGGTGATTACTATGCAACCCATTTTGATATATGTGCTTACCTTGCTATTTTGGTTCCCAAATTATAGATAAATTTATTCCTGGAAATGCTATAGTTTCGCAACATTGCACTTCTCCATATTAGAAAATTAAACGGTCATAATATTATTATTTTTATAAGTTTGATGTGCGGTGTAGTATATGAAACTATGGATTGGGACACCACTGTTATTTATTGGTACATTTGCTACTCATGCATTTAACTAATCATTCGAAAATATATTTTACAAGGCCGCTATGTGTAGTAAGCGAGCATAATCATATTGGGTCAATCAAAGAATGAGTAGTTAAACCACCATTTTAACATTTTATGTATGGGATTCATCTGATGCATACATACTTGCACTACATTCAGATTTTTCAGCGTGTCCAATATTTGTTGAAAAATGTGTCTAACATTTCTATCAAAAATGTGTCCAACATTTTTGTCGCTTTCAAGAGCAAAGAGGCGCCAAGAAAAGCCTAAAAGCGGAAATGAGAATATAATTGAGGAGAGCAATGTTACAACCAATATTGGTCACGATGCCATTGGCTGCAAGAGACCAAAAAGAGAAGTTGCCCGTTCGAACTTCAGTGAGAAGGCATTTGACTTATCTGAAGAAGATTCACTTGTCACACCCAAGGAAATCAGAATTGAGGAGGAAACGGAGGCAGTTATGTTGACAAGAACAGGAATCAATTCTGTACTCAACGCACACATGTTCAATCAATAGCTTGTCATGCAATTACGATCTTATGTCTTTTGCATTTTACTTAGAATCTTGCATTCCCTCACAACTAAACCTTCCTCTTAAATTGCATAAAAATTTAAATTATTCAAGGTACAAGTTACGCCAACCAATGAAGCAGTATGCGCCATGGTGTGACACTGTCCTTAAAACAGCAAGACTGGCTGTTAGTGTCATTGCCATTTTAGAAGAACGAACTCGTGCATCAAAACTTTCTTTCGCTCATGTTAGCAAGAGAGTAGCAGAATTTAAAAGAGGGCACCATGCATTCATTTCAAAATATGCAACACTTGTTGAAAGATATGTTGTGGTGCATGGACACAGATAATCCTTCAACGGTTCACAAATTATCCAGATGAGTACATTCGACAGTGCGCCTTTCTCACAGGCCTTGTCAAGAAGATGGAAGAAAGAGGTCACACGAAGCTAGCAATGAAGAAGAAATCTCAAGTGGCGAGAGGAGGGAATCTGAACTCAAGTACAAAAATGACCCCAATATCAAAATGAAATCTTATGCGTGCGACCACCACAAAGTCGGCCAGCAGGATATGGGGTGATTACTATGCAACCCATTTTGATATATGTGCTTACCTTGCTATTTTGGTTCCCAAATTGTAGATAAACTTATTCCTGGAAATGCTATAGTTTCGCAACATTGCACTTCTCCATATTAGAAAATTAAACGGTCATAATATTATTATTCTTATAAGTTTGATGTGCGGTGTAGTATATGAAACTATGGATTGGGACACCATTGTTATTTATTGGTACATTTGCTACTCATGCATTTAACTAATCATTCAAAAATATATTTTACAAGGCCGCTATGTGTAGTAAGCGAGCATAATCATATTGGGTCAATCAAAGAAAGAGTAGTTAAACCGCCATTTTAGCATTTTATGTATGGGATTCATCTGATGCATACATACTGCACTACATTCAGATTTTTCAGCGTGTCCAATATTTGTTGAAAAATGTGTCTAACATTTCTATCAAAAATGTGTCCAACATTTTTGTCGCTTTCAGGACAAAGAGGCGCCGAGCAAAGCCTAAAAGCGGAAATGAGAATATAATTGAGGAGAGCAATGTTACCACCAATATTGGTCACGATGCCATTGGCTGCAAGAGACCAAAAAGAGAAGTTGCCCGTTCGAATTTCAGTGAGAAGGCATTTGACTTTTCTGAAGAAGATTCACTTGTCATACCCAAGGAAATCAGAATTGAGGAGGAAACGGAGGCAGTTATGTTGACAAGAACAGGAATCAATTCTGTACTCCACGCACACATATTCAATCAATAGCTTGTCATGCAATTACGATCTTATGTCTTTTGCATTTTACTTAGGATCTTGCATTCCCTCACAACTAAACCTTCCTCTTAACTTGCATAAAAATTTAAATTATTCAAGGTACAAGTTACGCCAACCAATGAAGCAGTATGCGCCATGGTGTGACACTGTCCTTAAAACAGCTAGACTGGCTGTTAGTGTCATTGCCATTTTAGAAGAACAAACTCGTGCATCAAAACTTTCTTTCGCTCATGTTAGCAAGAGAGTAGAAGAATTTAAGAGAGGGCACCATGCATTCATTTCAAAATAAGCAACACTTGTTGAAAGATATGTTGTGGTGCATGGACACAGATAATCCTTCAACGGTTCGCAAATTATCCAGATGAGTACATTCGACAGTGCGCCTTCGTCACAGGCCTTGTCAAGAAGACGGAAGAAAGAGGTCACACGAAGCTAGCAATGAAGAAGAAATCTCAAGTGGCAAGAGGAGGGAATCTGAACTCAAGTACAAAAATGACCCCAATATCAAAATGAAATCTTATGCGTGCGACCACCACAAAGTCGGCCAGCAGGATATGGGGTGATTACTATGCAACCCATTTTGTTATATGTGCTTACCTTGCTATTTTGGTTCCCAAATTATAGATAAATTTATTCCTGGAAATGCTATAGTTTCGCAACATTGCACTTCTCCATATTAGAAAATTAAACGGTCATAATATTATTATTTTTATAAGTTTGATGTGCGGTGTAGTATATGAAACTATGGATTGGGACACCATTGTTATTTATTGGTACATTTGCTACTCATGCATTTAACTAATCATTCAAAAATATATTTTACAAGGCCGCTATGTGTAGTAAGCGAGCATAATCATATTGGGTCAATCAAAGAATGAGTAGTTAAACCGCCATTTTAACATTTTATGTATGGGATTCATCTGATGCATACATACTTGCACTACATTCAGATTTTTCAGCGTGTCCAATATTTGTTGAAAAATGTGTCTAACATTTCTATCAAAAATGTGTCCAACATGTTTGTCGCTTTCAGGAGCAAAGAGGCGCCGAGCAAAGCCTAAAAGCGGAAATGAGAATATAATTGAGGAGAGCAATGTTACCACCAATATTGGTCACGATGCCATTGGCTGCAAGAGACCAAAAAGAGAAGTTGCCCGTTCGAATTTTAGTGAGAAGGCATTTGACTTATCTGAAGAAGATTCACTTGTCACACCCAAGGAAATCAGAATTGAGGAGGAAACGTTGGCAGTTATGTTGACAAGAACAGGAATCAATTCTGTACTCCACGCACACATGTTCAATCAATAGCTTGTCATGCAATTACGATCTTATGTCTTTTGCATTTTACTTAGGATCTTGCATTCCCTCACAACTAAACCTTCCTCTTAAATTGCATAAAAATTTAAATTATTCAAGGTACAAGTTACGCCAACCAATGAAGCAGTATGCGCCATGGTGTGACACTGTCCTTAAAACAGCAAGACTGGCTGTTAGTGTCATTGCCATTTTAGAAGAACAAACTCGTGCATCAAAACTTTCTTTCGCTCATGTTAGCAAGAGAGGAGCAGAATTTAAGAGAGGGCACCATGCATTCATTTCAAAATATGCAACACTTGTTGAAAGATATGTTGTGGTGCATGGACACAGATAATCCTTCAACGGTTCGCAAATTATCCAGATGAGTACATTCGACAGTACGCCTTCGTCACAGGCCTTGTCAAGAAGATGGAAGAAAGAGGTCACACGAAGCTAGCAATGAAGAAGAAATCTCAAGTGGCGAGAGGAGGGAATCTGAACTCAAGTGCAAAAATGACCCCAATATCAAAATGAAATCTTATGCGTGCGACCACCACAAAGTCGGCCAGCAGGATATGGGGTGATTACTATGCAACCCATTTTGATATATGTGCTTACCTTGCTATTTTGGTTCCCAAATTATAGATAAACTTATTCCTGGAAATGCTATAGTTTCGCAACATTGCACTTCTCCATATTAGAAAATTAAACGGTCATAATATTATTATTTTTATAAGTTTGATGTGCGGTGTAGTATATGAAACTATGGATTGGGACACCATTGTTATTTATTGGTACATTTGCTACTCATGCATTTAACTAATCATTCAAAAATATATTTGACAAGGCCGCTATGTGTAGTAAGCAAGCATAATCATATTGGGTCAATCAAAGAATGAGTAGTTAAACCGCCATTTTAACATTTTATGTATGGGATTCATCTAATGCATACATACTTGCACTACATTCAGATGTTTTTAGCGTGTCCAATATTTGTTGAAAAATGTGTCTAATATTTCTATCAAAAATGTGTCCAACATTTTTGTCGCTTTCAGGAGGAAAGAGGCGCCGAGCAAAGCCTAAAAGCGGAAATGAGAATATAATTGAGGAGAGCAATGTTACCACCAATATTGGTCACGATGCCATTGGCTGCAAGAGACCAAAAAGAGAAGTTGCCCGTTCAAATTTCAGTGAGAAGGCATTTGACTTATCTGAAGAAGATTCACTTGTCACACCCAAGGAAATCAGAATTGAGGAGGAAATGGAGGCAGTTATGTTGACAAGAACAGGAATCAATTCTGTACTCCACGCACACATGTTCAATCAATAGCTTGTCATGCAATTACGATCTTATGTCTTTTTCATTTTACTTAGGATCTTGCATTCCCTCACAACTAAACCTTCCTCTTAACTTGCATAAAAATTTAAATTGTTCAAGGTACAAGTTACGCCAACCAATGAAGCAGTATGCGCCATGGTGTGACACTGTCCTTAAAACAGCAGGACTGGCTATTAGTGTCATTGCCATTTTAGAAGAACAAACTCGTGCATCAAAACTTTCTTTCGCTCATGTTAGCAAGAGAGCAGCAGAATTTAAGAGAGGGCGCCATGCATTCATTTCAAAATATGCAACACTTGTTGAAAGATATGTTGTGGTGCATGGACACAGATAATCCTTCAACGGTTCGCAAATTATCCAGATGAGTACATTCGACAGTGCGCCTTCGTCACAGGCCTTGTCAAGAAGATGGAAGAAAGAGGTCACACGAAGCTAGCAATGAAGAAGAAATCTCAAGTGGCGAGAGGAGGGAATCTGAACTCAAGTGCAAAAATGACCCCAATATCAAAATGAAATCTTATGCGTGCGACCACCACAAAGTCGGCCAGCAGGATATGGGGTGATTACTATGCAACCCATTTTGATATATGTGCTTACCTTGCTATTTTGGTTCCCAAATTATAGATAAACTTATTCCTGGAAATGCTATAGTTTCGCAACATTGCACTTCTCCATATTAGAAAATTAAACGGTCATAATATTATTATTTTTATAAGTTTGATGTGCGGTGTAGTATATGAAACTATGGATTGGGACACCATTGTTATTTATTGGTACATTTGCTACTCATGCATTTAACTAATCATTCAAAAATATATTTTACAAGGCCGCTATGTGTAGTAAGCGAGCATAATCATATTGGGTCAATCAAAGAATGAGTAGTTAAACCGCCATTTTTACATTTTATGTATGGGATTCATCTGATGCATACATACTTGCACTACATTCAGATTTTTCAGCGTGTCCAATATTTGTTGAAAAATGTGTCTAACATTTCTATCAAAAATGTGTCCAACATTTTTGTCGCTTTCAGGAGCAAAGAGGCGCCGAGCAAAGCCTAAAAGCGGAAATGAGAATATAATTGAGAAGAGCAATGTTACCACCAATATTGGTCACGATGCCATTGGCTGCAAGAGACCAAAAAGAGAAGTTGCCCGTTCGAATTTTAGTGAGAAGGCATTTGACTTATCTGAAGAAGATTCACTTGTCACACCCAAGGAAATCAGAATTGAGGAGGAAACGTTGGCAGTTATGTTGACAAGAACAGGAATCAATTCTGTACTCCACGCACACATGTTCAATCAATAGCTTGTCATGCAATTACGATCTTATGTCTTTTGCATTTTACTTAGGATCTTGCATTCCCTCACAACTAAACCTTCCTCTTAAATTGCATAAAAATTTAAATTATTCAAGGTACAAGTTACGCCAACCAATGAAGCAGTATGCGCCATGGTGTGACACTGTCCTTAAAACAGCAAGACTGGCTGTTAGTGTCATTGCCATTTTAGAAGAACAAACTCGTGCATCAAAACTTTCTTTGGCTCATGTTAGCAAGAGAGTAGCAGAATTTAAGAGAGGGCACCATGCATTCATTTCAAAATATGCAACACTTGTTGAAAGATATGTTGTGGTGCATGGACACAGATAATCCTTCAACGGTTCGCAAATTATCCAGATGAGTACATTCGACAGTACGCCTTCGTCACAGGCCTTGTCAAGAAGATGGAAGAAAGAGGTCACACGAAGCTAGCAATGAAGAAGAAATCTCAAGTGGCGAGAGGAGGGAATCTGAACTCAAGTGCAAAAATGACCCCAATACCAAAATGAAATCTTATGCGTGCGACCACCACAAAGTCGGCCAGCAGGATATGGGGTGATTACTATGCAACCCATTTTGATATATGTGCTTACCTTGCTATTTTGGTTCCCAAATTATAGATAAACTTATTCCTGGAAATGCTATAGTTTCGCAACATTGCACTTCTCCATATTAGAAAATTAAACGGTCATAATATTATTATTTTTATAAGTTTGATGTGCGGTGTAGTATATGAAACTATGGATTGGGACACCATTGTTATTTATTGGTACATTTGCTACTCATGCATTTAACTAATCATTCAAAAATATATTTGACAAGGCCGCTATGTGTAGTAAGCGAGCATAATCATATTGGGTCAATCAAAGAATGAGTAGTTAAACCGCCATTTTAACATTTTATGTATGGGATTCATCTAATGCATACATACTTGCACTACATTCAGATGTTTTTAGCCTGTCCAATATTTGTTGAAAAATGTGTCTAATATTTCTATCAAAAATGTGTCCAACATTTTTGTCGCTTTCAGGAGGAAAGAGGCGCCGAGCAAAGCCTAAATGCGGAAATGAGAATATAATTGAGGAGAGCAATGTTACCACCAATATTGGTCACGATGCCATTGGCTGCAAGAGACCAAAAAGAGAAGTTGCCCGTTCGAATTTCAGTGAGAAGGCATTTGACTTATCTGAAGAAGATTCACTTGTCACGCCCAAGGAAATCAGAATTGAGGAGGAAACGGAGGCAGTTATGTTGACAAGAACAGGAATCAATTCTGTACTCCACGCACACATGTTCAATCAATAGCTTGTCATGCAATTACGATCTTATGTCTTTTTCATTTTACTTAGGATCTTGCATTCCCTCACAACTAAACCTTCCTCTTAACTTGCATAAAAATTTAAATTGTTCAAGGTACAAGTTACGCCAACCAATGAAGCAGTATGCGCCATGGTGTGACACTGTCCTTAAAACAGCAAGACTGGCTGTTAGTGTCATTGCCATTTTAGAAGAACAAACTCGTGCATCAAAACTTTCTTTCGCTCATGTTAGCAAGAGAGTAGCAGAATTTAAGAGAGGGCACCATGCATTCATTTCAAAATATGCAACACTTGTTGAAAGATATGTTGTGGTGCATGGACACAGATAATCCTTCAACGGTTCGCAAATTATCCAGATGAGTACATTCGACAGTACGCCTTCGTCACAGGCCTTGTCAAGAAAATGGAAGAAAGAGGTCACACGAAGCTAGCAATGAAGAAGAAATCTCAAGTGGCGAGAGGAGGGAATCTGAACTCAAGTGCAAAAATGACCCCAATATCAAAATGAAATCTTATGCGTGCGACCACCACAAAGTCGGCCAGCAGGATATGGGGTGATTACTATGCAACCCATTTTGATATATGTGCTTACCTTGCTATTTTGGTTCCCAAATTATAGATAAACTTATTCCTGGAAATGCTATAGTTTCGCAACATTGCACTTCTCCATATTAGAAAATTAAACGGTCATAATATTATTATTTTTATAAGTTTGATGTGCGGTGTAGTATATGAAACTATGGATTGGGACACCATTGTTATTTATTGGTACATTTGCTACTCATGCATTTAACTAATCATTCAAAAATATATTTGACAAGGCCGCTATGTGTAGTAAGCGAGCATAATCATATTGGGTCAATCAAAGAATGAGTAGTTAAACCGCCATTTTAACATTTTATGTATGGGATTCATCTAATGCATACATACTTGCACTACATTCAGATTTTTTTAGCGTGTCCAATATTTGTTGAAAAATGTGTCTAATATTTCTATCAAAAATGTGTCCAACATTTTTGTCGCTTTCAGGAGCAAAGAGGCGCCGAGCAAAGCCTAAAAGTGGAAATGAGAATATAATTGAGGAGAGCAATGTTACCACCAATATTGGTCACGATGCCATTGGCTGCAAGAGACCAAAAAGAGAAGTTGCCCGTTCGAATTTCAGTGAGAAGGCATTTGACTTATCTGAAGAAGATTCACTTGTCACGCCCAAGGAAATCAGAATTGAGGAGGAAACGGAGGCAGTTATGTTGACAAGAACAGGAATCAATTCTGTACTCTACGCACACATGTTCAATCAATAGCTTGTCATGCAATTACGATCTTATGTCTTTTGCATTTTACTTAGGATATTGCATTCCCTCACAACTAAACCTTCCTCTTAACTTGCATAAAAATTTAAATTATTCAAAGTACAAGTTACGCCAACCAATGAAGCAGTATGCGCCATGGTGTGACACTGTCCTTAAAACAGCAAGACTGGTTGTTAGTGTTATTGCCATTTTAGAAGAACAACCTCGTGCATCAAAACTTTCTTTCGCTCATGTTAGCAAGAGAGTAGCGGAATTTAAGAGAGGGCACCATGCATTCATTTCAAAATATGCAACACTTGTTGAAAGATATGTTGTGGTGCATGGACACAGATAATCCTTCAACGGTTTGCAAATTATCCAGATGAGTACATTCGACAGTGCGCCTTCGTCACAGGCCTTGTCAAGAAGATGGAAGAAAGAGGTCACACGATGCTAGCAATGAAGAAGAAATCTCAAGTGGCGAGAGGAGGGAATCTGAACTCAAGTACAAAAATGACCCCAATATCAAAATGAAATCTTATGCGTGCGACCACCACAAAGTCGGCCAGCAGGATATGGAGTGATTACTATGCAACCCATTTTGATATATGTGCTTACCTTGCTATTTTGGTTCCCAAATTATAGATAAACTTATTCCTGGAAATGCTATAGTTTCGCAACATTGCACTTCTCCATATTAGAAAATTAAACGGTCATAATATTATTATTTTTATAAGTTTGATGTGCGGTGTAGTATATGAAACTATGGATTGGGACACCATTGTTATTTATTGGTACATTTGCTACTCATGCATTTAACTAATCATTCAAAAATATATTTTACAATGCCGCTATGTGTAGTAAGCGAGCATAATCATAGTGGGTCAATCAAAGAATGAGTAGTTAAACCGCCATTTTAACATTTTACGTATGGGATTCATCTGATGCATACATACTTGCACTACATTCAGATTTTTCAGCGTGTCCAATATTTGTTGAAAAATGTGTCTAACATTTCTATCAAAAATGCGTCCAACATTTTTGTCGATTTCAGGAGCAAAGATGCGCCGAGCAAAGCCTAAAAGCGGAAATGAGAATATAATTGAGGAGAGCAATGTTACCACCAATATTGGTCACGATGCCATTGGCTGCAAGAGACCAAAAAGAGAAGTTGCCCGTTCGAATTTCAGTGAGAAGGCATTTGACTTATCTGAAGAAGATTCACTTGTCACACCCAAGGAAATCAGAATTGAGGAGGAAACGGAGGCAGTTATGTTGACAAGAACAGGAATCAATTATGTACTCCACGCACACATGTTCAATCAATAGCTTGTCATGCAATTACGATCTTATGTCTTTTTCATTTTACTTAGGATCTTGCATTCCCTCACAACTAAACCTTCCTCTTAACTTGCATAAAAATTTAAATTATTCAAAGTACAAGTTACGCCAACCAATGAAGCAGTATGCGCCATGGTGTGACACTGTCCTTAAAACAGCAAGACTGGCTGTTAGTGTTATTGCCATTTTAGAAGAACAACCTCGTGCATCAAAACTTTCTTTCGCTCATGTTAGCAAGAGAATAGAGGAATTTAAGAGAGAGCACCATGCATTCATTTCAAAATATGCAACACTTGTTGAAAGATATGTTGTGGTGCATGGACACAGATAATCCTTCAACGGTTTGCAAATTATCCAGATGAGTACATTCGACAGTGCGCCTTCGTCACAGGCCTTGTCAAGAAGATGGAAGAAAGAGGTCACACGATGCTAGCAATGAAGAAGAAATCTCAAGTGGCGAGAGGAGGGAATCTGAACTCAAGTACAAAAATGACCCCAATATCAAAATGAAATCTTATGCGTGCGACCACCACAAAGTCGGCCAGCAGGATATGGAGTGATTACTATGCAACCCATTTTGATATATGTGCTTATCTTGCTATTTTGGTTCCCAAATTATAGATAAACTTATTCCTGGAAATGCTATAGTTTCGCAACATTGCACTTCTCCATATTAGAAAATTAAACGGTCATAATATTATTATTTTTATAAGTTTGATGTGCGGTGTAGTATATGAAACTATGGATTGGGACACCATTGTTATTTATTGGTACATTTGCTACTCATGCATTTAACTAATCATTCAAAAATATATTTTACAAGGCCGCTATGTGTAGTAAGCGAGCATAATCATAGTGGGTCAATCAAAGAATGAGTAGTTAAACCGCCATTTTAACATTTTACGTATGGGATTCATCTGATGCATACATACTTGCACTACATTCAGATTTTTCAGCGTGTCCAATATTTGTTGAAAAATGTGTCTAACATTTCTATCAAAAATGCGTCCAACATTTTTGTCGATTTCAGGAGCAAAGATGCGCCGAGCAAAGCCTAAAAGCGGAAATGAGAATATAATTGAGGAGAGCAATGTTACCACCAATATTGGTCACGATGCCATTGGCTGCAAGAGACCAAAAAGAGAAGTTGCCCGTTCGAATTTCAGTGAGAAGGCATTTGACTTATCTGAAGAAGATTCACTTGTCACACCCAAGGAAATCAGAATTGAGGAGGAAACGGAGGCAGTTATGTTGACAAGAACAGGAATCAATTCTGTACTCCACGCACACATGTTCAATCAATAGCTTGTCATGCAATTACGATCTTATGTCTTTTTCATTTTACTTAGGATCTTGCATTCCCTCACAACTAAACCTTCCTCTTAACTTGCATAAAAATTTAAATTATTCAAAGTACAAGTTACGCCAACCAATGAAGCAGTATGCGCCATGGTGTGACACTGTCCTTAAAACAGCAAGACTGGCTGTTAGTGTTATTGCCATTTTAGAAGAACAACCTCGTGCATCAAAACTTTCTTTCGCTCATGTTAGCAAGAGAATAGAGGAATTTAAGAGAGAGCACCATGCATTCATTTCAAAATATGCAACACTTGTTGAAAGATATGTTGTGGTGCATGGACACAGATAATCCTTCAACGGTTTGCAAATTATCCAGATGAGTACATTCGACAGTGCGCCTTCGTCACAGGCCTTGTCAAGAAGATGGAAGAAAGAGGTCACACGATGCTAGCAATGAAGAAGAAATCTCAAGTGGCGAGAGGAGGGAATCTGAACTCAAGTACAAAAATGACCCCAATATCAAAATGAAATCTTATGCGTGCGACCACCACAAAGTCGGCCAGCAGGATATGGGGTGATTACTATGCAACCCATTTTGATATATGTGCTTACCTTGCTATTTTGGTTCCCAAATTATAGATAAACTTATTCCTGGAAATGCTATAGTTTCGCAACATTGCACTTCTCCATATTAGAAAATTAAACGGTCATAATATTATTATTTTTATAAGTTTGATGTGCGGTGTAGTATATGAAACTATGGATTGGGACACCATTGTTATTTATTGGTACATTTGCTACTCATGCATTTAACTAATCATTCAAAAATATATTTTACAAGGCCGCTATGTGTAGTAAGCGAGCATAATCATAGTGGGTCAATCAAAGAATGAGTAGTTAAACCGCCATTTTAACATTTTACGTATGGGATTCATCTGATGCATACATACTTGCACTACATTCAGATTTTTCAGCGTGTCCAATATTTGTTGAAAAATGTGTCTAACATTTCTATCAAAAATGCGTCCAACATTTTTGTCGATTTCAGGAGCAAAGATGCGCCGAGCAAAGCCTAAAAGCGGAAATGAGAATATAATTGAGGAGAGCAATGTTACCACCAATATTGGTCACGATGCCATTGGCTGCAAGAGACCAAAAAGAGAAGTTGCCCGTTCGAATTTCAGTGAGAAGGCATTTGACTTATCTGAAGAAGATTCACTTGTCACACCCAAGGAAATCAGAATTGAGGAGGAAACGGAGGCAGTTATGTTGACAAGAACAGGAATCAATTCTGTACTCCACGCACACATGTTCAATCAATAGCTTGTCATGCAATTACGATCTTATGTCTTTTTCATTTTACTTAGGATCTTGCATTCCCTCACAACTAAAACTTCCTCTTAACTTGCATAAAAATTTAAATTATTCAAGGTACAAGTTACGCCAACCAATGAAGCAGTATGCGCCATGGTGTGACACTGTCCTTAAAACAGCAAGACTGGCTGTTAGTGTCATTGCCATTTTAGAAGAACAAACTCGTGCATCAAAACTTTCTTTCGCTCATGTTAGCAAGAGAGTAGCAGAATTTAAGAGAGGGCACCATGCATTCATTTCAAAATATGCAACACTTGTTGAAAGATATGTTGTGGTGCATGGACACAGATAATCATTCAACGGTTCGCAAATTATCCAGATGAGTACATTCGACAGTGCGCCTTCGTCACAGGCCTTGTCAAGAAGATGGAAGAAAGAGGTCACACGAAGCTAGCAATGAAGAAGAAATCTCAAGTGGCGACAGGAGGGAATCTGAACTCAAGTGCAAAAATGACCCCAATATCAAAATGATATCTTATGCGTGCGACCACCACAAAGTCGGCCAGCAGGATATGGGGTGATTACTATGCAACCCATTTTGATATATGTGCTTACCTTGCTATTTTGGTTCCCAAATGGTAGATAAACTTATTCCTGGAAATGCTATAGTTTCGCAACATTGCACTTCTCCATATTAGAAAATTAAACGGTCATAATATTATTATTTTTATAAGTTTGATGTGCGGTGTAGTACATGAAACTATGGATTGGGACACCATTGTTATTTATTGGTACAATTGCTACTCATGCATTTAACTAATCATTCAAAAATATATTTTACAAGGCCGCTATGTGTAGTAAGCGAGCATAATCATATTGGGTCAATCAAAGAATGAGTAGTTGAACCGCCATTTTAACATTTTATGTATGGGATTCATCTGATGCATACATACTTGCACTACATTCAGATTTTTCAGCGTATCCAATATTTGTTGAAAAATGTGCCTAACATTTCTATCAAAAATGTGTCCAACATTTTTGTCGCTTTCAGGAGCAAAGAGGCGCCGAGAAAAGCCTAAAAGCGGAAATGAAAATATAATTGAGGAGAGCAATGTTACCACCAATATTGGTCACGATGCCATTGACTGCAAGAGACCAAAAAGAGAAGTTGCCCGTTCGAATTTCAGTGAGAAGGCATTTGACTTATCTGAAGAAGATTCACTTGTCACACCCAAGGAAATCAGAATTGAGGAGGAAACGGAGGCAGTTATGTTGACAAGAACAAGAATCAATTCTGTACTCCACGCACACATGTTCAATCAATAGCTTGTCATGCAATTACGATCTTATGTCTTTTGCATTTTACTTAGGATCTTGCATTCCCTCACAACTAAACCTTCCTCTTAACTTGCATAAAAATTTAAATTATTCAAGATACAAGTTACGCCAACCAATGAAGCAGTATGCGGCATGGTGTGACACTGTCCTTAAAACAGCAAGACTGGCTGTTAGTGTCATTGCCATTTTAGAAGAACAAACTCGTGCATCAAAACTTTCTTTCGCTCATGTTAGCAAGAGAGTAGCAGAATTTAAGAGAGGGCACCATGCATTCATTTCAAAATATGCAACACTTGTTGAAAGATATGTTGTGGTGCATGGACACAGATAATCCTTCAACGGTTCGCAAATTATCCAGATGAGTACATTCGACAGTGCGCCTTCGTCACAGGCCTTGTCAAGAAGATGGAAGAAAGAGGTCACACGAAGCTAGCAATGAAGAAGAAATCTCAAGTGGCGAGAGGAGGGAATCTGAACTCAAGTACAAAAATGACCCCAATATCAAAATGAAATCTTATGCGTGCGACCACCACAAAGTCGGCCAGCAGGATATGGGGTGATTACTATGCAACCCATTTTGATATATGTGCTTACCTTGCTATTTTGGTTCCCAAATTGTAGATAAACTTATTCCTGGAAATGCTATAGTTTCGCAACATTGCACTTCTCCATATTAGAAAAGGTCATAATATTATTATTTTTATAAGTTTAATGTGCGGTGTAGTATATGAAACTATGGATTGGGACACCATTGTTATTTATTGGTACATTTGCTACTCATGCATTTAACTAATCATTCAAAAATATATTTTACAAGGCCGCTATGTGTAGTAAGCGAGCATAATCATATTGGGTCAATCAAAGAATGAGTAGTTGAACCGCCATTTTAACATTTTATGTATGGGATTCATCTGATGCATACATACTTGCACTACATTCAGATTTTTCAGCGTGTCCAATATTTGTTGAAAAATGTGTCTAACATTTCTATCAAAAATGTGTCCAACATTTTTGTCACTTTCAGGAGCAAAGAGGAGCCGAGAAAAGCCTAAAAGTGGAAATGAAAAAATAATTGAGGAGAGCAATGTTACCATCAATATTGGTCACGATGCCATTGGCTGCAAGAGACCAAAAAGAGAAGTTGCCCGTTCGAATTTCAGTGAGAAGGCATTTGACTTATCTGAAGAAGATTCACTTGTCACACCCAAGGAAATCAGAATTGAGGAGGAAACGGAGGCAGTTATGTTGACAAGAACAGGAATCAATTCTGTACTCCACGCACACATGTTCAATCAATAGCTTGTCATGCAATTACGATCTTATGTCTTTTGCATTTTACTTAGGATCTTGCATTCCCTCACAACTAAACCTTCCTCTTAACTTGCATAAAAATTTAAATTATTCAAGATACAAGTTACGCCAACCAATGAAGCAGTATGCGCCATGGTGTGACACTGTCCTTAAAACAACAAGACTTGTTGAAAGATATGCAACACTTGTTGAAAGATATGTTGTGGTGCATGGACACAGATAATCCTTCAACGGTTCGCAAATTATCCTGATGAGTACATTCGACAGTGCGCCTTCATCACAGGCCATGTCAAGAAGATGGAAGAAAGAGGTCACGCGAAGCTAGCAATGAAGAAGAAATCTCAAGTGGTGAGAGGAGGGAATCTGAACCCAAGTGCAAAAATGAACCCAATATCAAAACAAAATTTTATGCGTGCGACAACCACAAAGTCAGTCAGCAGGATATGGGGTGATTACTATGCAACCCATTTCCCAGAGGATTCAAAGGAAGGGGTGAGAATGATGAGCAAAAGGTATTTGAGGAGGAACAGGAAGAAAATGAAGAAGATGATGCTGAAGGGGGGGTTGAAGTTCGCGAGGAACATGTTTCGAGGACCTTGCCACCAACAAGGTCTAGAGTGACATCATTAGATGTTTGTGAAGAAATAAAATAGGAAGGTCAAATGGTTGGAAAAATACCCGCTGGAGAAGCTCTGTACAGAAGTGTTAGAGTTGGAGATCTAAGTATTGCTGTTGGTGGGGCAGTCACATTGGAAGGTGATTCTGGAGAAGCCATTATGTGTTTTGTTGAGTATAAGTATGAGACAGATGATGGCACACAAATGATTCACGGAAGAGTTCTACAAAATGGTTCACACACTGTCCTCGGCAACGCTGCAAACGAAAGAGAGGTGTTCTTTACCAATGACTGTTTACAGTTCAAAGTAGGTGACATGAGAGAATCAGTTACTGTCAACTTCGAGCTAATTCCCTAGGGTCACAAGTGCAGAAAAGACCACTTGGAAGCTATTAGGGTGGAGAAGGCCAACACTCAGGATAGGAAGAAGAAAGGTTTGCTGGTGGAGTATATCTGCAAAATCATACACTGTCCTCAGAAAGGTGCCTTTTCTCCCTCCCTTATGAGAAAATGGGTAATGGAGCTGGCACTTGTAGTTCCTGTGAGGAGCGAGTAGCGGTTCGTGAAGAATTCAAAATACTGTCAGAGACCAGCTTTGTCCTCAAAAATGTCACATACAATGTTAATGACTTCCTGTATATCAAGCCTGATTTTTTCCCTCAAGTCGAGGGCCGTGGGACCTACCGGGCTGGAAGAAATGTGGGCCTGAAGCCCTATGTGGTATGTCGTTTGTAGAGTGTCAATGCTGCTAGTGGATCTCATAAAGCTAATCGAAATCAACAAAAGTCAGTGTAAGAAGGCTATACAGGCCCAAGGATATTTCATCGGATAAAGCTTACTCTTCAGATATGTTTACCACATTTTTTATGTGCATCATTACCATCGTATTGTGCATGTGTTTACACCTAACTTTATGTTTTTTTGCGGGGTGCACCTAACTTTATGTTTTTTACACTTGGAATTTAATCTAGTTTTCTTTGTTGTTTGATCCAGGTGTACTATAGTGAAAATATAGTTAGTGTGCCTGTTGCGATTCAGGGTGGACGACACGAGCGGTCCTTTCGGACCGGCTCGTGGCCCGCTCGGTCCTGGCCAGCTCGGGCCTAGCCCGCTCGAAAAATCAATCGGTCCGAGCTCATGAATCAGGCCCGACAAAGCTTCGGTCCGGTCCGGGCTTTAACCGAGTCGACCGAGCGGACCGAGAATCACAGCGCCGCCGCCGCCGTCTTCCTCTCCCATCCCAGCGGCGAGCGCCGCCTACCGCACCACCACTCCACCAGCCACTCACCTGAGCTCTCCTCTCCATCCCTCCCAGTGCCTCGATCCTGCAGGACACGTTTCGCTCAAAAAACGCACACACGCACGCACCTGTGCCGCGGCCGCCGCTGTCGAGTGCAGAACCTCTCGCGGACGCGGCGACCGGCCTCCCAACGACCAACCACCATGTCCAGGAGCTCCGCGACCATGAGATCTACGTCCCCACGGAATGAATCGGCCTGATTCATTCCGAAGCCATCGCCATCTTCCTCCTTACCGAACTCCTACCGCCGTCATTCATCGTCGATTATGTCGCCGTCGTTGCTTCCCCGGCCTCCACGACCACACCATCGTGTTCTACGTGAGTCACTGCACCTTCCCGCTCTGTTCCCCCTTCTTATTAGGGCCTAGAGGCTTCACTCCCCGACACCATGGTCACCATCTCGTCGCCGATGAGTGGTTGGCCGGTCCGCCGGTCCAGCCCGGGCTTTTGCCTCGCCGGTCCGGTCCCTGAAATGAGGACCGCTGGCCTGCTCGGTCCGGTCCGGCCCGGACCGCCGGCGGCCGGTCCAAACGACGGCTCGGACCGGGACCGGACCGGCCCGGACCGTGTCCACCCTGGGTTGCGATGATAGAGGGAAAATGTGAGGTTTACAGCGCCAGCTCCTCTTCTTCTTCCTCTAGCTTCCTCTCAAAGCTCAAGGAAGAACAGAAGAACACAGATATTTGGTGGACGCTGTATCACATAGCCATTTTCTCTTCTATGTATTCTCTTTCTCAATGCAAACATGGCGTACAGCTCTTAAATAGAACACATACGCATGCATACAGCCGGGGCAAACCCGCCCCGATTTTGTGGAACTAACCCACGCACCAACGCACCACTAACCAACTAACCCATGCGGCTAATCTTCTTCCTGGATTCTCTCCAGGGTCCTAAAGACCTAGCAGGCAATACTAACAAACTCACCCGTCTACTCCTCAGGGCCTTGGCTTCAGCTTGCCGTTTCATGCGGCGGCGTGCCGATTCACACGACACCAGGCATCCCACCATCTACATCGCTTCAGACGATCTGGCATCTCGCCTTGCACGCTTGCTGCTCCAAGACTCCTACCTACGACTCACCTAATGAACTACATGCAATACAAAAGCAAAAACACATGCAGATATGAAATCAAGATTAAACCTAACAAGGATGACCTTCCAAATTCAAATCTTCCAGTAGTAGTTGAGCACGCCTTTTACTGTGAACATTTATATGATCCTCGCACTGGAGCTCTCCAGCAGGTCTGCATGATATTGCCAAATTTAAGTTTGTGTCCATCTCATCTTGTTGACAAACTTCTTCGTATAGTTGATTGAGTTTGCCTTGTCTATGAACCAGCTACCGACCAATGTTAAGCTCACCCTGGCAAGGAAGGTGCCTGCTTCGAGAAAGAATAAAGGGAAGCAGATTTGTGACGATGAGCAAGCTGGTTCAGATAAACACAAGGATGAAACACCAGAGAACTGTCTTGCAAGCCTCATTATAAGTGTTACGGACAAGCAAAGCAACAAGGTTATGATAGTGTACTTGGTAACAACGCTACCCTCAGTTGCCCAGTTTCCTTCCCTCAATCGTACCTCGGCTTGCCCCTCTCTTCCTGTTAATTTTCCTGTCTATGCCTTTGGTCCTCTTATCAGTTGATTCGATCGTTACCTCTTATGAGGCATGATCTCATGCTATTCCCCAGTTGTCGTTTAAAGTTGTAAAATGCCATGCTCAATAATCTCCTTGCATATTTTATGTGCTCATTAGTTCGTTCTTCATGATGGTGTGGTTGAGGCTATAAATATGTGGCAATGTATTTCTCTCCGACCGCGAAGGACATTTGTTTCGCATGCTATTTAATTGCTCCACACAAAGCTTTGTTGTCTAACCATGAAAGAATCTTCGGCGTTAGAGACCTATTTGGTGGCAAAATAATTGCCTCCTCAGTTTTGTTCACAAGCTTCACCAAAAGAGGCAGTACACTGTGGAAAGAATGGTTTTGGTGCCACAACTCTAGGGATGTCGCTGACACCCCCTCGACACACCATCACTCCTCAACGAAATAGTGTTGCAATGTATCCTGCCCAACCGTGCCTTCACTAGGTGCTATGTTCAGTATGGGGTGCCCACCGTGTTCTGGATGGTTTTGGGGCCACAAATCTAGGAATCTGCACTCCGGCATCAACTTGTGTATGCTACACTTTGGAGGAAACAAGCTAGGTCTTCTTCTTCGTCTGCAGCGTTTCCACCATGGTCTGGTCCTCTCGTACGTCTGAATTCTAGCTGTGTGTTTCTCGATCTAGGACCTAAAGCCTCCCACCGTCCTGCCGAGCCGAATATGGCCGGTGGAGATCACCCTGGTCCTCTAGAACCTTCAGAAGGCGTGAAAAGATGTCGTCTTTAACTCTCTGCAGACTGTTGTGCCATCCCAGCAGTATCCTCCGTCGATCCTGCAAGGACCTTGTTGTGTGGTGTCGGCCTTTTGTCAAGGTTCTGTTCACGAAGGAGATCAACAAGCATCTAGAGGGAGTCCTGATGTTAGCACTAGATTTGCGTAGAGCGATCAAGTGGACAGGATGGGAGGAAGTGCAAAGCTAAAAAATGGTAGATTCATAAACTTGTATTGCTTCATTTCTATATTTGATGTTGTGTGAAAGCTAGACATATCACTTATTGAAATACGCAGCAGTAAGTCGAATCTTATTTTATTTTGCTTTAGTTCACCATTGCTCATTGACTGTAGTGGAGGTATTTTTTAGGGAGTTGAGTAGTTGACAGCAGTCAGGGGCTGCTCAGATCGACAAATCGAATATTTTTAGCCCAACCAATCCGGAGTTCCAGACAACCCTGGTTCCCGGCCGCCGTGACCGTAAATGGTAGGTGGACCGCACTATGAGTGAGGACATCGCTTACTCATGACGGCTTGTTCCGAAGAAGAAATTCGCCCAGCAGCCTAGAATCGCCCCCCTCCCTGCTCAAGCCCTACAGCCACCGTTTCTAGAATGGATCCACCGACTGGCGTCACCGCCATGCGGTGCTGGGAGAATCTCCAAGAAGACCTCGTCGGTTGCGTCGGCGACGGGGTCGAGGACCTCAAGTGCTACGCCAGCGCGCGGGGTGCCGCAGGCGTGGTGTCGGGCGCTCAAGTCACCGTCCCCGCTCCTTCTCATCGGCCAGAACAGCGCCGCTGCTGTCGCCTCGCTCCCCATGCGCGCCGCTCCTTCGGCCTCAGGGCCATCCCCGGGCCCTGCTTCAGCTCCAATGACGGATGGGTCGCCTACCTCTCCGATTGCTGGCCCTGGCCGTGGCCCGCCTTCTGCGTGTTCAGCCTCTTCAACCCCATGACCGTCATTGATATCTCCCTGCTGCTGCTCGGGTGGGAGAGCAGGCTCGTCACCAAGGTCTTCTTCGCACCCAGCCCCGCCAAGGACGACTTCACCGCCGCCGCCATTTGTTGGGTCAATAGGCTTGGTTACATCGTGGCAGGGGACAAGGAGTGGACCATCCTCGATCCCCTCCGCCTTCACGCAAGATATCAGCTCACCAACGTCCTCTTCCATGGCAAAGGTACGGTATACTGCCTCACCTGGTGTGGAGATGTCCACGTGCTCCGCTGCTGGAGCACCACCGGAATGAACCGGCACCGGCGACCTTGGTCGAGCCTTTGTTGTCTACCAACAACTTTACGTTTGACCCCGCCACCAGTTTTACACCGTTCCACGGCAAACTGGCGGGTTTCACTAGCGTCAAGCACCTTGTCTTCTGCGAAGGCAACCTCTACCAAATCAGGAGGAACGCGAGCTGCAGGATCAATTTGCGGCTGCCATCGGGCAGTGGTCGCCGCTGGGTAGAGCAGAATGAAATATTTGTTGAGAGGAACAACGCGGTGTCAATTTATGCCCAAGGTGTTCCCGGACTGAAGGGTAATTGGGTGTACTAGATCAGCGGGTTTAGAGGTCAAAGGCATGGTCTTCGATATGGGAACCGGGAGGTCTGCACCCTGCCTTCCCATGACAGCAGGTGTTGTTTCATGGCCTCCAGAAACCTCAATTTGCTGGTACATTCTGCGCGACATAGAACGTGTACAAGACATGGAACTGTGATCGTGATTGCGACATATGGTGAGCTGTGAGCAAGAGCCTGATATGAAGGCACTCAAAGTCTTGCACAGTGTAGTTACTTGTCGTAGCCAATATATACTTCACTTTGATTTTTCTGTTCCCTAAAATTTTTACTTCGCTATGTTGTTGGTTTGTAGTCCGAATCAACTTTTTATGTTTGTGTTGTGTATGGAAGCTAGACTTATGACTACTGCTTATGTTCCCTAGATGATTTGCTTCATTCTGGATATCCATGACTATATATGCTTGGTTGTGCTCATTTGGTTTAACTGGAAGCCAGGCTCTTGGTTTGGTTAACACCTTACACTAGCTAGTGTGTGATGGACACAATTGGGCAGGGAGTTGGACTACTACCTCTATACCAAAATACAATTAAGACCTTTCTCTAGGCTCGTAATACTATGCAAGTTCTAGGTTCTAGCTAGTTGTTGCTAGTATTCCATGGTATACAGTTCATTTGGTTCATGGTCTCATGGATGGTTTGTGGGTATTTCTTGGAGATATGCAGATCTTGTTTTCTTCTGTACAGTTGTGTGCCCATATGTTGCATTGGCGCCTGTCCCCATTTTTGTCCATATGCTATTTGGTTATCCTATCTGATCGCTTTGTGTACTTTTTTTCTTCTTTTTCGCGGGTTGATCGCTTTGTGTACTTGGCTTATTCCGGTGGTCCGCAGGTGTTGATACCGGCCACCCGCATGAGTTCGAGTGTCCCTGCTCGCATTTTCATTTCTTACACACCATCCGCCATAAGAAAAGATCGTGCGATATGATTTTTCTTGGCATTTCGTCACTCTTTTTGGTTTGAATCCAGCTTACTGTTATTTTATGTTTGATTTGTGCATGGTGGTGTCTCGTCACACCTTTGGTTTGAATCCAGGTGAAGCTTCTGCCCTCGATGTGTATATGATGACATTTCTAGATGTATTGAGTAGTTTGAATATGGTGTGGATGTGTTTCTATTTGATTTATGGTGGCATCTAGTTGTGTTTGCATAGATATGTATTTTTGCATATAAACTTCTGATTAGGATGTTTCTCTAATGGTCTAATTTATGGTTCTGTTGTGCAGGACTCTTGGTTTCTGTGGTGGTGAATTTTTTATCTGTCCTTGGTAGAGATTTGTAGGTTGCACCGGCGAGGTAAGTTTTTCGCCCCCCCCCCCCCCCCCCCGCCCCACCCCTGCCCATTATTTTCTATGTTCACCCGCCTAGCTCCGCCATGGGAACTAGGTCCACGAATGAAAATGCGTTAACAATTTTTGTTTTGCGGTGTAACCGCTAAACTCTTGATTCTGCAATTTGATTGCTACATTTATCTTTACTTCTAATTACCTACTTGATTCTAAACTGTACATGGGAATTATGCCAAACTCTCCACATTCTGCTGGTAGTGCAGGTATGTATGCTTACCTTGCTATTTTTGTTCCTAAATTTTAGATATTAATAACTTATTCATGGAAATGCTTTAGTTTATGCAACATTGCATTTTTCATGTTATCAAATTACACGGTCATAATATTATTATTTTTATAGGTTTGATGTGTGGTGTCGTATTTTTTTTGCGGAAAAACTTCCGATCTATTCATCTTCAATTATGGTACTACAACGAACACTAAAGAATAATAAAAATTATACCCAGATCCATAGACCACCTACCGACGACTACAAGCACTGAAGCGAGCCGAAGGCGCGCCGCGGTCATCGCCCATCTCTCGCCGGAGCCAAGCAAAACTTTTTGTAGAGACAGTCGGGAAGTCGTCGTGCTACGGCCCCATAGGACCACCGCAACAGAACAACAACCACCGCCGTTGAAGAGTAGCGTTGGTCAGGAGAATCCAACCTGAAGACAAAAGAACATAGCCAAATGACGACCAGATCCGAGTAAATCCACCAAATACAGATCTGCCGAAGACACACCTCCACACGTGCACCGGTGATGCTAGAAGTACCGCCGGAATGGGACCTAGGCGGGGAGAACTTTATTCCATCTTCAGGGAGCCGCCGCCAACTCCTTCCTGAGAAGGACACAAACCCTAACAAAACTCAAAGAAATGTCAAAAACGGAGCCCTCCCACCGGCAAGTGTCAAGATCCACTCCGCTCCCACGGCCCTAAGGCACCGGACACGAGGCATACCAACGGCGGCGGCGAGAGGCAAAGGAGCCCTAGCTTTTTATGCGGTGTAGTATATGAGGCTATTGATTGTGACATCACTGTTATTTATTGATAAGTTTGCCATCTCATGCATTTAATAATCATTGAGCAATATATTTTACAAGGCCACTCTGTGTAGTAAGCGAGCATAGTTAGAATGGGTGGATCAAAGAATGAATAGTTAAACATCAACCGTGTTAATATTTTTTATGTATGGCATTCATCTGATGCATACATATTTGCATTACATTCACTTCTTTCAATGTGTCCAACATTTCTTGTTGCAAAAAATGTGTCTGGCATTTTTTGTCAAAAAATGTGTCCAACATTTTTTTGGTTTTCAGGAACAAAGAGGCACCAAGCAAAACCTCATAAGTGGGATGATAGGATCATTGAGGAGAGCAATGTTACCACCAACATTACCCATGGGGACATTGCCAACAAGAGACCAAAGAGAGCAGTTGCCCGTTCGAATTTCAAAGAGAATGTGTTTCACTTATAGGAAGAAGATTCACTTGTCACAAGGAAGGAAATCCGAACTGAGGAGGAAATAGAGGCTGTTAGGTTGACAAGAACTGGACCTGAAGATAAGAAATGCCGCAAGAAACTCCTCCATTTAATCCTGCATGGTAAAGATGGTAATCTACAGCCATTTGAAATGTCTCACAGTGATGGTGTCTCCATGACATCCTTAATCATGCCCTTAGATGATGATGTGGAAAAGGACAGGAAAAAGGGCATACACTTTGTTAGATTTGAGTGCGTCATGGGCTAGTCAATTTCTGGCTATAAAGAAGGCACTACAATAATTTGGCTCACAACTAAACTAGCTGACTACGAATGTGTGAATCCCACAAGAAATCATAGGTCTCATTTTGACCTTTTCAGCCAGAAAGCTCATGTGTGTATTGAAGTTTACAACAAACTGGCTAGATCGGCCGGCGGAAATCTTTTGCTGAGCATGGAAGATTAGTTTGCTAGCATTGTCTGTTCCATGAATTCAAGCAGAAGCTTCAATGGAATGGAACAGTGAGCAAGACTTTTGATCTCCATCGGCGAGTTCATACATAACCAGCTCACTACACTGGATCATACAGCAAACAACGATGACGAGATGTTTTCCATGCTGCCCGTTCTTGTGGCCCTAAGAAATGAGTGTAAATATAAAGTGAGTTCAGCAAGTCGGTAGCTTCGGTCTCAGGTGGAGTTCTTGAGGTGACATCTGATCGTGCCGCGAGGGGTGCCTGGCACAACAATGCCAAAGGGCCATTTCGTGCACTGGTGTAGCGTCGGCAGGACCAAGGAGGGTCCCCACTTCCCTGTGAAATATTGCAAGGCTAAGCTTGTCCTAATGCTAAACACCCTGTTGGTCTTCCGTCTTCTCTAATCTCCCTAGCACTTTTGCCCCCATAGATTTGGTTCACGCTTCGCCATGATTTCATGCAAGGAGGCGGCGGCTCTAAGGTCGGTGGTAGTGGTTGGTGGGAAGCCAATCGACCTAAGGAAGAAGAGAGGGTCCAGATGTTCACATGATAGCGCGTGAATGAAACAGTCAATTTCATATTGCCATGCATAATTGTTTTCCAAATATACCATATATACTTTTCCTAATATAAATGCGCACGCAGTGGCACACCTTTTCGTGTTCGAGCGACGGGCAGCTTGGCACATTTGAACGGAGAGGGAGGATGGTCACCAACAAGAATGGAAAGAAACCAGCAGTGTGACAACAAATTGGAAAATGAGTTACTCCTCCGCGAGGTCGGTGCTGAGCACGAGACCAAGCCCTTCCCGGAGAAAGTCGCCCTCCCGCCCAATGGACTCGCCACAAAAATCCAAACCCGCGCCCTGTGCCCTCGGACGGAAGGACGGACATCTCTCTCTCTCTCTCTCTCTCTCTCTCTCTCTCTCTCTCTCTCTCTCTCTCTCTCGACCGCGCCCGCCTCTATTTATACCCCTGCCCCGCCTCCATTCCAATCCTCACTCCCCCATACGCGTGTCCTCTCCTCTCGCTCGTCGCTTCGTTCCGAACCTGCAAGGCTAGCTAGCTGACGAGACACACCCTCCCTCTTCCCCCGCTCACGCACACACTTTCTTCTCTCACCACCGGAGGCCTGAGGGACCAGCCGACCGGCTCCTTCCTTGCCTGCCCCGGTAAGACATACATATGAGTGTGTGGCGTGCGTGCGGCGCATGCTTGCTCTCCGTCTTTTTTCTCGATTTGGTTGCTTCGCCGTGTTGTTTTGGTTTTTGGGCAGGAATTTGGACGTTTTGCCGAGGATCGGATCTGGTTTCTGCTTTTTCTGTTTGCTTTGCCAATCATGTCGGCGTGTACTCCTTTGACGCCACGCAATTTCTCCAATTTTTTGGCGGGTTCTGAACATTTGATCATGGACCTTTGTGGTCTTTCCTAGATTGTGTGGGTCTAGCCTGAAGCGTGTGTGTGCTCCCGGATCTTTGTTGGGGCATCGTAACCTGGGATGAATGATAGTCGATCAGGGAGCTGGCTGGAATCACGTCTTGTGTGTGCTTTTGACTGTTCTTTTGGTCTGTTTTGGTCGAGGATCTTGCGGTCTCTTCTCCATGGTTGGCCGCTTCGCCCATGATCTGTCCTTGTTTGAAAATGTGTTAACAAACTGTTGCTTTGCGGTGTAACCCCTAGAATCTTGATTTCGCAGTTTGATTGCTACATTTATGAACTCCGAATTGACATATCTACTTGATTCCAAACTTTATAGGTGAATTAAGCCAAACTCTACACATTCTGCGGGTACCGTAGGTACATATGTTTACCTTGCTATTTTTGTTCTCAAATTTTAGACATCAACTTATTATTTTTATTAGTTTGATGTGCAGTGTAGTATATGAGGATATGGGTCGAGGCACCATTATTATTTATTGGTATATTATCCATCTCATGCATCAACTAATTGAGCATAGATTGGCTGGATAAAAGAATGAGTAATTAAACATCAGCCATGTTAATATTTTTTATGTGTGGGTTTCATCTCACGCGTACATACTTGCATTGCATTCAGTTCTTTCAATGCATCCAACATTTTTCTCCAAAAAATGTGTCCAACATTCCTATTATCAAAAAGTGTAGCCAACATTTTTTTGGTTTTCAGGAACAAAGAGGTGCCAAGCAATGTAGAACTCCACGCAAAAGCTCAAGTTGATGAGGAAATACGAGTTATGCATTTATACGTCTAACACCCCCCCCCCCACGTGTGGCTCCCTTAGGCCTAAATGTGGACCGAAAGTGGATTGCAATTTTTATTTTAAAATTGCGCCAGCCAGATCTTGAACTCAAGACCTCTTGGTTCTAATGCCATGTAAACTGTACCATGTGGGCAGGGTCGACTGAACGCAACAACTTTCATGGTCCTCAACTCATAAGTTTGCTCAGAAATTTGTGATGGGTTGCTACTTCTGCTGCAGGAGTACCTTTCATCTGTGTTGGATAAGCTTTGTATAGAACTACCTCAGCAATACATTGAGCTACTTTCTCATGGTCTATATCATCATCAGTGCATGCTAGGACATTCTGAAGTGACAAACCTGTCATATGACTGAAGCCAACCAGTGGAAGTAAACGACAACTCTAGATCTTCCGTCTTTCATCAAATTTTGGGTATCGGAGACTGTCTCACTTGAGAAAGAAGTAATATGCCTCATCTTCATACAGTAATATCAGGCTAGTAGTCGAAAAAATGGCCTCGATCCCAACAAGAGCGATGTTCATCACTTCAGCTTCGAACTTACGAAAATCCTTGTATTTGTCAGCAAGGAATTCCTTGGCTACACGTACTACACTCTAAACTTCAGCAACCATTAAAGAGGATCATGGATGGTCTAGGTATAGAAATGCAAATTATGTAGTCATAGGCAGGATTGTGAGCAACTGACTGTGCCTCATGCAAGCAAGAACCTCAAATTTATCAGCAGCCGTCAAGATGTCGAGCAGAAGAGTGGGCTCAATTGTTGTCAAGTTTCCACTATACATGAATCTTAGAAGCTCCATAAGAGCATTTTCCTCTGAATCAACAATCCTAATTCTTGGATGCGTCTCATCAGATTCCTTCATGCCATTAGTGAAAAACTTTACAAAGAAAGGACTTCTTCCAGTGAGAATAAGCAAATTCATAAGAATGCTCTTTAGGGTTAAAACTGGCCTGCCTGCCATTGTTGAGGAAGATTCAATTGTATGTCCTTTATCAGCTTTCTCATCGTTGTTGCTCACTAAGTCGGGGACAGATCCTCCTCCGGCGAGGACCTCTATTTGCAATATCAAGTTGGAGAATTTCTCGGAGTCGAACGCGCACCCGATGTGAGGCCTGAAGCCAGGCATCCATGCCTCCGCCGGCACAGTCGTGGTTATCATCACTTCCATGTTGTCCATGTGCTTTGGCTCTGCCATCTCCAGAATAGGATGGATGCGCAGGGAAGGCGTAAAACCTGAGCTTGCCGAGGTTGAGGCGAGAGCGACCAGATCGGAATTTTTTCTACACTCGCGTACATATGCATTTATACGTCAACAAGCAAAGCCTCATAAGAGGGATGATGCGTTCATTGAGGAGAGAAATGCTACCCAAAAATTGGTCATGAGGAAATTGCCAGCAAGATACCAAGAAGAGATGTTGTTTGCCCGAATTTCAAAGAGAAGGCAACTGACTTATCTGAAGAAGCTTCATTTGTCAAAATCAAGGAAATTCAGACTAAAGAAGAAATAGATGCTATTAGGTTGACAAGAACATGAAATAAAGATAAGATATGCCGCAAGAAACTCCTCGATTTCATCCTACATGGTAGAGATGGTAATGTGCAACCATTTGATATGTCCCAGAGTGATGGTGTATCCATGACAGCTCTTGTCATGCCCTTTGATGATGAGATGGAAAAGCACAGGAAAAATGTAATACAAAGTGTGAGGTTTGGGCAGATGAAGGGTTGGGCAATTTCTGGGTACAAAGAAGGCACTTCGATAAGATGAGGAATGCAGTTTTTCATAGACTGAGCTACCTGGTACCCCATATCTGTACTGTTCAGTCTTGGATTACATACATGGGATATGTGCAGACTTTCGAACAAGTGCAGTTGCGTCAGGGCGATTAAAGGTAATACCGCTACTGTGCATGACGTGATGTGACATGCATGTGTCCTGACTTCTTAGACGAGACATGGTGGAGCCTTTTGTCTACAAGCTCTCTCTTATGTGCTCTGTCTATCTGACAGAACACGTTATTTTTCTTTCTCTATCTCCTTGCTCTCACAGCCTCTCTCTCCTCCCAAGATTTTCCCATCCGCTTTCTCTAATGGAACACAGTAGCCGTTTTTTTCTATCTCTCTTGCATCTCTCACGTGGCAGGAGAGAGAGGCTGTGAGAGAGGAGCGACAAATTGTTGTGTGCTTGTTTCTTAAAAAAATGTTGTGTTTCAGACGGGATAGGAGAGAAAAATTGTTGTGTTCCATATATGAGAGAGAGCGCGGCACGAGAGGCAGTGATGTAACCTCTGACTGTGAGGAGACAGAGAAAATTGTTTCTTCCAATTAGAGAGGGCGCCTGTGAGAGTTGAGTGGGAAACCCACATGCGTGAAGAAACATGAGGCAGACAGCGCATGGTCCATGTCAAAAGGCTACAGTGGCAAAATCAGCAAAAAGTGACAGGATCTACAGGTGCAGAAAGAATACTGGAGTCAAAAACCTCATTTGAACGGGACGCATGCTGCAAAGCTTCTGCCACAAGTCAGACGCAGTGCATGTGATCCTCTCAGCTGCACATATCACGAAGCAAGTGGACGGTGTTGATAGCAGGTACCAGGTAGCTCGTCCTACCAAAGAACTTACTGTGAAGTGCTTGAGGTCTTTCTTAATTGAATTAATTTTAAAGTGTCTGCACCACACTTGAAATTGGCCAGGTTTTTTTTCGTATTAACATATGGAAGACGTCGTAACTTTTACTCTTCTACATTTTCTGAGCATCAAGGTGCATACAGTATTTATATATGTATGCAATATTTTTTAAGGAATGTATTGATCCTTCCCCCTTCGATAATTCTCTTTGAAACATTTATTTCCAATATTTCCTTGCAATTGCATGTAGAGGTGGTCTAACCCCCATCCTATTATATGTTAGAAGACACCGTAGTGGTGTATGACATTTGTAAGTTTTCTTACTTTCTAAAGATAAATATTTAACTCTATATGTTTTTGCAGGAAACCTCTCTATATATTACTATACTTTGAATATAATTAACATCATTCTCTAAAGAAGCATATCTGATGCTATTACATCTGGTAGCCGAGACATAATCATGATGGCTAGCTTTCATGGCCTTTTATTCTCAAGAAGGAATAAAGTCCTTCATCCCGGTAATCTCTGCCATGGGAATACTTATATTAGTTAAAGGGAAATTTTCATAATGGCTATACATACACTAATTAATGGTATTCTTATCCGATGGATGATTTTTGTGTAATCCTTTGATGCATGTGCCTTTTCAGGCTAGAGTTACCACACATTACATCTTCGTTTGACTACACTTCAATCTGAATTTAGTGATGATGTGAACGACTACTTTTTCAGTTATTTAAGACTCCACTTCTCATGTAATCAACAAACGAATTAGTTGCTTTTGGAGTCCATGGTGTGCGGAATTGATTTGGATGTTTAAATGTGTATCTACCGAATATGAAGTATAAATTTGTGATTATGATCATGGTATATCTAAGTAATAAATCTACTGATTGGGTGTGTACATATTTACTTGACAGTATATAGACCATTGTCAATCTACAAAACTCGCTTCTATTTATTATGCACAATAGTTAAAAGGGCACTTGATAGATGATATTTGAAAAATACATTACTATATTGTTGCCTACAGGTCTGAATTCCAACTGTTCGAAATATTTAGAATGCTTCAGGGAAAACGGATTATTCAGTTAGATAACAATTTTGTTTTATACTGAAGAACTCGTTATATGTAGCCAATCTTTTGTACAACATAGTACTCTAGATAGCAATCTTTATTTTTGCATAGGCTGCAACATTATTACAACCTAACAGGCATATCTACCATGATATATTATAAATTATTAAACATTGTCTAAAGAAATACGAGAAAAATTTATGCTATGTGAAATATTAAGGAAATATTTAATGTTAGACAAGATTACATAATCAGAAATATATATGCATTGCCATTAAATTTACTTATTGAAACCTCTGTTTGTGCTGAAGCTTTAGAAAAAGGTAGCAAAAAACTTCTATGCCTATGGGTGATGACATATATTCTAAATTGTACATGTAGTACCCGTGAAGCCTTTAGAATGTCCATGCATATGTGTATAACACAATTATGTCTAGCGGCCAGTCTGGTCCAAACTATTGATGGAGCTGAAAATGTTTTTTTGTCTTGCAGATTCTACTTGAGTATAGCCTTATGTACATTCGTAGGTAACAGATTTATCAATATGTATGTATCATTCTTCTATAATAGAAAGATATCTATAGGTTAATGGAAATTATAAATGAAGATCATTTGTGCTTATGTATGAGATATAAATAAATCATGTTTGATTTTCAGAAGAGTATTGATTAAACTCATTTGGGGTATAGTTTCCTATCTGCAAATGGACATGTTTTCAAATGTGTTGTAATCATTCTTCTATTATTCCCATTCTAGATCTGGATAACTAGAGTACTGGAATTTTGATTTCTCTTCACTTCGTATAGCACATAGTATGTCAACGTTGTCACTACGTATAGCACATAGTATGTCAATGTTGTCACATAATTATTTTTTCTAAATGAATGTTGTTTTTGTTGGTTATATTGTCCAACTAAAACAATATATCAGACCAAGCTTCTGTTTGGTATATAATTTTGACTTAATAACTAAAAAATCCCATATTTTCAACCCCCACAGAATACTATACTAATGTGCAAAAGTAAATGTTCATGCTTGATGTAATGATTTCTTGATATTCAATTACATACAAATAACACATATGTGAAAAAAAATCTAGCGGCGCAACTGTGCGGGTAACACTGCTAGTTCAAGGTGACGATGGACGCGCTGGGAACTGAAACTGAAGATTTCTCTTTGACTCTTTATTGACCGCTGGATCTAGGTTGGAGGGCAGATAAGTCCCCAGAGTCATTTCATTTCAACCCGAGTCATTCTAAGATCTTTCTCTCTCAAAAAATGAAAAAAAGACATTGCCAGATCTCAGTTACTGGTAGCCTGTTTTATTTCCCCCCGAGGCAGCCTCCTCTCGCTCGTCCCCTTTCTTTCTAGAGCGCCGTCGCCCCACCGCCGCACCGTCCGACGCGGCGTCGGTGCCCCCAGGACTCCCTCCCATCGCCGCAGTCTCCGGCCCTTTCTCCGACGTCCCACGAAGCATGACGTTGCTCGCCGCCGGATCCACGCCTGGTAACATGGAATTTCTTACTTGGTTGGTAAGGACGCTGCCTGTTGCTGCCCAAGAAGCATGACGTTGAGAGCAGTTCGTCAAT
Source organism: Triticum timopheevii (assembly GCA_963921465.1). Taxonomy (NCBI): domain Eukaryota; kingdom Viridiplantae; phylum Streptophyta; class Magnoliopsida; order Poales; family Poaceae; genus Triticum; species Triticum timopheevii. The sequence continues at coordinate 557,983,569 of OY997270.1, forward strand.
AAACAGGTACTTCTCCAAAACCCCGAAACCCGGCGAGACCAAGACAGAGCGCACTGACGAACGACCCCTGTTGCTACCGCCTCTCAGTCTCTCACCCTCGGTCCTCAACCCTCACCGCGCGACCGACGCCCACAGCGTTAGCATGGTGACAGCCGAGACCGCGATGGCGGTCCCGAGGGCTCCGCGCCCCTTCTTCCGTGGTACCCATGACGGCCGCGCGTTCGCCGCAAAATGCGGCATTCGTCGCCGACGGATACTCCTTCTGCGCTCAACGCGCCCCTGCCCGCAGGTGCATTCCGCCTTACGCCCTTAGCCCTAGGGAGTATGTGTTTTCTAGTGTGAGCGTAAAGTAGCCTGCTAGTTAGGATTAGACGGACCCCATGTTTAGGACTCCTGTTGCAAATCTGATGGTGATTCTCGGGTTGAGTTCCCGAGTGGATAGATGTAGATCAATGGTTCGCACAAGGTTAGTACGAGTTTCTTCTATTTGAGGCATGGTTGATTTGGGAGATGTGTTCCTGAGTCAAACAGTTTAAAGGCTTAATTGTCAACTTAATTAAGTGAATCAGTCCCTTCCCTAGATTTATCATCTATGGTTTCATCTGAACTTAATAATTTACAGTGAAAAAATTCCTATTTTGGAATTCGTAATTTAAATTTGCCTGTGTGACTGAACTTAATAATGCACTGTATGTTACTATGCTAAATTTTGTTAGATCTGTATTGAACCTCTAAATTAAGACTTGGATCACTGGATTATAATTCAATTCTTTGTATGCCACGGAGCTACATAAGTATTACTTGATCATTGCAGTGTCATATGTGTTCTATGTATAATAACATCGATCTCTATTACTATAATTAATACACCAGTTTTGAATTTTGAGTAACCACCCCACCTTCTGTTTTCCTGCCTAAAGATATAGCATGTCAATCATAGTTTTAAGTAGCGCATTATCTCAGTACTATTGTGTTTGCAGGGGCCTCGCGCTAAAGTTATGATATTAATATCCACCATTGAATTTACAACCTCTATTTATCTCTACCCTACATAAATCACATAGCCGCCGAATCGGACGGCCAAAGTCAGCTGGATTCACTCGGCTTTCCTGGTAGCATCTAGTTGTGTTTGCATAGATATGTATTTTCGCATATGAACTTCTGATTAGAATGTTTCTCTAATGGTCTAATTTATGGTTCTGTTGTGCAGGACTCTTGGAACTAGCTCCGCCATTGGAACTAGGTCCATGTATGAAAATACGTTAACAATTGTTGTTTTGCAGTGTAACCGCTAAACTCTTGAATCTGCAATTTGATTGCTACATTTATCTTTACTTCTAATTAATATATCTACTTTATTCTAAACTGTACAGGGGAATTATGCCAAAAACTCTCCACATTCTGCTGGTACTGCAAGTATGTAAGTTTAACTTGCATTTTTTGTTCCTAAATTTTAGATATAAATAACTTATTCATGGAAATGCTTACTTTATGCAACATTGCGTTTTCCATGTTATCAAATTACACGGTCATAATATTATTATTTTTATAAGTTTGATGTGCGGTGTTGTATTTTTTTGCGGAAAAACTTCTGATCTATTCATCTTCAACTATAGTAGTAGAACGAAAACTAAAAATAATAAAAAATACATCCAGATCCGTAGACCACCCAGCGACGACTACAAGCACTGAAGCGAGCCGAAGGCGCGCCGCTGTCATCGTCCCTCCCACGTCGGAGCCGAGCAAAACTTTTTGTAGTAGGCAGTCGGGAAGTCTTCGTGTTATGGCCCAATAGGACCATCGCAATAGAACATCAACCGCCACCGATGAAGACTATTGTTGATCAGAAGAAATCAACCTAGAGACATAAGAAACATAGACAAACGATGACTAGATCCGAGCAAATCCACCAAAGAGAGATCTGCCGGAGACACACCTCCACACGCCCACCGGTGATGCTAAAAGTACCACCAAAACGAGGCCTAGGCGGGGAGAACCTTATTCCATCTTCAGGGAGCCGCCGCCATCTCGCCTTCCTGAGCAGGACACAAACCCTAACAAAACTAAAAGAAATATGAAAAACGGATCCCTCCCACCGGCAAGGGTCGGGATCCACTCCACTCCCATGGTCCTATGGCCACCGGAGACAAGGTGGACCGACTGCAGCGCCGGTGGAAGGCAAAGGAACCCTAGTTTTTTTGTGCGGTGTAGTATACGAGGCTATTGATTGTGACATCATTGTTATTTATTGATAAGTTTGCCATCTCATGCATTTAACTAATCATTCAGCAATATATTTTACAAGGCCACTATGTGCAGTAAGCGAGCATAATTAGATTGGGTGGATCAAAGAATGAGTAGTTAAACGTCAACCATGTTAATAGTTTTATGTATGGGATTCATTTGATGCATACATACTTGCATTACATTCACTTCTTTCAATCTGTCCAACAATTGTTTCTGCAAAAAATGTGTCCGACATTTTTTATTGAAAAGTGTGTCCAACATTTTTCTGGCTTTCAAGAACAAAGAGGCACCAAGCAAATCCTCATAAGAGGGATGATGAGATCATTGAGGAGAGCAATGTTACCACCAACATTACTCACGGGGACATAGCCAGCAAGAGACCAAAGAGAGGAGTTGCCCGTTCGAATTTCAAAGAGAATGCATTTGACTTATCGGAAGAAGATTCACTTGTCACAACCAAGGAAATCTGAACTGGGGAGGAAATAGAGGTTGTTAGATTGACAAGAACAAGACCTGAAGATAAGAAATGCCACAAGAAACTCCTCCAATTCATCCTGCATGGCGAAGATGGTAATCTACAGCCGTTTGAAATGTCTCGCAGTGATGGTGTCTCCATGACAGCCCTAATCATGCCCTTAGATGATGGTGTGGAAAAAGGCAGGAAAAAGGGCATACACTATGTGAGATTTGGGTGCATGATGGGCTAGTCAATTTCTGGCTATAAAGAAGGTACTACAATCATTTGGCTCTCAACTTAACTAGCTGACTACAAATGTGTGAAGCCCACAAGAAATTACAGGTCTCATTTTGACCTTTTCAGCCAGAAAGCTCATGTATGTGTTGAAGTTTACAAGAAACTAGCTAGATCAGTCAGTGGAAATCTTTCGCTGAGCATGGAAGAGTAGCTCGCTAGCACTGTTCGTTCCATCAATTCCAGCAAAAGCTTTAATGGAATGGAAAAGTGAGCAAGGAATTTTGATCTTCATCAGTGAGTTCATTCATAACCAGCCCACTACACTGGATCATACAGCAAACAACGATGATGAGATGTTTTCCATGCTGCCAGTTCTTGTTGCCCTAAGAAATGAGTGTAAATCTAAAGTGAGATTCAGCAAGTCGGCATCTTTGGTATCAGGTGGAGTTCTTGACGTGAAATCTGATCGGGCCGCGAGGGGTGCTTGGCTCAACAACGCCAAAGAGCCATTTTTCATGCCCTGGCAAAGCAGAGGCCCCCCCTCCCTGAGAAATATTGCAAGGCTAAGCTTGTCCTAGTGGTAAACACCATGCTAATCTTCTGGCTTCTGTAATCTCCCTTGCACTTTTGCCCGATTTGGTTCACGCTCCGCCAATGATTTCATGCAAGGAGGCGGCCGCTCTGAGGTCGGTGGTAGTGGTAGGTGGGGAGCCCATCAACCCAAGGAAGAAGAGAGGTTTCATATTGCCATAATATTTTCCGAATATACCATAATACTTTTCCTAATATAAATGCGCACCAAGTGGCACCTTTTTGTGTTCGAGCGATGGGCAGCTGGCACTTTTGAACCGAGAGGGAGGGTGGTCTCCAACAAGAATGGAAAGACACCCGCAGCGTCACAACAAAAAGTGAATGGAGTTGCTCCTCCGCGAGGTCGATCCCGATCCCGAGCCCAAGCCCTACCTGGAGAAAATCGCCCTCCCGCCCAACCGACTCGCCCCAAAAATCTTTCCCTAATAATAAAAGGGGTATTGCTTCTGCCCGCCGACTCACCGTCATAATACGCTTTTGGCCACCGCTGTAATATGCTTTTACGATTCGTTTTGAATTCGTTCAGTTCGAAGGCTGGACCTCAGCTGGGCCTCTGGGAGGCACATTGAGGAGGATCCAGCAGGAGGCGCAGTTGGAAGAGGCAGCACGGGGAGGAGGGCTTGGGGCCATGGGCACCGCGATCAGCTTGTGCAGGAGACAAGCAGGGACGGGTGACAGAGGTAAAGGGAAGATGGGGATGGGGATGAGAGATGGAGCAAGCGACAAATGTAATGGAGTAGCTTTAAGGCGGTGTTGGAGTACACGTCATGGCGTTACGTGCCGGCCGCTCGACCCAGCGTTGTTTTGTTTTCAACAGACGCGGTACACGGAAGTATGGACGTATTTTGCCATCCGGACTGTCCGCCGACCAGTCCGGACCAACTATTTACCAAAAAACAAAAGAAAACATGGGGAAGGGCTTTGCGGGCATTCCGACCACTGCCAGGCTCGATTCTGACTACCCTGGTCCACCCAAAATCCACTCCCTTCCTACCCAAAGCATTCAATGCCATTCCAAAGCATCGGTGTCACATTCTTTTGCTGGCTCAGAGCGAGGCAACCTCTCACAGGAGCTTCAGTAAGAGGCGCGCCGTCCGCGGTTCCTCCGCATTCAAATGATAGGTTGTTGTTTCACCTCCCTACATTAAACATGCACGCGTGCCCAGGAACCTACTCTGGCGCCATCCGTCTCTTCGTCTGCCGCCCACCATTAACCATCCCGCCGCTTGCCTGCCATCCATCGGCTATTTAAATTCCAACCCCAGCAATAGCTGCATCCATCATCCCCTGCACCCTTTCTCCTTTCCGGACCACGCACGCCATGGCCTCCTCGAGCTCCAAACCCATTTGGGACAGCCTCTCGTTCGAGCAGAAGACGAAAGTCGCCGCCATTGCTGCCGGCTGACAAACGGAGACCGGCGTTGCGGATGTCCCAATGAAGGATGCGGCCGAAAACGATGCGCGAGGGACGTGCTCACATTGCTGCCGGCTAAAAGGTAAACAATACATCTTTTTGTTTTTAATCAAAATAAAATATTTTGTTCAATGTTTATTCAATGTGTTTTGATTGGATGGCAAGTTTCAGTTTTATTTTTCTTTCATTTATTTCATACAATAATTTTAGTTGTAAAAACATTAGGATGGTGTTTCTTCGTGCCACATGTGTGAAACTTATCGTTTTGCAAAATTAAGATATTATTTTAAATTAGATTATTGAGTTAGAATATTAAAAAAACTGTTGCAACGCACGGGCTATTTTGCATAACCGTAAACATGATAAGTTTCACACTTGTGGCACGAACATGTTCTTTTAACGAGGATGCGGAAACATGTTCTTTAAACGGATGCGGAAACATGTTCTTTTAACGAGGATTCCTTATGCATAACCGTAAAATGGTATTAGCGAGCCTATTCGACTCTATTCTTGACTATATCTAAAAATTGTTGCCCGCTCTGACCTAGGAACTATGGAGACACTAACATAATATTATTAGACCTTAACCACATGCTTCCAATTTCTAAATCCCACAATTTATGAGACCTGGGTTCGTGTGGACTCATAGCAATGTATCAATTAGACAGAGCCTTGTCATTCTGGTTCACGACGACATGGACGTATATCATATGTTCTCTCTTGCTTTCTATTTTATAGTTGTAGCTTCCACGACAACAAGACTAAATAGTAGTGCTTCATTCTCTTTGAAAATCAACTACACCGACTAGAAGTTGAGACATGTATTAACTGAAGCAAAATCACTATGTCTTCATCGGGCCAATGTGCTAATGTGCCCAGAAATTAGACAAGAGGGGAAATTTAGTAAGTCACTGGCTCTGAAAGCATAAAAAACAATTTAGTATTTAGGCCGCTACTCAGTTTTGAAGAGCTATCATAATATGCTCTGCTAGCTGTAAATTGTAGGGGGTTAAGTAGATTACTGCTATTGTTTAATTGAATTAGAAGCATATGTTGCTTTTTATTAGGAAAGTAAAAAAGAAACTATTTGATGTTAGGCATATCCCTGTGGTAGTGACAGTTTTTTTAGTTTACTCACAAGCGTCAGATATTTTGTAATGAGAGAAGTTGGAGAGTACCTAATAGGTTTGATGCACTATCTTCATTTGCTATGCTGGGGAGCTATGAAAATATGGTGATTGCAGTAATCATGCTAAATCTATTCAAGTGTGTTACTTTTATACGTACATATCAATTTACAATGTACGGCGCCATTAGGTTTGGTCCTATTATTTCCTCTGAACTTGGGTTTAGTGCTATTTGTGTCCTTCACCAAATATGAAGTCTTTGGAGCTTGCCAGGACATACATTTTATATGGATTGCTGATTATAAGGTTTGAGCTTTCATGTTTCTGGTTGGCCTTGTGCAACTCAATCGAGAACAAATGTAAGCCGGTCATTGTGGACATTGTTAGTACTACATGCTGGGTCCTGTGTTGTGCAATTAAGGTTTTATACTGGAAGTCTGGAAGTAAGGAATATTGCGTGTTGTTGACCCAGTGTGTGTGTCGTAAAAATATATAATCATAATAACTCAGGATCCGCAACATATTTCAGCGATAAAGGTGTGCCTTCATATAGAGACCGTATGACAAGTGTGGTCAACTACCACATTTTATGTTTACATGTTCCAGCCTAAAAGATATAGAGACTGTACGGCAACTGTGAACGACAAGTGTTGTTTTTCCTGCCTAAAATCATCTGAATTATGTATATTCCTTTTTTTTATGAAGAACGATGCTATCTATTCATGAAGGTGGAAAGAGAGACGAATGGAAGAACAAAGCACATAACCAAAAATGTTTCACACACAAAGGCATAGGAGACTGCAAGTCTCACCTTCCTGCTATTTACATGTTAGACACTGAGACAACCTTATCAGCTGCTCTAAGCTCCCCTCTAGGCATGCTTGCGCACCGGACAGCTCGGCGCGTGCATTTGTAGTAGCTCTTACCAATGGTTTCAGCTCTGCTAAACCAACAATGGGTTCAGTTCTTCCCTTGGTCTTAAGCTACCGAGATTTGATAAGGAATATACCAACAATTTTTGTTTGGTTTACTTGAACCCAATGTCAATGAGCTGGCTCCGCCCCTTAAGAGGTAGGAGTATATCTTACCAAGCCTGTAAATGTCCCTTGCAATCACTGCGTTTGTGAGTTGATCCGGAATTCCGGATTCAGAAAGTTGCCTCTGGTTCTCCTAATGCATAATATGTACAGTCTGAAAGATAGATCCTTTTGAAAACAGATACAGAGAATTAATCATGCTTTATGAGAGCACACGAGAAGTTTTATTTTTGAAAATTTACATATGAAGGTTACAATTATGCATCGCTCAGGACTAGCAATAATAGAAAAGGCACCTGGTCCAGCGAGCACTGCACCCTATCCGATCACAGTTCTTCCAACTAAGCACGACAGCTGAAGGCGCTTCTTGGCCATCTATGTCGATGGTCCAGACTACGACCTTTAGCAACGCACAGGCACATTTACTAGTCCAAACTCAAGTCATGTGCCCTCGAACGGATGCACGGACGGACATCTTTCCACTTCTCTCTGTCTATCGCCAGACCGCGCACGCCTCTATTTAATACCCCTGCCCGGACTCCATTGCAATTCTCACTCCCCCATACGCGTCTCCTCTCCTCTCGCTCATCGCTTCCTACCGAACCTGCGAGCCTAACTAGCTGACGAGACTCACCCTCCCTCCTCCCTCAAAACGCACATGCTTTCTTCTCTCACCGTCGGAGGCCGGAGGGACCAGCCGGCTGGCTCCTTCCCCACCTACCCCGGTCAGACATACGTATGATCATGCGGGCGTGCGTGCGGCACATTCTGCTCTTCGTCTTTTGTCTCGATTTGGTTGCTTCACCATATTGTTTTGGTTTTTGGGGCAGGGATTGGATCTGGTTTCTGCTTTTTTCGTCTGCTTTGCCGATTGTGTCGGCGTGTACTCCTTTGATGCCACACGATTTCTCCAATTTTCAGTGGGTTCTGACCATTTGATCATGGACCTTTTTGGTCTTGCCTAGATGGTGTGGGTCTAGCCAGCTGGTTGAAGCGTGTGTGCTCCTGGATCTTTGCTGGGGCATCGTAGCCTTGGATGAATGATAGCCGACCGGGTAGGGGGGGGGGGGTGGAATCACGTGTTGTGTGTGCTGTTCTTTGTTCTTTCGGTGTGTTTTGGTCAAGGTTCTTGCGGTCTCACCTCCATGGTTGGCCGCTTGGCCAATGATTTGTCCGTGTTTGAAAATGTGTTAACAAATTGTTCATTTGTGGCGTAACCGCTAGACTCTTGATTTCGCAGTTTGATTGTTATATTTGTCTGAACTCTTAATTGACATATCTACTTGATTCCAAACTTTATAGGGGAATTATGCCAAACTCTGCACATTCTGCGGGTACTGCATGTACGTATGCTCACCTTGCTATTTTTGTTCCCAAATTTTAGACATTAACTTATTCATGGAAATTCTTTAGTTTATGCAACACTACACTTCTTCATATATCAAAGTACACGTTCATAATATTATTATTTTTATTAATTTGATGTGCAGTGTAGTATATGAGGATATGGATCGAGACACCATTGTTATTTATTCGTATATTTTCCATCTCATGCATTCAACTAATCAAGCATAATTAGATTGGGTGGATCAAAGAATGAGTAATTAAACATCATCCATGTTAATATTTTTTGTGTATGGGTTTCATCTGATGCATACGTACTTGCATTGCATTCAATTCTTTCAATGCATCCAACATTTTTTTTCAAAAAATGTGTCCAACATTCCTATTATCAAAAAGTGTAGCAAACATTTGTTTCGATTTTAGGAATAAAGAGGCGCCAAGCAATATAGAACTACAAGCAAAAGCCAGTTCACATAAAAGCTCAAGTTGATGGGGAAAGACGGGTTATGCATTTATACATCTAAGACTCCCCCTCACGTGTAGCTCCCTCAGGCCTAAATGTGGATCGGATGTGGACTGCAATTTTTATTTTTAAATTGCGTCAGCCGGATCTTAAACTCAAGACCTCTTGGCTCTGATACCATGTAGGCCTAAATGGTGATTCAGGTAAGCTGTAATCTATGGGCAGGGTCGATCAAAGCAACAACTTTCATGGTCCTCAACTCGTAAGTTTGCTCAGAAAATTGTGATGGGCTGCTACTTCTGCCGTAGGAGTACCTTCCATCTGTGTTGGGTAAGATTTGTATAGAAGTACCTCAACAATGCGTTGAGATAATTGCTCATGGTCTATATCATCATTAGTGCATCCTAGGATATTCTGAAGTGACAAACCTGTCACATGACTGAAGCATACCAGCGGAAGTAAACGACAGCTTTAGATCTTCCATCTTTCCTCAAATTCTGGGTATAGTAGACTGGCCCACTTGAGCAAGAAGTAATATGCCTGATCTTCAGATAGTAACATCAGGTCAATACTCGAAAAGATGGCCTCAGTCCGAACAAGAGAGATGTTCATAACTTCAGCTTCAAACTTAAGAAAATCCTTGTATTTGTCAGCAAGGAATTCCTTGGCTGGCTACACATACTACACTCTGTACTTCAGCAACCATTAAAGAGGACCATGGATGGTCTATGTATAGCAATGCAAATTATGTGGTCATAGGCAGGCTTGTGAGCAACTGACTGCAGTGCCTCATGCAAGCAAGAACCTCAAATTTATCGGCAGCCATCAAGAAGTCGAGCAGAAGAATGGGCTCAATTGTTGTCAAATTTCCACTATAAATGAATCTTAGAAGCTACATAAGGGAATTTTCCTCCGAATCAGCAATCCTAATTCTTGGATGCGTCTCATCGAATTCTTTCGTGCCATTAGTGAAAAGCTTTAGAAAGATAGGACTTCTTCCAGCGAGAATAAGCGAATTCATAAGAAGGATCTTTAGTGTTAAAACTGGAGTACCTGCCATTGTTGAGGAAGAGTCAATTGTATGTCCTTTATCATCTTTCTCGTCGTTGTTGCTCGCCGAGTTGGGGACAGATCCTCCTCCGGCGAGGACCTTTATCTGCAACATCAAGTTAGAGAACTTCTCGGAGTCGAACGCGCACCCGACGTCAGGCTCGAAGCCATGCATCCACGCCTCCACCAGCGTAGCCATGGTCATCATCGCTTCGACCTTGTCCATGTGCTCTGGCTCTGCCATCTCCAGAATAGGACGAATGCGCGGGGACAGGGTAAAACCTGAGCTTGTCGAGGTTGAGACGAGAGCGGCCAGATATGAATTTTTTCTACACCTGAGTACATATACATTTATATGTCAAAAAGCAAAGCCTCGTAAGAGGGATGATGCGTTCATTGAGGAGACAAATGCTACCACAAACATTGGTCAGCAAGAAATTGCCAGCAAGCACTACTAGGGAAAACCTTATACACAGAACTTTAGCAGTAGCCTGTGTCAAAGAAGCACGCTGGTGCTAAATAGCAGCAGCGAGCCTGCAGAAACCGCGCTACAGATAATGTCGTAGCAGTAGCGCGTCTCGCTGAAAACACGTTACTACTAAAATTCTCACGGCTTAGCCGATATGGTACACATAGTACTAGCGATCTACATTGAACCGCGCTACTGCTACTTTCTTTGTAGCAGCGCGTTTTGCTCTAAACTCGCTACTACTAAGGGATATAAAACTAAATGAAAAGCAAATAGAAAGGTAATTGAAAATGAAAGAAATAGAAGAAGGTGAAAGGAAAAAAATAAAATGTGAAGAAAAATAAGTGAAAAAGGAGAAAGTTGTAGCAGTAGCGCGTACCGCAGAACGCGCTGTAGCTAATGTAACAGCAGCGTGTTTCTGGGAACGCGCTACTGCTACTTCTGACTTAACCACCGCGTTCGTCCTTCCCCACGGCCACTTCCCCCAAATCTCACTACTCAGCTCTCGCCGTCGCCATCGCCCGTCGGTCACCGCGCGCTCTCTGCACACCCTCTACGCTGCCCCCGCCACCGGATTCAACGCCGCCCCCGCCCCCGATCTCAACACCGCCCCGGACGCCGCCCCCGACCTCAACTCCGCCCCGGACGCCGCCCCAAGCCTGACCTCGATGCCTCCTGCCCCTCTCTCGCCGCAGGCACCCAATCGAGGTGAGCACGCCTGCTCCTCCCCCTCCCCTACCTCTTCCTAGATAGAGTTCTTCAAATTTTAGTTGCATCAAATAGTTAGGGTTCATCTATGGGTGGAAATGAATTGGATACAGATGCGGCTAGGATTTTTTCTTAGGTGATTTTTTCTTAGATGATGAATAAACACTAGTGTAATGCATAATAAAATGAGTAAAATTTGACCTTCTTCTATTTAGTTAGTAAGAACTAGTTAGTAAGAACTAGGTACTAATTAGGTGATTTTTTAGTTAAAGCAATTTTTCCCGCCTCGACGTGGACGATGCCTATCCCGCATCCTCGTCGTCGAGTCGACGGAGGACGACACCTGCTTGACCAGATCAGCCATGTCCGGGACTGGGCTCCGCCGGGGTGGTACTGGGAGGCGCTACCTACCGGGGGGCGCAGGTTGGTGAGGAGCCAGCCTGTCGTTGACCCGAACCTTCTTTGGTGGCGGTCGCGTGGGCCAGTGATGATCCAGAGGCTCGAGGACTCCGCGGAGGTGGTGCATCACCGTGTCATTGAGGAGGACGCGCACGTCCGTCGCTACTTGTTTGCGTTGGAGCACAGGCCGTTCTCCAATACCTGGCAGGTTCTCCGGGGATCTCACTGGAGCTATGATCCCGTGATGGTGCCTTCTCTGTGGGTGTCCACCGCCCGCGCCTATACCCGTCGTGTGCTAGAGTTTTAGTTGTATTAGTGATGTTATATGTATGACACTATTCTTGATGTATTAGTGATAATATTCGACGATGTACTGACGCATGAGATGATCTACTTTTGCTTATTGAGTGCATGCTAATTTGAGTCCTATAAGATATTTTGAAATGTATATCTTGTGTTGCTCAATATCCAAGTGGCCGGTCATGTTTGTAGGTTACACCTTCGAGTGGCCTATGTTTTGCCGGAGTGTTGATTCATTTCCGTTCCGGCAAATTTCAGGCGCTCGATATGTCCTATTTTAGCAAAGGTCATGCCGGATTTTTCCGTGAATTTTGGCATGACTTGTGCTAGAATATGTAGGAAATATCGACTGCCCCGGATTTGTGTGTTGAGTATCTTGGTAGTTGTCTTCGATCGATTTTCAATTAATGTTTTAACTATGAACATAGGAAATGTCTGACGACGAGAAGGATTTCGGTATTTGCAAATACTGCGAAGACGAGCGCGGCCTGTGCGACGGAATCTTCCTAGATGATGATAGGCGCTTCAGCATCAAGCTGGACGAGAACTTCGAAGTGGATACAGTAAATCACAACGATAAGTCTTTTTTCGTAATTAAGCATGACATCTGCTTCATTTGCTTCAACTTATATTTTTTTTACTATTCTACTAGCGTGTCCCCTGCCATGCAAGAGTTTTTGTATTGGATAAGATAGGTTCCAGTCATAGTATGGAGGAAAAGAGAGTTTACTTGAAGACCGAGCATGATTATATTTTCCATGCGAAGTTATACAATTCAGACGACTACACCTATTTTGGATGCAAAACATGGTGAGCACTATGCAAGACTTATGCATTTGAGCCTGATATGGTTATCACCTTTGATATTCGTCCGGAAGATGATATTGAAGGTAATACCAACATGTGGGTCGATGTGCAAATGCCTCTAGTTATACCATTATGTAAGTTTCTCAACCATATTTATGTCTTTGATATTGTTTATTCAAAAATAGTTGACAACTAATTTGTATTGTCAGCTTATTTCCGTGCAAGCAAACATGTCCAGCGCTTGGTAGACAGGACAGTATACTGTCCTGGGGCTGAACTCAACTGCGAGGAGCTCAGTCATTATGTTTCATGGCTTGAGGATCTTGATACTGTTAAGACAAATTTTCCTCCTGCATTTAGAAATGTTAGTACTGAAAATGTGCGACCAATAGTGTTCGTAATGAACTACGGTCACATCTATTTAGGAAGGATGGTAAGATTTTTACTATTTGTCATCGGTACATCTTTTCCATATATTATTTTTGAAGCTAAACTTCATTGCTAAGTATGTTACCGTACGATGTTCTTCAACAGGGACTCCCAAGGAATGTTGTGCCTTATGGGATCGAAACTAAAGGTACCATGAGTATTATCAGCTTACGGCCAAGATATCCTACAGATTACTTTAGTGCATTCAAGATTAGCGACGGATGCTTAATAGTGCAAGACTGGACCAAATATGTGATGGGGGAGCGCAGAGAAGCACTAGGGGGCAGCAAACAGATGCGCTACCCACGATTTGGAGACAGGTTCATCTGCATGCTCCAGTTTGATCGAGGAGAGCTATATATGTTTTATGTTATTTTACCTAAGAGAGAGCAGCATGAGTGATTAGCTAGCTAGAAATGAGTTTGAGGATGATGATGTGCTACACTATTACTATGATGATAAAATAGCTAGTGTTGGTGGTAATGACTATGATGATTATTATTAGCTAGTGTTAGTGCTGATTAAATAAATACTGTTGGTGGTAATGACTATGATGATGATTAAATAGCTTGTGCTGGCGGATTAGATTCAAGTGGAGGCAACATGTTGTGCACATCGAAAGTACTACTAGTCCAAACTAGATCAAGTTTGGATTAGTAGTATACTTTTGACATGCACCACATATTGCCTCCACTTGAACCTAATCCACCTTCATTTAATACATTGTTATGGACATAATGATGTAAACCTCATAACAGCTGGTATTGTACCAATATTTGTATGATGGCGCATAAATACACTAAAAATAAAAAAAATAAAAAAAATACTAGTAGCGATGGAAAGAAAACACGCTGCAAGTAGATACCTTAGCAGTAGCGCGGTAGTGAACAAGCGCTGCAGGTATTTGTCCTAGCAGTAGCGCGTGATGGCACGCGTTACTGCTAAGCAATAGCTGTAACGCCTTATTAGTAGCGCGGCCACCCGCGCTACTAGTGGGCACAAAACACACGCTACTGCTAGGGTTTTCCCTAGTAGTGAAGAGACCAAAGAGAGTTGATCCTTGTCTGAATTTAAAAGAGAAGGCAATTGACTTATCCGAAGAAGGTTCATTTGACAAAATAAAGGAAATTCAAACTAAAGAAGAAATAGAGGCTATTAGGAAACTCCTCGATTTCGTCCTACATGGTAGAGATGGTAATGTACCACCGTTTGAAATGTCCTAGAGTGATGGTGTCTCCATGACAGCTCTTGTCATGCCCTTTGATGATGAGATGGAAAAGCACAGGAAAAATAGAATACACAGTGTGAGGTTTGTGCAGATCAAGGGTTGGGCAATTTCTGGGTACAAAGAAGGCACTTTGCTAATTTGGCTCTCAATAGAGTTACCTGGCTGTAAATGTCTGAAGCCCATAAGAAGCTATGGGTCTTATTTTGACCATTTCAGTCTATAGGCTCGTGCATGTGCTGAAGTTTACAGGAAGCTAGCTAGATCGATCGGTGGAAATCCCTTGCTGATTGTAGAAGAGTTGCTCCCTAACGCCGTTCTTTCCATAAATTCAAGTAGAAGCTTCAATGGAATGGTGAGGAAGGGCTTTGTAATCTCAGTGGGTGATTTCATTCATAACCAGCTCACTGCACTGGATCATGTATCAAACAATGATGATGAGATGGTGTCCACGCGGCCTTCTCTTGTTGCACTAAGAAATGAGTGTAAATCTACGGTGGGATTCAGTAAGCCGGCAGCTTTGGCCTCACATGGAACTCTGGCGGTCAAGGATGGGCGGTACAAGGACGTATATGTGACCGAGAATGAGGATGAAGAAGAGAAACTTGCAAGACTGTTGCGAGAATCGGAAGAGTGGAAAATGAAGAAGATGAGAGCCAAGAGTGGAAGTTCACGGAAATTTAAAAATGCCTACATCAAGATCAGTGAAGCTGAGATTGCCAACGACTACCCACTGCCCGCATACTATACACCATGCAATTTAGAAATGGATGAGTACATGCTTGACAATAAAGATGGCATGCCAGTAAGAATACTCAACAAGTGGGTTCTATATAATTCAGAATCTAGATTCATGTCTTTGGAGCTCATCCCTATGAAACTAGGTGCTTACAATGATATAGTGATCTTTGGGTCTAGTTGTATGAGAGATGATGATGGCACTTTCTGTTCAATAGTTGACCCAACAGAGTCATCTTCTTCCTCGAGTACATCTGACCAAGAAGATCAAGGGATTCCAATTTATCTAAGTCCAGTCAGGGAATGGGTTATAGAATTTGGTGGCTCAATGATCTGCATATCTATTCGAACCGACATAGCTTGGTAAGTACTCATGCAGCTCTAATCCATTATATATATGAAACACCTGTTACAATTGCTTGCCATGCATTCTTATCTTGTCTTGAAATTTGCATTTTCTTTATGCATGAAATATTGCAATTCGTTGATATAAACCTCCCTCTACTTACATAAGAATTTTAATTTTGTCATGTACAAGTTACGCCAGCCAATGAAGCAGTATGCGCCATGGTGTGACACTATCCTTCAAACAGCAAGAGTGGTTGTCTGGGTCATCGCCATTTTAAAAGAACAAACTCACGCTTCAAAGTTTCTTTTGCTGATATTATCAAGAGGGTAGCGGAATTTGTGAGAGGGCATCCTGCATTCATTTCAACAAATGCAACACTTGTTGAAATTTCGGTGGGAAACGACACCTATGGGATCACTGGAATCCCTTCTGCGGTTGCGGGGCGTGGAATCGTGAGAAGAGCGGGACTAGGGGATGGCACATAGAGGATTTACCCAGGTTCGGGCCGCAAAGATGCGTAAAACCCTACGATCCTGCTTTGGTGGTTGTATTAGTGTTCTTGAGCTCTTGAACTAGCTCTGGGTGCTGCGAGGTTCAAAAGAGCCGAATCCCTTCTCAGTATGCCATGGGCCTCCTTTTATAGGCAAAAGGGGATGCCACAGTGGCACACAGGAGGTGGAAAACGCTACAACGTTGCAAGGTTATCGCTAGTATTACAGGACAAGACGCATTAAATGCAGGGCTTAGGTGTCCGTCACTTTATTGGGGGACGGGGGTGAGGCCCCTCCCATCCGTCGCCGCCCCTCCTGGCTTCGACACGCGCCCCGGCCAGCAACGCATGCAACGCCACGTAGGCAGGCAGACAGCTGAGGTGGCGCGGTTGCGGAGCCTCCACGAAGGTCTGCATGCTGCCATGCAGGTGCCTGCCCAGCTGGTTGGGTTGGCGGCTGCGCACCAACGGCAGTAGGAACCTGGCTGGTGCGGGCCGGGCGGTGGCCTTGCCGAGATGCTTGGAGACGGTCTTGCCGGTTGGCCCGGCAAGAGTCTTGCCGCGGCGCGCCGGCTTCCCCGGCAAGGATCTTGCCGGGGGATCCTGTGGGTTTCTTTGGTGGGGACGGCCGCCTTCCTATCCCCATTTGGTTTTGGTTGTTCTATGTCTTCACAAAGATCTACATGCCACCACGGAGGTTCCTCCCGAACCCTGTCCCGACGCGACTGCTCAGCGTCGGTGGGCTCGAAGGTTGCTCGCTCAGTGGGTGTGGACGAGCTGCCCCGGCAAGGATCTTGTCGAGGCTGCTGGGGCTGCCATCGGCAAGGTCCTTGCCGGGGCAACCTGTATTGCCCGTGCAACCTTTATGGTCTTGGTCCTTTGTTGTTTTTGCTTGTCCCTATGGCCCTGGCTTTTCTCCGGCTTCCCTCTCTTGCCTTGCTCATGTGCGGTCATGGCAGGCGGCTCTGACTGCCTGTGCACAAGTAAAAGGGTCAAAAGCTAGGCCCCTACTTTTGTACACCGACAGGAGCCCCCGGGCCTGGGTCACACATAGGCGCAGCGCGTTGTTGGGCCAGGCCCAGAATGGTGCGCGGCCAGTTGAGGCGGATTTTACCGCCGCCACTGTTCCGCCCGCTGCGCTTCCCCACGACCTGCGTTGAACGCACGACGTGGGGGTCATGCGCGCGCATGACGTGGGTACGCTGGCGTTACTTTTTGGTGGACAGTAAAGGGGCGGCTTGCGTGTCTCTTCGAGACTGCAGGGCCGCCTCCCATTTACTGCTCTTGCCCGCGCTACGAGTGAGGACATCGCTTACTCAGGACGGCTTGATCCGAAGAAGAAATTCACCCAGCAACCTACGATCGCCCCCCTCCCTGCTCAAGCCCTAGGGCCACCGTTTCCAGAATGGATCCACCGACGGGCATCACCGCCATGCGGTGCTGGGAGAATCTCCAAGAAGACCTCGTAGGTTGCGTCGGCGATGGGGTCGAGGACCTCAAGTGCTACGCCAGCGTGCGGGGCACCGCAGGCGTGGCGCCGGGCGCTCAAGTCGCCGTCCCCGCTCCTTCTCATCGGCCAGAACAATGCCGCTGTTGCCGCCTCGCTCCCCACGCGTGCCGCTCCTTCGGCCTCAGGGCCATCCCAGGGCCCTGCTTCGGCTCCAACAACGGATGGGTCGCCTACCTCTCCGATTGCTGGCCCTGGCCGTGGCCCGCCTTCTGCGTGTTCATCCTCTTCAACCCCATGATCGTCGTCGATATCTCCCTGCTGCTGCTCGGGTGGGAGAGTAGGCTCGTCACCAAGGTCTTCTTCGCATCCAGCCCCGCCAAAGACGACTTCACCGCCGCCGCCATTTGTTGGGTCAATAGGCTTGGTTACATCATGGCAGGGGACAAGGAGTGGACCATCCTCGATCGCCTCCGCCTTCACGCAAGATATTAGCTCACCGACGTCCTCTTCCATGGCAAAGGTATGGTATACTGCCTAACCTGCTATGGAGATGTCCACGTGCTCCGCTGCTGGAGCACCACCGGATTGAACCGGCACCGGCGACCATGGTCGAGCCTTTGTTGTCTGCCAACAACTTTCCATTTGGTCCTGCCACCAGTTTTACACCGTTCCACAGCAAACTGGCGGGTTTCACTAGCGTCAAGCACCTTGTCTTCTGCGAAGGCAACCTCTACCAAATCAGGAGGAACGTGAGCTACAGGGTCAATTTGCGGTTGCCATTGGGCAGTGGTCGCCGCAGGGTAGAGCAGAATGAAATATTTGTTGAGAGGAACAATGCGGTGTCAATTTATGCCCAAGGTGTCCCCGGACTGAAGGGTAATTGGGTGTACTAGATTAGCGGGTTTAGAGGTCAAAGGCATGGTCTTCGATATGGGAACCGCGAGGTCTACACCCTGCCTTCCCATGACAGCAGGTGTTGTTTCATGGCCTCCACAAAGCTCAATTTGCTGGTACATTCTGCGCGACATAGAACGTGTACAAGACATGGAACTGTGATCGTGATTGCGACATATGGTGAGCTGTGAGCAAGAGCCTGATATGAAGGCACTCAAAGTCTTGCACAATGTAATTGCTTGTCGTAGCCAATATATACTTCGCTTTGATTTATCTGTGTCCTAAAAATTTTACTTCGCTATGTTGTTGGTTTGTAGTCCAAATCAACTTTTTATGTTTGTGTTGTGTATGGAAGCTAGACTTATGACTACTGCTTATTTTCTCTAGATGATTTGCTTCATTCTGGATATCCATGACTATATATGCTTGGTTGTGCTCATTTGGTTTAACTGGAAGCCAGGCTCTTGTTTTGGTTAACACCTTACACTAGCTAGTGTGTGATGGACACAATTGGGCAGGGAGTTGGACTACTACCTCTATACCAAAATATTATTAAGACCTTTCTCTAGGCACATAATACTATGCAAGTTCTAGGTTCTAGCTAGTTGTTGCTAGTATTCCATCGTGTACAGTTCATTTGGTTCATGGTCTCATGGATGGTTTGTGGGTATTTCTTGGAGATATGCAGATCTTGCTTTCTTCTGTAGAGTTGTGTGCCCATATGTTGCATTGGCGCCTGTCCCCATTTTTGTCCATATGCTATTTGGTTATCCTATCTGATCGCTTTGTGTACTTTTTTTCTTTTTCTTTTTTTGCGGGTCGATCGCTTTGTGTACTTGGCTTATTCCGGTGGTCCACAGGTGTTGATACCGGCCACCCGCATGAGTTCGAGTGTCCCTGCTCGCATTTTCATTTCGTACACACCAGCCGCCATAAGGAAACGTCGTGCGATATGATTTTTCTTGGAATTTTGTCACTCGTTTTGATTTGAATCCGGCTTACTGTGATTTTATGTTTGATTTATGCATGGTGGTGTCTCGTCACACCTTTGGTTTGAATCCAGGTGAAGCTTCTGCCCTCGATGTGTATATGATGACATTTCTAGATGTATTGAGTAGTTTGAATATAGTGTGGATGTGTTTCTATTTTATTTATGGTGGCATCTAGTTGTGTTTGCATAGATATGTATTTTTGCATATAAACTTCTGATTAGGATGTTTCACTAATGGTCTAATTTATGGTTCTGTTGTGCAGGACTCTTGGTTTCTGTGGTGGTGAATTTTTGATCTGTCCTTGGTAGAGATTTGTAGTTTGCACCGGCGAGGTAAGTTTTTTGGTAGTACAACGAACACTAAAGAATAATAAAAATTACACCCACATCCGTAGACCACCTACCGACGACTACAAGCACTGAAGCGAGCCGAAGGCGCGCCGCGGTCATCGCCCATCTGTCGCCGGAGCCAAGCAAAACTTTTTATAGTAGATAGTCAAGAAGTCGTCGTACTACGGCCCCATAGGACCACCGCAACAGAACAGCAACCACCACTGTTGAAGAGTAGCGTTGATCAGAAGAATCCAACCTGAAGACACAAGAACATAGCCAAATGACGACCAGATCCGAGCAAATCCACCAAATACAGATCTGCCGGAGACACACCTTCACACGCACACCAGTGATGCTAGAAGTACTGCCGGAATGGGACCTCGGCACCTTATTCCATCTTCAGGGAGCCGCCGCCATTTCTCCTTCCTGAGCAGGACACAAACCCTAACAAAACTCAAGGAAATGTCAAAAAACGGAGCCCTCCCACCGGCAAGGGTCAGGATCCACTCCGCTCCCATGGCCCTAAGGCCACCGGACACGAGGCGTACCAACGGCGGCGGCGGGAGGCAAAGGAGCCCTAGCTTTTTGTGCGGTGTAGTATATGAGGCTATTGATTGTGGCATCACTGTTATTTATTGATAAGCTTGCCATCTCATGCATTTAATAATCGTTCATCAATATATTTTACAAGGCCACTATGTGTAGTAAGCGAGCATAATGAGAATGGGTGGATCAAAGAATGAATAGTTAAACATCAACCGTGTTAATATTTTTTATGTATATGGATTCATCTGATGCATACATATTTGCATTACATTCACCTCTTTCAATGTCCAACATTTCTTGTTGCAAAAAATGTGTCCGGCATTTTTTTTGTCAAAAAATGTTTCCAACATTTTTCTGGTTTTCAGGAACAAAGAGGCACCAAGCAACCTGGTCAAAAAAAAAGAGGCACCAAGCAAAACCTCATAAGAGGGATGATGAGATCACTGAGGAGAGCAATGTTACCACCAACATTACTCATGGGGACATTGCCAACAAGAGACCAAAGAGAGCAGTTGCCCGTTCGGATTTCCAAGAGAATGTGTTTGACTTATAGGAAGAAGATTCACTTGTCACAAGCAAGGAAATCCGAACTGAGGAGGAAATACAGGCTGTTAGGTTGACAAGAACAGGACCTGAAGATAAGAAATGCCGCAAGAAACTCCTCCATTTCATCCTGCATGGTAAAGATGGTAATCTACAGCCGTTTGAAATGTCTTACAGTGATGGTGTCTCCATGACAGCCTTAATCATGCCCTTAGATGATGATGTGGAAAAAGACAGGAAAAAGGGCATACACTTTGTTAGATTTGAGTGCGTCATGGGCTAGTCAATTTTTGGCTATAAAGAAGGCACTACAATAATTTGGCTCACAACTAAACTAGCTGACTACGAATGTGTGAATCCCACAAGAAATCATATGTCTCATTTTGACCTTTTCAGCCAGAAAGCTCATGTGTGTATTGAAGTTTACAACAAACTGGCTAGATCGGTCGGCGGAAATCTTTTGCTGAGCATGGAAGATTAGTTTGCTAGCATTGTCTGTTCCATGAACTCAAGCAGAAGCTTCTATGGAATGGAACAGTGAGCAAGGACTTTTGATCTCCATCGGCGAGTTCATCCATAACCAGCTCACTACACTGGATCATACAGCAAACAACGATGACGAGATGTTTTCCATGCTGCCCGTTCTTGTGGCCCTAAGAAATGAGTGTAAATCTAAAGTGAGTTTAGCAAGTCGGTAGCTTTGGTCTCAGGTGGAGTTCTTGAGGTGACATCTGATCATGCCGCGAGGGGTGCATGGCACAACAACGGCAAAGGGCCATTTCATGCACTGGTGTAGCGTCGGCAGTACCAAGGAGGGTCCCCACTTCCCTGTGAAATATTGCAAGGCTAAGCTTGTCCTAATGCTAAACACCCTGCTGGTCTTCCGTCTTCTCTAATGTCCCTAGCACTTTTGCCCCCATAGATTTGGTTCACGCTTCGCCATTGATTTCATGCAAGGATGCGGCGGCTCTAAGGTCGGTGGTAGTGGTAGGTGGGAAGCCAATCGACCTAAGGAAGAAGAGAGGGTCCAGATGTTCACATAACAGTGCATGAACGAAACAGTCAATTTCATATTGCCATAATTGTTTTCCAAATATACCATATATACTTTTCCTAATATAAATGCGCACCAAGTGGCACGCCTTTTTGTGTTCGAGCGACGAGCAGCTTGGCACATTTGAACCGAGAGGGAGGATGGTTGCCAACAAGAATGGAAAGAAACCAGCAGTGTCACAACAATATGGAAAAGGAGTTACTCCTTCGCGAGGTCGGTGCCGAGCACGAGCCCAAGCCCTTCCCGGAGGAAATCGCCCTCCCGCCCAACGGACTCGCCCCAAAAATCCAAACCCGCGCCCTGTGCCCTCGGACGGAAGGACGGACATCTTTCCACCTCTCTCTCTCTCTCTCTCTCTCTCTCTCTCATTAGACCGCGCTTGCCTCTATTTATACCCCAGCCCCGCCTCCATTCCAATCCTCACTCCCCCATACGCATCTCCTCTCCTCTCGCTCGTCGCTTCGTTCCGAACCTGCAAGGCTAGCTAGCTGACGAGACACACCCTCCCTCCTCCCCCGCTCACGCACACACTTTCTTCTCTCACCACCGGAGGCCGGAGGGACCAGCCGACCGGCTCCTTCCTTGCCTGCACCGGTAAGACATACATATGAGCGTGTGGCGTGCGTGCGGCGCATGCTTTCTCTCCGTCTTTTTTCTCGATTTGGTTGCATCGCCGTGTTATTTTGGTTTTTGGGCAGGGATTTGGACGTTTTGCCGAGGATCGGATCTGGTTTCTGCTTTTTCTATTTGCTTTGCCAATCATGTCGGCGTGTACTCCTTTGACGCCATGCAATTTCTCCAATTTTTTGGCGGGTTCTGAACATTTGATCATGGACCTTTGTGGTCTTTCCTAGATGGTGTGGGTCTAGCCAGCTTGTCGAAGCGTGTGTGTGCTCCCGGATCTTTGTTGGGGCATCGTAACCTGGGATGAATGATACTCGATCGGGGAGCTGGCTGGAATCACGTGTTGTGTGTGCTTTTGACATGTTGGGTGTGTTTTGGTCGAGGATCTTGCGGTCTCTTCTCCATTGTTGGCCGCTTCACCCATGATCTGTCCTTGTTTGAAAATGTGTTAACAAACTGTTGCTTTGCGGTGTAACCACTAGACTCTTGACTTTGCAGTTTGATTGCAACATTTATCTGAACTCCTAATTGACATATCTACTTGATTCCAAACTTTATAGGGGAATTAAGCCAAACTCTGCACATTCTGCGGGTACTGCATATACGTATGTTTACCTTGCTAATTTTCTTCTCAAATTTTAGACATTAACTTATTATTTTTATTAGTGTGATGTGCGGTGTAGTATATGAGGATATGGATCGAGACACCATTGTCATTTATTGGTATATTATCCATCTCATGCATCAACTAATTGAGCATAGTTACATTGGCTGGATAAAAGAATGAGTAATTAAACATCAGCCATGTTAATATTTTTTATGTGTGGGTTTCATCTCATTCATACATACTTGCATTGCATTCAGTTCTTTCAATGCATCCAACATTTTTCTCCAAAAAATGTGTCCAACATTCCTATTATCAAAAAGTGTAGCCAACATTTTTTTGGTTTTCATGAACAAAGAGGTGCCAAGCAATGTAGAACTGCACACAAAAGCTCAAGTTGATGGGGAAATACGAGTTATGCATTGATACGTCTAACACTCCCCCTCACGTGTGGCTCCCTCGGGCCTAAATGTGGACCGAAAGTGGGCTGCAATTTTTATTTTAAAATTGCGCCATCTAGATCTTGAACTCAAGACCTCTTGGTTCTAATGCCATGTAAACTGTAACATGTGGGCAGGGTCGACTGAACGCAACAACTTTCATGGTCCTCAACTCATAAGTTTGCTCAGAAAATTGTGATGGGTTGCTACTTCTGCTGCAGGAGTACCTTCCATCTGTGTTGGATAAGCTTTGTATAGAAGTACCTCAGCAATACGTTGAGCTACTTGCTCATGGTCTATATCATCATCAGTGCATGCTAGGACATTCTAAAGTGACAAACCTGTCATATGACTGAAGCGTACCAGTGGAAGTAAACGACAACTCTAGATCTTCCGTCTTTCCTCAAATTCTAGGCATCGGAGAATGGACCACTTGAGAAAGATGTAATATGCCTCATCTTCAGATAGTAATATCAGGTCAGTACTCGAAAAATTGGCCTCGATCCCAACAAGAGCGATGTTCATCACTTCAGAAGAGTCGGCTCATTTGTTGTCAAGTTTCCACTATACATGAATCTTAGAAGCTCCATAAGAGCATTTTCCTCTGAATCAACAATCCTAATTCTTGGATGCGTCTCATCCGATTCCTTCATGCCATTAGTGAAAAGCTTTACAAAGAAAGGACTTCTTCCAGTGAGAATAAGCAAATTCATAAGAATGCTCTTTAGGGTTAAAACTGGCCTGCCTGCCATTGTTGAGTAAGAGTCAATTGTATGTCCTTTGTCAGCTTTCTCATCGTTCTTGCTCACTAAGTCGGGGACAGATCCTCCTTCGGCGAGGACCTCTATTTGCAACATCAAGTTGGAGAATTTCTCGGAGTCGAACCGCACCCGATGTGAGGCCTGAAGCCAGGCATCCATGCCTCCGTTGGCACAGCCGCGGTCATCATCACTTCCATGTTGTCCATGTGCTCTGGCTCTGCCATTTCTAGAATAGGATGGATGCGCAGGGAGGGCGTAAAACCTGAGCTTGCCGAGGTTGAGGCGAGAGCGACCGGATCTGAATTTTTTCTACACCCGCGTACATATGCATTTATACGTCAACAATCAAAGCCTCATAAGAGGGATGATGCGTTCATTGAGGAGAGAAATGCTACCCAAACATTGGTCATGAGGAAATTGCCAGAGAGATACCAAGAAGAGATGTTGTTTGCCCGAATTTCAAAGAGAAGGCAATTGACTTATCTGAAGAAGCTTCATTTGTCAAAATCAAGGAAATTCAGACTAAAGAAGAAATAGATGCTATTAGGTTGACAAGAACATGAACTAAAGATAAGATATGCCGCAAGAAACTCCTCGATTTCATCCTACATGGTAGAGATGGTAATGTGCAACCATTTGATATGTCCCAGAGTGATGGTGTATCTATGACAACTCTTGTCATTCCCTTTGATGATGAGATGGAAAAGCACATGAAAAATGTAATACAAAGTGTGAGGTTTGGGCAAATGAAGGGTTGGGCAATTTCTGGGTACAAGGAAGGCACTTCGATAAGATGAGGAATGAAGTTTTTCATAGACCGAGCTACCTGGTACCCCATATCTGTACCGTTCAGTCTTGAATTACATACATGGGGATATGTGCAGACTTTTGAACAAGTGCAGCTGCGTCAGGGCAATTAAAGGTAATACTGCTACTGTGCATGACGTGATGTGACATGCATGTGTCCTGACTTCTTAGACGAGACATGGTGGAGCCTTTTGTCTACCAGCTCTCTCACATGCGCTCTCTATCTGACAGAACACGTTATTTTTCTTTCTCTATCTCCTCGCTCTCACAGCCTCTCTCTCCTCCCAAGATTTTTCCATCCGCTTTCTCTAATGGAACACAATAGCTGTTTTTTCTATCTCTCTTGCATCTCTCACGTGGCAGGGAGTGAGAGGTTGTGAGAGAGGAGCGATAAATTGTTGTGTGTTTGTTTCTTAAAAAAATGTTTTGTTTCAGACGGGATAGGAGAGAAAAATTGTTGTGTTCCATATATGAGAGAGAGAGCGGCACGAGAGGCAGTGATGTGACCTGTGACTGTGAGGAGACAGAGAAAATTGTTTCTTCCAATTAGAGAGGGCACCTGTGAGAGTTGAGTGGGAAACCCACATGCGTGATGAAACATGAGGCAGACAGCGCATGGTCCATGTCAAAAGGCTACAGTGACAGAATCAGCAAAAAGTGACAGGATCTACAGGTGCAGAAAGAATACTGGAGTCAAAAACCTCATTTGAACGGCATGCATGCTGCAAATCTTCTGCCACAAGTCAGATGCAGTGCATGTGATCCTCTCAGCTGCACATATCACGAAGCAAATGGACGGTGTTGATAGCAGGTTCCGGGTAGCTTGTCCTAGCAAAGAACTTACTGTGAAGTGCTTGAGGTCTTTCTTAATTGAATTAATTTTAAAGTTTCTGCACCACACTTGAAACTGGCCAGGTTTTTTTCGTATTAACATATAGAAGACGTCGTAACTTTTACTCTTCTACATTTTCTGAGCATCAAGGTGCATACATTATTTATATATGTATGCAATATTTTTTTAAGGAATGTATTGATCCTTCCCCCTTCGATAATTCTCTTTGAAACATTTCTTTCCAATATTTCCTTGCAAGTGCATGTAGAGGTGGTCTAACCCCCATCCTATTATATGTTAGAAGACACCGTAGTGGTGCATGACATTTGTAAGTTTTCTTACTTTCTAAAGATAAATATTTAACTCTATATGTTTTTGCAGGAAACCTCTCTATATATTACTATACTTTGAATATAATTAACATCATTCTCTAAAGAAGCATATCTGATGCTATTACATCTGGTAGCCGAGACATAATCATGATGGCTAGCTTTCATGGCCTTTTATTCTCAAGAAGGAATAAAGTCCTTCATCCCAGTAATCTCCGCCATGGGAATACTTATATTAGTTAAAGGGAAATTTTCATAATGGCAATACATACAATAATTAATGGTATTCTTATCCGATGGATAATTTTTGAGTAATCTTTTGATGCATGTGCCTTTTCAGGCTAGAGTAACCACACATTACATCTTCCCATTGACTACACTTCAATCTGAATTTAGTGATGATGTGAACGACTACTTTTTCAGTTATTTAAGAATCCACTTCTCCTGTAATCAACAAACAAATTATTTGCTTTTGGAGTCCTTAGTGTGTGGAATTGATTTGGATGTTTAAATGTGTATCTACCGAATATGAAGTATAATTATGTGATTATCATCACGGTATATCTAAGTCATAAATCTACTGATTGGGTGTGTACATATTTACTTGACAGTATATAGACCATTGTCAATCTACAAAACTCGCTTCTATTTATTATGCACAATAGTTAAAAGCGCACTTGATAGATGATATTTGAAAAATACATTACTATATTTTTGCCTACAGGTCTGAATTCCAACTGTTCGAAATATTTAGAATACTTCAGGGAAAACGGATTATTCAGTTAGATAACAATTTTGTTTTATACTGAAGAAATCGTTATATGTAGCCAATCTTTTGTACAACATAGTACTCCAGATAGCAATCTTTATTTATGCATAGGCTGCGACATTATTACAACCTAACAGACATATCTACCATGATATATTATAAACTATTAAACATGGTCTAAAGAAATACGAGAAAATTTTATGCTATGTGAAATTTTAAGGAAATATTTAATGTTAGACAAGATTACATAATCAGAAATATATATGCATTGCCATTAAATTTACTTATTGAAACCACTGTTTGTGCTGAAGCTTCAGAAAAAGGTAGCAAAAAACTTCTACGCCTATGGGTGATGACATATATTCTAAATTATTCATATAGTACCGTGAAGCCTTTAGAATGTCCATGCATATGTGTATAACACAATTATGTCTAGCGGCCAGTTTTGTCCAGACTATTTATGGAGCTGAAAATGTTTTTTTGTCTTGCAGATTCTACTTGAGTATAGCCTTATGTACATTTGTAGGTGACTGATTTATCAATATGTATGTATCATTCTTCTATAATAGAAAAATATCTATAGGTTCGTGGAAATTATAAATGAAGATCATTTGTGCTTATGTATGAGATATAAATAAATCATGTTTGATTTTCAGAAGAGTATTGATTAAACTCATTTGGGGTATAGGTTCCTATCTGCAAATGGACATGTTTTCAAATGCGTTGTAATCATTCTTCTATTATTCCCATACTAGATCTGGATAACTAGAGTACTGGAATTTTGATTTCTCTTCACTTCGTATAGCACATAGTATGTCAATGTTGTCACTACGTATAGCACATAGTATGTCAATGTTGTCACATAATTATTTTTTCTAAATGAATGTTGTTTTTGTTGGTTATATTGTCCAACTAAAACAATATATCAGACCAAGCTTCTGTTTGGTATATAATTTTGACTTAATAACTAAAAATCCCATTTTTTCAACCCCCACAGAACACTATACTGTGCAATGCTGGATGTAATGATTTCTTGATGTTCAATTACATACAAATAACACATATGTGAAAAAAAATCTAGCGGCGCAACTGTGCGGGTAACACTGCTAGTTCAAGGTGACGATGGACGCGCTGGGACTGAAACTGAAGATTTCTCTTTGACTCTTTATTGACCGCTGGATCTAGGTTGGAGGGCAGATAAGTCCCCAGAGTCATTTCATTTCAACCCGAGTCATTCTCAGATCTTTCTCTCTCAAAAAAAGAAAAAAAGACATTGCCAGATCTCAGTTACTGGTAGCCTGTTTTATTTCCCCCCGACGCAGCCTCCTCTCGCTCATCCCCTTTCTTTCTAGAGCGTCGTCGCCCCACCCTCGCACCGTCCCACGCGGCGTCGGTGCCCCCAGGACTCCCTCCCATCGTTGCAGTCTCCGGCCCTTCCTCCGACGTCCGACGACCCGGCGTTACTGCCTCCGCTGGTCACCGCATCCGGACTCCCGACCCGCCCTTGCTCCCTCCGTTGCTCGCCGCCGGATCCACGCCTGGTAACATGGAATTTCTTATTTGGTTGCTAAGGATGCTGCCTGTTGCTGCCCAAGAAGCCTGACGTTGAGAGCAGTTCGTCAATAAACAGGTACTTCTCCAGAACCCCGAAACCCGGCGAGACCAACTGACCAAGACAGAGCGCACTGACGGACGACCCCTGTTGCTACCGCCTCTCACCCTCGCCGCGCGCAACCGACGCCCACAGCGTTAGCATGGTGACCGCCGAGGCCGCGATGGCGGTCCCGAGGGCTGCGCGCCCCTTCTTCTGTGGTGCCCATGACGGCCTCGTGTTCGCCGCAAATGCCGCGTTCCTCGCCGACGGATACTCCTTCTGCGCCGTCGGTCCTTCCGCGCTCAACGCCCCCCTGCCCGCAGGTGCGTTCCGCCTTACGCCCTTAGCCCTAGGGAGTATGTGTTTTCTAGTGTGAGCGTAAAGTAGCCTGCTAGTTAGGATTAGACGGACCCCATGTTTAGGACTCCTGTTGCATATCTGATGATGATTCTCGGGTTGAGTTCCCAAGTGGATATATGTAGATCAATGGTTGGCGCAAGGTCAGTACGAGTTTCTTCTATTTGAGGCGTGGTTGATTTCGGAGATGTGTTCCTGAGTCAAACAGTTTAAAGGCTTAATTGTCAACTTAATTAAGTGAATCTGTCCCTTCCCTAGATTTATCATCTATGGTTTGATCTGAACTTAATAATTTATAGTGAAAAAATTCCTATTCTGGAATTCGTAATTTAAATTTGCCTGTGTGACTGAACTTAATAATGCACTGTATGTTACTATGCTAAATTTCGTTAGATCTGTATTGAACCTCTGAATTCAGACTTGGATCACTGGATTATTATTAAATTCTTTGTATGCCACGGAGCTACATAAGTATTACTTGATCATTGCAGTGTCATATGTGTTCTATGTATAATAACATCGATCTCTATTACTATAATTAATACACCAGTTTTGAATTTCGAGTTACCACCCCACCTTCTGTTTTCCTGCCTAAAGATATAGAATGTCAATCATAGTTTTAAGTAGCGCGTTATCTCGGTGCTATTGTGTCTGCAGGGGCCTCGCGCTAAAGCTATGATCTTAATATCCACCATTGAATTTACAACCTCTGTTTATCTCTACCCTACGTAAATCACATAGCCGCAGAATCGGACGGCCAAAGTCAGCTGGATTCACTCGGCTTTCCTGGTAGCATCTAGTTGTGTTTGCATAGATATGTATTTTCGCATATGAACTTCTGATTAGAATGTTTCCCTAATAGTCTAATTTATGGTTCTGTTGTGCAGGACTCTTGGTTTCTGTGGTGGTGAATTTTTTATTTGTCCTTGGTAGAGATTTGTAGGTTCAACCGGCCAGGTAAGTTTTTTGCCCCCATCCCTCCCCATCATTTTCTATGTTCACCCGTCTAGCTCCGCCATTGGAACTAGGTCCATGTATGAAAATACGTTAACAATTGTTGTTTTGCAGTGTAACCGCTAAACTCTTGAATCTGCAATTTGATTGCTACATTTATCTTTACTTCTAATTAATATATCTACTTTATTCTAAACAGTACAGCGGAATTATGCCAAAAACTCTCCACATTCTGCTAGTACTGCAAGTATGTACGTTTAACTTGCATTTTTTGTTCCTAAATTTTAGATATAAATAACTTATTCATGGAAATGCTTTAGTTTATGCAACATTGCATTTTCCATGTTATCAAATTACACGGTCATAATATTATTATTTTTTATAAGTTTGATGTGCGGTGTTGTATTTTTTTGCGGAAAAACTTCCGATCTATTCATCTTCAACCATAGTAGTACAACGAACACTAATAATAATAAAAATTACATCCAGATCCATAGACCACCTAGCGACGACTACAAGCACTGAAGCGAGCCGAAGGCGCGCCGCTGTCATTGTCCCTCCCTCGTCGGAGCCGAGCAAAACTTTTTGTAGTTGGCAGTCGGGAAGTCTTCGTGCTATGGCCCAATAGGACCATCGCAATAGAACATCAACCGCCACCGATGAAGAGTATCGTTGATCAGAAGAACCCAACCTGGAGACATAAGAAACATAGACAAACGACGACTAGATCCGAGCAAATCCACCAAAGAGAGTTCTGCCAGAGACACACCTCCACACGCCCACCGGTGGTGCTAAAAGTACCACCAAAACGGGGCCTAGGCGGGGAGAACCTTATTCCATCTTCAGGGAGCCGCCGCCATCTCGCCTTCCTGAGCAGGACACAAACCCTAACAAAACTCAAAGAAATATGAAAAACGGTTCCATCCCACCGGCAAGGGTCGGGATCCACTCCACTCCCATGGCCCTATGGCCACCGGAGACAAGGTGGACCGATTGCAGCGCCGGCGGGAGGCAAAGGAACCCTAGCTTTTTTGTGCGGTGTAGTATACGAGGCTATTGATTGTGACATCATTGTTATTTATTGATAAGTTTGCCATCTCATGCATTTAACTAATCATTCAGCAATATATTTTACAAGGCCACTATGTGTAGTAAGCGAGCATAATTAGATAGTGTGGATCAAAGAATGAGTAGTTAAACGTCAACCATGTTAATAGTTTTATGTATGGGATTCATTTGATGCATACATACTTGCATTACATTCACTTCTTTCAATCTGTCCAACAATAGTTTTTGCAAAAAATGTGTCCGACATTTTTTATCGAAAAGTGTGTCCAACATTTTTATGGCTTTCAGGAACAAAGGGGCACCAAGCAAATCCTCATAAGAGGGATGATGAGATCATTGAGGAGAGCAATGTTACCACCAACATTACTCACGGGGACATAGCCAGCAATGGACCAAAGAGAGGAGTTGCCTGTTCGAATTTCAGAGAGAATGCATTTGACTTATCGGAAGAAGATTCACTTGTCACAACCAAGGAAATCTGAACTGAGGAGGAAATAGAGGTTGTTAGGTTGACAAGAACAAGACCTGAAGATAAGAAATGCCACAAGAAACTCCTCCATTTCATTCTGCATGGTAAAGATGGTAATCTACAGCCGTTTGAAATGTCTCACAGTGATGGTGTCTTCATGACAGCCCTAATCATGCCCTTAGATGATGGTGTGGAAAAGGACAGGAAAAAGGGCATACACTATGTGAGATTTGGGTGCATGATGGGCTAGTCAATTTCTGGCTATAAAGAAGGTACTACAATAATTTGGCTCTCAACTTAACTAGCTGACTACAAATGTGTGAAGCCCACAAGAAATTATAGGTCTCATTTTGACCTTTTCAGCCAGAAAACTCATGTATGTGTTGAAGTTTACAAGAAACTAGCTAGATCAGTCAGCGGATATCCTTCCCTGAGCATGGAAGAGTAGCTTGCTAGTGCTGTTCGTTCCATCAATTCAAGCAAAAGCTTCAATGGAATGAAAAAGTGAGCAAGGAATTTTGATCTTCATCAGTGAGTTCATTCATAACCAGCTCACTACACTGGATCATACAGCAAACAACGATGATGAGATGTTCTCCATGCTGTCAGTTCTTGTTGCCCTAAGAAATGAGTGTAAATCCAAAGTGAGATTCAGCAAGTCGGTATCTTTGGTATCAGGTGGAGTTCTTGAGGTGACATCTGATCGGGCCGTGAGGGATGCTTGGCTCAACAACGCCGAAGGGCCATTTTTCATGCCCTGGCAGAGCAGAGGGCCCCCCCCCCCCCCCCCCCCCTCCCTGAGAAATATTGCAAGGCTAAGCTTATCCTAGTGGTAAACACCCGCTAATCTTCTGGCTTCTCTAATCTCCCTTGCACTTTTGCCCGATTTGGTTCACGCTCCGCCAATGATTTCATGCAAGGAGGCAGCCGTTCTGAGGTTGGTGGCAGTGGTAGGTGGGGAGCCCATCCACCCAAGGAAGAAGAGAGGCTCCAGATGTTCACATGACAGCGCGCGAACGACACAGTCATTTTCATATTGCCATAATCATTTTTCAAATATACCATATATACTTTTCCTAATATAAATGCGCACCAAGTGGCACCTTTTTGTGTTCGAGCGGTGGTCAGCTAGCACTTTTAAACGGAGAGGCAGGGTGGTCTCCAACAAGAATGCAAAGACACCCGTAGCGTCACAACAAAAAAGGAATGGAGTTACTCCTCCGCGAGGTCGATCCCGATCCCAAGCCCAAGCCCTACCTAGAGAAAATCGCCCTCCCGCCCAACCGACTCGCCCCAAATATCTTTCCCTAATAATAAAAAGCTATTGCTTCTGCCCGCTGACTCACCATCATAATACGCTTTTGGCCACTGCTGTAATACGCTTACGATTCGTTTTGGTTTCATTAAGTTCGAAGGCTGGACCTCAGCTGGGCCTCTGGGAGGCACGTTGAGGAGGATCCAACAGGCGGCGCAGTTGGAAGAGGCAGCACGGGGAGGAGGGCTTGGGGCCACGGGCACCGCGATCAGCTTGTGCAGGAGACAAGCGGGGATGGGTGTGACAGAGGTAAAGAGAAGATGGGGATGGGGATGAGAGATGGAGCGAGCGACAAATGTAATGGAGTAGCTTTAAGGCGGTGTTGGAGTACACGTCATGGCGTTACGTGCCGGCCGCTCGACCCAGTGTTGTTTTGTTTTCAACAGACGCGGTACACAGAAGTATGGACGTATTTTGCCATGCGGACCGTCCGCCGACCAGTCCAGACCAACTATTTACCGAAAAACAAAAAAACATAGGGAAGGGCTTTGCGGGCATTCAGACCACTGTCAGGCTTGATTCTGACTACCCTGGTCCACCCAAAATCCACTCCTTATCCCTGTCCCTTCCTACCCAAAGCGTTCAATGCCATTCCAAAGCATCATCGCATTCTTGCTGGCTCAGAGCGATGCGACCTCTCACAGGAGCTTCAGTAAGAGGCGCGCCGTCCGCGGTTTCCTGTTGCACGTGAGTCCTCCGCATTCAAATGATAGGTTGTTGTTTCACCTCCCTACATTAAACATGCACGCGTGCCCAGAAACCTACTCTGGCGCCATCTGTCCGTTCGTCTGCCGCCCACCATTAACCATCCCGCCGCTTGCCTGCCATCCATCGGCTATTTAAATTCCAACCCCAGCAATAGCTGCATCCATCCTCCCCTGCACCCTTTCGCCTTTCCGGACCACGCACGCCATGGCCTCCTCGAGCTCCAACCCCATTTGGGACAGCCTCTCGTTCGAGCAGAAGACGGAAGTCGCCGCCATTGCTGCCGGCTGACAACCGGAGGCCGGCGTTGCGGATATCCCAATGAAGGATGCGGCCGAAAACGATGCGCGAGGGACATGCTCACATTGCTGCTGGCTAAAAGGTAAACAATACATCTTTTTATTTTTAATCAAAATCAAATATTTTGTTCAATGTTTATTCAATGTGTTTTGGTTGGATGGCAAGTTTCAGTTTTATTTTTCTTCCATTTATTTCATACAATAATTTTAGTTGTGAAAACGTTAGGACGGTGTTTCTTCGTGCCACACGTGTGACACTTATCATTTTGCAAAACTAAGATATTATTTTAAATTAGATTATTGAGTTAGAATATTAAAAAAACTGTTGCAACGCACGGGCCATTTTGCTATTAATCCCAACCTGAATACCAAGGACTCCGGGCGCATACACATGTTTTTATTGTACTTAATCTGTAGCACCCACTCCGGATGCCGAAACATGTTCTTTTAACGAGGATTCCTTATGCATAACCGTAAAATGATATTAGCGAGCCTATTCGACTCTATTCTTGACTATATCTAAAAATTATTGCCCGCTCTGACCTAGGAACTATGGAGACACTAACATAATCTTATTAGACCTTAACCACATGCTTCCAATTTCTAAATCCCACAATTTATGAGACCTGGGTTAGTGTGGACTCATAGCAATGTATCAATTAGACAGGGCCTTGTCATTCTGGTTCACGACGACATGGACGTATATCATATGTTCTCTCTTGCTCTCTATTTTATAGTTGTAACTTCCACGACAACAAGACTAAATAGTAGTGCTTCATTCTATTTGAAAATCAACTACACCGACTAGAAGTTGAGACATGTATTAACTGAAGCAAAATCACTCTGTCTTTATCGGGCCAATGTGCTAATGTGCCCAGCAATTAGACAAGAGGGGAAATTTAGTAAGTCACCGGCTCTGAAAGCATAAAAAACAATTTAGTATTTAGGCCACTACTCAGTTTTGAAGAGCTATTTCTTCAAACAAGATAAATATGTCATTTTTTCTAAACTGTAGGATATCATAATCTGCTCTGCTAGCTGTAAATTGTAGGGGGTTAAGTAGATTACTGCTATTGTTTAATTGAATTAGAAGCATATGTTGCTTTTTATTACGAAAGTAAAAAAGAAACTATTTGATGTTGGGCATATCCCTGTGGTAGTGACAGTTTTTTTAGTTTACTCACAAGCGTCAGATATTTTGTGATGAGAGAAGTTGGAGAGTACCTAATAGGTTTGATGCACTATTTTCATTTGCTATGTTGGGGAGCTATGAAAATATTGTGATTGCAGAAATCATGCTAAATCTATTCAAGTGTTTACTTTTATATATACGTACATATCAATTTACAATGTACGGCACCATTAGGTTTGGTCCTATTATTTCCTCTGAAGTTGGGTTTAGTGCTATTTGTGTCCTTCACCAAATATGAAGTCTTTGGAGCTTGCTAGGACATACATTTTATATGGATTGCTGATTATAAGAGGTGATGGTGTGGTCTGAGCTTTTATGTTTCTGGTTGGCCTTGTGCAACTCAATCGAAAACAAATGTAAGCCGGTCATTGTGGACATTGTTAGTACTACATGCCGGGTCCTGTGTTGTGCAATTAAAGTTTTATACTGGAAGTAAGGAATATTGCGTGTTGTTGACCCAGTGTGTGTGTCGTAAAAATATATAATAATATTAACTCAGGATCCGCAACCTATTTCAGCGATAAAGGTGTGCCTTCATATAGAGACCGTATGACAAGTGTGGTCAACTACCACATTTTATGTTTACATATTCCAGCATATAAGATATAGAGACTGTACGGCAACTGTGAACGACAAGTGTTGTTTTTCCTGCCTAAAATCATCTTAATTATGTATATTCCTTTTTTTTTATGAAAGAACGATCCTATGTATTCATGAAGGTGGAAAGAGAGACGAATGAAAGAACAAAGCACATAACCAAAAATGTTTCACACACAAAGGCATAGGAAACTGCATGTCTCATCTTCCTGCTATTTACATGTTAGACACTGAGACAACCTTATCAGCTGCTCGAAGCTCCCCTCTACGCATGCTTGCGCACCGGACAGCTCGGCGCGTGCATTTGTAGTAGCTCTTACCAATGGTTTCAGCTCTGCTAAACCAACAATGGGTTCAGTTCTTTCCTTGGTCTTAAGCTACCGTGATTTGATAAGGAATATACCAACAATTTTTGTTGGGTTTACTTGAACCCAATGTCAATGAGCTGGCTCCGCCCCTTAAGAGGTAGGAGTATATCTTACCAAGCCTGTAAATGTCCCTTGCAATCACTGCGTTTGTGAGTTGATCCGGAATTCCCGATTCAGAAAGGTGCCTCTGGTTCTCCTAATGCATAATATGTACAGTCTGAAAGATAGATCCTTTTGAAAACAGATACAGAGAATTAATCATGCTTTATGAGAGCACACGGGAAGTTTTATTTTTGAAAATTTACATATGAAGGTTACAATTATGCATCGCTCAGGACTAGCAGTAATAGAAAAGGCACCTGGTCCAGCGAGCACTGCTCCCTATCCGATCACAATTCTTCCAACTAAGCACGACAGCTGAAGGCGCTTCTTGACCATCTATGTCGATGGTCCAGACTACGACCGGTAGAAACGCACGGGCACATTTACTAGTCCAAACTCAAGCCATGTGCCCTCGAACGAATGCACAGACGGACATCTTTCCACTTCTCTCTCTCTATCGCCAGACCGTGCACCCCTCTATTTATACCCCTGCCCCGACTCCATTGCAATTCTCACTCCCCGATACGCGTCTCCTCTCCTCTCACTCATCGCTTCCTACCGAACCTGCGAGGCTAACTAGCTGACGAGACGCACCCTTCCTCCTCCCTCAAAACACACACGCTTTCTTCTCTCACCGTCGGAGGCCGGAGGAACCAGCCGGCTGGCTCCTTCCCCACCTACCCCGATAATACATACGTATGATCGTGCGGCGTGCGTGCGGCACATGCTTGCTCTCCATCTTTTGTCTCGATTTGGTTGCTTCACCATATTGTTTTGGTTTCTGGGGCAGGGATTGGATCTGGTTTCTGCTTTTTTCGTTTGCTTTGCCGATTGTGTCGGCGTGTATTCCTTTGATGCCACGCGATTTCTCCAATTTTTCAGCGGGTTCTGACCATTTGATCATGGACCTTTTTGGTCTTGCCTATATGGTGTGGGTCTAGCCAGCTGGTTGAAGCGTGTGTGCTCCTGGATCTTTGCTGGGGCATCGTAGCCTTGGATGAATGATAGCCGACCGGGTAGGGGGGTGGAATCACGTTTTGTGTGTGCTTTTCTTTGTTCTTTCGGTGTGTTTTGGTCAAGGATCTTGCGGTCTCACCTGCATGGTTGGCCGCTTCGCCGATGATTTGTCCTTGTTTGAAAATGTGTTAACAAATTGTTGATTTGCGGCGTAACTGCTAGACTCTTGATTTCGCAGTTTGATTGCTACATTTATCTGAACTCCTAATTGACATATCTACTTGATTACAAACTTTATAGGGGAATTATACCAAACTCTACACATTATGCGGGTACTGCAGGTACATATGCTTACCTTGCTATTTTTGTTCCCAAATTTTAGACATTACTTATTCATGGAAATTCTTTAGTTTATGCAACACTAAACTTCTTCATATATCAAAGTACACGTTCATAATATTATTATTTTTATTAATTTGATGTGCAGTGTAGTATATGAGGATATGGATCGAGACACCATTGTTATTTGTTCGTATATTTGCCATCTCATGCATTCAACTAATCAAGCATAATTAGATTGTGTGGATCAAAGAATGAGTAATTAAACATCAGCCATGTTAATATTTTTTATGTATGGGTTTCATCTGATGCATACATACTTGCATTGCATTCAGTTCTTTCAATGCATCCAACATTTATTTTGAAAAAATGTGTCCAACATTCCTATTATCAAAAAGTGTAGCAAACATTTTTTTCGTTTTTAGGAATAAAGAGGCGCCAAGCAATATAGAACTGCAAGCAAAAGCCAGTTCACACAAAAGCTCAAGTTGATGGGGAAAGACGGGTATTTATACATCTAACACTCCCCCTCACGTGTAGCTGCCTCAGGCCTAAATGTGGATTGGATGTGGACTGCAATTTTTATTTTTAAATTGCACCAGCCGGATCTTAAACTCAAGACCTCTTGGCTCTGATACCATGTAGGCCTAAATGGTGATTCATGTAAGCTGTAACCTATGGGCAGGGTCGACCAAAGCAACAACTTTCATGGTCCTCAACTCGTAAGTTTGCTCGGAAAATTGTGATGGGCTGCTACTTTTGCTGTAGGAGTACCTTCCATCTGTGTTGGGTAAGATTTGTATAGAAGTACCTCAACAATACGTTGAGCTAATTGCTCATGGTCTATATCATCATTAGTGCATCCTAGGATATTCTGAAGTGACAAACCTGTCACATGACTGAAGCATACCAGCGGAAGTAAACGACAACTTTAGATCTTCCATCTTTCCTCAAATTCTGGGTATCGTAGACTAGCCCACTTGAGCAAGAAGTAATATGCCTCATCTTCAGATAGTAACATCAGGTCAATACTCGAAAAGATGGCCTCGGTTGCAACAAGAGAGATGTTCATCACTTCAGCTTCGAACTTACGAAAATTCTTGTATTTGTCAGCAAGGAATTCCTTGGCTGGCTACACATACTACACTTTGTACTTCAGCAACCATTAAAGAGGAGCATGGATGGTCTAGGTATAGCAATGCAAATTATGTGGTCATAGGCATGCTTGTGAGCAACTGACTACAGTGCCTCATGCAAGCAAGAACCTCAAATTTATCGGCAGCCATCAAGATGTCGAGTAGAAGAATGGGCTCAATTGTTGTCAACTTTCCACTATAAATGAATCTTAGAAGCTCCATAAGGGAATTTTCCTCCGAATCAGCAATCCTAATTCTTGGACGCGCCTCATCGGATTCTTTCGTGCCATTAGTGAAAAGCTTTAGAAAGAAAGGACTTCTTCCAGTGAGAATAAGCGAATTCATAAGAAGGATCTTTAGTGTTAAAACTGGAGTACCTACCATTGTTGAGGAAGAGTCAATTGTATGTGCTTTATCAGCTTTCTCGTCGTTGTTGCTCTCCGAGTTGGGGACAGATCCTCCTCCGGCGAGGACCTCTATCTGCAACATCAAGTTAGAGAACTTCTCGGAGTCGAACACGCACCCGACGTCAGGCTCGAAGCCATGCATCCATGCCTCCACCAGCATAGCCATGGTCATTGTCGCTTCGACCTTGTCCATGCGTGCTCCGGCTCTGCCATCTCCAGAATAGGACGGATGCGCGGGGACAGGGTAAAACCTGAGCTTGCAGAGGTTGAGGCGAGAGCGACCATATCTGAATTTTTTCTACACCCGAGTACATATACATTTATACGTCAACAAGCAAAGCCTCATAAGAGGGATGGTGCGTTCATTGAGGAGACAAATGCTACCACAAACATTGGTCACCAGGAAATTGCCAGCAAGAGACCAAAGAGAGTTGATGCTTGTCTGAATTTAAAAGAGAAGGTAATTGACTTATCAGAAGAAGGTTCGTTTGTCAAAATAAAGGAAATTCAAACTAAAGAAGAAATAGAGGCTATTAGGAAACTCCTCGATTTTGTCCTACATGGTAGAGATGGTAATTAATGTACCACC
Source organism: Triticum timopheevii (assembly GCA_963921465.1). Classification (NCBI taxonomy): domain Eukaryota; kingdom Viridiplantae; phylum Streptophyta; class Magnoliopsida; order Poales; family Poaceae; genus Triticum; species Triticum timopheevii. The sequence continues at coordinate 558,022,875 of OY997270.1, forward strand.
GTTTGAAATGTCCTAGAGTGATGGTGTCTCCATGACAGCTCTTGTCATGCCCTTGGATGATGAGATGGAAAAGCACAGGAAAAATAGAATACGCAGTGTGAGGTTTGTGCAAATCAAGGGTTGGGCAATTTCACAAAGAAGGCACTTCGCTAATTTGGCTCTCAATAGAGTTAGCTGACTGTAAATGTGTGAAGCCCATAAGAAGCTATGGGTCTTATTTTGACCATTTCTGTCTACAGGCTTGTGTATGTGCTGAAGTTTACATGAAGCTAGCTAGAACGATCGGTGGAAATCCCTTGCTGAGTGTAGAAGAGCTTCTCACTAACGCCGTCCATTCCATAAATTCAAGTAGAAGCTTCAATAGAATGGTGAGGAAGGGCTTTGTGATCTCCATGGGTGATTTCTTTCATAACCAGCTCACTGCACTGGATCATACATCAAACAATGATGATGAGATGGTGTCCACACGGCCTTCTCTTGTTCCACTAAGAAATGAGTGTAAATCTACGATGGGATTCAGTAAGCCGGCAGCTTTGGCCTCACATGGAACTCTGGCGATCAAGGATGGGAAGTGCAAGGAGGTGCAGGTGACCAAGAATGAGGATGAAGAAGAGAAACTTGCAAGGCTGTTGCGAGAAGAGGAAGAGTGGAAAATGAAGAAGATGAGAGCCAAGAGTGGAAGTTCACGGAAATTTAAAAATGCCTACATCAAGATCAGTGAAGCTGAGATTGCCAACGACTACCCAGTGCCCGCATACTATACACCATGCAATTTAGAAATGGATGAGTACATGTTTGACAATAAAGATGGCATGCTAGTAAGAATACTCAACAAGTGGGTTCTATATAATTCAGACTCTAGATTCATGTCTTTGGAACTCATCCCTATGAAACTAGGTGCTTACAATGATATAGTGATCTTTGGGTCTAGTTGTATGAGAGATGATGATGGCACTTTCTGTTCAATAGTTGACCCGGCAGAGTCATCTTCTTCCTCGAGTACATCTGACCAGGAAGATCAAGGGATTCCAATTTATCTAAGTCCAGTCAAGGAATGGGTTGTAGAATTTGGTGGCTCAATGATCTGCATATCTATTCGAACAGACATAGCTTGGTAAGTACTCATGTAGCTCTAATACATTATATATATGAAACACCTATTACAATTGCTTGCCATGCATTCAGATCTTATCTTGTCTTGAAATTTGCATTTTCTTTATGCATGAAATATTGCAATTGCTTGATATAAACCTCCCTCTACTTACATAAGAATTTTAATTTTGTCATGTACAAGTTACGCCAGCCAACGAAGCAGTATGCGCCATGGTGTGACACTATCCTTCAAACAACAAGACTGGTTGTCTGGGTCATCGCCATTTTAAAAGAACAAACTCACGCTTCAAAGTTTCTTTTGCTGATGTTATCAAGAGGGTAGCGGAATTTGTGAGAGAGCATCCTACATTCATTTCAACAAATGCAACACTTGTTGAAAGATATGTTATGGTGCATGGACAGATAATCCTTCAGCAGTTCGCAAACTATCCAGAGGAGTCTATTGGGCGGTGCTCATTTTTCACATGCCTTGTAGATGGTATAAAAAGGGCACACAAAGCATGTGATGAAGAAGAAATCTCAAGTAGCGGGAGGATAGAATTTGAAACCAAGTGCAAAAATGGCCCCAACAACAAAACGAACACTTATGCGTGCGACAACCACAAAGTTGAGTAAGATATGTGGTGGTTCCTATGCAACCCATTTTCCGGAGGACTCAATGAAGGGAGACAAAAATGATGAGCCCAAAGAGTTTGTGGAGGAATAAGAACAGAATGAAGAAGATGATGTTGAAGGGGAGGTTGAAGTTGACAAGGAACATGTTTCGAGGACCTCGCCATCAACAAGGTCTAGAAACCCATCATCAGATGGTTGTGAAGTAATTAAGTGGGAAGGTCAAACAGTTGGAAATACAGCACTAGAGAAGCTTTATACAAAAGTGTGAGAGTTGGAGATCTCAGTGTTTTTGTTGGTGGAACAGTCAAATTAGAAGATTCAGGAAAAGCCATGATGTGTTTTATTGAGTATATGTACGAGACACATGATGGCACACAAATGATTCATGGAAGAGTTATGCAAAATGTTTCACATATTGTTCTCGGTGATGCCGCAAATGAAAGGGAGGTGTTCTTTACCAATGACTGTTTGGAATTCAAAGTAGGTGACATGAAAGAATGAGTGGCTGTCAACTTCCAGCTGATTCCTTGGAGCCACAAGTGTAGAAAATAGTAGTTAGAAGCTACTAGGGTGGAGAGCGACAAGGCAGAGTATGGGAAGAAGAGAGATTTTCTAGCATAGTATATTTGGAAAATCTTATATTGTCCAAAGAAAGGAGCCTTTTCTTCCTCCTTTATGAGGAAATGGGTAATGGAACTGGCACTTGTAGTTCTTGTGACGAGCGAGAAGTGGTTGGCGATGAATTCAAAATGCTATCAGAGAGAAGCTTTGTCCACAAGAAATCAGGCCTGAGTTTTTCTCTCCTGTCGAGGGGCATGAACCTATAGGGCTGAAATGTGGGCCTGAAGCCCTATGTGGTATGCCATTTGCAGTGTATCAATGCTGCTCCTACTAGATCTAAGAAAGCTAATCCGAAATCAACACATGTGAGTGTAAGAAGGCTACATAGGCATGATGACCCACAAGTATAGGGTATCTATTGTAGTACTTTCGACAAGTAAGAGTGTCGAACCGAACGAGGAGCAGAAGGAAATGACAAGCGGTTTTAAGCAAGGTAATTTCTGCAAGCACTGAGACAACCTTATCAGCTGCTCTAAGCTCCCCTCTAGGCATGCTTGCGCACCGGACAGCTCGGCGCGTGCATTTGTAGTAGCTCTTACCAATGGTTTCAGCTCTGCTAAACCAACAATGGGTTCAGTTCTTCCCTTGGTCTTAAGCTACCGAGATTTGATAAGGAATATACCAACAATTTTTGTTTGGTTTACTTGAACCCAATGTCAATGAGCTGGCTCCGCCCCTTAAGAGGTAGGAGTATATCTTACCAAGCCTGTAAATGTCCCTTGCAATCACTGCGTTTGTGAGTTGATCCGGAATTCCGGATTCAGAAAGTTGCCTCTGGTTCTCCTAATGCATAATATGTACAGTCTGAAAGATAGATCCTTTTGAAAACAGATACAGAGAATTAATCATGCTTTATGAGAGCACACGAGAAGTTTTATTTTTGAAAATTTACATATGAAGGTTACAATTATGCATCGCTCAGGACTAGCAATAATAGAAAAGGCACCTGGTCCAGCGAGCACTGCACCCTATCCGATCACAGTTCTTCCAACTAAGCACGACAGCTGAAGGCGCTTCTTGGCCATCTATGTCGATGGTCCAGACTACGACCTTTAGCAACGCACAGGCACATTTACTAGTCCAAACTCAAGTCATGTGCCCTCGAACGGATGCATGGACGGACATCTTTCCACTTCTCTCTGTCTATCGCCAGACCGCGCACGCCTCTATTTAATACCCCTGCCCGGACTCCATTGCAATTCTCACTCCCCCATACGCGTCTCCTCTCCTCTCGCTCATCGCTTCCTACCGAACCTGCGAGCCTAACTAGCTGACGAGACTCACCCTCCCTCCTCCCTCAAAACGCACATGCTTTCTTCTCTCACCGTCGGAGGCCGGAGGGACCAGCCGGCTGGCTCCTTCCCCACCTACCCCGGTCAGACATACGTATGATCATGCGGGCGTGCGTGCGGCACATTCTGCTCTTCGTCTTTTGTCTCGATTTGGTTGCTTCACCATATTGTTTTGGTTTTTGGGGCAGGGATTGGATCTGGTTTCTGCTTTTTTCGTCTGCTTTGCCGATTGTGTCGGCGTGTACTCCTTTGATGCCACACGATTTCTCCAATTTTCAGTGGGTTCTGACCATTTGATCATGGACCTTTTTGGTCTTGCCTAGATGGTGTGGGTCTAGCCAGCTGGTTGAAGCGTGTGTGCTCCTGGATCTTTGCTGGGGCATCGTAGCCTTGGATGAATGATAGCCGACCGGGTAGGGGGGGGGGTGGAATCACGTGTTGTGTGTGCTGTTCTTTGTTCTTTCGGTGTGTTTTGGTCAAGGTTCTTGCGGTCTCACCTCCATGGTTGGCCGCTTGGCCAATGATTTGTCCGTGTTTGAAAATGTGTTAACAAATTGTTCATTTGTGGCGTAACCGCTAGACTCTTGATTTCGCAGTTTGATTGTTATATTTGTCTGAACTCTTAATTGACATATCTACTTGATTCCAAACTTTATAGGGGAATTATGCCAAACTCTGCACATTCTGCGGGTACTGCATGTACGTATGCTCACCTTGCTATTTTTGTTCCCAAATTTTAGACATTAACTTATTCATGGAAATTCTTTAGTTTATGCAACACTACACTTCTTCATATATCAAAGTACACGTTCATAATATTATTATTTTTATTAATTTGATGTGCAGTGTAGTATATGAGGATATGGATCGAGACACCATTGTTATTTATTCGTATATTTTCCATCTCATGCATTCAACTAATCAAGCATAATTAGATTGGGTGGATCAAAGAATGAGTAATTAAACATCATCCATGTTAATATTTTTTGTGTATGGGTTTCATCTGATGCATACGTACTTGCATTGCATTCAATTCTTTCAATGCATCCAACATTTTTTTTCAAAAAATGTGTCCAACATTCCTATTATCAAAAAGTGTAGCAAACATTTGTTTCGATTTTAGGAATAAAGAGGCGCCAAGCAATATAGAACTACAAGCAAAAGCCAGTTCACATAAAAGCTCAAGTTGATGGGGAAAGACGGGTTATGCATTTATACATCTAAGACTCCCCCTCACGTGTAGCTCCCTCAGGCCTAAATGTGGATCGGATGTGGACTGCAATTTTTATTTTTAAATTGCGTCAGCCGGATCTTAAACTCAAGACCTCTTGGCTCTGATACCATGTAGGCCTAAATGGTGATTCAGGTAAGCTGTAATCTATGGGCAGGGTCGATCAAAGCAACAACTTTCATGGTCCTCAACTCGTAAGTTTGCTCAGAAAATTGTGATGGGCTGCTACTTCTGCCATAGGAGTACCTTCCATCTGTGTTGGGTAAGATTTGTATAGAAGTACCTCAACAATGCGTTGAGCTAATTGCTCATGGTCTATATCATCATTAGTGCATCCTAGGATATTCTGAAGTGACAAACCTGTCACATGACTGAAGCATACCAGCGGAAGTAAACGACAGCTTTAGATCTTCCATCTTTCCTCAAATTCTGGGTATAGTAGACTGGCCCACTTGAGCAAGAAGTAATATGCCTGATCTTCAGATAGTAACATCAGGTCAATACTCGAAAAGATGGCCTCAGTCCGAACAAGAGAGATGTTCATAACTTCAGCTTCAAACTTAAGAAAATCCTTGTATTTGTCAGCAAGGAATTCCTTGGCTGGCTACACATACTACACTCTGTACTTCAGCAACCATTAAAGAGGACCATGGATGGTCTATGTATAGCAATGCAAATTATGTGGTCATAGGCAGGCTTGTGAGCAACTGACTGCAGTGCCTCATGCAAGCAAGAACCTCAAATTTATCGGCAGCCATCAAGAAGTCGAGCAGAAGAATGGGCTCAATTGTTGTCAAATTTCCACTATAAATGAATCTTAGAAGCTACATAAGGGAATTTTCCTCCGAATCAGCAATCCTAATTCTTGGATGCGTCTCATCGAATTCTTTCGTGCCATTAGTGAAAAGCTTTAGAAAGATAGGACTTCTTCCAGCGAGAATAAGCGAATTCATAAGAAGGATCTTTAGTGTTAAAACTGGAGTACCTGCCATTGTTGAGGAAGAGTCAATTGTATGTCCTTTATCATCTTTCTCGTCGTTGTTGCTCGCCGAGTTGGGGACAGATCCTCCTCCGGCGAGGACCTTTATCTGCAACATCAAGTTAGAGAACTTCTCGGAGTCGAACGCGCACCCGACGTCAGGCTCGAAGCCATGCATCCACGCCTCCACCAGCGTAGCCATGGTCATCATCGCTTCGACCTTGTCCATGTGCTCTGGCTCTGCCATCTCCAGAATAGGACGAATGCGCGGGGACAGGGTAAAACCTGAGCTTGTCGAGGTTGAGACGAGAGCGGCCAGATATGAATTTTTTCTACACCTGAGTACATATACATTTATATGTCAAAAAGCAAAGCCTCGTAAGAGGGATGATGCGTTCATTGAGGAGACAAATGCTACCACAAACATTGGTCAGCAAGAAATTGCCAGCAAGCACTACTAGGGAAAACCTTATACACAGAACTTTAGCAGTAGCCTGTGTCAAAGAAGCACGCTGGTGCTAAATAGCAGCAGCGAGCCTGCAGAAACCGCGCTACAGATAATGTCGTAGCAGTAGCGCGTCTCGCTGAAAACACGTTACTACTAAAATTCTCACGGCTTAGCCGATATGGTACACATAGTACTAGCGATCTACATTGAACCGCGCTACTGCTACTTTCTTTGTAGCAGCGCGTTTTGCTCTAAACTCGCTACTACTAAGGGATATAAAATTAAATGAAAAGCAAATAGAAAGGTAATTGAAAATGAAAGAAATAGAAGAAGGTGAAAGGAAAAAAATAAAATGTGAAGAAAAATAAGTGAAAAAGGAGAAAGTTGTAGCAGTAGCGCGTACCGCAGAACGCGTTGTAGCTAATGTAACAGCAGCGTGTTTCTGGGAACGCGCTACTGCTACTTCTGACTTAACCACCGCGTTCGTCCTTCCCCACGGCCACTTCCCCCAAATCTCACTACTCAGCTCTCGCCGTCGCCATCGCCCGTCGGTCACCGCGCGCTCTCTGCACACCCTCTACGCTGCCCCCGCCACCGGATTCAACGCCGCCCCCGCCCCCGATCTCAACACCGCCCCGGATGCCGCCCCCGACCTCAACTCCGCCCCGGACGCCGCCCCAAGCCTGACCTCGATGCCTCCTGCCCCTCTCTCGCCGCAGGCACCCAATCGAGGTGAGCACGCCTGCTCCTCCCCCTCCCCTACCTCTTCCTAGATAGAGTTCTTCAAATTTTAGTTGCATCAAATAGTTAGGGTTCATCTATGGGTGGAAATGAATTGGATACAGATGCGGCTAGGATTTTTTCTTAGGTGATTTTTTCTTAGATGATGAATAAACACTAGTGTAATGCATAATAAAACGAGTAAAATTTGACCTTCTTCTATTTAGTTAGTAAGAACTAGTTAGTAAGAACTAGGTACTAATTAGGTGATTTTTTAGTTAAAGCAATTTTTCCCGCCTCGACGTGGACGATGCCTATCCCGCATCCTCGTCGTCGAGTCGACGGAGGACGACACCTGCTTGACCAGATCAGCCATGTCCGGGACTGGGCTCCGCCGGGGTGGTACTGGGAGGCGCTACCTACCGGGGGGCGCAGGTTGGTGAGGAGCCAGCCTGTCGTTGACCCGAACCTTCTTTGGTGGCGGCCGCGTGGGCCAGTGATGATCCAGAGGCTCGAGGACTCCGCGGAGGTGGTGCATCACCGTGTCATTGAGGAGGACGCGCACGTCCGTCGCTACTTGTTTGCGTTGGAGCACAGGCCGTTCTCCAATACCTGGCAGGTTCTCCGGGGATCTCACTGGAGCTATGATCCCGTGATGGTGCCTTCTCTGTGGGTGTCCACCGCCCGCGCCTATACCCGTCGTGTGCTAGAGTTTTAGTTGTATTAGTGATGTTATATGTATGACACTATTCTTGATGTATTAGTGATAATATTCGACAATGTACTGACGCATGAGATGATCTACTTTTGCTTATTGAGTGCATGCTAATTTGAGTCCTATAAGATATTTTGAAATGTATATCTTGTGTTGCTCAATATCCAAGTGGCCGGTCATGTTTGTAGGTTACACCTTCGAGTGGCCTATGTTTTGCCGGAGTGTTGATTCATTTCCGTTCCGGCAAATTTCAGGCGCTCGATATGTCCTATTTTAGCAAAGGTCATGCCGGATTTTTCCGTGAATTTTGGCATGACTTGTGCTAGAATATGTAGGAAATATCGACTGCCCCGGATTTGTGTGTTGAGTATCTTGGTAGTTGTCTTCGATCGATTTTCAATTAATGTTTTAACTATGAACATAGGAAATGTCTGACGACGAGAAGGATTTCGGTATTTGCAAATACTGCGAAGACGAGCGCGGCCTGTGCGACGGAATCTTCCTAGATGATGATAGGCGCTTCAGCATCAAGCTGGACGAGAACTTCGAAGTGGATACAGTAAATCACAACGATAAGTCTTTTTTCGTAATTAAGCATGACATCTGCTTCATTTGCTTCAACTTATATTTTTTTTACTATTCTACTAGCGTGTCCCCTGCCATGCAAGAGTTTTTGTATTGGATAAGATAGGTTCCAGTCATAGTATGGAGGAAAAGAGAGTTTACTTGAAGACCGAGCATGATTATATTTTCCATGCGAAGTTATACAATTCAGACGACTACACCTATTTTGGATGCAAAACATGGTGAGCACTATGCAAGACTTATGCATTTGAGCCTGATATGGTTATCACCTTTGATATTCGTCCGGAAGATGATATTGAAGGTAATACCAACATGTGGGTCGATGTGCAAATGCCTCTAGTTATACCATTATGTAAGTTTCTCAACCATATTTATGTCTTTGATATTGTTTATTCAAAAATAGTTGACAACTAATTTGTATTGTCAGCTTATTTCCGTGCAAGCAAACATGTCCAGCGCTTGGTAGACAGGACAGTATACTGTCCTGGGGCTGAACTCAACTGCGAGGAGCTCAGTCATTATGTTTCATGGCTTGAGGATCTTGATACTGTTAAGACAAATTTTCCTCCTGCATTTAGAAATGTTAGTACTGAAAATGTGCGACCAATAGTGTTCGTAATGAACTACGGTCACATCTATTTAGGAAGGATGGTAAGATTTTTACTATTTGTCATCGGTACATCTTTTCCATATATTATTTTTGAAGCTAAACTTCATTGCTAAGTATGTTACCGTACGATGTTCTTCAACAGGGACTCCCAAGGAATGTTGTGCCTTATGGGATCGAAACTAAAGGTACCATGAGTATTATCAGCTTACGGCCAAGATATCCTACAGATTACTTTAGTGCATTCAAGATTAGCGACGGATGCTTAATAGTGCAAGACTGGACCAAATATGTGATGGGGGAGCGCAGAGAAGCACTAGGGGGCAGCAAACAGATGCGCTACCCACGATTTGGAGACAGGTTCATCTGCATGCTCCAGTTTGATCGAGGAGAGCTATATATGTTTTATGTTATTTTACCTAAGAGAGAGCAGCATGAGTGATTAGCTAGCTAGAAATGAGTTTGAGGATGATGATGTGCTACACTATTACTATGATGATAAAATAGCTAGTGTTGGTGGTAATGACTATGATGATTATTATTAGCTAGTGTTAGTGCTGATTAAATAAATACTGTTGGTGGTAATGACTATGATGATGATTAAATAGCTTGTGCTGGCGGATTAGATTCAAGTGGAGGCAACATGTTGTGCACATCGAAAGTACTACTAGTCCAAACTAGATCAAGTTTGGATTAGTAGTATACTTTTGACATGCACCACATATTGCCTCCACTTGAACCTAATCCACCTTCATTTAATACATTGTTATGGACATAATGATGTAAACCTCATAACAGCTGGTATTGTACCAATATTTGTATGATGGCGCATAAATACACTAAAAATAAAAAAAATAAAAAAAATACTAGTAGCGATGGAAAGAAAACACGCTGCAAGTAGATACCTTAGCAGTAGCGCGGTAGTGAACAAGCGCTGCAGCTATTTGTCCTAGCAGTAGCGCGTGATGGCACGCGTTACTGCTAAGCAATAGCTGTAACGCCTTATTAGTAGCGCGGCCACCCGCGCTACTAGTGGGCACAAAACACACGCTACTGCTAGGGTTTTCCCTAGTAGTGAAGAGACCAAAGAGAGTTGATCCTTGTCTGAATTTAAAAGAGAAGGCAATTGACTTATCCGAAGAAGGTTCATTTGACAAAATAAAGGAAATTCAAACTAAAGAAGAAATAGAGGCTATTAGGAAACTCCTCGATTTCGTCCTACATGGTAGAGATGGTAATGTACCACCGTTTGAAATGTCCTAGAGTGATGGTGTCTCCATGACAGCTCTTGTCATGCCCTTTGATGATGAGATGGAAAAGCACAGGAAAAATAGAATACACAGTGTGAGGTTTGTGCAGATCAAGGGTTGGGCAATTTCTGGGTACAAAGAAGGCACTTTGCTAATTTGGCTCTCAATAGAGTTACCTGGCTGTAAATGTCTGAAGCCCATAAGAAGCTATGGGTCTTATTTTGACCATTTCAGTCTATAGGCTCGTGCATGTGCTGAAGTTTACAGGAAGCTAGCTAGATCGATCGGTGGAAATCCCTTGCTGATTGTAGAAGAGTTGCTCCCTAACGCCGTTCTTTCCATAAATTCAAGTAGAAGCTTCAATGGAATGGTGAGGAAGGGCTTTGTAATCTCAGTGGGTGATTTCATTCATAACCAGCTCACTGCACTGGATCATGTATCAAACAATGATGATGAGATGGTGTCCACGCGGCCTTCTCTTGTTGCACTAAGAAATGAGTGTAAATCTACGGTGGGATTCAGTAAGCCGGCAGCTTTGGCCTCACATGGAACTCTGGCGGTCAAGGATGGGCGGTACAAGGACGTATATGTGACCGAGAATGAGGATGAAGAAGAGAAACTTGCAAGACTGTTGCGAGAATCGGAAGAGTGGAAAATGAAGAAGATGAGAGCCAAGAGTGGAAGTTCACGGAAATTTAAAAATGCCTACATCAAGATCAGTGAAGCTGAGATTGCCAACGACTACCCACTGCCCGCATACTATACACCATGCAATTTAGAAATGGATGAGTACATGCTTGACAATAAAGATGGCATGCCAGTAAGAATACTCAACAAGTGGGTTCTATATAATTCAGAATCTAGATTCATGTCTTTGGAGCTCATCCCTATGAAACTAGGTGCTTACAATGATATAGTGATCTTTGGGTCTAGTTGTATGAGAGATGATGATGGCACTTTCTGTTCAATAGTTGACCCAACAGAGTCATCTTCTTCCTCGAGTACATCTGACCAAGAAGATCAAGGGATTCCAATTTATCTAAGTCCAGTCAGGGAATGGGTTATAGAATTTGGTGGCTCAATGATCTGCATATCTATTCGAACCGACATAGCTTGGTAAGTACTCATGCAGCTCTAATCCATTATATATATGAAACACCTGTTACAATTGCTTGCCATGCATTCTTATCTTGTCTTGAAATTTGCATTTTCTTTATGCATGAAATATTGCAATTCGTTGATATAAACCTCCCTCTACTTACATAAGAATTTTAATTTTGTCATGTACAAGTTACGCCAGCCAATGAAGCAGTATGCGCCATGGTGTGACACTATCCTTCAAACAGCAAGAGTGGTTGTCTGGGTCATCGCCATTTTAAAAGAACAAACTCACGCTTCAAAGTTTCTTTTGCTGATATTATCAAGAGGGTAGCGGAATTTGTGAGAGGGCATCCTGCATTCATTTCAACAAATGCAACACTTGTTGAAATTTCGGTGGGAAACGACACCTATGGGATCACTGGAATCCCTTCTGCGGTTGCGGGGCGTGGAATCGTGAGAAGAGCGGGACTAGGGGATGGCACATAGAGGATTTACCTAGGTTCGGGCCGCAAAGATGCGTAAAACCCTACGATCCTGCTTTGGTGGTTGTATTAGTGTTCTTGAGCTCTTGAACTAGCTCTGGGTGCTGCGAGGTTCAAAAGAGCCGAATCCCTTCTCAGTATGCCATGGGCCTCCTTTTATAGGCAAAAGGGGATGCCACAGTGGCACACAGGAGGTGGAAAACGCTACAACGTTGCAAGGTTATCGCTAGTATTACAGGACAAGACGCATTAAATGCAGGGCTTAGGTGTCCGTCACTTTATTGGGGGACGGGGGTGAGGCCCCTCCCATCCGTCGCCGCCCCTCCTGGCTTCGACACGCGCCCCGGCCAGCAACGCATGCAACGCCACGTAGGCAGGCAGACAGCTGAGGTGGCGCGGTTGCGGAGCCTCCACGAAGGTCTGCATGCTGCCATGCAGGTGCCTGCCCAGCTGGTTGGGTTGGCGGCTGCGCACCAACGGCAGTAGGAACCTGGCTGGTGCGGGCCGGGCGGTGGCCTTGCCGAGATGCTTGGAGACGGTCTTGCCGGTTGGCCCGGCAAGAGTCTTGCCGCGGCGCGCCGGCTTCCCCGGCAAGGATCTTGCCGGGGGATCCTGTGGGTTTCTTTGGTGGGGACGGCCGCCTTCCTATCCCCATTTGGTTTTGGTTGTTCTATGTCTTCACAAAGATCTACATGCCACCACGGAGGTTCCTCCCGAACCCTGTCCCGACGCGACTGCTCAGCGTCGGTGGGCTCGAAGGTTGCTCGCTCAGTGGGTGTGGACGAGCTGCCCCGGCAAGGATCTTGTCGAGGCTGCTGGGGCTGCCATCGGCAAGGTCCTTGCCGGGGCAACCTGTATTGCCCGTGCAACCTTTATGGTCTTGGTCCTTTGTTGTTTTTGCTTGTCCCTATGGCCCTGGCTTTTCTCCGGCTTCCCTCTCTTGCCTTGCTCATGTGCGGTCATGGCAGGCGGCTCTGACTGCCTGTGCACAAGTAAAAGGGTCAAAAGCTAGGCCCCTACTTTTGTACACCGACAGGAGCCCCCGGGCCTGGGTCACACATAGGCGCAGCGCGTTGTTGGGCCAGGCCCAGAATGGTGCGCGGCCAGTTGAGGCGGATTTTACCGCCGCCACTGTTCCGCCCGCTGCGCTTCCCCACGACCTGCGTTGAACGCACGACGTGGGGGTCATGCGCGCGCATGACGTGGGTACGCTGGCGTTACTTTTTGGTGGACAGTAAAGGGGCGGCTTGCGTGTCTCTTCGAGACTGCAGGGCCGCCTCCCATTTACTGCTCTTGCCCGCGCTACGAGTGAGGACATCGCTTACTCAGGACGGCTTGATCCGAAGAAGAAATTCACCCAGCAACCTACGATCGCCCCCCTCCCTGCTCAAGCCCTAGGGCCACCATTTCCAGAATGGATCCACCGACGGGCATCACCGCCATGCGGTGCTGGGAGAATCTCCAAGAAGACCTCGTAGGTTGCGTCGGCGATGGGGTCGAGGACCTCAAGTGCTACGCCAGCGTGCGGGGCACCGCAGGCGTGGCGCCGGGCGCTCAAGTCGCCGTCCCCGCTCCTTCTCATCGGCCAGAACAATGCCGCTGTTGCCGCCTCGCTCCCCACGCGTGCCGCTCCTTCGGCCTCAAGGCCATCCCAGGGCCCTGCTTCGGCTCCAACAACGGATGGGTCGCCTACCTCTCCGATTGCTGGCCCTGGCCGTGGCCCGCCTTCTGCGTGTTCATCCTCTTCAACCCCATGATCGTCGTCGATATCTCCCTGCTGCTGCTCGGGTGGGAGAGTAGGCTCGTCACCAAGGTCTTCTTCGCATCCAGCCCCGCCAAAGACGACTTCACCGCCGCCGCCATTTGTTGGGTCAATAGGCTTGGTTACATCATGGCAGGGGACAAGGAGTGGACCATCCTCGATCGCCTCCGCCTTCACGCAAGATATTAGCTCACCGACGTCCTCTTCCATGGCAAAGGTATGGTATACTGCCTAACCTGCTGTGGAGATGTCCACGTGCTCCGCTGCTGGAGCACCACCGGATTGAACCGGCACCGGCGACCATGGTCGAGCCTTTGTTGTCTGCCAACAACTTTCCATTTGGTCCTGCCACCAGTTTTACACCGTTCCACAGCAAACTGGCGGGTTTCACTAGCGTCAAGCACCTTGTCTTCTGCGAAGGCAACCTCTACCAAATCAGGAGGAACGTGAGCTACAGGGTCAATTTGCGGTTGCCATTGGGCAGTGGTCGCCGCAGGGTAGAGCAGAATGAAATATTTGTTGAGAGGAACAATGCGGTGTCAATTTATGCCCAAGGTGTCCCCGGACTGAAGGGTAATTGGGTGTACTAGATTAGCGGGTTTAGAGGTCAAAGGCATGGTCTTCGATATGGGAACCGCGAGGTCTACACCCTGCCTTCCCATGACAGCAGGTGTTGTTTCATGGCCTCCACAAAGCTCAATTTGCTGGTACATTCTGCGCGACATAGAACGTGTACAAGACATGGAACTGTGATCGTGATTGCGACATATGGTGAGCTGTGAGCAAGAGCCTGATATGAAGGCACTCAAAGTCTTGCACAGTGTAATTGCTTGTCGTAGCCAATATATACTTCGCTTTGATTTATCTGTGTCCTAAAAATTTTACTTCGCTATGTTGTTGGTTTGTAGTCCAAATCAACTTTTTATGTTTGTGTTGTGTATGGAAGCTAGACTTATGACTACTGCTTATTTTCTCTAGATGATTTGCTTCATTCTGGATATCCATGACTATATATGCTTGGTTGTGCTCATTTGGTTTAACTGGAAGCCAGGCTCTTGTTTTGGTTAACACCTTACACTAGCTAGTGTGTGATGGACACAATTGGGCAGGGAGTTGGACTACTACCTCTATACCAAAATATTATTAAGACCTTTCTCTAGGCACATAATACTATGCAAGTTCTAGGTTCTAGCTAGTTGTTGCTAGTATTCCATCGTGTACAGTTCATTTGGTTCATGGTCTCATGGATGGTTTGTGGGTATTTCTTGGAGATATGCAGATCTTGCTTTCTTCTGTAGAGTTGTGTGCCCATATGTTGCATTGGCGCCTGTCCCCATTTTTGTCCATATGCTATTTGGTTATCCTATCTGATCGCTTTGTGTACTTTTTTTCTTTTTCTTTTTTTGCGGGTCGATCGCTTTGTGTACTTGGCTTATTCCGGTGGTCCACAGGTGTTGATACCGGCCACCCGCATGAGTTCGAGTGTCCCTGCTCGCATTTTCATTTCGTACACACCAGCCGCCATAAGGAAACGTCGTGCGATATGATTTTTCTTGGAATTTTGTCACTCGTTTTGGTTTGAATCCGGCTTACTGTGATTTTATGTTTGATTTATGCATGGTGGTGTCTCGTCACACCTTTGGTTTGAATCCAGGTGAAGCTTCTGCCCTCGATGTGTATATGATGACATTTCTAGATGTATTGAGTAGTTTGAATATAGTGTGGATGTGTTTCTATTTTATTTATGGTGGCATCTAGTTGTGTTTGCATAGATATGTATTTTTGCATATAAACTTCTGATTAGGATGTTTCACTAATGGTCTAATTTATGATTCTGTTGTGCAGGACTCTTGGTTTCTGTGGTGGTGAATTTTTGATCTGTCCTTGGTAGAGATTTGTAGTTTGCACCGGCGAGGTAAGTTTTTTGGTAGTACAACGAACACTAAAGAATAATAAAAATTACACCCACATCCGTAGACCACCTACCGACGACTACAAGCACTGAAGCGAGCCGAAGGCGCGCCGCGGTCATCGCCCATCTGTCGCCGGAGCCAAGCAAAACTTTTTATAGTAGATAGTCAAGAAGTCGTCGTACTACGGCCCCATAGGACCACCGCAACAGAACAGCAACCACCACTGTTGAAGAGTAGCGTTGATCAGAAGAATCCAACCTGAAGACACAAGAACATAGCCAAATGACGACCAGATCCGAGCAAATCCACCAAATACAGATCTGCCGGAGACACACCTTCACACGCACACCAGTGATGCTAGAAGTACTGCCGGAATGGGACCTCGGCACCTTATTCCATCTTCAGGGAGCCGCCGCCATTTCTCCTTCCTGAGCAGGACACAAACCCTAACAAAACTCAAGGAAATGTCAAAAAACGGAGCCCTCCCACCGGCAAGGGTCAGGATCCACTCCGCTCCCATGGCCCTAAGGCCACCGGACACGAGGCGTACCAACGGCGGCGGCGGGAGGCAAAGGAGCCCTAGCTTTTTGTGCGGTGTAGTATATGAGGCTATTGATTGTGGCATCACTGTTATTTATTGATAAGCTTGCCATCTCATGCATTTAATAATCGTTCATCAATATATTTTACAAGGCCACTATGTGTAGTAAGCGAGCATAATGAGAATGGGTGGATCAAAGAATGAATAGTTAAACATCAACCGTGTTAATATTTTTTATGTATATGGATTCATCTGATGCATACATATTTGCATTACATTCACCTCTTTCAATGTCCAACATTTCTTGTTGCAAAAAATGTGTCCGGCATTTTTTTTGTCAAAAAATGTTTCCAACATTTTTCTGGTTTTCAGGAACAAAGAGGCACCAAGCAACCTGGTCAAAAAAAAAGAGGCACCAAGCAAAACCTCATAAGAGGGATGATGAGATCACTGAGGAGAGCAATGTTACCACCAACATTACTCATGGGGACATTGCCAACAAGAGACCAAAGAGAGCAGTTGCCCGTTCGGATTTCCAAGAGAATGTGTTTGACTTATAGGAAGAAGATTCACTTGTCACAAGCAAGGAAATCCGAACTGAGGAGGAAATACAGGCTGTTAGGTTGACAAGAACAGGACCTGAAGATAAGAAATGCCGCAAGAAACTCCTCCATTTCATCCTGCATGGTAAAGATGGTAATCTACAGCCGTTTGAAATGTCTTACAGTGATGGTGTCTCCATGACAGCCTTAATCATGCCCTTAGATGATGATGTGGAAAAAGACAGGAAAAAGGGCATACACTTTGTTAGATTTGAGTGCGTCATGGGCTAGTCAATTTTTGGCTATAAAGAAGGCACTACAATAATTTGGCTCACAACTAAACTAGCTGACTACGAATGTGTGAATCCCACAAGAAATCATATGTCTCATTTTGACCTTTTCAGCCAGAAAGCTCATGTGTGTATTGAAGTTTACAACAAACTGGCTAGATCGGTCGGCGGAAATCTTTTGCTGAGCATGGAAGATTAGTTTGCTAGCATTGTCTGTTCCATGAACTCAAGCAGAAGCTTCTATGGAATGGAACAGTGAGCAAGGACTTTTGATCTCCATCGGCGAGTTCATCCATAACCAGCTCACTACACTGGATCATACAGCAAACAACGATGACGAGATGTTTTCCATGCTGCCCGTTCTTGTGGCCCTAAGAAATGAGTGTAAATCTAAAGTGAGTTTAGCAAGTCGGTAGCTTTGGTCTCAGGTGGAGTTCTTGAGGTGACATCTGATCATGCCGCGAGGGGTGCATGGCACAACAACGCCAAAGGGCCATTTCATGCACTGGTGTAGCGTCGGCAGTACCAAGGAGGGTCCCCACTTCCCTGTGAAATATTGCAAGGCTAAGCTTGTCCTAATGCTAAACACCCTGCTGGTCTTCCGTCTTCTCTAATGTCCCTAGCACTTTTGCCCCCATAGATTTGGTTCACGCTTCGCCATTGATTTCATGCAAGGATGCGGCGGCTCTAAGGTCGGTGGTAGTGGTAGGTGGGAAGCCAATCGACCTAAGGAAGAAGAGAGGGTCCAGATGTTCACATAACAGTGCATGAACGAAACAGTCAATTTCATATTGCCATAATTGTTTTCCAAATATACCATATATACTTTTCCTAATATAAATGCGCACCAAGTGGCACGCCTTTTTGTGTTCGAGCGACGAGCAGCTTGGCACATTTGAACCGAGAGGGAGGATGGTTGCCAACAAGAATGGAAAGAAACCAGCAGTGTCACAACAATATGGAAAAGGAGTTACTCCTTCGCGAGGTCGGTGCCGAGCACGAGCCCAAGCCCTTCCCGGAGGAAATCGCCCTCCCGCCCAACGGACTCGCCCCAAAAATCCAAACCCGCGCCCTGTGCCCTCGGACGGAAGGACGGACATCTTTCCACCTCTCTCTCTCTCTCTCTCTCTCTCTCTCTCTCATTAGACCGCGCTTGCCTCTATTTATACCCCAGCCCCGCCTCCATTCCAATCCTCACTCCCCCATACGCATCTCCTCTCCTCTCGCTCGTCGCTTCGTTCCGAACCTGCAAGGCTAGCTAGCTGACGAGACGCACCCTCCCTCCTCCCCCGCTCACGCACACACTTTCTTCTCTCACCACCGGAGGCCGGAGGGACCAGCCGACCGGCTCCTTCCTTGCCTGCACCGGTAAGACATACATATGAGCGTGTGGCGTGCGTGCGGCGCATGCTTTCTCTCCGTCTTTTTTCTCGATTTGGTTGCATCGCCGTGTTATTTTGGTTTTTGGGCAGGGATTTGGACGTTTTGCCGAGGATCGGATCTGGTTTCTGCTTTTTCTATTTGCTTTGCCAATCATGTCGGCGTGTACTCCTTTGACGCCATGCAATTTCTCCAATTTTTTGGCGGGTTCTGAACATTTGATCATGGACCTTTGTGGTCTTTCCTAGATGGTGTGGGTCTAGCCAGCTTGTCGAAGCGTGTGTGTGCTCCCGGATCTTTGTTGGGGCATCGTAACCTGGGATGAATGATAGTCGATCGGGGAGCTGGCTGGAATCACGTGTTGTGTGTGCTTTTGACATGTTGGGTGTGTTTTGGTCGAGGATCTTGCGGTCTCTTCTCCATTGTTGGCCGCTTCACCCATGATCTGTCCTTGTTTGAAAATGTGTTAACAAACTGTTGCTTTGCGGTGTAACCACTAGACTCTTGACTTTGCAGTTTGATTGCAACATTTATCTGAACTCCTAATTGACATATCTACTTGATTCCAAACTTTATAGGGGAATTAAGCCAAACTCTGCACATTCTGCGGGTACTGCATATACGTATGTTTACCTTGCTAATTTTCTTCTCAAATTTTAGACATTAACTTATTATTTTTATTAGTGTGATGTGCGGTGTAGTATATGAGGATATGGATCGAGACACCATTGTCAATTATTGGTATATTATCCATCTCATGCATCAACTAATTGAGCATAGTTACATTGGCTGGATAAAAGAATGAGTAATTAAACATCAGCCATGTTAATATTTTTTATGTGTGGGTTTCATCTCATTCATACATACTTGCATTGCATTCAGTTCTTTCAATGCATCCAACATTTTTCTCCAAAAAATGTGTCCAACATTCCTATTATCAAAAAGTGTAGCCAACATTTTTTTGGTTTTCATGAACAAAGAGGTGCCAAGCAATGTAGAACTGCACACAAAAGCTCAAGTTGATGGGGAAATACGAGTTATGCATTGATACGTCTAACACTCCCCCTCACGTGTGGCTCCCTCGGGCCTAAATGTGGACCGAAAGTGGGCTGCAATTTTTATTTTAAAATTGCGCCATCTAGATCTTGAACTCAAGACCTCTTGGTTCTAATGCCATGTAAACTGTAACATGTGGGCAGGGTCGACTGAACGCAACAACTTTCATGGTCCTTAACTCATAAGTTTGCTCAGAAAATTGTGATGGGTTGCTACTTCTGCTGCAGGAGTACCTTCCATCTGTGTTGGATAAGCTTTGTATAGAAGTACCTCAGCAATACGTTGAGCTACTTGCTCATGGTCTATATCATCATCAGTGCATGCTAGGACATTCTAAAGTGACAAACCTGTCATATGACTGAAGCGTACCAGTGGAAGTAAACGACAACTCTAGATCTTCCGTCTTTCCTCAAATTCTAGGCATCGGAGAATGGACCACTTGAGAAAGATGTAATATGCCTCATCTTCAGATAGTAATATCAGGTCAGTACTCGAAAAATTGGCCTCGATCCCAACAAGAGCGATGTTCATCACTTCAGAAGAGTCGGCTCATTTGTTGTCAAGTTTCCACTATACATGAATCTTAGAAGCTCCATAAGAGCATTTTCCTCTGAATCAACAATCCTAATTCTTGGATGCGTCTCATCCGATTCCTTCATGCCATTAGTGAAAAGCTTTACAAAGAAAGGACTTCTTCCAGTGAGAATAAGCAAATTCATAAGAATGCTCTTTAGGGTTAAAACTGGCCTGCCTGCCATTGTTGAGTAAGAGTCAATTGTATGTCCTTTGTCAGCTTTCTCATCGTTCTTGCTCACTAAGTCGGGGACAGATCCTCCTTCGGCGAGGACCTCTATTTGCAACATCAAGTTGGAGAATTTCTCGGAGTCGAACCGCACCCGATGTGAGGCCTGAAGCCAGGCATCCATGCCTCCGTTGGCACAGCCGCGGTCATCATCACTTCCATGTTGTCCATGTGCTCTGGCTCTGCCATTTCTAGAATAGGATGGATGCGCAGGGAGGGCGTAAAACCTGAGCTTGCCGAGGTTGAGGCGAGAGCGACCGGATCTGAATTTTTTCTACACCCGCGTACATATGCATTTATACGTCAACAATCAAAGCCTCATAAGAGGGATGATGCGTTCATTGAGGAGAGAAATGCTACCCAAACATTGGTCATGAGGAAATTGCCAGAGAGATACCAAGAAGAGATGTTGTTTGCCCGAATTTCAAAGAGAAGGCAATTGACTTATCTGAAGAAGCTTCATTTGTCAAAATCAAGGAAATTCAGACTAAAGAAGAAATAGATGCTATTAGGTTGACAAGAACATGAACTAAAGATAAGATATGCCGCAAGAAACTCCTCGATTTCATCCTACATGGTAGAGATGGTAATGTGCAACCATTTGATATGTCCCAGAGTGATGGTGTATCTATGACAACTCTTGTCATTCCCTTTGATGATGAGATGGAAAAGCACATGAAAAATGTAATACAAAGTGTGAGGTTTGGGCAAATGAAGGGTTGGGCAATTTCTGGGTACAAGGAAGGCACTTCGATAAGATGAGGAATGAAGTTTTTCATAGACCGAGCTACCTGGTACCCCATATCTGTACCGTTCAGTCTTGAATTACATACATGGGGATATGTGCAGACTTTTGAACAAGTGCAGCTGCGTCAGGGCAATTAAAGGTAATACTGCTACTGTGCATGACGTGATGTGACATGCATGTGTCCTGACTTCTTAGACGAGACATGGTGGAGCCTTTTGTCTACCAGCTCTCTCACATGCGCTCTCTATCTGACAGAACACGTTATTTTTCTTTCTCTATCTCCTCGCTCTCACAGCCTCTCTCTCCTCCCAAGATTTTTCCATCCGCTTTCTCTAATGGAACACAATAGCTGTTTTTTCTATCTCTCTTGCATCTCTCACGTGGCAGGGAGTGAGAGGTTGTGAGAGAGGAGCGATAAATTGTTGTGTGTTTGTTTCTTAAAAAAATGTTTTGTTTCAGACGGGATAGGAGAGAAAAATTGTTGTGTTCCATATATGAGAGAGAGAGCGGCACGAGAGGCAGTGATGTGACCTGTGACTGTGAGGAGACAGAGAAAATTGTTTCTTCCAATTAGAGAGGGCACCTGTGAGAGTTGAGTGGGAAACCCACATGCGTGATGAAACATGAGGCAGACAGCGCATGGTCCATGTCAAAAGGCTACAGTGACAGAATCAGCAAAAAAGTGACAGGATCTACAGGTGCAGAAAGAATACTGGAGTCAAAAACCTCATTTGAACGGCATGCATGCTGCAAATCTTCTGCCACAAGTCAGATGCAGTGCATGTGATCCTCTCAGCTGCACATATCACGAAGCAAATGGACGGTGTTGATAGCAGGTTCCGGGTAGCTTGTCCTAGCAAAGAACTTACTGTGAAGTGCTTGAGGTCTTTCTTAATTGAATTAATTTTAAAGTTTCTGCACCACACTTGAAACTGGCCAGGTTTTTTTCGTATTAACATATAGAAGACGTCGTAACTTTTACTCTTCTACATTTTCTGAGCATCAAGGTGCATACATTATTTATATATGTATGCAATATTTTTTTAAGGAATGTATTGATCCTTCCCCCTTCGATAATTCTCTTTGAAACATTTCTTTCCAATATTTCCTTGCAAGTGCATGTAGAGGTGGTCTAACCCCCATCCTATTATATGTTAGAAGACACCGTAGTGGTGCATGACATTTGTAAGTTTTCTTACTTTCTAAAGATAAATATTTAACTCTATATGTTTTTGCAGGAAACCTCTCTATATATTACTATACTTTGAATATAATTAACATCATTCTCTAAAGAAGCATATCTGATGCTATTACATCTGGTAGCCGAGACATAATCATGATGGCTAGCTTTCATGGCCTTTTATTCTCAAGAAGGAATAAAGTCCTTCATCCCAGTAATCTCCGCCATGGGAATACTTATATTAGTTAAAGGGAAATTTTCATAATGGCAATACATACAATAATTAATGGTATTCTTATCCGATGGATAATTTTTGAGTAATCTTTTGATGCATGTGCCTTTTCAGGCTAGAGTAACCACACATTACATCTTCCCATTGACTACACTTCAATCTGAATTTAGTGATGATGTGAACGACTACTTTTTCAGTTATTTAAGAATCCACTTCTCCTGTAATCAACAAACAAATTATTTGCTTTTGGAGTCCTTAGTGTGTGGAATTGATTTGGATGTTTAAATGTGTATCTACCGAATATGAAGTATAATTATGTGATTATCATCACGGTATATCTAAGTCATAAATCTACTGATTGGGTGTGTACATATTTACTTGACAGTATATAGACCATTGTCAATCTACAAAACTCGCTTCTATTTATTATGCACAATAGTTAAAAGCGCACTTGATAGATGATATTTGAAAAATACATTACTATATTTTTGCCTACAGGTCTGAATTCCAACTGTTCGAAATATTTAGAATACTTCAGGGAAAACGGATTATTCAGTTAGATAACAATTTTGTTTTATACTGAAGAAATCGTTATATGTAGCCAATCTTTTGTACAACATAGTACTCCAGATAGCAATCTTTATTTATGCATAGGCTGCGACATTATTACAACCTAACAGACATATCTACCATGATATATTATAAACTATTAAACATGGTCTAAAGAAATACGAGAAAATTTTATGCTATGTGAAATTTTAAGGAAATATTTAATGTTAGACAAGATTACATAATCAGAAATATATATGCATTGCCATTAAATTTACTTATTGAAACCACTGTTTGTGCTGAAGCTTCAGAAAAAGGTAGCAAAAAACTTCTACGCCTATGGGTGATGACATATATTCTAAATTATTCATATAGTACCGTGAAGCCTTTAGAATGTCCATGCATATGTGTATAACACAATTATGTCTAGCGGCCAGTTTTGTCCAGACTATTTATGGAGCTGAAAATGTTTTTTTGTCTTGCAGATTCTACTTGAGTATAGCCTTATGTACATTTGTAGGTGACTGATTTATCAATATGTATGTATCATTCTTCTATAATAGAAAAATATCTATAGGTTCGTGGAAATTATAAATGAAGATCATTTGTGCTTATGTATGAGATATAAATAAATCATGTTTGATTTTCAGAAGAGTATTGATTAAACTCATTTGGGGTATAGGTTCCTATCTGCAAATGGACATGTTTTCAAATGCGTTGTAATCATTCTTCTATTATTCCCATACTAGATCTGGATAACTAGAGTACTGGAATTTTGATTTCTCTTCACTTCGTATAGCACATAGTATGTCAATGTTGTCACTACGTATAGCACATAGTATGTCAATGTTGTCACATAATTATTTTTTCTAAATGAATGTTGTTTTTGTTGGTTATATTGTCCAACTAAAACAATATATCAGACCAAGCTTCTGTTTGGTATATAATTTTGACTTAATAACTAAAAATCCCATTTTTTCAACCCCCACAGAACACTATACTGTGCAATGCTGGATGTAATGATTTCTTGATGTTCAATTACATACAAATAACACATATGTGAAAAAAAATCTAGCGGCGCAACTGTGCGGGTAACACTGCTAGTTCAAGGTGACGATGGACGCGCTGGGACTGAAACTGAAGATTTCTCTTTGACTCTTTATTGACCGCTGGATCTAGGTTGGAGGGCAGATAAGTCCCCAGAGTCATTTCATTTCAACCCGAGTCATTCTCAGATCTTTCTCTCTCAAAAAAAGAAAAAAAGACATTGCCAGATCTCAGTTACTGGTAGCCTGTTTTATTTCCCCCCGACGCAGCCTCCTCTCGCTCATCCCCTTTCTTTCTAGAGCGTCGTCGCCCCACCCTCGCACCGTCCCACGCGGCGTCGGTGCCCCCAGGACTCCCTCCCATCGTTGCAGTCTCCGGCCCTTCCTCCGACGTCCGACGACCCGGCGTTACTGCCTCCGCTGGTCACCGCATCCGGACTCCCGACCCGCCCTTGCTCCCTCCGTTGCTCGCCGCCGGATCCACGCCTGGTAACATGGAATTTCTTATTTGGTTGCTAAGGATGCTGCCTGTTGCTGCCCAAGAAGCCTGACGTTGAGAGCAGTTCGTCAATAAACAGGTACTTCTCCAGAACCCCGAAACCCGGCGAGACCAACTGACCAAGACAGAGCGCACTGACGGACGACCCCTGTTGCTACCGCCTCTCACCCTCGCCGCGCGCAACCGACGCCCACAGCGTTAGCATGGTGACCGCCGAGGCCGCGATGGCGGTCCCGAGGGCTGCGCGCCCCTTCTTCTGTGGTGCCCATGACGGCCTCGTGTTCGCCGCAAATGCCGCGTTCCTCGCCGACGGATACTCCTTCTGCGCCGTCAGTCCTTCCGCGCTCAACGCCCCCCTGCCCGCAGGTGCGTTCCGCCTTACGCCCTTAGCCCTAGGGAGTATGTGTTTTCTAGTGTGAGCGTAAAGTAGCCTGCTAGTTAGGATTAGACGGACCCCATGTTTAGGACTCCTGTTGCATATCTGATGATGATTCTCGGGTTGAGTTCCCAAGTGGATATATGTAGATCAATGGTTGGCGCAAGGTCAGTACGAGTTTCTTCTATTTGAGGCGTGGTTGATTTCGGAGATGTGTTCCTGAGTCAAACAGTTTAAAGGCTTAATTGTCAACTTAATTAAGTGAATCTGTCCCTTCCCTAGATTTATCATCTATGGTTTGATCTGAAGTTAATAATTTATAGTGAAAAAATTCCTATTCTGGAATTCGTAATTTAAATTTGCCTGTGTGACTGAACTTAATAATGCACTGTATGTTACTATGCTAAATTTCGTTAGATCTGTATTGAACCTCTGAATTCAGACTTGGATCACTGGATTATTATTAAATTCTTTGTATGCCACGGAGCTACATAAGTATTACTTGATCATTGCAGTGTCATATGTGTTCTATGTATAATAACATCGATCTCTATTACTATAATTAATACACCAGTTTTGAATTTCGAGTTACCACCCCACCTTCTGTTTTCCTGCCTAAAGATATAGAATGTCAATCATAGTTTTAAGTAGCGCGTTATCTCGGTGCTATTGTGTCTGCAGGGGCCTCGCGCTAAAGCTATGATCTTAATATCCACCATTGAATTTACAACCTCTGTTTATCTCTACCCTACGTAAATCACATAGCCGCCGAATCGGACGGCCAAAGTCAGCTGGATTCACTCGGCTTTCCTGGTAGCATCTAGTTGTGTTTGCATAGATATGTATTTTCGCATATGAACTTCTGATTAGAATGTTTCCCTAATAGTCTAATTTATGGTTCTGTTGTGCTGGACTCTTGGTTTCTGTGGTGGTGAATTTTTTATTTGTCCTTGGTAGAGATTTGTAGGTTCAACCGGCCAGGTAAGTTTTTTGCCCCCATCCCTCCCCATCATTTTCTATGTTCACCCGTCTAGCTCCGCCATTGGAACTAGGTCCATGTATGAAAATACGTTAACAATTGTTGTTTTGCAGTGTAACCGCTAAACTCTTGAATCTGCAATTTGATTGCTACATTTATCTTTACTTCTAATTAATATATCTACTTTATTCTAAACAGTACAGCGGAATTATGCCAAAAACTCTCCACATTCTGCTAGTACTGCAAGTATGTACGTTTAACTTGCATTTTTTGTTCCTAAATTTTAGATATAAATAACTTATTCATGGAAATGCTTTAGTTTATGCAACATTGCATTTTCCATGTTATCAAATTACACGGTCATAATATTATTATTTTTTATAAGTTTGATGTGCGGTGTTGTATTTTTTTGCGGAAAAACTTCCGATCTATTCATCTTCAACCATAGTAGTACAACGAACACTAATAATAATAAAAATTACATCCAGATCCATAGACCACCTAGCGACGACTACAAGCACTGAAGCGAGCCGAAGGCGCGCCGCTGTCATTGTCCCTCCCTCGTCGGAGCCGAGCAAAACTTTTTGTAGTTGGCAGTCGGGAAGTCTTCGTGCTATGGCCCAATAGGACCATCGCAATAGAACATCAACCGCCACCGATGAAGAGTATCGTTGATCAGAAGAACCCAACCTGGAGACATAAGAAACATAGACAAACGACGACTAGATCCGAGCAAATCCACCAAAGAGAGTTCTGCCAGAGACACACCTCCACACGCCCACCGGTGGTGCTAAAAGTACCACCAAAACGGGGCCTAGGCGGGGAGAACCTTATTCCATCTTCAGGGAGCCGCCGCCATCTCGCCTTCCTGAGCAGGACACAAACCCTAACAAAACTCAAAGAAATATGAAAAACGGTTCCATCCCACCGGCAAGGGTCGGGATCCACTCCACTCCCATGGCCCTATGGCCACCGGAGACAAGGTGGACCGATTGCAGCGCCGGCGGGAGGCAAAGGAACCCTAGCTTTTTTGTGCGGTGTAGTATACGAGGCTATTGATTGTGACATCATTGTTATTTATTGATAAGTTTGCCATCTCATGCATTTAACTAATCATTCAGCAATATATTTTACAAGGCCACTATGTGTAGTAAGCGAGCATAATTAGATAGTGTGGATCAAAGAATGAGTAGTTAAACGTCAACCATGTTAATAGTTTTATGTATGGGATTCATTTGATGCATACATACTTGCATTACATTCACTTCTTTCAATCTGTCCAACAATAGTTTTTGCAAAAAATGTGTCCGACATTTTTTATCGAAAAGTGTGTCCAACATTTTTATGGCTTTCAGGAACAAAGGGGCACCAAGCAAATCCTCATAAGAGGGATGATGAGATCATTGAGGAGAGCAATGTTACCACCAACATTACTCACGGGGACATAGCCAGCAAGAGACCAAAGAGAGGAGTTGCCTGTTCGAATTTCAGAGAGAATGCATTTGACTTATCGGAAGAAGATTCACTTGTCACAACCAAGGAAATCTGAACTGAGGAGGAAATAGAGGTTGTTAGGTTGACAAGAACAAGACCTGAAGATAAGAAATGCCACAAGAAACTCCTCCATTTCATTCTGCATGGTAAAGATGGTAATCTACAGCCGTTTGA